>OX387241.1:246901274-248151274 GCA_947561735.1 Cenchrus americanus
TTCTCATATTCTTATCATATACTTCTAGGATGCCTTCCTCCCGAAGGACCGATACGGCGAACCGAGAGAGGGGGGGAGTGAATGGGAGCCGATAAAAATTCTTCTCGAAGGAGATGAAAACTCCAATAAGACGAACACGGCTTCCAACACACGTCTCCGACTCACTACCCAAGTTGGCCAAACCCACGTAGCCACTGGAGTGCCACTGGACCTAGGAACCAACACACACAGCCTTCCGACTCGAGAACGCAGCGGAACAACAAACCCCGAGTCTACAGACCCACACCGGTCAGACCGGTGAGCACCACCGGTCAGACCGGTCCCTGCTGGTGAAACTGAGCAACTTTCACTAAGTGGCTCTACACCGGTCAGACCGGTGAGACACACCGGTCAGACCGATGGTAGCCTGAAAGCCCCCAAGGCACCAAACAAGGCCAACCGACCACCAAACGGACCCAAACTTGAAACGAGCGGCAACACGGGACAACAACGAACACACCAAGACGTTCACCCGAGCAAAAACCCACAAGGGCTCGCACCGGTCAGACCGGTCAAGAGCACCGGTCAGACCGGTGTAGCCTGGGCAGCTCGGGATGAACAGCACCTGCGGGTCAACTCCCCCAAATCCAAATCTCGATCTCCCGAATCGCTCCACGGACTTGAACAAGACTTTGGGGATATCAGGAACACCTCATGAGGAGTCCATAGCCAAGTTTAATCCCACCAAATCTCGTCCAAAAAGGAGGAATCGAAGAAATCCCGCCGAAAGCACCTTCAACCCACGAACTCAAGGAACCCCCAAAATCGAGCACTTTTACTCACGGATTTGGGAGGGGAATCACGGCCCAAAGAACCACGAAGGGTTCCCACAAATTTCCCCCATCAAATCCCCAAGAGAAAAGCCCCGAAAACATCCCAAAGAAATCACGAAGAGAGGGCTCCGAAAATCACCACCAAGAACAACGGGGAAAACACATCCAAACCTTGAGGAACCACGCCGAATCATCTATACATGAAACAAAGGTTCGTACAAGGTCTAGCAAGCCGCCCGATCATCCATCCCTCTCTACAAGATCTCTCCATGAAGCTCTCTTGCTAGTCCTAGAGAAAACCTAAGGAAAATAGGTGGAAAATAGGAAAACTAATGAGCTAGGTTTCCAAGAGTTGGCTGCCATCCTCTCACCTCTTGGGTTATATAGGCGGCAACCGAATGTCTAAAATGCCCCTCTCTACTAACTAGGGATACAAGCCCCTCAAGGGCGGATTTGGAATTCTTGATGCCTTCACCATCGGACGGATGCCGGCGACCGCACCTCGCGTAGCCTCGACGCAAGCCATGCGATCCCGACGCGTGTCCTCCGCTTCGAAGATTCCGGACCGCATCGTCGCACACCGGTCGACCGGTGCTCCCCACCGGTCGGACCGGTCGGACCCACCGGTCGGACCGGTGCGTGCTTCGCTGCACCTCCGTCTTCGGTTCTCCGGTCTTGGCTTTGTGGATCAACCAAGGAACCCGGTGGTTTTTCGGTGAACCACCGGAAACCCCGCGAACTCGGTGTAGCCTCCGCCAATCTCCACTCATGACTCGGCTCCCACGTAGTCCCGGCTCGACCTTGGTTTTGAGGCTCAACCAAGAAACCGTCCACGACTTCATCTTGTTGTTCATGCCACCATGCGGCCCGCACTTGACCCCGCTGGCCACCGGGTCCCTCGAACGAAGCCTACTTGTCTTCTCCACACCTGGAGGCCTCACCGGCGACGACCTTTCGCGCTTGTTCTTCACCTGCACCAACACGAGTCAAGCCGCAACCTGCACCTGCAATACTTAGCCAAGAATCAGTCCACACAACGTTGTCAATCACTCATCACACAAGGAAGCGACCATCCACCGGTCCTCGAACCACACATGGTCCTCAATGTCCCCCTTGATGAGTGCATTGACAACACCCACACGAAAGTAACAAGAGAGAAAAGAAAAAGAAAAGAAACGAACAAAAAGAAACTCCAACAAGCGATCGAAAGCCAAACAAAGGCAAAGAGCAAGATCACTTGAAGAAGACAAGTCTCGGACCCCTTAGGCAAGGGCAACGGCTCGACACATCCGAGACAAAGCAAAGCTCAACCAAAGAGCGCAAACCACCAAAACAAAGCTCGAACAGCTCGAACACCACAAAGAGCTCCCCCTGCACACATGCAAGCTCCCCCTGAACCAATGCAACTCCCCCTGGACGAATGCATGCAAAACAGCTGAAAACAGGGCAGCTGCGGCAATTTCAGCTCACACCGGTCAGACCGGTCATCACCACCGGTCAGACCGGTGCCTAACATGTGTACAGGACCAGCACTCACACCGGTCAGACCGGTGCTCTTCACCGGTCAGACCGGTGTACAACAGAGCCCAGAAATGGCTCGAAACCACCTGAAAACCTTCTAAACACGTCCAACAAGCCATTTCAAGCTCAAACTTCTCCCCCTTGTTGGCAATGCATGAATCAAGCCAAAAATGCAAAACTTTCAACCTAGAGCTTCGCAAATAGACAAAATTCAACAAAGATTGCTACACATGTCCAAATGAGCAAGTTAGATACTCTACGGCTTCGTATCGATCTCAACTACATGATCACCAAGTTTCACAACCATTGGACGAAGCTAAGAAGGATTTTGGCAATTTTGCGAGAACTTGCCTCTCATGAGCAAAGTCCTAAACATGATCAAAGCATATCAAAATGGCAAAGCCACACAAACTTCATGCTAGGACGGCTATTCTAACCATAAGACCATCACAAACACCCACAAGCACCTCATGTCATGTCAAAGCCACCGAGCCATGTGCCTACTTCTATGTATGAGACTTCTCATTGGTAGGCATCATGCAACGGTTTAGCACCCAAAGCAAATTAAATTCAGCACATATGACATGGGAGCATATTTTCCAAGCATTTTTCATTTCATTTTCAGATTTGTAAATGGTACATGAAATGTCTTTGCGACAAAAAGGAACTTATGCTCCTCCACAAGATAAATCAAGAGGGCTAAACATTCATGATGGCAAATGAGCCTTTGGCCCCATATGATCAATAAACTAGCTATCCAACCACAAATTAAGCATAGCAAGGCCACACAAACATGTCAAGAGCATGTAAAGGCATTTACACATGAGAGAGCATACATGTGACATTTTTCAAAAGCATAGCTATCAACCATGGATTATTCATCAAGATCATCAAGAGCTAAGCCAAACTAACCGTAGCATACCAAACAAGCTAACAAAGACATATATCTCATTCCATGGTGAACACCGTGTATGAGAGAAGCTTTTCCTAACCAATGCATATGATACAAAATGCATGCAATCTAAGATACAAGGATGCCTATACATCATGTTACATATGCCATGCCAAATGCAAGAAATGCACAAAGAAAAGCTATACATATGCTACAAACCGGCTCCTCGAGGGGAGGCAAAACGGGCTCGACACCACCGGCAAAAGAGAGCTCCCACACACCCAACTCAAGAAATCAAACACACACCAAGTTCCCCCCGCAAACGAGTGAAAGTGGCTTGATCTAGGGGTTTGGTGAAAATATCGGCTAGTTGGTCATGTGTGGGTACATGGATCAAAGCTATCTTTCCTTTCTCAACATTGTCTCTCAGAAAATGGTACCTCACTTCTATGTGCTTGGTTTTGGAATGGAGCACTGGGTTCTTTGCAACGCTTATGGCACTAGTGCTATCACATTGAAGTGGGACATGGGTATACTCCTCACCAAAGTCGCTCATGGTGTAGGTGATCCAAAGGAGCCGGGAGCAACAACTAGCAGCGGCAACATACTCGGCCTCGGTCGTGGATTGAGCAACACTCGACTGCTTGCGGGAAGACCAAGACACCAAAGAATAACCCAAAAAGCGGCAAGTCCCGAAGTGGACTTCCTATCCAACCGACACCCGGCAAAATCCGCGTTCGAAAAGCCATGAAGCGCCAAAGAAGAGGACGCGGAGTACCAAAGGCCGAAGTCGGGAGTGTGACGCAAGTACCTGAAAATTCTCTTCACCGCTTGCCGATGCGAAGTCCTCGGAGACGCTTGAAAACGAGCGCACAGACACACCGAGAACTGTATGTCCGGCCTCGTCGCCGTCAAGTAGAGGAGTGACCCAATCATGCTCCGGTACTCCTTCTGATCCACGTGTTCACCTTCCTCGTCCGCATCAAGAGCTGTAGTCGTACTCATCGGCGTCGTCATAGCCTTGGAGTCCTCCATCTTGAACTTCCTCACAATGTCCTTGGTGTACTTAGCCTGGTGCACAAATGTTCCTTCCTTTGATTGCTTGATTTGTAGCCCGAGGAAGAACTGCAACTCACCCATCATGCTCATCTCAAACTCCCTGCTCATATCATCCTCGACCGTGTAGTGCGTTCATTCATGTCGCCGATGATCCTCGAAGCTGGGTGATCCACTTGAACTCGCACGGGAGGTTCTCGCCTCGAAGCTACCTCCCCCTCAACATCAGCTTCTCCTCGTTCTTGATTTGTCGTCGTAGGTGTAGCGAGAGGGTCCATCTATCATCGTAGTCGAAGTAGTGGGTACATGTTCGGCCGGGGGCACCACACCGCCATCTTCATCATCACCATGTTCATGCTCCTCCTCCCTGAAAGATCTCCTCGCCAAGCTCATCATCACCGCACACTCAAAGACAAGCCGACTACGTGGCTCGTCTCGTCGAAGGTTACCTCGCAAGTCTCCACGATTTGGTTAGTTTCAAGATTGAGCACACGATATGCTCTAGAATGAGATGCATAACCAAAGAAAATGCCATCGACAGACCTAGCCTCAAACTTATCCAACTTCCCCGCCTTTCTTCGAATGAAACACTTGCAACCAAAGACATGGAAGTGACTCACCTTGGGTGTGCGACCATGCATCAACTCATAGCATGTCTTCTTCTTGTGCACTCTGACGTATATCCTGTTCGACACGTAGCACGCGGTATTCACCGCCTCGGCCCAATACCTCCTCGGAGTCCTATGCTCATCAAGCATCGTCCGAGCCATCTCGCACAAGGTCCTCGTTCTTCCTTTCCACAACACCATTCGGGGAGGCGTATACGGACTCGAAAGCGGTGCTCAAGACCCAAGTCATGGCAAAAGGTTTCAAAACGAGACTTCCTGAATTCCGAGCCATTATCACTGCGGATAGCTCGTATGGCATCTCCGTGCCTCTCGTTCCTCAACCTCAAGACTAGATCTCGAACAAAACCAAACGTCTCCCCCCTCTCCTCGAGAAAGAACACCCACGCATACCGAGAATAGTCGTCCACCACAACAAGGACATACCACTTCCCACCCGCAGATCGCACACGAGCTGGGCCAACAAGGTCCATATGGAGCAGCTCGCATGGACGCTCAGTCATCACATCGGTGAGAGGCGGGTGAGAAGAGGCCACCATCTTGGCATGCCTACACGGTGCACAAACCAACTCTTTCTCAAGCCTCAACCGTGGCAATCCTCGGACCAAATTGAGTTTACCGAAGCGAGACAAAAGGTCAAAGCTCAAATGACCCAACTTCCTATGCCACTTCCACAACTCACTCGAAGAACCAGCCAAGAAACAACGCTCCACACCCGAAGACTGAGAAAAATCAGCACGAAACACCTGACCCTCGGGAACGACCATACAGACAAGGTCCCCTCGAGAGTCCACAATCCGAGAACCACCAAGCCGAAACAACACCTCAAAACCCTCATCCAACAAGCCGGGACACGAAAGCAAATTGTACCCCGGCGATTGAACAAGAGCAACACGCCTCGAGTGATCTTGTCACTCACTTTTATCTCACCTTCGAAAGCACACGCCCACGCCCATTGTCCCCAAAGGTGATGTACCTCTTCGTCACCACGGGACGAGACTTGAGAACCACCCCCTGTCTCCGGTCATATGCCTCGAACAACCGGAGTCAATCAACCAAATGTTCTTCAAGTCTCCCACCCGAAATTCAACAAAAAGCACGTGAGCGAACAAACGACTCAAGACGCGGGGTTAGTACCAAAAGAGGAAAACCGAGTGCCGAGCCATTTGCTCGAAAGTGGGGTTAGCACCAACCAAAGCATCTCTCCTACCAAAACTACCTCCACGAACACCACCACGGTAACCACCCCTGAGGGAACCACCCCTCTCTGCCTGGAGGAGGACCAAATCCACGCAAGAAAGCCCGTGGAACATCCTTCCTCTCCAACTCAAAACCACGACTCCTCCAATCCCCGTATTGAGCACGAGGTGGAGAACGCCTAGCAACCGACCACCCGCACCCTTTCCGGCCCAACCACCGAACCACGACCACCGAAACAACCCTCGCACCTCGTACGAGCTCGAAACCCGAACAGTTACCGTCCGTCTGTGCCCGCACCGGTCCGGCCGGTGCCCCACACCGTCCGACCGGTGTGACACGGGTAGCGGCACCTCCCCGAGCCTTCTTCTCTCCCCAAGCCCGAACCGTCCTCACAATCGCCTTGCCCCCGGGCATCCGCATACGAGGCTCAAGTACACCATCGGAAGGGTGGTACTTGTCCTTATTAGCCCACTCCTCCATTCTCTCCTCTCGCTTCCTCTTGAAGCAAAACTCCTCCTTATGGCCATCTCTCCCACAATAGCCACAATGGAACCTCACAAGCTTAGGCTTTGGCTTGGGATGTGGCTGCTCACTTGGTTTCTCTCCACTCAAACCCTCCACCGGTTTCTCACCACTCGCCTTCTCACTCTCCTTCCCAAAGAACACTTTCCGGAAGTGCTCACAAACTTGATAGGCTTTTGTAGGTCATTTGTGGGTGTAGGAAACACGGGTGGAGCTGGGGTTGTGTCTAGTCGGTTCCTTAGATGATTAGGTTTTGGTGGGAAATCATTTTTGTGGTGTGTTTTTGGTGGCTCCGGGATATTCTCTCCACTTCCCTCACCAACCTTGTTTGCCCCAAGCCCCTCACCATCTTGCCTCTTAAAGGCCTCGATCATCATCCTCAAGCGAGGCTCGTGACCGGACAACCAACCCATCAACTTCCTCAAATCATCATTCTCATCCCGCAAGCGATCAACATAATGTGCAAGCTCCGGATTTTTCAATGCATGCATTTCACGGGTAGAGCAAGATGTAGGCATGGGTTCCTTCAATTTAGCCTCGAGCGAACTAGTGTAAGCATGCATCTCATCAATTTTAGCATGCAAAACAGGGCAAGAAGTGCAAGCACCTAGCAAAGCAGGTCTAGACTTAAGCTCGGCCACTTCAACCCTAAGCACATCTAGTTCCTCACACTTGGAGGCATGCTTCTCCTTAAACAAAGCAAGATCAGCAAGGAATATGGAGCAATCAGCACAATCATTCTCATCGAAACAACGGGGCTAGCCTTAAGCGAATCAATCTCAAGCTTGCTATCAAGCACCCGTGTCTCTAGCTCAGCCACTCTAGTCCTAGCATCCTCGAGTGAAGCCCTAAGCTCTTTCCTCATTTTCTTGGCCTCTCTAAGCATGTCATCACGATTATCAAGCAAAGAGCCAAGCCTCTCATTCTCCTGGCGCAAGAAGGGAAGCTCATCACGCACCTCGTCGTCGGACTCAGAGTCCGAGTCGCTCTGTGTGCTCTTCTTGCTGCCGAGCTCAACGCCATGGTGCGAGGCCGTCTCTCGCGAGCGGCTCGGCCCCGCTCGGGTTCTTGGACGACCTCTTGTTCTTGCGGCGATCTCCCTCGTCGTCGGGGCCGCTCGAGCTCGAGGTGGAGTACGTGGAACCGGAGTCGACGTCGCTCGCTCCAACCATCGCTCGGGCCTTGCCTCGGCCCTCCTTCTTCCTCGATCGTCGCTCGTCCTTGTACTTGTTCTTGTGCTTGCTCTTGTGGTCGCGCCTCGAACGGTACTTGTCATCGTTCTTCCTTGGCTTGTGCTTGTAGCTGTCCTTGTTCTCGGCCTTCTCGGGCGGTCGGCGACGAAGTGTCCCGGCTTGCCGCACCGGAAGCAAGTCCTTGTGTTCCTCCTCATGTTCACGCGGTTCTCGTGCGGTCTCTCGAACCGCCTCGTCAACGGCGCCGGCTCGTCCTCTCCAAGGTCATCAAACTCCTCATCCGGCATAGACATCGAGAGGAAAACGAGAACATCCTGGTGGATGGGTTAGAGTTAGTCTTTCCTTTGGAACCACCAATGAGGGCAAGACTATGGGAATCGGTCGGTCCCTCGAGCTTGGCGGTCATGCCCCTATCCACCTCGGCCGACTTGAGCTTCGAGAAGCGACTCGTTCACCGTCGAGTATCATACCTCTCCGACTCGACTATGGCCTCGAACTTTCCGCCCCATATCGTACGATCCAAAGAGTGTAAGAGCTTGACTCGCTCTATCATGATCATCGTACGGGAGCACGTCCACATTGGCCCTCATGTTGTTCACCACCACCGTGAACCTGCGAAACAAGGCATCGATGGACTCACCGGGGAGATGAGTGAAGTTCTCGTACTCTCTCCGTAGGTCGCATACAACCGTGCTCGAACCCGGGCGTTCCCAACATGAGACTCCTTCAACACCGCCCAAATCCTACAAGCCAAGTGCTCGGTGTGCACCCGATCGAACTCGGCCGACACAAAGCACGAAACAAGTAGTCGACCGCCTTATTGTTGGCGTCGAATCCGTCCCTCGACCCCGGAGCAAGGAAATCCATCGGTGGACATAGCTTGTGTCCACCGTGACATCCCAAAGCGGCCGACCCTTTCCGCGGAGGAACGCACCCATCCGCTTGCTCCACATCTGATAGTTCTTGCCATCGAAGTGTGGAGGACCCGAACCCCCATTCCCGGTACGCCATCCTTGGATCTTAGACTGGTTAGAGTCAACAAAGACCCGAACCGGCTCTGATACCACTTGAAGGACCGATACGGCGAACCGAGAGAGTGAGGGAGTGAATGGGAGCCGATAAAAATTCTTCTCGAAGGAGATGAAAACTCCAACAAGACGAACACGGCTTCCAACACACGTCTCCGACTCACTACCCAAGTTGGCCAAACCCACGTAGCCACTGGAGTGCCACTGGACCTAGGAACCAACACACACGGCCTTCCGACTCGAGAACGCGGCGGAACAACAAACCCCGAGTCTACGGACCCACACCGGTCGGACCGGTGAGCACCACCGGTCGGACCGGTCCCCGCCTGGTGAAACCGAGCAACTTTCACTAAGTGGCTCTACATCGGTCGACCGGTGGGACACACCGGTCGGACCGATGGCGACCGAAAGCCCCCAAGGCACCAAACGGGCCAACCGACCACCAAACGGACCCAAACTTGAAACAAGGCAGCAACACGGGACAACAACGAACACACCAAGACGTTCACCCGAGCAAAAACCCACAAGGGCTCGCACCGGTCGGACCGGTCAAGAGCACCGGTCGGACCGGTGTAGCACGGGCGACTCGGGATGAACGACACCCGCAGTCAACTCCCCCAAATCCAAATCTCGATCTCCCGAATCGCTCCACGGACTTGAACAAGACTTTGAGGATATCGGGAACACCTCATGAGGAGTCCATAGCCAAGTTTAATCCCACCAAATCTCGTCCAAAAAGGAGGAGTCGAAGAAATCCCGCCGAAAGCACCTTCAACCCACGAACTCAAGAAACCCCCAAAATCGAGCACTTTTACTCACGGATTTGGGAGGGGAATCACAGCCCAAAGAACCACGAAGGGTTCCCACAAATTTCCCCCATCAAATCCCCAAGAGAAAAGCCCCGAAAACACCCCAAAGAAATCACGAAGAGAGGGCTCCGAAAATCACCACCAAGAACAACCGGGGAAAACACATCCAAACCTTGAGGAACCACGCCGAATCATCTATACATGAAACAAAGGTTCGTACAAGGTCTAGCAAGCCGCCCGATCATCCATCCCTCTCTACAAGATCTCTCCGTGAAGCTCTCTTGCTAGTCCTAGAGAAAACCTAAGGAAAATAGGTGGAAAATAGGAAAACTAATGAGCTAGGGTTCCAAGAGTTGGCTGCCATCCTCTCACCTCTTGGGTTATATAGGCGGCAACCGAATGTCTAAAATGCCCCTCTCTACTAACTAGGGATACAAGCCCCTCAAGGGCGGATTTGGAATTCTTGATGCCTTCACCATCGGACGGATGCCCGGCGACCGCACCTGCGTAGCCTCGACGCAAGCCATGCGATCCCGACGCGTGTCCTCCGCTTCGAAGATTCCGGACTGCATCGTCGCACACCGGTCGACCGGTGCTCCCCACCGGTCGGACCGGTCGGACCCACCGGTCGAGGCCGGTGCCGTGCCGCCGCACCTCCGTCTTCGGTTCTCCGGTCTTGGCTTTGTGGATCAACCAAGGAACCCAGTGGTTTTCTGGTGAACCACCGGAAACCCCGCGAACTCGGTGTAGCCTCCGCCAATCTCCACTCATGACTCGGCTCCCACGTAGTCCCGGCTCGACCTTGGTTTTGAGGCTCAACCAAGAAACCGTCCACGACTTCATCTTGTTGTTCATGCCACCATGCGGCCCGCACTTGACCCCGCTGGCCACCGGGTCCCTCGAACGAAGCCTACTTGTCTTCTCCACACCTGGAGGCCTCACCGACGACGACCTTTCGCGCTTGTTCTTCACCCGCACCAACACGAGTCAAGCCGCAACTCGCACCTCGCAATACTTAGCCAAGAATCGGTCCACACAACGTTGTCAATCACTCATCACACAAGGAAGCGACCATCCACCGGTCCTCGAACCACACATGGTCCTCACCTCCAATTGCTTTCTTGTGCTAGTTAGATTCTTGTTATATATATAGGTGATGAGTAGGGATCTTGCTCCCCATCGCGGCTAGTCAAATGTCCAATTTAATGCACTAGAGGGGGGTTAGCACTAAATTTTTGCAGTCTACTTTGAAAGTAAAAGTAAAGACTTGCTTTTGTTTTGCTTCTTTGTTGATGCTTGATTAACTACATGTTTACACCGTATTCTGCAACAAGAGAGAAGAGAGAAAAAACGTAATGTCAAACTACATGCCCGCAAGTGCCGGGAAGAGAAGTTAAGCAATTGGAAACGAGAGAATAAGTTAAAGACAAACTTAGCCGGCTTAGGATTTGTAGTGAATAAAGAAAGGCAAGCAAGTGATCTTACAAGTGCAAGATGTCACAGCTGAACTGAAGGTGTGCCAGGGAACAGTTGAGTTGCACAAGGAAAAGAAGAAAGGAAGCCATGCCTCTTCACTCACTCCCCTGTTTGCCAGCTTCAATAGCATGGAAGAAGGTGTTCAAAGATCATAGATTCACATCTACATTTTCTCCATTTGATCTTGATCAATAATTCACTTATAGAAATAGAATAGAATAGAATAGAATAGAATAGAATAGAATAGAATAGAATAGAATAGAATAGAATAGAATAGAATAGAATAGAATAGAACGAATAGAACGGAATAGAACGAACGGAATAGAACGGAATAGAATAGAATAGAATAGAATAGAATAGAATAGAATAGAATAGAATAGAATAGAATAGAATAGAATAGAATAGAATAGAATAGAATAGAATAGAATAGAATAGAATAGAATGATCGCAATAAGATGCGAAATGAGAACGTAACTTGTCGCGTGTCCTCGACAAGTAGTGCCTAATTGAAATTTCATCTTATGTTATGAGTCTCTCGGTACTGTTCCCGTAAAAGTGCCAACCGATAAGTCGGCTCCTGGAAAAAGTTTTTACTTTAACGGATTATCGAGTTACTATGAATACTTATCTTCTTACGTGTCCGTCCGAGTCCAACTCGGTCAAACTTTTCCTTTACGAGATCTCGGCTCTTCGGAATGATTGGAGAGAGCCCCGCCTTCCCTTGGTTGGTGCCGGGCCCGAGAGTGATGGGACTACTTCTCGAAATAGCCTTTCGTTCGGGCCGGCGGGAGGGGCCCCGATCTATAAATTGAGGGAGCAAAAACGAGGCTTTGCTCCCCCGTATTTTGAATGAAGAAAGGAACATCATGTCGGGTGTAGAGCGCATGATGTGCAAATGGATTGGGAAATTTATCTTTAGTGGTTTGTGGACCGAGAGACCTTACCTTACTTTGGTTTTGATTTTTCTCCTTTTTGTTGGACTTGATATTCTCGAAGGGGGAGGCAAAATCCTCCATCAAGTACACTTTCCATTTTTGCATGCCTTTCCACTATTTTCGTGGTAGTATTTGTGTCCGGCCCTACGGTTGTCAATGCTATGGAAAACCCGCCGGGACCTAGGCCTAGTGAAGCACGTCCTTCGTCGGATCGGGGAGAGCCTTTCAATGCTCCGCGTTGGCGGTATCCGAAAATCCGGATGGGATCCCCGAACACAAGAGAAAGGAAAACGGACACGTTCGGTTCAAGCACACAGATGACGCATGGGGAGACAAGGAATCTCCAAAAGACTGCTCAAGCCTCAAAAGTTATGAATACTTTTACACGTGCCCTCGCGGCCCCTTTTATAGGGAGACGAAGGGACTTTTACATTCTGAAAATACCCCTCGGACCCAAGGAATATTCCTAGTGTGAACATGTACATTAACACCTTTTACATCTCATACATTTACAAGCCTGCCACTAGTTCACACACCTAACCCGGACTTTTTGAGATTACGTCTTTGACTTGACTTCCCACTGATTCGTGAATCTCTCCATCCAGGAAATCTTCATACGTCATGACTTCCGAACTCGAACTTTAGCAAATTCCCGAAATTCGCAGATCTCCGATTTCGTGGCTTCGCAGGTTCACGACTCCGGGTCTTCATAGGTTCGCGACCCCGGGGCTTCACGAGTTCAAGATTCCGGATCTTCACAAGTTCAAGATTCCGAGCTTCGCGAGTCCGGGGCTTCGGATCTTCGCAAGTTTGTGATTTCGAGCTTCACGGGTTCAAGATTCTAGATCTTCGCGAGTTCAAGATTCTTGAGCTTCGCAGGTTCAAGACTCCCGAAAACTTATTTCACGAATTTCATAAAACTCGGTGTTTCGAGGGTGACGGGTTTTCCTAAATTTCCCAACACTAGCTCCTCGGGGAAGCGGGTTAACTCCGACGATCCGATTCCACGAAAATCTCGGAATTCTAGTAAAAAACATCACCCTCGGAACGTTGGAGTGGACACGTGTCCTCCGGAGATCTCGCAACAATTGAATCGAGGCAAGTTCTTGAAACCGCCCCCTCGCCCCTATAAATAGATAGCCGCCGCCGTAAAAAAATTTCACCAACCTCTCAATTTCTCGCGAACTTTTGCTCATATTTTCATAGAAAAGCGCTCCGCGGCAAGGTGCTCACGATCTCAATACTTCCTCGAACTTCCAAAGGTACCGCTTTTCTTTGTGAACTAGTTATCATTTCTACATTGCCGATGCTTACGTCCGCACCTTTTGTTTTGCGAACTTCATTCAAGAATGTTGTCTTATTACTTCTTGCTTTTACTATTGCCAAACAGGTGGCTCGCACTAAAAGTACCGCCGTGCCTATGACGACCGAAGAGTTGGTTGCGGTGGCCTTCCGGCCGAGCCGTAGTTCGAATCCCGAGGCCTCACGGCCTCCGGAAGGGCACTCTCCTCCCGCCGCTAGCGGGTCTAGGAGTCACGAAGAAGGGGAAGTCGGGACGGACGACGAAGACGTCGGGGATGTTGACGCCGACGTCAAAGATCTGATCATAGCAAGGCCGTCGGGACCTCTTTCTCCGTTTTCGTCTTTGGGGAATCCAAGGTTACCATTAATATGATCAGAGACTACGAAGCTGCTGGATTTTTCCCCGTGGGAACCGGGCGTGCTCCACTGGATGAACAAACTCCTACTCCCGAATATGGTGAAGTTGTTGTGTTCCGTGACTTCTTTACCTGCGGGCTAAGGTTCCCCTGCGATCCTATTCTTCCGATGATTCTAAACACTTTTTCCGTGAAGATCCATCGGCTTTCGCCGAATTCATTCTTGGAAGTGTCAAAGTTTTTTGGATCATGAAGACTTTCGGCTACAACTTCGGGCCGACGTTTTCGCTTGATTCTTCGAGCCGGTGATTATGCCGGATGTTATTAAGATTGACGACGGCCAATTCTATGAAGCTCATTACACCCGTTGCACCTTCAACACTCGTCGGCGAGAACACGCGAAGAGGGATCACGCGAATTCGGATCGCACCCCCGCCGCCGGACAAACTTCACGGATGATTGGAGTTCATATTGGTTCTACGTCAAAGTTGACATGTCCACGATTCCTAACTACGAAGGACCGGCCCATCCTCTCTCCTCGCCTATGGAGGCGTTGAATGCGTGTGCACTATGGACTACAATCATCGGGCGGTCGGGATCGGGAGCTATGGGAATGCATTTCACCTTGCGGGATCGGGAGCTATGGGAATGCATTATTGAAGAATTCGTTGCTGCCCGAATTTAGCCAATTTCTTATGGTTGGGCCCCGACCGATATCGTGAACTTCAATGTTAACCGGGTAGCGCAAGAGGTTCCTTTCCCGAAGTTCAGCATTCAGGCGAGGGATGGCCGAGTGCCGATGGTTTTATGCTTGAAATTGAAAGGAGAGTGAATCTTATGATTGGCGAATACACCATGAATGAGTATAAAGCATATAAGAACTTGGTGAAGCATAAAAAGAGAATAAATCGAGTTTTCTCTGAAGTCTGTGGAGACAAGTCTTTCCGCTCCCAACGTCCGGCCGTAAGTTGAAAATAGCTGCGTTGCCGTTGCCACCGCTCACCCGGATCCCCGAAAGCTCCAAGAAGAAGATCCTCTAAGAGCGGCGTTTCGATCATCGGTGAGACTACATCCATCGGTGCTCAACCCTTGAAGACAAGGTCACTTGAATCGTCGAAGCGCAAACGCAAGACTTCCGAACAAGTTTCGGATGCCGAACTTCACACAACCTCCGGCCTTGCTCGGATGAGCCGCAAGAAAGCTAAGAAAGCCGTCGAGAAGGTTGTCTCTTCCGAAGTTCGACGAGTCCCCTCCGGTTTCGATGATGACCTTTTTGTGGAGTCCGGCCAAAAAGGTTCTTTCTTTTGGCCTTTGTTACGATTCAATTTTCATGAACACCGCCCATCGGGTTCGAAAATGAATTCATGGACATTGATTCTTTTTCGGATGCTGCTCCCGAAATTCGGAAGGAAGTCATTTCCTCTGTTGCTACCGAGGGTCCCGCTATTGCTACGGATAATGCTTCGTTCCTCGGTCCGCGCATCCTCAAGAGGAGGAATCTCCCGAATTCACGAGAGATCTTGATCTAACTATTCACAAGGGCAACGACCCCATTCAAGACGTTGCCTTGCTTGAGACTCACGAAGATCTCCCGGAGGGCCGGGATCCTTCTCCTTTTGTAGCGCCTTTAACAAAAGTTTTGGTACGTCACATCGTGGTGAATTGCTAAGTGTTAGCCGTGAAGTGGCTCGAAACAAAGGTGGTGCACCCAGAGTTTTAACACTTTGGAAAACGTTTGTGCTTATTGATGAAACAGGGGAGGGGGGTTCGGGACAATCACTTCACTCGCTCGGAGAAGTTGCCCGCGATTCCGGAAAGGAACGTCACTCCTCTCTGAAAAAAACTTCTGCCTCCTTAGGTAAATTTTCTTCGAGTTCAGGGAAGAAGGTCACCATACAAAACCTAAGCGCAAAAGGTTCATCTCTTTTCGTTAATCCTCGTGCCTCTCATTTTTACGATTTTCTCGCTTATAACTTTAATCATGGAATTTTTTCAAAGTTTAAAGATCTTCTTCGTTCATACTCGCCGTCCCGACTTGCGAAGTACCAAGATGACTATGCCCTCAAATCCTCCATGCTTGGGAAAATTGGTGTTGAATGGCTTATCGAACAAGAGAAGGTCAACAAGCGGCTATCTCATGAGTCTAAAGAGGTTAAACGCAACTTTGCTTTTGCTCAAGCCGCAAATCTCGATCTTGAGAAGAAGGTAGCCGAACGGCGGAAGCCCTTAAGCGCCGTAAGGAAGAGAAGAAAATTACCGAAGAGGCACTTGACCGGTCTAAAAAAGATCTTGAAAATCTACAAAAGACACATGACGATGACTTGTGGCCGATCGAGAATCCTCGTAAGGATCACGACAAATCCTTAAAGACCGCCGAAAATCTTCGTACCAACAACAATGATTTGGCCAAGTCTTTGAGCAGCAAGGAACAAAAGATACAAGATCTCGAAAGAGCGTTAAGCGATCGAAGTAAGCTTCACAAAGAAGCGTTTACGAGATTATCGACGAGATTGAAGAATTTATTTGAAGAGTATGAGAGATCTGCGAACGAGTTTGGTGTCCGTCCGGCGCCACTCCCTGCGGACTTAGGACTTCCCGAATTCATGGAATGGATTGATGTTGAATTCAAAGCGCTCCCCGAAGTTATTTCGGTGCTAACGACTTTACGGAGCCTTCTCTATAGAAAGCATTCGAAGCTTCTTCACGATTTCGACTACGTGGATCTTGTGAAGTTTCGTGAGAAACTTCCACAATTTCCCGATGCCCTGAGCACCTCAAGACTTCAGCCTAATGGACATGTTTAAGCTATCAGGTCTAAGTTCGCAAGAGAGTTCTGGATCGCTAGTGGGAATAAAGTCTGTCAAAAGCATCGCACGTGCTAAGTTTGCCCAAGTTGATTTCCGAACGATCTTAATTGCTTTTGCTAATTCACAAAGTTTTTCCTTCTATTTTTTCTTATATCTCTTTCTTTGCCTCCCTTAGTTAATTGAAGAAGAGAAGCGAGGAAAGAACACCGCGCCTCCGAATCCTCTCGCCGAAGATGATGATGCCGGCGGGACGGACGAAGAGAACTCTAGCGATAGCGACAGCAGCGAGCGGTGACGATGCTTTCGAAGAAAGCTCTAGTCATGAAGAGAATTCCCCGAAGGTTGACATTACGGGCTAAACGTTGATGAAACATTTGCCCCTCGTGGCCGTTGTGTACATATGTAAATTTATTAAGTTGTGACATTTTGTCCGAACAAGCGTCTTGTAAACTTTAACCTGCGCGCAGTCCTGGAAGTTGGGCCTCGCGCGAGGATGTGACGCCACAACGAATTCATCATGGGAATGTATTTTTTTAGTGGTGAAGCTTGGCGTTTGTTCAAGGAAGCTCATCCAAAGGAAGACTTCTCGGGTTTTTGGCTTGGAGCTTCACTTAAATTTTCTATGGGTTGTTTCGATCTTTCCTCATTTTTTCTTCTTTGCAAAGACGAGGACTCCACCGCCGCGAACTCGAGCTCGCGAGGATCCCGAAACGGAGCCCCTTAGCTTCATCACTACTCGGTCTCGACTTCACCTATGCTAGCGATGTTGCGGAGAATAACGATCGTGAACCGGGGCACGTTGTTGAACTCTCATTCTAGAGTTTGTAATTCTCAATGTAATCTTGACGGCGCTAAGTTAAGATTTTTATGCAAATAAGGCAAAAAACGCTTTCTTGAGAAAAAACGTCACCCTCCCCCACCTTGCCATTTTGCATGAAAATCTCGAGACAAGTTAAAGAAACCTTGATGTTATGCGGCCATCTTGGTTACATGTATTTACGAGAAATTTTCGCGAGTTTTGAAATTGTGAACTTATGAAGCAAGTCGACAAAATTTGTTTGCGAATTTTGTGGACTTGACCCGCTTGGCACACTTGCCCTGGTTGATATTGCAACCTTCGGTTGCTTCAACCACGATTATCTATGAATCCTCATTCGAGCCCCTTGCCTTTTCAATGAAACATATTCATCACGAAAAATTTTCATGAGTTTACGCCAAAAAATTCTTACAAAATGACATATACATTCGCTTATCCGCAATTACCCTTAATTATCATGATGGAAACTCGGGCTACAACTTATTGTTGTCTCAAGCCTTTTTGGGTGGGAATCCCATTGACGGTGGGATTTAGGCCAAAACTTGTTGTTGTCTCGAGCCTTTCGGTGGGAATCCCTTTGACAGTGGGATTTAGGCCACAACTTGTTGTTGTCTCAGGCCTTTCGGTGGGAATCCCTTTGACGGTGGGATTTAGGATTTCACGGAGCCTCGGGCTATCACGAAGCCTTTTGGCAAACTCTTCCCGTTTTCACTATAGGATTCGGCTAGTACGAAGCCTTTCACACGAAATTTCTCTTTCTTCACAATGGAATCCCGGCTATCAAGAAGCCTTTCACACGGACTTTTGTCTTTTTTCACGGTAGGATCTCGGCTATCGTGGAGCCTTTTCGCGAATTTTTCTTTCACATGGTGCAATCTCGGCTATCACGGAGCCTTTACACGAATTTTTCTTTCACATGGTGGAATCTCGGCTATCACGGAGCCTTTTTCACGTTTTTTTTCTTGCACATGGTGGAATCTCGGCTATCACGGAGCCTTTACGCGAATTTTTCTTTCACATGGTGGGATCTCGGCTATCACGGAGCCTTTTTCACAAGCTTTTCTTTCACATGGTGAAATCTCGGCTATCACGAAGCCTTTTCACGAGTTTTTCTTTCACATGATGGAATTCTTAAAAAACATGCACGATGTGGGAGAAGACTCTTTTCATATATTTCACAAAGAGTATTTACATAGGATCCGCCTCGTTAAAAACCTTGCCTCTTGATTTAGAGCCCCCTTTGCAAGGAAAAGAGTACGGTCCTCCTTATTCTAATGTAAATGCGAAAAAGAAAGATAACTTTTTTTCTCCGAAATCACTTATAGACTCGTGATTCGGCTTTTAGGTTTTCTAGCGATTAAACTTACGAAAAAAGAAAAATACTCTAAGTTAAATCCTACCTAATTTTGGAATTCTTATGGGTAGTATCTTTTAAGGTCATCAAGCATTCCACGAATATGGCAATTCTTCACCGATCTGTTCTAGCAAATGAAAAGCCCCTGTCATATCTCGTTTCTTTTGCTATGCATGGTCCTTCCCATGATTCATGAAGTTTCCCCGGGTTTTCCCAGTTCTTTTTCTTTTCAACACCAAATCGCCAGCTTTGATGTCTTTTCTAACCACTTTCTTGTCTTTCCATGCCTTGGTCTCTTTACGGTACTTCTCGATGTTCTCGGCGGCTTCAAGGATTGTCGGCTCAATCATGTCCTTTTCTACTTTCTCGGTCAATTTCTTCGATTTCTTTTGCTTTCGGTACTCTCATGCTTTCATTCTTGATTTGCTCGGTGTCATTGCTTCGTGCCGAAGAGCGGGCGAAACGGTGTGAAACCTGTTGCCGTTACAAGGTTTCCCCCTATTGCAACAAATCCTTTAGGCAACACCACTATTTCGGTTGCAATAGGGGGTACTATTGCACCGAAACGGTGATTTGGTTGCAATTTGTGTGTCTATTGCAACACAAAATTTGAGTTGCATTATTTATTTGTTCGGTTGCAACATGTTGACGCTAATGCGCCCTTTTTTAGGATTTCCGTTGCATTTGGTTGGAAATAATGCCACCCCAATTTTGTGTTGCATTAGCATTCCTTACGTTGCAACAGAAAGTTGCTATAGCCACCATACTAGGGATGGTTGCGTTTGAACAAGTATGTCGCAACGTAGAATTTTGGTTGCAAATATATCTTTGCGATGTTGCAACAAGTTGGCGCTAATCCACCCATTATTCGGAATTGTGTTGCATTTGGTGGGAAATGTTGCTACCCTATTTCGCGTTGCACTAGAAATTCGGGTGTTGCAATATAAACTTGCTATGGCTACCATACTAGGGTTGGTTGCGTTTGAACGGCCTTACGCAACGTCTTATTTGGGTTGCAAATATCTCTTTGTGTTGTTGCAATACAAGGAAGGCTACCGCTTCGTTTGTAGCCTCAAGGAGGAATATTGTGTACGTATTGCCACAAAATTTATTTTGATGAAAAAAATCTGCTATAGGGTTGTAGCGAAATTTAAAATGCGATTTAATAAATAAATTTTATTATGAATAATCTGAATTTTAACAATATGGTATAGACTATATGTACCATGGAAAAAAGAGAGGATTTGTTTAGATGAAAAAATTGTGTGCTATGGGGATGTGGGCTAAGCCAGACCACAATAGGCTCAACCGGCGAGCGTAAAGCCCAGCGAGCGGGAGCCCGAGTGGACCGGCCAGCCCATTAAGCCCCATAGCGCAAGTAGCAAGCATTAGTTGATGATGGTAATACGGAGTTCGAAAACGCGAGCACGCCTCTCCTTTTAAGCCGGGATACCCCCTTCTCGGTTTACGGGGTGGCACTAAAGGTACCGGAGACTAGGATGTGAAAATGTCAAATGGGCCGATGAGAGTAATAAGAACAAGGATATGCCGGCCCAAATCGTCTATAACTTTCGGCTCCCCCACCCCCAATACACTTTTGCTCCCAACCATCCCCCTCGTCGGCTCGACCGTCGCGTCCGCATCGAGATGCCCCGCATCTCGGTTTCCCCTGCGGCAAGCGGCGACGGCGGCCGGAGTGGCCGCATTGAGCCTTCCCGGACCGGTGGCGGGCGCGGACGGGAGGGGCCGCGGCCGCCGTAACACGGCCGAGCAGCCCGCCACGGCGGGCGGGGCCGCATCGAGGGGATCCTGGAGAGCGGCGGCAGCGGACGGCGGGGCCGCACCAAGGGTTTTCAGGCGAGCGGCGGCGGCGTACGGAGGTGCCACTACTCCACCACGCAGAAGCGCGATGCACGCGGGCGGTTCAAGTGTTCCACACCACCTACCTCGTCGTCCTCCGGTATGGTCGGCGGCACCCCAACCCTGTCGTCCTCTGGTACGGACGACACCGCCACCTCGTCGTCGTCGTCTGACGGCCCGCATCGCCAAGTCGATCCATCCGGTAAGGGTAAGCAAGCCCTAGTCGGATGCAAGCGTTCCAGAAGAGAAGTGAGGTACACTGCCCTACCCTCTTTGATTTTCCAGGAATCGTGTGACTCCTTTTGCAATTAGAAAAATGTTAGTAGTTCATAGTAATCAAATTTCATACTAGATAATGATAAATGTGTTTTTTGTGTATCAATCTCACCCCATACTAGATAATGATAATGATAATTGGCTCGATTTCTTGCCATCTTTTGCTGTGAATCTGACCTGTGTACATTTGATCACAATCCTGAAAACAAAGCCAGCCAAATGGACGCAGGCTGTCCCATTTAGTAGGTTAGGCCTTTTCTGGCAGGTAGTCGGGGGATCACGGGTAAATTGGTATACATTATGAGTCAAGAGATTGAATTGGCTGTTTTAAACTGAAAAATAGCAAATTGTTTTGTTTGGTCGAGGCTAGTGAACACCGCTAATCGGGTGAGGATCATCATTCCGGACTCGGATGAAGAGCGAGGACAATAGCAAGAAACCGTCTCCATCGAAAGCTTCGGGATCATCGAAAAGAAAGGTGCATTTTTTTGACTATTTTGCTGCATTGGCCACATACTGTTGTAACACATTTCATGTTAGTAACTTGTGTTTGTTGTCCGCCATAGCAAATGCCCTTGCGCCAAATGGTTCAACGGTCGAAGGAGCGCTATGATGATTTGCGAGAGCGAGATTGAGAACCTAAGCGTCGACATTGCTGGAACGCAAGAAGACATGGAGATGACCCTGAAGGAATTCATGGAGACTGTTGCTGACAAGTTAGAAGTGATGGCGAAGAAGATCCGCAAGCTTCAGGATAAAGTCAATCGCAAGTAGTAGTAATCTAGCTTAGTACGTAACATAACCGGGTCCTAGGTGAATGTTATGCGGATGCTTTGGTGAATGGTCTCGGAATGGATGTGTATGTGGCAACATCTAAGTATGCCAACATCTAAGTAATAACTTTGAACCTTTATATATGCATCTTCGTATGTCTATGTGTTTGGATCTGGATGAGCCCTTGCAAAATATTTGAACTTATGAGTGACACAAATTGAAATCTGTTGGGTCCTGTCATGCATATTTGGACTAACCATCTGTCTGTTTTCAGAATTGCGGCATGCTATGGTTTATGCTATCCATGTGTATATTCACAAAGCATTGTGATCAACAATTTGGAGACTCTTCACTAGAACTCCTGAATTTTGTGTATTATTGTTAGCCTCTATAGTAGCCGATCAGAAAAGAAAAATAATGAATTACGCATATGTTGAAAACCCTGAGAAAGGTCATACTACATACAACCTCAGAAATATTGAAACCAGTTATTCCTTGGTTGTACTAAAATTTTGTCTATCGTGTATGTATTGCCACGATCAGATAGGGGCTCTTCCGATCTGGACCATTCCAAAATTCCGTCTTCGACAACCTGGTTCTTGTTGCGGTGATCTCCACGAGGGCCTCTAGGGGATCGATCTCCACGGCGATCTCCACGTGATTCTTGTTGAGGAGATCCGAGCGGCACTACGGCCACGGCCGTACGTACCGATGTCTTGATCTCGTATATATATTCAATCGTTTGCTTCATATATATGCATATTGGTATATATATCGTGATCAAGGTTGATTGAAACATGAACAATGCAGATTAACTAATGGCATCAGACGAAGATCGAAGTTGGATGTGCTTGCCTCGACACTCAGCGGATTGGCAGAACAATTTTCGAATTTTTTTGCAAAAATTTACCGCCTCATCACCGCGAGGTGGATCTATTGCGTGTCCATGTAATTTGTGTCAATGCATGATCAGACATTCCACCGTGGGTCCCATTGAAATTCATTTACTCAATAGAGGGTTTGCCTGATTGTTTCATCGATGCCGGTAACATTCAACACCAAACTAATACTTCTTCTCGTGGTCCCGTGAATCAAGATGTTACTACCGATCTCTATAATCATGATGCAATACCTACGGTCGATGATACAACACATTTATTTGCGAGAAGACGATGAAGAAGATGGTTTGGATGATAACCCCGCCGCCACCAATACTGCGATTAGAAACATTATCGGTGGCACTATACATCATGGACAAACCGAGAGATGAGGAAGAGGCGGATAAGCGAGCGAGAGATCTTTTTGAAACTATTAGAGCGAGGCAAAGAAGGAATTGTATCCAGGATGCAAAAATGCAACGAAGGTCTCTTTTATTGTGGAGCTTTTTCGGATAAAGTGCATGTATGTCTTAAGTAACGCGTCATTGAAGGCCATACTTAAGCTCTTTGGAAAGGTTCTCCCCGACCGCATTGTATTCCCGACTCCTTGGATAAAGTGCAACGGGTGATTCGAGACACGGGCTTGGACTATGTCAAGATACACGCATGCCAAAATGATTGTGTGTTATTTTTTGATAAATACGCAAATCGGGAAACATGTCCCATTTGTAAGGAGTCAAGGTGGAAAGTTGTAGATAAAACCTCGATAATAATTGCGGTGCGGTGGGTGCTACTTCGTTAAGAAGCGGTTACCAGTTAAGATCCTCCGCTACTTTCCTCTTATTCCTCGGCTGCAAAGAATGTATATGTCAAAGAAAATGTCAAAGGATATGCAGTGGCACAAGAAAGAATTAGTGAATGATGGGAAAATGCATCACCCTACTGACTCAAAGGCATGGAAGCACGTGGATTCAGAATTTAAATGGTTTTTAGAAGAAGGAGGTCGTAACGTTAGGCTGGGTCTTGCTTCTAATGGGTCCAATCCCTTTGGCAAGCAAAGTCTTACGTACTCCATTTGGCCTGTCATCCTGGTACCTTACAATTTGCCTCCATGGATGTGTCGAAACAATCTAACTGGATTTTGTCAATGTTGATTCCTGGTCCATAATCTCCGGAATGGATATTGATGTATATTTGAGGCCCTCGATACCGGAGCTCAAGGAGCTTTGGAATAATGGTGTTAAAACAAGAGATGCGGGGACTAAGAAGAATTTTAGATTGCGTGCTATACTTCTTTGGACAATTAATGACTTCCCGGCCTATGCTATGTTGTCTGGTTGGAGCACTAAAGGAAAGTTTGCATGTCCATACTACCACAAACATACTGAGTATTTGTGGTTGAAACATGGGCGGAAGCACTGCTATATGGCACATCGACGTTTTTTGTCCCCCCGACCATCCATGGCGCAACAATGCGGTCGGCTTGAACAACAAGGTCGAAACCGGGGAGGCACCGTAACCACTATCCGGTGCACAGGGTACTTGAGCAGTATTCTACTTTTGAACAAGTAGAATTTGGAAAGACATTGCTATCAAAAAAAGGAAGCGTGACGAAGACAACAGATGGCACAACCGGAGGAAGAAGAGTATTTTTTTGAGCTCCCTTCTCGGTCTTCTTTGCTCATCGGGCATAATTTAGACGTGATGCACACCGAGAAAAATATATGCGAGAGCATACTAGGCACTCGCTTAAGTTGGATGGCAAATGTAAGGACGGGGAGAATGCTCGGCTTGACATGGAGCATCTACGGATACGACCAGATCAGCACCCTGTGATTAAAGATGATAAGTATACCTTGCCATCAGCCTTGTACGAGTTAGATAAGGATGCTAGGGAAAGTTTGTGTGAATTTCTATATGGAGTGAAGATGCCTGATGGGGTTTCCTCGAATATAAGAAGATGTGTTGATGTAAAGTCACGTAAGGTGTCAGGCTTGAAAACGCATGACTACCATCTAATTCTACAGAAACTTTTACCCTTAGTGGTGCGTAGGATTTTGCCGTGTCGTTGTCATTGGATTGATTCGGCTTAGTAATTTCTTCGATGCACTATGTTCAAAGGAGTTGGTGGAATCGAACCGGACAAAGCTTAGGCCGTTCAATTAGGGAGGCCGTTTGTCCACTTGAGATGATATTCCCACCTGCATTTTTTGATATCATGATCCATTTGCGTGTTCATCTAGCTGAAAAAGCTAAACTTGGGGGCCAGTGTGTTACAGATGGATGTACCCAGTGGAACGGTACCTACGCACTGTGAAAGGATATGTGAGGAACAAGGCTCACCCTGAAGGTTCAATTGCTGAGGGATACATACTCGAAGAGTGCCTTACATTCTGCTCAAGATTCTTGGACGTGGACACCAAAGACAATCGTGTTGATCGACATGAAACGGTTATCGTTAATCGGCCACCATCCGGTTTGAGCATTTTTTCGAAATGGATTACAAGAGGAGAGGACAGACGGTTGAAGAAATACCACCAAATGAGTTTCGGAAGATGAGGCACTACATAATTTGCAATTGTGATGAAGCTAGACCATATGTCGAGTAAGATGCACTACTCAACATCATTATTGCTTTCAATTTTAAATATCAAACTAATGGTAATATTCTTTTGTGTGCAGCGAGCATTTGGAAGAACTGAGGGCACATGGATCCAGAAATCTTGATAAGCGACATGAGGCTCAACTCGTAAGATGGTTTGAAAACAAGATCACAGGTTTACATGCTAGAGGGGAAGTAAGTTCAGATTTGTTTGCACTTGCTCAAGGACCAGATCCCCGACCTCGTACATTGAATAGATGTCATATCAACAATTGGTCGTTTCGTACCGTTAACATCGAGAGAACCCTTGTGACACAAAACGGTGGTGTGCTTGTCAAGGGTGAGGCGGAAGGCACAAATTGGTATGGGGTGATTAAAAGAATGATCTCACCGGAATTCCCTGGACAAAAAGAAGTTATTCGTTCCAGTGTGATCGGGTTTGATGTGCCTCTTGTCACAAGTACCAACGAGAGGCAAAGGATACAAGAAAGATAAATATGGGGTCATTGACATCGATACTACTCGACACAAGTTTAGCAATGAACCCTATATTCGGCAACACAGGCAGAACTAGTGTTTTATGTGAATCGGTGAACAAACCTGGGCCTGGAGCAGGTGTTATTTCAATGAAACCAAGGAACTTGTTTGCCATGCCCGAATTAGATCTCGAGGACTCACTTGTTGTGGGTATCAAAGGTATTAATTTGCTCGGTGAACACCGGGTTTTGACAAATTGGTCTAGATCGGACAAGGAAGGCACAACCGGCGATGTCTCGATTATTAATCGGGTTCGGGCCGAGGCGGTTGACGAAGCGGACGATGAAGTATTTGATGTTGATGATGAACATGATGCGGATGACACGTACATTGATGATGGAATTGTTGCACCAATAGTTCAAGATGCCAAAGATGATGAGTTTTTCAATTGATACTTACTCGATCGTAGTCATGACTTCTATGTTGCCATTATTTACTACTTCGGAAGACTTTTGCATAAATCTTAATATTTAAAATATGAATCTAAAAATTGGTATGACAAACAAAAATAGGGGGCCGTAGGGCGGGCCGGTGTCACCAACAGGCTCTACCGGCGAGCGTGAAGCCCAGCGAGCGGGAGCCCGATGGGCCGGCCAGCCCAACAAGCCCGGAGGTTAGTAGAGAGGAAGCAGTGTTCAGAGGAGTTCGGGATGGCAAGCACGCCTCGCCTTTTAAGTTGTGGTGCGCCCGCTTGAGGTAGCGGTGTGGCACTAAAGATTATGCTGATGTGCTGCTGTGCAGCGCTTCCCACACACCGGGAAGTAATAAGGACAAATGGGCCGGCCCAATCTCGGACTGCAATCCTTTTCTAACAAAAGGGCACATTGATAATTTGCATATGTGCTGTTGCTTTTAATATGTTGATATAGAAAATAAAAAATTGACTCACAAATGATACAAATTAATCTTTAGTAAATCAACAAATAATTAGAGTAATATGGAAATTATCTGTCAAAATTGCCCAAATAAACAAGGCCTCTTAGTTTCAATCCATCACTGAATTACTACTAATATGTACACATATAGTTGTTCCGAAAACCAAGAAATTCTACTTGCTACTTTTGGTTAGTACATTAGTTACATGATTCTACAAATTAGCATCTGGTAGAAATCGGTAACCATGCTTGATCTCAAGCTGATTAGCAATCTCAAAAGACAGAAATGCATCCTTGGCGGCGTATTTCACCGCCATTCGTGCAACACCCTCAAACCCCAAAGATCGTGGTTCACATTTCGTCCTTGTACAGAGGTAGCTCCAGTACTCGATTTCCAATCTTCTCCAGTGACGACCTGTAACCATTTCAGTACAGATGGCTATACTTCTCATCAACGTCAGAAACAATCAGTTGAAGGTCTTTCCAATTAGCAATCTTGACGCCGCAGTCCTCCTGTAGGCGTTCAACATCGTTGGTGATATGCGCTCCGACAAAGATGTGGCCTTCCTCGTTGAGAAACTTGCTCAGGACATCAGGAAGCTTGTAGCCGGCATGGTGCACCTGGTAAATAAGGCAGCGCGAACCGACACACAATTGCAGCAATGCGAGCTTGTACCCACCACTGCGAAGCTCAATCCACTCGGTGTCCAATCCAACGAGCAAACGTTCTGGAGGTGGGCTACCTTTGATTTTGTTGATGTACTCCGCCACTACTCCCGCGTCGCAAGTGACGGTGGTCTTGATGCTCGGGTACCACTCCTTGAAGAATTCAACCTCGTGCATCGTAGTTGGGGGCGGTCCTTGCTCCTCCGAAAGTCGTGGACGGACGACGGTGGGGCGCCATTCGTCCCACTCCCAGCCGCTCCGATCTCGAACGTCGGCTGGATCAACGGCGGCCTCCCACGGGTTCAGGGCGACACGCTTGCCACCCTGCAGTCCCAAACCAAGAAAACAAAGTTCCGAATCTTCAACCTCGTGACAAATCCACGACTAGAAACTCATTGTGCCTTGCAGGACTAACCTTCGAAGCGACGCTCTCTGCTGACGCGGCCGGGATTGCTCCGCCCGCATCACCTAGGTTATTGTAGAGGCCGGCGGCGGCGGTTGCCTCTACGGCATCCCCCTTCATTTGTGGGGTGCCGCCGTCACCCGATGCGTCGCTTTGGGTCATCGCCGCCGTTTGGAGGTCGCTTGCGATGGCGGTTGCCGAGATTGCAAGCTTCGGGGGGGTCGTCGGCAATGGCGGCAACCAAGAAAACCCCTTCTCCTTCGATGCGACAGTGGGAGGGGGTGGGGCGGGGTAGGAAGAGGCTAAACTAGTATATTCTATGCTGTCGTTTCGGCTTCATATACAGGTCAAATCGACGTGGTGGTTGCCGAAGCAATGGGCATGGCAAGATTTGACGACAACCAGCAAGACGAAGGGGCGGCGGTTCCTAATTAACTGCTACACGCACGTGCGCCTGGGGAGTCGTCGTCTGGCCGCAACACTTCACCTCGCACGGATAGTTGCATGCAAAATCACACTAAGGGTTTGATGTCCGAAAAGGTTTGTGAAAAGCTCGTATCGCAAAGTAGATCCGAAGGACCGAAACGGCGAACCAGAGAGGGGGGGAGTGAATGGGAGCCGATAAAAATTCTATTCAAGAATTCGGCCTATGAACCCAAATTCACTCGTGCACCTCCGCAAGCTTCTCTTGCCAAGTTCACGTAGCCACTGGAGTGCTACTGAACCTAGGAACAAGACCCGAACAACAGCCTCAACACACACGCAGCGGAAACTCACACGACAAGGCTGCTGGCAGCACAAACCGGTCAGGCCGGTTTCTGAAACCGGTCGGACCGCTCCTGTTGGACTTAGCCTCACGAGGGCAGGGAAAAACCGGTCAGACCGGTTAGGCAAACCGGTCAGACCGATTCTGTCCAGAAACTCCCCAAGACCCCCAAACACTTCAAAAGCCTTTCCACATCTGAACAAACGAAGCCATGGAGCAAGAAAGACTTCCTTGTTCAAAGATCTTTCTCGACGCCGCCCACCGGGCGAAACCGGTCGGACCGGTTTGGGAAACCGGTCGGGCCGGTTTTAGCTCGAACGAGCCGAGAAGAACACGGCCCGCGGGTCAACTCCCCCAAAACCAAATCTCAATCTCCCGAATCGCTCCACGGACTTGAACAAGACTTTGGGGATATCGTGAACACCTCATGAGGAGTCCATAGCCAAGTTTAATCCCACCAAATCTCGTCCAAAAAGGAGGAATCGAAGAAATCCCGCCAAAGGCACTACCAACCCAAGAGCTCAAGAAACCCCAAAATCGAGCACTTTTCCTCACGGATTTGGGAGGGGAATCACAGCCCAAAGAACCACGAAGGGTTCCCACAAATTTCCCCCATCAAATCCCCAAAGGAAAGGTCCCGAAAACACCGCAAAGAAATCACCGGGAGAGGGCTCCGAAAAACACCACCAAAAACAATCGGGAAAAAACACATTCAAACCTTGAGGAATCACGCCGAATCATCTATACATGAAACAAAGATTCGTACAAGGTCTAGCAAGCCGCCCGATCATCCATCCCTCTCTACAAGATTTCTCCGTGAAGCTCTCTTGCTAGTCCTAAGGAAAACCTAGAGAAAATAGGTGGAAAATAGGAAAACTAATGAGCTAGGGTTCCCAGAGTTGGCTGCCAACCTCTCACCTCTTGGGTTATATAGGCGGCAACCGAATGTCTAAAATGCCCCTCTCTACTAACTAGGGATACAAGCCCCTCAAGGGCGGATTTGGAATTCTTGATGTCTTCACCATCGGACGGATGCCCGCCGACCGCACCTGCGTAGCCTCAACGCAAGCCTTGCGATCCCGACGAGTGTCCTCCGCCTCGAAGCTTCCGGCGCCTCGCGACCCCAAACCGGTCGGACCGGTTCTCCAACCGGTCGGAGCCGGTTTTGGCCGACAGCCACACCCGATCTTCGGCCTCGGCTTTGTGGCTCGGTAGCCCCGAGTAACCCGGTGATTTTCCGGTGAACCACCGCAAACCCCGCGAACTTGATGTAGCCTCCGCCAATCACCACTCATGACTTGGCTCCCATGAAGTCCCGGTTCGACCTTGGTTTTGTGGCTCAACCAAGAAACCGTCCACCGACTTCATCTTCTTGTTCTTGCCACCATGCGGCCCGCACTCGACCCCCGCCGGCCACCGGGTCCCTCGAACGAAGCCTACTTGTCTTCTCCACACCACGGAGGCCTCACCAAAGCAACGACCTTTCGCGCTTGTTCTTCACCCGCACCAACACGAGTCAAGCCGCAACCTCGCACCCGCATTACTTAGCCAAGAGTCGGTCCACATAACGTTGTCAATCACTCATCACACAAGGAAGCGACCATCCACCGGTCCTCGAACCACACATGGTCCTCAATCTCCCCCTTGATGAGTGCATTGACAACACCCACATGAAAGTAACAAGTGAGAAAAGAAAAAGAAAAGAAACAAACAAAAAAGAAACTCCAACAAGCGATCGAAAGCCAAACAAAGGCAAAGATCAAGATCACTTGAAGAAAGCAAGTCTCGGACCCCTTAGGCAAGGGCAACGGCTCGACACATCCGAGACAAAAACCATGTTCAAGCAAAGAGCACCAACCACCAAAGCACACAAGAGCTCCCCCTGCACAGAAGCAAGCTCCCCCTGATCAAGTGCCAACTCAGGGCACAAACCGGTCAGACCGGTTCCCATAACCGGTCAGGCCGGTTCCACCAAAACCGGTCAGACCGGTTTCCACAACCGGTCAGGCCGATTTCACACAGCAGACCACACCCCAAAAGCCAAAAATGCAAAAGAAATGCACAAGCTCCCCCTTGACACTTGGGATAGATTCCAGGGATACAAAACAACTTTTCTCCACCTTCCTTTCTCCCCCTTGTTGCCAATGCATGAATCAAGGCACAAATGCAATCTAGAGCTTCTCAAGTATACAAAATTCATCACAAGATGCTACACATGTCCAAATGAGCAAGTTAGATACTCTACGAGTTTGTATGGACCTCAACTACATGATCACCAAGTTTCACAACCATTGGACAAGGCTAGCAAGGATTTGAGTAATTTTGCGAAAAGTTACTCTCTCACACGCAAAAACCTAGACATGAGCAAAACATGCCAAAATGGCAAAGCCACACAAACTTCATGCTAGGACAGCCATTCTAATCGAGAAGACCATCACAAACACCCACAAGCACCTCATGTCATGTCAAAGCCACCGAGCCATGTGCCTACTTCTATGTATGAGACTTCTCATTGGTAGGCAACATGCAACGGTTTAGCACCCAAAGAAAATTAAATTCAGCACATATGACATGGGAGCACATTTCCAAGCAATTTTCATTTCATTTTCAGATTTGTAAATGGTACTTGAAATGTCTTTGCGACAAAAAGGAACTTATGCCCCTCCACAAGATGAAGCAAGAGGGCTAAACATTCATGATGGCAAATGAGCCTTTGGCCCCATATGATCAATAAACTAGCTATCCAACCACAAATTAAGCATAGCAAAGCCACTAAAACATGTCAAGATCATATAAAGGCATTTACACATGAGAGAGCATACATGTGACATTTTTCAAAAACATAGCCATCAACCATGGATTATTCATCAAGATCATCAAGAGCTAAGCCAAACTAACCATAGCATACCAAACAAGCTCACAAAGACATATATCTCATTCCATGGTGAACAATGTATATAAGAGAAGCTTTTCCTATCCAATGCATATGATACAAAATGCATGCAATCTAAGATACAAGGATGCCTATACATCAAGTTACATATGTTAACCCAAATGCAAGAAATGCACAAAGGAAACTATACATATGATACAACAGAGCTCCCACACACAAAGCTCACAAACCACCGGCTCCTCGAGGGGAGGCAAAAAGGGCTCGACACCACCGGCAAAAGAGCAAAGGAGCACAAAACTCACAAGCTCCCCCTAAGCACATGCACTAGGGCCAAAGAGCATACAAAGCTCACCCTACACACATGAGACGGAGAAGGAGCAAAACAAACCAAGTGATTTGACCAAGGCCACACACTCGAAGGTCACAAATACACTTACCTTTATAATTTCTTCACAATTCCCTCATCCTTGTCCACCATCCCCGAAAGTGATGTACCTCCATGTCACCACCGGGATATGAAGCCGAAGAACCACCCCCGACATCAACCAAATGTTCTCCAGGCCTCCCACCTGCAACTCAAAACCAAGAGCGAGAACGAGCAAATGACTCAACACTGGGGTTAGTCCCAAAGGTGTGAAACCAGTGTCGGGCCATTTCCTCAAAAGTAGGGTTAGCAACATCTATCCTACCGCGCCTATCAAAACTGCGATCCATCCTGTCAAACCTATCAAACCTGGAACCACCATGGGAAAACCACTCCCGTCCCGTTGGAGGAGTACGACTACCATGATAGGAAAAGCATGGTCCGTAGCCCCTCTGAGACTCAAAGCTGCGACCTCTCCCAAACTCGTATTGATCACGAGGTGGAGAACGTCCAGCAAACTCACCACCTGCAAGCTCTCCAAACCAACCACCAGAACCACGACCTCCTGCAACAAGCCGAGACTCATCACGAGTACGAAAACCAAACTGGTCCCCCTGATGCCTCCAAACCGGTCTGACCGATTTCAAAACCGGTCTGACCGATTTCACTCCTCCAACAGGATCTCTTCCTCCCATAGCACTCTTTTCTCCCCAAGCCAGAACCTTACGCACAAAACCCTTTCCCTTAGGCGGTGGCATACGAGGCTCGGGGCACACCATGAGAAGGGTGGTACCTGTCCTTGTTCGCCCACTCCTTAGCCATTCTCGCCTCTCTCTTTCTCTTATAGCAAAACTCTCTCTTGTGACCATCCTTTCCACAAAACTCACAATGGTAAAGGATTGGTTTGGGCTTAGGCTTGGGGTGAGACTCTTCACACGGCTTCTCACTAGGTTTCTCACTAGGCTTTTCACTTGCCTTCTCACTCGGTTTTCTCTCGGTTGGTTTGGCTTGGATGCAAACTTGCCTTTGGGTGTGGGTTGTGGTGGAACCGAAACATTCTCAAATTTCCCTTCTCTCTCACCACTGCCCTCACCAACCTTATCCAATCCCAAAGCCCAACCATCAAAGCGCTTACGGCTAGCAATCATCATACCAAGGCGAGGTTCTTGACTCGACAACCAACTCAGCGCTTCACGCAACTTATCATTCTCATCTTGCAAGCGACCAACACATTTTGCAAGATCCAAATTCTTCATAGCATGCAACTCACATGTAGAACAAGAAGTAGGAATAGGCACTTTCAAATCAGCCTCTAGCGAACCAATGCGAGAACGAAGCTCAACAATTTTCTCATGCAAACCAGGACAAGAAGTGCAAGCACCAAGCAAAGTGGGTCTAGATTGTAGCTCGGCCAACTCAACCCTAAGCACATCTAGTTCCTCACACTTGGAGGCATACTTCTTCCTAAGATCAGTCAAGTCAGCTAGGAAAGCAGAGCAATCGGCACAATCATTTTCATCGAAACAACGGGGCTAGCCTTAAGTGAATCAATTTCAAGCTTGCTATCAAGAACCGTGTTTCTAGCTCGACCACTCTAGTCCTAGCATCCTCGAGCAAAGATCTAAGCTCCTTTCTAAGCTTCTTAGCCTCTCTAAGCATGTGATCGAGATTATCAAGCAAGTCAACCAACTCCTCATTCTCCTTGCGCAAAGAAGAGAGCTCATCACATACCTCATCCTCGGAATCCAAGTCCGAGGCGTCCTTCCTCGGCTTCTCTTGCTACTCGAGCTGCGAGCCATGCCACAGAAGTCATCCTTGAGGCTTAGGCCCGTCACACAGAGGCCGTTGAGATACTTGCCGAGGTTCTTCTTCTTCTTTTTCTTCTTCTTCTTGTCATCCTCTTCGTCTTCATCACTTGAGCTTGAAGACGTGTCCTCGGAATCGGACTCAATGTCGCTCGATCTCTTCATCTTCTCTCGAGACCGAGCCTTCTTCCCATGTTCATGATCCTTCTTCTTGAACTTCTTCCTCTTGTCCATGAACTTGTGCTTGTCGTGGTTGTTCACCTTCGGACACTCGGCGAAATAGTGTCCAGTCTTGCCGCACTTGAAGCATGTCCTCGTGTTCCTCCTCATGTTCACCCGGTTCTCGTGCAGCCTCTCGAACCGCCTCGTCAGGAGCGCCAGCTCGTCCTCTCCAAGCACGTCAAACTCCTCATCTGGCATAGACATCAAAGAGGACAAAGAGAACATCCTGGTGGATGGGTTAGTGTTAGCCTTTCCTTTGGAACCACCAACGAGGGCAAGACTATGGGAGTCAGTCGGTCCCTCGAGCTTGGCAGTCATGCCCCTATCCACCTCAGCCGACTTGAGCTTCGAGAACAGCTCGTTCACCGTCAGAGTGTCATACTTCTCCGACTCGACAATGGCCTCGAACTTTCCGCCCCAAATCGTACGATCCAAAGAGTGTAAGAGCTTGACCGCTCTATGATGATCATCGTACGGAGCACGTCCACATTGGCCCTCATGTTGTTCACAACCACCGTGAACCTGCGAAACAAGGCATCGATGGACTCACCGGGGAGATGAGTGAAGTTCTCGTACTCTCTCCGGTAGGTCGCATACATCCGTGCTCGAACACGGGCATTCCCAACATGAGCCTCCTTCGGACCGCCCAAATCTTACAAGCCAAGTGCTCGGTGTGCACCCGATCGAACTCGGCCGACACAAAGCACGAAACAAGTAGTCGACCGCCTTATTGTTGGCGTCGAATCCGTCCCTCGATCTGGAGCGAGGAAGTCCATCGCTGGACATAGCCTGTGTCCACCGTGACATCCCAAAGGATGCGACCCTTTCCGCGGAGGAACGCACCCATCCGCTTACTCCACATCCGGTAGTTCTTTCCATCGAAGTGTGGAGGACCCGAACCCCCCGTTCCGGTACGCCATCCTTGGATCTTAGGCCGGTTAGAGTCAACAAAGACCCGAACCGGCTCGATACCACTTGAAGGACCGAAACGGCGAACCGGAGAGGGGGGGGGAGTGAATGGGAGCCGATAAAAATTCTATTCAAGAATTCGGCCTATGAACCCAAATTCACTCGTGCACCTCCGCAAGCTTCTCTTGCCAAGTTCACGTAGCCAGCGGAGTGCTACTGAACCTAGGAACAAGACCCGAACAACTACCTCAACACACACGCAGCGGAAACTCACACGACAAGGCTGCGGCGGCCAAGACAAACCGGTCAGGCCGGTTTCTGAAACCGGTCGGACCGCTCCTGTTGGACTTAGCCTCACGAGGGCAGGGAAAAACCGGTCAGACCGGTTAGGCAAACCGGTCAGACCGATTCTGTCCAGAAACTCCCCAAGACCCCCAAACACTTCAAAAGCCTTTCAACATCTGAACAAACGAAGCCATGGAGCAGTAAAGACTTCCTTGTTCAAAGATCTTTCTCGACGACCCCCACCGGGCAAAACTGGTCGGACCGGTTTGGGAAACCGGTCGGGCCGGTTTGCTGAACGATCGAGAAGAACACAGCCCGCGGGTCAACTCCCCCAAAACCAAATCTCAATCTCCCAAATCGCTCCACGGACTTGAACAAGACTTTGGGGATATCGGGAACACCTCTTGAGGAGTCCATAGCCAAGTTTAATCCCACCAAATCTCGTCCAAAAAGGAGGAATCGAAGAAATCCCGCCAAAGGCACTACCAACCCAAGAGCTCAAGAAACCCCAAAATCGAGCACTTTTCCTCACGGATTTGGGAGGGGAATCACGGCCCAAAGAACCACGAAGGGTTCCCACAAATTTCCCCCATCAAATCCCCAAAGGAAAGGTCCCGAAAACACCGCAAAGAAATCACCGGGAGAGGGCTCCGAAAAACACCACCAAAAACAATCGGGAAAAAACACATTCAAACCTTGAGGAATCACGCCGAATCATCTATACATGAAACAAAGATTCGTACAAGGTCTAGCAAGCCGTCCGATCATCCATCCCTCTCTACAAGATTTCTCCGTGAAGCTCTCTTGCTAGTCCTAAGGAAAACCTAGAGAAAATAGGTGGAAAATAGGAAAACTAATGAGCTAGGGTTCCCGAGTTGGCTGCCAACCTCTCACCTCTTGGGTTATATAGGCGGCAACCGAATGTCTAAAATGTCCCTCTCTACTAACTAGGGATACAAGCCCCTCAAGGGCGGATTTGGAATTCTTGATGTCTTCTCCATCGGACGGATGCCCGGCGACCGCACCTGCGTAGCCTCAACGCAAGCCTTGCGATCCCGACGCGTGTCCTCCGCCTCGAAGCTTCGGGCGCCCTGCGACCCCAAACCGGTCGACCGGTTCTCCAAACCGGTCGGGCCGGTTTTGGCCGACGACCACACCCGATCTTCGGCCTCGGCTTTGTGGCTCGGCCCGAGTAACCCGGTGATTTTCTGGTGAACCACCGCAAACCCCGCGAACTTGATGTAGCCTCCGCCAATCACCACTCATGACTTGGCTCCCATGAAGTCCCGGTTCGACCTTGGTTTTGTGGCTCAACCAAGAAACCGTCCACCGACTTCATCTTGCTGTTCTTGCCACCATGCGGCCCGCACTCGACCCCGCTGGCCACCGGGTCCCTCGAACGAAGCCTACTTGTCTTCTCCACACCTGGAGGCCTCACCGACAACGACCTTTCGCGCTTGTTCTTCACCGCACCAACACGAGTCAAGCCGCAACCTGCACTCGCAATACTTAGCCAAGAGTCAGTCCACACAACGTTGTCAATCACTCATCACACAAGGAAGCGACCATCCACCGGTCCTCGAACCACACATGGTCCTCAAGATCCAAACTATGTATTTAGTTTTAGATTTCATCTACATTTACTACTCCATGAAGGTGCACCATTAATTACAAGTATTAAAGTAAGTTATTTTCAAAACTACTTTCAAAATGTGTAGCTAAATATGTATTAAGTAGGTTCATTAGATTCGTCACACAAAGTTACGCTTACACGTGAAAAGGTTTTACAAATAAATTATATTTAGTGTTCCATTTATGAAAGATTCTTGGGGCTAATTTTATTTAGATGCGAACGAAAGAAGGAACGCAGCGCTGCGCCTCGCGATCTCCCACGCGTTCAGTCCTACGTACATTACTCGAGTACCCTGGACGCCTGTTCAACGAAGCTCCTAGCCTCCTACTGAGCACGCGTCAGGTGCTGTGACGGGTGACAAGACGGCACGGGGGCGGAGTTTGCTTTGTACACCCGACCACGCCCACCCCAAAGCAGTGAACAAAAATCGCAATGGCACAAACAAGGAACAATGCGAAGTTCGATTTCCTCGGCCACGAGGGGCCGGTCTGATTAATCTTAGAAAGGTGAGTTACGGGCCGCCAATGTCGGCGGCGGCGCCGTCTCGAAGCACGCCGTCGATATCAACCCCCGCGGCGGCGGCATCGGCCGCAATGGGGAAGTGCGGCGCGTAGTGCCGGTCGCGATGCGGCGGTAACGGCCACTCCGGTGCGGATCGGTCAAGGGAAAGTCGACTTGAATGTCCTCCGTCGCGAGCGCGCGGGCGGCTCCCTTGCGCGCACCGCACGCACCGCCTCCCGGACACGCCTTGGGAGCGCGCGAAGACGGTCGGGTAGCAGGCGGAGCCCCGAGCCGACCACCGCGACGGCGACCTCCGCCGCACGCGTAAGTTCATCGTGGCGATCCTCCCGGATCGTTTAGGCGGCGGCGCGGATCCTCCGCCTTTGCTCGCGGCGGAAAGACGCCTCCGCCTCCTCGGGCGACGCAAGAAACAATGGCGACGAGTCAAACAAGAGCCTAGTGGGCGGCGTGCAGCGACGGAATACGAGGAACTCACCAAAGCAGCGGGCCTCCACATCGGCCTTGGCGGCTGCGAACTTCGGGTGTCTCCGTCTCGGCGGCATGAAGGGCGGTATGCATCGCATCCCGGGTCCCCTCCAGGTCCCGTACCTTGCGCAGCGCGACGTCTAGACGACGCCGCGTCCTCGCCGATTCTCTGCCGAGTCCGGGGCCTCTCCGACGAACGGGGGCGTCGCCCGAGACGAGGAAGAAGACAAGCTCCAGGATTCCGACGACGAAGATCCACCGGACGGAGGCGCCGCGCCGGCTGAAGGACACGGGCCATATGTCGCACTAGGAAACAGAAGAAGAATGACAAGCATCGGATCCTCGGCGAGCACGGGAAATTATGGAGATAGGGAAGACACTCACCCCCGGCAAGAAATCAACCGAGCGGAGACGCGGCGGGACCGACGGCGACGAACCCCCGGGGGCCTCTTCGCGGGGCGCTTCTCTCCGGCCATAGGCGCGCGCGAGGGAGTCGAGGGGGGAGACGAGCGGCTACTCAAGATCGACGAGAGCGGCGCGGTGCAAAGGAGCGGGATTGGAAAACACGGCGAGGCCCCACGGTTATATAACTTGCGTCGGGGCAAGCCGCATTCGTACCACCGCCGTGTGGGGCCGACGGATCAATGACTAAAAGGCGAGAATATCCCATTGCGGGGACGCGACCCCACTCACTCGGCGGGGTGGTGCGGTTACCAAGGGTCAATGACGGGTCTACCCGGCCACTTGTTGGCCCACAAATTAGTCTTTAACGGAAATTTGACTGCGGGTGACCCCATCCGTGGACGAGTTCCGGGACCCACCTATCGGTAGGATTGTTGCGCCAAACTATCAACTTTGAACCCGCGAGAGATTTCCCCATTGGACAAAGTTGTGGGCCCCACTGTCGGCGCCAGTTGGGATGTGTTCTTGAGTTGTTCATGTTCATAATGAACTTGATCATTTGTATCATTTAATCATAACTTCAAAGTTGTTTATATTTGTCAAATGACGTCCAAATCAGGAATTTTTTTCCTACATTCTTATGACAACATAATCTAGATCACGGTGTCCACTGCATATCATGTCACAGCGTCTGAGCAATCATAATTTAAAAATAGAACATTTCATAACTAGATTCAAGATTTTCAATCAGTACACGACGTCAATTTGAAATGAGATGAATACCAAAGTTTCATAGCTCGTCGAGATGAACAATCATTATATTGGTTGGATTTTCATTTGAAGAAGTGGTCCTACACATTGTTCGTTAATCCTAGGTTCACTCTCATTGTTTAAGAAACTTGGTCCGAGACATGTCATTTTTGTTCTACGTGATCGTACCCCTTCTTCAAATGAGAATCCAACCAATATAAAGATTGTTCATCTCGACGAGCTATGAAACTTTGGTATTCATCTCATTTCAAATTGACGTCGTCTACTGATTGAAAATCTTGAATCTAGTTATGAAATGTTCTATTTTTAAATTATTATTGCTCAGACGCTGTGACACGATATGGAGTGGACACCATGATCTAGATTATGTTGTCATAAGAATGTAGGAAAAAAAATTTCCTGATTTGGACGTCATTTGACAAATATAAACAACTTTGAAGTTATGATTAAACGATACAAATGATCAAGTTCATTATGAACATGAACAACTCAAGAACACATCCCAATCTGGGCGCCGACAGGTGGGGCCCACAACTCTGTCCAATGGGGAAATCTCTCGCGGGTTCAGCCGACGGTTTGGCGCAACAATCCTACTGAGTGGGTCCCGCAACTCCGTCCACGGATGGGGTCACCCGAGTCAAATTTCCGTAAAGACCGATTTGTGGGCCAATAAGTGCTCGGGTACACCCGTCATTGACCCTGTGATTCCGTGTCCTCCCTATGAAAGCGCGGTTTCCTTAAAACCCAATGAACCCCGCAATCCCCCAAATTCAATCTACAACATGATGCGGGAGGCGGCGGTTCTTTCCTATCTCCCCCTCATCCTCGCCGGGGATAACGGCGTCGCACATCCAATTACCCACCGCTCGTGATGAACTGCAACCACTCCATGGAAAAGATCTCCGTGGCTCGCTACGAGGCGTCGTCGAGGCTGCTGGAACTACCGACGGAGTTGACGATTGACATCGTCTCCCGCGTCGGCTCGCGCGGTCGAGAGGATGCCATTGTGGATCTCCGCAACACCGCACGCAACATGCAAGGCAATGTGCGTGGTGGGCGGCGCCGCCACGGTCGGACGATGCCTAGCCACGAAACGCGTCTGCGGCGTCGATTCTTCCCCGGCCATGAGTATCGCGCGGCGCTCGTCAACACACCGGCCAACGTCGGCAACCGGAGGCCTTGTTCCCGGGCGGCTTGCGCCGCGCGATCTTGGGGAACACACGTGGCGTCATCACGCCGTGCCTCGACCGGCTACGGCGCGCCGCGGAGGGCGGGTCACAAGGAATCGATGTACGCCCTCTCCCTCTTCCTCTACGGACCCAACGGCGGCGAGGCCGACGACGACGAGGCCGGGCGGCTCTGCGCTTGGTCGAGGCACCCCAAGAGGGGGCGACGGTGCTTCCTTGGATAAATTTGACTTGCACAAAACGCCGCTCCCGGGATCATTGCGTCGACGTGGGACTACGCTTACGGATGCGAATGCGATTGCCGTGTCGCCGGTGCCGGCGCCCGTACCTCGCCACGACGATTTGCGGTGTGCGGGTCGCGGGTGTGGCGACCACGCGAGGATGGCATGCTTGGTACTCGTGGCGTAGGTTCTGCGGCGAGGAGTGTAGGATCCGAAACGAGTGTGATTGGTTCTTCTACACACTCAAGGAAGCGTTAATGATGCGAAAGAAGGTATAAAAGTTGTGATTGCTGATATTTCTTGATAAATTTGTTCCACACATGATGCACCCTAAAAGACATTCTGGATTTCGGTGTACATGTTTGCGTTCTTTCTTGTGTTTTACAAGTTCGGCTCGATTGCTAAACATTGTTTCGGTGCACGGGATTTCGGTTATCATTTGTTCGACGAGTTCGTTTAATGCTTTCTTCATTTTCGGGAAATTTATACGCCAACGACGAGGGACCTTGCGAGAGAGGCTGCGGCGTCATTTCGGTCACATCTTTGAAGAAATCCGGCTAATAAACACAAAGCATGTCTCTCAAGTTGTGTCTTTCGACTATGTATGTGTCTTTACAATTGTGTCCTTGTAGAGCATGTTTTTGATGATCCTTAGTTGGTGTGGTGTCAACGTGACTCGGGTATCTAGCCTGTGTAAACTCGGTTGTCATAAATCTTACCCATTGCTACCCGATCTTTATGTTTGTTACACATATTTGTGTGATGCATTTTACTACGGTACAAATTTGATAAAGGGTTTATGGTAGTACGCTAAAGTTTATACAAATATGACATTCGTAAATTTACTGCGACCACATCAAAAAATGTGTAACCAATATACAATAACTTTGTGGTAAACAAGAAGTAAACTTTGTGGGACCCACCCGTCGGTGGCCACACCAAAACGCATCCCTCAAATACGCCAACCGTTCGGAGAAAAAATGGGTAGCCGGTGATTTGGAATGTGGCGCCGGTTTTTTTCTATCCGAATTATTTAACTTTCGCCCAAACTACCGCGCAACCATGACTGGGGCCACCACGCCGGGTTACAAGAGTAAAAAGTCGCGCGTCTTTAGTTTCCTTCCTGAATCCCCTCGCAAAACAAATCTACAACTCGGCCAGTTAGGGGCCGGGTAGACGATACGACCACCACCGCCGCCGCCAAGCTGCTTCTCGTCGCGCGTACACGAGGATGCCGTCGTCGAGGGAGCCGACAAGGGTGACCCCTACGTCCTCTGAAGCACAGCGCAAACCGTCGTCGGCCATGCTACCTAGAATGTTCACAACCCCTGGTGCGGCGATTGGTGAACCTACCGCCACCATGGCCCCCAGACCTAGGGCGACGGGGGCTCTCTTTGGGTCATCATCACCTTCGGGCGACGATGAAGCACGCGTCGACGTGGACATAGATGCAGACCCTGATGTTTTACCTTCATCTCGGGACGAGACGGCGAGGCCGGGTCTGCTGTATCGTGGTTCCATCTTTCCCCTCGTTCGTAGCGCATCCAACATCTCATGCATCTATGCACGCACGGTACCCTAGATTTCATGCATTTGATCACGCGATTTGCACACCAAATTTCTTCACATGTTATTGATATGACATCGAAATGAATGCGCGGATCATTAGATGATCGATCTTGGACCGTATACATGATTGAGAAGGGTATAGATGGGGAGCCGGATACAACACATACTTGTCACCCTCGTGGTTCACAAATCACCCTACAAACCATAAACAACACGAAACAAAAAGCGGGGTATAGGATGAGGGACATTGTTTACTACAAGACTAGAATTCACGACTCTCTTTGCGGAAGCAACACTCACCGAGATCGACTACGACGTCGACGTAGACGGAGAATGAAACAGATTCATGAGGAGGAGATGGTGATCGGATTAGTTATCTCCGGAGAGTCAATACCTATAAACCATACTATGGCCATAACACCTTTGAAATCCAAAAGTTCTTACATACATGCGATGATGAAGAAGAAGTAGAAGAACGTGACTTAGATGAATACAAACTTTGGCTAGGCTGATTTGCATCAAGAGAAGAAAGCCTTGGGTAAGATATGCTTGACCAAATATTTGTGTACTTATACTCCCGAATTTGCATGTTCGGTCACATGAATGAAATTAATTATGGATTATATTTCGGAATTAAAAGACATTTTCGGGGATGACACAATCGATACATACGAGAGAATACTGAATGTTGCGGGACTACTTGAAGACATCGGTAATATCCCTCTCCTAATTTGCAAGCAAATTACCATTTTTTGTCGGACTACAAAATATGATCGGTCATCATATGCCACTAAATTCTGCGAACGGTACGTGGACCCCACCTTCATTTTGCAACACGGGAATGAAATGAACCCAACACGCGGTGCGGCCTCCATCTCATGCTCGGCGTTGGAAACAACGGGGAGCAAGGATGCGGTAACATGTGTTCCATAGAAATTACTGTCGTGCATACAATTATTTTTTGGGTATTATCACATGCATGTTGTTCGCATGGAATAGGCTCACAAAAAGTTAAGAAAAGAGGACGCGGTCCCGTAAGAGCATTGACGGTAATCGCCAAGAGAATCAAGGCGGGCAAGCAGCAGTTAGACATTCAATTCTCTAAACATGGAGGGCCGGTAGGTGATAACTACCGCTCATTCGTTGATGAAGTGGTCATGTATACAAGGAAAAGGGCTCCTATCATTGGAGTGAAATCATGGAAAAATGTTAGGGAAGAAGTCAAAAACGCAATAGCAACTGATGTATTGGTAATAATAGACTTTGCTTTTCAGTACAATTCAAATAAAAACTAACATATCAACTCACACAATATTTGAATGCTATTGTGATTATATAACAGGCAAAGTGGGACATGGAGGATAATGCTGAATCAAGGGAAAAGATATGGGCCATTGCTAGGGAGCGTTACAAAGGATGGCGTTCAACTTTCGGTGCTACGACCAAGACATACTACGGCTACCACCGAGAGAATGTTACATAAGCCTACAGAATTAGATATTGTTGAATGGCACTATCTGTTGAAGTATTTCAGTACTGCTAAATTCAAGGTTTGTTCCACATTGTTAATTACGATTTCTGACCACTACATTTTTCATTCAAATGGCAATGTCTGAGTCTTTAAGATTTTTGTTCACAACTTTACATTGTATAGGAAAGGAGCACACAAAATTCTGCGATTCAATGCCAACAAATGACAAGACATTTGTCAGGCGCTAAGCCTTATTCTCAGCGCAACTATGAGAAGGTAATAACTGGACAAGCACATCTCCAATCTGTCTTGCAGGATGAAGAACATTAATTTGTTATTTTCTTGGCATAACGAGAGAGACCCGAAAGCGGTGAAGAGCCCGATGATATGGAACTTTGGTGGATAACTCACGGTAACCGGGGGTCTTGGACGGACGAACAATCTAAAAATGTCTATGTGAGTTCTCAATGAATTAGTACATACATTACTATACATAGGCTTATGCAACTATAGAATGCAACCAATCTCTTGTTCAACTAACTCCTCCCCTGTGCCTTGCAAATGTTAGGACACCGCAAGCGGCGTTATTGCCGAGGCGGAATCAAATGCGGAGACAACAACTTTGTTTCCCAAAAGGAAAAAACGAGATGTTCCAAAAAGCCTACAAAGAAGTCACGAAGTGCAAATCAACCAAGTTGCATGGAAACGGGTACACGGCAAAAAACCCAACTAGAAGGTAGTCGCTCAATGCGGAGCGCGAGGAACAAATTTGTAGGGAAGAGCTACGGGCATGAGGAACACGTCGAGCTCATGGACGCATTTGGGCAGCTACAAGAAAAAATGTCGGGATGGGAAGAAGAAAGGGAAGCGAGAAAGGAGAGAACATGCACGCCAACTTGAAGAAAGTGAAAAGAGAAGGCGAGAGCGGATCTACAACGACTTAGGCAAGAGTTCCTATCAATGCGCAAGCATCAAATGGACGATCACAAGTTCCACAGTGCTTGGTCAAGCTATTTGCATGAATGGGTTTCTTTCCTTGGGTTCTATATATGAATGTTTGTATCCTTTGGTAGGTTGACCGGCCAATATCCGTGCAACCAAGCCCAAGCAACAATGTCACTTGAATATGCCGACGTGGCGGCGGTTGCATCAATCACCCGAAGCAAAACAACCTTGTCGGCGAATCCGCGGACAACGTGGCGGCGGAACCATCAATTCCTACATGCGGGAATGTACAACCGGACTCCGGGAATGTGCTCTCGTGTACTCGGGTTGTTCTCGAATTCACAACTTTTTACTAGTACATATCATCGATTCTTGATGAAATTACGCCTAATCTTGTCCTTCCAAATGATTGGTTCATAGGAGAAGGAATGCGAAGAAGTTCGAAAACAAGTATTTCGCAAAACCGAAGCACTAAAGGTGGTGTTAACAATCCCGAAACACAATCCACCGTTAGACAAATTTCTTCTCAACGGCTACGGGTACAAGTTGCACAAAGGATACGACAAAGCACCAAAAAGACATGAGGTGAAGCTTTTTTCAACAATTCTTACTACGTGAATGTAATTCATGTTTCAGGTTTGTCAAAGTGTGTTTATGATTGTGGTAATTATTTGATGTCATTATGCTATTTTTATGAATCATAATCAATCTTTGGTTTGCTATATGTTGTTGTTTCACAAATTCCAATATTAGAGATTAATTGATGCTAGCTTAAAAATTTTGTTGATTCTTTACAGGTGATGCGACCTCCTTGCGTTGAATCCCCTTTGCTGATCAAGTGTTGGGATCATCTCCAAGTCACAATTTGGCAGACCAAATTCTTCATGTCCTAGCAAATTTGTCTACTATGTGTTGAAACAATGTCCTGTGCCAAACTTTTCAGTATTTAAGTACTTCATGAGTCATGTAATTAACTCAATGGATGGTTCAATGTTGGTTAATTAACTATAGATGCATTGTTATATTTATCTGCAGATGTTAATTAATGTTGCAATTCTTCTTTGCTACATAAATGAGCGTGGCGAGAATACACCATACGTTGCAAATGATAAATCATGATATCACAACCGGTGTTTTCGTTGCCAAAAAGTAGTGTGGAAATAGTAAGATGCACTTGTAGCACCCCTAATACGAACGTGGTAATAAGAAATTCAACTTGTAGCGACACAAAAGGAACGTGGCAATAGTATGGTGTACTTGTAGAAACCCTTAATAGGAACGTGGTAATAAGAAGTTCAACTTGTAGCAACACAAAATGAGCGTGGAAATAGATAATGCACTTGTAGCAACCCTAATAGAAACGTTGTAATAAAGACTTTAACTTATGGCAACCAACCAAATTTCGAAGCAATAATAGAGGACCACATATTACAACCAATCAAATTACGTGGCAATAGAGGATACCACCTAAAGCAACGTAACCAATATCGTGGCATCAGACAATGCTACTTATCACATCGAAATCAACTTTTGTGGCAATAGAGGAGACCACCTATAGCAACTAACCAATTTCGTGGCATCAGACAATACTACATATTGCAACCAAATTACTTTCGTGGTAATAGACGAGGTTCAACCAATAGCAACCAAAGTCAGTGCGTAGCAATACTATAACTTGCAACGAAACAGAAATGTTGCAATTGCACCTTTGGCAACACCACAGATGTGTCGCAATAGTACACTTTGCAACCAGAACAAGCGTTGTAAAAAAACCTAATTGCAACGTTGCATTGCGTTGCAACAAAAAAACTTTGGCAACCACTAGATGGAGAACGACGCAATACCCTAATGCAACGCGGCCTTTCGCATCCCATGGCCCACGGAATAATTTGGTTGCAATTGTGTCTATTGCAAACAAATATGGCATATTGCAACACATTTTGTGCATTGCATTAGAGGGAAAATCTAGTAGTGTGCCCTGGACACGGTGTTGTTGTGAGACCAGATCACTTTCAGCAATTCATCTACCCATTTACCCTTCTTTTGATCGAACAAGCACTTCTTGATTCCTGAAAATATCAGGCCATTCGCCCTTTCAACTGCTCCGTTGGACTGCGGATGATATACTGATGAGAATTTCGCATGAGTGCCCAAGGATTTGCAATATTCTTTGAAAGTGCAACAGTCGAACTGTTTCCCATTGTTGACAGTCAGTTCTCTCGGAACTCCAAATCTGCAGATTATGTTCTGCTAGAAGAACTTCTGAATTGTAGATGCTTTGATGTTCGCGAGTGGTTTCGCCTCTACCTACTTCGTGAAATAGTCGACAACAACAGCTGCGAATCTACAATTTTCTTGAGCCGTTCACAATGGTCCAACTAGATCCATCCCCCACCTTTGCAGTGGCCACGATGGTGGAATCAGATGAACTGGCACAGATGGTGCATTCTGTTGATTCGCCGTTTTCTGGCACGCTTCACATTGCCGAACCAGTGCTTTCGCATCTTTGTTTATGGTAGGCCAATAGAATCCTTGCTTTATCGCCTTTCATGCTAGAGCCCTGGTGCCTATGTGTACACCGCAAAATCCACTGTGAATTTATTTGAGAAGTTCAAGGCCTTTTTCGGAGGTGATGCACCTTGGCCAAGGCTCAGTGACTCCCGATTTGTACAGTTCTCCATTTACCACTACATAGCCCCTTGCCCTTTGTTTTAACCTTTTTTCTTCCAACTCATCTTGTGGTTCATAATGGCCTCTCAGATAAGCCATGATTTCTGCTCTCCAATCGAGGGTTTACACAACATTCATGATTTTCGGTTTTGATTCCTTGATAGATGGTTCTCTGATGATTTCGAAGAACACATCGGGATGCAATTCTTGATTTCTGGCTGCTGCTTTCGCCAGTTTGTCTGCTTCGTTGTTGTCATCTCTTGGGATATGTTGCACTGAATAACCTTTGAAATGCCTTTCCATTTCTTTGACTTTTTCAAGGTATTTCATCAAGACAGGATTCCTTGCTTCACTTTCTTTATTGATATGTTCTTGAATAACTTTTGAATCTGTCCTGATTATGAAGGTTTGCTGACCCAAGGCTTTCATCTTTCTCAATGCCAAGAGTAAGGCTTCATATTTTGTTGTGTTGTTCGTGGAGTGCTCATTATTCACGAATATGAGCCGTGCTGCGTATCTTATCACGACTCCCGCCGGAGATGTTACCACCGCCGAAATTCCAACTCCCTTGTAGCACCAAGCTCCATCACACTGCACTATCTAAGGCGTAGGTATCTCTTTGTCAAGATTTTGAGTCGGTGAAGTCCAATCCACGACAAAGTCTGCCAAGACTTGCGATTTTATCGCGCTTCTTCTCTCGAAATCCACGATGTATTCTGAGAGTTCAGCGCCCCACTTGATTATTCGGGTAGATGCCTCTCTATTTGCAAACAAGTCACTCAGTGGTTGATTGGTGATGACCCTTATCCTGTGACCCTCGAAGTAGTGTCTTAGTTTCCTCACAGCCATGATGACTGCATATGCAATCTTTTCCAACTCGGAATAGAAGATTTCCGAGCCAGACAGGGCTTCTGAAGCGAAATATACGGGAATCTGTTTGAGCTTTCCTTCTTCTTCCTTTTCTTGCACTAATACGGTGCTCACTTCCGAATTTGATGCAGACACGTATAGGAGAAGTGGCGATCTTGGTTCGGGAGGGCACAACTTGGTCATGTTGGACAAGTAGCCTTTTAGTTCTTGGAAAGCTTGTTTCTGGGTTTCGGACCACTGAAAGTTCTTAGCACTTCTGAGAACTTGAAAGAATGGTAAGCTTCTTTCTGCAGCCCTAGGAATGAACCTGTTGAGCGCGGCCACTCTTCCTGTCAATTTCTGCACATCCTTCACGGAAACTGGATCTTGCATTTCCACCAGTGCCTTGATTTTGTCAGGATTGGCCTCTATGCCCTTTGTTGAGACTAGGCATCCGAGAACTTTCCCTTTGTGAATGCCAAAAACACACTTTTCAAGATTCAGTTTCAGATTCGCTGCTCTCAAGTTCGCGAATGTCTCTGCCATATCGCTTATATGATCTCCTCTGGACACTTTTGACGACTATGTCATCCACGTATGCCAAAATGTGGAGGACTATCGCTATCATTCTCGAGAATGTGCATCCTGCATTCTTCAGCCCTTCTGGCATTCTCACGAAAAAACGTTCTGAAGGGAGTGATAAAGCTTGTCTTTTCTTCGTCTCCCTTATGAACTCTGATTTGATGATATCCTGAGAACATGTCCAGGAGTGAAAGCATCTCACTGTTAGCGGCATCGTCTACGATTTTATCTACCCTTTCCAAGGGAAAATCGTCTTTCTTGCATGCCTTGTTCAAATCCGTGAAATCTACACACATCCTCCATTTTCCATTCTTCTTTTTCTTGGTACGGTGTTGGCCGACCGATCGGATACTTCACTTCTCTGATCACTTTCGCATCTTGCAGCCTTTGAACTTTAGCTTCAACTACCTTCACTTTTTCCTCGGACATTTTCCGAAGTTTTTGCTTTTTGGGAACTATTCTTTCGTCTGTTTCCAGGGCATGTTCAATGATGTCCCTGTCAACGCCTTGCAGGTCCTTGGCTGACCAGGCAAAAATGTCTTTGTTCCTATTCAGGAATTGAATGAGCTCTTTCTCTTCTTCGGGACTAAGGTTAGCCCCAATTGTGACTGATCTGTCAGGCATATCATCCAGGTATACTTTCTTGGTTTCACCATCAGCTGCTATCTCAATCTTCTCTTTATCCCGCTTAGCCTCTTCGTGAGGTTCCTTCCTTTCTTCAGTTGTTATCAGCTCATACACATTTGCCTGGCCTGGAGTATGGCCTTTTTCTATGTTTCTAGCCTCTTGTTGATCGCCGAACACTGTGATAACCCCCTTGGGTGCCGGTATTTTCATACATAAGAATTGTTGTCTTATGACTTTGTCGAACTTGTTCATGAAGCCTCTGCCGAAGATCGCAAGGTACGGGTGATAGATGTCAACCACATCAAAGGTGAGAGTCTCTGTCCTGGCATTGTCAAGATCTCCGAAGGACACAGGAAGTGATATCTTCCCGACTGGCTTGATTGGTTTTCCTCTGAAACCTTGTAGTGGATATTCTGGCGGGTGCAACATGTGCTGGCTCAAGTTCATTTTCTCGAAAGTTTTCAAGAATAGAATATCTGCCGAACTTCCATTGTCTACTAGGACTTTTCCAATGATCCACCCAGCTATGTTTACCTCGAAGACCATGGATTCATTATGAATTACGGATTTCAGTTTGAAATCCTCTTCGGTGAAAGTGATTGGCACCTTGGCCCATTCTGGTCGCGCAGCTGGACCATCATTGATGATGGTGCTCACAGACCTGAAATAATTGTTTCTTTGCTTCTTAGTTTCGAATTCCATGGCTGAGCCTCCTGAAATTGGCATGATAGTTCCGAAGGATGCCAAAGCTTTCGAATTCTGGGGTCTTGAACTTGATTCTGGTCTTGATGAATTGTCAGGTGGTGGTGGCAAGATTTCTCGAATTGGCTGTGGTTGCTGGATTGACTGAATTGCCTGCGACTGAGGGAAAAATTGCTGAGAGGGTTGCCATGATGATTGCAGTTGCGGAAATTGCTGCATTGTGACTGAACTTGGCTGACAGTTCATGAATTGTGGCTGCCAGAAATTCGGGCATAGTTGGTTCGGCATTGAGGATGCAATGCTCATCAAAGCTTTCTTGCTAAATTCTTGTCATGTTCTTCTTGGTTTCTGGGCACCCCTTAGTGCTATGTCCTCTTCCATGATATTGACAATAAAAATACGGGTCTCTTGGGTTGTGATTCGTGAGTCTCAGGGGTCCTCTTCCTCTTCCCCTTCCCTTGGGCGCGAATCCTCCTCTTGTGCTTGGTCTGCTGTTCTGGTCAGGCTGAGGATTTTCCACATTGTTGATGTTTCGTGGATTCTGGGACTGTGATCTCCAAGTCATTTCTCTGCTGCCTTGCCTTGCTTCATTTCGTTCAGCCACTCTTTTGTGGTGATCATCATCGGACAAGATGTATTCTTCTAGTTCATGAAAAAGTTTTTCAACTGTTTTGGGTTTCTTTCGCGTTAGATGTGATGCTGTTGGTCCCGGAGTTAGACCTTTGATCAGTGCCTTGATCGTTGTTTTGTCATCGGCTTCTGGGATTTGGGATCTCTGCTGCATGAATCTTCTCACGAAGTTCCGTAATGGCTCTCTGTCTTTCTGCTTGCAGTTATATAGATCTGATGACTCAGCTGTTGTGTCATGAAACATCTAAAATGCTTGCATGAATTTTGTCTTGAGGTCTACCCAGCTACAGATAGAATGCGGTGGCTGCAAAGAATACCAATTCAGGATTGGCCCTTCGCAAGCAATGATGAAGGATTTGGCCAGTGCAACATCGTCTCCTCCTGCTGAATTCACAGCCAATTCATACCTCATGAGGAACTGCCTAGAGTTTCAAAAGCCATTATATTTCGGGAGAGAGACCAGCTTGAATTTTGGTGGCCATGGTGCAGTTTGCAGCCCTATGGATAGTGGTGATTCAGAATCTACGAACTATGAGATTCCATTTCCCACGAAGAAATTTTCTTTTGGGGTTCTTCTGGTTGGTCCAGAGTTCTGGTGTGGTGATTCTTGCCACAGTGAACTGTTTTCTTGTTCTTTCATTTCATCTATTTCTCTTTGTATTGTTTCAATTTGTTCTCTTGCCTGGTTGTTCTTGAATGTGTGCTGTCTTCTCAGCTCTTGCCTTCATCAGAGCTTCAAGTTTTGCTCTCCGTTCTTGATCTGTGATGTTTGAATGTTCAGGAACGAAGGAGATTTCATTGCCTTCAAGATGATGGTGCTCTTCTTGATCTGTTTCAGCTGGAATGTTCTTCTTGGACCTCTTCTGTGGTGGCATCGTGAGTTGTTTTTCGGCTGAAACACGGTGGGCGCCAATGTTGGGGGTATCCAAAAATCCGGATGGGATCCCCGAACACAATAGAAAGGAAAACAGACGCGTTCAGTTCAAGTACACAGATGATGCAAGGGGAGACAAGGAATCTCCAAAAGACTGCTTCAGCCTCAAAAGTTGTTAATGCTTTTATACGTGCCCTCGCGCCCCCTTTTATAAGGAGACGAAGAGACTTTTACATTCCGTAGATACCCCTCAGACACAAGGAATGTTCCTAGTGCCAACATGTACATTAACGTCTTTTACATCTCATACATTTACAAGCCTGCCACCGGTTCACACACCAAACCCGGACTTTTTGAGATGACGTCTTTGACTTGGCTTCCCACTGATTCGTGAATCTCCCCATCCAGGAAATCTTCATACGCCATGACTTCCGAACCCAAACTTCAGCAAATTCCCGAACTTCGCAGATCTCCGATTTCGTGTCTTCGCAGGTTCATGACTTCGGGTCTTCACAGGTTCACGACCCTAGGGCTTCACAGGTTCAAGATTCCAGATCTTCACAAGTTCAAGATTCTGAGCTTCGCAGGTCCAGGGCTTTGGATCTTCGCAAGTTTGCGATTTCGGAGCTTCACAGGTTCAAGATTCCAGATCTTCGCAGGTTCAAGATTCCTGATCTTCGCAGGTTCAAGACTCCTGAAAACTTATTTCACGAATTTCATAAAGCTCGGCGTTTCGAGGGTGACGGGTTTTCCTGAACTCCCCAACACTCCACTTCCGGGAGCAACTCCAGATTTCGCTAGGCAGTTCCAGCAGGCACAGGATAAACCTATGTTGAGGCGCGAGGCAGACGAGCTAGCGCAATTTTTGTCGAATATTCAAGATACAGAATCTGAAAGTAAGAAATTGGAATACAAAATTCTTTTTCACCAAGAGTTTATTTATAGATGTAGATCCCTTCTGGATGGGAGGAAGCTGCCGATGCTGGAGGAAGAAAATGCACGGTTAGTTAACCCCCAGGTAGAAGAGCTCAAATTAAGAAAGTTGCTGTAGGCGCTTTTAGCGAAAGAGAAAGAAGCGTATAATCTATCTAACCTTTGGTTGCTGGAGAAATGGCTTAACAAACCAGAGTGGGTCAAGTCCGTCCTTATTCCTTTTTTGTTAGAATTCTGAAAAAAGGGGGGCTGAGAGCCAGACCTCGGTGTTAGAGCAAAGACCAAATACAAAGTTCTGTTCTCCTTTCGTTCTCTTCTTTCTTTTGGAATGATACTTTACGAGTTTTTCTATCAAAACTCTTTATTGCTTTCATTACCATTCAGAGGACCTCTGTAGCTCTCTTCCTTCTTAGGTTTAACAAGTAGATCACTCTGTTTCTTAGTTAGCCGACACACAAATCAAATTATTCATTGAGTGAGGCGCCTCGCATTCGAAAGCTACTGGAACGACAAAGTTGCTTACGTATTAGTCGTATAGAAGAGTGACGGATAGGTCTTTGTGATGCCTAGCCAATTCGGGTCCGGAGTGATAGATCGGGTGAGCAAGCTATTCCCCTAACAAACATTGTGAAAAGTTAGCCCCTGACTCACAGATTAAGAAGGATGGGATCACCAACTGAACTGCGTAAACAAAAACGACTCCTTCTAGGCGAAGATAGGTGGGTTTCTGGCCCACCCTAAGTCAGTTCGAATCTGACGGGTTGTGTTATTCATATCTTTCTTTTTGATTCAAAGAAAAAGTTCTATTATGCGTTTTCTTGCTTGATTTTGATATGGTTTTATGAACGGATCTAAAGTCACTTTTCTACCAACTGAGCTATCCTTCACTTTTTTTAGTGAAATGACACCAGTCTTCTAGCAATGATGTGATGATCCCACTATCATTCTTGGAGTTGACCGGTTACCAGATACTACGACCCCCCGGGGTACTCTTGGTAGATCACATTGGTCCAGCGGCCTTATCGATTGAAACCGAATCATCATCAATATACAATGTTTTGAGATCATGTTTCTTATTGTTTTTTGAATAAGATTTATCACATCTAGAAATGAAGCCATTTGAATTCGAATATCGAGCCCACCCAGTCTTGAATGAGTTTATTGTTCACATCGAGCTCGTCTGTATCTGTTTTTAGCGACCAGCTTCTTGAACAACTCTAGCGCGACTGACTTATTGAAGGCGATGCTAGCAAGAGTGGTAACCTATATTCGACATCGGGAATAGAAATCGACCCGAGTAAAATCAAGGCCATACTCGAAATGCCTCCTCCTCAAAACCTTAAGGAGCAACGTTCGCTTCAAGGGCGCCTGGCATACATCAGGCGATTCATAGCCAATTTTGCAGTAAGAATCCAACCTTTTACAAGACTAACCAAAAAAGACATTCCATTCTTTTGGGATGAAAACTACCAACAAGCCGATGGCATCAAAAGCTATCTCCTCAATCCACCAGTCCTCACCTTAGAAATAGCGTAGTTGATCTTGATCATTGGAGTCACTCGCATCTAATTCATCTATAGATGTATTATAGAGTTTTATTGGTCCTATCAGTGTTCCTGATTCTTGTACCTCTATCGATATTTCAGGTAAGTTGGCCACTGGGATAGTCAAAGCTTAGAGTAAGGGTCATGGCAGGGCTTTTAAAATCAAAGGATTTCTTCTCTTGATGAGTCACAATATCTGCATCATCCAATGAAACAAACCAATATCAGAATATACAAACCAGAGGATGGAGCACAGGTTTCACTTGATTCGAGTTCGGTCGTACCAAAGATACAAGCGAGATCCGAAAAGTCTTTGAACGGATTGCTCGGCTGCCGATTGAAACTAACGTTTCTTGTGCAACCATACTATTTCGACTTTCTATCCATCCCTCAATAAACAAATATAACAAGATCATGGCACACTAGCTGGCTCTGATGCAGGAGGTGACTCAACCAAAAACGTAGAATATTCAGTATGGGTACTCACTGCATTCCTGTTAAAAAGGCTGGCTCGCGGAAAACACAATCAAAACTGCTAGTGCACTTGCTTATTTGCAATCCAAAATGCAAGAATCAAAGCAAAAAATCGGGGTAGGGGCTGATACTTATTCTTCGAAGGAATCAATCCTCGTAACAGCCTAGTCCGTAGAAGGAAGGCTTTCTTTGAGGATGTAGTCAGGAATTAGTCGGAACTAAGCTACGGAACTGGGTTTACTACATTTTCCTTTTAAGGAGCGGGTCTTGCTCGAAAGAATGCACTGGAAAACCTCACTACTTAATAGGCATAGGCAACACGACTAGGACAGAATCGGCAAAAGAAATAGTATTAGTTGACAAATCGAGCAAGCGGTATTGAAAAACAGAAAAGAACTGCTCTTCCATCCGTGACAACCGAACTATTCCTTTCTACAGCGTTATTGAAAAAAGGAATGCCACGCAGCGCCCTATTCTCCCAAGCGGGTGGCGAGCAAGAAAACAGGTATTTACTAATTAAGAAAAGGAAAGCTTCGTTCGCTATAAGGATTGAATGCATATTCTTTCATGTTGTACTTTTATTGCTTTGCTGGACAAATAATAGAAAACAAAACCTTGCTTAACTACTTATGAAACTACACAAAACCTTGCTTTTCCTACTTGCACTAGAACAGATGTAAATCTACTATGAGTCAAATATCTTGAACAGTCCCCCAAATAAGATGATATATTTAGCGAATCTTCATTTATTTTCAATTATTTATTTTTATTATTTGATAATTATTTATTTTCAGGTTTGTGTCGTATATCAATTACCGGCAGAAGGTTCTATCGGAACAATTAGTTATTTCAAAGTAACTCGTAGATTTATTTTGGCAATAGGAGAATGAAAAAAAGATATGGGATTGAAAGAAACAGATGGTTGAAGTCAGAGTTCATTTAGGTCATAGTGAAAAAAGAAGGAATCCTAGAATAACTGCTTACATCTTTACAGCAAAGGGCAAACACAAACGTAAAGGTCTCAAGATTACCCATCTCGCCCGCTCGTTATCAGAAGCTTGTGATTTACTTTTTCATGCAGCAAGTCAAGGAAAAAACATCTTAATGATACCTTCCCGGAAAGAACAACCCGTACTTCCCCCTCCCCGAAGTGATAGCAGGGCTAGGCTCATCATAGGGCTTGTTCTATTGGCTTGACGAGGGAGTCTCACGAGTGCAGCAGGAAGCATCAAAGGAGGAAGCTGCTGGGCCATTTACTATTCGGATTGATGAAAATCGGATTCATGCCCAGAAGAGGATGCTCTATCTGCTCTCGAAGCAGTCGTCAGCCTAAAGTCAGGTTTGAAATCCTTAGGAACAAGAAAGGGCACACAATCAAAGCCAGAGGTCTTCATCAAATTCAGCAAGACTAATCGTATTCTTCAATCATCGATCCAGAATTCAACATATAAATCAGATTACCTTCCAATCTGGTTGTATCTCTTTCTTAACTCCCTTTTTTGGATACACTCTAGTTTTTCAAATTCTCCATGGCTACCACTGACAATACTGCTATTAGTAACCCCCCAACCTCTACCTCAGTCTCACACAGTGATTAACTCTATTCATTTTCAATACCCCATACACACTAAACAGGATGATTCCAACTTTCTACTTTGGCAATCACTGATTTTTCCTGTGGGGCCATGGCCTTATTGAATACCTCGAAGGCACTATTTCTTCACCATCCCCTACCTTAGTACTCGCCAATGGCACAGCCACCCCAAACCCGGCCTACGAAACCTGGATTCGTCAAGACCAGTTGCTGCTGGCTTGGCTTCTCTCGTCTATCTCCCCATCGATACTTCCTCAGATTGTCTCATGCACCACCTCCACCGATCTATGGAGGCTTCTCAAAAGCTCTTACTCCTCTCAATCGAATAACTAAACCAGAAGTCGAGAAAGAAAAGCTTTCGTCATAGTCACTCACCCTTGACAGGCACTCCAGGACCCGCCTACGATCATGAAAACCCAGGTCGGTCCTCTGACCAGATGTGTGGATAACAAGGCCACCTTCACAACAATCTCCCTTCTACCTTTATCCAAAGTTAGGTAGAGCGGTTCGCTTGAGTTGCTCAACCGTCCCTTTGCCCGGTGCTCATGACGTGCTACGGAACCTCCACCGTGCTAGCGGCATAGGAGCCTACTCAGCGTCAGCGGCTTCGTGCCGCACTAGAGTGATCCAATATGTGTTTCCGCACATTCCACCACTTCCCCGTTCATTTCCAATACTGATCGTGAAACACCTTGAGCAGCAGGATGTTGAGGCCCGGAATTCGAAGTGAAATTCTTGATTTGCCCGTTCCTAGTCGTCATGGGAAAGAAATAAGAAAGAGATTATTCCCCTAGAGCTTGTCCAGTACCACCAGTACTAAAAATGCATCTCTGCGGTGCTTTTATTAGCTGCCTTGCATGCAAGCGAGGAGCTATTGGCAGCAATTAATAGCTCACTGAGTGATGATTGATGCAATCAGTCAGTGCCCTCGATTATTCCAGATAGAAGGATCATGGCGCCCAGGAAGCATTCCATCCAGCAACAGCATCTCCTTCAACCACGCGAGGACAAAACTGATCTACATTCGAGCGTTCACTGCACAGAGGTGATCTCGAACACTACCTATGATAATAAATCCAAAGGAAAGGTCGATAAAATGATTCAATCTGACTTTATTGGTATTCTGGATTGAGTAAAAAAGGGATATATGAAGTTCAAGGCCTTGCCAAACCATCATGGCCCTGTTATGTATAGGCCGTACTAAGCCAATAGCGAATAACAAACTCTTTCCTGCTCCCTCGACCTTAATTCACTCCCATCCTGTCAAGCCTCAGCTGCCAGCGCATTGTATCCATTGAAATGTTGCAAATCGATACAAGTAGCTGTAGCTAAAGATCTCGCATCTGACATCGGTTAGGCAACACTAGGGCGCCTGGGTTTCCGTTTACCAAACAAGATGTTGAGAGGCGAACTCTGTAATTCCCCTCCTGCAAAAGTGATAGCGGCTATAGCATCCGTGTGGAAGAGGGTAAGCTTTCAGCAAAACCTTTTTCAGATTGGAAAGGATGAATACTTGTATTGGGTCCTGCAGACTAGGATAGCCTCAGATCAAAACCTAAATCTGGGGTTGATCATAGAAGCCAGGGCAATAAGTATTCAGGAATTTGAGCGCTTATGTAGCTAATAACTCTGCCACCTGAATACTTGATTCATTAAGGTTGTCACCCTATACCGGAAGTCTCTATCGTTTTCTTTGTCTGTTAAGCTTCACAGGGTTAGGACTCCTTAAATCAAACAGCAATCGTTGTTTATCAACCACTCACGGCGACACCGAGATCTTTGACTTAGCTCCCACAGGTCATCCACCCGGGGCGGAAGATAACGAAAGGGAGACAAAGTCCTAACTAAATCAACACACAATAACTTAAACCTTCTACCCATTCCATCCATCATATCCGTCAAGTCGAGGAGTTTCGTTCTTATCTATAGATAAGGCAAGAGAGAACGTATGCCCTTGCGAATGGAGAGGGATTCGAACCCCCGGTATTCCTATCAATACTTCAGTTTTCAAGACGGACTCTTTCAACCGGTCAGACATCCATCCCTGCGCTCACCCTAGCCCTATCTATCTGCATGCTGGCAGGTAGGGGAAACTCTATGTGATTTGCTACGCTTACTTGCGCCCCACCCCGTAAGCGGACTCTATTGCCTAGTAGTTAGCGGCACTTTTCTGGTAGTACAAATCGCTACGCTTCGCTTCTATCTATATGATAATATGCATCGTCGGTAGTTGCGCTCCCTGCGAGTAATAGCAAGAGAGTGAAGAACGAACGATCCTCAGTCAGTAGTGAATGAGTCCGACTCGAGTTCGTGAGTCAAAGGCGTGGCAAGAGAGCGAGTTCGACTCGCGAACAATCCGCGAGTGAAGGACTGATCCTTTAACACCAGTACTGTTGTGAGACAGGTACTTGGCGGCTCACGAGCAACATATAGACTAAGGTTGCCCATCACTCCCTCTCTCCTTTTCGAAGGCCCACTGCTCCCCATTTCTTTAAGTATCTATCCCGGCTTGCATTTTGGGGCGAGTACTACAGTTCCTCCATAATCACACAGAACGCCTAGCTTCGCAAAGCTGCTCTCTCCCCAGTCCACAACAAGGTGTGGAATCTGGATCTACTGTGTGTTCTGACTCTATTGGATCAAGTCAGATACTAAGCCGTCTACTACTACTACTTAGGTAGGAAATTCTGGACGAGGCCTCCTTGTTGATGAACAAATCATTTAAGGGTTGATCCATGAGCATGGTAACCTTGTGTGCCTCGAAATAGTGCCTGAGCTTTCGCGTGGCCATAATCACCGCGTAAGCGATTTTCTCCAGCTCAGAATAAAGCAGCTTGGAACCTGACAGGGCTTCGGAAACAAAATAGGCGGGACATTGAAGCTTCCCTTTTTCGGTCTCCACCTCTCGGACCAGAGCAACGCTGACCGCGGCTTTTGAAGCGGCCACGTATAAGAGAAGTGGCTCCGACGGCGAGGGTGGTGAGAGTATTTCCATCCTCTCGATGTACTCCTTGAGCTCGGTGAAGGCTTTGCTTTGCTCAGGGCCCCACTCAATCGTGCCCTTGCCCTTTAGTGCTTTGAAAAACGGGAGGCTTCGCTCAGCAGATCTTGAAATGAATCTGTTGAAGGCTGCTACCCGACCATTCAGTTTCTGAATGTCCTTCTTTGTCTTAGGCTCTTTCATCTCTCTGATTGCTCTTATCTTGTCGGGGTTGGCTTCGATTCTTTTGGCAAAAATGAGGCATCCCAAAATTTTTCCTTTCGTGACCCTAAACCCGCACTTCTCTGGGTTTAATTTCAAACCAACCCGTCTCATGTTGGCAAAAGTCTCAGCCAAGTCACTTACGTGGCTGGCCCGGTTGGCGCTCTTGACGATGAGGTTGTCGACGTAGGCCTGGATGTTCCTACCAATCTGCGGCTTAAACACTGTCCCAGTCATTCTGGTGAATGTTGAGCCGGCATTTTTCAAACCTTCTGTCATTCGGACGAAACAGAAGGTTCCAAAGGGTGTGATGAAACTGGTTTTTTCCTCATCCTCCTTCGCCATCCAACACTGGTGGTACCCAGAGAAGCAATCTAACAGAGACATGATCGCGGTGTTGGCCGCAGAGTCCACAACCTGATCCATTCGTGGCAATGGATAGTTGTCTTTTGGCGTAGCCTTGTTGAGATCAGTGAAATCGATACACATTCGCCATTTGCCATTCTTTTTCTTGACCGGCACCGTGTTGGCCAGCCACTTGGGGTACATGACCTCGCGGATGACGGTGGTGTCAAGCAGCCTTTGAACCTCCGACTTGACAGCTATTACTTTGTCGTCGGACATCTTCCTTAGTTTCTGCTTTCGCGGCTTGACCGAGGGGTCGATGTTCAATTTGTGTTCGATGAAGTTTTGGTCCACGCCTGTGAGATCCTTGGCGGACCAGGCAAACACATCTTTGTTCTTCTGGAGGAATTGAACTAGGTTTGCCTCCTCGGCTGCCGAAAGGTCAGAGACAATGACGACGGTCTGATCCAGGACCATTGCATCTAATAAGACCCTTTTAGTGTCGCAGTCTGGCTGCATGTTAACTTTCTCTCTATCTGCTTTTGGCTGCTTTTCCACCTCATTGCTCTCGACCGCTTCGTCGAGGGCGTGCACGTTTCGTTGTCCTGGGGTACGGCCTCTCTCTGGATTGCGGGCGTCATTTTGGTGACCCCCGATTGTGATGACCCCTAGCATTGCCGGGATTTTCATGCATAAATAGGCCTGGTGAATGACTGCCTCAAACTTGTTGAGGAACCCTCTGCCCAAGATGCCATTGTAGGGATAGTACATCTCCATGACGTCGAAGGATAGGTATTCTGTTCTGGCGTTCTGGACTGTTCTGAAGGACACTGGGAGAACCACTTTGCCCAACGCATGGATGACGTGCCCTCCGAATCCATACAGAGGTGTGTCTGGGGGTTGCAGCAGATCTCTATTGAGCCCCATCTTGTCGAAAGCGTCAGCGAAGATAATGTCGGCTGACAAACCATTGTCCACCAGAAGCTTCCCCAGAGTCCAACTCACTATGTTCGCTTCTATCACTAGAGCGTCATTGTGGGGGAAGCCTTGTAGCCTTACGTCTTCCTCTGAGAAGGTGATTGGGATGTGGGACCATCTTGTTTTCTCGACTCTTCCCTCCACACAAATGTTTCGCACCTCATAGAAGTAGTGCTTCCATTCCTTTTTGGTTTCAAACTCTAAAGCGGAGCCTCCCGAAATTGGCATTATGGTTCCGATGGATGACAGGGGATCGCTCTGACCCTCAAGCTTGGCTAGCAATGGCGGAGCTGAGGGGCCTTTGTAAGGAGGAGGCGGCGGAGCGATGGGGTGTTGCTCGATGGGTCTGCGCTCAATATTCTGAGCTTGGAAAGTTTGTGATTGCCCAAGTGGGGGTTGAGGATATGTGGAATGAGGTGGCTGGAATTGAGGTGGCTGGAAGGGATTAGCGAAAGAGTTTCGCCCAAAGTTAGAGTTTTGCCACACCGGAGCAGAGTATTTTACGGCGCTCGCTCTTTCCTTTTCCTTCCTCTCCTCCTCGAGGATGGCCTCAAATCTTTTCTTGTCTGGGCAATAGTTTGAACTATGGTCATCGTTTTCCTTATGGAAAATGCAATACCACTTTCTTTTCTCATGTTGGCCTCGGCCCCTGCCGCGACCCCTGCCTCTGCCGCCGCCTCTCCCGCCTTTGCGGCCTCCCCCTTGACTGGAGTGTGGTGGGCTGGGCGGGTTGGGGACCAGACTCTGTGCATCGGCCTGTGGATTGGGGTTTTCCTGGGCGTTTTCGCCGTCCAGGCCGAATACGCCCCAGGGGTTGGCGTGCAAGGCATTTCTGGGATTGGGCCATTCCTTCTCGTTGGGTTGGTTTGCTTTTGCGGACTTTTTTTGCTGAGATTGCTCTTCCATGCACATCCTGAAGTCATTGTCTAAGCGACAATACTTCTCGAACTCTTCGTATAGGCGCTGGATCGTCCTAGGCCTTTCGCGCATGAGGTGCGAGCGAAACTGGACGGCTCTCAAACCCACGATTGCAGCGTTAATGGCGACGGTGTCCAAAACATTTGGCGCCTGGGCTCTGAGATGCACGAATCTCCTGAAATAATTTTGGAGAGGCTCCTTGTCCTTCTGCTTGCATGAGAAAAGGTCGCTCTCTTTAAGTTCAGGATGTTGGAAACTCTGGAAGTTTGAGAGAATCTGCTGCTTTAGGTCATCCCATCTGTGAATTACACCTGGGCTTAGCAAAGAATACCACTGCGCTGCCGCTTCGTCAGCAGCAATGATGAAGGATTTCACCGGTACAGAGTCGTCACCACCAGTTGATAGGATAACGGCTTTGTAGCTCATTAGGAATTGTCTTGGGTCGGATTGGCCCAAGAATCTGGGTAGTGGGACTAGCCTGTACGTTTGTGGCCATGGAGTGATATGAATTTCTTGAGACAAGGGGGATTTTGGATCCCAAGATCTCGTGAGGATTGTATGAACGTCCTGATGCAAAGGACCCGACTCGAAAGGGCTCACGAAAGGGTTGCGGCTGAAAGTGGTGTGCGGAGGGGGGTGGGTGAAAAACTCAGTGCGCTCATTGAAGTTGGACTGGTTGGGAATAGTGTACTCGGGTGAGGGTTGATTGAAACTTAAGGATTGCTTTGCTTTTAAGGCGCGCAATTCCTCCTTCAAGCTGGCGATCTCTGCTTTTTGCTTTTGGATCTCAGCTTCATGTTGTATTGCTAGCAGCCTCTTCTTGGTTCTAGCTAGTTCTTCAGCCTCCCTGCGCAGTTTGGCCAACTCCGCTTCGTGTGCGGCGCCATATTCTGGGAGCGCTTCCCCCTGGGTGAGCAAGATAGAGGGGTTCAGCTCTTGATCGAGGGATGACGAAGCCCCTTTGGTAGAATTGGCGGTAGTTCTCTTCTTCCTTGTGGACATTCTGGCTTTGTTACTCGAGCCAAGCACAAACGGTGGGCACTAATTGTTGTGGCGACAGCCTAAGCTACCGTGCACCAACAATGACAGAAAATTAAAGCTCAAGAACCAAAACCAGGATACAAAACAAAGGACCACCAAAAGCTCATTACTCAACAGTATATTTCTCAAAAGCCGACCCCCTTTACAAGTGCCGTTCATCTCCTGTTATAGGGAGGCGAGCGGACTTTTTACATTCCGAGAATACCCTCGTGTAAAACGGATCAAAACAGAATGTGCTAGGATATTTTTGGGAAATCTCCAATTAGGTCTCCACGTAATCGGCGCTTCATGATGTCACGCCGCAAATCACGGCGCCTTTCTTGTTGTCATCACGTGCGCCTGTCGGGAGAAGACCTTCAATCTTTTGGAGATTCCCCTTTCGCCTGGCACCTTTTGTCACCTGAAACACGAATCACATTCAAACTTAAAATCGTTAGGTGTTAGAGACAACGAAACCCCCCAAGCAAATCCCAGGCCAGGACTAGCTGGGTGAGCAAGATTCGTCTCTGGGGTTTCTTCGTGGGGAAAACCAAACAGCCTAACCAAGACCCTAACGCCTTGGGTTATTTTGAGCTTATTTGGCGGCTCCGCAGGCGACGAAGGGTATTAGTCGAAAGACGGATTCTGAGAGATGAAAATGGATTCAAGAACTCTTGGGGTTTCGCTACTGGGCCTTTCGCATAAAAACTCGGGCAACTGAAAACACTCTTTTATTTTTGGTATACGAAAGGCTTGATTCTGAATCCCCCCAACAGTTAGGTTTGGTTAGGAGATCAAATGCTATATTTAAGAGATTGGACTCTCTTACTGTGTTTTTCAGGGCTGTTCCCGAGCCAGGTTCCCTGGGTCCATTCTGACCTAAATGGATAAATGAAGAGGGGGGCGAGCAGATACGACGACCACACACACTTCTTTTTAGCTAAATAAAGCCGGATCTACTACACGGCTAGGATCAGAGAAAGATTGAGAAAGCAAGATCAAACCTACTCTACTGTCGATTCAAAAGGTAAACTGCCCCCGACTTTATCAATGAATGGATCAAAGAAGGAGGCTCTATCTATGTCATCGTATGTAAGGGAAGAAGCCCGCCCCTGATCAAAGAATGAAGAAGCTAGCCCGGGTAGACTTTAAGAGCTCTAGCTCTGCCTATCCGTCTCGCTCCGTCTTGGAGGTCATAGAAAGCTCTTTTTTGCTGTGGTAGATCTGTCGGGTAGGAATGTGCTAAATATGTTCCAGGGAGTCCGAACTCTATGATTCAAGGAGCTAGATCTCACTTCCAATAGGAAAGAAGGGATCATTTGTTCCGCCAGTTGACTTAATGGGTGAGGCGGAGGATATTCCTTTTTTAGCATATTCTTGCATGCACAATCCCTCGAATCCGGTGAAGAAAAATACCTTTATAGCATAGGGGAGAGAGATTGTTTTCATTTCGATTTTACGGCCTGGCAGAAATGCGTGTCCCTATCTAGTGATATCGTGGAGAGGGAGGCTGTGTTCAGCTTCTCACAGGGATATAAAAGGGGATTGCGTACTCCTTCTAAGACATGAACTCGGAAAAGAGATTCGATTCAATGATAAGTGAACTAATTCCCGAAAGATCGAGTTTCAAGTCTCCTGCATCGCCGGTTGGAATTTCAGCTAATTCGACGTTAGGGGAATGCGCTCTGTCCGGGATTAGTGTATTGGTTGGTTTCTGAAGGATTAGATGGCGACTAGAGAGGGGGGGAGTGAATAGGAGCCGGTAAAAATTCTTCCCAAAGAACCCGGCCTGTACCCTAGTCAAATCCCGGTCACACACGAGCGATGGATCGAATCACACACCAATCGCCAAGACAACGAGGTTGTGGATCAACCTCTAGCCTTAGGAACGATTCCTTGAAGCACACGCGGAAGCACGAGAAAAGAAAGGGAGGAATCGAACCAAGAAGCAAAGCATACGGGCTGCGGCGGACCGTCCGGCCGGGGAGGGGCGGACCGTCCGCACCGACCTCGCGGACCGTCCGCCTGATGCCGCGGACCGTCCGCGCCAACCCTGCGGACTGTCCGGCCCTGCGCCGCGGACCGTCCGATAAAGCACACAGAACCAACAGGGACGCACCCGAACCACGGACCGTCCGCGGGGAGCACGCGGACTGTCCGCCAGGCACCCGCGGACCGTCCGCCCTCTGCTGCGGACCGTCCGAAACTCCGTCCAACCGAAACTCAAAATCGCGACGGATCGAAACGAAAGGCGAGCAAGAACACGAAGAACACGGGACGAACACGAGCGGCGCGGACCGTCCGCCAGGAGGGCGCGGACCGTCTGCGAGGCTCGGACAGAGCAGAAAAACGCCCGACCTCGAAAGTCAACTCCCCCAAATCATCATCGGATTTCCCAAACGGTTGAAGCTGTGGAGACAAGGGTTTGGGGACTTGAAAAGCGTCACACAAGGATGCTATAGCCCAAAAATCTTGCCTCCTAACTCCCTAAATCACCGGGAATCGCGAATCCTTTGAAAAACACCAAAAGCTTGAGCACCGAACGAAAACTCTCGAATCGAAGTGGTTTCCGGCGTTTGAGGGCACAAGATCAATCACAAAGATGCGCGAGACATCTATCCATGTTCCCCTCAAAGAAATCCGGGGAGAAACCCACTCAAATCCGCGGAATCGCACCGAGAACGAAGGCACGAAAACAAGCACAAAAAGACCACGAAAAACACAACTCCGAATCTTCTATAGAAACCGGAAAGTTTCACAAGGTCTAGCATGCCGCCCTAGCATCCATCCCTCTCAACAAATCTCTCATGAAGCTCTCATGGTAGCCTAGAGAAAATGGAAGAAAAATAGCTACGAAAATGAGAAATGGGAGGGAGGAAATGAAACCCTAAGTCGCGGAGAGAGAGAGCCATCCACACACACTCATGGCTTATATATCAGGTCCCGCCGGAGTGGTAAATGACTCGACTACCCCTAACTTAACTACTGGCGATACAACCCACGTAGGGGCATTTAGGTAATGTTTGTAGGTCTTGCCATCGGACGGCCACGCCTTTGCCGCACCCCACGTCCTCCCGACGCAAGCCATGCGATCCCGCCGCATGTCCTCCGCCTCGAAGCTTCCCGACACGCCCGGATCCCGTCTCCGTCGTGTTGGGCCCTCGGACTTGGTTTTGAGGCCCAAACCAAGAAACCGTCCGCCGATGGTTTTGTGGGCAAACCACCAAACCCCGAGTGCTCGGTCCGGCCTCCCGCCAAACCACTTGACTCGACCGCCACCGTGCACCGGCTCGATTGTCCATGACTTCGTCTTGCTCGTGTCGCCACCATGTGACCCGCACCCAGTCCCGCTGTCCACCGGGTCCCTCGAACCGAGCCTACTTGTCTCTCCATCTCCCGGAGGCCCCTCAAGGCTGAAGACCTTTCGCGCCCGTTCTTCACCCGCAACAACACGAACTAGGCCGCGGCCTACACCGCGCACTAAGCCAAGAGTCAGTCCAACACCCGTTGTCAATCACTCATCACTGAGGAGCGGTCATCGATCGACCACTGGGACGCTCCTGGTCCTCAATCTCCCCCTTGATGAGTGCATTGACAACACACAACGCGAAATGAAATTCAGAGAAAGAAAGAAAGGAAGAAGAAAGAAAAACAAAGAAGCTCAACGCATGACCAGAACCAAAGAAAGGCAAAGAAAGGTCACAGGCCAAGCAAAGCACAAACTCCACACAGAAAACAGCAAGAAAGCTCCCCCTAAACAAATGCAAACTTCCAAATTTTGGCTCACCTCTTCTGAATTTTCATTAAGCTCACCTCTTCTCCCCCTTGTTGACAATGTATGAATCAAGGTGAAAATACAGAAATGCAAGACAAAGCATATAAACATCTACATGAGCTTCTCAAATAGGCCAAATCTAGTGTCAAAGGCTAAAAAAGGAGACAGAGATCACACATATGAATCATAGCATAGTCAAAGCATCGCTACATGTAATATATGAAAATACAAGCATGTGACAAAGCAAAATTTTCAGATTTAAGCAGTTTTACCAAAAGAAGGCTCGCTTCACATGTAAAAGCCTATCCATGTCACACTTGAGCCACAAACATGCATACCATTCAAAGATCATACAAGGATATCAAATTCTCAGCAAAAGATCATGGAAAACACCCATAAAGCAAAGCATGTCATGTCAAAGCTCATGAGCCATGTGTCCACTTCGGGGAGACTTCTCCACTGGTGAACATCATGCAACATGTTTTGCACCCATATGTGAAAGATAAGACATTTTAAGCATAGACATGATGGATGGAGCATTTTTTTTCAAGCATTACACACTTCTTTTCAAGATTAAATCATTTCATGGTACATGAAGTGCCTTTGCGGCAAAAAGAAGCTTATGCTCCCCCATGAATGCAACATAGGCTAAACATTCACAATGATATTCGGCCTTTGGCCCAAATGCAAGAACAAGGCATCCAAGCACAATCTAAGCATGAAAAGCACATTTAGACCAAACTGTGACATGGATACACTACTACACACGAGTGGAGCATATTTCATCAAAAATTAGTCAAGATTAGCATTTATTTCAAAAAGGACTATCTCACCACACATATATCTCAAATATTCCAAGAGCATAGCCTCACATCACCATTTCTCCACACATATGAACAATATCTCACAAATAGCCAAAGAGACTCAAATATGGCATATGAAAGAAGCTCATCATCCTAAAATGCAATATGATACAAATGCAACATGATATATGACAAGATGGCTATCCTACCATGGTTTATACATCAAGCAAAGCATGTATATACATCAAAGTAAACATGGTATGATACATATGATACAAAAAGGAAATCCCCCAAGAAACAACTAGAAAGGGCAACAAACCCCAAGTTCCCCCTGCAAGCGCACAAATGTAACTTGGTCAAGAGGCTTTGTAAAGATGTCGGCAAGCTGATCTTGGGTAGGGACATGGCTCAACACAATGGTTCCTTTTTCTACATTGTCCCTCAAGAAATGATACCTCACTTCTATGTGTTTGGTTCTGGAGTGAAGCACTGGGTTTTTGGCTACGCTTATGGCACTGGTGCTATCACAAAGAAGTGGGATCTGGGTGCACTCCTCACCAAAGTCTCTCAAAGTGTATGAAATCCACAACAGTGGGAACAACAACTCACGGCGAAGCAACATACCCGCCTCGGTGGTAGACCGAGCTACACTAGACGGCTTGCGGGAAGACCATGAGACCAACGAAGACCCAAGAAGCGGCAAGTACCGAAGTAGACTTCCTCTCGACTCGAGAACCGGCAAAATCCGCATCGGAAAAACCATGAAGAGAAAGAGTCGAGGAGGACGAATACCAAAGGCCAAGACCGAAAGCGGATCGTAGGTACTCGAAGATCCTTTTGACGGCCGTTGATGTGATGTCCTCGGCGAAGCTCGAAAACGAGCGCACGGACACACGGCCGAAGCGTATGTCTGGCCTCGTCGCCGTCAAGTAGAGGAGGGAGCCGATCATGCTCCTGTACTCCCGCTGGTCCACTGGTTCTCCGTCCTCGTCCGCATCCAAAGTGGTCGTACTCCCCATAGGAGTCGACATCGGCTTCACATCTTGCATCTGGAACTTCTTCAGCATGTCTTTCGTGTACTTGGTTTGGTGCACAAATGTTCCATCTTTCACTTGCTTGATCTGCAGCCCGAGAAAATACTGCAACTCGCCCATCATGCTCATCTCGAACTCCCTGCTCATCTCATCTGCAAACTTGGCAACAAGGTTATGTGACGAGCCACCAAAGACAATATCATCCACGTATATCTGAACAATCAACAAGTCATTTCCATGCTTGAGGAGAAACAAGGTCCTATCCACGGTACCCATCACAAACCCTCTGCTCAACAGAAAACCTCTCAATCTCCCATACCAAGCATGGGGCGCCCGTTTCAACCCATACGGAGCCCTTTTCAACTTGTACACCCCGTGTGGGTACAACTCGCTCTCAAACCCGGTGGTCGCTTCACATACACCTCCTCCTCTATGACCCCATTCGAAAAGCACTCTTCACATCCATTTGAAACAACTTGAACCCTTTAGCCACGGCAAAGGCTAGAAGGATCCGAATTGCCTCAAGACGGGCCACAAGAGCAAAGGTCTCCTCATAGTTGATCCCCTCCTTCGACTAAACCCCCGAGCAACAAGTCTGGACTTGTTCCTCACAACCATCCCATTCTCTCCCTTTTTGTTCTTCCAAACCCACTTGGTTCCTATGGGATGGCAATTTGGAGGTGGTTCAACTAACTCCCACACACCGGTTCCTCTCAAAGTTTTTCCAACTCCTCATGCATAGAATTGACCCGGTTTGCATCGGATAAAGCATGTCCAATGTCCTTGGGCTCAAAGGTGGCAACAAAAGCGAAGCATGAGCAAAATGAGAGGAATTCCCGGACCTTGACCGTGTAGTACGTTCGTCGATGTCCCTAATGATCTTCGACGGGGGATGCACTACTTGAATCCGCCGGGGAGCCTCACGCCTCGAGACTACCTCCCCCTCAACTTCAGCTTCTCTCGCCTGGTCCTCTTGTCGCACCGTCGTTGTCCATGAAGTAGACGGTCCACGCTCCGTAGTGGTCGTAGGGGAAGTGGTGGGTACACACTCAGCTTCAGGCGCATGGTTCTCTCCATCATCATTTCCAGCTTCATCCTTCTCCTCTTCAAAGAGGTCCTCGGCCATCTCTTCATCACCTGCACATTCAAAGGCAAGAGAGGTACATGGCATTGTCTCGTCGAAGGTTACCTCGCAAGTCTCCATGATTTTGTTAGTCTCAAGGTTAAGCACCCTATAGGCTCTAGAATGGTTAGCATACCCAAAGAAAATACCATCACTAGACCTAGCCTCAAACTTGTCGAGTTTTCCCTTCTTAAGAATAAAGCACTTGCGGACCAAAGACTCGGAAATGACTCACCTTGGGTGCCCGACCATGCATAAGCTCATATCGGGTCTTCTTCTTAAAAGCTCGCAATAAAATCCTGTTGGAAACATGACAAGCCGTATTGACCGCCTCAGCCCAATACCTCCTAGGAGTCCTGTGCTCATCGAGCATCGTCCTAGCCATCTCACAAAGAGTCCGATTTTTCCTTTCCACGACTCCATTTTGAGGGGGCACATAAGGGGTCGAATACTGATGTTCAAGACCTAGATCACGACAAAAGGCATCAAAACGGGAGTTCTTAAACTGCGAGCCATTATCACTGCGGATAGCTCGAATAGCATTCCCATGCCTCTCGTTTTTCAACCTCACGATCGGATCTCGAACAAAACCAAATGTCTCACTCTTATCCTCCAAGAAGAACACCCGGGCATAGCGAGAGTAATCATCCACCACGGCGAGGACATACCACTTCCCACCCACCGAGCGAACTCGAGGCGGCCCAACAAGTCCATATGCAACAGCTCTGTCGGACGCTCGGTCATGACATCGGTCAGGGGTGGATGGGGAGTGGCTACCATCTTGCCATGCCTACAAGGAGCACAAACCAAATCCTTCTCAAGCTTCAACCTCGGCAATCCTCGGACAAGGTCAAGACCACTCAAGCGGGAAACCAAATCAAAACTCAAGTGTCCCAACCGCCTATGCCATTTCCACAAATCAGAAGAAGGACCGGCCATCAAACAGCGAGCAGGACCCAAAGAACGAGAGAAATCAGCCACGAAAAATCGACCCTCGGGGATGATCATAAAGACAAGATCACCTCGAGAATCAAGCAAACGAGACTCGCCAGACTTGAAACGCACCTCAAAACCCTCATCAAGCAACTGAGAAACCAAAAGCAAATTGAAACCCAAAGATTTCACAAGAGCCACTCTCTTCAACGTTACCTTGTCACTCACATGCACAACACCCTCCGAAAGCACCCTTCCTCGTCCATTGTCCCCAAATGTGATGTACAACTTTTCCTTCACCGGGGTGAGGTTGGAGAACCACTTCTTATCTCCGGTCATGTGTCGAGAACATCCGGAGTCGATCAACCAAATGTTCTCCAAGCCTCCACCGCCCGTAGTCGAAACAAGAACGAGAGTGAGCTAACGACTCGACACCGGGGTTAGCACAAAGAAAGTTAAACCAGTGTCGAGCCATCTGCTCAAAAGAGGGGTTAGCAAACATCATTCCCTTGCCACCAAACTTCCCATGTCCCATTGGAGGAGTACGAGCACCACGAGGGGGAAAACGTGGTCCATAGTTCCTCTGGAACCCAAAGCTGCGATCATCTCCCCTAAACCCGTATTGAGGACGAGTAGGGGGACGTCCGGCAAAACCACCACGAGCCCGACCAAACCTCTCACCAAAGCACGCACACCATCATCTCTCCTAGCAAACCTCTCACCACCACCTCTCCGTGGGAACACCGCCAACACTCCTCACACTTCCCACACCCCGTGGAAGTGGCACTCTAGGCCCAGGAATACCATGAGACTGGCGATACCTATCCTGGTTTTCTTGCTCCCTAGCAAGCCTCTCATCCCTCTTCTTCTTGTAGCAAAACTCGCAAGATGCCTCTCCTTGCCACAATACTCACACGAAGGGGATGGGTTTTGGTTTTGGCTACGGCTTCTCTCTAGGCTTCTCACCCTTCTCACTCACAAACTTCACCGGTTTACGGGAAGTCATTTGTCTTAGGTGGGAATTTGGGTGGATCTTGGGTTGTGTCAAGCTTGTTGCAAAGGTGGTTGGGCTTTGGTGTGAAAGAGTTCTTGGGTGCTTTTGGAAGTGGGACTTGGATGTCTCCGATCACCTCAAACTCGGGGTTAGACTCAACACACTTCTCATACACACTCTCCCCACTATTCTCTCCCACTTTCTCACCCAACTTTTCAAAACCCGGACCACGACCATCTGCTCTCTTGAACTCCTCAATCATGATTTCAATTGAGGTTCCTGCCCGTACAACCACACCTTCCTCAAATAGTCATTCTCCTCATAGATGACATCCAAATGGGAAGTAAGTTCAAGATTGTGCAAAGTAACTTCATCACAGCTAGAGCATGCATTTGCAATAGGAGATTTCAAAGATGCTTCCAAAGAACTAATGGTAGAACGAGCATCAACAAGCTTAGCATGCATAGTAGGACATGATTTACAAGCACCAAGCAAAGTGGGTCTAGCCTTAAGCTCATCATACTCAGTCCTAAGAGCATCTAGTTTAGCCAAAGTGGAAGCATTCTTCTCATTAAGCAACTTAATCTCATTCAACCATGCATTACACTCAAGGCATTCAACATCATCAGGAGTAGTAGGAGCAAGTTTCAAAGAGTCATTCTCAAGTTTCAATTCAAGAAATTTCGACTCTAACTCTCCTACTTTCTCACTAGCATTCTCAAGTTGAGCCCTAAGATCTTTCCTCATCTTTTTGGCATTTCTTAGCACACTATCACGGTTGTCAATCAAGCCATTCAACATAGTGATCTCGGCAAGCAAAGAGTCGGGGTCACGATTTACCTCATCCTCCGAGTCGGAGTCGCTTGTCTTCCTTCTCGCTCTTCTTGCTTCTTGAGCTATGAGCCATGCCACAAAAGCCCTCAAGCGCCACACGGCTCAACCCGCTGAGGTTCCGGCTTGCACTCTTCTTGCCCTTGCGCCTCTCGGCGTCTTCATCTTCGCCGCTTGAGCTTGAGCGCTCGTCGCTTGAGCTTGAGTCGACGTCGCTCGCACCGGCCACCATCGCTCTTGCCTTGTTCTTCTTGTAGCCGCTCTTGCTCGGTCGCCGCTTGTCCTTGTCCTTGCTCTTGGACTTGTTGAAGTGCTTGCCCTTGGAGGAGTACTTGTCTTCATGCCTCGGGTGCGCCTTGTACTCGTTCACCTTGTACTTGTTCTCCTCGCTTCCGGGCACTCGGCGATGAAGTGTCCACGCTTGCCACACTTGTAGCACGTCCCTGAGCTCCGCCTTGCATTCCTCCGACTCTCGTGTAGTCGATCAAACCTCCTTGAGAGCAAGGCCAGCTCCTCCTCGCCCAGCACATCAAACTCCTCATCCGGAATGGACGGAAGAGAAGACAAGGAAAAGCGTCGACGGGAAGGGTTAGATTTGCCCTTTGATCCGCCCACAAGAGCAAGACTATGGTCAGTCGAGCCCTCATGCTTGGATTGCAACTTCCTGTCAACCTCAGCCGACTTGAGCTTAGAAAAGAGGTCATCCAACTCAATAGTCAAATAATGCCCAGACTCCTTGATGGCCTCAACCTTAGCACCCCAAACATTTGGGTCCAAGACATGCAAGAGCTTCAAAGCTTGATCATGCTCGGTGTAAGGAAAATCCTCAACATTAGCTTTCATGTTGTTCACGATGGCGGTGAACCTCTGAAACATCGCATCAATGTCCTCACCGGGAAGTCGAGTGAAGTTCTCATATTGCATCCGGTAAGAGACAAAGAGGCGATCCTTCACATGGTTATCACCACCGTGAGCAACCAACAACTTTTCCCAAATTTGCCAAGCAAGATTCAAATGGCGAACACGCTCAAACTTTGGATCACACAAGCTTCGAACCAAGTGATCAACGGCTTTTTCATTAGCCTCATACTTGGCCTTAGCACCGGCATCGGTCACCATAAGAGTATGGATGTTGACCGGAATAGCATAGGTCTTGTCAAGCACAATGAAATCCAACAGCTTCCCACGAAGAAAGATCATCATACGAGCCGCCCACTTGTGGTAACCCTTGCCATCGAAGTGCGGCGGACCGCCCCGCTCAACGTACGCCATCTTAGGATTCGAGACTTGTCAAAGTCGCAAAGAATCCGGCACCAAGCTCTGATACCAATTGAAGGATCAGATGGCGACTAGAGAGGGGGGGAGTGAATAGGAGCCGATAAAAATTCTTCCCAAAGAACCCGGCCTATACCCTAGTCAAATCCCGGTCACACACGAGCGATGGATCGAATCACACACCAATCGCCAAGACAACGAGGTTATGGATCAACCTCTAGCCTTAGGAACGATTCCTTGAAGCACACGCGGAAGCACGAGAAAATAAAGGGAGGAATCAAACCAAGAAGCAAAGCACACAGGATCTGGTGGACCGTCCGGCCAGGAGGGGCAGACCGTCCGCACTGACCTCGCGGACCGTCCAGCCTGATGCCGCGGACCGTCCGTGCCAACCCCGCGGACCGTCCGGCCCTGCGCCGTGGACCGTCCGATAAAGCACACGGGAACCAACAGGGACGCACCCGAACCACGGACCGTCCGCGGGGAGCACGCGGACCGTCCGCCGGCACCCGCGGACCGTCCGCCCTCTCGCGCGGACCGTCCGAAACTCCGTCCAACCGAAACTCAAGATCACGACGGATCGAAATGAAAGGCGAGGAAGAACACGAAGAACACGGGACGAACACGAGCGGCGCGGACCGTCCGCCGGAGGGCGCGGACCATCCGCGAGGCTCGGACGGAGAGCGAAAAACGCCCGACCTCGAAAGTCAACTCCCCCAAATCATCATCGAATTTCCCAAACAGTTGAAGCTGTGGAGACAAGGGCTTGGGGACTTGAAAAGCGTCACACAAGGATGCTATAGCCCAAAAATCTTTCCTCCTAACTCCTTAAATCACCGAGAATCGCGAATCCTTTGAGCACCACCAAAAGCTTGAGCACCGAACGAAAACTCTCGAATCGAAGTGGTTTCCGGCGTTTGAGGGCACAAGATCAATCACAAAGATGCGCGAGACATCTATCCATGTTTCCCTCAAAGAAATCCGGGGAGAAACCCACTCAAATCCGCGGAATCGCACCGAGAACAAAGGCACGAAAACAAGCACAAAAAGACCACGAAAAACACAACTCCGAATCTTCTATACAAACCAGGAAAGATTCACAAGGTCTAGCATGCCACCCTAGCATCCATCCCTCTCAACAAATCTCTCATGAAGCTCTCATGCTAGCCTAGAGAAAATGGAAGAAAAATAGCTACGAAAATGAGAAATGGGAGGGAGGAAATGAAACCCTAAGTCGCGGAGAGAGAGAGCCATCCACACACACTCATGGCTTATATATCAGGTCCCGCCGGAGTGGTAAATGACTCGACTACCCCTAACTTAACTACTGGCGATACAACCCACGTAGGGGCATTTAGGTAATGTTTGTGGGTCTTGCCATCGGACGGCCACGCCTTTGCCGCACCCCGCGTGCTCCCGACGCAAGCCATGCGATCCCGCCGCGTGTCCTTCGCCTCGAAGCTTCCCGACACGCCGGGATCCCGTCTCCGTCGTGTTGGACCCTCGGACTTGGTTTTGAGGCCCAAACCAAGAAACCGTCCGCCGATGGTTTTGTGGGCAAACCACCAAACCCCGCGTGCTCGGTCCGGCCTCCCGCCAAACCACTTGACTCGACCGCCACCGTGCACCGGCTCGATTGTCCATGACTTCGTCTTGCTCGTGTCGCCACCATGTGGCCCGCACCCGGTCCCGGCGTCCACCGGGTCCCTCGAACCGAGCCTACTTGTCTCTCCATCTCCCGAAGGCCCCTCAAGGCCGAAGACCTTTCTTCACCTGCAACAACACGAACTAGGCTGCAGCCTACACCTGCGCACTAAGCCAAGAGTCAGTCCAACACCAGTTGTCAATCACTCATCACTGAGGAGCAGTCATCCATCGACCACTGGGACGCTCCTGGTCCTCAGTTTCCTAGGCTCGTTCATTCACTCAAAGGGTAAAGCTCCTTCTACTTTGATGCTGGCCAACTAGGAGTAGGTTCTGGCTGCTCTTTCTGTAATGCTATTTAAACCCTTTTAGGATATTAGGACTTGACTACAGATTGATTTGAATAGAACACTATAGATGTTGACAACCATTTCCATTAGATGGACAAATAGAATGTGCTTGGCCTTTACTGTAGCGAGGTGGGAGCCAAGTATTAATCCTTTTATCGTCCCTAGCGTCATTTCTCTATGATCTTGCTTGCAACACTTGATTAACAGGAATCTTCTGTTCATAGAAAATCTTGAATTGTAAGGATATTGAAAGCTCTATCCCGAGCCCCATTGATCATGCCGAAATCGGTGTTATTGCCATTCCCCGCACCTTCCCCCCAAGCATCTTCACCTCTTGCCAATATATTTGATAGTCCATCGTAACTAAATCAAACAAAAGGCGGCTTTCGAGGACTAGAAGGATGAGAGGAACCGTGGAGTTGGACCAATACGTTGGAATAGATAGCTTTGTTGCTTACTTTCAAGCTTTAGATAGCTCTGTTTGTTACAAGCAAAGAAGAAAAGATATAGCTTTTGTTTTACACCAGCTACGCCCTTCCCCATTGCAATGTTGTTGAATTGTTGGTTTTCGTTTTCTTTTTGGATCCATGCAAGCCATTTCCTGTTGAAAGGAAGGTAGAGTAACAAGTTGATTTCGAGTACCGTACCTCTTTTCCGGTTCACAGACAGATCGAGGGTCACACCTTACACTTGCGTCACCTGCCTGACCTTCTCGGTTTAATTGAATAAGACTGGCCCGAGTAGGACCCAGGATTCATTTTCTGAATGGAGTCTTCCTGGAACCGGGATTGATACCGGGTCAAAGCTTCTGAGCTAACTGGACCAATACCCTAACCCTAACCTTTTTCTGAGAATCATTCCTCCCCCAATCTCTGCCCTTCTAAAAAGAAAATGCATTCCTTCACATTGTGCTTTACTTTTGCTCTTATAGCACTCTTTTCCTTAATGCATGTTGGCTTTAGCACTGTGCTATTTGCTTTTAGTCTCGCTCGGTCCATCCTAAGAGATCAGCATCATACTAAGGACTATGTCGAGCAAGGTCCGAAGGGATTTGAATTCCACCGATTCCCAGGTAAAAAGTTTAGTGGCAACACCACCATTCGAAAGAATGAGCACCTGTCATGCACGAAAAGAGCAAGCTGGCGATTTCGCAGAGGACCAAGAACCTCAAATTCCCCTCCTGCTGATCCCGGTACGGAAACAAAAGTTATCCGAACCGAGCACTTCCCGTCGACAAGAGAACCCGAGTGAAACCAGATAAGAGTTCGTTTTCGAAAGACGATAATGGCAAGTCTCAATCAACTGTCATTAGATCATTAGTAAACAGGAGATTGTTTTGCGTATCACAGATCGAACACACAATAGAATGCTCGAACTACACTCTCCTAGCATCAGGCCTATGGTCCATCCAAGGACAGAGCTGTAATCAGCGCCTTTCTCAGATCTTCAGATAGACTGAATTCGTTGTACACGCTTAGCCATCTCACCCGAGTTCGTAGGGGCTAGCATTCCCTGCTGCGGTTTCCAATCTTCTATACGTGGTCCAATAGAAATTCCTTTCAAAGTGGGTATTTCTCTTTTGAAAGCTACTTCTTCGACTGAGTATCAGATGGGATGGATGCCTATTGGCTTGCACAACACTGTTGTCTGAAAAGGCTTCACACTCCACTCGGCTCCGCTTGCACGTGCCTTCTCCAGCTCTCTGAGGGAGTATCTGACGAAAGCCTTTACTGAATTCACCTTTCCCCTTGACCTCCTTTCGGGTTGATGAGAGGACAAGAACGTGAAACTAGAGTTCCCTAGAAAGAGTAACCCACACGTTATTCTCTAAATTAAGTACGTTAAATGCAAGTTGTAAGCAAAACTCTTAGCTAATCCCAAAGCTAGGGAAGGAAATTACAAAGCTGTAGACTAGGAATGATTGAATCCTGAATGCTAGTTTTTTAAGATGGATTCTATCTCGTAAGTCAGGGGTGCCAGAGTAGAGATGAGCTTTTCACCATTGCTGTGATAACATCCGAGTGCATCAAATGGCATGCTGTTTCTTAGTGCATCCCTTTCTTTTTCTAGCAAGATATCAATAAAGGTAGGTGGCTTTCATGGTCATCGTGGTGCTCTCGGTGCTCCTGGCCGCGCACACCCACGAGAAGTGCTCCATGATCGTCGGCATCCTCTGCATCATCTTCAGCTCGGTGATGTATGCCTCCCCTCTCACCATCTTGGTACGTAGACACATTGGTCTAATGCTCTTGATCCATGCTGACCACCATCTGTTCTGGCGCGTTTGAATTCGGCGCCTTCTTGTTTTTGCACCCAATATGACTCAGGTTATCAGAAATGCCTCTTACTTTATCTGCATATTTCACAAAGTGCACACACTAATCCTAAGATATTTCTCTTCCAGATGGCCGATCAGTTAACTGCCCTGATACATGCAGTTCAGGTGATGAATTTCCTCAAGACTTTAATCTGGAAAACTATAAAGGAACGAAAGGAGGCGACTGGAGCAGTTCAGGCATCGCAACCATGCTCCGACTCTCCAAATGACCAAGATGAACCTCAGATGTCAGAGCATTTGGAGAAACCTTTAGTTCTTTCAAGTCAGAAAGACTTGGATTTTCCCATGAGGGCTGCTCCTGTTCAAGTGTTTGGAGCTGAGAAAGCTCTCCATCATTACTCACAAAGCCGTTCTGATGAACCAAAGAAGTTTGGAGTTGATATGGACCACAACACAAGAAAACCCACAGTGAACTCAAACTCCGTTCTGTATACCTCAAACGTTAGTGATCTATTGATGGTCTCTTACGAACTTGCTAATATGCAGCAACATTACCAGCCTGTACAACAACTGTCAGTAAATTGTTGCATATATGCATTTGCGTTTTTCAGGAGGCATGCATTCACCCTTAGCCAACACATGATAAGCATATCTGACTGCTGCCCTGGACTACTGTGATCTTAAAATCTTCCCATTGAGATTGTACAGTGTCACCCCAGTTGCCTCTGAACCGCTTTCATGTTTGTCCTCGCGTTGTGCTGAAGCAGTCAGACCAATGACCATGTCAAAGGTACATCAGCCAGTACAGGCAACGTATGCAGGCACAGTTTGCATGGAAGCACCTACTACATGGGAATATATTTGACCTCAGAGATGTCTCAAGTTTGCAGCGTACATGAACATAAGATGGCTCTTTCTCGTGCCCTTCACTGCTCCTCTCTCCTCATTGCAGCGTTGCTGCTCATTTTCCCTTCATCTGCAGCATTGTCTCATGCCATCTTTATCTTTCTCTTAAACTAACTAAGTATTATCTAAAATATGTCAATGAGGTATTTTTACTTAATGGGAAGTAGGCAGAGTAGGCCGGCCTAAAGGCATGAACTGAAGGCATTAAATGGCTTTGAAGGATGCGGTGTACCCTGTGCGGAGTACAGTATCTTTCTTTCTATAAAAATATATGGAATCCGCGATCCTATCCTATTTTTTAAGTAATTTTAGCATTCGAAATTCTTTTCTTTCGCAAGAGCACTCAAACATAGATTGAAGATCTTCAGTTCTTCGGTTGGCAGCCGCAGTCAGTAATAGCAAGCTGCAGGCTATCCCATACTACTTTTCCTTTGAATGTTCATTCTGGAATTGAATGTCGCAAACAAGACTCATATTTCTGACTTTGAACTGCTTGAATCAGGTGCTGCAATCCGCAGCTTTAGAGATAGGGGCGGCAGTCACAGCATTGGCAGCAGTGAGCAGAGGTCAAGAAGAAGAAGCGGTAAGAGCAGTTAGAGAGCAAGCAGCGGCTCATCAAACCTTTCTATTTCGGTTACAGCTCTTGTTTTCAAGTAAGGTACTCAAGCAAGCTTTTCCTCCCGAAGACGAGAGGGTGAGCTAGCAAAAAAAGTCAGCGATTAACCGGAAATTTAAGAAAATTATCATTTCGTAAGTTTTAGTAATGCCGATTATGGGAAAGCGAGGCCATGGAGAAAGAGAGGAATCAATCGTCCAATGTTATGTTAACAAATACGTGAAAGGTTCTATTATTCCATACACTTGAACGTGTTCCTTATCAATAGGTTTCGAGAGAGATGGATTGCTTGACGATCTTCATCGCATGAGACTAGACTTGACTCAAGCTTCATACGAAAGCATTTACGGAACTAAAGCCATTGAGCCAAGTCAAGCGAAAGACTTATTCGAAGAAAGCTTTAAGAGAGTTTGTTGTCCCATGCCTTTCTGATGGTGAACCTCCTACTGCTTCTTCCAATTCTGAAACTAGGATTGTTGACTTTGCCCTTCCTTTAGGCAAAGAACCCCCAGTTTCACCAAAAGACCTCGATCTGCGTGTTGTCCTCCACACAAGCCTGTCGTTGGGCTACTTGCGTCTTCGGCAGATACAAAGGAGAAGTGACGTGAAATAGCCCTCCAACTCGTAGCTCTTCTTGCTTAACGTGCTCCTTTCCGATGAAAATGAGAAAGAAAGATGTCAACTACTAAATGTGTTGCTTTGTGAATTTGATACTAGGTAGTTCTCCACCCTCTTCAGGCAAGTAGCCCTTGCGACTTACATCTCTGCTACTGGAGGGTATGAACCCTCGGATCTAGGCGAGGTGATGGCGGGGAACTCCAACAGGTTTTGGTTTCCTCCTCACTAATTGATGAAGCCCAAGACTGCTTGACGACTTTCGGTGTGGGGTCAGCTTGAGCCGAGGTCGTCTTGTAACAGGAACAGGAAGAATAGCAAACAAGCACACAAGCGAGGAATAGGAATATTGGCTGTCACTCTCCTCTCGGTTAGCAATCAACTACGAAGGCGGCAACTCACAAGCCGGCAAGTCAACCTCTGTCGGATCTTCGGCCCTGTTTATGAACGAAACGCGACTCTACTTCCTCAATCGATATGAAGCGCAAAAGAAGGCCCTCATCTTTAGCGTGGATATCGTAGGTATAAATGAAAGAAACGAGGAATCGGGAAGTTGTTTCTTTCTCTTGATACGCGAGAGGGGAGAGCATGCCTGTCTCGGGTAGTATATCGGTCATTAACGATCTTACTAGGACACATCCAATTGAAACTAGAATCCCAACCTCTTTGGAAGAAGCTCCAAATAGACTTTATTTCGGAGCGGGGAATCTTCCCTCAAATGTGTTAAATAAAGGCTATACCTCTGCCTAGAAAAACTGGAGTTTCTGGCAGCCTCGTGGGAGACATTGGATGTTGTCAACCGGCCTTAAAATGCTCATAAACTGCTCTCCCCCCTTGACTTAGTTTTCGCTCTCCTCTGTTTCTAGTAGACTAAGCCTGATCCTACTTTGCAAGTCCAACAGGTCTAGTATTCTTGTATTTTTCATCTGAGGGAACGTGGTATCCCTGATCTAGCTAAGACTTTAGATTCCATTCTATTTCATTCTGATCTCGTTATGAGGAAATAGGTGAGGTGAGGCTAAGACAAGATATGGGACTTCCCGCGCTAAGTTGTTCCATTCTCTGTACTTAAGTAACCAAACTCGAAAGTGCTGCTATGAGCTAGATTTGTGCGTACAAGGGTAAAGAAGCGAGCAAGGCTACCTTTCTGCTGGAAATCCTATAACTGAGTGCTATTTGATCAGAGTGTGTTGTAATTGAGCTTGATTTACTTGCTCTTCTATTTGCATTTTTGTTAAGTATGTGGGTCGTCGTGAGATTGGTTGGTCGAGGGCTCTTTTTTCCAAGTAGTCTCAGTCGGCGAACTCGGCTCCACAGAAGAAGTCAGTAGTGAATCAAAGAACTCATGCATGTAATCAGTGGCTAGGGATCGATCAATCGGATGCAACCGAGCCATACATACAGAATTGGAAAAGGGTTGATGCAAGAGCAGCGGAAGGTGACTTAGCAACATCGGTAATTTCCTATAGAAAGGAAGGAAAGGATCCCTCTTGTCTAGACGAAAGATCTCATTTTTGCTACCGCTCTCCCTCTTATGAGTCTCTGTCGGCCGTTGTTTAGTAGCTTTCAACGCGAGTTCGGTCATTCTCTTATATACCGAAAAGTACGAACCGACTTAAAGCATGAACATGAAGGAAAGGCAGAATTCTAAACATCTTGAATCGGATTCTCTCTTCTCAGAGAGCTTGAGAGTGAAATGAGTGGGCCGGCCAAAGAAGACCACTATGGAAGTTAATGGGGAGGGCGCTAAGCAGAAGTCTAATTTTGAGCACAAAGCGAGGGTGTCACAATCCTTGTTCGGAAGGAGTCAAAGAACCTTTGATTCGAGAAAGGAAGAGCAGTCTTACTTGACCTTCTTTACCGTACTATATAGAAATCGAAATCAAAATCGAAATAGAAATAGAAATACAGATAGAATGATTGATTTTCATTACTTCACAAAATAACATAAAAACAAACAAATTCGATTCTAATAAATTCTTATAAATAGATCCATATGTTCTAAATGGATAAGAGAGATATGGGCTTTCCGCCCAGCTCAAATTGTCTCCTTTTCCTTCTGTTTGGACAAAGAGAGATATTAAATATTTGAATCTTATAGGATTTCGTAGTATACCAATGAGCCAAACTATTACTATTTCATCTAACTTGAATAACCAAGGACTCAATTTTACTATGGATTCTGATAACTCGAGAAGTTTTGATTTGGTTATGATCCAAACAGAAAAAAAGAAAGGTTTAACAAGCCATGAGAAAATAGAGTAAAGTAACCATACATTCTGTTTGCAGAACGTGTATACGCCACGCCATACAATCAAAATAGAAACATGGGACGATTCCAGAATTTTGAATAGATCCATGGGGATGAGAGAAGTTGTTGTTGAGAAATATGAAATTGGAAAGGAAGTAAAACTCCCTATGGAACCCGTGATCGGTTGTACCTGTACTTGCAGGGATACGAAAACTCGCTATTCACTCAGTTTCTGGTCAATAATAAAATTATGCTGGAGAGATGGCCGAGTGGTTCAAGGCCTAGCATTGGAACTGCTATGTAACAATAATAATTGCAGAAGGTCACACATTGCAGAAGGTCACACCTGGGGACTGGGGTGAGCGTCGAGGTTGGCGGCCACAGGGACATAGGCCTATGGCCCGCGACATCAGGTTGGGGTGGTGGTTGCTGCTTCCTGTATCCTGGCGCTTGCAGTTCGCCGGAAGCAGGTCCCCCCATCTTCGTTTGAAGGGCTGGCGGAGGGGAAAGCTCCTCTTAAGTCTTGGACGAGAGACGGTGGCACCGATAGGAGGAAGCAGGGGAGCTGGTGAGGTGGCTTGGGCAGAAGAGGTGGGTTGCCGGAGGAGAGCTTGGTGTACTCTGCAATGGCGGCAGCCACGATCGCTAGGGGGTCGCCCGGGTCGCCTCCGTCGAGAGAGGAAGAGTCTCCCATCCCTCTGGTCCCAGATCCAATTAGGGCACGTTTGCTTGCCTGCATGCGGCCAAACAAGCTCGGTGCGTGCACCCCATGATTGTTTGGTAGGCTGCAGCAGCGTCAGCCAGGCTCAGTGCGTGCAACTGAAGAGTGATTGGTTACTTGCATTTTCGTGAAGAGTGATTTGTTACTTGCATTTTCGTCTGACTTGTGTCTTTGTGTGCAGAAATCGGCGTTCAGCCTGGCTCGCGGGAAACGAAACTCGATGTCGTTTTTGTGGAGCTTGCTCCTGGCTCGTGAGAGCTTGTCCCACGAGAACCGAGCCAGCCACTACAGGGAAGAAAACCAAACGCGCCCTTAGATTGTGTTGCCAGTTTGTATGCTAATTATTTCTATAGTGTAAAAATTATTCCATATAATAAATTTTTGTTCCACTACTTTTCCTAATTTATTTATTTCACAAATTTGTATGTTAATTATTTCTGGTGTATATAAGATAAGGATCACTACTACTCACTGGTAGAGTGGGAGGCTTTGGTTCGGGCCTTTAGTCCCGGTTCAACTTTGGAGCCGGGACTAAAGGGGTTTCATCGACGTGGCCTGAAATGCCCGCGAACACCCCTACCCTTTAGTCCAAGTTGGTGATATCAACCGAGACCAAAAGGGGCTGCAAACTGTTATTTTACCATAAAAAATTGGCACCTGTAACACCCCATGTTTTTGTTCACAGACAATTTGTGCTAATGACCCACTTAATCACTCCTCTAACTACCCTTGAGGACATTAGGTCAATCCTTGGTCAAAGCCCTAGCTCAAAACCCCTTAATCCCCTTTGACTCCTGGATGCCATTCTAGAACTTTGGCACGTTCTCCAAAATTTCCCTAAACACTTCAAAACCACCCAAAGGGAAAAATGTGCAGAATGTTGAGGCACACAACTTTGCTGTTGAGTAGCATGGCTGGTTTGGAGGGTAAGAGGGTGAAAATGGCAAAATAAGACCCTAGTCCACTGTTCACAGGCGCCGAGTTTTGGGGCAAGTTGGCATGGTGTTCCTGCTCGAATCTTGGACAAAACCCCTACTAGTCATTGTGAAAGTTGTAGAGGGATGTTTACTCTTCAACTTTGCTTCAGACCCTAAGATGCAGTTTAGTTTGAAAAATTGGAGAAAAACAATTTTGAAAACAGTTCAGTGAAATGCAACTAGCATCGGGAACGCTGGAACGCGTTCGGGCGCGACGTCGTGCGCGGCTACGTCGGCCACCGCCGTACGCTCCGTACCCGCATTGGGCGCGCACGCCGAGGCACCGGTGTGACCACCGGTCACCGTGCGGCGCCGGTGAGCACTCATGCGTGCCGTCCGTGGCAAGTGGGCGGGCCGGGGTGGCATTGATCCGCCGGCCGGCGCACCGCCCGCGGCGCGCCATTGGCCGCCGGAGCGGCGCACGTCGCCGGCCATGCCCTCGGCCCGCCTACGCGTGCTAGTGGCACCGGCATGTCCCTACCTACCCCAACCGACCTTCCCGCGCGCTTATAAGCCAGCCCCGGCCGTCCCCGCGCGCACGCGCACTTCCATCCGAGCCGCCGCCGTCCGCCATTGCCGCCGCTCGGTGGGAACCATCTTCCAGTCGTTTTCCTCACGCACCCAAGAGCTTCAGCCCTTCCCTGTGCACCACCACACCTCCCCGAGCTGCTTGTTGATCAAGCCGAGCCACACCTTCGCCGGAGCCGAGTTCCCGCGACTGCCGCCGGACCGCCGCCGTCGAGCTCGCCCCTCCGTCGTTTCTCCAAGTCCCGTGACCTTCCTAGCACCTTCTCTGGGTCACATGGAAGCTCCCCATGCAGCACGTGGTTGAGCCCAGGCCCTTCCCTCACCGTCGTCCGGTTCCCGAGGGCGCGCCGCCGCTGCTCCGCCCCCGCCGCTCACCGGAGACTCCCCCGGCCGATCCACCGCCACCAATCGATCACGGGTGAGTCCAATCGACGATCCCTGCCGTTTGTTTGCGTGTCCGAGCTCCACCTCGCCACCGGCGAGCTTGCTCCCGCCGTCGGGCCTAAGGCGGAGGGACCAAGGGTATTTCTGTGAAGATTTCAAAAGTTTTAGGGTTCGTAGTGCAAAAAGATTCTTCCTTGTTTTGTGAATTAGTCTAGCACCTTGTAAAATTGATTAAACATCATAGAAAAATCCAAAATTAGCAAACCCAATTTTGCTGAGATCAGTGTAACAAGAACTACAACTTTGTCCAAATGTGTATATACTTTTGAGTTTTAGTTTTTGCTTGAAAAATAGGAATGTAAAATACTTAGATTTGTGTTTCTGCAAAATCCACACAAGATCTTGAGCTGGATTTTGGATATGTGGTGGTAACTAGTCTGCCTAGACTCTGTGCCAAAATTTGCACAAAGTTACTAAAGGGATCTTCCTGAATAAATTATTTTGTGTTATTGAGAAATATGCCTAGATGATTTTTGTAGCTGGTTACATAATTATTTTTGAGACCAACTTCTTGCTATGGTCATGTTATGCTAAAAAGCACCTTTGGTGAATTTACCATGATTTTATCTCTCTTAGAAATATTATTTCCTCATTTATGCATGTTTTTTATCATAAATATGAGTAGCATGTTTCATAAAGGCTATATGTCTGTTTGTTAGTTCTTTAAGCTTGTTTTGGACCAGAGTATATGTAGGTGAAAGATGGGACTCATATCTGTCCAAATTATTTGGTTATGCATTATTCCCTTTTGTGCTAAATAGGAATGCTCCTATTTTGCTGTATTAAATTCAATGGTGCTAAAACCCTTTTCTTGCTGTCCAAGTATGCCTCCTGGTCAGTAGGACCAGTGGGGGTTGGCTGGATCAGTTTTGTTATGTTTTGGTTATGCATAAGAGCTCAAACTAGAATAATCTAGAAAAGGAAATAGGGAAAAACACTCTCTCTAGTGCATGACTTAAGGAGAAGTGTTAGGAAAAGTAAAATGGTGCTAGGAAAGTGAATTCCTTGCTGTTTGTTTTTAAATTAAATGTTTCTTTAATAGATGTGCACACAATCACCTTAAAAGGAAGGCTAAATAGGCTTTTTAATCATTCTTTTAAAAGGAAAAATGTTTAAATACCTTTGTTAAGTTGAATATGGCCAACCATATACTCCATGCAGATGTTGCTACTGTTTTTAAATTAATTTAAATTAATTACCCTCCTAATCACTGCATTGCATTCCCCGTGTAGAAGTCCCCGACGGTAGCTATACACTGCTGCCGGCTGACGAGGACGAGGGAGCAGGAGGAGACGTGCACTACGTGACTGTAGAGCAAGACCCAGGCCAAAGTCCTGAAGTTTGTGTGTCTGCTTGTGTTGACGAAGGCAAGCCCTGGTTTATTCATTAACCCCAGTGTTTCTTAAACTTCTGAATTTACTTCATGTTATTCTATGTGCATTTACGTTCAGGAGTTGAAATGAAACCCTAGTTGCATGATCCATAAGTACCTATGATCTTTTACTAACATGTTAGGTCGCTAGTTGCTATGCTTTAGGATCCGGTACAAGTCGAGTGATGTTCGTCACTCGCGAGAATAGGATCTCCTGTATGGAATCACCCTATGTTTAAATGGATTGCTCATGTGGTAAGAGCATGGGATTTGGGCTCCGGTCCAATGGCTTCGTGGGCTAAGTGTTTGAAAGTACTAAACACTTGCCGGAAATGGGTACGGTAAGCCTAGTACCTAAATGAGGCGGTACGGGGTTTTACTATCACTACTCTTAGCGTTGCGGCCCCGGGCTCGCCACCCGAGTGCATGCGTGAGGCTGGGTGACCTTAGTGGCGTAGCCCAGATAAACGGTGTACTTAAGACTGTGAGCTATTATCCCCAAACCGAAGAATGACGGGAACCGCCTGGTTGGTGAACTCTTAGTGGGGGCACCTCCCGTGTGTTTAGGTCCACCTTGCAAGGTTATGAATCAATCGATTGTCGGTCTCTCACTGTCACCTGAGACTACTTACCCTACTGGCCATGATATCCCTTTATGATGGAACTTCGTGAAGATTACTACTTTGATTAATTGTTTGTACAACTTTGGTTGTAATAGTTGCTTATCTAGTAATAATTACTTCAACTAGAACATGAGCTAAAATATGGAAAGTAAGGATTCACTACTTAGCAGCTTTTTGGCAAACAAACCCACTAGCCAAAAGCCTTGCATGACTAGAGGTAAAGTCTTTTCTTTTAGATGGGTAAGTCTTGCTGAGTATTAGTATACTCAGCCTTGCTTATAAATGTTGTTCCAGGTAATGCATCGGATGTGTGGCCCGGAGAACTTCCACCCGGCTGGGAGCTAGAATGGGTGGATGACGAAGAATGATTGCATCATGGACAGGCCTCCTAGGATGTGATCCTATCGTTTAGTTATCATCCGCTGTTTTCAATAAACTCTGAACCATTTACTTTCATGTCAAAGAACTATGTTTGTAATAATGACCCCCACGGGGATGTGATGGTTAATTTGTAAGGCACTCTGGACTCTCCTTCGTGGGAGTTTTAATGCATACGTCCGATCCTCTCTGTGTTTCCAAGTGATTTACCGGGTGTAAACCCGACAACACTCAACGAGATACTTCTTTATTATCGCTTAATGACCAAGAGGAGTGGCTCAGGCGATAGTACGGAATTATCTCAGGTGGGGTAGTCAAAGCTGGTATCAGAGCGACTGAATGCACCAGAGTGATTAGATTAATATTAATCACATGATTTACAATAAAACTTGTCAAGATTGATTGGATTTTGAAAACCCGTTGGATCGTTAAGGAATGATCTAGATCGAGAGGCCCTAGAGGGAATTTTTGGGTTCTTTAAGGTGGCATAAGAATCTATGGTTTATTTTGCTAACTTCCAGCACTTTACCTTATGTCAGACTTACTTTATCGCACAACCAAACTAGATGAGCCACGTGTTTCATTTGTGTGCTGTTCCGCATCACGGGAATTGCGAGGGTTGATGGAGTGATCCCTTCCACGGATCCCATCTTCGCGTCTAGATATGAGTTGTGGTGTCACCACGTGTCTCATACGTGTGCATTCCTCGTGTCGATCATGCGAGGCAAGGATACACTCCATTCAAACGGAGGGTTTCCGAGGTTGGACGCTGTCCATGCAGCGGCTTGACGCATGGATACCGTTTCTATAAGTGAACGGTACTGTATGTGGACGCTTTTGTGACGTGCTGGCACGAAAGGTTCGTTTTCTGCAGGTACACTAACTACGTTCGTAAATCGTTAAGTGCGAATCGAATAGTTCCGACTAGTTATTACAAGGAGAGCCGATTATAAGCTTGCCACCGGCACTAACTACGTCTTTTGGATCTAGTGTGTAAGGTCGTTAAGGCGTGTGCATGCATAATAAAAATCTTGACAAACCTAAAATTGGTTCCCAATTGCTTGAATAATTTTTCTTGAGTGAATTGCTTGATCTTAGGTAAGGTTTTCCTCTCTTTTGAATTTAGGAAAATTCTAGCAGAATCTGTCTCTGTCATTTCTCAATTTTTGTAGCTAAATCTGTAAGGAATGTGACTAGACATCCTTTAGGAAAGTTGTTTCTTATGAAGTTGAGCACCCACTGTGAATGTTCCAGGATTTTAGGAATTTTCTGTAGAGAGTTATGCTCAGTTTAGCGAGTCTTTGTTCTGCTGTTTTTCAGAACCGCACCCTTCCGCAAAAGAAATTTTTCGAGCTTGTTCCAATCCAATCTAGATTTACCTTTGAATACCAAAAGTGTGCATAATCATGTCATTATGTTGCTGTGAAAAATTGGGAATTTTGTGGGCCCTGGTTTTTATGTTATGAATTTTTTTGTTCATACCTACCAGATTTTACCCTATTGCTCGTTGATGTCGATTGATATCTAACGCGTAGTTCCTAATTTTTGTACAGATGGCGCAGCCACCGATCTACGAGATCGACACGGACGGTACGATCTGTACCGATGCCCTTCACTGGGAGGGTTTTCCCCGTATTTTGTGGGAGACTCTCAGTGAGGTGGGCTACGTTACGCCGCCACTGTACGAGGTGGTCTCTTTTTGGGACCAGGGTGTTCCCTACGCCCGCACGACCGTTGCGGTGCTTCCTCACCCCGAGCACCCGGAGTGGGCGGACTTGCGCATGGTGTTCTTTGCTCACCGCGGTGTGGAGTCGGTTGAGTCCGCGGCCATGCGGATTCTTCACACCTTCTGTGAGCAGCACCCGGACGAGGTGATGCTTACTGCGCTGGGTTTGTTCCCGGCCATGGACCCACTCGTCCCATCTTGGCGTGAGCGTATCTCGCTCACCGACGTGTTATTCACGACATACCCTCCAGCGGTTGTTGTGCGCCAGCTTCTGAGGTTCTTGGAGGCGGTGTACAACATGCAGGTGTTTCGTCTTTCCACTCAGGGTATGCTCTCCGTTGTGTTGATGGACTCCGCAGCGATGAGGGAGATCCTTACCCTTGACCTTCAGTATGAGCGCCAGACCGTTGCTCACCTCCAGCAGGAGATTGTCACACTTCGGGATGAGCGCATTCGGTGGCACCGGGGAGCGTGCGAGCTCACGGAGCGGTTGTTTGCCCGAGAGCACGCTCTTGAGACGACTCAGTTGCGGCCTAGCTCACACCGAGGCTCGGCATTTTGCCTTGGTGCGAACGTGATGGAGGTGCGGAACCGGGGTAGCGAGAGATGGAGATTGAGGTAGAGGTGTGGCGGGCGATGGCCCGGCGGGGTCGGCGGCCGCCGATCGCACCACCGGCCGCACACCGCCGCTCCGGACGAGCTACGGGGAGTTTCGTGCTTGAGCGAAGACAGGTCTTGGTGGTCCACCACCTGACTCTCCGGACACTAGCACTGGCTCCGCTGCGGGCTACTAGTGGTTTTAGTAGTTGTCTCTAGAGGATGATCATGTACTCTTAGTTTAGCCTCCTCAGCTAGCTTTTGTGTAAGGGTAGAGGCTGCTCGGAGAGTATATTGGATGACCTTTTGTTGTACATAAGTGTGTATGCGATTCCAAGACTCCGCATCATGTAATGCGTAGATGGACATCTCGGTGTTGTCATGTTTAATGAATAATTCAGGATTGTTGTGATCAAAATCTCGCCTTGTGTTGAATACCAACCTTGTGTGTTATGTTGTGGAGATCATGCTCATCGAAATTCACCACCATTGCATAAGCGTAAAGAGAATTATAGCAAAAATTTTTCAGTTCGGCCTACAGCAAAAACAGCTAGGCAGGACCCCGGTATTGGAATTTTTCGGGCATGTTAACGTTGAATTTAGACCTCGGGTTGAATGCCAATGTTGGAGCTCAGGAAATTTTGCACTTGCTGACCAAAAATGGGAGTTTTTGCTACTGCGGGCAGAGAGTTATGAATTTTCTAGTAACTCCGTTGTGCTGTCCAGTTTTCCACCAAATTGGTGCTATGAGTTTCATTCTGCATATTCTTCTTGTGGATAATGTAAACAAGCTTGCAAATATGTGACTAATGAAAATCTCATGGATTTCAGATGGTGGGACAAACTCGTGCTTCTCCCAATGGCTTTGGTGCAAGCGGGAGTGACGCTCCGCCTCCTCCTCCCAACATGACCATTCAAGAGCAGTTTATGGTCACCCAGACCGAGGTGATGAGGCAGCTCTTGCAGACGCAGCAGCAGCTTGCTCAACAGTTGCAAAATAACCCTCGTGGGGACAACATCGACGGCCAGCCTGGAGTCACAAAATATGAGCATTTTTATGCCATGAAGCCCCCGACTTTTGAAGAGGCCAAAGAGCCACTGGCTGCCGATACGTGGATCAAGGCTATTGAAGCCAAGTTCTCTATGTTCACCTTGCCCTGCTCCGAGGAGCGAAAGGCCAACTTCGCTACTCTCCAGCTTCATGGTGCAGCGTTGATATGGTGGGAGAACTTCAAGACCATGATTCCCGCCGGACACCAGATCACATGGGCTGAATTCAAGCAGGCCTTCAAGGAACATCACATTACTAAGGGTCTCATGGATAGGAAGATGAAGGAGTTGCTTGCTCTAAAGCAAGGATCTGACACGGTGTATGAGTATGCAAAGAAATTCAATGCCTTGTGTCAGTATGGTGGGCATCATGTTGACAATGATGCCAAGAAGATAGAGCGTTTCCGTGATGGGCTACACGGGGACCTCTATGACAGGCTTAATCTTTATGAGCCTAACAACTATCAGGACATTGTGAACAAGGCCATTTCTCAAGAAGATGCCATGTCCAAAGCCCAGAAGGATAGAAAGAGGCAGGTCGGATACACCGCTACTGGTGGGTCGGGCAAGAAATTCCGTTTCATCAAGAAAGGTACTCAGGGTCCTCCCGAGTCATCTTCAACCAGACACTGGAGGGTGACCCCGTCTCAGAACAAGCCATCAGGGAACTTCCAGTTCCGTAAGGCACAACAGCAGCCATTCAAGCCTAGTGCACCCCCGACTAACAACAACAACAAGAACAGTGCTACCAAGGATCGCCGCTGCTATAATTGTGGTCAACCCGGACACTACGCCAATGAGTGCCCTAAGCCCAAGCAGAACAAACAGGGCGAAGGCTCAGGCTTCCGTCAGGGGAACCAAGTCAAGAAGCCCGTGGTGCAAGTCAAGTAGGGTAAACTCAACTTCACCACCCTAGCTGACGTTCCAGAGGGAGCAGCAGTGCTGACGGGTACATTCTCTATCCGTGATCACCCTGTTAGAATATTGTTTGATTCTGGAGCGACTCATAGTTTCATCAGTGAAAGTCTAGTGAGAAAGTTGGGCTTACATTCTTGTCATACCAAAGATTCTTTCGTCGTAACCACGGCGGGAGGAAGAATCCTCTCCAACACTATAACCAAAGTCGTTCCCTTGCAGCTCGGCAGCAAAACTTTCTTAACCAACCTAATTCATTTAGGATTGGGAGTTCTAGATGTGATTCTAGGAATGAATTGGTTGACCCAACATCAAGTGGTTTTGGATATTGCCACTAGAACGATAGAAATCCATTCCCCTACCAGTGGTCATACTATCTTGTACCTACCCCAAGTGGAAAACACCCATCCTTGTTCCTATGCTGCCGTAGCCACCCAACTAGAAGATATTCCAGTGGTGTGTGAGTATCCCGACGTTTTTCCCGACGACTTGCCTGGTATGCCACCAGACAGGGACGTCAAATTTGTCATAGAACTTCAGCCAGGTACCGCACCAATATCTAAAAGGCCCTACCGAATGCCACTCAAAGAACTGGCAGAGTTGAAAGTTCAGTTGCAAGAATTGCTTGATAAGGGATATATCCGCCCCAGTTTTCTTCTCCTTGGGGAAGTCCCGCTCTGTTTGCGAAAAAGAAAGATGGTAGTTTGCGGATGTGCGTGGACTATCGCCCACTCAATGCGGTGACAGTTAAGAATAAATATCCGTTGCCCCGCATTGATGTTCTCTTTGATCAATTGGCTGGTGCCAAGGTCTTTTCCAAGTTTGATCTTCGATCTGGCTATCATCAAATAAAAATTCGAGCAAGTGACGTACCAAAGACAGCCTTTTCCATCAGATACGGTCTCTATGAATTCCTAGTGATGTCTTTTGGTCTCACCAATGCACCTGCCTATTTCATGTACCTTATGAACTCAGTTTTCATGAATGAACTAGACAAGTTCGTAGTGGTTTTCATCGATGATATTCTCATATATTCCAAAAGCGAAGCTGAGCATGCGAAGCATCTTCGTATTGTCTTGCAGCGGTTGAGAGATCACAAACTCTATGCCAAATTCTCTAAATGTGACTTCTGGCTGGATAGTGTGAAGTTTTTGGGTCACACTATTTCCAAGGATGGTATCTCCGTGGATCCTAGCAAAGTGCAAGAGGTCATGGATTGGAAGCCACCCAAATCAGTACATCAAATCCGTAGCTTTCTGGTTCTAGCAGGCTATTATCGTCGGTTTATTCCGGATTTCTCCAGAATAGCTAAACCCATGACTGAACTTCTGAAGAAGGGTGTCAAGTTCGTGTGGAGTGAGGAGTGTGACCAAGCTTTTCACACCTTGAGGAAACACTTGACCTCAGCTCCCGTATTGACTCAACCGGATATGTCCAAACCGTTTGAGGTGTTTTGTGACGCTTCGGGCACTGGTCTTGGTTGCGTGCTTATGCAAGAAAACCGAGTCATTGCCTATGCCTCACGGGCACTTCGACCTCATGAGAAAAATTATCTGACTCATGATCTCGAGTTAGCAGCAGTCGTGCATGCCTTGAAGTTTTGGCGGCACTACTTGATGGGTAATCACTACAATATCTACACCGACCACAAGAGTCTCAAGTATATCTTCACTCAATCTGACTTGAATATGAGGCAACGAAGATGGTTAGAATTAATCAAGGATTATGATTTGGAAGTCCATTATCATCCCGGCAAGGCTAACGTGGTTGCAGACGCGCTTAGCTGCAAGCATTGCAACTATGTAATGTTAGAGCCGAAGAATGAAGCTTTATGTGAAGAAATGAGGAAGCTTAGCTTGGAAGTGGTCGAGCATGGCAAGCTTCATGCTGTCTCGATCGAATCCCCTCTCCATGAGAGAATTGCTATAGCTCAACTTGATGATGAAGAGGTTCAGAAAATCAAACAGAAATTAGAAGAAGGAGACCCCAAGTACGATTGTTTCCGAAAGAATGACATGGGGATTGTTTGGTTCGGACAAAGATTAGTGGTACCTCGGGATCAAGACTTAAAGAAGGAGATTTTAGATGAGGCCCATCTCTCTAAGTTCACCATTCACCCCGGAAGTACCAAAATGTACCGAGATCTTAGGGAAAATCTTTGGTGGTCAAATATGAAGGGTGAAATAGCCGAGTATGTGTCCAGTTGTGACACATGCCAAAGAATCAAGGCTATTCATCTAAAGACCGTGGGTCAAATGCAACCATTAACCATTCCTGCATGGAAGTGGGACGATATCAACATGGATTTCATTGTCGGTTTACCTCTCACGCCTCGGAAGCATGATTCCATTTGGGTCATAGTGGACCGGCTTACCAAGACCGCTCACTTTATCCCCGTTCACACCACCTATTCAGCTGAGCGCTACGCGAAATCTATATTGATCTCATAGTGCGCTTACATGGTGTTCCCAAGACTATCTTGTCATATCGTGGCACTCAATTCGTTGCTCGCTTCTGGGCACAAGTGCAGGAATCTTTGGGAACCAAGCTAATCCATAGCTCCAGTTAACATCCTCAGACTGATGGTCAGAGGGAAAGAGTAAATCAAGTAGTAGAAGATATGTTGAGGGCTTGTGTCATTCATTTTGACAAATCTTGGGACAAATGCCTAGCTCTAGCAGAGTTTGCTTACAACAATAGCTATCAAGCTAGTTTGAAGATGGCCCCATTCGAAGCCTTGTATGGAAGAAGGTGTTGTACCCCTTTGAATTGGTCACAAGCGGGTGAACGAACCTTGTTTGGTCCTAAGTTGGTACAAGAAGCCGAAGAAAAAGTGAGTGTTATTAGAGAAAATCTGAGGGCGGCTCAGATGAGGCAAAAGAGCTACCATGATAAAGCTAAAGCTCCCTGAGAGTTTGAAGTTGGTAATTACGTATACCTAAAGGTATCTCCAACCAAAGGCGTACAACGCTTTGGAGTAAAAGGGAAATTAGCTCCACGCTATATTGGTCCTTATGAAGTCACCGAGAAGTTTGGTACGGTTGCCTACTGTATTCGACTTCCCGACCAATTATCTGCAGTGCAGGACGTGTTTCACGTCTCGCAATTGAAGAAGTGTGAGCAAGTCCCAGAGGCACAAATAATTGAAGAGACCAATGCGGAAATAGAACCAGATCTATCGCTAGCAGAGTATCCAATGAGGGTATTGGATCATAAAGAAAGGCAAACTAGAAGACAAAAGGTGGAAATGTACAAGATACAATGGAGTCACCACACAGAAGAAGAAGCTACATGGGAGACCGAGCAGTTTCTCAACGCCAAGTACCCCGACTTTCTTCCGAGTCAAGCTCGTAAGTGAACTCTCCTCACGTGCTCTTGATTCGAATCTCGGGACGAGATTCCCGTTAAGGGGGGTAGGCTGTAACACCTTGTGTTTTTGCTTAGTGACAATTTGTGCTAATGACCCACTTAATCACTCCTCTAACTACCCTTGAGGACATTAGGTCAATCCTTGGTCAAAGCCCTAGCTCAAAACCCCTTAATCCCCTTTGACTCCTGAATGCCATTCTAGAACTTTGGCACGTTCTCCAAAATTTCCCTAAACACTTCAAAACCACCTAAAGGAAAAAATGTGCAGAATGTTGAGGCACACAACTTTGCTGTTGAGTGGCATGGCTGGTTTGGAGGGTAAGTGGGTGAAAATGGCAAAATAAGACCCTGGTCCACTGTTCACAGGCGCCGAGTTTTGGGGCAAGTTGGCATGGTGTTCCTGCTCGAATCCTTGGACTAAACCCCTACTAGTCTTTGTGAAAGTTGTAGAGGGATGTTTACTCTTCAACTTTGCTTCAGACCCTAAGATGCAGTTTAGTTTGAAAAATTGGAGAAAAACAATTTTGAAAACAGTTCAGTGAAATGCAACCAGCATCGGGAACGCCGGAACGCGTTCGGGCGCGACATCGTGCGCGGCCGCGTTGGCCACCGCCGTACGCGCCGTACCCGCGCCGGCGCGCACGCCGAGGCACCGGTGTGACCGCCGGTCACCTTGCGCGGCCGGTGAGCACTCGTGCGTGCCGTCCGTGGCAAGTGGCCGGGCCGGGCGGTGTTGATCCGCCGGCCCGCGCACCGCCCGTGGCGCGCCATTGGCCGCCGAAGCGGCGCACGTCGCCGACCATGCCCTCGGCCTCCCTACGAGTGCTAGTGGCACCGACACATCCCTACCTACCCCAACCGACCTTCCCGCGCGCTTATAAGCCGGCCCCCGCCGTCCCCGCGCGCACGCGCGCTTCCACCCGAGCCGCCGCCGTCCGCCATTGCCGCCGCTCGGTGGGAACCATCTTCCAGTCATTTTCCTCACGCACCCAAGAGCTTCAGCACTTCCCTGTGCACCACCACACCTCCCCGAGCTGCTTGTTGATCAAGCCGAGCCACACCTTCGCCGGAACCCGAGTTCCCACGGCCGCCGCCGGACCGCATCCGTCGAGCTCGCCCCTCCGTCGTTTCTCCAAGCCCGGTGACCTTCCTAGCACATTCTCTGGGTCACATGGAAGCTCCCCGTGCAGCACGTGGTTGAGCCCAGGCCCTTCCCTCACCGCCATCCCGTTTCCCGCGGGCGCGCCGCCGTTGCTCCGCCGCCGCCACTCGCCGGAGACTCCCCCGGCCGATCCACCGCCACCAATCGATCACGGGTGAGTCCAATCGACGATCCCTGCCGTTTGGTTGCGTGGCCGAGCTCCACCTCGCCGCCGGCGAGCTTGCTCTCGCCGTCGGGCCCGAGGGGGAGGGAGCGAGGGTATTTCTGTGAAGATTTCAAAAGTTTTAGGGTTCGCAGTGCAAAAAGATTCTTCCTTGTTTTGTGAATTAGTCCAGCACCTTGTAAAATTGATTAAAAATCATAGAAAAATCCAAAATTAGCAAACCCAATGTTGCTGAGCTCAGTGTAACAAGAACTACAACTTTGTCCAAATGTGTATATACTTTTGAGTTTTAGTTTTTGCTTGAAAAATAGGAATGTGAAATAATTAGATTTGTGTTTCTGCAAAATCCACACAAGCTCTTGAGCTGGATTTTAGATATGTGGTGGTAACTTGTATTCCTAGACTCTATGCCAAAATTTGCACAAAGTTACTGAAGGGATCTTCCTGAATAAATTATTTTGTGTTATTGAGAAATATGCCTAGATGATTTTTGTAGCTGTCTACATAATTATTTTTTAGCCCAACTTCTGGCTATGGTCATGTTATGCTAAAAAGCACCTTTGGTGAATTTACCATGATTTATCTCTGTTAGAAATATTATTTCCTCATTTATGCATGTTTTTGATCATAAATATGAGTAGCATGTTTCATAAAGGCTATATGTGTGTTTGTTAGTTCTTTAAGCTTGTTTTGTCCTAATTATTTGGTTATGCATTATTCCCTTTTGTGCTAAATAGGAATGCTCCTATTTTGCTGTATTAAATGCAATGGTGCTAAAACCCTTTTCTTGCTGTCCAAGTATGCCTCCGGGTCAGTAGGACCAGTGGGGGTTGGCTGGATCAGTTTTGTTATGTTTTGGTTATGCATAAGAGCTCAAACTAGAATAATCTAGAAAAGGGAAAATAGGGAAAAATCACTCTCTCTAGTGCATGACTTAAGGAGAAGTGTTAGGAAAAGTAAAATGGTGCTAGGAAAGTGAATTCCTTGCTGTTTGTTTTTAAATTAAATGTTTCTTTAATAGATGTGCACACAATCACCTTAAAAGGAAGGCTAAATAGGCTTTTTAATCATTCTTTTAAAAGGAAAAATGTTTAAATACCTTTTTTAAGTTGAATATGGCCAACCATATACTCCATGCGAGATGTTGCTACTGTTTTTAAATTAATTTAAATTAATTACCCTCCTAATCACCGCATTGCATTCCCCGTGTAGAAGTCCCCGACGGTAGCTATACACCGCCGCCGGGCCGACGAGGACGAGGGAGAGGAGGAGACGTGCACTACGTGACCGTAGAGCAAGACCCGAGCCATAGTCCCGAAGTTTGTGTGTCGCTTGTCTTGTGCCGACGAAGGCAAGCCCCTGGTTTATTCATTAACCCCGGTGTTTCTTAAACTTCGAATTTACTTCATGTTATTCTATGTGCATTTACGTTCAGGAGTTGAAATGAAACCCTAGTTGCATGATCCATAAGTACCTATGATCTTTTACTAACATGTTAGGTCGCTAGTTGCTATGCTTTAGGATCCGGTACAAGTCGAGTGATGTTCGTCACTCGCGAGAATAGGATCTCCGTATGGAATCACCCTATGTTTAAATGGATTGCTCATGTGGTAAGAGCATGGGATTTGGGCTCCGGTCTAATGGCTTCGTGGGCTAAGTGTTTGAATGTACTAAACACTTGCCGGAAATGGGTACGGTAAGCCTAGTACCTAAATGAGGCGGTACGGGGTTTTACTATCACTACTCTTAGGGTTGCGGCCCGGGCTCGCCACCCGAGTGCATGCGTGAGGCTGGGTGACCTTAGTGGCGTAGCCCAGATAAACCTTGTACTTAAGACTGTGAGCTATTATCCCCAAACCGAAGAATGACGGGAACCGCCTGGTTGGTGAACTCTTAGTGGGGGCACCTCCCGTGTGTTTAGGTCCACCTTGCAAGGTTATGAATCAATCGATTGTCGGTCTCTCACCATCACCTGAGACTACTTACCCTACTAGCCATGATATCCCTTTATGATGGAACTTCGTGAAGATTACTACTTTGATTAATTGTTTGTACAACTTTGGTTGTAATAGTTGCTTATCTAGTAATAATTACTTCAACTAGAACATGAGTTAAAATTTGGAAAGTAAGGATTCACTACTTAGCAGCTTTTTGGCAAACAAACCCACTAGCCAAAAGCCTTGCATGACTAGAGGTAAAGTCTTTTCTTTTAGACGGGTAAGTCTTGCTGAGTATTAGTATACTTAGCCTTGCTTATAAATGTTGTTCCAGGTAATGCATCTGATGTGTGGCCCGGAGAACTTCCACCCGACTGGGAGCTGGAATGGGTGGATGACAAAGAATGATTGCATCATGGACAGGCCTCCTAGGATGTGATCCTATCGTTTAGTTATCATCCGCTGTTTTCAATAAACTCTGAACCATTTACATTCATGTCAAAGAACTATGTTTGTAATAATGACCCCCACAGGGATGTGATGGTTAATTTGTAAGGCACTCTGGACTCTCCTTCGTGGGAGTTTTAATGCATATGTTCGATCCTCCTTGTGTTTCCAAGTGATTTACCGGGTGTAAACCCGGCAACACTCAACGGGATACTTCTTTATTATCGCTTAATGACCAAGAGGAGTGGTTTAGGCGATAGTACGGAATTATCTCGGGTGGGGTTGTCACACAAACTTTAGTTCGGGGTGGTGTTTCCACCCGAGACTTAAGGGATCCTATTGACGGATAAAAGACGTATCCCTCTACGATCCGCAAGCGTACGGACCCCACACCTTTTTCACCACGGGATTCCCAAGGTTCTTGTCAATCCGCGGAGCAAGAGGATTACAAGCGTTCGATCTACAACGACACACTAGTTACTAAACCCTAACTATTATTAAACTAGAAAATAACTAAACTACACTATAGAGAATGATTAAGATATCAAGATAAAAGACACTCGCCCACGGGTCTACGATACTAGAATATGCAATCGCTTAATGACATGAAAACCAATCTAAACTATCGGGGTTGTGACCACGGTTTCGCCCTTTCCCTCATCTCGTACTGTCACTACGCGAAGGTATTCATGACTAGACCTATGATGGACACGGCGTATTGAATGGATCCAAGGAAGCATCAGAGCTCTACTCCCTTTACGGCACGGTAGCTAACCTTAAGCATTAAAGTATATTCAACACAAGATGATAGATAGATAATCCGACAAAGTGCGATTACATCTCAAGATCGATTACAACCCATGGACGAATGAGAAGATTACCCCATCAAGGTGCTGATCATGGCACCGTTGATCATGGTTTCCCTTCCGACGGTGTCTTCCTTCTTCTCCACGAGAGGGTGCTTCCTTCGAGGTGGTTGATCTCCCTCTGGAGATCCTCCTCCTCTCTCTCTAGCTTGTGGATGGCCTTCTGGTGCGAATGACTCCCCCTTCTGTCGAATGGAGGCGCCCAGGTTTTTAGGGTTCAAGATCCTTAGGGTGCAAGGAAAACGGGACTGAACCGGCCACCAGAGTGGGCTGGGCCGGCCGGCCTGGGCCGACCAGCCTGGGCCCACCTCGCCCGGTCGGTCGCCCCTTTCGCTCCGTGGGTCCTTATGCATTTATGTACTTTGCCCCCTCCACTTGCATGATTTTGATGATGTTATCCTCGCGTCCAAGATGGAGGTTCTCTTCGCATGAAGTTCGATATTTTACGCTTCAATCCCCGGGGGTGTTCCTCGTAGCACTTCGGTCCTCGGCACCATTGGAAGTGATTTCATCAAGCTCATGAACACGAACAAGACTCCGTAAATGCTCCTTTGAACTTGTTGCGAATCCGTCCTTTATGTCCATGTTTTCCTACATAAACACAACACTTCCAAATGCATGCACAAAGATGAACTTGTTATATGATTAGTGTGCCTAGTGGCGGGTTAGTTCCATAATCAAATCCAAACCAAAGTGTAATGAACATGCTAGGTGTACCAAAATACACCGTCAACATCTCCCCCGCGCTTAGCTCTTGCTCATCCTCGAGCAAGTACTCGTAAAAGAACTTCGTCCAAGGTGTTGTAATCATGTACCACTTATCCTTCTTCACAAGTTAATCGATCCTTTCATCTTTAATACATAAACACAAAGTAATGACCATCATACATAAACATGGGCGTTTTGAATCTTTACCACGTCAAGATTTACCCCACAACTCAAACTCTTCACTCGAAGTCTTCAAATTCAGCCATACTTACTTCTTTGCTTCCATCGGAGGGTTTTTATGATTTTAAAAACAAAATTCCTGCAACAAGTATTAGACAAAAACCTTTCTCCAAGCTCTCACAAGTCACTCATATGAGGTGGCTATCCTAAACCAATTTTACAAAACTCTCACCTCCCATAAGTCTCTCATATAACATGTAAAGTGGAGCTATAGGTAGGGCTAGCGCAATCAACACAAGTATTGTCAAACTAAGAACTTCCTCTAATGGTTGTCTACCTTTCAAAGCCAATGATCATGAGAATTAACCATATGTAGGGATATCAAGGATGAGAAGATTTAGAATGGTGGACATGTGCAAGGGCAAAAGAAAATTGTGACTACAAGGCACCGATGATGTCCTCGTTGTCGGATTGCACATGGTTGGAAAAAGAGTGAAAGTTTCGTCTCTCAACAACGTGACATCCTTCCTTACACTTTTATTTTCTTTTCTTTCACTTGATCCATCCCTCTCATATCTTTGTTGCTACCTCATCTTTTCTGTTTTTCTTTTTCTTCTTTCATTCTCATATATTTTTCTTTCACATATATTTTTTTTTCTTTTTTTCTTTCTTTTCCATACTCATACTTTTCTCTTTATTTTTCTCTCTCTTGACAACTTTTCAAAGCTCTCAACTCCTCTCTTTCTCGCATGCATAGAATCTGAAATTTTAAATAAATCATGCTAGAGACGAGACGAAACTTTTGAAACTAGGTTGTGTTCAAGGAATGCGATGTACAAAAGAGATATATAGGATTGGGTATGGAATTCGGCGATGTACGAGACTTCTAAGGTGAAAGTCTCGGGACCGAATGAATGACGAGGCTAGCAATAAAAGATAAGCACAAGAACATGATAATTGCTCGAAATTAAAACTCCCAAGAGAGAAGGATCCTATCCCAACTCATCGTGCTAATCACACTTATGGTGGAGAAAAAAATAAATTGGCTTTGTATAGGATTTTTTTTCTTACTCTCAACTTGGAAAAAGAGGTTTTGCTAACCTTTATTACAAGGGTTTTAAGATAATTTTCAGAACTGAAATCCTCCAACTTTAGCATTGAACATAGCACAACTAACATGTGAAGCTCAAGATCGAAGTGTGGTATGGGTACTTTAAGTAGTAGCAATTCCACTAAGCACCACGGTAAACATTTTTCAAACCACACACTTATGTTCATACATCAAGAATCAAAGATAAACAAACAAGTGAATAAAGATAAGCAACACAAAAAAAGTATATAAAGACTCTTTTTATTTGGTTTTCTTTGACTCAACACTAATTTAAGACACTTTCAAACTTGCAAAAATTTTAAAACACACTCGAAAACTAAGACTCATTAAACTCTAAACTCTCGCTCGAAGATTAAACCGAACCTAAAATTTGAAACTCGAAAGCTAAGTCTAGCTAGCTAGCTCTCCCCCACGCTAAAAACGTACGATGTCCTCGTCGTATCTTACAAAAATCCTAAGGGGAAAACTAGACCTAGTGGTACTTCAAGCAAGTATTGCACCACTTGCCTCTCATGTTTCCAACCATGCCAAAAAGTTTGCGCACGTTACGGTTAAGGAACTTGAAGTTGTCTCCAACTACGTGCTCCAAATCCTCCATACGCTGCTTCATCGCTTCCATGGCTTGGAGACATTCATCGACCGACGTGTAGAGATCCCCGATGGATTGACGACAAGTTCGACAACACATCGGATGCAATCCGAAGGGGTCTTCATCGCCATTGTCTCCACTGTCGTCGCCACCGTCGTCGCCACCTCCATTGTCATTGCCGCTCTCGTTGCCATCGTTACCGTCGCTGTTGGGGCCTTCGGGAGTCCTCTCTTTGGGCTGCTCATCCCAAATGTAGAAGTTGTTATCATCTCTTCCGACGGCCGCCCACGAGCTCGGGCTACGATCGTCGGAGTAGTCACTACCCCCATAATCCTTAGGCTCCAGCGACGCCTCCTTGTAGTCTTTGCGCTTCATGCCTTGGATGCGTGCCAACCTTCGAACGGGCGTAGGGACCTTCTCTCCTTCGACGGGGTTGCGAGATGCAAGAGCTCCGGTCGGGACATGCCCTCCGCAACGAATGCGTGCGGTCCTCTTGACGGGTAGCTTGAGCTCGCATCGCAACGCCTCCTCCATTGATGGTTTCTTGGCTTCTAGCTTCAACTCTAAGCTCCTTGGGGGCACAATGGCTGCTGCAAGGGTGCAAAATATTGCTTGGAGGGGTTGATTCCCGAGCTCCTAATTCGGACAAATAAATAGTCCGAAGAGAAAAACCCTGAGAACCTCATTTTCCTTTTTTGAACTTCCCTTAAAATTTTCTGACCAAAGAAGGAAGTCGAAAAGGAGCAATTCGGGCGAAAGTCGGGGACGACGGCCGCCGGGACCTACCTGGGCTGGTCGTCCTGGGCCGGCCGGCCCACCCTGTCTTGGGGGCCGGGTCGGTCCAGTTTTTCGCGTACCACCCTTATTTCGCCTCCTTAGCCCATGGGAAAAAGTTGGCCCAGCAAATCTTCGCTAGAAACTCCAGAAAACTAAAAGAAAAACTATTTACAGAAATTCATGCCTTGTTTTTCGTCCTAGGCGGGACGTTCGGGCTCTTCCTCCATGGTGAAGACATCAACATGGTGAAGGGGCACAATGTTGGGTTCGTAGTAAACCTTAAGCTGCTGGCCATTCACCACAAATTGATCGCCGTTTATATCCATAATGGTTACCGCTCTGTTGGAGAACACCGAATGCACAACATAAGGTCCGTCCCACTTGCTTTGCAATTTCCCCTTTCAGAAGGTTTTAAACCTCGAGTTGTAGAGGAGGACCTTATCTCCTTCTTTAAATTCTTTCTTTTTCAATATTTTATCGTACCACCTTTTGATTCTCTCCTTGTATATGCTTGCATTTTCATATTCTTTGAACCTCAACTCCTCTAGCTTGCTTATTTGGATCCTTCGTTTCACCACCGCGGCATCGAGGTCGAGGTTCATCTCTTTAATCGCCCAATAGGCTTTATGTTCCAACTCAACCGGAAGGTGGCAAGCTTTTCCGTAGACGAATTGGTAAGGGGTCATACCTATCGGTGTTTTGAACGCCGTTCGATAAGCCCATAAAGCTCCGTCTAATTTCTTTGACCAATCTTTGCCTCCCTTTTCTATGGTTTTGTTCAGGATGCTTTTTAATTGCCTATTTGACGTTTCCGCTTGTCCGTTGGTTTGTGGGTGATAGGCCGTAGAGACCCTATGCTCAATTCCCAACTTGGACAAGTACTTTTTGAAATTCTTCCCGGTAAAGTGAGTTCCTCCATCACTTATCAAGATTCTCGGTGTACCGAAACGAGGAAAAATCACGTTCTTGATCATAGTAATGGACTCCTCCGTGGAAGCTTTACAACATGGTATAGCCTCTACCCACTTGGATACATAATCAACCATGACTAGTATATACTCAAATCCAAATGAGATTTTAAAAGGCCCCATGAAGTCTATACCCCATACATCGAATATGTCGATTTGTAGGTTGTATTTCAAAGGCATAGAATTTCTTTGAGAGATGTTTCCGGTTCTTTGGCATTCGGGAAATGATGCAACATATCTTTTAGTATCTTCATGTATCTCCGGCCAAAAGAATCCGCTCGACCATACTTTTGCTTGGGTTCGAAAATGGCTATAGTGTCCACCGTACTCCGCCGAGTGGCACTTCCTTAGAATTTCTACCCTCTCTTCTCTTGGCACACATCTTCTCATCACTTCATCATTGCCAAGTTTGAAGAGGTATGGTGCATTCCAAAAATATTTCCTACTTTCAGAGATTATCTTCCTTTGAGAGTTTTTGTCTAGATGATCGAGAGGCATCTTTCGAATTGCTCGAATGATATCGATCATCCAAGTATCCTTGTCAAGCACTCGATAGAGGTGGTCATCTCTCATCTTATCTTCTATGGGCTCTTTATCATCTTGTCCATGATTCATCCTAGACAAATGATCGGCCACAACATTTTCCACCCCCTTTTTATCACGAATTTCAACATCAAATTCTTGGAGAAGAAGGATCCAACGAATCAAGTGTGGTTTGGCTTCCTTCTTAGACAAGAGATACTTGATGGTTGCGTGATCGGTGTAAATAATGACCTTCGAGTTCACGATGTAGGATCTGAATTTTTCGAAGGCGAATACCACCGCTAGCAACTCTTTTTCCGTAGTGCCATAATTTAATTGCGCCCCACTAAGAGTTTTGCTAGCATAGTAAACGGCGTGAACTCGGCCTTCCTTTCTTTGACCCAAGACCGCGCCTACGGCGTAGTCACTTGCGTCACACATGATCTCGAAAGGTTGGCTCCAATCCGGAGGTTGGATGATGGGAGCACTCACCAACGCATTTTTCAAGGTCCGGAATGCCGCTAGGCACTTCTCATCAAAGTCGAAAGCCACATCCTTTCGAAGAAGATGCGTTAAAGGCTTAGTGATCTTCGAGAAGTCCTTGATAAATCTTCTATAGAATCCGGCATGGCCTAGAAAGCTCCTTAAGGACTTAACATCCGTAGGAGGTGGGACTTGCTCAATCGTCTCTAACTTAGCCTTTTCCACTTCAATTCCTCTCTCGGATATAACATGTCCGAGCACTATGCCTTGCTTAACCATGAAGTGGCACTTTTCCCAATTTAATACCAAGTCTACCTCCGCACACCTGGTGAGGACATTTTCCAAGTTTTCCAAGCAATCCATGAACGTCTTCCCATAAACGGAAAAAATCATCCATGAACACCTCAACAATTTCTTCGATGAATTCCGAAAATACGGCCATCATGCAACGTTGAAAAGAGGCTGGAGCGTTGCATAGACCGAAGGGCATCCTTCTATATGCAAACGTTCCGTAAGGGCATGTAAACGTCGTTTTGTGTTGATCGTCCGGGTGAATGGGAATTTGCATGAACCCCGAGTACCCATCGAGAAAGCAAAAATAAGCGTGGTTTGCTAACCTCTTGAGCATCTCGTCAATGAATGGTAGGGGGAAGTGATCTTTCTTCGTCGCTTTGTTAAGCTTACGATAATCGATACACATCCGCCACCCGGTCACGGTTCTTTGCGGTATCAATTCGTTTTTCTCATTCTTCACCACGGTCAAACCTCCTTTCTTTGGTACACAATGTTCCGAGCTCACCCATTCGCTATGCGGAACTGGGTAGATGATTCTGGCATCAAGTAACTTGATGACCTCTTTCTTCACTACCTCTCGCATGGCATGAGTAAGCCTCCTTTGGTGGTCCACTACGGGCTTACATTGGTCTTCCATTGGTATACGATGAGTGCAAAAGGTTGGGCTAATACCTTTGAGATCATTAATTGAATATCCAATCACCTTCCTATGTTTTTTCAATAAAATCAGTAACGCCTCATTTTCTTCGGGACTCAACTCGTCGCTCACGATGACTAGATAGGTCTTGTCAGGGCCCAAAAATTCGTACTTTAATCCTTTGGGAAAGGTTTAAGGTCTACCTCAGGCGCTTGTGGCTCCTCGGGTTTTATTTCTCCTATGTCTTTGAATTTTCCTTCCTCCACGCTTCCATCATGTGGCTCTAAGCCTTTTGTTGCTTCTTCTAGTTCTTCATCTTGTTGATTACTAATTTGATTTTCCATCGCTCTTTGCAGCGGGTCTCTAAGGGTTTCAACAAAACAAAGACTATCTATCTCTTCTACTTCTTCATCTTAAGGAGGAAAGGGTGTAAGGTGTTTAGAAGCACGAAGAAAGTTATATGTGTACTTTGTTCCATTAAGGTTCATTGTTACTTTGCCTCCTCCGGCATCTAACACGGCATCAACCAACTTACAAAAGGGCCTACCTAGGACTATGTGATCATGATTACTACGGTAAGCATCAATAACAAAGAAATCGGTTGGTATGTAATTTCTAGAGATTTTTACTTTCATGTTGCAAGCAATACCTAGAGGTTTGATAGTTCTACCATCTCCCATAATTAATTTTGTTGATGTTGGAGCTAAGTCTAGGTTGTGGTCTTGAACTTTATCGTAAATTTTAGAAGATAGGACACTTACTTGGGCTTCGATGTCGCATAAAGCTTTGCATTGAACTCCGTCGATCTCGCAACTCAAGCGTGGTGCCATATTCTCTTCTTCTTCAGATCATATCGCGTAAATTTCGGCGACGCGAGCGTATGGTGATGCTTCGGGCTTGATCCCCATGATTCTCTTCACCTCGGCTATGTGTTCCGGATCCAATATGTCATCTCCAAAGAGCTTTTGAAAAATCTCACCGGTGGTTTCAAGGTCGTATGAATTCTCTGCTTTCTTCTCCAGTGGGAAATCCACTTCCAATGCTCTCGCCATTCCCTTTTGATTAGGGAACGGTCTTCTCTTGTCGAATACTTCTCCGTAATCAATAGGAACCCAATCCATTGGCTCAAACTCCCTTAGTGGCTTCGCGCTTGACATGCTTCTCTTGTTCGTCTCATTTGGTACGGCGAAGTTGACGCTCGGGGTAGTTCTTGACTTGATGTGTTCTTCTCTAAGCTTTTCCGCGATTGGTTCCTCTTTTGTGACTTCCGGGGTTGCCTCTTTAGAAAAATCAGCACACTTCTTCTTCCTCGAATTATATTCCGGCTCTTCCGCAAGTCTTGTTTCCCAATCTCTTCGCATGGCAGCCACTTTACTAATTTTTTGTAGAAGTTGGGCGGCTTCCGTGAGTGTTTTATCCATGAGATCCCTACCTGCACACATTTCGACGTGTTGCATGCAACTAGGGGTTAGGGAAAAGAAAAATGTATGCAAGAGTACGTCACCGGTGAAGCCGAGTTTTGGTCGTTGTTCGATCAACCCATTAAACCTATCCCAGGCTTTGTCTATCCCTTCCTCTTCTCCTTGCATGAAATTGATCACTTGCCTCCTAAGATGTTGAACCTTGCTAATTGGAAAGAACTTCTCGCAAAACTTCTTTGTCAACTTGTTCCAATTGCCTTCGACTTCAAAGGACGCAAACGAATACCATGTCTTTGCATTGCCGGCAAGTGAGTAGGGAAAGAGATTCCATTTGAACCATTCATCGGGAACTCCTTCTTGACGCACCGTGTTGCATATCGGCGTGAAATCCCTTATGTGTCTATATGGGTTCTCCGTAACCATCCCTAAAAACGGGTTTGCCGCCACCATCTCGATGATCTTGGATTTAATCTCATACTTGGTCGCTTCGAGCTTCGAATCCGACTCTTGTACTTTTATGTCTTCACATCGAGGACTAGCGTAATCCCTTAGTGATTTCTCCGGTTCTTCCACGGGTTGATTAACGAACGCCATCTAGACAATAAGATAAAAACGAAAACAAAAACGAAACAAGTGTTTTTCTAGATAATATATGTTAGATAAAGCAAATAAAAGATCAACTAAAGTATAAAACTAAGTTAAATGCAAATCAAACGATGTAAACTAGCTTGCTCCCCGGCAACGGCGCCAGAAAAAGGGGCTTGTTGACGGATAAATGACGTATCCCTCTACGATCCGCAAGCGTACGGACCCCACACCTTTTTCACCACGGGATTCCCAAGGTTCTTGTCAATCCGCGGAGCAAGGGGGTTACAAGCGTTCGATCTACAACGACACACTAGTTACTAAAACCCTAACTATTATTAAACTAGAAAACAACTAAACTGCACTTGAAAGAATGATTAAGATATCAAGATAAAAGACACTCGCCCACGGGTCTACGATACTAGAACATGCAATCGCTTAAAGACATGAAAACCAATCTAATCTATCGGGGTTGTGACCACGGTTTCGCCCTTTCCCTCATCTCGTACTGTCACTACGCGAAGGTATTCATGACTAGACCTATGATGGACACGGCGTATTGAATGGATCCAAGGAAGCATTGGAGCTCTACTCCCTTTACGGCATGGTAGCTAACCTTAAGCATTAAAGTATATTCAACACAAGATGATAGATAGATAATCCGACAAAGTGCGATTACATCTTAAGATCGATTACAACCCATGGACGAATGAGAAGATTACCCCATCAAGGTGCTGATCATGGCACCATTGATCATGGTTTCCCTTCCGACGGTGTCTTCCTTCTTCTCCACGAGAGGGTGCTTCCTTCGAGGTGGTTGATCTCCCTCCGGAGATCCTCCTCCTCTCTCTCTAGCTTGTGGATGGCCTTCTGGTGCGAATGACTCCCCCTTCTGTCGAATGGCGGCGCCCATGCTTTTAGGGTTCAAGATCCTTCGGGTGCAAGGAAAACGGGACCGAACCGGCCACCGGAGTGGGCTGGGCCGGCCGGCCCGGGCCGACCCGGCCCTGGGCCCACCTCGGCCCGGTTCGATCGCCCCTTTCGCTCCGTCGGTCCTTATGCATTTATGTACTTTGCCCCCTCCACTTGCATGATTTTGATGATGTTATCCTCGCGTCCAAGATGGAGGTTCTCTTCGCATGAAGTTCGATATTTTACGCTTCAATCCCCGGGGGTGTTCCTCGTAGCACTTCGGTCCTCGGCACCATTGGAAGTGATTTCATCAAGCTCATGAACACGAACAAGACTCCGTAAATGCTCCTTTGAACTTGTTGCGAATCCGTCCTTTATGTCCATGTTTTCCTACATAAACACAACACTTCGAAATGCATGCACAAAGATGAACTTGTTATATGATTAGTGTGCCTAGTGGCGGGTTAGTTCCATAATCAAATCCAAACCAAAGTGTAATGAACATGCTAGGTGTACCAAAATACACCATCAACAGATCCACTTTAGTCTCGGGTGCAAACACCAACCGTGACTAAATTATGTTCCACCCACCGATGGTGTCTATTTTATCAGTCTCTTCTCTATTTTTTCTCTCCCACCGACCAAACCTTATCTCTTCCTTCTCCTTCCTTCTTCTTCTCACATCTCTTTCTCTCCTTTCGTGCAGATCCAGATCGAGGAAATCCACGGGCGGGCACCAGCGCGGGCAGGCGTGACCGGCTCCGGTGCGGCCGGCCACCGCGCGGCCGGCCCCGGCGCGGGCGGGTGCGTGGCGCGGGTGCGCGGGCCACGGCCGCCGGCTCGGGGCGCGGGCGCGGGCGCGACCTGCAGGCGCGGCGCATGGTTGTTTTCTTTTTTTTCTGATTTTTATTTGTGATGCGCATGAAATTTTTTGTTGTGAATCGAATCAAACTTGTGATGTAGAGAAAACTTGTGCTGTGAATCGAATCAAACATGTGATTCATGAGTGGTGAAATTGATTGATTTACTCATGTGATGGTTAAACTTTTATGTAATAAATATTCTTCTTGTCTGTGGTGTTTTCTTTTCTTGTCGATTCCCAATTATTATGAACTGCGGCGGGGGAGCTTGAGTAGCAGGCTCGCCGGCGAGGGGGTGGCGGAGCCAGTGCATGCAGGGCACTAGCAGCCGGAGGCTTTTTTTTTTGTTTTTCTGGAAAACCTTTTAGTCCCGGTTGGTGTTACCAACCGGGACAAAAGGATCCTTTACTCCCGGTTGGTTCAACCGGGACTAGGGGGGTCTTTTGTCTCTAAACATTAGTCTAGGTTGGACTTGAGAGACCTATAACCCTCTCCAACCGGGACTAAAGCCCCTCTCCGTACCAGTGACTCCATTCATTCCAAATTTGTAGTTCGCCGTAACTTTGTTTTAAGTCAAACAACTTTAACATTATATTGACATTTCTTTAAAAAATTAACATACATAGTAACAAACATATTTTATGATGCTTTTAAAGAACATTATTAGATGTCATACATGTTGACTTTTCCTATAAACTTGGTCAGTGTTAGAGTAGTTTATCTTAGGACGGAGATAAATTAAAATAAACTATAATTGGAAATGAAGGAGAACTGGACTAATTTTGTCAGTTGCTAATTTGAACATGCTACAATTCATACAAGCAACATACTTTGGGCTTGTTCGCTTCCATTGGATTCAATCCGGTCGGAATAATATGTACATCAAGAAAATTGTGATAGATACTCGGATTTATTCCCGATCAAAATTTACTTCACTCACCATGATAGGTAGAACAAGAGACCGAAGAGCCGGATTGAATCCATACCTCTTGACTAGTGGATTGGTTCTGAGTCTTTTGATGTGCCTATCATGAGTAAATTAATTTTTGATCCGGAATAAATCCTGATCTCTTAAAATAGCTATTATAATTTGCTTGTTACATTTATCAATTCCGGTTGGAATCAATCCAGTGGAAACGAATGAGGCCTTAATGTCCTGACTTGAGCATCACGGTACGCTCAACACTCTTAGACCAGTCTTAGCGAGGAGTATCATGAGAGAGTCATGATGCCACATTAGTAAATTTATGAAGAGAGACGAGGGGGAGTGTCATGGAATAAGAGAGGAGTGTCATCACCATGACCCTCCACTAAGCCTGCAAGGGGGGCGGTTCGGAGGAAACCTGTTGCCGACCCTCCGCTCCGTCAGCTGCAAACGAGGATCACGAGTCGAACCTGATCCGTGCCCAGATGATCCACGGTTACCTAGGGGTCGAATCTGTGGGTCCCATGTTCATCTTCCTCGTCCTCCTTTCTCTTCCCATGTTTCGTCAGCCAGTTGACAGGGGTGGCCGCACCGTTGAGCAGGCGGCGACCGCACCCCTCCTCCACCTCGCCCTATGTCGTCCGCCGTCCTCCACTTCGCCCCGACGACCGCCCCTCAAGCAGGCAGGCTGCCCCGCACGCTGTTGAGCACTAGCGAACGCACCCCTCTTCCACCTCGCCATGCGCTGGCCGCCGCCCTCCACCTCACCCCGGCGGCGCACCTGCCAAGCCGCCGTCCACTGCGCCGAACTTCCACACCCCTCAAGGAGACAAAAATGCAGATTACGAGCTGCGGCGGGACTAGGTCTTCAACCGGGACTACTCTCGGCGTGGCTCGCATATGCCGGGTACGCCGTAATGAGTGTCATCGTGTTGGTCGTGTATGCGTTGGTTCTTCGTCCTCGTGGCGTGGGCCGGGCGCGACGACCGCGTCGTGGCCGGCCGCTCGTCAGCTGTTGCCAGGTCAAGCAGCTCGTGCTCATCTCCGCTGACCTCATGCACGACTTCATGTCACCTGCTACCACCTGTTCGTCGCCGACGTGCCCTTCTACGACAACGAGTGGAACAACGGCACCTCGGCGCGCCGCGCCTGCTACTCAGCCTCCGTCGTTGGGATCGGCACCCTCCGTCCTGACTGGCTCTAGCCCGGCATGGTCTACCTTGGCAGACGCGAGACGCCGGCGGATTCAACTCCCAGTCCCAGATGCAGGTGATATAGTTGAAGAATCAGTGAGGATGCAAGGTTCGAGAAGCTAGTTATACAAACGGCAAGCTTGATCTTCAAAGTGTGAGCACACTGCGCGCGCTCAATCTTGTGGATGGCGGAGGCGTCGGCCGTGCACTAGCGCGGTAATCAGGACTTCAGGGGGAGAGCGGGACAGCGCGGTGAGCTGCAGCAGCAGCAGCAATGCGAGCGACGCCGCGACTGCGAGGTTCGACCCCAGGAGCGATTGGGGTTGATGGGAGTTACGAACCTATCGCTCCTAATCTAAATAGGATTGATCCACTCCGATCCGTATGCTAATTTCAGGATAGGAGCGAGTTTGCAGGTGGATCGACCCGCTCCGTTCGCAGGCCTACCCTCCACTGACATAGTTCTTAAGATTACAGTCTTGGACCAGTGACGCATCCAGCAGGGGGGCTGGTGGGGCTTCAGCCCCCCTACTGGCTGCAACACAAGGGAGCCTGCCTTCATTTCTCTTTGAATTTTACTATGGATGAAGCTTTTCTATTGTTTTAGAGGTAAAAAGAGGTACAATAAGGTGTTTAGCCCCTCCTAATATCTCATCCTAGATTCATCCCTGTTGGTAACTGTGCGACGACCCTCCCCATTGAGACTAGCCTTAGTCTTGCTGGGAGCTGGTTGTCAGTAGCTATCTAAGGTTGATTTTGTTTTCTCCGTCATGAAATGTTTAGATTAAACAACAATTACGACCAGAAACACAAGGAGAATAATAGTATTTTAAGGAGAGCAATAAATATCGACCATCATTATTGGGAAAGATTGAAAATCTTGTAATTTTGAACAACAATATTTTATTTTGATTTTCAATCATGAACTACATTTACATGATTATATCACAATAACTCCACCTTCAGCTTCTGCATTCAGAAAGAAAAACGATGAGCTCCACCTTCTGCCGCTCCAGAATTGAAATGGCCCTTTTTTTGCGGGTAATAATTGAAATGACCCTTTGTTATTTTCAATTAGAAAGTTACACCTTCCACTTCAATAATTCCCATGCCCTGCAGGTTATTAGCAAGTGCACTTCCATCAGGCTTCCATGAAAACGAATTCCCTGATCATATATTAGAATGTTGACTAGTTAATATTCGTTTAGTCCTATAAATACACACGTTAGAAAAGGATCATATATATATATAATCGTTTTATTATTAGTTGTAACTATATATGTACTATATATATTACCTGCAGAAAGTTGCACATTATCGCCAAGCTGCAAATGGTCGTCTAAATCATATGTGGACGAGTCCCAGTCCCATGTCAAGATGTCATCCTCGTCTGTCCATGGTGGCGTCGGGGACGACAATGACGATTCGATGATCGGGAACGACGGGGACCAGGACGACGTTGTGGGCGGCGGAACGCTCGAAGGGAAGGCATGCTGCTGGCTGTTGTTCGAAAAGTGAAGGTTCTTGGTGAAGAACGGGCTCGGAGATCGTTGGTGTTGCCGCCGCTCTCCTTGCAGCTGCAACCGCGCGTCACGACGGTGGTGATGGTGGCCGCCGGCGCTACTACTACTGCTGGAGGCGCCAAAGCTGAGCACCGTCCAGCCGAGGCTTGCTGCTGGCGGCTCGTCCTCGGTCTGGACACCGGGGTTTGGGACGGGTGACGCGTTGCAGGTGTGCTCGTGCATGTAGGTCACCTCGAACAGTGGCGGGTCGTCGTGGGTCACCTGCTGCAACAGCTTGGAGGCCTGGCAGTGCCTATCTTCACGGTAAGAACATCTGAAATATAGCCTGCAGTGACATTTGCATTCATCATTCATGTATGAGGAGACATTATCTAGCATTATAAAAAAGAACGGTATGTACGGTGCTTGCTGAGAGAGTAATTAGCTAGCTCTAACTGGCCGGTGTTACCTATTTGGCACAGATCTAAGATGCAATGCTAAGAAACAGTAATAAACAAATTAAAATACCTAGGATAGGGAGCGTCCTTGATGACCTTCTGGCCGTACTTTCTCCATAAGTGACCATCAAAATAAGGCGTGAGTGTATGTTTGATCCATGTATGCTTATCGTTCCTGCAGCAATATTCCAGAACTGTGCGGATCAGATTCAGAGAAAGCATAGACCCATGTAGCTCGCTTTGTGTTAACATCAAATTACTTTGGGCAATGTTATATCATGATTAGGGATGCAAGTTCCTTTGGATATATCATCGGATCGACCAAAAATGTTTCGCATTCTGCCTAAATAATTTAGGTGGAGAAATGAACTAAAATGTCATACCATCGTAATTACTTAATCAGCTGACAAAACAATATTGGGTACCAATTTGCATCCTTAATTCATGATACACACATATTTTAACTTCTCCCAAAGTCCATGCATGAGGTGTAGTTCACTCAGGTGGTCGGTGTTTGTATCATTTTGTTTTCCGTTTATTAATTGTTTCATCTGGTCTCGGCTTTACTTTTGTTAATACAATCAGCAGCTCTTCTGTCTAGTTCATTTCAAACAAAAGTAGTTCACTCTGGTTTGCACTCGTCCATTTTGATATGAATATGATTGACATTGATCGCTTTCGGACGTCATTGTTTCTGGTGTTTTCTTTGGCAAGGAGAGGCCAGCACAAAAATCCAAAGTACAGGTTTCAAATTAATCTAGTAACAACAACCTAGCTACTAGAATATATTATCATGAATTTTTGACATTCGTACTGTTATTATTTTCATTTACTTTATTTTCCCAAATATACTCCCCTAGGTTGGGATAGAATCGAGGAAGGCATGTATGCAGAAACGCCTCCATAGACCATATATAGTTGTCGTTGCATTTTGAGTTTTTGACAGATTCAGTACAGGAACAAGAGGCAGCTAATCGTGGCACGCAGATAAAACAAATCAATCAGAATGGACATTTCAAGTTGTGAATATTCAGAATCATTTCACACAAAGGACCAACAGAAACTACTACTCTACTCTCTGCAGACAGGAGCTCAGAAGATACTACAGTTTCGAGAATCGAGACTTAAGCTTGGAGACATACAAACTAACCTTCTCTTCCGGCCATCGCGCGGCGCAGGCTCCAGCGGAGAGAGGCCAAAGGTGAAGCCTCCTCGGCCGTAGAGCTGGCTGGGCTGCTGCTTCCTCTTCAAGCACAGCGGCGATGCCATTCTTTCCTATCTACCAAGGCTCTATCGATCGATCCACTTCACCAAGCGGATCGAGATGGTAGGAAGGAATTGAAGGAGCGAGGCGAGTGGGGGGTCGAAACTGAGGAGAAAGATTATAAGGAGCAGGCACCTGCTATGGCGCTCTCGCTCACCGGCCGGAGAGGGCCGGGGCTTTAATGCCGCGGAGTTCAACGGCGCACGCATTGCAGAGACACGTTCTCCGCAGATTGTTTATGGTTCCCATTTGTCATGCCTAGCGAAGGGAGGCGCGTCGCCGGGTCTTTAGATATATTGGCTTGAACGTTTACAGATGCTACCCTCTTGCAGGTGCATGCACCTGCCACATCACCCCAATTGCACTTTAGTCATGTGCTTAATTCATAAATTGTCTATGTATCCTCACAGATGGGATCGGAAAGCCTTGTGCGCTGTACCTCTTGTTAGAATAAATGGGCCTAGAGCCATTTATTATAATGAAAGAATTAAAGCCCATTTGTTTAAATGCTAGAGAAAAGAGAGAAATGTCTATGTAGGCGTGAGACTAACTAATGGCTGTGCTGAGTGTTTCTGTAGTTGTGCCGAGTGCTTCTGCAGCAGTGTCTGCTTATATCGAGTCGAGTCGAGTCGAGACGAGACGAGCAGACTGTGCGATGGGGGTTGGACGGACGAACGGACAAACGTAATGTGTTGCAGGGCGGGAGCATCTTTTTGATGTGGCTATTGAAGAGGAATAATGGCGCCTTAAAACCTCGACCATTACTAGACCTTAACAATAGCGCCTTAAACTGCGACCGTTATTGCATGAGGCGCATTAACCATGACGTCCAGGTTCATCCCCCTGCGTCTGCTCGCCTATATAAGTCGTTCTCCTCCTGCCCAGGTTGCACTAGGCCAGAAACGATTTGTCCTGGCACTAGCAAATTAGCGTGCTGGCGGGTGCAACTATCAACCGCTAGCAAAGTGGGGCGCAGGGGCGCCGGGTCAGCAACCGCCAGCATTGAAGCATCACTGCTGGCGGGCGACATAAGCCACCCGCCAGCACAAATGGTACCATTTGTGCTGGCGGACAAGTTATGTCGACCGCCAGCATAAAAAGTTTAGTGGGGGCGGCCTACATAAGCCAACCACCAGCACAAATGGTCCCATTTCTGCTGGCAGGTGGCTTATATCGACCGCCAGCAGTGATCTTTACTACTGGAGGCTTTCATATGCACCTGCCAACACAGTGAAGCTGAAAATAGCTTGAAATTGATACAAGTCACCAATATTTCAACATGGACAACAACAACAAGTAAAAATTCAAACTGAAATATCAACACAAACAACACCTTAGAAAGGTTTATTTCACACATACAACATGCATGATGATAAATGTTTCAAAGCACACTTAAAACCAACACAAATTAAAGTACACTACAATAGGGGCCTCACTCACAAATCAACACAACTTTGCCTCACTCAAATTTCTTAGACAGTCCGGCTGTGATATAGCTACCAAGCACTAAACCTATTATCAAGACTACAACAGCGAGGATGCCACCCGCCAGCACTGTGTCTTCTATAAATATAGATCAACCCCTTCTTTCCAGCAACCTTCCAATGGCGCTGTGCCTGAGAGGAGCTCGGGAAAAGCTCCAAAAACACCAAATCTAGGGGGAAGGTTTTGCTCTTGATTTTCTTGGAGGATGTGGCTATATAAGGTGAGTTTGTGCTATTTTAACCTTAGTTTTCTCCTTTTATTCATGATTTCTATGTAGATAGAGATCTAGATCTAGACCTAGGGTTAGCTAGGAGAGAGAGGGGAGTGAAGAGAGATATTGATTTAGAGATTTATTTTTTAAATAGCTTGAAATTTAAATTATTAGTTTGTCAATGCAAAATATTTAAATGTTCATAATATAGAAGCAAGTTATATTAAATTATATAAGTTATTAGTTTGTCATTAGTAGCAAGTTTACATTATAGAAGCAATTATATTAAATTATTATTGCAATTATAGAAGCAAGTTTACATACTAAATTATATAAGTTATTAGTTTGTCATTAAAATTATTAGCTTCATTAATTAAAATTTTAGAATTTAATGTTGTTTCCGTTTTTTACATATTAAATGAAGCATAGAGCATACGGAGTTTATAATAGAATTATTTTTTATAGGTTATTTAAGATGGAACATAGAGCATGGATGTATGGCATACCGAGAAATTCGTCTACATTCTTGACAGAGTTAACAAACTTTCTTGAGGTTGCGGAAGCATGCCCAAATTTCTAGGACAAAGCAAATACATTGTCCATGTTGTGATTGTTGCAACAAAATTGTGTGGCAATATATTGTGTGGCAAATTTCTAGATGCATTTGATAAAGCGTGGTTTTGTGAAAGGATACAAAACTTGGTCCCACCATGATGAAGCAGAAAGTACTTTCAACAATGCAGACATCGGCACCAGGTATGATGAAGTGGGTGATGAAGATGCAAATGAAAATGATCATGTAATGATGGATGACGCTTTTGGCTGTTAAGATCAAAATGATGATCAAACAGATGCACCACAGGTGGACGAGGAATGTGATATTGATATGGAAGAAATATTGCGCCACATTGAACCGGAGGTGTTGCTAGGGAGTGCTAAAGGGTTAGAAAATTTTGAGACACTAAAGAAGGCAGCAAAGGACCGTATGTATGAGGGTTGTGGAAAGGAGTGGACCGTGTTGCATTTCATGCTCCATCTTCTGATTGTGAAAGAAAAATTTGGATGGTCGGACAATAATTTTAACAAAATCCTTACTTTGTTGGCCAATCTACTCCCGAAGCCTAACTTGGTCCCAAGAAACACATATGAAGCAAAGAAGATTATCAACCCATTGAAGATGCGAGTGCAAAGAATACATGTGTGTAGGAACCATTGCATATTGTACCGCGGTGACTATGCAGAACTGGAGAAGTGTCCAAATTGCGATGCTAGTCGTTACAAAAGTAACGCCGATTTTGCTGTGGAACGGGTCATTGCATCTAAAGGCGCGAAGAGGAAGGTGGGTGGAAAGAAAACTGTATTTTCTCAAGTTGAGGAGGAGTATAGTATTGGTACTGACACAGCTACTCAACGTAAAGTCCCTGCATTGGTGATGTGGTACTTGCCGGTGGAGGATCGTCTAAAGCGATTGTTCTCGAACCCAAAGACCGCTGAACTAATGACTTGGCACACAGATCGCCTAGAAAATTCTGATGGGAAGCTTCGACATCCTTCTGATGCTCAGCAGTGGAGGACCTTTGATTCCAAGCACAAAGAGTTTAGAGAAGAAAAAAGAAATATAAGGTTCGTGTTAAGTATAGATGGTATGAACCCAGGTGAAAGAAGCAGCACGCACAACACATGGCCAATGTTGATGACCATATACAACCTTCCCCCTGGCTATGTCACAAGAGAAAGTTCCTTTTGCTTACCATTCTAATCCAAGGACCGAAGCAACCTGGTATTGATATAGATGTCTTCCTGGAGCCATTGATGGAAGAAATGGAGAAGTTTTGGAAACATGGGGTTGAGATGTGGGATGAGTACAGAAGGGAGACATTCACACTTAAGGCAATTATCTTTGTTACCATTAATGATTACCCTGCCCAATTTTCTTTGTCTGGTCAGGAAAAAGGAAAAATAGATTGTGTAGTTTGTTTGAATGGTACAATATCTGTGTACCTGAAAGGAACTCAGAAGACAGTGTATATGGGGCACAAACACTGGCTACTAAGGACTCGCAAGTACCGTAAGATGGCAGACTCTTTCGATGGAAAGATTGAGAAAGACTCTTTTGCCCCACAACAAGCCACCGGTAGAACTGTATTTGAAATGTGTCAGAAGGTCAAGTTTAAACTTGTTAAGAAATCAAAAGGTGATGTTGATGATAATTCAAAAAGGGGAAGGAAGGAGGCTGAAACTACAAAAAACATTGACGTGCCTTTCAAGAAGATGTCTATATTTTTTAAGTACTTGCCATACTGGGAAGATTTGACAATCCGCCATGCCATCGATGGGATGCATCTTCAGAAGAATGTGTTTGAAAGCACAATGGGATTCTTAGGCTTAACAGGAAAGGTAAAGGATGGACTGAAGTCGCGTAAGGATCTTGTTGACCTAAAAATTAGGCAAGAACTCCACCCACAACCACGTCCTAATGGTAAGAAGTACCTTCCACCTGCTAGCTACAACTTGACACAACATGAGAGGTTGGCTATCTGCAAATGCTTGTGCGGGCTGAAAGTGCCAACCGGATTCTCATCCAACATCCGATCATTGGTCTCGTTGAAGGACATGACGCTTACTGGTTGTAACTCGCATGACTGTCATGTGATGATTACTGTTTTTCTCGTGATTGCGATCCGAGCTGTCAAACCAATATTCCTTAAGATGGTCATCACAAGGATGTGCTACTTTTTAATGTCATTTCACAGAAAGTGGTAGATTGTGTAGAGTTGGCAAGGCTTCAGCTATTTATGTCAGAAACTCAAGCCCAGCTCGAGATGTGCTTCCCTCCGACATTTTTTGATATCATGGAACATCTAATGATCCACATGGTCGAGCAAATTACTGAACTAGGACATATGTACTTTCATCGGATGTGGACATACGAACGGTTCATGTCGATTCTCAATGGATACATGAGAAACAATGCATTTCCGGAGGGAAGCATGATCGAGAGCTACCATACAGAAGAGAGTGTTGATTGTTGCATAGACTACATAAAAGATAAGAGAGCGATCGGTTTACCGGAATCTCGACACGAAGGCGGTGTCAGGGAAAGGGATCATTGGAAGGAAAAGATTCATTGACGAGGACAACCAACAACTGGAGAAAGCACATGCTAGTGTTCTGCAACAAATTGCAATAGTGGAGCCATTTATCGTGCAACACGAAAATGAGATTCATGAGAAAAATGATAGTCGGACCGAGGATTGGGTCATCAAAGAGCAAAAGCGTCGTTTCACATCATGGTTAAAGGAACATGGGCATCTATTTCAAGGAAATTCCATAGATGACACAATGTTGACCAGGTTGGCGGCTAGTCCATCAAGCTATGTTACCTCATGGCAAGCATACGAAATTAATGGGTACACCTACTATACGAAGGCGAAAGACAACAAGAGTGTCGCGTATCAAAATAGTGGTGTTCGCATAGATGCGATTGATAAATCCGGAAACAACATCTCTTACTACGGGTTCATAGAGGAAATATGGGAACTTGACTATGGAGAGAATATCAGGTTCCCCATGTTTCGATGCCAATGGGTCAAACACCCGAATGGCGTCACAGATGACAATTATGGGTTGACACTTGTAGACCTTGCCAATGTAGGTTACAAAGATGATCCATGGGTACTAGCCAAGTGTGTTGCACAAGTTTTCTACATAGCTGATCCTATGAATGTGACGAAGCACATTGCTGTCTCTGGAAAACAAAGAATTCTAGTTGTAGAAGGTGTAATTGATGTTGAGGATTACAATCAATTCAAGGAACTAGTTTTGTTCAAAGATCATGAGAAGAGAATAAAAAAAATTGAAGCCAGCATTCCTAAATCGGAGAAGCCATGGTTACGTACAGACTGTGAAGGGAGAATTGTTAAAGGATAAACTTGCACTTTTTATTAGTCGGGCTTGATGTATAACTTGTACGACTTTATATAATTAGTCTTGTCGTAAGACTTTTAATCCATTTAGGAGAGTTTTGGAAGTTTTGATGAAATGAGACTCTCCTCCTATACTTAAATTCAAATTATGGAAATTATGGTTTTAAATTTTGCAAATTATGGAAAACACTATGCTGGCGGTGTATATGAGGTGTTTGAATATTTGAATTTATGTATATAAGGTGTTTTGTCATAAGAAAAAGGTTTGCATTTGAAAAGGTTAGTTCAAATGAGATTAGATGTTTTGCAATTTATTGAAAACACTATGCTGGCGGGCATCTTAAGAGACCGCCAGCGGTGAGACACACCGCTGGCGGTTATCATAAGTCAACCGCCAGCATAGTGGTTTGTCAAAATTTGAAAATTTGAAATCCTGGCCTGAAAATGTTCAAAATTTTTTTGAAACTTCCAAAAATTATCATAAAATATTTGAATTTATGTATATGAGGTGTTTTGTTATAAGAAAAGGTTTGCATTTGAAAAGGATAGTTCAAATGAGACTCTAGGGTCAAACAACCTATAACTCATTAATTAGGTGTATGAACCTAGAGTCATATTTGAACTAACCTTTTCTAACTTGGACTTATTTTACAAAAAACACACTCCCTATACTTAAATTCAAATATTTTATGATATCTTGGGAAGTTTCAATGAAATTTGAACAATTTAAGCCCCTATTTCAAATTTTGCAAATTATGGAAAAACACTATGTTCGCGGTTATCATAAGTCAACCGCCAGCACAGTGGTTTGCCAAATTTTGAAAATTTGAAATCCTGGCCTGAAAATGTTCAAAATTCTTTGAAACTTCCAAATCTTATGATAAAGTATTTGAATTTATGTATAGGAGGTGTTTTGTCATTTGAATTTGAAAAGGTTTTCAATTGAAAAGTTAAGTTCATATTCTTTCAAAATCACAGCGCTGGCGGGCGCTTATGACTACCGCCAGCGGCAATTCTCACCACTAGCAATCGCTTAAGTCACCCGCCTGTGCTAAGGATCACTGCTGGCAGTTGCCTAATGTAGCCCGCCAGTGGTGCTTCCACCTATATATACGAGAGCGCGCTCTCGAAATTTTCTAAGTCTCGGCGTGAAATGAAACGACACCGTCAGGCTGCCAAAATTTCCCACCGAGCGCCGCCGTCCTCCCCGACCGCCGCCACCCCTCCGACCACCCCGCCGTCCTCCAAGAGTGCCCGGTCGACCTCCACGAGCGCCCCGTCGTTGTCCGCAAGGGCCCCGCCCCTTCTCCCCGTGGACTGCCGCCGTCTTTTGCTAGGGCGCCACCCTTTATCCCGTGGACCGCCGCCGTGCCGTCGTCCGTGGGCGCCCCGCCGACCAACGACCTCCTCCTCGAGCGTCGCCGCCCCTCTTCCCTACCAGGATGATATCCTCCTCCCCACGGGCTGCTTCCCCAACCGCCGGCTAGGAACCGCCGCCGACGCCGCCGCCGCCGCCGCCTCCGCCGACAGCTCCGCCGCCCCCGCTCGCCACCGACACCTCATCTCCTCCCCGCTCGCCATGCATGGAGGCCAGGGATGGGGCCGGCGGCGCAGCAACGACTGCCCCCGCTTGGTGGTTTTTTTTCAAAATGCAATTACATGTGTTAAAAATGTGGATAAATAGATTGTGGATAAATGCAATTACATGGATTGTGGATAAATAGATTTAAAAAGTTACAAATGGACTATGGATTTAATTTAATTAGTTTTGTTGTATAAATAATTAAATATGGACTATGGATTGTGGATAAATAGATTTATTTTATAAAAATTGATTATGCATTGTGTATAAATAGATGTATTATAAGTATGGACTATGGATTGTGTCTAATTTTTAAGTAGATTTATTATATAAAAATGGACTATGGATTTAATTTAATTAGTTTTGTTGTATAAATAATTAAATATGGACTATGGATTGTTGTATAGGTATGGACTATGGATTGTTGTATAAGTATGGACTATGGATTGCTGTATAAATATGGACTATGGATTATTGTATAAATATGGACTATGGACTTGTAAATTATCTATGATCAATTGTAAAAAATATGGAGGAATTGTAAATTATCTATGATCAAATGTTAACCGTGAACAATCCGGTGAGGAGGAATCTAATGATAATGGTATAATTGTAGACTATGAAACTCCCTCTGAGTACGAACCAAGCGAACCACGACCTCGTAGACGTCACGAAGATGATGATGTTGATTACGAACCAAGCGATAATGAGGTATGCATGCACATTCACTCAAATTAATGTTTGTTTTTGAAATTAAGATATACTTTAAATAGTGTTTTATGTGTAGAACAATGACCGATCCCCGCGATGACGTTGTAGAGCATCTAACATTCGTGCCCAAGAGGCAGAAGTCATTTCAGAACCACAACCTTCGGGTACTACTAGTTCTAGTAACTTGAAAAGGAAACGTGGTCATAAAAAAAGAAACCAGATCCATGAAAGAGGATAACTTGTGATAGAACGATTGGGTGACAAAGGTGAGCCCGTCGAACCTAAGGGGTAACTACTAGGTTTAGGAACATCGTCGGTGCAATTGTGAAGGACCGATACGGCGAACCAGAGAGGGAGGGGGAGTGAATGGGAGCCGATAAAAAATCTTCTCGAAGGAGATGGAAACTCCAACAAGACGAACACGGCTTCCAACACACGCCTCCGACTCACTACCCAAGTTGGCCAAATCCACGTAGCCACTAGAGTGCTACTGATCCTAGGAACCAACTTCCAACCTTACCGACCCCGCAGCGGAACACCAAACCTCGAGTCCACTAACCAACACCGGTCAAACCGGTGAGCACCACCGGTCAGACCGGTCCCTGCTGGTGAAACTTGATGACTTCCACAGAGTGACTCCACACCAGTCAGGCCGGTGCAACACACCGGTCAGACCGGTCACAGCTAGAAAGTCCCAAAACACCAAATAGGCCAACCGAGCTCCAAACCGACCCAAACTCGAAACAGCAGCAACACGGGACAACAGCAAACACACACCAACGTTCACCTGAGCAAAAACCCAACAAGGGTTGTACCGGTCAGACCGGTCAAGAGCACCGGTTAGACCGATGTAGCCTGGGCAGCTCGGGATGAACAGCACCCGCAGGTCAACTCCTCCAAATCCAAACTTCGATCTCCCGAATCGCTCCACGAACTTGAACAAGACTTTGGGGATAATAGGAACACCTCATGAGGAGTCCATAGCCATGATTTTGTCCACCAAAACTTGCCAAATCAAGAGGAATCGAAGAAATCTTGCCATGAACTACTCTAACCCTAGAACACCGAAAACCCCAAAATCGAGCCCCTTAACTCACGGATTTGGAAGGGGAATCACAGCCCAAAGAACCACGAAGGGTTCCCACAAATTTCCCCCAACAAATCCCCAAGAGCAAGGTCCCGAAAATCACCACCAAGAACAACCGGGAACAACGCAACAAGGCCTTAAGGAACCACGCTGAATCATCTATACATACCACAAAGGTTCATACAAGGTCTAACTTGCCGCCCGATCATCCAACCCTCTCACAAGATCTCACCATGAAGCTCTCAAGCTAGTCCTATGAAAATCCTAAGAAAATAGGAAGGGAAAATAGGAAAGCAAATGAACTAGGGTTCCAAGGGATGGCTACCATCCTCTCACCTCATGGGTTATATGGAGGCAACCGAAAGTCTAAAATACCCTTACTTAATAACTAGGGACACAAGCCCCTCAAGGGCAGTTTTGAAGTCTTTGTCATCACTCCATCGGACGGATGCCCGGCGACCGCAACCTGCTTAGGATCGATGCAAGCCTTGCGATCCCGACGTGTGTCCTCCACTTCAAAGATTCCGGACTGCGTCGTCGCACACCGGTCAGACCTGTGCTCCTCACCGGTCAGACCGGTACCCACCGGTCAGACCCACCGGTCGGACCGGTCCGGGTGCTCGCGGCAAGACCGTCTTCGGTTCTTCGGTCTTGGCTTTGTGGATCAACCAAGGAACCCAGTGGTTTTCTGGTGAACCACCGGAAACCCCGCGAACTCGGTGTAGCCTCCGCAAATCTCCACTCATGACTCGGCTCCCACGTAATCCCGGCACGACCTTGGTTTTGAGGCGCAACCAAGAAACCGTCCATGACTTCATCTTGTTGTTCATGCCACCATGCGGCCTGCACTTGACCCCGCTGGCCACCGGGTCCCTCAAACGAAGCCTACTTGTCTTCTCCACACCTAGAGGCCTCACCGGCGATGTCCTTTCGCGCTTGTTCTTGACCTGCACCAACACCAGTCAAGCCGCAACCTGCACTTGCAATACTTAGCCAAGAATCAGTCCACACAACAATGTCAATCACTCATCACACAAGGAAGCGACCATCCACCGGTCCTCGAACCACACATGGTCCTCAAATTGTTAGAGACCAATTGGCGTCTTGGATCACAAATACTAATTGGAAGACAGTCCCTGAGGCTACGAAGGATGTATTATGGGCCAAAGTAAAAGAAAAGTTTGTTTATCCAACAAGCGATCCAAAGCCAAACAAAGGCAAAGAGCAAGATCACTTGAAGAAGACAAGTCTCGGACCCCTTAGGCAAGGGCAACGACTCGACACATCCAAGATAAAACAAAGCTCAAGAAAAGAGCGCAAACCACCAAACCAAAGCTCAAAAAACCACAAAGAGCTCCCCCTGCACACATGCAGGCTCCCCTGAACCAATGCAACTCCCCCTGGACGAATGCATGCAAGACACCACTTGAAACAGGGCAGCTGCAACAACTTCAGCTCTCACCAGTCAGACCGGTCACCACCACCGGTCAGACCGGTGTTCCACATGTGCACAGGACCAGTACTCTGACCGGTCAGACCGGTGACCTCGACCGGTCAGACCGGTGCACACCAGAGCCCAGAAATGGCTCGAAACCACCTGAAAACCTTCTAAATGCATCCAGCAAGCCATCTCAAGCTCAAACTTCTCCCCCTTGTTGACAATGCATGAATCAAGCCAAAAATGCAAAACTTTCAACCTAGAGCTTCTCAAATAAACAAAATTCAACATAGGATGCTACACATGTCCAAATGAGCAAGTTAGATACTCTACAGCTTTGTATTGACATCAACTACAAGATCACCAAGTTTCACAACCATTGGACGAAGCTAAGACAAATTTGGGCAATTTTGCGAAAAATTTGCCTCTCATGAGCAAAGTCCTAAACATGATCAAAACATATCAAAATAGCAAAGCCACACAAACTTCATGGTAGGACAACCATTCTAATCATAAGACCATCACAAACACCCACAAGCACCTCATGTCATGTCAAAGCCACTGAGCCATGTGCCTACTTCTATGTATGAGACTTCTCATTGGTAGGCATCATGCAACGGTTTAGCACCCAAAGCAAATTAAATTCAGCACATATGACATGGGAGCACATTTTCCAAGCATTTTACATTTCATTTTCAGATTCATATTTGGTACATGAAATGTCTTTGCGACAAAAAAGGAACTTATGCCCCTCCATAAGATAAAGCAAGAGGGCTAAACATTCATGATGGCAAATGAGCCTTTGGCCCCATATGATCAATAAACTGGCTATCCAACCACAAATTAAGCATAACCAAGCCACTAAAACATGTCAAGATCAAATAAAGGCATTGACACATGAGAGAGAATACATGTGACAATTTTTCAAAAAACATAGCCATCAACCATGGATTATTCATCAAGATCATCAAGAGCTAAGCCAAACTAACCATAGCAAACCAAACAAGCTCACAAAGACATAAATAGCATTCCATGGTGAACAATGTATATAGGAGAAGCTTTTCCTATCCAATGCATATGATACAAAATGCATGCAATCTAAGATACAAGGATGCCTATACATCATGTTACATATGCCATGCCAAATGCAAGAAATGCACAAAGGAAACTATACATATGCTACAAAGGAGCTCCCACACACCCAACTCAAGAAATCAAACACACACCAAGCTCCCCCGCAAACGAGTGAAAGTTGCTTGATCTAGGGGTTTGGTGAAAATATCGGCTAGTTGGTCATGTGTGGGTACATGGATCAAAGCTATCTTTCCTTTCTCTACGTTGTCTCTCAGAAAATGATACCTCACTTCTATGTGCTTGGTTTTGGAATGGAGCACTGGGTTCTTTGCAACGCTTATGGCACTGGTGCTATCACATTGAAGTCGAACATGGGTATACTACTCACCAAAGTCACTCATGGTGTATGAAATCCAAAGGAGCTGAGAGCAACAACTAGCAGCAGCAATGCACTCTGCCTCGGTAGTGGATTGAACAACACTCGACTGTTTGCGGGAAGACCAAGACACCAAAGAAGAACCCAAAAACTGGCAAGTCCCAGAAGTGGACTTCCTATCCAACCGACACCCGGCAAAATCCGCATCCGAAAAACCATGAAGCGCCAAAGAAGAGGACGCGGAGTACCAAAGTCCGAAGTCGGGAGTGTGACACAAATACCTGAAAATTCACTTCACCACTTGCCGATGCGAAGTCCTCGAAGACGCTTGAAAACGAGCGCACAGACATACCGAGAACTGGATGTCCGGCCTCGTCACCGTCAAGTAGAGGAGTGACCCGATCATGCTCCGGTACTCCTTCTGGTCCACGTGTTCACCTTCCTCGTCCGCATCAAGAGCTGTAGTCGTACTCATGGGCGTCGTCATAGCCTTGGAGTCCTCCATCTTGAACTTCCGCACAATGTCCTTGGTGTACTTAGCTTGGTGCACAAATGTTCCTTCCTTTGATTGCTTGATTTGTAGCCCGAGGAAGAACTGCAACTCGCCCATCATGCTCATCTCAAATTCCCTGCTCATATCCTCTGCAAACCTTGCAACAAGAGAGTTAGACGAGCCACCAAAGACAATATCATCCACGTATACCTGCACAATCAGGATATCTCTGCCCTGCCTAAGTAGAAACAAGGTCTGATCGACCTTCCCCATCTCAAAACCTCTCTCAAAAAAGAACCTCCTCAACCTGCCAACCTTCCACAGGGTACTTTCTCAAACTAGTATTAATGTTTATTGGTTGTATAATCATGAATATATTTATGTTTAATTGTTGTTTAAACATAAACACTTGCACATGAATTGTTTCACTCACCGCAATATTGAAATGTCTATTTTAATTATGGAATTAAAATATATCGAAACATTGCCTATCATCTAACACCTCTCACCAGAACGGACACTACTTAAGTTTACACATCTGTTTATCTTTCAAATTTGTTTCGTGTTTCGAAAAATTTACTTGGGCTTTTATCCAGTACAATTTGATGGTAACATGCTTTGTTTCTTTGTGATGAGTGAGTCTCTCTTAGTCTCTTAAGCCCCGTAGGTGAGTAGTGAGATGCCAGACTATGTCTGCTCCCTCCGTCAGAAAAAGAATGCAACTTTCGCTTCTGGAGAAGTCAATCAATTTTGAATTTGATCAAATTTATACAAAATGAATGTCAATATTTTTTAAATTTCGTCCAATCAGAAACTGTTTGACTCCACGAAAAACGGGAGTTGCAGTTTTTTTTTACGGGTTGGAAAGCTACGTTCAAGGTTTAAAAAATACAGTCAAATTTCAGAAGATGACATGCAGTAGACAAACAAGTTGCTCATAGTGGGACTGTGGGAGTATAATAGGGTGTCCACTGTCCGGGGCAGTGGAGGTTCTCAGTACCGAGACACCCCCACGTTTCTTTCGGCAGTATTTTAGCAGCATTGGAGTACTTCATTACCTGAGAGTATCTTTTGCTGCAAGTTGCATGGTCACAGGTTAATTATTGCTTCTTCTTTACCTGAGAGTTGCCAAAAAAGATAGGATCGATCTGGCCAGGGATGCTTTAATTACGATGCGCATGCATGCATCAGTGAGCTTTTTCGTCTGCAATATATATGTCGGCCCCAAGTGTGTGTACTGTACTGTCTGTCATCAGTGGTGACAGTAAATTAATTAATTGCAGATGTCAGAGAGCAATGCCATTGCCAGCAGTAGAGAGTGATGCCATTGTCATCAGGCTTGCCATCTCATCATCTACTTGACTTTGTATGCTTTAGCTTTAACTTTGTATTCGACTTTGTGAAGCAACAGTTCCTCACCTCTGCTATTTTCTAAGAAACTTGAGAAGTTAGGATAATCCTGTTTGACGGTCACATACTTCATATTGCTCTTTAATTGTGAAGAATTGCACTTAGTCAATCTCTACCATAGACTCTAGCAACCCAACCAGGCGCATCGTGAAAAGATCAATGGCCCAAGAAGGGAGTGGTTGAATTGGAACTTTTTCGAAACTCTAGAACAATTAAAGCAAATCTTAGCCTAGAGAACTAGTGTTGCTCAAACAAGGTTCAAATCTATGATCTAATCACACTATCAAATAGAGAACCTAGCAAGAGAGCACACTAAGACCTATCTTGCAACCTAGACAAGATAAGCACAACAAGAACAAAGAGCGAGACAACAAGTAAATGCTCAAAGGAAGTACGGAAATGAAAATAGAAGGAGCACGAGACAACTGGATTTTTTCCCGTGCTATCGAGGTGTTGACGCTCCCCTCTAATACACGTTGGAGTGCCCACTAAGGGTATTGATCCCCCTCAAACCACGATACTTGAGTGTTCACTAAGAATATTCCTTCTCCATCTCATGAACGACACAAGAATACTTCCTTGGGGCTCTCACAATCCTCAAGAGCTCACCAAGAACCATCCTATCATCAAGATGGCTGGGAGGGCTGGGAGACGTCAATATTCAAGAGTTACAAACTTCAGTCACATCACTTGACTAGCACTCGGCTAAGCCATGACTTGGATGCACTCATGTCACTCACAAATACTACGAGAAGTTATTAATCTTGATTTCTTGCAATAGATGGATCCCACTTTGGCTCTAGCTCACTCTCACTTTCTCATAGGTTGCTTGAAGTCTTCGTTGTCAAGACAAACTCCAGCTATCTGTTGGAAAAGGTTTTTGCTGAAAAATCATACCACCAGATGAACAGATGGTCTCCTCCTTGAGGTGTCAGATCATCTAGTCACTCATACTGACGGGACCCAAAATTATGGGTACCCAAAGACAGCGATTACGAACGACTATCACAACCACTATGCCCCCTGGGGTATTTTCGTTAGCTTCCGGGAATTATTTTTGTGAGGGACAACGGCCACAAGTCAGGCTATGGCATTATGTGGCCTCCAACATGCAACCTTCGACTAGTTAAAGGTCCTCCCGAGAAGTTTGGAATCCCTCATTTCTCGTGCAAGAATCAAGTGTCAGAAGCATTTACTGGCCCAGCTGCATGCATGAGGCATGGCACCAGGACTTGAAACGAGCAACCATGCAGCCAGCTTCCCCCGTACACCTATTGTGCATGCACACTCTCCACCTCTCTCATTCTCTTTCCACTCATGTAACCTGCTTCCCTTGTGTTATAAAAGGGGGTGCAGGGGCCCACAATAGAGGAGGAGAGAACTTCTTTTTTTGACTCCTTCCTTCTCCTGACGGGAGAGACAGACTCTCACTTTCTTCTTCAACCTCTAGCTAGCCAAAGCTTCTACAAACTACAAAGACTTGGGACCAAGCTCCCTCTCTCGCCCATTTGTAACCCCTACTACAAATCAACGCAAATAATACAACAGCACGAACTGGACGTAGGGTGTTACTCTCCGGAGGCCCGAACCAGTATAAATCCTGCGTACCCCCGTTTGCGCAACCGTTAGAGGCTCGGCACACAATCCGAGAAATTTACTGCCGGCGGTTAGAGAACCTCGACACATACGATCAAATTCTAGCCGTTGGAAAGTGAACCCTATACTACAATAAGTGTCCTTCATCTCCTTGTGACACTTGGTACTAGAAGCATCCTTAGCCTTGTCGCATTAGCCCTTAGCTCACTTGTTAATTAAAATTGAGGGATCATATTTCATATATCTCATGAGATCATACCCAATATACATCTGCTTCAAAACATACGAGTTAGCTAGTCACAAGCATACTATTATCATTTATCATGATACACATCCTTATTATTAAAGGTGTGATAGTGCCTAGATGCTTCACACTGAAACAACTCATGCAACATCATCCCTCCAAGCATATCTGATACCACCATCTAAAGACTCCAAAATGATGCCTTATCAGAAAAGCAATGTCAATCTTGCATGTGAGATGGCATCATGTCACACCCGGATTTAAGGGCAAATCCGAATGCATAGAATACATGTGCGTCAGGATCAAGTTACACACATGCATCTACTCAGTGTATACCAAAACACAGTGTTAATAGCGTATAGAGAGTATTAAACATTATTACTTGACTGAATGTCTCAAAATCGTATCAAAAGCGAGTACTAGCAGCGGAAAAGGACGTCTCCACAGACAGCTGACTGGTGGCATGCTCGCCTAGAAACCATCGAACTCTCTAGGAAAGTCTTCAAAGCGTCCATGTGAGCAACAATCGGGTTGTGTAGATGCAATATAAAAGAACAACAAGCATGAGCACATGTCGTACTCAACAAGGGAAAACTCTATAACAACATGCAAGGCTTTATGGTGGAAGCTGATGGTTAAAGAGGAAGTCAGCATTTTAGTTGGTCAAGTTTTATTAAGCAACTGTTACTAGCAAGTGAAAGTATATACTAAACCCAATTAACAAGTACAACAGAACCATTGAATGCAATGCACAAGTTTAAAAGTTCCATCTTTCATAAATTATTCATGTGAGGGTCCAGGCCGCCCTTGACCGTGGGCACGACTAACTAGTCAGTTTTACACTCTGCAGAGGTTGTACATCTTTACCCACAAGTCGCGTAAAAACCCAAAAGAGTTTTAGACCCAACCATGCTGTGCAAAAGTAGGCACAATACCACACTACCGAGGTGTGGCTGCATAGGGACTCTATGAGGCCTTTACAAAGATCCCCTAGTGCAGGCTGCCCGCTAGGTTACCTGATCAGTGCAGCGTATAAAGCTCCCTAGCGAGTACCGTGTCTTAGCCAAGCCCAACTCCCCACCAGAGCAGGTCTATACGCCATCTACCGTCAGCCCCCAGCCCCTTTCAGGTAAAAGCATACCTAACACCAAATTCTCTAGTTATTCAGCCAAGACAGAGCCATATGTCTTGTGGTTGTACTGTTTTCTGGGTGGTTCTCCATGTTCCGATTACAAGCATAAGGTGTTCTTGCATTACATGAATAATAGCATAAATAAATCAAGATTGATAGATGTTCATTAAACCACCCGAAACCAAAGTAAAGCTCTATCAAGTTCTACCCAACATAAAGTAAACCCAGGTTGATCAAGGCATAGGAATAAACAAAAACTAGTCAAACCTTAAACATGGGTCCCATCACATTAATGCAAGCAACAAATAAAAACAGTATAATTAAAATGCATGTTGTAATAGGACAATCGGGAATGCAGCAAGGACTTGCCTTCTACCAATGCTTGCTGCTGCTCAAGGTCTTGAAATTCTTCAGCTTAAGCGTATTCCACATACGGACCATCTTCTACGCACCACACCATTCACATACAAGCATTCAATGGAATAAATAAGAAGCAATCACCAAACAGTACTAACAGAACAAAACAGGGGCAAAAAGCTATTCTACTCGTCAAGACGACCGCGTGGATATAAAGAATGCTAAACACGGAGCTAAAACATGTATTTTATGGCTAAAACAAGATTGCAGGGACCTATTCAGGATTAACTCAAGATCTCAGTGACTAGCATAAAATATTAGCAAGACACATTAAATAGTGCTCGCGAAAAAGATGAAAGGACAGGGTTAGATCTACAAAAGGCTCACGTGGGCTTTATGTGTGAAAGTGGGATCTTCGTAGGGGGTTATCTGCAGATTTACTAAGACTCATAAACAAATCTATATATTATAGGAAGACCTAAGGGTCTATTTGCAAAATAGACTTATCTTCTTCAACCTGCTGCCTGGGATGAATAGGAGCTCTGCCACACAAGAACGTGGTCATGGCCCATCAAATCAGTGGGGTTCCGGGCAGCTAGGGGCTTGGGTGAGACACAAAACGGAGAGAGGAGATTGAGGGGATCGCAGGGAGATGCTCACTAGTGTTGGAGACGAAGGGAGGAGGCCGGATTTTGGAGAAGGGCGGCGGTCAACGGACGACGTCCTGCAGCTCGGGTGTGCACGTGCGGGGATATTCCGGCCACGTGGAGATGAAGGAGGTGGCCGGCTGGTGTTCTACTCAGCACTTCCAAACTCCTGGAGGCGACATCCTCGTCTGGCAGTGCCCTTGGGCAACGAACGGAGCAGCGGCCGGTGCGAACTCCGAGCTTCGGCGGCTCGAGTAGCAGCGGCGCAGTACAGGGCGAGGCGGCGCGAGATGTAGCAGGACGCGCAGGGCTCAGGTGGCGCGGCTTTATAGGGCGCGGGTTGCACCCTAGCGTGGCGCGCACGCCAAGAAAGGGGACGGTAGTGGCGCTGTGCACCAGCTCTGCAGCGTGCTTGGCCAAATGGGCCTGGCGGGCTCGCGGCCGGGCCGGGGCGGACCGAGTCGGCGGAGATGGGTCGGGCTCGCTGGTGCGGGCTCGGCCCAAAAGGGAAGAGTTTTTTATTATTTCCCGAAATTACTTTTCAATGCGAAAACAATTCCAGTAAAGACTAGAAAATGTTTTTAAGGCACGAAAAATACTTGAAAATTTTCAAAAATTCCAGGAAAAATCCCAGAGACAGATTGGAGCATGAACAATCCAAATAAAGTATTTGGAGCTCATGAGAAAGATTTTAGAACATTCTAGTAAATAGAATTAGCTCATGGAAAATGAGAATTAATTCCGGAAAAAGTCTAGAAAATTCTTAAAAGGATTGATCAGCATCTAAACACATTAAAAAAACTTTTTCACTCAAGAACACCAAGATGCATAGACATGAATGCAACACTCACATAATCGTTTATTTATTTTAAAAACCAACAAAGGTTTTTTTTCCTAGACTATATTTCTTGTAAAGAATTAAATGTTGGGAAAATTTTTAAAATTATAGGAAAATCGTTGTTTAAATTTTCTTCCTATTCACATCCTGAAATTTGGGAATTTCAGGGTGTGACACATCACCAATCTTGCAGTGTTTCTCTTGCGTGCACATGCACCAACTGTCTACATGTAGCAAAATCCATTGGACCGAAAGGTTACGCCACTAACACCACACACCTAATGTGATGGATTGCGTAGTGTTATGAATCGAATTTAATGTGGCCAATTAATGGAGGGTTGCAATTAATGGAATGATGTAATTAATGGAGAGAAGTAGGGAATGGAGAGATGAGGAGAGATGAATTAATGAGTTTTTACTCCTCCATCTTCATCCCTCTATAAATAGAGGGGGTTTACCCCTTTGTACAGATATACATCCAGTGAAAGTGCAATACAAGAGCTCTCCCTCTCCTATCCTACCTGTGTACTTGTTCTTGATTAGCCATTGTGTTCTAGTGTGTGTTCTAAGTGCTTGAGAAACCCGATTTCTAACACGTACAGCACGAGTTCTACCGAGCTAAGAAGGTAAGGAAGTCAGAAATCAGTTCTTCTACCAAGCACATACACAAAAACATCACAATCACGATTTCTATACTGTATGAAGTCGTTGGCGCATCGGCAGCACCTGGTGACACATAGGCGGCTCAGCCGCCGTCACCGTCCACAGCCGGAGACGACCAGGGCGATGCAAGGAAGGCCTTACCTCCGCTCACCACGGAATGGCCCCGAAGTGTCAAACCACCACCGTCCTGAAGACGAGCGCACAGATCGGGCAGCCACCGTCCTGAAGACGAGCAGGCACCACGCCCACGGACGAGTCGGGCCAGCAGCCCCGGAGTTCGACCGACTGCCGTGGCACCGGTCCCACCGCAAGCGCGGACGGCGAAACGACCGGATTTCCGCGAACGGAACCCCGAATCTTAGCACCTCGGTGGTAGTCCCGGAGAGGGCTACCACGTGCAATCCCCTGTCTCGGCGATTCCAAAATCCTTACGTAAAAGATAAAAACAAGAAAGTAGAGTACAACCTTTATTTTATTACATTAATCGTAGTACATCTCTTCGGCACATGCCGGCACAAGTCCATCGGGACCGAATCAAACATAAATAAAACGTCTAGCAGCGGCTCCATGAAAGCGCGGGAAACTCCATATCCATAGGCGGCTCAAGGAAGAGCTCTAGTCCACCCAACCGTCGTTGTCGAAGTCATAGTCCGGCTCGCGTCGGAGGCATCGGGGTCTACCCGATAAGGTGTAGGTCATGTCGCCTTCCCAACAAAGAGGCAAAAGCGGTGTATATTCTACTATGCATGAGATAAGCCTAATGCGTCGTAGAAAGCTTAAGCAAAGCAGTCGTGCAACGTACAAGGTAAGCGAGAATACGACTAGGAGGTCCACACCTCGGGGAAGCTTCCGCTTCCGAGGTCCACACCTCGGGGGTCCACACCCCGCTCAAGGATATCCACACCAAAACTCCGGATCTCAACCACGATCCGGATCCCAACTCTCATCCGCGATGTGGGGCCCACCTGCTCCTATCCCCACATCTCAACGGCCAAAGCCGGGCTCACACACTCGGGGGAGAGAAGAAGCACAAGAGAAGTATAGCTAGTCAGGTGAGAGATCGAAAGACTGTCCATAACCAGTGGACACGGACTATAGCTATAGGTTTAACACTTTGCGAGGTTGTACAACTATACCCGCCCGAATAGGACCGGAACCGGCCGTCACCGTGTCCGTCCCTACCATACGGCCGAAGCCCAAGTAAGTGGATAGTACCCTCCGCGTCTTCGAGCCACGGCCCGGCCTCCGCGCGAGCTCATACTACCCGCGAGAGGTCCCTCGAAGCCGTGGAACCCTTCCCCCGCCTCGCCGGGGCAAAGTCTACTAAGGAGGGAAAGACCACTCCCAACACGATCACACCGATCCTCCTACGGGAGGGGTGCTATCCACTACAAGTCTCACCCCGCACCCCCGCCCAATACAAGGCGGGCGGTCCGTACGAAAATAGTCATCCGAAACAAGGTCAGCGACGATCGGTCCTTAAGGGGCCGAGAGCGAGCACTCATCGGCTCCATTCCACACGACACGACCCTCGGGTAAGAGGCCGAGATCGCATCTTCCCTCGGTAGCCGTTCACAAGTAACCAAGTGGCTCGCTCCCGCCAAAACACAAAGCAAGGAGATATGCACCCGTAACTCACGCAAGAAACACACCGAGATACCCACATCCCGGCCCAAGCCCAAGATACCATCCATAATCAAGCAACAAAAGTATGGATAGTTGAGGTAAGGGACTAGCTAGGGGTCCGTAGCTAGTCCCGTAGGTAGTAGAGCAAGGAAGCAGGATATAACAAAACATCAAGGCATGGCTATTAAACGGGTTATGCAATTCATCGATCAATGCATTAAAGTAAAGCACTAGCGACTAATTAACAACATGGGATCTACATGGTTGGGAGTGACATGACACCTTCGTTGCCGTTGAAGCGGCGGCCGTCCGGGAGCGAGTGTACTCGGGGTCCTCCACGTCCTCCTGGTCGAAGCTCGGGTCTGCGGCACGAGATTCGACGCGAAAATAAGATTACGGTGCACAACTAAGCAATAACTCCAAATAAGAACTAATTTAGAAGATCCAAAAGAACCCAAACTACCTACAATCAGCAAGGTTTCGAAATTACGGATTTATAGAAATTAATTTTACATTTTTCCGAGCTCTCTAGAATTAGTTATGAATTTTTAAAGATTTAAAACATTTTCGGGAATTTTTATACGAGAAAAGAAAAGAGGGTTTAGAGAAAATTCGTCGCTGACGTCAGCATGACGTCAGCGTCCCCGGGTTAACAGGCTATAAGGGGCCCGAAGTGCCGCTGGGCCGTGGGTGGCCCAGCGGACTGGTTTCCGCCCGAAATAGGGTTTCGGCCCAAAGTGGCCCGGGCGCCACGCCCCACCAAACTTCCTTCACAAGTCCGATTTTTATCCCCCTACTACGGGCCGCACGGGCCGACGGCCTGCTAAGGAAAAGATAATTGGGCTCATAGCCCGGATCCGGCCGGCGGCCCACTCCCCCTTTTTGGTTCAACGCCGCCGGTTCGCACGCATACCGGTGCCCGACGAAATGCCCCGACACCCCTCGCGGCGCGCGCCGTGCGGCACCGCTCCGGGGTCCTCACCGGCGGTGGTTGGGGTTCACCGGGCGGCAAGCCTTCAACTGCGAGTCGCCCACGGCGCACGGAACATTTCAACGAGGCCAAGACCGACGCGCCGGGCATGGGCGCCGGCGCACGCCGCGCGGCGGCGCGGGGTGCGGGCGATCTCCGGCTCGGACCGCGGCTCCACGGCGGGGTGCGTGGTTTACCGGCAAGCCGGCGCGCGTCTTCCCCGGACGCCCACACGGAGCGGCCGCCCGGTAACCGCAGGCGTGGCCCGCTGCGCCGCGGCGGCGTCAACGACACCCGCTCCCAAACGAGCACGCCGACCGGTTCGCGGGGGAAACGCACGGCGACGCCGAGCACAAGGACATGGAAGGTCCGGGTGCTACGAGCCGCCGCGGTGCGCCCTCAAGCACACCGGGCTTTCCTGCGACCCGAGTCCCGAGTGTGCGGTGCGTGGCCACGGCCGTGCTTGCGCACGCGCGGCCTCGCCGTGCCCGCTCGGCGCAGCACTCTGATAGCCAGAGGCGCAGCTCGAAGCGAGGCGGCGACACACTCACCCGTCCCTGCACAAGAAAACACGGCTCGACGGTCGGACCCATACACCTTCCTCGCACGGCGACGGCGGTGCCCAAGAGCACGGACGGCTCAGGAGCCCCCCTCCGTCGCGGTACGGCAGTCCTGCGGCGCGACGACCAGCAACCAGGCAAGAAACAACAGCGACGCGTCTCGTCGTCGCGAACCCAACACGAGAAGGAGACCAAGGAGGAGAGAGAGAGAAGAGGGGCCGCGGTGCTCACGGTGGGGCGACGGTGTAGTCGTGGCCGGCCTGTCGGTGGCGTGGCGTCGGTGTTCCGGGCGTGAAGGCGTTCCGGCGAAGTAGATGCCCCCGGTGGTGTAGGTGTTCACGCCGGCGATGTACTCCTCGGCTCCGGTCCGTGCTCCCGCCGCTCCCGGTTCACGTCCTCCCTTGGACCGGCGCAGCGGCCGGCGCCTTCTCCTACTTCCTCTCACGGTGCTCTCACGGGTAGGGAGGAAAGGGAAACCCCAATGGGGTTGGTGGCGGTGGACAACCGGCCCTCGCCTTGCCCCCCCCTTGTTTTGAACCCCGGCGCCGCAAGGGGGGGGGCGATTCCCCCGGGCCGCCCCGGCTTGGACCGCCCGGCGCCCGTGGCGGCGCCGCCCGCTCCCTCTACGCTACCGTGGACACGGGGGGCATGGTGTGGGGGTAAATGAGGTTTTTCCTCCCCCGGCCCCCGGCTCGACTCGCGCGCGGGCGCGTCCGGCCCCTCGGCGTGCGTGCGGGCCGGGCGGTCCGGCCGCGCCCCGCCCCGCGCGAGCCGGTGCGTCTAGACCGGCGGCGCGCAGGGGGGCGGCTCGATGACGCGGCGGGTTGGTGAAGATAAGGTGCCGACTCGCGGGGCCCACGTGACGAGAGGTTGAGGGGATAAGGTGAGCCGCGCGGGTTAGGCGGGGCCGATAGGGTCACGGGCGGGCCGGGCCGCAAAGCAATGGAAGGAGAAAGCGGCCCGATTCACCTGTTTCACAAATTGCAAATTAAAAGAATAAGTTTTGAACCGGGGTTTGAATTAGAGTTTGAATTTGATTCCCACTCAAATTCAAACTCCACACGTTTGAACTCCAAAAGAACCGAGAGAAAAACCAACTCACATATTTTACCATAATTTGAATATATGTTTTTATAAATGGGTTAATCGGTGGAGAATCCAGGGAAGGGCCGGCAATTTGGCTCGAGAATTGATAGCACTCAAGTTCAATCAAAAAGTTTTAATTTTTCGCAAAAAATTACACACCTAAAATCCTGGGTTGTTACATTCTCCCCCACCACCGAGAATCTCGTCCTCGAGATTTAGTCCTCGACCTCCTCCGTGAACAAGTGAGGGTACTCTTTTCTGAGATCAGCTTCCTTCTCCCAAGTTGCTTCTCGCTCTGTATGGTTGCTCCACAACACTCTACAGAAAGGAATGGTAGTTCTCCTTGTCTCCTTGACAGCTCTGTCCAAGATTTTCTCAGGATATTCTCGTATACTCAAGGTTGGCTTGCGGATCAAGCAACTCCATGGGCACTTGCTTAGCCTCCCTCGCCTTCTCACTCTTTTTCAGTCGTGACACGTGAAACACCGGGTGAACTCCCGCCATTGTCTCGGGTAGCGCAAGCCGGTAAGCCAAACTCCCAATCCTTCGGGTGATAGGGTACGGTCCTACGTACCTCGGTGCCGGCCCTTTCCTTTCACCGGGAACCTCTTAGTCCCTCGGAGCGGCGAGACTTTCAAGTACACTCGGTCGCTAACCGCAAAAGTCAACTCTCTCCTTCTCTTGTCGGCATAGCTCTTCGACGGCTTTGAGCGATCTTCGGGTTCTCACGAAGTTTCTCAACTTTCTCCTCTCGCTTCCTCAATGATTGCTGGCCCAAACAAAGGTCCGTTCTCCCACCTCGACCAAGCTAGCGGGGTCCTCGCACTTCCGCCCGTAAAGGGCCTCAAAGGGAGCCATCCGGAGACTTGCTTGAAAGTCGTTGTTGTACGAGAACTCGCAAACGGCAAACCGCTCTCCCAATCGGTACCATAGGTGAGTGCACACGCTCGTAGCATGTCCTCCAAGACCTGGTTGACCCTCTCTGTCTATCCATCCGTCCGTGGGTGAAAAGGCGTGCCGTAGTTAAGAGTGGTGCCCATAAGCTTGTGGAAGCTCGCCAAAACTTGGAGACAACCGTGGCCCTCGATCGGATACAATACTTACGGGTGCCCCGTGCGGCGAGTATGTGCTCTACGTACGCTTCCGCCAACTTCTCGATTGCGTACTCGGTCTTCACCGCACAAAGTGAGCCACTTTGGTCGCCCCCCGTCCACTATGACCCAAACCGAGTCGTTTCCTTTCGGTGTTCGAGGAAGTCCCACCACAAAGTCCATGGAAATGTCCTCCCACTTCCAAACCGGAATAGCCAATGGCTTCAACAAACCAAGGCGGGCTTCGATGTTCAATCTTTACTCCGCTACGGTGTGTCGCAACAGGGCCACGTAGTGTGTTATATCCTTCTTCATGTCCTTCCACCGTCGGACCTTTAGATCTCTCGTACATCTTGGTCTTTGCTCGGGTGGATCGAGTACCTCGAGTCGTGAGCTTCTCTCATGATGCGCTCCCGGAGTGCCCCGTCTTGTGGTACACGGATCCGTTCTTTCAACCACACGGTGCCTTGTTCATCCACCGGTAATCCTCTCGCTTTACCCCGTTTCATCGGTTCTCGCAGCCTTGATTTCGCACACGACTTCGGGCCGTACGGATTCGTTCCACCGAGTCATAGGTCACTTGCATCACGTTGACTTGACCTTGGTCTACAATTTCGATTCTCGGCTTCTCTAGCTCTTCATGCAGAGCAGGTTGCTCTTCTCTTACCATGAGGTTGTTGCAATAAGTTTTCGGCTCGGTGTATCCGCCACAACGTTAGCTTTGCTCGGGTGGTAGTTGATCTCGACGTCGTAGTCCTTGATCAACTCTAACCATCGCCTCCGCCTCATGTCAAATCTGTCCGGGTAAAGAAGTACTTCGGGCTCTTGTGGTCGGAAAACGGTTCACACTTGTTCCCTATCGGGTAGTGTCTCCGGATCTTGAGCGCATGCACAATGTACCGCCAACTCCAAGTCGTGTGTCGGGTAGTTTTCCTCGTGTTTCTTCACCGTGCTCGGAAGCATAAGCCACAACTTTCCCTTCCCGCATCGCACACATCCGAGTCCTTGCCTTGAAGCGTCACAAGTAGACCACAAAGTCTTTCTTGATATCTGGCAAGGTAAGCACTGGGGCTGTGGTGAGTCTCCTTTTCAGCTCTTGAAAGCTCTTCTCACACGCTTCTGACCACTCGAACTTGGTGTTGTTCTTGAGCAACTCTGTCATTGGCTTTGCGATCTTGGAGAAGTTCTCAATGAATCTTCGGTAGTAACCTGCCAACCCAAGGAAGCTTCTGACATCTGTCACGTTTAACGGCTGCTCCCACTTGGTCACTGACTCCACCTTGGACGGGTCCACGGCCTATCCCCCTCCGCCGACAACACGTGCCCCAAGAATGCGACCTTCTCCATCCGGAACTCGCACTTGCCGAACTTAGCGTATAGTTTCGCTGCCTCGGCCCCTCTCTAGCACGACCCTCGGGTGCTCCTCGTGCTCTTCCGTGGTCTCGCAGTAGATCGAGATAACGTCGATAAACACCACTACAAACCTGTCCAACTCTTCCATGAAGACTTTGTTCATCAAGTTCATGAAGTAAGCCGGGGCGTTGGTCGGCCGAAAGAAACCACCACGAACTCGTACAAGCCGTACCGTGTGGTGAAGGCCGTCTTGGGAATGTCTTGCTCTCGGATTTTCATCGGTGGTAACCCGACCTCAAGTCAATCTTGGAGAAGAACTTTGCCCTTTTGAGCCTATCCAAGCAAATCCTCGATTCCGGGGTAGCGGGTACTTGTTCTTGATTGTCATCGAGTTGAGCATGCGGTAGTCAATGCACATCCTCCGTGTGCCGTCTTTCTTTTCCACGAAGAGCACCGGTGAACCCCACGGTGAGGCACTCGGCCGTACAAACCCTTGCTCGAGCAGCCTTCTTGAGTCGTTTCTTCAACTCGTCCGGTTCGTCGAACGACATCCGGTATGGACTCTTTGCAACGGGCCCCGCCCCCGGCATCGGCTCAATCACGAACTCCACGTCCCGTCCGGGGGTAACTCCGTAAGCTCCTCCGGGAACACGTCCGGAAACTCACGGACCACGGGGATTTGTTCAATCTCTTTCCCGCTCATGTTGCACATCATCGTAGCGACCTTCGGACTGCGTGGTTCGATCCGCACTATAGTTCCACCGGGGGTGTTCTAGCCGTATAACTCTAGGGTTGCGGGAGACTATCCCGTTGTGCTTTGCCAACCAATCCATCCCTAGGATCACATCTATCCCGGTAGACTCCAAAGCTCGTCAAGTCCGCCGTGAACCGTTGCCCCTCAAACACCATCCTCACTCCCCCGCACTCTAACGTACTCCGCTTCTCTCCTAGCGGAGAGCTAGTCAAGATAGGCCTTGGTCGAGGCTTAGTTGGTAAAGACCTTTCTTTAGCAAACTTGGTAGAAATATACGAAAACCGAGCTCCGTATCGAACAAAACAGCTTGCCAAACCGAGTCAACAAGGAACTCACCAAGTGTGACGTCGGGTGCGAGCCGCCGCAACCTCGGCGGTGAGGTGGTTCGGACGGCCTCGTGTAGCCGGCGGCCGAGCGGTCCTCCGTTGTGTACGGGGTGGCTGTCCTCCCGGTGCCGGTGGCTTGGGCGGGGTCCGGAACCGAGAGCCGCGGTTCGACTCCCCGGTGGCGCTGCTTCGTGGACACTCGAACGACTTGTGCCCAACCCGACGGCGGTTGAAGCAAGTCATCTTGGATCTGTCTGGCCGACCGCGGTGGTGGTCTCGGTTTCCGACCGTTCGTCCTCCACTCCCGCCCGGGTTGGCTCGTTCGCGGGCCGAGACCGAGTGACGTGGTGCCTCCGCCGAGACTAGTGGCCCCGAGCGTAACCTCGTCCTCTCGCCTTCGAGGTGGTCCTAAGCGTCCCCGCCCGATCCGTGCGCTTGGACTTGCTTCCACGAACCTCCATGTACTCAAGCCTTGACCTCTCCACGATCGGTGCCTTGTCGATGATGGAGCGAAGTGTCGGGCGGTCGTGTGCGGACAAGTGGTGTGCCATCCCCTTGTGCGGCCCCTTCCCCGAACTAGTAGTCTTTCTTCTTCTCGGTGTCGGTGTCGTCCGGCACGTACCTCATCGCCTCGGTAGCGGTTGGCGTACTCACCGCACCGACATGTTACCCATCTTGAGGTGCCCGAACTCGTCGGCCTTTCGTCCATCATCGCATACGGGATGTGGTGGCTCCGAAGGCCTCCACAAACTCGTCCCACCCGATGTGCAACGGGTCCGGTGCGAGTCACGATAGGCTGTCCCACCACGCACCGGCCGTGCCGACGACTGGTGCGCGGCCACGGTCACACACTCCTCCTCAGTGAGCTCAGTCAGCTCCAGCTTCTTCTCAATCTCACGTAGCCAGTTGTCTGCGTCCATCGGGTCTGCTGAGTGGTCGAAGGTAGGCGGTCGCAGCTTGTTGAAGTTCTCAACCTTCTTCTGGAAACCCTCTGGCGCGTTGCGGTTCTGACCCCTGTGGTTGTTGTTGTTGTTGTTCTGAGCTAGCAACTGGGTGATCGTCTGCATCAGCTGAGTCTGTACTGCCATCACGTCGGCCAAGTTCGGGGGAGGTGGCGGTGGTGGCACCTCGTGTCCCCGAGCCTCGGCCTTGCTCCTCCCCTCGGGGCCGGGGTACTGCTCGTGCTCGAGCTCCTCGCTCCCCGAGCTTCCTCGTCGTCGTGCGCGGCTCCTCGACCGCCAACTCGGCCTCCTCGGCCTCCACGGCCACGCCGAGGCCACCGCGGAGCCCGCCTCGTGGCACGTGACCCCCCACGGTCCGTCCGCGGCCTCTCTCTCCCGCCGGGTTAGGGGGCATCCTCCCCTCCGTCGTCTCCGGCGACCTCCTCGAAACGGGCCGGGGAGTCGCCCGGACCTCCTTGCTCCCGACATCCGTTCCGCTTACAAGAGTCGGTAGTGGTAGGGAGAATATATTTGTTAAGGTTATTAACTATAAACGAGTAATCCTCGCTAACAATCAAAGAATTTCATTCGGACATAAAGAAGCATGAACTCCGAGAAAATCCATGAAGATCCATGTCACTCAATCAATGCCACCATACAAAAGGGGTGCACCTCAAGGTTTACTCCAACGACCTTCGAGGGTACACGGCAACACATCACGCTAACGCATGGTACATCATGGGGTAGCTACCACGAGCATGACAACATAAGCGGCAACATTACATCTAACTCATTACATCGACTCGAGAATGCTGCTACTAGATCTCTACTCTCATCACCGAGTACTCTAGGGCGCCTCGGAGCCGGTGTCCGGGTGGAACCGAGTAGAACGGCGGTGAGTGAGCCCACGGGTAACCCGGCACCACGATCGCCGGTCCTCCGTAGTAGTCTCGGGTATCTCGAAGAGCACGGTCCATCTCTGCTGTGTCCTGAGAACCACTCGGGTACGGGCACGCACGTGGTAGGAGCGTCGGGGGTAGCTCGAAGGTCTCTGTCCTCAGCCGGGGCCTCTTCTTGGGTGGTAGCTGCGCGGAGAGCGCCTCCAACTCTCTCAGCCTCTGCTGGTCGGAACGCTCCCAGGCCGCGCGGGTCCTGGCTGCTCGGTCTCTCTCCTCGTAGACCAGCCCACCGAGGTAGCACAAGTGGTGGTAGTTGTGTCGACTCGCCTCCCGAAGATCCCACACCTTTACTTGATAGTCACCTGCGCGGCTCCAACCGACTCCAACGCGGTCCCTCGCCCTCGCAAGCCTCACTCGGTCCTCACGTGTGGCCTCCACCGTAGCCCGGTGCAACTCCTGCTCTGCCCTCAGCCGTGCCTCCAGTGTAGCGATCCTCCCGGCGTCCCTCTCGGTGCTGGTTGCGAGCCGGCCGCGTCCAAGCCGTACCGCCCTCTCGTTCCTCTCGTGCGACTCCTCCAAGCGGTCAAGCAAATCCTCTCTCTCCATCTCCGGGTCCCGAACCCGGCTGCAGCTATCATCCCACTTCCACCTAAGGTACGCGATCTCCTTGTACGCCGGAAAAGCGCCGGTCCCGAGCCGGGATGCACCGTCCGGGCTCGCGAGCATCATCTTGTCCTCCTCCGCCGAAGTCACCTCAAGGTACCGTGCTCGGTCGCTCGTGTCCCGGCGGCTCGGGTCGTAGACTCTGTCGGAAGCACGGCCGAACGGGGTGTCCTTAAGCTTCTCCCCTAGCCGGACACAAACCATCTTGAGTGCTCGACGTGCGCTAGGACCGGGTGTGCCTCCATAGTCGAGCTCTCGTAGCAAGGCACCTTGACCTCCTTGAACTCGGCACCCGTGGGTCCGCCGTACCGTAACAGTCAGAAAAGTGGCAGACTGCTCCATGTGCCCCATGGTCCTCCCCTTGTAGCTGACTCGGTCGGTCCCCACTCCAGTCGCCTCCAGGCACTCCCTCAGCAAGCGGCAGAAGCCTCCGTAGCTCTTGCCGTCCGACTCCAAAGGAACCCACGTCCTTTCCGCCATCCGCACAACGTTATTAGAGCGTAGTTAGTAAGGTAGTTAGTGAAAGTTAATCAAGGTAATGCACATATATAAGTATAGATATATACATACGGAAGCCAAGGGGGTTTATATAAAGTTTCAAGGTTCAGAAACGGCTTCCTAAACTATCGACCATTCCTGGGGCTCGTCCTACAGTCAAGCATGGCTCGGTACCAATCGAAACAACCCGGATTTCCGCGAACGGAACCCCGAATCTTAGCACCTCGGTGGTAGTCCCAGGAGGGCTACCACGTGCAATCCCTGTCTCGGCCGATTCCAAAATCCTTACAAAAAGATAAAACGAGAAAGTAGAGTACAACCTTTATTTTATTACATTAATCGTAGTACATCTCTTCGGCACATGCGGTACAAGTCCATCGGGACTGAATCAAACATAAATAAAACGTCTAGCAGCGGCTCCATGAAAGCGCGGGAAACTCCATATCCATAGGCAGCTCAAGTGTAGGAAGAGCTCTAGTCCACCCAACCGTCGTTGTCGAAGTCGTAGTCCGGCTCTGCGTCAGAGGCATCAGGGTCTACCCGATAAGCGGGTAGGTCATGTCAGCTTCCCGACAAAGAGGCAAAAGCGGTGTATATTCTACTATGCATGAGATAAGCCTAATCTGGCTGTAGAAAGCTTAAGCAAAGCAGCTGTGCAACGTACAAGGTAAGCAGAATACAGCTAGGAGGTCCACACCTCGGGGAAGCTTCCGCTTCCGAGGTCCACACCTCAGGGGTCCACACCCCGCTCAAGGATATCCACACCAAAACTCCAGATCTCAACCACGATCCAGAACCCAACTCTCATCTGCGATGTGGGGCCCACCTGCTCCTATCCCCACATCTCAACGGCCAAAGCGGGCTCACACACTCGGGGGGAGAGAAGAAGCACAAGAGAAGTATAGCTAGTCGGGTGAGAGATCGAAAGACTGTCCATAACCAGTGGACACGGACTATAGCTATAGGTTTAACACTTTGCGAGAGGTTGTACAAGCGTACCCGCCCGAATAGGACCGGAACCGGCCGTCACCGGTGTCCATCCCTACCATACGGCCGAAGCCCAAGTAAGTGGATAGTACCCTCCTACGTCTCCGAGCACGGCCCATCCTCCGCGGCGAAGCTCATACTACCCGCGAGAGGTCCCTCGAAGCCGTGGGAACCCTTCCCCGGCCTCGCCGGGGCAAAGTCTACTAAGGAGGGAAAGACCACTCCCGACACGATCACACCGATCCTCCTACGGGAGGGGTGCTATCCACTACAAGTCTCACCCCGCACCCCCGCCCAATACAAGGCGGGTGGTCCGTATGAAAATAGTCATCCAAAACAAGGTCAACTGACGATCGGTCCTTAAGGGGCCGAGAGCGAGCACTCATCAACTCCATCCCACACGACACGACCCTCGGGTAAGAGGCCATATCGCATCTTCCCTCGGCAGCCGTTCACAAGTAACCATGCGGCTCGCTCCCGCCAAAACACAGCAAGGAGGTACGCACCCAGAACTCACGCTAGAAACACACCGAGATATCCACATCTCAGTCCAAGCCCAGCATACCATCCATAATCAAGCAACAAAAGTATGGATAGTTGAGGTAAGGGACTAGCTAGGGGTCTATAGCTAGCCCCGCAGGTAGTAGAACAAGGGAACAGGATATATCAAAACATCAAGGCATGGCTATTAAACGGGTTATGCAATTCATCGGATCAATGCATTAAAGTAAAGTACTAGCGGCTAATTAACAACATGGGATCTACATTGTTGGGAGTGACATGACACCTTCGTTGCCGTTGAAGAAGTCGGCTGTCCGGAGTAGTGTACTCGGGGTCCTCCACGTCCTCCGGTCGAAGCTCGGGTGCGCGGCACGAGATTCGACGCGAAAATAAGAATACGGTGCACAACTAAGCAATAACTCCAAATAAGAACCAATTTAGAAGATCCAAAAGAACCCAAACTATCTACAATCGGCAAGGTTTCGAAATTACGGATTTATAGAAATTAATTTTACATTTTTCGATCTCTCTAGAATTAGTTATGAATTTTTAAAGATTTAAACATTTTCGGGAATTTTTATACGAGAAAAGAAAAGAGGGTTTAGAGAAAATTCGTCGGCGCGTCGGCATGACGTCGGCGCCCCGGGTTAACAGGCGTAAGGGGCCGGGGAGTGCCGGCCGGGCCGTGGGTGGCCCGACGGATCGGTTTCCGCCCGAAATAGGGTTTCGGCCCAAAGTGGCCCGGGCGCCACGGCCCACCAAACTTCCTTCACAAGTCGATTTTTATCCCCCTACTACGGCCCGCACCGGGCCGACGGCTGCTAAGGAAAAGATAATTAGGCTCATAGCCCGGATCCGCCGGCGGCCCACTCCCCCTTTTTTGGTTCAACGCTGCCGGTTCGCACGCATACCGGGTGCTTGACGAAATGCCCCGACACCCCTCGCGGCGGCACCATGCAACACCGCTCCGGGGTCCTCACCGGCGGTGGTTGGGGTTCACCGGGCGGCAAGCCTTCAACTCGCGGGTCGCCCACGGCGCACGGAACATTTCAACGAGGCCAAGACCGACGCGCCGGGCATGGGCGCCGGCGCACCGGTGCGGCGGCGCGGGGTGCGGGCGATCTCCGGCTCGGGGGCCGCGGCTCCACGGCCGGGGTGCGTGGTTTACCGGCAAGCGGGCGCGCGTCTTCCCGGACGCCCACACGGAGCGGTGCCCCGGTAACCGAGAGGTGTGGCCCGCGGCGTCGCGGCGGCGTCAACGACACCCGCACCCAAACGAGCACGCCGACCGGTTCGCGGGGGGGAAACGCACGGCGACGGCGAGCACAAGGGCATGGAATGTCCGGGCGCTACGAGCCGCCGCGGTGCGCCCTCAAGCACACCGAGGCTTTCCTGCGACCCGATCCCGAGTGTGCGGTGCGTGGCCACGGGCGTGCTTGCGCACACGCGGCCTCGCCGTGCCCGCTCGGCGCGGCACTGCGGTAGCCGCGAGGCGCGGCTCGAAGCGAGGTGGCGACACACGCAACCGTCCCCGCACAAGAAAACATGGTTCGACGGCGCCGGACCCATACACCTTCCTCGCACGGCGCGGCGCGGCGCCCAAGAGCACGGACGGCTCAGGAGCCCCCCTCCGTCGCGGTACGGCAGTCCTGCGGCGCGACGGCCAGCAACCAGGCAAGAAACAACAGCGACGCGTCTCGTCGTCGCGAACCCAACACGGGGAAGGAGACCAAGGGGGAGAAGAGAGAAGAAGGGCCGCGGTGCTCACGGTGGGGCGACGGTGTAGTCGTAGCCGGCTGTCGGTGGCGTGGCGTCGGTGTTCGGGCGTGAAGGCGTTCGGCGAAGTAGATGCCCCCGGTGGTGTAGGTGTTCACGCCGGCGATGTACTCCGCGGCTCGGTCCGTGCTCCCGCCGCTCCGGTTCACGTCCTCCCTTGGACCGGCGCGGCGGCGGCGCCTTCTCCTACTTCCTCTCATGGTGCTCTCACGGGTAGGGAGGAAAGGGAAACCCCAATGGGGTTGGTGGCGGTGGACAAGCGGCCCTCGCCTTCCCCCCTTGTTTTGAACCCGGCGCGCGCAAGGGACGGGGGGCGAATTCCACTGGGCTGCCCCGGCTTGGACCGCCGGGCGCCGTGGCGGCGCCGCCCCGCTCCCTCTACGCTACCGTGGACACGGGGGCATGGTGTGGGGGTAAATGAGGTTTTTCCTCCCCCGGCCCCGGCTCGACTCGCGCGCGGGCGCGTCCGGCCCCTCGGCGTGCGTGCGGGCCGGGCGGTACGGCCGCGCCCCGCCCCGCGCGAGCGGGTGCGTCTAGACCGGTGGCGCGCAAGGGGGCGGCTCGATGACGCGGCGGGTTGGTGAAGATAAGGTGCCGACTCGCGGGGCCCACGTGACGAGAGGTTGAGGGGATAAGGTGAGGCTGCGCGGGTTAGCTGGGCCGATAGGGTCACGGGCCGGGCCGGGCCGCAAAGCAATGGAAGGAGAAAGCGGCCCGGTTCACTGTTTCACAAATTGCAAATTAAAAGAATAAGTTTTGAACCGGGGTTTGAATTAGAGTTTGAATTTGATTCCCACTCAAATTCAAACTCCACACGTTTGAACTCCAAAAGAACCGAGAGAAAAACCAACTCACATATTTTACCATAATTTGAATATATGTTTTTATAAATGGGTTAATGCGGTGGAGAATCCGAGGAAGGGCCGGCAATTTGGCTCGAGAATTGATAGCACTCAAGTTCAATCAAAAAGTTTTATTTTTCGCAAAAATTACACACCTAAAATCCTGGGTTGTTACGGACGCGACCCCATTGCTACGTGGCCCTGAAGCACCGCCATCGCATGCACGGGTGCCCATGCCCACCACTGTGGGCGTGCAGCGCCTTCACCGTAGGGGCATGACCCTAACATCGCGAGCGCTGGGCCTCGAGGCCCCGGCCGCCGCCGATGCCGCCAAGGCACAACACGAGTTTCCCCGGCCGCCGGTCGCCGAAGTCCCCGGCGCGGTCGCGCACCCCCGCGGATCCGCCGCCGCCCAAGCCCGGGCGCGCCGCCCGCCCGGCGCGTCGAGGGGTGCGCGCCGCCCCGTCGCCGCCGGGTGCGGGCGCGCCGCACCACGGGTCGCCGCGGGCGCGGCCCCGGCGGCGCCGGCCCCCGCCGGTTGAGGAGCCCAACCGCCACCCCGAGCCCTCTCTTGCCCGCTGCGATGGGGAAAGGATGGGGGCTAGGGTTAGGGTTTGTTGCCCTCCTTTTATATTTGGCCTGGGGTGAACGTGAGTCGTCCATCTTGATCGACGGCCGTGATTGGTCAGACCCCAAAAGCCCTAACGGGTCGGCCTAATTAACAAGAGACTGGACCCTCGAGGCCCTTTCGACTTGGGATGCATGAAACCTATTGTTTATGTGAATATAGTGGCCTGAAGCCCACTATAATTCCCAAATGCGTGACCCGAAGTCTGCAAAACTTTATTTCCTACAATTTATTTATTTATTCACTGTGTTATTTAAATTCTTGTGTATTTATTTTATCGCAATAATTTATTTAATATTGATGTAATTCTGAGGATTACAACTGGGAAATTATTGTATGGTCCTAAAGACTATATAAAGTCATAATCCTGAAGATTACACACCGACATTGACTCCCCTGTACATTCATTGTGCAGGCATGTCGGACATCGCAAAGAGGGAGTTCGAGGTGCTTGCCGTGGACGGCAACAACTACCTCACTTGGGCTACCGATGCCGAGATCAAACTCGACGGCATGAGCCTCGATCAAACCATTGTCCATCCTGAAGCTGGCAAGGATGAGCGCACAAAGCCTGATAAAGCAAGAGCATTGCATTTTTTGCGACACCATCTCCACTCAGACCTGAAGTCTGAGTATATGACGGAGAGAGATCCGCTTGTTCTATGGCAGTCCTTGAAGGACCGCTTCGGCCAGCAACTGACGATTGTGCTCCCTAGAGCACAACAAGCTTGGATCACCCTACGCTTCGAAGACTACAAGTCTGTGGCAGCGTACAACTCTGCTTTACACGGATAGTCGTCAACGCAAATGTTGAAAACGTCCATATGGATGGAAGTGAGGAAAACCTTCTCGATGACATGGATATTTTTGGGGACCTACAGTAATCTCCAAAATATCATGTCAATGCGATGTAGAGTTTGGCCATGCTCCTGAAGCGCATTTGTAACAAGGTCCAAACTTATGTAATATATTTCCCAAGAATAATATAATGTTGTTTCATTTATGTTATGTACCTTATGTTAAATACTTATTTTTTTATTGTTATGGTATTTAACAGAGCCTGTGGGAACCGAATGGCCGAAGCGGAGATCTGTCTTGTTGACAGTGGGACCACCAATACAATTCTAAGGGAAACCAGATATTTCCAAACATTAACAAACAAAAGTGGAAATATTATGACCATTGCCGGAAGTAATGCTCATATTGTGGGCTCCAAGTGCCACACTGGTTCTCCCCATGGGTGCCCAAATCTTTCTGAAGGATGCATTGTTGTATCCTGACTCAAAGCACACGCTTTTGAGTTTCAAAGATATCCGTGCAAATGGTTTCCATGTTGAAACCGAGATTGAGCATGGTACTGAATACCTGCTCATTACTAAATTTGAAGGGTACCAAAAGAGAGTGGTGGAAAGACTCCCTTCATCGCCATCGGGTTTGTACTATACGTATGTTAAACCCACATAAGAGTATGTTGCGATGAAGACCATATTTCGAAACATAGAATCATTTAGAATGTGGCATGGCCGTTTGGGTCATCCTGGGTTGAGCATGATGAGAAGGTTCATCAACAATTCTGTTGGCCATGATGTTAGAAGCTTCCCAGATCCTGAAGATTTTTATTTGCACCGCATGTGCAAAGGGAAAGCTAATCACTAGACCATCCCTCCTGAAGATTAGGGATGAGTCACCTGTGTTCCTACAAAGGATACAAGGTGACATTTGTGGACCTATTCAGCTCCTGTCGGACCCGTTTAGGTACTTCATGGTATTGATTGATGTGTCTACCAGATAAAGCTATGTGGGCCTGTTGTCCACGAGAAACCATGCTTTCTCCAAGCTCATTGCCCAAATAATCAGGCTAAAAGCAAGTTTCCGTGATAACCGCATCCAATCCATTCGAATGGATAATGCTGGTGAGTTCATGTTGAAAGCTTTTGATGATTATTGTTTAGCCATGGGCATTAAGGTAGAGCATTCAGTACCTCATGTCCACACACAAAATGGTCTAGCTGAATCCTTGATCAAAAGGATCAAGTGGATTGTCCGACCGTTGTTGCAGAATTGTAGGCTGCCAACCAGTTGTTAGGGCCATGCAGTGTTGCATGCTGCAGCACTGAATCAACTCAGGCCAACTGCATATCATAAATCCTCCCCCTTACAGCTGCTGCATGGGAAAGAACCAAGTATTTCCCATCTGCGTATATTTGGCAGCGCTGTGTACGTGCCAATACCACCGCCTCAGCGTACATCAATGGGTCCCCACCGGAAGTTGGGGATCTTTGTTGGTTATGAGACTCCGTCCATAATCAAGTACTTAGAGCCTATGACTGGGGATCTTCATACGGCTCGGTACGCTGATTGTGTCTTCGACGAAGACCATTTCCCAGCATTAGGGGGAGAGAGGCATCCTGAAGAATGCCGGGAAATTGAATGGAATGCAACTAAGATGCAATCCATAGACCCACGCATCAGTGAATCTGAACTGGAAGTTCGAAGGATTATACATTTGCAAAGTCTTGCAAATGAGCTGCTAGATGTCTTCACTGATCACAGAAGAGTGACAAGGTCGCATATAACTGCAGTAAATGCGCCGGAGAGAGTTCAGGTACCCTAGAAGGCTACCAACTCTATTGTCTCCCCTAATCCTAGGAAGAGGGGGAGACCTCCAGGTGCTCAGGACAAGGTCCCGCGGAGACGTCCACAGCGGAAAGGACCTGAGCCCCTTACCTCACTTAAGGATTCAGCTGAAGAAGTTCAACCTGAAGTTGAAAATGCCCCAGAAGTGGCAACTCAACCTGAAGTTGAGGAAGTCCCTGAAGGACTCCATCCTGAAGATGGAAACCCCAATGCGTTGCGCGAAGAATTTCGCATGGGGAGGTCGAAACGCCCCCACTCAGTCGTTTTGGGAAATCATGATGAGTGGGTGGATGATCATGAGGAGATTGCCACCAATTATGTGGAATCAGGAGAGTCATATCATAGAAAGACCACTGTTGTCGACATATATTTTGCCTCAAAAATTGCTGACTCATTGAATCCAGATCTAGAACCAAAGTCCCTAATTGAGTGCCGGAAGCACTCAGATTGCGACAAGTGGAAAGCAGCAAACGAGGAAGAATTGTGTTCGCTTTGTAAAAGAGAGGTTTTTGGGCCTGCAGTCCCAACACCTTCTAATGCCATCCCTGTAGGATGCAAATGGGTCTTCCTCCGGAAGAGGAATGAACATGGAGAGGTGGTAAGATACAAAGCGAGACTAGTGGCACAAGGGTTCACGCAGAGACCCGGCATCGATTATGATGATACATACTCTCTTGTTATGAGTGGCATAACGTTTCGATATCTTATCTCTATGGTAGGTAACTTGAATTTGAAAATGCAGTTGATGGATGTTGTGACTGCATACTTGTATGGGTCACTTGATTCGGAGATCCATATGAGAGTCCCTAAAGGACTCAAGATCCCTGGATCGAATCAAAACCACAACATGTTCAGCGTCTGCCTGCAACAACCGGTTGAGTAACTTTCTCATACGTGTTGAAACAATCCGGAAGGATGTGGTTCAACCTTATGAGTTGAAACAATCCGGAAGGATGTGGTTCAACCGGTTGAGTAACTCTCTCCTGTGGAATGGTTATATCAACAATGATGATTGTCCCTGTGTCTTCATAAAGAAAACCAGTAATGGATTTAGCATCATCTTCATCTATGTCGATGATTTGAACATCATCGGTACGACCAGGGACATTGAGCAAGTGATGGCTTACCTCAAGATGGAATTTGAGATGAAAGACTTGGGTAAAACCAAGTTTTGTTTGGGCCTACAGCTCGAACACCTCCCTGAAGGAGTGTTTGTTCACCAGTCTACTTATACAAAGAGGGTACTTGAAAAGTTTAATATGGATGAGTGCCACCCTCTGAGAACCCCTATGATCGTTCGATCATTGGAAGCGAATAAGGATCCATTCTGACTCAAGGAAGAGGATGAACAATGTTTGGGACCTGAAGTTCCATACCTTAGTGCCATTGGGGCACTAATGTACCTTGCAAATTGCACACGGCCAGATATCGCTTTTGCAGTAAATCTATTGGCCAGGTATAGTGCCGCACACACTAGAAGACATTGGGTTGGTGTGAAAACCATCCTCAGGTATTTGAAAGGCACTTAGGACCTTGGGTTGTGGTTTTCGAAAAGGAGGGATATGACTATGGTGGGTTATGTGGATGATGGCTATATGTCCGACCCCCATAATGCCAGATCGCAGACTGGTTTTGTGTTTCTCTGTGGTGGTGCGGCCATCTCATGGCGGTCTGTGAAGCAGACTTTGGTTGCCACATCAACCAATCACTCAGAGATAATCACCCTGTATGAGGCCACACGAGAGTGTGTTTGGCTACGACGAATGATTAACCACATCCAGAAGTCATGTGTGTAGCGAACATGGCCTCATATGCCATTAGTTCAAGTTTGATTTTGGTGATTCATGACAACATGATCATTGGGACTAACCATATTGTTTTAGCATGTCTTTGTAGACACTTCTAGGTCCCAAGGATGCAAGAAAACCACATGCCAAAATAAGAAAATCAAGGGTCAAAACCGAGCAAGAAAGGAAAAGAAAAGACATCGTCGGATGAATCGACAATATCTTAATAGCAAGCGGCGGTGCAATCGTCGGACGAGTTGGTACACTGGTTGAAACCCTAGGCACCGTCAAATGAACTGACGGTACATTTTCTAGTAGCGTCGGACGAGTTGCAGAGGAAGAGCAGCGAAGACAGTAGCACCGGATGATCCGACGGTCTGAGTGTGGACACCATCGGTCTATTCGACGCTCAGTTTGAATCAAGACAGAGACGCGCCAAGATAAATCCTTCAGCACCAGATGATCCGACGCCTTGGTCAAGGTGAAGCATCGGTCTATCCGACGGTCGCGTGGAAGCTAACAGAAACGACTTGGCCGCGAGGTCTTCAGCACCGGATGAACTGACGCACCGTCGGTGTATAGCATCAGAGCAGTTGTGTCAGAGAATCTCAACGTCTATATGACGTGGGAGGGGCACCGGATGAACCGACGCCCTAGAAAATCTAGCATCGGTTCATCCGACGCTACCTTTTTCAGTGGCCGTTAGCCAATGGCTAGTTTGATGCCTTGGGCTATTTATACCCCCTCCACTCACCCATTTGAGGTTGCTGGATTGTGTGGAAGTGCATAGGAGTTCAAGACACCTAGAAGATCATATCCAATCCATCCAAGTGCTTAATTTCTCATCATTAGACTTGCATATGCTTTGTGTATGTGCTTAGTGCTAGGCTTAGCTTAGAGCTGAGTGAGTGCAATGTTCTGCCAAACTTGTGAGGTGATTCTTGAGGGAATCAAGTTGTACAAGGTTCGCCGGAAGCCTTGGGGCCTAAGTGGCTCACCGGCAATCATCATCGACCCTCCGGCTTGGTGTGGAGCGGCGAGGACACTTTGTGCGGGGGACGTGGAGACCCCCTTCCTAAGTGGAGAAGCTCCTTAGTGGAGGCGGCATCAAGGTGACAAAGGGAGCTTGACGAGTGCCTAAGTGGCGAGCCTTTGTGGCAAGTCAAGTGGTGCTCTTGGGAGAGACTTGGTGACCGGGAAGCCATACTCTTGTGTGAGTGCTTCAACAATGTGGACTAGGGGTGACTTAGTGGCTACCGATACCACGAGATAAATCGCGTGTCAAGAGTTTGCTTCCTCTCATCCCCTTTACGTTTCCGCATTTACTCTTTTGCAATCTTTGCTTGACTTTACTTTCGTAGAGTAGTATCATGCTAGGAATGGCTGTAGGTTGCAAACCTTGTTTTGGGATGGGAGTTTCACACTAGAACAACCCTAGTTGCACATATAGATAGCATGTTCTAGTTTATCTTTGTGTAAAATTAGTGAAGCCATATGTTAAGTTTTTAAGTTGCCTAATTCACCCCCTCCCCCTCTTAGGCTTACGAGCATCCGATTCCTTACAAGTGGTATTAGAGCCGAGACTCACTTCCTTCACAAGGAAACGCCAATTCGATTGGTAAATTGTGAAAACCGGCTCATTGGAACGGTTAGGCTTCACTGCCTAGTGAGTTGCTCTATAGAGGTATGAAATGGGTGGATACCTTCGGTTTGGCTCCACATTTCGATGGCACGGGCTATCCTCGGTGGAAGGTTCTCATGGAGGGCTATCTCCAAGCAAAGGACCTTGATGTTTGGAGAGTCACCGATGAGGGCATGAAAAATGGTACTAAGAAGGAAAAGCAATTTGATGTGATTGCTAAGAGTATCATTTTGTCCTCACTAGATGTAGGTGTTTCAATAGAGTTTTTACTTGTGAAAATGCTCATGAGCTATGGAAAACCATCAAGGAGCAAAATGAGGGTTCAAAAGAAGTTGCTAATGAACGCTACGGTTGTCTCCTTGAGAATTCAATAGCTTTAAGCAACTTGCAAATGAAAATGCCGAATATATGTACTCACACCTAAATGTGCTTGTCAATGAGATCAATGCTTTAGGTGTTAAGGACATCACGGACTTGAACATCAACCGCAAGATCCTTCAAAGTCTTTGGAAGCCCGATTATGACTTGGTGAAGGCAATCATCTACGAGAAGAAGCTCGAAGATTTGAAGCCATCTCATATCTTGAGCAAGATCATGGCACATGAGCTTCAACTCATGCCCAAGTCAAAGAAGGCGCCCCAAGAAAAGCTCCAAGAACCATCCTCTCCAACTACAAGCCATGCCCTCTCAAGCCAACAAGAGAAGGTGTTGAGTAGGACGGCTACTCATGGAAGCTCAAGTGAGGATGATAGTGATGATGGTAACGATGGAGATTCTTCAAGTGATGAAGAGGTTGAATCCATGGTGGCCGAGTACGCGAAGAAGATCTTCAAGTATGTGAAGAAAGTCAACATGTACAACTACAACGTCCACTTGAGAGAAGGGCGTCATCATCAACACATCAGGTTCACCAAGATCGAGCACAAGCCCAAGAAGAAGGTGGTCAAGGAGAGGAGACCAAGGCAAGAAGCAACTATCGCCGTCCGTGAGTGGACAAGTGGTGGAGAATCAAGTTCTTCTAGCTCAAGTGATGAATCAAGAAAGAACTTCACCACCCGCTTCATGCAAGGTCCTTCATCATCACTACACATGTGCCTCATGGCCCAAGGTATGGAAAGCAATGTAAGTGATGACGAATCCGACACCACCTCTCCTGATGATCTTGTTGAGCTAGTCCATGAGCAAAAAGGAATGCTTAAGAAACAAGCTAATGAAATTAAAGAACTCAATGCTCTCAATGATCTTAGTGCAACCCTTGCTACAAATTATGAACAATTGTTGTGCAAATTCAAAGTGCAACCCTTGCTACAAATTATGAACAATTGTTGTGCAAATTCAAATTGCTTAGCAAGGAGTGTGATGAGCTAAAACCTAAGTTTGAGAGCAAAGAGACTAAAACAAGTAATTCCTTTGAGCTTGATGAATCATCTATCCCATGTGCAATTCCTATCTCCAAGGTAGATGCTTCAACTTCTTGCATTGATTTAATTGATGAATCTTGCTCACCATCTTGCAATGAGAATGTTGTTGTAAAAAAATGTGATTGTCTCATAGGCAAAAAAAATGATGAGCTCAAGCAAGAAGTGAAATGGCTCCGATAGAGGTTGGCAAACTTGATGGGCAAGGGCAAGAACGATGAGGAACAAGTGGACATCTCTCAAGACATGAAGAGCAAAGTCCAACCTTCTCAAGATAACCATGATCCCAAGGTGAAGAAGCTTGAGAAGGGTGCAACTGTGACTTGCTACAAGTGTCATAGAGAAGGGCACAAGTTCTACAGATGCCCTCAATTTGTCAAGAAGATGGACAAGGGCGAGAAGAAGAAGTTGAAGCCCACCATCAAGAGCTCCCTCATCTACACCAAGCCCAACCGCAAGAACAAGACCAAGAGCAACACCTACGTCATCAAGAAGAAGGCAAATGGCAAGGTGGTTGCACACAAGGTTGGGAAGATGAAGGAGGAGCGGGGTTGGAACCAACCCATTTGGGTGCCCAAGGAAGTTATCACCAACATGAAGGGGCCTCAAATGGTTTGGGTTCCAAAGGCCACTTGAAGGCCATGAGAGCGGGGACTTGGGAGGCTTGGCACAAAGAAGTTGTGAAGATTCAAGCCTAGAAGCCAAGCTTGCAAGTTGAACATATGTTGCCCAAGTTCCCCGGTTGAGGTAATGGAAACATGAACCGATCTCATGTATCATTGTAGCTCCATTGCCTTGTTTAGGTTGCATTTGTTGCAATATTTACATATGGTAGGTTGCTTTTGTCATGTGCTAACCCATGAGCAACCTACATGGTTTGATTAGTGTGTAGGAAAGCCACTTGTTCTTTCATGGTGCATGTTTTCATATATATCTCTTTGCATCATGAGCAAGCTATAGGGTTAGCTTTCCTTTTGTTGTCATAAACATTATGCATACATTTGGTTGGTGATTCAAACACTAAATGCACACATTTAGGGGGAGCTCATCCTATGGTTTGGTTATGGGACTAACATTGTTTCAAGCTTATCTTATGTAGTCCTTTAGAGACGCGTTCCGGTGCAGTACATCATTCTAAGAGAATTCTATTTCACTCTCAAATGTGATCTAACATCTCTAAAAGAGTGAATATAGCAATATGAGCTTTATGCTATTGAGTCATGTCCTTGCAAGCTTATGTCTCTATACAAGTTCAAAGGCAATGTACTCATACATTCCTAATCCTTGTGGTACCCCAAGTGTCTTCTCTACAAGCTTCTTTCAAGTGGTGCCACCTAGTGATATCATCTCCAAGAGGCTCATCTCAATGTGGTGCCAACAAGGTAGAGAGGACCATCCCCCGGAGGTATGCAATGATCAAAAGACTACAAGTGATATCTACAAGTGGTAATAACAAGAACCCATTTGTCTTATCTCTTTCCTTTAAGCTACCTCCTTGCATCATATGCTTTAAGCTTCCTTGCCTTACAAGTTTGTAGTTGTGCACTTGCTTTTCACATTATCTTTTTGTGCACACACTTAAGGGGAGCTTATTTTGTATCATGCTAGTCTCATGAGCTTGTGATCCACCTCAGTTATTCTCACATGTGGTATCTTCATTGATATCATACATATGGATCATGGTTCATGTGGCTTTCTCCGTTATATTTAACATTTCTCCTTGAGCTATGTTTGCTAGGACTTGCTAGTTTCCTTGGAGCCTTTTGTTTTGGACTTTTTCGAGATTTTATTCCAAAGGGGGAGAATGTGAGACCAAAGCAAGCCAGTGGTTTAAGCAAACTAGTGGTTTAAAGGATATGAGACCAAAGGGGGAGAATGTGAACATAAGAATAGAAGATCAAAAAGGGGGAAGTCTGATCTAGGGGGAGTTTGGATGATGGTAAGCATCCAAGCAAGTGTAAGTGGTTCTAATTCTGTCAATTTTTGCAAAGTTATGCTTGCTTTGGTTGTGTTGCCATAAATCACCAAAAAGGGGGAGATTGTAGCGAACATGGCCTCATATGCCATTAGTTCAAGTTTGATTTTGGTGATTCGTGACAACATGATCATTGGGACTAACCATATTGTTTTAGCATGTCTTTGTAGACACTTCTAGGTCCCAAAGATGCAAGAAAACCACATGCAAAAATGAGAAAATCAAGGGTCAAAACCGAGCAAGAAAGGAAAAGAAAAGACACCATCGGATGAACCGACGGTATCTTAATAGCAAGCATCGGTGCAATCATCGGACGAATTGGTACACTGGTTGAAACCCTAGGCACCGTCGGATGAACCGACGGTACATTTTCTAGTAGCGTCGGACGAGTTGCAGAGGAAGAGCAGCGAAGACAGTAGCACCGGATGATCCGACGGTCTGAGTGTGGACAACGTCGGTCTATCCGACGCTCAGTTTGAATCAAGACAGAGACGCGCCAAGACAAAGCCTTCAACACCGGATGATCCGATGCCTTGGTCAAGGTGAAGCGTCGGTCTATCCGACAGTCGCGTGGAAGCTAACAGAGACGATTTGGCCGCGAGGTCTTCAGCACCGGATTAACCGACGCACCGTCAACGGCTATGTGACGTGGGAGGGACACCGGATGAACCGACGCCCTGGAAAATATAGCATCGGTTCATCCGACGCTACCTTTTTCAGTGGCCGTTAGCCAACGGCTAGTTTGATTCCTTGGGCTATTTATACCCCCTCCACTCACCCATTTGAGGTTGTTGGATTGTGTGGAAGTTCACAGGAGTTCAAGACACCTAGAAGATCATATCCAATCCATCCAAGTGCTTAATTGCTCATCCTTAGACTTGCATATGCTTTGTGTATGTGCTTAGTGCTAGGCTTAGCTTAGAGCTGAGTGAGTGCAAGGTTGTGCCAACCTTGTGAGGTGATTCTTGAGTGAATCAAGTTGTACAAGGTTCGCCGGAAGCCTTGGGGCCTAAGTGGCTCACCGACAATCGTCATCGACCCTCCGACTTGGTGTGGAGCGGCAAGGACACTTTGTGCATGGGACGTGGAGACCCCCTTCCTTAGTGGAGAAGCTCCTTAGTGGAGGCGGCATCAAGGTGACCAAGGGAGCTTGGCAAGTGCCTAAGTGGCTAGCCTTTGTGGCGAGTCAAGTGGTGCTCTTGGGAGAGACTTGGTGACCGGGAAGCAATACTCTTCTGTGAGTTCTTCAACAACGTGGACTAGGGGTGGCTTAGTGCCTACCGATACCACGGGATAAATCACATGTCAAGAGTTTGCTTCCTCTCATCCCCTTTACGTTTCTGCATTTACTCTTTTGCAATCTTTGCTTGCCTTTACTTTCCTAGAGTAGTATCATGCTAGGAATGGCTGTAGGTTGCAAACCTTGTTTTGGGATGGGAGTTTCACACTAGAACAACCCTAGTTGCACATATAGATAGCATGTTCTAGTTTATCTTTGTGTAAAATTAGTGAAACCATAGGTTAAGTTTTTAAGTTGCCTAATTCACCCCCTCCCCCTCTTAGGCTTACGAGCATCCGATTCCTTACAATGTGGTAAGGGCGTTGTCAACACCCCCACCATTATCTATGAAGATAATGTTGCTTGTGTTGCACAGATGCATATGGGCTATGTGAAGAGCAATCTAACGAAGCATATTGCTCTAAAATTCTTTTATCCCCACGAGCTCCAGAAGAGTGGGGAAATTAAGATCCTGCAAGCAAGATCATGTGACAATCTTGCAGATTTATTTACAAAATCTCTACCGGCCTCCAGCTTCTATAAATGCATTTATGGAATTGGAATGAGGTAGCTTAGAGATTTGCAGGGTTCAGGGGGAGACTTACCCTGAGAGCCATAGCCCAAGTTTGTGATCTTGAAGATCACAAGTCGGTCCTGAAGACCTGACTCGAGCATCAACTGTTGTACTCTTTTTCCTTGATGAGTTTTTTCCCACTAGGTTTTCTCATGCAAGGTTTTTTACGAGGCAACAAGTGCAACATAAGTGAGGCCTGTGATGTACTATTTTCTCCTACCTTTTTTCCCACTGGGTTTTTGGGGGGGAGTTTTTAACGAGGCATACACATGGCATACAATTGGCCAAGGGGGGTGTTACGAATCGAATTCAATGTGGGCAATTAATGGAGGGTTGCAATTAATGGAATGATGTAATTAATGGAGAGAAGTAGGGAATGGAGAGATGAGGAGATAGAGATGAATTAATGAGTTTTTACTCCTCCATCTTCATCCCTCTATAAATAGAGGGGGTTTACCCCTTTGTACAGATATACATCCAGTGAAAGTGCAATAAAAGAGCTCTCCCTCTCCCTCTCCTATCCTGCCTATGTACTTGTTCTTGATTAGCCACTGTGTTCTAGTGTGTGTTCTAAGTGCTTGAGAAACATGATTTCTAACACGTAGTAAGCGACATATAGTTGCTAGCCTTAATTCTATGCAGCACGAAGGCGTCTATCTCATCACCACAGAAGTTGCTAACTAATCCCCCTTTCAAATTGCAGCTTGTGATACTTAAAAGTTCATATTTATATTATACAACTAGATTATACTATATTTAAATACATACTAATAGCCATGAATCAACATTTGCCAAAATAACTATCAATTTGGGAAATTTGACGAAGAGATTACGTATTGTATCCCTCCATCATTTCTTTAGGTGATATACGGAAGGCTTATCACATGTTTCTAAACAAAATATGGACACAATAGCATCATTAAGTTTTTAAATAAACTGAAAATATGAGTATTTTCTATTACTGAGAGTTAGGGATTCAAATTCTTACCCTGGATGCACATGTTGCACCATGTAAAACCAAACTACTCCTTCCGTTCTAAATTGTAGGCCGTTTGATTTTTTATCTCCAAGTTTTACCATTCATATTATTCAAAAATTTTGTGAAATATCACTTCTTGGCTTGATTTATTAACAAAATTTCTTGAAGAATGACTAAAATTTGATTATATTTGCAAAACTTTTTTAATAAGACGATCAGTCAAATTTGAGGTAAAAAAAGTTAAACGATCTATAATTTAGACCGGTTTGCTTTAGTCATGACTCATGACCCCCCCCCCATATTTGTCTTGAAAGCCATGTAGGTTGCCCTAAATACCCTCCATAATCCGTGGAGTAGAATTGCCAATGTGTACCTAGATTTCAGCCTTCTTTTCACACTAAGCTACTATAACCTCGACCTAGGATCATTAAATTCTCTCTCCCTAGGCTAAAATGTCCAATCCTAGCTGGCTGACATACATGGGAGCGTGTTGACAGTGAAATTCCGTCAACCTAGCTATGAGTTTACCTTTAGTGTTGGCATGAGTTTTATATCTTATCCATCGGTACTAACCCCCTTGATATAACAAGTTCATTCGTGCATGTCGGTTTTGGAGTTTAGTGTTTATGCAGGGTTTTGACGTTGAAAGCAAGACTTCCGGGATACGTTCATCAAGCACCTTGACAAGACCTTGAAGCCCGATACAAGTCATGTAATGAAGCAAACTTGACTCCAAGAAGCCCAGGGACCAAACCCAAGAAGATGACAAACTCCAAGGACCTAGTCGGAAAAGTGTTAAATCTTGTGAGACAAGGAGCTTTGTCCAACTCGGAGAGAAACTGACGACAAGAGCCCACATGCAAAGGGGGGAAGGATCTAGAAGACTCAGGAACCGACGCCACGTGAAGGAGGCAGGTAACTGGGCCGGGGTGGGCCCAGGCCGGTCGGCCCGGCCCATTCCGGGGCCCAGTCGCCTCCCCCTTTGACCTAGCCGCCATTCGGGCTATTTATAGCCCCGGGGTCGAGAGCCACGCATCAATCCATTCGTCATCGGCCGCCGAGGAGCAGAGAAGAGAGTGACACCATCTCGGAGAGGAGAGGGTCGAGCTAGTTGACTAGGGTCTCCCTAGCCGACGTGGGAACCTTGCATGGAAGACCATGTCGGAGTTCCCAGAGCTAGAAGCAAGATCGAGGTAGGATCCTAGTGGGATCTTAGTTCGTTTATCATGTACTAGTTGATGTATCAAATTGAATCTGATTCTTAGCGACTAAGTGTTTCTCTGAAGTCTTCGTTTTCGATCGGCTTTGCTTATCTTAGATCTATTCTCGAGATAGATCACATAGGGTGTTCTTGTAGCCATGGTGGCTAGAGGTGCACGCCTGACCTTCCGAAAGATCTTGACTTGTCCTCGGGCTCGCCCTAGACTACCCGTATGAATAGGAGTGCGTTGTGACAGAATGGTGGCTCTGAAAGGCGGGTGTTTTCGGAGTCAGATGGGAAACCACGGTTTAAAGAGGCTTCTAATTAGATTAAACTTGTTACTTCTTCTTTTGCTTGGAACTTCAACAAAAGGCTCGATCCGACCTCTCTAGATCAGTTTATCTACCCCCTCTATCTTTTCTACCTTCGGTCTTTAGTAGATTAGATTCGTTTTTATTGTTATTTGATTAGATGCATTAGGGTTTTATCTCTCGAAGTTTGAAGTTTCTTGGCATTACTAGATCATCTCTTGCATCACACATTTGTTCCACGGATTCGATACCTTGGGTTCACCACTCGAGGGAAGAAGGGTCCCTTGACTACGACGGGAGACTTGTACGCTTGCAAGTGTAAATGAACTTTGATACAACTATTAACCGTCAACAGAGCGTATCAGGTGGAAACCAAGCCACCTGTGCAAATTATGGAAACTCTGATGAGAACCGCCGGATCTAGTTCTAGAGGCTGCGGAGAGAGGTGGGGTAATTTTACGAAAAACTGCCCGCCACCCACTCCTAATCACATTGTTTTGCAAAATCCACCCTACCCGGGTGCTATTGCTCCCCCTTTCTGTTGCTTTCGAGTGGGTTCTCGGGTGCCGCGCGCCCACCGGGCGACAACCATGATGGCATGTACAGGAGCCATTGCGCCTGCGTGTGCACGCGCATGCTCGACAGGTTCCGCAGCGGCATGCTGGGTCTCAACATCCATTCGTGTCCACCCCCTACCCTGTCGCGTCGTCTTCTTCTTCTTAAGATTCTATCGTCGTCTTTTTCGAATTCTCCCAAGCAACCTCTAGCCCGTGCAGTGGGAGGAATGCTCTATTAGGAATTCAGTTCAGGATTAGCACGAAGCAGGAGCTGCAAAGAGGAGTTCAAAGAAGGAAAAATGGGTTCAAATTTGGTGCTAAGACATGGGATTGGGAGTGGTCCTTGCAGGGCTGGTACCGCGCCCTGTCGAAATTCCGCTATCCCAGCGCACACCACCACCCCTCGACCCCCGCGAGCCGTCGGCCCTCAGCCGCCCAACATGCGTGATGTCGTCGGTAGGTCCAGCTCGTCCATGAGGACCTCGAAGCCGACCTCCTCTATGTCACGGCTTCGGTGTTCAAGAGCAGTCGCGTGTCGCAGCAGGAGACGATGAGCAGGACAGGCTTGCTTCCGGTGCGGGCACCACCGGGAGGAACCACGTGAAGTCCGGCATCCTGAGCACGTCCGGCTATGCGCGCAGGCTGACACGGCCGCCGCCTCCATTGCGAGAAGACACCATCGCCACCCCGTAGAAATTTTTTTAGAGTTATAGGGCAAAATGCCCCCCGCCTTAACAAAGACAGATATCAGAGTTTTACATACAGGTTCACGAGCGCTCGCAAAAGATTGCTAGGTCACAGACCTGTTAACCGCAACCCACCATCCCTGCTCACAGGATGCAGAAAAACCCCGACAACCAACAGCTGACATAACAATTTCTACTGAATGCAAAACTGAAGAAAAACAAGCTAAACAACTATGGGAAACTTCAGGTTTTCTTGGTGGCCTCTTCTACATCAATTTGTCGGAGGAGCATCACACGTTCACCCAGATTGCATCCTTCACCACCGTCCGTTCTTCTGGCTGCACCTTTTCATTCCTGCCCATCATCAGTTCCATCTCCCGTATCTGTACGGCCCAGTCTGCCATGCAAAGAGCTCCCCTAGGAGCCCTCACCTTGAGATCATTTCTGGACTTTTTGCAGAATAAATCAGTTTGGAAATGCAGTTCTCCAGATCTCCCTTTTTGTCGGCTGGGCACAGGATTAGCCAATTCTGCGCCAGTCCAGCCACTCTCATCAGCAGCTGTCCCATATTCCTCCACACTTCATTCTGAAAACAAAGCTCATTTCTTAGTTTCCAAACAGCCCAAAGGGCAGCAGTGCTAAAGATGTTAAGGACAAATCGAAAGACACCACCGCCGCTCCGCGAACTCAATGGATTCCACCGCGCGTATTCCGGCAGGAGGACGGACTATGACGACATGACGAGCAGCGGGTGGGTGCCCTAGACAGTGACGAGCTGTCGGGCGACGTGTGGCTCACCGTGACGGTGTTCCTGGAGCTCGCCATGCCCATGGATGGGCGGCGGCGGGCGGGGATTCGAGGGGCAGCGCGTCGTGGCCGGTGAGGATTTGAGGGGCGGTGGCCGGCGGGAAGTCAAAGGGGTGGTGATCGGGGGGGTCGAGGGGTGGCGGTGTGCGTTGGGCTGGGGCGCTGGGGATCAGGAAGGGGGGATTTTGCAAAACAAAATGCATTTAGAATTGGGGTTGCAGGCGTTTTTTCGTAAAATTACGCCACCTCTCTCCCCAACCTTTAGATCTAGATCCGGCGGTTCTGATCAGAGTTTCCATAGTTTGCACAGGTGGGTTGGTTTCCACCTGATACGCTCCCGACATACATTAGTATGTGAGAACATATTTTGAGGACTTCTTTTCTAAGGTAGAGCTAAAGGTATTATAGATGCAACCCACTAAGAGGCATTAACTATATTTTTCTCAACATGCAAGTCATCTACCTCACATGTCATGTCATAATCCACTAGATAAATCTTTGCGAGTATCATGCTCCAAAATTCCAACAATAAAAGTACATGAAAGATCAATCATTTAACAATCGATTTCTCTCAACAAAGTGAATATATTTCATATATATTGTTGTTTGTAAGAGAATGTTGCATACCAATCACCTAGTTTATAATTTCTAATTTTCATCTTTTAACGTTGCTTAAAATTTCCCGCAACAACGCGAAGGGTATCACCTAGTGTATATAGGAAGTTGAACACTGTTGTGCTAACGTAAACGAAACTTTTTATATCAATCAACTCGCAAATCATGCGTGGGTAGGGAATGGTGGGTGGAGCAGAATATATAATACCTAATGCTAGGCAGGCCAATAGCATTTCCACGCCAATACTTGGCGAGTTTTTGGCGAAACAATCAACAATTCATCGTGGCATCATTGATATTGTGTTTTCTTTCTTTCTTCATGTTCACACATATGCACAGCATCATGTTATTACTTCTGCATTAGCCACAATTACACGCCTGTAAGATTTACGTTCATACGGGGGAGTACTGTGCCTGATTGATATGTGAACATTTGTGTCCTTTTTAGAAAAAAGAATTTTTATTACGACCTCTGCATAAGTTATGCACCTAACCATTCATTATTACAGTCTCAGCCTCTGACTGAATAAGGATGAGCTTTCAAAAAGCAATACCAACAAATGAAACGATAATGCCAATTACGAATTAAGCCTATTATATGAAAACCACCCGTGCTTGGCGCAAACCTCCATAGACACAGTCTCCAACATGCGACATACATGCTTCAAACTCGATATGTCTTTCTCCTTTTGAAGGATGGTCCAGAACCACATCCAAAGTGGTCCTGAAAATAACCTGCAAATAAGAATATAATCTTTTCTCATCAAAAACCGCATCATTGCGGCACAAATAGATAGACCAGAAAATTGCACATACTCCCACACAAACTTGGGGTCTTATTTTTTGGTTTATTTGTTGGAGCCAAACTCCAGAATATTCGCTATATTAGTTGGTGCTTGTAAACCAAAAGCAAATTGAACCACTATCCAAACAAATTGTGCAACATGACAACCAAAGAATAAATGACGGATGGTTTCCTTGTTGTTACAAAAACAACATTTGTCATCACCTCTCCAATTCCTCTTTAACAGGTTGTCTTTAGTTAAAATGACCCCCTTTAGTACAAACCAAACAAATACCTTAAATTTGAGGGGTATTTTCAGTTTCCATACTGATTAATTTAGAGGAAAAGCAAACAGATTTACCATATTTTGGTACATTGATTGCACTGTAAAAGTTCCTTGCTTCGTAAGGTTTCATTTAATGGAGTCATGTTGGTTATCTAATTGCACAAATGCAACTTTTGCGACTAACTCATTCCACCTCTGTAGTTTTCCCCACTAATGCTCTTCTAAACTGATATGTTTAGTGGCGCAGACTTAAAAACATGAGTGTTGACGGATAAAAGACGTATCCCTCTACGATCCGCAAGCGTACGGACCCCACACCTTTTTCACCACGGGATTCCCAAGGTTCTTGTCAATCCGCGGAGCAAGGGGATCACAAGCGTTCGATCAACAACAACACACTAGCTACTAAAACCCTAACTACTATTATACTAGAAAACACTAAACTACACTAGAGAGAATGATAAACGATCAAGATAGAAGACACTCGCCCACGGGTCTACGATACTAAAGCATGCAATCGCTTAAAGACATGAAAACCAATCTAATCTATCGGGGATGTGACCACGGTTTCGCCCTTTCCCTCCTCTCGTACTGTCACTACGCGAAGGTATTCATGACTAGACCTTTGATGACCACGGTGTATTGAATGGATCCAAGGAAGCATTGGAGCTCGTACTTCCTCTACGGCACGGTTGCAAGCCTTAAGCATTAAAGTATATTCAACACAAGATGATAGACAGATAATCCGACAAAGTGCGATTACATCTCAAGATCGATTACAACCCATGGACGAATGAGAAGATTACCCCATCAAGGTGCTGGTCATGGCACCGTTGATCATGGTTTCCCTTCCGCCGGTGTCTTCCTTCTTCTCCACAAGAGGGTGCTTCCTTCGGGGTGCTTGATCTCCCGCCGGAGATCCTCCTCCTCTCTCTCTAGCTTGTGGATGGCCTTTCGGTGCGAATAACTCCTCTCTCCGGTGTTGGCGGCGCGTCGTGGGTTTTAGGGTTGAAGATCCTTCGAGGGCAAGGAAGACGGGACCGAACCGGTGCCCGAAGTGGGCTGGGCCAGTTCGGCCCGGTTCGGTCGCCCCTTTTGCTCCATGGGTCCTCGTGCACTTATCTACTTTGCCCCCTCCACTTGCATGATTTTGACGCTGTTATCCTCGCGATCAAGATGGAGGCTCTCTTTGCATGAAGTTTGATCTTTTACGCTTCAATCCTCGGGGGTGTTCCTCGTAGCACTTCGGTCCTCGCCACCGTTGGAAGTGATTTCAGCAAGCTCATGAACACGAACAAGACTCCATGAATGCTCCTTTGAACTTGTTGCGAATTCGTCCTTTATGTCCATGTTTTCCTACATACACACAACACTTCCAAATGCATGCACAAAGATGAACTTGTTATATGATTAGTGTGCCTAGTGGCTGGTTAGTTCCATAATCAAATCCAAACCAAAGTGTAATGAACATGCTAGGTGCACCAAAATACACCGTCAACAATGAGTATTGTTCTTTGAGAGTAAAGTTTTCCAACCACTTGTCCTCCACGTTTGCGTCTGTATGTTGTTTCGAAAAAATTATAGGAGATAATGGTGGGTGGGAGCAGCATTGACAAAGTCAAAGAGGGTGAGCACGTACATACACTGGTGGAGGAGGGGGCATTAGTCCCGGTTGGAAAGACCCTTAGGGACTTGAAGTCGATCCAAGACTAATGATAAGAGACAAAAGACCTAAGTTTAGTATCGAGAAAATGAATTTGGACTAAAGGGGACCTTTACCAACCGGGATTAAAAGATTTTCCAGAAAACCGAAAAAGGCCCACGTGTAGCACCGGCACCGTTACTCCACTTCACAAATTGAGCTCCAATTCCACCACATAAACAATCAAAACAACACTTCGTAAAATCACATTCACAAACATTCCGAGCCAAGTTCATCTCTCACAAAAGAATCATACAAATAAATCACGAAGAATCATTCACAACATCACACAAGTGATAACCATTCGAACATTTGATTCACAAGTCACAAAACAAACATCAAAGACCTTGCACTGTCGTCGCCGCTCCATCCTTCCTCCACGTACACTTGCGTGCTCGCGTGACATCAAACCAGGCTCCACCGCCACCAGGCCGAGGCTGCCGACGCCCCAGCGCTAGGCTGCGCCGACACTAGGTTGAGGCCGCCCGCGCCAGGACGCATCAGCTCCGGCATGAGGCCGCCCATGCTGAGATGTGTCAGATGTGGGATTTGCTTTCATTGAGACGCGCCAGGTCCGGCCCGAGGCCGCCCGTAGCAGGACAGTTAGCTCGCAGAACCGCACCGCATCAGGACGGGGGCTCGTCGGGCCACATCAGACGTGGGATCCACCTGCCTTGTTGTGCCTCGTGCTGGGATTCAGGAGGGAGAGGAAGGAGCTCATGAGGGGCAGATACGGAGGAGAGACAAAGAGAGGCAGAGGAAGGAGATAAGGGAGACGGTCGGCCAACACTGATAAATGAGAGCGCATCGGTAGGAGAAAGCCTTTAGTGACTAGTGGTGTTTCCACCCGAGACTAAAGGATGACCCATTAGTCACAGGTGGAAGCACCACCTTATACTAAAGTCTCACGCCAATAATTGTTGCCACACTAGTCTTGGACCCAAGTACTTTAGCCAAAGGCCCAGTTGGTATTACCAATCTGGACTAAAGGGTCGGGGCATTCGCGGCCATTCATGGCCACGTTACTTTAAACTCTTTAGTCTCGGCTCAAAATTTTTACCAGCACTAAAGGCTCGAACCAAATGTGAGTTCTCTACTAGTGATAGGCACTAGGGTACGCAAGAGTGTTAATTTTATTATTAATTTGGAATGAAGAGACCAATTTAATTTAATTTCTTACTTAATTTACTACATTTATCATTGTTGCTGGCAGCTTTTTTTTCTAGCAAATTCCCTGTATGCCATTGCAAAATGCAACTCATTGTTGACACATCTTATCCTATATATTTATAAGTCAACTAAACATGAGAAAAGGGCATAAATATTAATATCAACTTAGAATAGGGTGCCACTAACAGTTTTTCTGGAGATTTAGTAAACAATATAAATCCAGGAACCATTTGGGAAAAGTGCTAAGAGAATCAAATCTAGAATACTCCAAAAGGCTCCAGAACTCAACGTGACTTGGCACCCAAGAAAGAAGCATCTAGAAGAAGCGACAGGCCACCTGGCCGAAGTGGGCCCTGAGTGGGGCCCACCCCAGCCCCATCATCCTCGTGGTGGGGCCGGTCAGCCTCCCTCGGCGCCACCTCAGCCCTACTTCCATAAGGTTCTTCCACCGCCTATGAGGATCAATCTAAACCACTCGTTAGGTCGATTTGATCAAACGGAGCACGTCTACCCCTCAAGGCTATATAAGCAGCCCCCCTGCCCCCTGGCAGAGGCATCTGGAAACCTGAGTTTGCATACACCAGATCAAGTCATCAAGTTAGAGATACTACATTCTAGAAACACCATATAGCACAGTAGCTAGCTAGTCTAGATCTAGGAGGAGGCAAGTAGGGATGAAAGTGGTGTGGATAATTTCCGCATCCGATCCGATCCAAATCCGAATTATGCGAATATGGAGAAGAGTTTTTTATATCGATGCGGATGTGGATAATCCGAATCCGATTGTGTGCGGATGCGGATAGGATATGGAGTTAGTGATATCCGATGGTGTTGGTTATCCGATACTTGAATGCGGATAATCTGATGCCTATAATAGGATATCCGACTACTATGATAGCCCAATACGACTCATACACTGATCTTTTAGCCCACAAAATTTTCACTATATATATAGTGTGTGCACGTGCATGAAAAACCTTAACCACAGTCATGCATAGAGCATCATTTGTCACCATTTGAAATTAAATATAAGCATGTATTATCCGACTATATTAATTTGCATCTGCTCCGCAACCGATCTGACTCTGCACCAAATCCGACATCCGAAAAAATCCGCATCCGTAACCGCATCCGTGAAATATCCGCTCCGCTCCACATCCGACAAAAATATATGGATGCGGATGTGGTAAAGGTATTATCCAATCTGATCCGTTTTCATCCCTAAAGGCAAGGCGTCTACTTGGCTCCTGATCGTCTAGAGGCTGATCGAGATACTGATCTAGCTTCGCTCTTGTAAGTTCTTATCTAGTTCCTTACATTTGTTATACAGACATATGTTCTTATCAATGATTATATTCGACATTATATGCTTTGGTGTTTATTATGATAAAATGTTTAGCATAGTTGATTTGCATTTATATTCATGTATGGAGTCCTATAGCCCTCACCTAGATCATTTGTTAACATGGGTGAATGGTAAAGACAGTGTAAGCGTGATGCTTATATTGTATTTATCTGTGATTGCACCCTATATGTCGGGTCGTGTGGTAGATCGTGGTGGTGACAACACTATTGAGTCCTTCGCAGTCCACCCCCCGTGTATAGGACTAGTGGAGCCTTATACTGTTTGGGTTATTTCAAGTTTTGGCCTTGATCCTCCTGGATAGTCTCCCCATGCATTAATATAATAGTTCTTCTTCCATGATTGTTAAATGTTTGCACTAATCATAGTTTGCATTGACTTATAGTTTACAGTTATCGTTTCCTCTCTAACTAGACTTTGTTATGTTTCTCTTGCTATAATGACACTTTCTAGCTACTCATGATGTTATGACTTGAACAATGCTATCAATATTTTTATCTTTATGTCACTTACCCCTATTTATAGCAATTGATATAATTTGGACACTGTACATTATAAAACTGAGAGATGAGCATGTATTAGCTATTATGGATTAGAAAGACTTCTTTCCCTATGGTAGAATATAAATACGATACCTGGTTTTACTCCTGGTTAAAATGCTACAATGGTATATTCATATCTGTTTGCTTGCAGATTCCCAGTTTATATATATCTTCTTTTCTAGAGATCCAAGGCATAAGTAAGAGTACCATATCCATGCATTTTCTGGCACACCTGTCAGCGCTGACAACCTATATCGAGTTGTGCTATGAATCGTGTAGGAGTTCACCTTTTTGTTGAATCTGAAAGCAACATCTGATATACACTTATCATCATGTTAAGATATACCTTTGCATTTTTGGTGTTGTCGATAGAGATGGATCTTATATACGTTTCTAGTCGATGACATTAGCAATGTCAACAAGCATTTTTGGCGTCGTTACTGGGGAAAGAAAGTCTATAGCCTAGATGAAAAGTTTCAGTAATAGCATGCATGCATCTCTCACACATAATGTATCGAGAACCCAAATTATCATTGCTTAAACAGGCTTACCCTTGTTTTTTCCACTTTTGTCTATCTTATTTCAGGGTAATGTATGAATAAGAATCTTCCAGAAAACTTCGTTTCAGATCCAGAGAAAATCTTAAGGAAGGCAAGGTCAAAGCTCATGTCTCCTGATTCTTGGCCCACGACTTCTTTCTTGGGAGATTAAAGGGCGCGAAGCTTAACACCCGCGTTCGAAGTAATGACAAACAAGTCTCTACGTGAATACTCCGCACCGACCCCGGACAACATTCGTACTGGTCCGACTGTCGCTGTAGGAAATGCTGCTTTTGAGCTCAAGCCTGCACTGATCAACATGGTACAAGCTAGCCAATTTTGTGGAAAAGCTCATGAAGATGCCAACAAACACCTTCAACATTTCTTGGAGATGTGTAGCACCTTCAAGATCAAAGATGTTCCAAGTGATGTAGTCCTACTTCGTTTATTCCCATTCTCATTATTGGGGCGAATGAAGAAATGGTTTTATTCCAACAAAGACAAATTTACAACTTGGACATTGTGTTCTACTGCCTTTATGGCAAAGTTCTTTCCTATAGGCAAAACCAATGCCTTACGGAGGAAGATTTCGAGTTTTCAGCAACAACATGAGGAGCCTGTTCCTGAAGCATGGGAGTGCTTTCAAGACTACATTTCAGAATGCCCACATCATAGAATGGAAAACTGGTTGCTCTTGCAGACCTTCTACCACAGGCTCTCTACCAACACCCATGAAACAATGGATGCTGCAGCTAGAGGTGCTTTCCTGTCCCTTACACTTACTCAAGCTACTAACCTTTTGGAAAAGATGGCGTCCAATCAAGCTTGCAACGAGGAACGTCAACCCCGCAAGAAAGAAAGAGGAATGCACCAGCTCGAGGAGGTAGACAAGCTGTCCGCCAAAATGGAGTTACTGATGAAGAGGCTTGAAGACAAAGCCCCTGAGAAGAAGGAAGTCATGCAACTCTTCGAATCCAGCATGACCTGTGAAGAGTGTGGACACACTGGACACTTAGGGAGTCAATGCCCTCAGCTGGAGGAGGACATGAACTACATCAACAATAACAACCAATATCGTCCCTAGCAGAATCAAGGATGGACTCAGCAGAGGACCAACTACTCAGGTAACTATTCAGATAATTATCAAGGTAATAATTCTTCCAATAATTTCTCACCTTTAAGAGACTTAGTCCAAAACCAGGGTAGAATTATGGAGAATCTGTCCAAGGAGTTAGCTTCCACTGATAAAATACTCGAAACTATTAGTAATAAAATGAAAAGTTCTTCTTCTACCATCAAGAGCCAACATAGCTTTAATAAAATGCTAGAATCTCACATTTCTCAGCTGGCATCTTTGTTCCCACGGCTAACCCAGGTAAGATTCCGGGCCAGCCGAAGAATTAGAATCTGCAAATCTTGTCGATATTTATTCTGCAGATCTATGTAATACCCTAATTTTTGCAAAATTTGGCTTCTATTAAAATTGGCTAGAAACCCTTAATTGATCTTAAGGAATATAAGGTTGTTTTATTTTCTTTTAGGCGTTTAAAATTTTTCTAAAATAAAATTAATGAACCATAGGATTTAATTGTTGCATTCATGCTGGTGCATTGATTTTGGTTGTTGGAGTTCAAATTCAAAGTTTGAATTCATGTGCTTGAGCTCTTTTCAAATTGTTCAAATCCTTTTTCTTCCCACCCCTATTCCCTTCCCCTTTTCAGCCCAACCCCGCTCCTAGCCCAGCAGGCCGCAGGCTGTTTTTTCCTTTCCCGCGTTGCAGCCCAACATCTTAGCCGCGGCCCAGCTCAGCTTTACTGGCCCAACCCGCCGCCGCCAGCCCGCTTCCTCCCGCTCCCGCGCGCTGCGTGGCCGACGGGCGGGGGCTCGCTCGTCATCCCCGCTGCCGCGTCGTCTTCGAGTCAGACTCGCCCCCGAGTCTGACTGCGCCGCCGCGTCCGCGCTGTCCGGGCCTAGCACACACGCCTAGGTCGGTTTCCCCGGCCTATTTAAGGTGCCGCCACCCGGAGCCGCGGCACCAAAACCCTATACGCCGCCCCGAGCTCCCAAGCCGTGCCGCCGGAACCCTAGAACCTCCACCGCCGTTGGTTCCCACGGTCGCCGCCGCTTCACCGTCGAGGAGCTGCTCCGGAGACACGCAAGGAGGTGAGGAGGTCACCCGAGCCGCTTGTTGTTATCCCTGTGCGCCGTGTCGTCCGTAGAAGCTCGCCGGAGCTTCGCCACCGCACTGTCGCCTTCGCGTCTTAGGCGGCCACGCCGCCCTAGATAGGGTCGCCGCATCGCCAGGTGCGCATAGGTGCGAACCGCGTGCTAAACTGTGCCTTGGAACCCTGAATCGGGTCTTGCCGGCAAGAGCGCCCCCGCTCGCCGCCGATCGTCGCCGCTCGTCTTCGCCTGCCACCGCTTGAGTGCTCGAGTGCGTCCTGCGCCGTTAGATCAGGATCTAACGCCCCTGATCAATCCGCCGCCACTGCTTAACCCAGCCGCCATCAGCAGCCGTTGGATCTAGATCCAACGGGTCAGATCCAAGCTGACCCGGGTCAATACCGGTCAACCCGGCCAGGTCCCGCGCTTTTGCAAGAAAACCCGTGTATTTTCTGGATTTCACAAAAATATCCTCCCGCATTGATAAGCTTTCTACGGTTTAGTCCTTTTTCTTTGTTTTAGCCTAGATTCTTTACAAATCTTTACAGATTAGTCCTTGCACCTTCTATAGGGCGTATCTTGGTCGTTTTAGCTCCGTTTTTCGCGTTCTTTATGTCCACGCGATCATCTCGAACAGTAGAACGGTTTTATGCCACTATTTTGTTCTGTTAGTACTGTTTGGTGATTGTTTCTTATTTGTTCTTCTTGTTTGCTTGTATGTGATGATTGTGGAATGTAGAGAGGGAAGCGTTCGAAGGATTTGAAAATCAAGACGCCAGAGTTGGAGCAGCCGAGTTCTGTTGAAGGCAAGTCTTCCTTGATGCATGCCCACTTGTCCTACATAACATGCATTTAAATTCACTATACTTACTTTTATTGCTTGCATTTACTTTGACGGGAACCTATTAAGGATCATACCTAGTCTTTTACAACCTTTACCTTGTAACCGGGTGAATTAAATTAATCTTGAGGGTAGCTATGGCTTAGCATGCTTAAATGGGATGGTATTAATCAACTTGGATACTTTTATATTCTATGTTCCGCTTATTGCTGTTTTACTTTACAAAACCACTTTATTATGTTAATCGGAACATGGAGAACCACCCAGGAAAACAGTACAAGAACAAGAACTAATGGGCAATGGTCTTGGCTGAATAATTAGGAAATTTAGCTTGGGGTGATCTTACCTGATAAGGACAAGGGAACGACGGTACTGTGGGGTATAAACTCGCTCTAGCAGGGGACTGGGTGAGTTATGCCCTGTTCATTTGGCTTATCAGCCATCAGCCAATAGTACTTTTCTCTCAGAAGAAATCATCCATCAGCAACCAGCCAACAGTACCTCTCTCTCAGAACAAACCAGCACCAGCCATCAGCCACCAGCCAACCGAACAGGCTGTTATTCTTTTTATGGTGGGGTATCGACCTGCTAGGGGACTTTATACCTTGCTAACTGATCCCGACCTTGTGGGTCATAACTTGATAGGGAACCTTTGCAAAGGCCTTGTAGCGTCCCTATGCAACCACACCTCTGTAGTGTGGTATGGTGCCTTGCAAACACCGCATGGTTGGGTTCAAATTTCTTCAGAGCTTTTATGCTGCTTGTGGTGAAAGTGTACAACCTCTGCAGAGTGTAAAACTAACTAGTTAGTCGTGCTCACGGTCAAGAGCGGCCTGGACCCTCACATGACTAAATTATGGAATTTAAATGTTAAATTGCTGTTTTATTCTTTATTTATGATGCTATTACTTTATTAATTAGGTTGGTATGACTTGAACTTACACTCTTTCGTAATTATGTTGCTAATAAAACTTGACCTACTAAAATGCTAAACTGCTTGAACCTTAGCCATCCACCATATGGCCTAGCATGTTATGTTGTTCTCTCTTGCTGAGTACGTCATGTGCTCACGCTTGTTTACTTTCTTGTATCTACAACACTCGGAATGCTGCTCAGACTGGGAGAACTTTGAAGATTTTCCCGGAGATTTCCAGGAGTTCTAGGTGTGCGTGTCTTCAGTCAGCTACCTGTGGAGGCACTTTATTCGCTGCGAGAACTCGTTAATTATGTTTCGTTTAAGACTTTGGTCATGTAATAACTCTCTATTCGTGTGGCACTGATTTTGGTATTCACAATGTCGTTGCGTGTGTGTAACTTGATCCTGGCGCACACGTGATCTATGCATTTGGTTTTGCCTTTAAAACTGGGTGTGACAAAGTGGTACCAAAGCCGTGTTTACTGTAGGAACGTTAGCCTAGATAGAAATGGTCGGAATTAAATGATTTTATAATCATAGAAGCTTTTCTCTCACATGCTTGCTTTATTTCTATTAATCTTATACTCTTGCTTTTGCCTCACCCTTGAGTTAATTTGGATTCTCTACCTTGTGCTTGCTTTAGCTCTCATCCTTTTTGTCTTACCATCTATCTCATTCTACACCGCACTTACAGGTGGTTCATCGTTTGAAGACTTCTCACGCTGGTGCTGCCCACCAGTATGCTTCGCAGGAACAGTACCACGATTTCCATGACAGAGACACGGATGAAGAGATCGTGATGGAGCCTGCACCAGTAGCCGCCCCTGACCCCATGATGGTGTCTGATAATGAGGAGGAACCCGAGGAGGTGAACCCAGAAGAAGGATTGCCAGTTGATCAGCCAAACCAAGAAGAGCAGGCGCCAGGAGAAGATCTGGAAGGTCACCATGGTCCAGAGGTGGAGGAAGAAGAGCAAGATGAAGCAGCTGAGGAAGTGATCTAGGACGTGTACCACTACAGGGTTGATGGAGTGGGCATTCCCATGGCTGACCACCTGCGAGCTATGGTACTCCACTTGGTCTATGACAAGGCCCCTGTTTACCATTGTGAGCTGTGGACTCACCCGTGGTTCGAGCCCCATTGGGAGGTTGCCGCCATTCTGGAGGAGTACGTTCCATTCCGTGGAGCGAGGGAGATCTCCAAGCATCATGATGTGGCCCACTGGACCACTATGGACGCTGGCATAGCAGAGGCAGCTCAGAGGGTGCTTTATGTGCTCTCTCACAAGGAGCGTGACAGATTGGAGGATACCCACTGCAAGTACACACCTTTCAGAGCAAGTGGGGAAGCCAAGACCTACATCGCTTCGGCGCCAGCCTATGAAGGAACACTGCACAACGTCCGGAGTCTACTTGTTGCTGTTAATACCGCTTTGGATGACACCAACAACACTCTATACGCAGCACAACAGCAGATCTTCACTCTGGAGTTGCAGAAGCACGCCTTGGAAGCTGCACTGCAGAACAGGGAGCAGCCGGTGGTTCATGATGCCACGGAAGCATGCACCTTCCCGTCACCCAAGAGGCCACGCTACAACTCCCCTGACGCCCGCACGGATGCCATGCCAGAAGAAAATAGTCCTTAGGCCTAAGTGAAGATTAGAATTTTTTGTAATCGCTAGTAGATGATCGGTCAAAGTGTCCTTAGTTTAGAAGTGTGGTTGAATGCTTGGTTTTGTGCTAAATGTTTGAGCTGGATTTTGTTTGAGTGCAATGTGTTGTGGAGTGATGACCATATTGACATTGGTTTAGTAGTAAGTTTGTGGGGTCAACTTTCTATCTCAATCAATTTATCTATCTTAATCTTTGTGTCCCTTTAAGCTTTTCCTTAATGCAAATCCACGAGCTCTAAATCTGTTCGCGCAGCTTTCTGAGTCAGCTGCACTGTTTTAATTTTATCTCGGGCTACAGAACTCCAATTGTAGTAAATCCAATTGGAGAAGTTCAGAAATTTCGTGAATGATTTTATGTGCAAAATTCAGAATATTTGGGTGGATAGTCAGAAAGTTATGACCGATACATTGCAGTCTCATGAATCTGTTAAACACTGCTGACCTACCTGACTTGTTTATTTTATTACCAGAGTTACAGAACTCTGATTGAGGTGATTCCAGTTGGAGTAGTTCCATAATTTCATTACCTATTACCAGTTCAAAGCTCATAATGTTTGATTACCCACGCTGAGAGTTATGCCTGATTGTTTAGGGTCAACAGAATCTGTCTTAGCTGAACGTCTTTGCTACCTTATCTTTCTGGGTTTAACTCTTGGTGCAATCATCTAAAGTAATGTCCCTAACACTCAGATGGTGAACACTAGGTCAGGATCCGGAGTCGATCAACCGGTAGCGAATCGTCCCGGAAGAGCACCCCGGCAAACACAGATGGATCCCGCCATGCAGCAATTCCTGGAGGCGCAGACTCAGCTCCTCCAGAACCTGACTAACATTGTGACGAATCTGCAAGCCCAAGTCAACAATCCACCGGTGCAGCAGCCAACGCCCCGCAACAAGCACCGGGAGTTTATGAGTCACCATCCCCCCGTGTTCACTCATGTCACTGATCCGCTTGAAGCTAAGGATTGGCTGAAGACAGTGCTGAAGATGCTTACTACATGTCAGTGTGATGACAGAGAGAAGGTCATGTATGCTGCAGGACAACTTCAGGGGTCCTCATCCGCTTGGTGGGATGCGTACAGTGCTGCTCATGCCGCCCCAGACACTTTCACCTGGGACGAGTTCACCACCAACTTTCAGGAGCCACCACATACCTTCTGGAGTTATGAAGATCAAGAAGAAGGATTTCCTCTCTCTCTCAAGCAGGGGGAATGTCAGTGGCTTAGTATAGAGATAAGTTCACTGAGTTGTCTCGCTATGCCACTGAGGAGGTTGCTGAAGACAAGAACAAGCAGGAGCTGTTCCTGGATGGGTTAGCTGATTCGCTACAGTACCCGCTGATGTCTTATCCTTTTCCCACCTTCCAGCAGTTAGTGGATGCTGCCATCCGCTTGGAACACAAGCGCAAGGAGCTCGTGGAGCAGAAGAGGAAGGTCACCAGCTCTGGACAGTTCGGGAGTGTGTCTCGCCCGCACTTCAACCCACCACAGAACACCCCGTTCCGCTTTGGAGGACCGGGTGGAAACTTTGGGCGCGGCGGTCCCGGCGCCTGCTCGGCGGTTCCGGCGTCTCGCTCAACGGTTTTAGTGCCCTGTCCCTCGGACATCGTGCCCGGCTTCCCGGCGAGTCGGCGAGAGAGCTCCAGTTGGCACACTGTTGACGGTGAAAATCCGTCAACCTAGCCATGAGTTTACCTTCGGTGTTGGCATAAGTTTTATACCTTATCCATTGGTACTAACCCCCGTGGTATAACAAGTTCACGTGTGCATGTCGGTTTTGGAGTTTAGTGTTTATGCAGGATTTTAGCGTTGAATGCAAGACTTTAGGGATAAGTTCATCAAGCACCTTATGACAAGACCTTGAAGCCCTGTACAAGTCATGCGATGAAGCAAACTTAACTCCAAGAAGTCAGGGACTTGATCTGAGAAGACGACAAACTCCGAGGACCTAACCTGAAAAGTGTTGAATCTTGCAAGACAAGGAGTTATGCCCAATTCGGAGAGAAACTGACGACATGGACCTACATGCAGAATGGGGAAACATTCAGGAAGCAAGGGAACCGACGTAGAGCAAAGGAGGCCGCGGACTGGGCCTGGATAGGCCTAGGCCGGCCGGCCCAGGCCGGTCGGCCCACCCTAGTCCAGGGCCCGTTCGTCCCCTCCTTTTCCCTAGCCGCCATTCGGGCTATTTATTTCCCTAGCCGCCATTCGGGCTATTTATAGCCCCCTGACCGAGAGCCATGCATCATCCAATTCGTCATCGGTGGCTAGAGGTACACACCAGATCTTCCGAACGAATCTCGACTTGTCTTTTGACTCGCCCTAGACTCCCCGCATGAGTAGGGATACGTTGTGACAGAACGGGGGTTCCGAAAGGCGGATGTTTTCGGATTTGGACGGGAAACCACGATTTAAAGAGGCTTCTTATAAGATTCGATTTGCTACTTCTTCTCTTGCTTGGAACTTCAACAAAAGGCTTACCCCGATCTCTCTAGATCGGTTTATCTACCCAATCTTACTTTGTTATCTCCGGTCTTTAGTAGATTAGATTAGTTTCGTGTCTTTCATCTAGATGCATTAGGGTTTCTTTTACCGAAGATTGGAGTTACTTGGCTTTACTAGATCAACTTTTGCGTCACACATTTGTTCCACGGATTCGATACCTTGGGTTCACCACTCGAGGGAAGAAGGGTCCCTTGACTATGACGGGAGACTTGTCCGCTTGCAAGTCTAAACGAACTTTGATACAACTATTAACCATCAACAAGCCCCTTTTTCTAGCGCCGTTGCCGGGGAACAAGTGATCAAGATTTGATTTTTTTATTGCCTTTTTGTAATTTTCAGTTTTCGTTTTGTTTTTCTTTTTGCATCTACTAAATTTTGGTCATCCTCAAAATACATCTAATTTAGTTTGTCTAACCCTAGTTTTTATAGATTTGTTTTTACTTTCTAGTTTTTGCATACTTTGTTTATTGCTAACCCTAACAGGAGATGGACGGCTACCTCTCCAACAAACCTGGTAATTTTGTGGATGATCCAGAAAAACTTTACAGGCTAAGGAGACGCGAAGCACATCAAGCTAAAAAGCTGTATTTTGTAGATTCGGAGTCGGAAGACAAAGGATCGAAGTAATCTCTGAAGAATTCACCACCTCAAAGTCCTCGGAAGAATGGACTTCCACCGATGGGTGACCAACCACCGCAAGAACGCAAGATTGGGGAGCTATGCACCCCGGACATCATCGACCTACCAATCTTGAACCTTGAGGAGATCAGAAGACCGTTCGAGATCAAGACCTCAACAATCCGCATGGTGCCACATTCACCCTTCACCGGTAAAGAGGATCCGAACCTTCACCTCCAAGCGTTCATTCAACTATGTCAGACTTTCAACATGGATGGGGTGACTCAAGATCAAATGAGGGCAAGGATTTTTCCGTTCTCACTACTCGGGAAGGCTTTGCAATGGTTCCACTCTCAATCGGCGGAGACGGTGCAAAATTGGAACACGTTGATGAAGGCTTTCATGAAGGAATACTACTCACCGGGTAAAACTCAAAGTTTGCGTAATAAGATTGCCACCTTTGTTCAACATCCTACGGAAACTATCTCTGAGGCATTCGAGCGCTTCAACGAGTACACTCGGGCGGTTCCACATCACAAGTTCCCGAAGGAAGACCTCGTGGAAAAGTTCTATCAAGGACTCACCATGGCGTCAAGGACGATCATCGATGCATCGGCGGGAGGATTTATCATCGAGCTTACACCGACGGAAGCTTTCATGCTATTCAAGAAGGTCACGGATAACGACACATGGGCATCATCCGGGCGCCTACATCCGGTTCAACCCACGGGGAACGTCAAAGGAGTCTTGCAAGTGGAGAAGGAAGACATACTTGAAGGCAAGATCGACTCGCTCATGAGGAGGTTAGAGAAGATGGAGATAGAAAAGAAAGAGGCTCAAGACTTGAAGGCCGCCGAAGCAAGGTCCACATGCGAAGAATGTGGAGAGTATGGCCATGTCCGCAAAGATTGTCCGGAGGAAGCCAAAACGCTCGACTACATGAGGAAGGGAGAATTGCCGAACTTCCGCTACGGGCAAGGTAGACCTCAATTTAATGCAAGCTCATCTATTCCTAACGCGGTTCCGCTTCGTATACAATTGAAGGAGTTCATGGACGAGCAAGCTAAGATCAACAAGGACACCGTCACCAAGTTCAAGACCATAGACAAGGTGTTGGAGAACATCGATAGCAAAGTGACGGAGGTCGGAAGTTCCAATAATCAAGTGCTCAACATGATGAAGATGCTCGAGACGCAAGTTGGACAACTTGTGGGGCGCCTCACTACCGATGAAGGGAAGCTTCCGGGACAACCCAAAAGTCTCGAATCAGCGAAGGCCATTCAAACATGTTCGGGAAAGGAGACCGAAGACCCGGAACGTTCCGCGGGAGCAAGGAAGCTTAAACCATCCACCGAGGTGGAAGGAGTTGCTAAAGAGAAGGTTACGGGGATCGTCACCGAAGAACCCGAATTTGAGATGCCGGAGGAAGACACGAGGATACTGCAACTCAAGCCACGCGACTTCCGAGGTAAACTTAACAACCACTTTGAGAAGTTTGTGGAGGTTGTGCGTAGACTTATCATCAACATGCCATTACTAGATGCCCTACAAGTACCTACATATTCTCGTTACTTTAAAGACATACTTGCAAATAAATATGAGATAGCAACACTCGGGGTAGATCATGTCAAGATGTCCGAGGAGTGTAGTGCCGCTATTGCTAATGGGCTAGAGAAGCAAAAGGACCCCCGATGCCCTACAATTCCATGTTCGATTGGTTCTTTCAACTTCGAGAAGGCGTTATGCGACCTTCGAGCAAGTGTGAGCGTCATGCAGAGGGATGTGTTCGTGTAACACCCTAAAATTCCATCACTAAAATAATGTAAGCAACGTGGTGTTTTAGTTCTGCTTTACTAAGGAATAATAAATTATCAAATAAATTATGCTCTAAAAATATTTAATATCACTTTTGAATAATTTTAGAGGCAACAAGTACTTGTGCATCATGTTTTGTTTGCATGGTGTTTATGAGTGAGGGTGTGAAGTTTTAAAAGACTTTAAAATAATTTGAAAACTTGAAAAATAGGGTTTGAAAAGTTTTAAAGTTTGAAAAGTTAAAAAGATGTTTGAATTTAGAGTTTGAAAAGGTTTTAAAGAAAGGTTTCAAGAAAAAAACAAACCCATCCCCATCCAGCTCGGCCCACCTCCCTCCTCCCCTTCTTATTTTACCGCCGGCCCAATCCTTCTGGCCCACGCGGCCCAGAACCCCGCCCCCTCTTCTCCCCTCTCTCACCCACTGCCAGTGGGGCCCGCATGTCGGGCTCACCCTCCACCTCCAGCTGATTCCCTCCCCTCCCCTGCATCCCAGCCAGGTGTGCCGCCGGCCACCGTCTCCTCCGGCGCCGCCCCAACCCGCGCTTCCTCCCCTTCCCTCTTGCGCATTAGTGCGTCATGCATTCACTCGCGCTGCCCCACCCTCTCCCCCTTCCTCTAACTCCTGAAACTACCGCCCCACCAAGCAGTAATGGCCGCCATGGCCATCAATGGCCAATTGGCCCGACTATTGCTCCCTCCCCTCTCCCTAGCCTTTAAAGGTCGCGGCTGAGTCCCTACTGCACCCTTTTCCCTCTACCGAGCCCCTCATCCATCTCCACCTTCGTGTGCGTGCCGCCGCCCAGAGGATCTCGCCGCCGCGCCATTACCGGCCGCCCAGGAGCCTCGTCACCGGTGAAGCACTCCCTCGGGGCCTCCTCGTCCTCTTTCGTCACGTGCGCCGCCTGCACGAGGACCCGGCGCCCCGGAGTTTCTCCTTCTTTCACCCAACCGAGCCGCAGCACCACCGCCGCCGCCAAGGTGAATAGCCCTGCGCCGCCCCTGTTTTGTGTCCATCGTTCCTCCATCATCTCCCTTACCCTCGCACGCACAGGTACACCAGGGCCTCATCCCAATGCGCGGAAGCGCGCAGCCGAGGCCGCAACCCCCTCCCCGGCGGGCACCCGTGATCCCGTCTGCCCCTCTTCGCCGCTCGTCGTCTATGCCGCGCCACCGCCGTCGACGAATCTCTGGTGAGCTCCGCGACGTTCTCCTCTTGCTCCCGGTCCAAACCACGTCGCAAATAGTGCACCGTAGTGCCCAAACCACCATCTCGGCGAACTTCCGGCGAAGTCGCCGCGGGGCGCTGCCGCGAGCCGGCCGTGCGCCGCCCGCGCGTCGCGTGCGTGCGGCCGCAGATGACGAAACCAACGACCCTGATCAGATTGGGGTATATCCCTTGGCCCCGGTCCACCGTGAACCCATGGACCTGGTCCATCGTGCGGTCCACCGCTGGTCCACAACCGCGGCAGCCGTCCGATCCGCAATCAACGGTACAGATCTATCCGCCCCGAGTCAAACCAACCACATACCGGTCAGCTAGGGATGTTTTGCTAAAAAGACCTCAGGTTTCCATGGTATCGCATGTCGGTCCTCCCACCAGTGAGGATCTTCAGAGACAAGTCCTTTTCTTTACATATGGACCCTTGAGCTTTTACTTTTTCGTCCAGCCGTCCGTACTCAGATCGACGACTCAGATCTTCTCACCATCGAGTCAGCCATACCCATACCGGTTAAACCCGGCCAGCCTCTGTAATTTTACAGAAAACACCCCATAGTTCTTAGATTCACAACAATACCCTTCCACCTATAAGAATCTCTCCAGTTAGGTCCTGTTTTCTTCGTTTAAGCCCCTGAGCTTTTTAGTTTTCCCATCAGAGGTCCATCTTTGGTCTTTTACACTATAAACTTTCGGTTCATGTGTGTAATTATGTTTTAGCCCCTGGATTCTTGCAGATAAGCCCCTAGAAGTCCTGTTTCTTCACAGAAAAGCCCTGAACCTTGTTTTGGCCATATCTTTTCCGTCCTAGCTCCGTTTTAAGCGTTCTTGGTGTCCACGCGACCGTCTTTTCAAGCCCGTTAGTTTTGAAACCTTGTTTTGGCCGTATCTTGTGCGTTTTAGCTCCGTTTCCACCGTTTCAAGTTGCGTTAGACTCATATCAATTAAAACTACGTGATAGGACCAATGTTGTACATGTTCTTTGTTTTATAATTTATTTAAATGTTAAATATGATTAAATCTTACTATGCATGCTTTTCTAATTAAAATCTAGTTAGAGTTCTACACGTGTTTCCATAAGAAAGTTAATATGCTTAATAGTAGTTAAATATTTCTTACAATTAAAAGCTAATTAGATGTCTACCTCAGTTTTTATAATCAAACTTAATTTGAGTAATGTTTATGCAATTTGCTTCCTAAATAAAAGCAATATAGGTTTATCCCGAGTTTTGTTAATTAAATTGTTAATTTTATTAATATGAATATAAATGTGTTTTTAAGTTGTAACTGGATTAGTTCAACTCGAAACATAATGTTATACGTTTAGATGCTTCACATGCTTCCTTCAAAGTAAATGTTTAATTTGCATAAATGATACTCGAATATTTATAAATGAAATTGGAATAAGTTATACATCGTACCTTTTATATAAATATACTTGCTTAATTATAAATAAGATATTTCTCTGAAATAACCTATGCACATCTTTATTGAATTAAAATATACCAAGCACATAGCCTTGTGTGATAGGATCCAAATCTCCCGATAGTTCCGAGTGTCCCTTGTGTTTGCTTTCCTAGACCCAAACCTTGTTTTCTATTTAAGCTTTTCATGCTTGGTGTATTGTTTTATTTATTGTATGCATTCTTGTGTGCTCGCGAGACATCGTGCCGGGTTCAAGTGAGCGATCGGTTCGAGTGGATCAAGAGCAAGTGTTTGAAGAAGAAGAACCCGGTGTTTAAGCAAGGAAGGCAAGTGGAATTCTCCCCCGCATATTCTATTTTGTCCCACACAACTTGCATGATTACTAAGTTTACACTTAAATGTTGTATTGCATAAAATTGATGGGAAATTACCTGTTTAAGGACATGACTAGAATTTTATCCCCTTTACCTTGGAGAACCCCTTTTAAACAAATGTTTTGGGTATAAATGCTTAGTTGCTATAACTTGGGATGGTTAAAATGAATCTTTTACTATGTGATGAATGTTGATCATGATAACTTTGGTGATATATGTGTGTGTGCGCTTATGGTTAATAACAAGATCATATGGTTTAATCGGAAAATGGAGAACCACCCAGGAAAACAGTGCAACCACAGTCCATATGGCTCTGGCTTAGACAATTAATTGGGTGTGTGATTGTACTGGTGACCTTATCCGAAAGGAACACAGGGGGCTCGGGGTTGCAGGGGTATAGCCCGGTTCTTTTGGGGTAGCAGCCTTTGCTAAGGTGCTGACCACTAGGGAGGGTTATGGTCCGCCCTGAGCTGTAACTGTCGTGGGTTGTTGGTCTTTTGCATATCTTTGTAAAGGCTTCGTAGTGGACCCCTAGCCACTCACCTCGGAAGTGTTTAAGGGTCTGATCAACCCGGGCGACATGGGGAACACGAACTGTGGGTAAAGTGTACAACCTTACGTAGAGTGAAAAGCGATCGATCGAGTGTGCTCACGTCAAGAGCGGCTTGGACCCTCACATGATTAATAAACGTGAAGATGGAATTAAATCGTGGTTTCTTGTGGGTTTTGAGAGGAGATGCTTTCCTAAATGCTTAAGTGGGTTGGTATAAACTTACACCTAGTAATTAGGTGCTTGCTAATAAAATTTGACCAACATTAAAATGCTAACCGCAGCAAAACTCTTAGCCTATCCTTGATGGCCTTGCATCTTTCCCCCACTTGCTGAGCTCCAACCATAAGTGTGCTCACCCTTGCTTACCCGCTGTTCAGAGAACAACACTGGAGAAGAGCACTTCAGCAACTACGAGGAGTTCCGAGGCTTACGTGCCCCCAGTCATGTGCCTGTGGAAGATGAAGATGGTGATGCGTCTTCATAGTTATCGTTTGTTCGTTGTAAAGACCTTCGAGTCTATCGTCTGAGTGTAATAAAGAGATAATGTAATGGTTTAACTCTTGTACGTTTTTATTGCTGTTAATTGATATTTCACTCATGACGTCTATCATATGTGTGTAAACTTGATCCTGGTACACATATGAGATGCATTTGATTTTCTTCGGAAAATCAGGTGTGACAGAGTGGTATCAGAGCTGTATTGACTGTAGGACGCAGCCTTAAGTTAGAAATGGTCGAAAAGTAAGGATTCATGTTCTAGAAAGCTTGTCATTCTTCAAAATTGACTTATTTTACGTATAAAAACTAATTTAATATTGACTTCTTGTTAAAACACATCGTTTTGTTTTGATCTATTCTGAGTTCGTTTCTTGTGCTATCAACTGAATCTTCACCACCGAGGTTGTCTGATATAAGTTCTTAGATTGCCTACCCCTTATCAACTTCGATAGAAACGTTTCTGTGAGGACGATCGTTGTGTTGATGTTTGTTGTTTGAACACATGATTGATTTGGATATTTGCTTGCGTGAGTTGTATTGTGGAGTGATGGCCACAAATGCAACAAGAAATAAAATGTTAGGTTAATAAGATAGTTTGGAATTCTAATCTGGTTTATCCCTATCTGTCATTCAAGATGGTTAAAGCCTAAACATCAACAACCATAAATCTACAAGCATATACAGACATCAACGTATGAAAGAAGTTAAAGAAAAAGATGGTCAATTTGTTTCATCTTTGTTATTCTCCTCTATACCACAATGTGATTACAACCACAACAGGAAAAGATGGATATGATATCAATAATTTTACCCTGCTCTTCAATCTGTTTCCAACCTCTTCTGAGCTTACCTTTATCACACAACCAGATGGCGAGTCCCAAAGGAAATCATGAAGATAAAGACAACAAAGGAAACATCGACATTCCATCTACAACCTCAGCAATTGAACGCAAGATGCTAGAAGTATATGGCAACACAAATTCAGACTCTACAAGCAATGACTCAAACCATGGGTAATATCCATCAGTATATGCTAGAGAAAACACCAAATCCTAAGAACTCCAATCTTGCTTTGGGTGATAACCGTCAGAGTTCATCTGTTCCACTGTCATTGGACAAAGAAAAGCTATCAGTCATGCAAGCTCGAGTCTTACAAGGACAGAAGTAGACCAACACATCATCCCCTCATAACATAGAGATAACCAAAGCTGGAGTTCCTGCCGGACCAGTAAAGAAGAAAGTTGTAGAAGCATGGAATCATCAAAATAATAAGAGAAGTCATGGAGCACCAGAATTGCGGATGAATGGACAACATGAACATATGAAGACTGCATGAGCATATCAATGTTGTGAGCATTATGGTCGTTCTTGTCTCCAAAAAGAAGCCAGCTTAATGAGAGATGAGGTTAGACAATGTTACCAGTTGGATATCAATAAGAAGATGAAGTTATGTACCCAAAATCCAGTCCTAGAAAAGTTGCTCAAGCTATAGATAGTAATCAGATTATCAACCTTGAGGATTGGAGTATAACTTTCAATGAATTTCAGCCTGACGGAATCAAACAACTCAAGAAGCATGCAAGTGAAGAAAGCCAAGACAAAAGTATTAAAACACTGTGTTTCGGATGCAGTAAAGAATGTCACTATGTTAATAATTGTCCAACAGAGCGTAAGAGAAATTTTGCCTAGTCTCGATGGATTATATTGCCTTAAGCGTGGAGAAAATGGACATCTTGCTAGTTGGTGTGCGAAAGAGGATGGTAATCAACTCAGGATCGAAGTCTCAGTACCCTTACTTCTAGTCGAACATGCAATCGCCAAGATACTAAAGTAAGAAAAGCATGTTTCTATTGTAACAAAGAGGGACATTTTATAAGTTAGAACCCAAAGAAGCTTTTGGATCTAAAGAAGAAAAAAAATTAGAAGAGTGATTCCAAATAGTCAAAAAAATGGAGTTAATCCAGCTCTATTCAAATCACTTTAACAAGACAGCAAGAAAATTTTACCAAGGCAAGTCAATGAAGCTGAGGAAAGGAATGGACAGTTACAAGTGGAGTTAGGTTGAGTATTCCAATTATGTTTATGAAGTGAGTCGTGAAGAATAAATAATTATGTTAATGGAGCTTGTGTAAGACGAATTATATGGAAGTAAGATAAGTAGTGTTGGATGCTAAACACCTGAACTCCTGTCTCATGCTAGCCTTTGTGAATCTCGGGATGAGAATCTGTCTTAAATTGGAAGTTCAAATTGCTTCATCGTTTTGAGTTCATCTCTTCATGCATTAGTTCACTATTCCTATCTGAAATACCTTTCTTCAACAATCAGATGGTAAGCATTAGGTTAGGAGAAGGTCAAGACATTCCACCTGTTGTTGTGCTCATATTGCTATTCGACAGAATCAAGCACCACCACCTCCACCCCCACTTCTTAATCAAATGGATCCCGCAATGCAACAATTCTTTGCTGCTCAAACCCAGCTGCTACAAAACCTCATTGCCGCCGTACAGAACTTACAAGCTCAACAGAACCAACCAGCACCCCCTCCTCCACCTCCACCACGGCTCGAGGGACAAGCATAAGGAGTTTATGAGCCACCACCCTCCTACCTATTCCCATTCTTCCGATCCGTTGAATGCCGATGATGTGGTTGAAGACGATTTACCAAGAAACTTGAGATTGTTCGGTGCACCGACCGAGAGATGGTTCTTTATCTTTGCGGGGAAGATTGACGGGGCAAGGCGCCGATTGGTGGGACGCATATTCGACCGCACATCCTAATAGAAACAATATTATATGGCAAGAATTCGAGAGATAACTTCCGTACATATCATATTCCTTCGGGGAGTGATAAAGCTAAAGCGAGAAGGAGTTTCTTGCACCGAAACGAGGAAACATGTACATTGCGAGTATCTCGACAAGTTCACTCATTTGTCCCGTATGCTCCGATGAAGTCAACACCGACCCAAGAGGCGGGGAAAGATTCTTGAATGGATTGATTGGACCGCTCAACTATCAGTTGCAAAGCCATATATTCCCCAACTTTGAGATGTTGCTAAACAAAGCTATATGTTTGGAGAATAAACGAATGGAACTTGGAGAATAGAAGCGCAAGTTCCAAACACATGGACAATCAGCAACACACGTCCCCACTTCAACTCATCACATGGTTCTCAGTTTAGTTCTGGTGGATCAAGTGGAAATTATTTGCAAAATTCTCAATTGCAGCGCTCAACCCAGTAGTTCCAGCATTTCAGCCAACAAACACTACATGTTCCAAATCATCATCGAGATCACTTAGGTGCACCAACATGAAACAACTCTCCAGTTCACCCTAATGGTTGTTTCAATTGTGGAGAATTGGGACACTATGCCAGAATCTGCCCAAATCGTAACATTTAGACTTCCCGGAAAGACAATGGTCAAAGGCTCGGACAACCAACATCTCAGATACACCATGGAAGTGCAAATTCTCAGATCAACAAGGGTCAACGGAATTACGTGCGTGGCAAAGTGAACCACGTGACAGCTGAATAAGCTCAAGACGCTCCTGGTTTTGTGCTGGATACGTTTCCTATCAACTCTGTGCCTACAATGATTTTATTTGATTCCGGAGCAACACATTCATTCATTACCAAACAATTTGTGGCAAAGCATGATATACCTATAAAGACACATTTGTTGGTTAGATCCACGAATGGTGAAATAAAATCTGCATATATATGCCCACAGGTCAATCTTAGGATCAAGGGAATAGATTTTCAAGTTGATCTAGTAGTTCTTACATCTAGTGGAATAGATGTGATAATTGGAATGGATTGGTTAGGCGAATGTGATGGAATAATTCTGAGTGCCAAGAAGTCAGTACTCTTAACCAACCCACAAGGAGATAGGATTGAAGTTGTGGCTACCACCCCGTCCAAGAAAGAAGGAAATGTGAATCAAGATTAAGGAAAGTAGGCGAAGGAGCTATGCCTATTGGAAGAACTCAGTGTACAGGATGGACTCGGAATAATACCCTTAGTTCTTTTCAATCTCCTCGAATCTCGGGACGAGATTCTTTTTAAGGGGGGTAGATTTGTAACACCCTGAAATTCCATCACTAAAGTAATGTAAGCAACGTGGTGTTTTAGTTTTGCTTTACTAAGGAATAATAAATTATCAAATAAATTATGCTCTAAAAATATTTAATATCACTTTTGAATAATTTTAGAGGCAACAAGTATTTGTGCATCATGTTTTGTTTGCATGGTGTTTATGAGTGAGGGTGTGAAGTTTTAAAAGACTTTAAAATAATTTGAAAACTTGAAAAATAGGGTTTGAAAAGTTTTATAGTTTGAAAAGTTAAAAAGATGTTTGAATTTAGAGTTTGAAAAGGTTTTAAAGAAAGGTTTAAAAAACAAACAAACCCATCCCCATCCAGCTCGACCCACCTCCCTCCTCCCCATCTTATTTTACCGCCGGCCCAATCCTTCCGGCCCACGCGGCCCAGAACCCCGCCCCCTCTTCTCCCCTCTCTCACCCGCTGCCAGTGGGGCCCGCATGTCGGGCTCACCCTCCACCTCCAGCTGATTCCCTCCCCTCCCCTGCATCACAGCCAGGCGCGCCGCCGGCCACCGTCTCCTCCGACGCCGCCCCTACCCGCGCTTCCTCCCCTTGCCTCTTGCGCATTAGTGCGCCGTGCATTCACTCGCGCTGCCCCACCCTCTTCCCCTTCTTCTAACTCCCGAAACTGCCGCCCCACCAAGCAGTAATGGCCGCCATGGCCATCAATGGCCAATTGGCCCGGCTATTGCTCCCTCCCCTCTCCCTAGCCTTTAAAGGTCGCGGCTGAGTCCCTGCTGCACCCTTTTCCCTCTGCTGAGCCCCTCATCCATCTCCACCTTCGTGTGCGTGGTGCCGCCCAGAGGATCTCGCCGCTGCGCCATTACCGGCTGCCCAGGAGCCTCGTCGCCAGTGAAGCACTCCCTCGGGGCCTCCTCGTCCTCTTTCGTCACGTGCGCCGCCTGCACGAGGACCCGACGCCCCGGAGTTTCTCCTTCTTTCACCCAACCGAGCCGCAGCACCGCCGCAGCGGCCAAGGTGAATAGTCGTGCGCTGCCCCTATTTTGTGTCCATCGTTCCTCCCTCATCTCCCCTACCCTCGCACGCACAGGTACACCAGGGGCTCATCCCAACGCGCGGAAGCGCGCAGCCGAGGCCGCAACCCCCTCCCCGGCGGGCACCCGTGATCCCGTCCGCCCCTCTTCGCGGCACGTCGTCTACACCGCCCCACCGCCGTCGACAAATCTCGGGTGCGCTCCGCGACATTCTCCTCTTGCTCCCGGTCCAAACCGCGTCGCAAATAGTGCACCGTAGTGCCCAAACCACCATCTCCGGCGAACTTCCGGCGAAGCCGCCGCCGGGCGCCGCCGCGAGCCGGCCGTGCGCCGCCGCGCACCGTCGCGTGCGTGCGTCCGCGGCCGCAGATCGCGAAAACAACGGGCCTGATCAGATTGGGGTATATCCCTTGGCCCCGGTCCACCGTGAACCCATGGACCAGGTCCATCGTGCGGTCCACCGCTGGTCCACAACCGCGGCGGTGTCCGATCCGCAATCAACGGTACAGATCTATCCGCCCCGAGTCAAACCAACCACATACCGGTCAGCTAGGGATGTTTTGCTAAAAAGACCTCAGGTTTCCATGGTATCGCATGCCGGTCCTCCCACCAGTGAGGATCTTCACAAACAAGTCCTTTTCTTTACATATGGACCCTTGAGCTTTTACTTTTTCCTCCAGCCGTCCGTACTCAGATCGACGGCTTAGATCTTCTCACCATCGAGCCAGCCATACCCATACCGGTTAAACCCGGCCAGCCTCTGTAATTTTACAGAAAACACCCCCATAGTTCTTAGATTCACAACAATACCCTTCCACCTATAAGAATCTCTCCAGTTAGGTCCTGTTTTCTTCGTTTAAGCCCCTGAGCTTTTTAGTTTTCCCATCAGAGGTCCATCTTTGGTCTTTTACACTATAAACTTTCGGTTTATGTGTGTAATTATGTTTTAGCCCCTGGATTCTTGCAAATAAGCCCCTGGAAGTTCTGTTTCTTCACAGAAAAGCCCCTAAACCTTGTTTTGGCCATATCTTTTCCGTCCTAGCTCCGTTTTAAGCGTTCTTGGTGTCCACGCGACCGTCTTTTCAAGCCCGTCAGTTTTGGAACCTTGTTTTGGCCGTATCTTGTGCGTTTTAGCTCCGTTTCCACCGTTTCAAGTCGTGTTAGGCTCATATCAATTAAAACTACGTGATAGGACCAATGTTGTACATGTTCTTTGTTTTATAATTTATTTAAATGTTAAATATGATTAAATCTTATTATGCATGCTTTTCTAATTAAAATCTAGTTAGAGTTCAACACGTGTTTCCATAAGAAAGTTAATATGCTTAATAGTAGTTAAATATTTCTTAAAATTAAAAGCTAATTAGATGTGTACCTCGGTTTTTATAATCAAACTTAATTTGAGTAATGTTTATGCAATTTGCTTCCTAAATAAAAGCAATATAGGTTTATCCCGAGTTTTCTTAATTAAATTGTTAATTTTATTAATATGAATATAAATGTGTTTTTAAGTTGTAATTGGATTAGTTCAACTCGAAACATAATGTTATACGTTTAGATGCTTCACATGCTTCCTTCAAAGTAACTGTTTAATTTGCATAAATGATACTCGAATATTTATAAATGAAATTGGAATAAGTTATACATCGTACCTTTTATATAAATATAACTTGCTTAATTATAAATAAGATATTTCTCTGAAATAACCTATGCACATCTTTATTGAATTAAAATATACCAAGCACATAGCCTTGTGTGATAGGATCCAAATCTCCCGATAGTTCCGAGTGTCCCTTGTGTTCGCTTTCCTAGACCCAAACCTTGTTTTCTCTTTAAGCTTTTCATGCTTGGTGTATTGTTTTATTTATTGTATGCATTCTTGTATGCTCGTAGACATCGTGCCGGGTTCAAGTGAGCAGTCAGTTGGAGTGGATCAAGAGCAAGTGTTTGAAGAAGAACCCCAGTGTTTAAGCAAGGAAGGCAAGTGGACTTCTCCCCCTGCATATTCTATTTTGTCCCACACAACTTGCATGATAACTAAGTTTACACTTAAATGTTGTATTGCATAAACTTGATGGGAAAATCACCTTTTTAAGGACAAGACTAGAATTTTACCCCCTTTACCTTGGACAACCCCTTTTAAACAAATGTTTTGGGTAGAAATGCTTAGTTGCTATAACTTGGGATGGTTAAAATGAATCTTTTACTATGTGATGAATGTTGATCATGATAACTTTGGTGATATATGTGTGTGTGCTTATGGTTAATAACAAGATCATATAGTTTAATCGGAACATGGAGAACCACCCAGGAAAACAGTGCAACCACAGTCCATATGTCTCTGGCTTAGCCAATTAATTGGGTGTGTGATTGTACTGGTGACCTTATCCGAAAGGAACACAGGGGGCTCGGGGTTGCAGGGGTATAGCCGGTTCTTTTGGGGTAGCAGCCTTTGCTAAGGTGCTGACCACTAGGGAGGGTTATGGTCCGCCCTGAGCTGTAACTGTCATGGGTTGTTGGTCTTTTGCATATCTTTGTAAAGGCTTCGTAGTGGACCCCTAGCCACTCACCTCGGAAGTGTTTAAGGGTCTGATCAACCCGGGCGACATGGGGAACACGAACTGTGGGTAAAGTGTACAACCTATGCAGAGTGAAAACTGATCGATCAGCCGTGCTCATGGTCAAGAGCGGCCTGGACCCTCACATGATTAATAAACTTGAAGATGGAATTAAATCGTGGTTTCTTGTGGGTTTTGAGAGGAGATGCTTTCCTAAATGCTTAAGTGGGTTGGTATAAACTTACACCTAGTAATTAGGTGCTTGCTAATAAAATTTGACCAACATTAAAATGCTAACCGCAGCAAAACTCTTAGCCTATCCTTGATGGCCTTGCATCTTCCCCCACTTGCTGAGCTCCAACCATAAGTGTGCTCACCCTTGCTTACCCGCTGTTCAAAGAAGAACACTGGAGAAGAGCACTTCAGCGACTACGAGGAGTTCCGAGGCTTGCGTACCCCCAGTCATGTGCCTGTGGAAGATGAAGATGGTGCTGCGTCTTCATAGTTATCGTTTGTTCATTGTAAAGACCTTCGAGTCTATCGTCTGAGTGTAATAAAGAGATAATGTAATGGTTTAACTCTTGTACGTTTTTATTGCTGTTAATTGATATTTCACTCATGACGTCTATCATATGTGTGTAAACTTGATCCTGGCACACATATGAGATGCATTTTGTCGGTGCGGAATGTGGTCCCGACACTAACCAATAATAAGCGCCGAGGTCTATCCCTCAATGATCGATGCTAAGCAATAAAAGACACAGAGTTTATCCTGGTTCCGGCCGAGGGGCCGTACGTCCAGCAGTGGTGTGCTCAAGGCACTATATTGCTCAGCACCGGGGGTGCCTGTAGTGGGGCTGCTACAAGCAAGGCGGGAGAGGAAGCGGGGCTTCCAAGTCCCTGGTGTAGTGGCTGAAGATATTGTGGGAGAATTGGAGAGCAAGTGCGTGGTGCGCCTTGTCTCGTGTTGGATTCTGTTGCTCGTGTGTCGTGTGCTGTGTATCTTGGTCTCCTGGTGTCTTGTCCCCTGCGGCAAGGGGGTTCGCCCTCCTTTTATAGATCAAGGAAGGAGTGAATCACATGCGCGCCGCGCTATCGAGCTATGTGAGGGAGCGTGATGTGCTACGCTGTAGAGTAGGCGGCCGCCCAGGCGATCCTTGCAGTGATCCGGCCATCGTGGCGTATCTTGTACCCGAACAGTGGCGTCCTCGAGGGTGGAAGGGCAGCGGACGGCTGTGATGTCTTCAGACAGGCTCGAAGGAGTCGCTGACGTTGGTCCGTACGGGGTACAGGAGTAGGTAAGGCGGCGTTCAGTTCCCACGCGCTCCACGGTCTTTGGAGCCGTTGCCGCGCCGCCCGGCATGCGCCCGTACGCGAGGGGGCGGCGGCCATGCGCGCGGTGGCGGGGATGGCGTCCCACCGGCCTAGCGCCTCCACCTAAACCCGTAAGGTCACGGGGAAAGTAAATCGAGGGTGCGGCCGCCCCCCTTCGAGGGCTCGACACGTTAGCCGTCTGGAGCGAGGTGCACGGCGTCACGGGGCGGCACCGCCGGCGCGCCGCACCCCCCCCCCCCCCCCCCCACAGTGATGGGGATGGGCTCCCTCCTGGGGAGTTGGTGTGGCGGCACCGGGGCGTGAGCCCTAGGCGCATGATGGCGCCGTCCTGCCGATGTCAGAGCATTTAATGCCTGCGTGCGGGGGCAGGCGCACGCGTGCGTGGGGTGCCCTCGAGCGAGGCGGACCCCGTTCGAGAGCGGGGCGGACACTCGAGCGAGGTGGACCTCGCTCGAGGGAGGCGCACCCCCTCGAACGGAGCGGAGCCCGTCCGGTGGAGGCGCGCACCCTCGAGCGAGGCGAAGCCTACTCGAGGGGGTCTTCGAGTGGGCCGCCCGGTGGGCCGCTGGGACCTTCGTGGTGTGGGCCATACCCTGCATGGTTAAGTGAGACTTATTTGGTTTTGTTGCGGATTTTAAGTGGGGACTTCCCGGTTGTTTAAGGGGACCCCTAGGGCTGTCCCCGACAGTAGCCCCCGAGCATCTGTGGGTTTGCCATTGAGGCTCCCACAGATGCTGGAGCCTACCGATAGGACGTTCTTCCCTCCTGGTCTTGCGAACGCTTTCCGTGGGGCCGCGTCAGCGGACCCGCGGGTCTAGCCCCCGAAGCCCTGCAGGAGCGTAGGCGCTCCTGTAGGGGTTAACCGCGAGATAGGGACAGAGGGTGTGGTACATGTTTCAACCGGCGTCGGCAATGTCTCAGCCGGCTTCAGTGACGCACGCGCTGCTGGCGCTATCCCCTGTGGGTGCAAGATAGAAGGTGTAGCCGTGCGCCAAGCCCTCGAGCCTGGGCCTGTTCAAGGCGATCGGGTAGAGCTTTACGACTTGTTTTTTATCGCGCCCTCGCCGTCCCTCCGCGGGACGGAGGGTGAGGTTTCCGCAACCCCCATCGGTCGGGTCGCGAATTGCGGATTCCTCGTTGAGCTGTTAATGGGTGGTTCGAGTGGACGCCCATGCCCCGTTCGATAAGGGTAGGCTGCGTGGTCCAGAGACACGTCCATAGAAGCGCTTGCGTGGGTTTGCTAGGTGGGGCTCGGTCCCGTTCGCTAGGGACCGAGGGCGCGGAAGCTCTCCCTCGGTGGGATCCCCCAGCTAGCTGCCCTCGCTGGCTCTCGAACACGACATGTGGGGCACCCTCGGGCCGGCGGGCTCGAGGAACGGCTCGAATGCGCGTGCCCTCGTCGTCCCTGACTCTGTGATCTGGGGCGCCTGTTCGAACCCGTCGAGGGTCAGGCTCCGAACCTCTGATCAGTAGGGCCGTGCGGGGTGGCGCCTGGGCGGCCCCGTCTTTGAATCTGCGACCACCGAGGGGCCTGGGCGAGCCAGACCTCGGGGGCGCGGTCGGCAACACGGCGTGGCATGGGTGCTTGCGGTACCTGCTTTGTTTCAAGCGGGCCCCGAGGCGACCTTCTCACGCCTGTGCCCTTTAGAGGGTTGATATCGTCTCGAGCCAGGGGCTCGTGCCGCTCGAGGGTTCTGCGTGGCATGGGTGCTCGCGGGGCCTATTTGTAACAAACGGGCCCCGAGGCGACCTTCTCACGCCTGTACCCTTTCGAGGGGTGAAGTTTTCCCAAGCCAGGAGTCTGTGCCGCTCGAGGGTTCTCCTTACTTCGTAAGGAACCGGGCCATTAAATGCTCCACAGTAGAGGCTGCGGTTTTGTGTCGCGGGCGCGCTTTTTTAGGCCTTACAGCCGCGCGCACGCGCGTAGTGGGCGGCGTGGGCAGGCGGATGTGACCGCCTGCCACGGTCCCTGTTATTCTTCGCCGTGATGATGGCCCGTTCGCGGTGATGTGGCCGCCGCGGTCGTGGTGGGGCCCGCCCGTCAGCGGGAAGAAAAGATTCCCTGCAGTTAATGCGCGCGGGGCGTCCGCCCCGGAGAGCTCGCTCGCGGTTTATAAATATGAGGGGAGGGGAAAACGGTGGTTTTTTACCTTAGCGCTCCGCCGTTCTTCCCCCTTGAGCTCTCGCCTTCGCTTTGCTCTCGCCACCGTGCGGCTTCGCCATTAGAGCTCTTCCCCTTCTTCTTGTCCTCCGTTCTCGCATTCCTTGTCTTCTTCTCATGGCGCCGCCTCCGCCCCTCATGATCCTTGACCCGTACACCTGGGAGCGGTCGACGGTCAACCAGCTGGCCCTTGGTGAATTGGTCTCCGCCGGCCAGTTGGCGGCGAACGAGGAGGGCCGGCCAGCGGAGTGGATTGTGCCGCCGGCGGGTGACCACGCGCCCAAACCGCCGGAGGGCTACGTGGTGAGCTTTATTCGCTTCCATGAGCGCGGCTTCGCCACGCCGGCGAGCTGCTTCATGCGGGCGTTGTGCCACCGCTACGGCGTAGAGTTGCATAACTTCGCGCCGAACGCAATTTCGCAGGCGGCCACATTCGTGGGCGTCTGCGAAGGGTATCTAGGGATCCCAGTCAACTGGGAGCTCTGGATACACCTTTTCCGCGCGGAGCTCTTCACGCAGCCCACAACGGAGCAGAGGACCCGCCGCGCGGTGCGCGCCGCGGGATGTCGCTCGCCCGCGGGGGCGGTTCAAGGACGACTACATCCCCCGCACCATGACGACGAACAACACCGGCCGGGAGCGGGGATGGTTCTACCTCGCGCAACGCCGAGCCCGGCCTCCCCGCCTACACCGGCACGGTGCTCGGGAGAAGCCCAACTCCTGGGGTCACGGGGTGTCCACGGCCCAGCACCGGAGGCGGCTGGACTCGCTCCCCGGCCGCATTGAGGAGCACCGGCGGCGCAAGGGCCGACCGCGGCGGGCGTCCTCGCCTTCCTCCACCACCGGCGGGTTGTGCCTCTGATGGAGAGGCCACTCTGCATCTTCCAGATGACAGAGGATGCGGACCCCGTCGCATCGCCGAGGTCGCGGATGCTCCCAACCCCCCTCGAGCGGGCGTATGCGCTCACCCGGCGCGGAACGCCGTCGACACCGGATGCTTTGCGGCGTCGGGATCGGTCCCCGTGGGAGCTCGAGATGCTCCCCACCGGCCCGCTGGTGAGTATGGCTCTTGACCCTGTCTTTGTCCTCAGCGTTGCCCCCTGGCCCCTGACGCGCTTTTGGCGTTCTTGCATGCAGTTGGTGCAATTCAGCGCCGCAAAGTCCGTTCCGCCCACCCCTGACTCCCGCGCGCTTGGTCGGGCGGCGCAGCAACGGGAGCAGGAGCGGGCGGCGCGCAAGAGGGAGCGTGCGAGGCGGAACCGCGAGCGCGCGCGAGCGGCGGAACGAGGAGTACCGGCGGCGCGAGGAGGCCGGGGCTTTCCTCCCCGGGGACCGAGGGAGTACTCGTCCTCGGAGGAGGACGAAGAGGAAGAGGCCGAGGGGCGGGGCCCCTCGGATAGGTGAGAGCCCGCGCCCCCGTCGCCGAGCCGGCTCCGGCGGCAAGGGCGGCGTCGCGGGGGGCGGGCGCCGCGGCGCCCGCCGCCGTGCAATCGACAACGAGGGCGGCGCGCGCCGCGCGGCGCGCGCGCGCGCGCGCGCGCGCGCGCGCGGCGGGGCCCGCGCGCGCGGCGGCGACGTCGGGAGGCGCGGCGGCGGGCGCGCCGGCTGCGACGGCCTCATCTGCCGAGGCCTCGAGGAAAAGGAAGCGCGCCTTTTCCTCTTCGAGGTAAGGGACTTGCCTTTCTACGAGGTTTGACTTTTTGGCGGCCAGGCGTTTTCATTTTTTGCTTGTGCTCGTGCAGGGTGGTGCCAACCGTCCCTCCCCTCGCGCCGGCTAAGGTGCTGAGGGCGGACACGTCCGTTCCCCCCCCGGCCGGCGCTCGTCGAGGGCGCCGCGGCGGGGAGAGCTCGGCGGCGGTGGGCGCGACCTCGCGGGGGCCGGGCGAGGCCTCGAGGCCTCGGCCGGCGGATCCGGCCGCCGCGGCGCGGCCGGCGGTCGTCGAAGAGCGGCGGGCGCCGGTCGTGGCGGAGACGCGGCCCGCGGTGGCGGGCGTGATGGAGACGCGGCCCACGGTGGCTCGCCGCGACGGAGGCGCGTTTCGCGGCGCGGCCGCGGCGGCGCGCAGCGGGCGGCGGTGGGCGAGGAGGGCGGCCGGGCGCCCGTGGTGGCGGAGGCACGGCCGGAGGCGGTGGCCGCGGCGCCGCGTCGGCGCGCGCCGGCCGCCGCGGAGGCGCAAGTGGAGGCGTCGGCGGAGGTGGCGCGAGGGGCCGGCCGCCCGCCGGTGGTTCCCGGCGGAGGTGGTGGAGGTCCCGGACGATGACTCCCCGCCGCCGGGTGGGACCGGTGGGCGAGCTTCCCCACACTCTCCCCCCGAGCCCCGGGAGGGGGCCCTCGTGAGGCGGCGCGAGGGCCACATGGTGGCGGGGGGGCGAGGACACGGCGCCGAGGCCTCGTCTTCTGCGCCGGCCACTCCGCCCGGGGTAGAGGGGGCCGGCCGGCGACCCGCCTGCGTTCGCCGACGCCCGGGGGGGAGCGAGGAGCTGCGGGGGGACCTCCGCGGCCACGGCACCACGCTTAACCATGCGCCGAACGAGGCGCCGAGGGTCCACGGCGGCCCGGCGTGGCGCGTTTTCCGGTGAGGCGTCGTCGCCTCGTTTCCCTTTTTCCTTGTTTCCGCTCGCTTGTCCTCTCGGCATGGTGTTTACGGGTTTTGATTTGTGGGTGCCGGGAGCTCGAGCGCCGCGCCCCCCGACAAGTACGGCGCCTTCGATCGGGTGAACGCCGAGCTCCACCAGCTCCGGGAGCGATGCGGCGCCTTCGACGCGCTCGCCGACGCCCTCAGGACTCCGGATGGCTGGTTGTCGTACCGGGCCTTGGCGTTGCGCGATGAACTCCCCGAGAGCACGAGGCGAGGACCCGGCGCATCGCTCTAGCCTCGAGCGGGTCTGCACAGCCCTCATCGACCGTGATGAGGCGCTGTGGCAGGCGCGCTCGGACTCCGGAGAAGATGCGCACGCTGGCGACCAACTGGGAGGCGGAGGTGGCCGGCGTCCGCGGCCGAGAACCGGGGGCTCCGCTCATCCCTCGAGGGGGCGCGGGCGCGGCGCCGCCGGGCCGAGGAGCGGGCGCGCGCGCTTGAGCAAAGGGTCAAGGAGGCCGACGACTTGAAGGCCTCCCTCGACGCCAAGGCCACGGCGCTCGCCGTGGCCGAGGACCGGCCCGCGAGAAGCACACCGCTCGCCAAGGAGGCCGAGGGACGACTCCGGCGGAGAGCGAGGCCGCCCTCGTCGACGCTCGGTCGGCCCCCGGAGCGGGAGCGCGCTGCTCGCGAGGCGACGCAGATGTCGCTGGAGGACCGGAACACCAAGTTCTCCGAGGTCGAGGGCGAGCTGATGGTGCTCAGCATCACGAGCGCGGGCCAGGAGCTGGCCCTCCAGGAGCAAGGCGAGACCATCAGGGGCCTCGAGCAGACGGTCGAGGCCGAGCGCCGCGCCCTCGAGGTGGAGAGGAAGCAAGTCGAAGGTGAGCCGCTGTTTGACTCCTGTGTTGTTGGGTTTTCCTTGAGGGTTCGCGCTCTTTTTCTGACTTTTTCCTCGTCTGGCATCTTTAGGCTTGCGCACCGCGCTTGGGCACACGGTTGAGCGGGCCGAGGCGCTGCAGACCTCCTACAACTCCTCCGAGCAGGAGCTGCAGGAGTTGCGCGATGCGGCCCTCGAGACCTGCCGATCCGTGGAGGAGGGCGAGGCGCAGGCCGGGAGCTCGGCCGGCCGGCCGCCTGCGCGCCCTCGGCGGCCACGTCACCAAACGGATGCGCGGGCGCTGCACCTTGGCGTCCAGAAGGCCCTCGGAGTGGTACGGTCCCAATACGAGGTCAACTTTGAGGCGCTGGCGGAAGGTTACGTCGTCCCTGAGGGTGTCGAGGACGAGGTGGCGATGGAGCGCGTGGACGCGCTCGCCGCCGACGCCGCCGGGTCGCTCGCTGAAGCCTTCGAGGATTTCCTCTTCCGGACGGCGCCGACGCCGTCGCTCCTCCCTCGCGAAGGAGCAGGGGCGCTAGGCCCGTTTTGTTTGTGTATCAGCATTCTGGCCGTGTGGCCTTTGTAAATAAACAAGTTGTTTTTATCATGAACACATGTTGATGTGAAATGAAGTCTTTTGTTTACTACGCTTTTTGTTTCTCCTTCTTCCTGAGTAGATTCTAGTTAGGGGAGTTCGGTTTTCGCGGGTGGCCTTTTCGGGTTGGAGGCGAGAGAGAAGGGCCGTATCCTCGCGGCGTAGGCTATCTCTGGCTCGCGCGCTCCTTCCGCTAAGCCGCCCGTGCCCCGTTCGAATCATTGCTCGAGGCCGAAGTAGAAAACAAACTTAGCGCGCGTGAGTTATTTCATTTTTTGCGCGAAAATGGGACCATTTTTGGGGGGGATGCCCCCCGTAGTAGCCCCCGAGGGTAACTTGGGTTTCGGGGGAAAGCCGAGTTGCCCTTTGCATGAGACTTATGATATTTACATAGTTGTCACCAAGTGGGGCGTTGGTCATGCGGTTTTTTACAACGAAATACTCGGAAATCCTAGCTAGGGGTAGAAGCGACGTAGCTGTTGGATGTTCCAAGCGTTGGTGAGCTCTTCGCCGTCCTCGTTGGCCAACTTGTACGTGCCAGGCTTGAGCACCTTCACCACGACGTAGGGTCCCTCCCACGGAGGCGATAACTTGTGGCGTCCTCGGTTGTCCTGGCGTAGCCTTAGGACCAGATCCCCTTCGCTGAAGTCCCGCCGGCGTATCTTGCGCGCTTGGTAGCGCCTGAGGGACTGCTGATACCTCGCGGAGTGCATCAAGGCCATGAGGCGTGCCTCATCCGGTCGGGTCCGGCGAGTCCCTCGCGGGCTCGGCCGGTTGGCATCCTCGTCGTAGCCTCGAACCCTGGGCGACCCGTATTCCAAATCCGTGGGGAGGACGGCCTCCGCGCCATGGACTAGGAAAAACGGGGTGAACCCAGTGGCTCTGCTCGGGGTGGTCCTTAGGCTCCACACGACCGCCTTGGTAATTCTTGGAGCCATTTTCGGCCGCATTTGTTTAGCCGGTCGAAAATTCTCGGGCTTAAGGCCTTGTAAGATCATGCCGTTGGCACGCTCTACTTGGCCGTTGGTCCGTGGGTGTGCCACGGCGCCCAATATACACGGATGTGGAACTTGTCGCAGAACTCCAAGAATTTCCTGCCCGTGAACTGGGACCCGTTGTCGGTGATGATGGAGTTTGGCACTCCGAAGCGGTGAACGATGTCGGTGAAGAATGTTACCGCTTGCTCTGCCCTGAGATTCGTAATGGGGCGCACCTCCACCCACTTGGAGAACTTGTCGATTGCAACCAACAGGTGGGTGAAGCCCCCGGGCGCCTTCCGCAAGGGCCCGGCGATGTCGAACCCCCACACGGCGAACGTCCATGTTATGGGGATGGTCTGCAGGGCATGGGCGGGCAGGTTGGACTTGCGGGCGTAGAACTGGCACCCTTCGCAGGTGCGTACGATCTCGCTGGCGTCAGCGACCGCGGTAGGCCAGTAAAAGCTCTGGCGGAACGCGTTGCCAACTAAGGTGCGGGGCGCGGCGTGATGGCCACAGATCCCTGCGTGGATGTCCCGTAGGAGCTCGCGCCCCTCGGGGATGGGCACGCACCGCTGTAAGATGCCAGAGGCGGTGCGCTTGTATAGCTCGCCGTCGACGAGGGCAAAGGACTTGGCCATCCTGGCGATGCGCCTGGCCGTGGCCCGGTCCGAGGGGAGCTCTCCTCGAGCCATCCAAGCGATGTATTTGTCGCGCCAGTCGGCCTTGACGGGGAGCCGGCTCCAATGTCCATCGCGTCGGCCTCGTAGGAGCCATACCCCTCGAGGAGGGAGAGCACATACACCTCGTTCGAGGGGTCCTCATCCATGGGTTCCGCACCCGCCGGATTCGAGGGAGCCCCCGAGGGTTCGGCCGTGGCTCGAGGGGTGAGGCTCGAGGACGACCGAGGGGCCGGGCAACATCGCGGGCGAAAACGTTCGGGGGGACTATGATCCGCCGGACGCGATCTTGGCCAGCTCGTCCGCCTCCTCGTTGTACCGGTGGGGCACGTGGTTGAGCTCGATGCCGTAAAACTGGTCTTCGAGGGCTCGCACGGCCTTGCAGTAGGCCTCCATCTTGTCGTCATGGCAGCTCGCGTTCTTCATGACTTGATCGATTACGAGCTGAGTCCCCCCGCACGTCAAGGCGCTTGACGCCTAACTCAGTGGCGATTTTGAGGCCGCAGAGGAGGGCCCCGTACTCAGCCATATTGTTAGATGCGGGGAAGTGGAGGCGCACCGCGTACCGCATGTGCTCTCCAAGGGGTGACACGAAGAGCAGGCCCGCGCCCGCCCCTGTTTTCATCACAGAGCCATCGAAATACAGAATCCAGCACTCTGCTTGGATCTGTGGCGGCGGCAACTGCGTATCCGTCCACTTAGCAACGAAATCCGCCAGGATATGGGACTTGATGGCCTTGCACGGGGCGTAGGCGAGCGTCTCGCCCATCAGCTCCACGGACCACTTGGCGATCCTGCCCGCCGCGTCGGGATTACGGATGATCTCCCCTAGAGGGAAGGAAGAGACCACCGTGACGGGGTGGGCCTCGAAATAGTGGCGGAGCTTGCGCCGCGCAAGGACTACCGCGTACAGCAGCTTCTGGACCTGAGGGTAGCGCGTCTTGGTGTCGGACGAGACCTCGGCCGATGTAGTAGACCGGCCGCCGGACCGGCGGGCGTGCCCTTCCTCCGTGCGCTCCACCACGATCACGGCGCCGACCACCCGGGTGGTTGCGGCCACGTAGAGCGGCGGGGGTTCGCCATCTGCGGCGGCGTGAGGATCGGGGCATGCGCTAAGGACGCCTTCGGCTTGTCGAGCACATCCGGGCCTCGGTGGTCCATGAGAAGTGCTCGTGCTTCTTGAGGAGGCGATAGAGGGCGAGGCCCTTCTCGCCGAGCCGCGAGATGAAGCGGCTCAAGGCGGCAAGGCACCCCAGCACCTTTTGCACCCCTTTGAGGTCCCAGATCGGGCCCATTCGTTCGAGGGCCGCGACCTTCTCAGGGTTGGCCTCGATTCCCCGTTGGGAGACAATGTATCCCAGGAGCATGCCTCGCGGCACTCCAAAGACACACTTTTCGGGGTTTAACTTGACCCCGTTGGCCCGTAGGCAGCCGAACGCGATGCCAAGGTCGCCGACCGGAGTCGTCCACCTTCCTGGTTTTAACGACGATGTCATCCACATACGCCTCGACCGTCCGCCCGATGTGATCTCCGAAAACGTGTTGCATGCGGCGTTGATACGTTGCACCCGCGTTTCGGAGGCCAAATGGCATCGTGACGTAGCGAGAACATCCCAAACGGCGTGATGAACGAAGTCGCAAGCTGGTCGGACTCCTTCATCTTTATTTGATGATACCGGAGTAGGCATCAAGGAAGCAAAGTAATTCACACCCGTACCGTTGAATCAACGATTTGATCAATACGTGGCAAAGGAAAAGGAACTTTAGGACATGCTTTATTAAGACTGGTATAGTCTATACACATTCGTCACTTCCCATTCTTTTTCTTTACAAGCATGGGGTTTGCCAGCCACGTTGGGTGGAGCACCTCCTTGATGAACCCGGCCTCGAGAAGCTTCTGCAGCTCCGCTCCGATTGCCCGTCGCCGCTCCTCGTTGAAGCGGCGGAGCCGTTGTTGCACGGCACGGGCGTGAGGCAGGATGTCAAGGGAGTGCTCGGCGACCTCCCTCGGGATGCCTGGCATATCTGAGGGGCTCCACGCGAAGATGTCAGCGTTGGCGCGGAGGAAGTCGACGAGCACAACTTCCTATTTAGGGTCGAGGGTGGAGCCGACCCTCAACACCTTGCCCTCGGGGGCCGCGGGGTCGAGGGGTACCTCCTTGGTCTGCTCCGCGGCCTCGAAGGTGCCGGTGTGCTTGGAGGCGGAGTCGAGGTCCTCGTTGACCATCTTCTCCAAAGTGGTCACCAGCGCTTCATCCAGCGCCAGCGCTTCTGCGTGCTCTACGCACTCGACGTCGCAGTCGAATGCGTGCTCGATGGACAAGCCCACGGTTATGACGCCGTTCGGTCCTGGCATCTTCATCTTCAAGTAGGTGTAGTTGGGGACCGCCATGAATTTGGCGTAGCAGGGCCGCCCAAGTATAGCGTGGTAGGCGCCCTTGAATCCCACCACCTCGAAGGTGAGCATTTCCTTGCAGAAATTCTCCGCGGTGCCAAACCAAACCGGCGCAGTCGATGCGCCCGAGGGGCCGGACACCGCTTGCCGGCGCGATGCCGTGGAACGGCTTCGTGCTGGGCCGCAGCTGGTCCAACCCGATCCCCATCAAGCGCAGCGTATGCGCGTAGAGGATGTTGAGGCTGCTGCCCCCGTCCATCAAGACTTTTGAGAACCGCGCGTTCCCAATGATTGGGTCGACCACCAGCGGGTACTGGCCCGGGTTGGGGATGCGGTTCGGATGGTCCTCCCGGCTGAAGGTGATGGCGTCCTCCGACCAATTGAGGAAGGAGGGAGGCGCCTTCTCCGCAGCGAGGACCTTGTGCCGCTCCCGCTTGCGCTGGCGGGTCGACATGTCGACGGTGGGTCCCCCGAAGATGAGGAACACGTTCTCCACGGCGGGGAAGCCGCCGGCGTCGCCATCTCCTCCGTCTTTCTTGGCCTCCGCCTCCTTCGCGGCGGCGCGGCCATAGAACTTCTTGAGCATGTCGCACTGCTCAAGGGTGTGGTTTACTGGGGTCTTGTGGTAAGGACATGGCTTCTTCAGCATGTCATCAAACACCCCTGGGCCTCGAGGGGCCGGTCGAGGGCCCCGTCGAGCCGGGTCGACAGTAAGGGCCTCGGCCTCATCGCCGTCGCGCCCTCGCTCGCGCGCCTCGCGGCGCGGCTTCTTTCCCTTCTTGCCCCGCTTGTCCTTGCGGTGGGGCTCCCCGGACTTGCCGCCCTCCGCGGGCGCATCGTATGTGCCCGGAAGTTGCCCACGAACGTGCGGACTAGATCGTCCCGGTTGTGGATCCGTCGGCGGGCGGGTGCTCGAGCCACATCCGGGCCGCATCGCCGAGGTGCAAGGGCAAGTTGCGGATGATGACCTCGTCGGCGGTGGCCCCACCCGTACCGGAACGCCAAGCGATAGTCGTTGAGCCACACAAGGGGATCCGTCTCCCCGTTGTACTTGACGATGGTCGAGGGTTGGCGGAAGCGGCGGGGGAAGGCCGCCGCGCGGATCTCCCGGCCGAACACACGGGTCCCCGGGGGCTCGGCGTCGGGGAGCGGTCCTCGCCGGCCGTCGTAGCGTCCGCCCCGTCGAGGGTGGTAGCCCACCGCCGCTCGGGCGTCCACCCTGCTCGTGCGGCGGGCGTTGATGACGTTGCGGGCATCACCGTCCAGTGCCCTGCGCGTGTCAAGGAGCCGCTCCTTGGCCGCCGTGCGTCCTGAGTTGGCGGGACGCTCCGCAGCTTCTCCTGCGTGGACCGAGGGTTCGCCTCCCTGCGCAGCCCCGTCGCCTCGTGCATCCCCCTGCTGGCGGATACGTGAGGCTGAGCTTTCGGCCTGCTGGACGGCCGCTTGCTCTATGAGAGCACCGCACTTCGCGTTGCGGGTTCCGCGCCTCGGGGGTCGAGGGTGCGGCATTGCCCGCAGTAGCGTCGCGGCGGCAACGAGCTTCTGACTTGCCCGTGGAGGCATGTCGAGGGTTGTCGGCGTTGATGCGGTCGCGGGCACCCGCTCGCCCGGCTCCCGCACGCGTTCGCCGCGCGCGGAGGCTTCCCCAACCATCGAGGCGCGAGCGGCCGCACCGTGCGGTATTCCTCCGCCGGCCCAGCCTCGAGCTCGCGGGCTTGGGCTAGGCGTGCGTCGGCGTCGGCTCCGGCGGGGAGTGCTTGGTCCCGCGGCTTGGCGCGGAGCGATTCCGGGGCGGGCGTGACCTCCCCGTCCCCCGGCGCCCACGGCGCGGTGGCATTCGCCGGGTCGTTGGCGACGACGACGCAAGCACTCCCCGCACGGGATCGTAGCTCCCGTGCCTTGGAGTAATCGGAGCAGCCGAACCGGTAGTCCGTAGCGTCAAGGAAACACCCGAACATGACCGGGTCCGCACGCGGGGAGAAGTCCCACTCCGCGTACCCGTGGAGGTTGGCAGGCGGCAACGCGTCAAGGGAACCCAGGGACGACTCGTCACCCGCTGAGGCGCCGGGATCCCTGGCGACGAAGACGTGACGGCCAGGCGGAACCCTGCGCATCGTGGTGTTGACGTTGGCGTTGAAGGCCGTCATGGCACCACGTAGCCCGATGGGAAAGCGCGGTCCGAGACCGTGCGCCGTCCCCGCCGGGGTGGCGGTTGTCATGGCGGCGAGCGCGTCGCGCCGAGAGGCGGTGCGCTCGGCTTGCCGTCGCTCGGACCGCGCTTGGCGTGAACGCCGGCCGAGCGGCGGCGACGTCGTGGTGCCGACGGACCCGTGGCATCCGTGCCGGCGGGCGTGCGCGCGCCGTGGCGGTGCGCGCGGCGGGGACCGGAGCGGACCCGGCCGGCGCCGCGCGCGGAGCTCCTCACGGTTGGTGAGGCGCATGAGGTAGCCGTTCCCCGTGGCCCGAAAGTTCGGTCCCCGAACCGGATTTCGAACCCGGCGGGGGAGGGGGTCCGAGCTGCCCATGCAGTAGCGCGTAGTGCGGTACTCAGTGCGGATCACCATGGAGGGAGTTGGCGGATTGACCTTAGGCGCTCAGATTGCCCCACGGTGGGCGCCAACTGTCGGTGCGGAATGTGGTCCCGACACTAACCAGTAATAAGCGCCGAGGTCTATCCCTCAATGGTCGATGCTAAGCAATAAAAGACACAGAGTTTATCCCGGTTCCCGCCGGGGGGCCGTACGTCCCGGCGGTGGTGTGCTCAAGGCACTATATTGCTCGGCACCGGGGTGCTCGTAGTGGGGCTACTACAAGCAAGGCGGGAGAGGAAGCGGGGCTTCCAAGTCCCCGGTGTAGTGGTCGAAGATATTGTGGGAGAATTGGAGAGCAAGTGAGTGGTGCGCCTTGTCTCGTGTTGGATTTTGTTGCTCGTGTGTCGTGTGCTTGTGTATCTTGGTCTCCTGGTGTCTTGTCCCCCTGCGGCAAGGGGGTTCGCCCTCCTTTTATAGATCAAGGAAGGAGCGAATCACATGCGCGCCGCGCTATCGAGCTACGTGAGGGAGCGTGATGTGCTACGCTGTAGAGTAGGCGGCCGCCCAGGCGATCCTTGCAGTGATCCGGCCATCATGGCGTATCTTATACCCGAACAGTGGCGTCCTCGAGGGTGGAAGGGCAGCGGACGACTGTGATGTCTTCAGACAGGCTCGAAGGAGTTGCTGACGTTGGTCCGTACGGGGTACAGGAGTAGGTAAGGTGGCGTCCCGTTCCCACGCGCTCCACAGTGCTGGAGCTGTTGCCACAGCGCCTGGCGTGCGCCCGTACGCGCGGGGGCGGCGGCCATGCGTTAACAGTGGCAGGGATGGCGTCCCACCGGCCTAGCGCCTCCACCTAACCCTGTGAGGTCACAAGAAAGTAAATCGAGGGTGCAGCCGGCCCCCCTTCGAGGGCTCGACGCGTTAGCCGTACCGGAGCAGGTGCACGGCGTCACGGGACTGGCACCGGCCGCGCCGCATAGTCCCCCCTCCCCACAGTGATGGGGATGGGCTCCCTCCTGGGGAGTTGGTGCGGCGGCACCGGGCGCGAGCCCCGGCGCATGATGGCGCCATCCCGCCGATGTCGAGCATTTAATGCTCGCGCGCGCGGGGCGGGCGCACGCGTGCGCGGGGTGCCCTCGAGCGAGGCGGACCCCGTTTGAGAGCGGGGCGGACCCTCGAGCGAGGCGGACCTCGCTCGAGGGAGGCGCACCCCCTCGAACGGAGCGGAGCCCGTCCGGCGGAGGCGCGCACCCTCGAGCGAGGCGAAACCTACTCGAGGGGGTCTTCGAGTGGGCCGCCCGGTGGGCCGCTGGGACCTTCGTGGTGTGGGCCATACCCTGCATGGTTAAGTGAGGTTTATTTGGTTTTGTTGCAGATTTTAAGTGGGGATTTCCTAGTTGTTTAAGGGGACCCCTAGGGCTGTCCCCGACACATTTGATTTTCTTCGGAAAATCAGGTGTGACAGTTCGAGAAGCTACGCCTACCAATGGAGCCTACGGGTATATGTTTGGAGTTGGGAGATAACTCCATTCGCTATCCCTTGGGCATTGCCGAAGATGTACCCATGAAGGTCGGACACCACTTCATCCCCATCGACTTCGTAGTGCTCGAGATGGGAGAGAGGGAGAAGCCGTCGCTCATCCTTGGGAGGCCTTTCCTCAAGACCGTGGGAGCTACTATTGATGTTGGCAAGGGGGAGATTATGTTCGATATCAACGGAGAAAGGAGTTCCTTCAAGTTTCGTCCAAGAATCGAGGCATGCAACATGATTGGAGTAAACGGAGAATCAAAGGAAAAGGAGGGGCTGAAAAAGAAGAAGGAGCCGAAAAAATGAACGTAAAGAAAATCAAAGAAGGTGTTGCATCCGTCAAGACAAAGGAAGAAAAGTCGCCTGTGAAGACCAAAAAAATGACAAAGCCGGAAGACAAGCCCGTACCCAAGATGGTGCGGAAGTGGGTACCCAAGATTGCAACGCCCGCAAAGAGCGTTGATCCGAAGTAATCAAGTGAAGAAGTCTAGCCATGGACTATAAACGAAGCGCTAGGCGGGAGGCAACCCGTTTCGTCGAGTCAAGAATAAGCTACCGGGAGGACAACCTGATTCCAGATTTTTCGAGTCTTTTTAATAATTTAGTTTTAAGTTTTATTACGCAAAGACATTAGACTTAGAAGTGGTTGAACAATATTAGAGACATAATTCTTGATTGAATATTTAGCTTTATCATAAACCCTTTGCATGAACCCGCATATGTGTTTGTTTGATTCTTTTCGAGAAACCACAACCAAATAATTTCAGAACCTAACTCAATCTTTCACCCTCATTATGGTGCTGTGGTTGACTTATTTTTCATGCTAAAAACACACGAGTAGAGCCATGACTTATACCTAGGTGTTATTTAAATTTCAGCACGTGGTAGGACTCGTGTGAACCGAGAAACTAAACTTTTGGTTGGTTCTAAAAATCTATATCCTTGGTTTCCCTAAGATTAGAATTTTTCTAAGCCTCATCTAATTTTGTTTTATTCAAAATCTCTCTCATTTAGCCAAAATTAGAACCTAAACCTATGCCCCCATGATCAAGTCGGGAAAAGTTTGCTCTCAACCGATGAAGGCAAACTATACCGGTGAGACCGATATCAACGTAGTCGGAAAATATTTTCGACTTACATTTGTTTTTAATGGTTTAAAAACTTCTCTAAATTATGATTGAGTCTTGCATGGCTCTGAAAAATATTTTTAAATTTCGAGTTAGAGGAGTGCTTAACCTTAAACACATTTAAAGGGAGGCAATCTAGTTTGAATTGATCATGCATGCATCATTGGATACCCTTTCATCAACTTTCACCAAGTCCACATGCAAAGGACAAGCATGGTGGGCAGCAAGCATAAACTTTGCAGGAATTTCATGGTGGCATGTGAAGCAAGTGGAGCTAGGGAGCATGGACATGACTCAAAGCATGAAGCATCAAGTGGAAGGACCAATAATGCAAGAAAAGGAGTGGACGAGAGCGTTTGGGCGGTGCAACTCGTGGAGCACGCGGGCGGGGAAAGTTGCGAGAGGAGAAATGATCGTGCCGGAAGAAAGCCGAGGCGGGGAGGAGCCGAGAGGCCACCCGGGCCGGTCGGCCCGAGCCGGCCGGCCTCCCCTACTTAAAGAGCCCCCCGACTCCCGTTTTCGCGAGCAAGCTTCCCTCTCCTTCCTTAGTTTGTGTGTTCAAGTTTGTGTGCCCAGAACCTCCATAGACATAGCCAACCTTCCCAAGCTTGATAGCTCAAAAAAATCCACATCCTTAATCCGCTCAAAGTCCACATCCCGAAGTAAGATTTTAAGTACCTAGTTACCGGTTGCAACCCGGAGTTTTAGTGGAGAGAAGAGTGCAGCAACCATGTGGAAGAAAACCACAAGTCTCTTCTCCAAGAAGAAGGGTTCATCGTCATCCAAGCCGTCGTCGACGACGTCTTCGAGGAGGCACTAAGTTTCCGAGTCTCCCCGGAGCATGGAGACGGATACGGCACCACCAAGGAGGAACGATGCTCTCCTCCTTGGTGGTATGAGGGCAGCAAGGAGCACGTCCATGAGGTTTACCGAACCTCAAGGGCACACGGAGGAGCCGCCCGTGCCACCACGACGATCGACCCGTTCGACCGCGCCACCTCCATACACTCCGATATATTCCTCGTACGGCTTCATCATTTTGTCGGAGGAGGAGAGGCTCTCTCGTCTTGAGAAGAGGCTTGTGCCCAACGTCGAGTTCGACGACCAAGCACTCTACAACTTCGGTTTCGGCACCGACATATACTACATGTTGGGGCACCTTGGATGGGTGCAATTCTCCAATGGAGTATCGACGGACACCCACAAGGAGTTCGCCTTGGAAATCTTCATGAACATTGCACCTATCCTTGATGATGGGGTGCAAAGTTTATCATTCCGTTTGGAGGGAGTCCAATAAGTGGTTCCCTACGAGCATGTTAGGGAGCTACTTGGATTCCATAAGGAAGCTCCGGAGAAAGTTGACATGCCACCCGGCATGTTAGATGGATTTTGGAATTTGATCTCTGGAGAAGCCCACCAACAACGCAATTGCATCCGCAACCCCATTATCTGAATATTCCACTCTTGGATGTGCAAGAGGGTATTGGGGAGGATGAGGGAGACGAAGGTGACCGACACGGAGTTCAATTGGCTTTACTCGGCTTTAATTGCCAAGCAGCCAATAGACCCCTCATACCTTATGGTCAACCGTTGGTGTTGCGAGACAACATCGGGAGCGGGACATATTGGTTCGGGGTGCTACCTCTCTATGTTGGCCTTCTCCCTACGGCCGGGGATCACAAGAAACCCTGAACATCTTTTGCGTGGTACCTCTCTCGGCATTGAGTATTTGTGATAAGGCAAATACATTAGTGGAGATGAGAGAGGAGGTTTTCGTTTGGCCACAGTAAACCTACCCCTTCTGGATGCAAGGCTTAGGCTTTTCATCGAAGGGAGGGAAGATTGGTTCGAAGAGGGACTCCTTGTCCCGGCAAGGAAAAACAAAAGAGGAAGAATCGTAGAGGAGGGAACATCCTCCGCACAAGCGACTGGTGCACAACCCAATGTGCCACCATTCGGCGGGATCCCTCCTCCGCCAAGTTATTACGGAGGGCCACAAGAGCAAGCATGGGGGGGTGGTGCACCGGTACCCCCACCAAATTATGTGGTGCCCAATGCAAACTTCGCGGAGCCCTACGCACAATATCCCCAACCACAACAAAGCATGGCTATAATTGGAGGGTATGTTGCGAGAAACGCCCAAAACGTCGCAGCCATCCAAGCCAACGCGGCTCAACTTGGTGAGGGCAATGCAAATATTGCCTATGAGCTTGGACGCCTTCACCTAGTGGAGCCGGATCAATTCGTTGGAGGGAATGTCCAACCCTACTATGAGCAAGGGTACTACTATCAAGATCATCAACACCAACCACCGGCGGAGGACTAGGAAGATTAAGGAACTTTAGTTTTCTTTTCTTTTCCCTTTCTCTGTAATTTTCAGCTTTTGTTTGTGTGTGTTTGCGTAATATTTTCTGTTTTTATTTAAATTTCAGCAAGTGTGTTTGTTCATTTTCAGTTTGTATTTCAGCTTGATTTCATCATTAATAAAGACACCACCTTGTTTATATCATTAGAAAAGTTACAAAAATTTGTGCCATAATGATATATGATTATAATTGCCGCTTTGTTTACCTTTGTAATTGATTTATGCATGTTAAAGCTAGTGCTCTCTTAAAATATGAATCTGAATTTATTTAAATGCTAGCTTAATCTTTAGCGGAGGTTATGATTAAAATAAAGACCCATAGTGTTTTATGTGCTCTCAAGTTATGAATAGATTAAAGATGGTTTTTATGCTAAAAAATATAGCTAACCTTCTCATAAATATCAGTTGTGTGTTGCTCAACCTATCCAGAGCCTAATATATATTTGAGTGCATAAACCTTAGTGTACAAGATTTATTTTTGAGTGAGTTATTGCAGGCCATGATTTCTCTGGCCCGAGACTAAGAAGCGGGTCATTCCGTTTTTGCGTATCTATCTTTTTGCTAGCCTTTTATCCGTGCATTGTGTATCCCCGCATCGGAGATCTCACAAACCTCGCCGGATATCCACCCTTAAAACCAAATATCATATTTTGTGATCACCTCCTTGACCACAACCTATCGTTGAGAATGGATCACCAATTCAAGGAAGATCGCAAGACGGTGCCAACATTGAAGAATTCAAGTATCTCTCCAAGGAAAAATATTTTTGGTACCTACCTTATTTATCGCCTCTTTGCTCGAGGACGAGCAACGTCTAAGCATGGGGGAGGAGGTAGGTACGATGCAATTTTTAGAAGGGGAGTAATTAAAAAAAAGAGGTTCAAAAGGGGTGTAAAATAAAAAAATCAAAACTTCGATGTGAAAGTCTCGTGACCGAATGTATGACAAGAAAAAAATGAATGAATGATAAAAAGAAAGAAAGAAAGAAAAGAAGGAGAAATATGAGAAAGAGAAAAATATGAGTATGCGTAAAGTGAACTCCCCGGTTCTCTAAAGTGCATTAGGAAATTCAAGGCTTCAAGTTTAAAAGATCCATTCTCATTTTCCAACCATGTGCAATCCGATAACGAGGACTTCCTTTGTGCCTCGGGATCACTCTTTGCCATTTGCACATGTCCACTCATCTCAAGTGTGTGTATTTTTCTCTTTCCCTCCTTGATATGACATTATTTTCCAATGACATTTTTGATGAGTCTCGGTAAGACCATGAGAAGCTTGTCTTGTTTTGACAACACCTCATTTATAAAATTTTGTTAGGACTAAACTTTCCCAAAAAGCTTCATATAAAGCCTACCACACGTATATGTTATGAGAGGGAAAGGAGTAGAATATATAGGCTTGAGAGACAAGCGAGTTGAGAGTTCATGAGCAATATACAAGATGATTTAAATTTGTGAACTTGGTTTAGCTTTTCTTTGTCTCATTCTTTATTTCAAAAATTCTGAGATCTATTTAAACTTTGTGAGCATGCTAATACTTGTGGGATAAGCTTAGCTAAGAATCTACCCTCCGTAGAGATGAAGGCTAGTACATTATGGAACTGTAATGAAATAAAATTTTGAGAGCATTATGTTTTCTCATGCATGATCAAGTGCAAGGATTAAGCATTGATGGGCAACGATGATATCCATCGAAGGCTTACTCGAGGACGAGCAAGGTTTAAGCATGGGGGAGATGTTGACGGTGAAAATCCGTCAACCTAGCCATGAGTTTACCTTCGATGTTGGCATAAGTTTTATACCTTATCCATTGGTACTAACCCCCGTGGTATAACAAGTTCACGTGTGCATGTCGGTTTTGGAGTTTAGTGTTTATGCAGGATTTTAGCGTTGAATGCAAGACTTTAGGGATAAGTTCATCAAGCACCTTATGACAAGACCTTGAAGCCCTGTACAAGTCATGCGATGAAGCAAACTTAACTCCAAGAAGTCAGGGACTTGATCTGAGAAGACGACAAACTCCGAGGACCTAACCTGAAAAGTGTTGAATCTTGTAAGACAAGGAGTTATGCCCAATTCGGAGAGAAACTGACGACATGGACCTACATGCAGAAGGGGGAAACATCCAGGAAGCAAGGGAACCGACGTAGAGCAAAGGAGGCCGCGGACTGGGCCTGGATGGGCCCAGGTCGGTCGGCCCAGCCTAGTCCAGGGCCCGTTCGTCCCCTCCTTTTCCCTAGCCGCCATTCGGGCTATTTATAGCCCCCTGACCGAGAGCCACGCATCATCCAATTCGTCATCGGCCGCCGAGGAGCAGAGAAGAGAGGAAAACCATCTCGGAGAGGAGAGGGTCGAGCTAGTTGACTAGGGTTTCCCTAGCCGACGTGGGAACCTTGCACGGAAGACCACGTCGGAGTACCCAGAGCTAGAAGCAAGATCAAGGAAGGATCCCGGTGGAGATCTTGTGTATGTATCATTGTTATAGTTGAATTATCAAGTTGAATCTTTTCCTAGCGATCAAGTGTTTGCTCGAAGATTTCGTTTTTCGATCGGCTTTGCTTATTCCAATTCTATTCTCGAGATAGATTACATAGGGTGTTCTTGTAGCTGCGGTGGCTAGAGGTACACACAGGATCTTCCGAAAGAATCTCGACTTGTCTTCTGACTTGCCCTAGACTGCCCACATGAGTAGGGATACGTTGCGACAGAACGGGGGTTCCGAAAGGCGGATGTTTTCGGATTTGGACGGGAAACCACGATTTAAAGAGGCTTCTTATAAGATTCTATTTGCTACTTCTTCTCTTGCTTGGAACTTCAACAAAAGGCTTACCCCGATCTCTCTAGATCAGTTTATCTACCCAATCTTACTTTGTTATCTCCGGTCTTTAGTAGATTAGATTAGTTTCGTGTCTTTCATCTAGATGCATTAGGGTTTCTTTTACCGAAGATTGGTGCTACTTGGCTTTACTAGATCAACTTTTGCGTCACACATTTGTTCCACGGATTCGATACCTTGGGTTCACCACTCGAGGGAAGAAGGGTCCCTTGACTACGACCGGAGACTTGTCCGCTTGCAAGTCTAAACGAACTTTGATACAACTATTAACCGTCAACACACACTGGTGAGGTCCGTGGCACCTCCTAATCCCGCAACCACTACTTTCTTTAAGTGTGGAGAGCTTGGTCACTATGCCAACGCGTGCCCGAAGAGGAACCCTCCACACACACAAGTGCAGAACCAGCAGATGTAGCAGATGAGGAACTGGAACCAGACCCCGCAGACCAACAAGGGACAACAGAGTTACGCACGAGGCAAGGTGATGCACGTTGATGTTGAAGTCGCCCAGGAGAACCCTAGAGTAGTGCTCGGTATGTTCCTAGTCAACTCCACTCCTGCCTCCGTTTTATTTGATTCTGGAGCCTCCCATTCTTTCATTACATCCCAGTTCGTAGCTCAACATATTATGCCCATCAGTCCCATGCCACGCCACATGCTAGTTAGCTCGCCAGGGGGAATTGGAAGCCATATATAAGTGTGACAACATCAGTCTCAAGATTTTGGGTAGAGATTTCCGTGCCAACCTGATAATCTTGGATTCAAAGGGGATTGATGTGATACTGGGAATGGGATGGTTGATCGCGTGTGATGCGGTGATTCAGTGTGCTAAGAGATCAGTCCTTCTTACTAGTCCAGCTGGTGAAAGGTTTGAGTTTGTGGTAGATCCAGTGCCATCAACCGCTAGTTCCGTGAATCAGCTCGATGGAACGGCCTTGGAAGACATAAGAGTGGTGTGCGACTACCCTGATGTGTTTCTGGAGGAGTTACTAGGTATGCCCCCTGACCGAGATGTTGAGTTCATTATTGATCTTTTGCTTGGTACTGCTCCTATCTCTAAGCGCCCATATAGAATGTCTAGTGATCAGTTGCAAAAACTTAAAGCACAGATTAAAGATTTAATGGGTAAAGGGTTCATTCGTGCTAGTTCATCACCTTGGGGAGCACAAGTTACCTTTGTGGGTAAGAAGGATGGCACACAGAGGATGTGTGTTGATTACAGGTCTCTTAATGATGTTACCATCAAGAACAAGTATCCTCTTCCCTGCATTGAGGACTTGTTTGATCAGATGAGAGGAGCCAAGGTATTCTCTAAGATTGACATACGATCTGGTTATCATCAGATGAAGATCAGACCTTCAAATATTTCCAAGACAACGTTTACCACTAGGTATGGACTATATGAGTATATGGCTATGTCCTTTGGGTTGACCAATGCACCTGCCTACTTCATGGACCTGATGAACAAGATCTTTATGGAGTATCTGGACAAGTTTGTCATAGTGTTCATTGATGATATCTTGATCTACTCCAAGAATGAGGAAGAGCATGAGGAGCACTTGAGGCTTGTGTTGCAGAAGCTGAGAGAGCATGAGTTGTACGCAAAGTTCAGCAAGTGTGAGTTCTGGCTCAAGGAAGTGGTTTTCTGGGTCATATCATCACCAACGGAGGTATTGCGGTAGATCCGAGCAAGGTCAGTGATGTGTTGAAGTGGGAACCCCCTCGTATTGTGTCTAAGATCAGGAGTTTTCTGGGACTCACTGGTTACTATCGTCGGTTCATTGAGGGATTCTCCAAAATAGTGAAGCATCTCACCACACTGCTAGAGAAGGATAGAGAGTTCAAGTGGACCAGTGCATGTCAGTCTAGTTTTGAATAGTTGAAGAAGCGGTTGACTACAGCACCTGTTCTAGTGATGCCAGATCTGCAGAAGAGCTTTGACATCTATTGTGATGCGTCACGACAGGGTCTGGGTTGTGTATTGATGCAGGAGGGTCACGTTATAGCCTATGCATCTCGACAGTTGAGGAAGCATGAGTTGAACTACCCTACGCACGATCTTGAGAGCTACCAGTGGTTCATGCATTAAAGATTTAGAGTACATCTTCACTCAGAAGGACCTCAATCTGAGACAGCGCCATTGGTTAGAGCTGATCAAGGACTATGATCTGGAGATTCACTATCACCCTGGTAAAGCAAATTTGGTCACTGATGCCTTGAGTCACAAGGGTCATGCTAACATGGCTATGGTTTTCCAGCTTCCTGATGAGTTGGTGAAAGAGTTTGAAAGGCTCAATCGGAGGTTGTTGCACATGCAGAGGGAGTGACTTTGGAAGTGCAATCCACTCTGGAGCAGGAGATACACAAAGGGCAGCTAGATGATGTTGGGATTCAGAAAATCAAGGAGAGTATGAAACAGGGAGAAGCCCCAGATTTCACTGAGGATGAACAAGGAACTATATGGTTTAAAGGTCGGTTATGTGTGCCAGAAACAGGAGACCTCAGAGAGACTATCTTGGGAGAAGCTCACGATTCTGCCTACTCTATCCATCCGGGCAGTACTAAGATGTACCAGGATCTCAAGCAGAGGTATTGGTGGTACGGTATGAATAGGGATGTGGCCGCACATGTGGCTTTGTGTGACACTTGCCATCGGGTTAAGGCTGAACATCAGAGACCCACTGGTTTGCTTCAACCACTGAAAGTGCCTGAGTGGAAGTGGGAAGAGATCGGTATGGATTTCATTGTGGGTTTACCTCGAACCCGAGATGGTTATGATTCGATTTGGGTTATTGTGGATCGTTTGACCAAGGTTGCTCACTTCATTCCGGTGAAAACCACTTATACAGGAGCTAAGTTGGCAGAGCTGTACATGTCCAGAATCGTGTGTTTGCATGGTGTACCAAAGAAGATAGTGTCAGACAGAGGTACCCAGTTCACTTCTCGTTTCTGGGGAAAGTTGCATGAGTCTAAGGATACCAAGTTGAATTTCAGCTCAGCTTATCATCCACAGACAGATGGACAAACAAAGAGGAACAATCAGATCTTAGAGGACATGCTGAGAGTATGTGCACTTAAGCATGGTGGTAGTTGGGATAAGAGTTTGCCGTATACTGAGTTCTCTTATAACAACAGCTACCAGGCTAGCCTCAAGATGGCACCCTTTGAGGCTTTGTACGGAAGAAAGTGTAGAACTCCGTTGTACTGGAGTGAGACTGGCGAAAGGAAGTTGTTCGGGGCTGACATCATCAGAGAGGCAGAAAAACAGGTTCAGATTATCCGGGAAAACTTGACGATTGCTTAGTCTAGACATAAGAGTTATGCAGATGGAAAAAGGAGAGACGTGGTCTTTTAGGAGGGTGATTATGTGTACCTGAAGGTGTCACCCATCAGAGGGTTGTGTTGATTCAAAGTCAAAGGGAAGTTGTCACCTCAGTTTATCGGACCTTTTAAGATCCTTGAGAGAGTGGGAGAAGTGGCTTACAGGTTGGAGTTTCCAGTCCAGTTAGCTAATGTGCATGATGTGTTCCATATCTCTCAGTTGAAGAAGGGTTTTGGTCCTCATGACAAGGAGCCGTTACCCTTGGATGACCTAAACGTTAAAGAGGATCTCACTGTTGTTGAACACCCTATCCGGATATTGGAAACTATGACACGGGTTACCAGGAATAGTGTGATCAAGATGTGCAAAGTACAATGGAGTAATCATGCAGAGGATGAGGCAACAAGGGAAAGAGAAGATGAGTTGAAAGCAGAGTTTCCAGATCTTCTTCCCAATCTATCCGAATCTCGAGGACGAGAGAGGGGGTAGCATTTGTAACACCCTAATTTTTGCAAAATTTGGCTTCTATTAAAATTGGCTAGAAACCCTTAATTGCTCTTAAGGAATATAAGGTTGTTTTATTTTCTTTTAGGCATTTAAATTTTTTATAAAATAAAATTAATGAACCATAGGATTTAATTGTTGCATTCATGCTGGTGCATTGCTTTTGGTTGTTGGAATTCAAATTCAAAGTTTGAATTCAAGTGCTTGAGCTCTTTTCAAATTGTTCAAATCCTTTTTCTTCCCACCCCTATTCCCTTCCCCTTTTCAGCCCAACCCCGCTCCTAGCCCAGCAGGCCGAGGCCGTTTTTTTTCCTTTCCCGCGTTGCAGCCCCACATCTTAGTCACGGCCCAGCTTAGCTTTACCGGCCCAACCCGCCGCCGCCAGCCCGCTTCCTCCCGCTCCCGCGCCGCTGTGGCTGACACGCGGGGCCCGCCCGTCATCCCCGCCGCCGCGTCGTCTTCGAGTCGGACTCGCCCCCAAGTCTGACCGCGTCGCTGCGCCCTCGCTGTCCAGGCCTAGCACGCACGCCTAGGTCGGTTTCCCCAGCCTATTTAAGGCGCCGCCACCCCGGAGCCGCGGCACCAAAACCCTAGACGCCGCCCCCGAGCTTCCAAGTCGAGCCGTCAGAACCCTAGCGCCTCTGCCACCGTTGCTTCCCGCCGTCGCCACCGCTTCGCCGTCGAGGAGCTACTCCGGAAAGGTGCAAGGAGGTGCGGAGGTCACCCGAGCCGCTTGTTGTTATCCCTACGCGACATGTCGTCCGTAGAAGATCGCCGGAGCTTCGCCGCCGTGCCGCGTCGTGCCGCCGCTTCGTGCGCCATCGCCTTCGCATCTTAGCCGGCCGCGCCGCCCTACATAGGTTCGCTGCATCACCAGCTGCGCATAGGTGCGAACCGCGTGCCAAACTGTGCCCTGGAACCTTGGATCGGGTCTCGCCGCCGAGAGCGCCGCCGCTCGCCGTCGCCTGCCACCGCTTGAGTGCTCGCGTGCGTCCAGCGCCGTTAGATCAGGATCTAACACCCCTGATCAATATGCCGCCATTGCTTAACCCAGCCGCCATCAGCAGCCGTTGGATCTAGATCCAACGGGTCAGATCCAAGCCGACCCGGGTCAATACCGGTCAACCCGGCCAGGTCTCGCGCTTTTGCAAGAAAACTCCTGTACTTTCTGGATTTCACAAAAATATCCTCCCGCAGTGATAAGTTTCCTACGGTTTAGTCCTTTTTCTTTGTTTTAGCCCAGATTCTTTACAAATCTTTACATATTAGTCCTTGCACCTTCTATAGGGCGTATCTTGGTCGCTTTAGCTCCGTTTTCGCGTTCTTTATGTCCACGCGATCGTCTCGAAGAGTAGAACAATTTTATGCCACTGTTTTGTTCAGTTAGTACTGTTTGGTGATTGTTTCTAATTTATTCTTGTTGTTTGCTTGTATGTGATGATTGTGGAACATAGAGAGTGAAGTATTCGAAGGATTTGATGATCAAGACGCGCCAGAGTTTGAGCATCCGAGTTCTGTTGAAGGCAAGTCTTCCTTGATGCATGCCCGCTTGTCCTACATAACATGCATTTAAATTCAGTATACTTACTTTTCTTGCTTGCATTAACTTTGACACGAACCTATTAAGGATCATACCTAGTCTTTTACAACCTTTACCTTGTAACCGGGTGAATTAAATTAATCTTGAGGGTAGCTATGGCTTAGCATGCTTAACTGGGATGGTGTTAATCAACTTGGATACTTTTATATTCTCTGCTCCGCTTATTGTTGTTCTACTTTACAAGACCAGTTTATTATGTTAATCGGAACATGGAGAACCACCCAAGAAAACAGTACAACCACAAGAACTAATGGGCAATGGTCTTGGCTGAATAATTAGGAACTTTAGCTTGGGGTGATCTTACTTGATAAGGACAAGGGATCGGCGGTACTGTGGGGTATAGACTCGCTGTAGCAGGGGGCTGGGTGAGTTATTCTTTTTATGGTGGGGTATCGACCTGCTAGGGGACTTTATACCTTGCTAACTGATCTGGACCTTGTGGGTCATAACTTGCTAGGGAACCTTTGTAAAGGCCTTGTAGCGTCCCTATGCAACCACACCTCGGTAGTGTGGTATGGTGCCGTGCAAACACCGCATGGTTGGGTTCAAAGTTCTTCGGAGCTTTTACGCTGCTTGTGGTGAAAGTGTACAACCTCTGCAGAGTGTAAAACTAACTAGTTAGCCGTGCTCACGGTCGAGAGCGACCTGGACCCTCACATGACTAAATTATGGAATTTAAATGTTAAATTGCTGTTTTATTCTTTATTTATGATGCTATTACTTTATTAATTGGGTTGGTATGAATTGAACTTACACTCTTTAGTAACTATGTTGCTAATAAAACTTGACCTACTAAAATGCTAAACTGCTTGAACCTTAGCCATCCACCATATGGCCTAGCATGTTATGTTGTTCTCTCTTGCTGAGTACGTCATGTGCTCACGCTTGTTTACTTTCTTGTATCTACAACACTCAGAATGCTGCTCAGACTGGGATATTTGAAGATTTCCCCAGAGATTTCCAGGAGTTTTAGGTGTGCGTGTCTTCAGTCAGCTGCCTGTGGAGGCACTTCATCCGCTGCGAGAACTCGTTAATTATGTTTCATTTAAGACTTTGGTCATGTAATAACTCTATATTCGTGTGGCACTGATTTTGGTATTCACAATGTCGGTGCGTGTGTGTAACTTGATCCTGGCGCACACGTGATCTATGCATTTGGTTTTGCCTTTAAAACTGGGTGTGACAATCTGTGTTCGAGTAAGACAGAAGAAGGCCCAAGATGAACTGACTGGGGCATGCCCGCCAAAAGAGGAGATCCAGGAAGGCCCGTCATCACCATCACTATTGGAGCCTACACCTTCAAGAATGCACTTTGTGACTTTGTGTCTAGCATCAACATAATGCCTAAGGTAATATATGAGAAAATTAATGGTTCACCTTTATTGTATACAACCATGTGCTTGCAGCTTGCGGACCTGTCACTATGCTACCTCGAGGGCATCCTAGACGACGTATGTCTGGGGGTAGGACGCTCCTACGTGGTTGCCGACTTCGTTGTTGTCGAGACTGGGGGAAGTGAGAATGCTCCAATCATTTTGGGAGGTCCTTTCCTTGCCACTACCAATGCCATCATCTACGCTGATGCCACTAAGATCGTCTTCACCATCAATGAGAGGAAGGAGATATTCAATTTCAAAAACAAGATTCTAAAAGCTCCTGCACACCCCCGATATCCGTACCCCCAAGAACATGAGATAGTTGTGGAGAACAAGAGAAGAGACAGAAGGAGGAATAAGAAGAATAATCGACCTCAACCGCATGTGGAGGAAGTTTGGATGATCAACACGATATAATCAGAGAATGAGAACATGTTCCCTTCACCATTACTGCCAAAGCTTGAAGACCCTGGAGTTCCATCGATCCACTGCTCCATTAATCAATGGAACTTCCAACGAGTTGTCTGCGACACCGGATCGGGCACCAACCTAATGTCTAAGGTAACCTACGAATTAATATATGGTGACCTGCCTTTGTATTCCACATGTATAATGTTGCAGATGGTGGATCAATCATAACGGTTCCCAGAAGGAATTGCACGAGATGTACCTGTCAAGATAAAGGACCACTATGTCCTGACTGACTTTTTAGTCATAGACATGGGAGGTGAGCAAGATCGTCCCATCGTGCTTGGAAGACCGTTCCTGAACACAGCAAGAGCAATTATCTAGATCAGGACTGGTGAGACCCACTTCCAGTTTAGAACTGAAAAGGTATGCTGCTACTTCAATACTTATACTGATCCTGAGCAACCTAAGAAGAACAAGACGCGGAGTCGCCTTCAGAAATTACAACGCAAGCTAAACACAAAGTTGACGGATGTCAAGAACATTGAAGAAGAGATTAAGGAGAAGTCCGCTCAGCTTCTACCAGCCCAGTATTCTAAACCTATTACCAGAAAAGTCTCCACCAAAGAAACAAGTTTGGAGGAGGAAAGATCAAAGTACACCTTCGGAAGACCAATCACTACCCGCGTCATCAACTGATCAATCAATGTCCACTACATCTATGCCATGGGAGTAAGTACTCTAAACTCTCGCTGAGAGGTAACTCGATATTTATCTTTATATTCTGCACTGCATATTTAGATTAACATGTTTATTTCCCTATACCTGCATTGAAAAAAATCATAAAAATATTTTCTACTTTTTCATTCTTTAAGGCCCCATGTACTCAGTACCGTGGCGGCATAAAAAAATAAATAAATAAATTGCATTCACATGTTTTTGTTTTAGAATCCCTTTTGCATATAAAAATTCACAAAAAAAATACGTGGGCACATGAAGGTCCACACATTTCAGAAAAACCCAGAAAGAAGTGGGCACATGAAGGCTCACAACATAATCCTAGAATTTGCTCCTTCGGGTATGTGCGAGACTAATATTTACACGGAGAAATTAATAAGGACCTGAAGGCAAACAAGTTCCAAGGATGAATCAAGAATCACTTCAAGATCCAGCTTGGGGGAGAGCACCCCCAGTTATCATGATAAGTATCACTATCCTATGTTTTTAGCTAATTATTTGTGTCTTAGTTAAAGGTCTTAGTTTGAATAAAATGCTAGAGTCTGCTAGTTGGCTTTTCTCTTTAATAATGGTCTTTATGATATATGCTTGGAGATGATGAATAGTTGCTCCACCATAATCCCTTTTAAAGTGCTTAGTTTTCAGACCTAGATTCTCCTAAAGCTTAAATGCTTAATTTGCTCCATACCCAAAACCTGTGCAAGTACATGCTTAATCTGAGTCTAAGCTTGAAAGATAATTCATCAAAAGTTGAGTTGCTATTGATCATTTTCCTAGAGAAGCTTGATTCCTAGATTTATCTTGAAAATCATGAAATTTTATATGATGAGTTCCCATGTCTATGATCCTTAAGAGCTTGTCATACACATCAAGATCATACCATTCCACCATTTATACTGCTTTTGACATGGAAGTAGTCATTTTCCATCAATCCATATAGCTCATGCAACTCTAGGATATATCTCTCTCAATGTTAAAAAGGATTCTGGGCTACATTCGAAAAAGAAAAAAAAAGAGGAAAAAGTGAGAAGAGAGAGGGAGAGAAAAGGATAAGTGTCATAGTAGGCGAGAAGGGCCTACCTCCCTAAAAAAATAAATTTAGAGATGAATAATGTACACGTGTCCGAGGGCGAGTAGAGACCACATCTCTAAGGAGAGATAAAAATGGACAAAAGTCCGGGGCGAGTAGAGCCCACCTCTCCAAGAATGGAAAGCCCAGATCTTAAAAATTTTAGAAAGAGAGATATAGTCCAAGCGCTAGGCTAAAAGGCTTACCACCTTTACCCTCATCCATCCAACACTATTATCCATACATATCTTGCCAAGTGTGACTCCATGCTTGAGAAGGTCATACACAAGATCGTTGAGTTTTATCTTAAAAATGTGCAAAACCCCAGGATGATAGCTGATCAAAGAATTTGAGATATACTACTTGATTTGATTGTTTTATCTTTTATTTGCTCAAGATTAAGGCTATGCTTAAAGGTTGAATGTAAGAGAGAGAAACCTTGTTGAGGAGAATTGGTTTTTGAAAATCATAGTACTTTTGAGGTGTGAAAGCGTTGTAGCAACTCCTGATCCTGCTAAAGCATATCTTTGCTAGGGACTAACAAAGGGTAAGCTTGGGGGAGTTTGTTGACACATCTTATCCTATATATTTATAAGTCAACTAAACATGAGAAAAGGGCATAAATGTTAATATCAACTTAGAATAGGGTGCCACTAACAGTATTTCTGGAGATTTGGTAAATTATATAAATCCAGGAACCATTCGGGAAAAGTGCTAAAAGAATCAAATCTAGAAGACTCCAGAAGGCTCCGGAAATCAACGTTACTTGGCACCCAAGAAAGAAGCATCTAGAAGAAGCGACGGACCACCTGGCCGAAGTGGGCCATGAGGGGGGGAGGGCCACCCCAGCCCGATCAGCCTGGTGGTAGGGCCGGTCGGCCTCCCCCGGTGCCTCCTCAGCCCTACTTCCATAAGGATTTTCACTGCCTATGAGGATCAATCTAAACCACTGGATAGGTCGATTTGATCAAACGGCACACGTCTACCCCTCAAGGCTATATAAGCAGCCCCTGCCCCCTTCAGAGGCATTTGAAAACCTGAGTTTGCATACACCAGATCAAGTCATCAAGTTAGAGATACTACGCCCTAGAAACACCATATAGCACAGTAGCTAGCTACTCTAGATCTAGGAGGAGGCAAGGCGTCTACTTGGCTCCTAATCATCTAGAGGCTAATTGAGATACTGATCTAACTTCGCTCTTGTAAGTTCTTATCTAGTTCCTTACATTTGTTATATAGACATATGTTCTTATCAATGATTATATTCGACATTATATGCTTTGGTGTTTATTATGATTACATTTTTAGCATAGTTGATTTGCCTTTATATACATGTATGGAGTCGTATAGCCCTCACCTAGATCATTTGTTAACATGGGTGAACGGTAAAGACAGTGTAAGCGTGGTGCTTAAATTGTATTTATCTGTGATTGCACCCTATATGTCAGGTCATGTGGTAGATCATGGCGGTGACAGCACCATTGAGTCCTTCGCAGTCCACCCCCCGTGTATAGGACTAGTGGAGCCTTATACTGTTTGGGTTGTTTCGAGTTTTGGCCTTGATCCTCCTGGATAGTCTCCCCATGCATTAATATAATAGTTCTTCTTCCATGATTGTGAAATCTTTGCACTAATCATAGTTTGCATTGACTTATAGTTAAGAGTTACCGAGGAGTATCCTCTCTACCTAGACTTTGCTATGTTTCTCTTGCTATAATGACACTTTCTAGCTGCTCATGATGTTATGACTTGATGTTGACGGTTCAAAACCGTGCTCAAGTTCACCGCAAGCCTACGGGTGACTTGGTGCCTTTTTCACCAAGGAGGGTCCTCCCTAGATTTGTCAATCCAAGGATCGGAAGCAAACTCCTAGGATTCTCCATCTAACCTATCGATCTAACCTAACACGAAGCATGGATTGCATAAGAAGATAAACCTTAAAGATATATGACTTATAGCATAAGGTTGATCGCATCCATGAACTTGACATGGTAAGGCGCAAGCAAGGGAAACTAAGGCCTATCGTCTTCTAGTCGTAGTTCTAGCCAAAAGAGCTAGCGCGACATGCATCTCATCCAAAGCCATCTTTAAACTACTATCCTCCGGTCCGAAACCGAAGACGCCCGCCTTTTGGAGCCACCGTCTTGTCACAACGCACTCCTATTCGTGCGGGTTAGCCTAGGGCAAGTTCAATAAGAACAAGTTGAAAACACTTGGTCGATCCGGTATACACCTCTAGCCACCATGACTACAAGAGCACCCCAAGCAATCTATCTATATAATAGATTGAAGATGAAGCATAGCCAAGCGAGAGCAAAGTCATAAAAGGAGGAATCAAGTCGCTAAAAGATCGGATGACATGAAGTAATTTACTCACATAATAATATGTTTAGATCATCTCCACCGAGTACATACCATTGATGGCCTCAACTAGCTCCAGAACTCCGCCATGGCTCAACCGTGCAAGGTGGCCATGGCGGCTAGGGTAGGCCTAGGCCATCTCCTAGACAACTTCGAAGACTCGCGGCGACCGCCGTCGCTTCTCCTTTGTTTTGGCGACTCTCTAATGAATGGATGGATCGATCACCCCTCCTTTGGCACCCAAGGGGTTGTACTTATGCCCTTGGGGAGCCTTGGGGCGTGCTCCACCTTGCCTTGCACGAGATCTTCCTTAGGAGAGAAGGGAACTTGGTTTCCATAAAATCAGCCTCGTCCAGACTTTTCTGGTTTGTAGCCCAGCCTTGCCGACGCCATATCTCCCACGTCCGGACTCCAAATAATGCAAATTCGGTGTCCTGGTTGTCTGGCACGAAATTTCCTCCAACTTTGGTATTCATTGCTTTCCTTGTAAATGAAGATAAGATCTCCAAATCGGCCTTGGAAATCTATTCAGATTTCGGACTGACTGCGCAACAGGGATTTCGGGGGTCATATCTCCTAGTTCCTTGACCCGAATTGGGCCTTCCACATGTCCAAAATCGAAGGTATCGTCGAGGTCCACAACTTTGGTAGTCAAACTTTTGCCATTAGAGGCCGTTTAAGTCTCTGAATCTGCATGAAAGATCATGCTGTCCTGGGCTGCGAGAATATCTCTCGGGTTGAGTTGATCTCGTTGGTAAACATCCAAGTCCCCGAAGTTTTTTGTGTTTATGCTTCAGTCCTTGGGTTGTCTGGAATCTTGTTCACTTTGTATCTTGACTTGTGATGGTCTTCATGATCTTCTCTTGAAGTGCTCATTGAACTTCTCCCGGAAGTGCTCCTTTCAGTGCCTAAATCCTGCGTAAACAACATACTCCAAATACCACATTCACAAGTGAACTTGTTACATCATTAGTATGCCTAGTGATGGGTTTGTTGCAAATCATAATTGAAATCAATGTAAAACAAGTACTCTAGGTTGACGAAAATTCACCGTCAACATCTCCCCCATACTTAAACCTTGCTCGTCCTCGAGTAAGTTTTCAAAGGATATTAGCATTGCCTTTCATTATTCATACCCTGCACTTGATCACACTTGAGAAAGCATAATTCTCTCCAAGTTTATATTTGTTAAATTCCATAATGTAACTAGCTTTCATCTCTATGGAGGGTAGATATAATTTAAGCTCTTTCCACAAGTAATCAATCATGCTCCACAAAATTCGAATAGGTCTTAGAAACTTTTGAAGTGAAGAACAAGGTGAATAAAAGAGCTAAACCAAGTACAAAAATTTAAACCTTCTTGCATCTTGCTCATGAACTCTCTCATCTCACAACTCTCTCAAGCCTACTTGATCTATATCCTTTCCCTCTCATGTTTGTAGGTGGAAGGGTTTTATTTGGAGCTCATAGGAAAGTTTTTATCCTACCAAGATGTTGAAGTCAAGACTATTATCAAAACAAGGCAAGCTTCTCATGGACTTATCATGACTCGTCAAAAAGGTCATTGGAAAAATGATGTTCACAAGAAGCAGGGGGGAGAGAAAGAACTCACACTTTTAGATAGGTGGACATGTGCAAATGGCAAAGAATGATCCGAGGCCCCAACGAAGTTCTCATTATCGGATTGCACATGGTTGGAAAAATGAGTATGGGACTTGATCTTGAATCCTCGAAAAATCCTTAAGCAACTAGAGAACCGGGGGAGATTATTATTACTCTCTTTTTTTCTTTTTCTTTTTTCTTCTTCTTTTTTTCTTTTTGACATGTGAGAGGTGCTTTGAATTTTTTTATTGTATCCTCTTATCTTATTCATTTTTTATCTCCCCTAGAACTCTAATTTGCATCGTACCTACCTCCTCCCCCATGCTTAGACGTTTGCTCGTCCCCGAGCAAAGAGGAAGTGGTGTTAAGGTAGGTACCAGATGTCTTGAAGAGAGGGAACTTGAATCTTCCCTTTGAAGCACCTTCTTGTGACGTGTCGTCTCCACACTCAAGTGATAGGTAGGTCAAGGAGGTTAACACAAAAGATGATGTTGGTTTAAAGGGTGGATATCCACCGAGGTTTGCAAAGCTTCCGATGTGGGAGCTCACAATGCACAAATAGAATAGGCTAGCAAAAGATAATTTACGCAAAAAACGGAATGACCAGCTTCTTAGTCACGAGCCAGAGAATCGAGCCTTAAATCAATTCACCCAACAATAACTCTTGCAATCTATGGTTGCACTCAATATATAAGGCTTTGGATAGGTAGATAAAAATGCAAGAGGTATTAATGACAAGGTTAGCATGACTTTTAAAAGCAAAAAGTAATATGTCCTTCGACCCATCCAAAGTTGAGAGCATAAAAGAAACCATGGGTCTTTATTTTTATCATGACCTCCACAAAAGATTAAGCTAGCATTTAATTAATTTCAGATTTGTATTAGAGAGAGCAATAGCTTAATCATGCATAAACAAGCACAAAGTTTAAACAAAGTGGCAACGGTCATCATATATCAACGAGCAAGATCAAGCCAAAATTATTTCATCATGGTGAGCACAAGGTGATGACAATAAACAGAAACTAAAACTAGGTTGTACCTCTAGAAGTCATTATTTAACAAGAAAGACATACAAAAGTTGCATCTAAGGTTGTTGAAGACATATACATATATACTAGCATTTAGAAAGACAAGGATAAAGAGAGGGTTGAGGAATTGTTACCGTTATTTGATGATTGTGATATAGCGCGCCCTCCCCCATGCTTAATCATTGTGCCTAGCATGGAATAAGGAACATCGGCATCCGCAACAATCGTGATCCTTGAACTCCATGCGGTCTTCTTTCATCCACCAAGCCTTCCCCCATGCTTAGCATGTTGCTAGGCACGGAAGATGATGAACCATCTTAAAATTCTTGAAGTTCTACCGCTGTGCAAGGAGATCATCATCACATTGTTGCCTTTGTTCATCCTTCAATGTTCGCCCTTTGCCACGAGCCTTGATCCCAATTGTTTCTCATCCCATCTTCTCCTCCTTCTGTGTTGTCCTTTATCGCTGGTTCATCTTCCACTAGTTTTTCTTCTACTTCTAGAACTGAGTATGTACTGAATCATCACTCCATTGCAAATTTCTTGAAATTATCTTTCCAATGAGTGGTCATTCATCCCGATCGGACTCCGAACAAGAGAGTTACACCCTTTTTACTTTGTTGGTGCAAGCTGTCCCAGGCTGATTTCAGAATGTATGACGCCCAAAGATTTGGTTGGAAAGTAGACTTAATTGAGCATTTGAGTATCCAATTTTTCTCTTTTTTACATCTCTGATCATGTGCTTAATCATGATGAAAACAGCAGTGCTCCTTTCGGGATTTTGGAGGTGTTGATGATCTTGATTTCAGCTTTTATTACAAACTCATGGGAGTGATTCGCCATGCCTGCAAAATAACTATAATGCACAAAGTACCCCCGAGGTGACGGTCGGGAATACTCACCCTATACCAACAAACCATGACATCCCTAAGATCTTCACTTGTGGCATAGTTAATCTAGCGAAAATCCTAATGGGTGTATGTTAGTGCAAGCATGCATGCAAATGATAGGATGGTATAAAAACAAAACAATGTTTACACCAAATTCTAAGCTCCATGCTTACAAAGTGGTTGCCAAACTTTCTATTCCCATAGAGATTTATTAACCAAGGTCAAAACACCATGTTCATCCCAAGATCAACAATTCTTTATAGTGCAAGAAAAGTAAGGCAGATTGCTAAGTTTATAAACCAACCAATGCAATATGATAGCTCGGGATATAAGACTAAATGACGATGGTCTCCAATCATGTATATACACCATGTTTACACAAGATTGCAAAAAGTATTAATGCATGTCGACAAGCATTAACATGGATATGAAAGCATTCATCATAAAGTTTCACAAAAAAGTCCCAAGTTAACATAAAGTTGATGAAGACAAAGAGATGGATGTAAAATGCAAAAGTAAAAAGTTAGCACAAACAACATTAGCAAGGTTTGAAAAAACACTTTCGATGTGGTTTACAATAAGCAAATGACAAAGCTTGATCTCACACTTCATACGAAGTAAGCATTGTCAACAAGGAAGTCACCCATCGAAAAGAATCAATCAACCAAACTAACAAGGTTTAAGGGTATGTTATAGGTATCCTATATTTTTTTCTCAAAAAGGAGTTTTGAAGAGGGGAAGTTAAGCATAGAATTTTTAACTAAGGTGGTGCTAGAGTCTTCCTACAAAACTATGGTTTTAGGATGTCTATAGGTAGGGGAAGTTTTCTTAAGGATATTATGGGGAGGCTAGTCAAAGTTTTTTTTAAGTTAGAAAAGAGGAAAGGATAGATTTGTTCAACTCGGAGGATGACAGGCCCCGGTTAACTCAAGCAATCCTACCTCTACTGGCTATGGTTTTTGGTGGAGGTTATAAGAAGGCTTAGGTTGGTTGGACAAAAAGTTAGATCAAATCAAACATGCAGTGCGATGCAAGGTGGATGAACAAAATGATATGACATGATATGCGGTGGTCTAAAACAAAAACAAACGTTATCCTAATTTAAATAGCCACAAGTTTTGAATCGAAGGATGGTGCCAAATTCATATATCTCTCTAAAAAGACATAAAAGAAAAAGACTCTAAACTCTAATAGGCACACAAAAAGGTCTACAAGTTTTCCAAGATCAAATAACAAAGCGCTCCCTCTATAGCAATTACAACATACAACATGGTGTTGTGGTTTTTATTAGAGCAATGGTACAATGTTACCTGATGGTTCGATTAAAGAGCACAATGTAGACGGTCATGTATAAATAAATAAATAAATAAATAAATAAATAAATAAATAAATAAATAAATAAATAAATAAAAACCGGGTTGCCTCCTGCAAAGCGCTTCATTTAAAGTCATAGATCTCGACTTTCTCACATACCTTCTTATTGTTGTGGAGCCATGATCCTTCATGCAAGATTTGAAGGTGTTCATGAAGCATTGATCCACTCTCCATGCTTGACACGATCACTTATGTTCGATGAGAGGCTTGCCCAATCACCTCCTTGCATCATCATAATCACCTTCTCCATCACACTTCATCACTGCCTCTTCTTTCACAAATTTTCCTCTCTGTCCAGATCAGACCATGTAGAAAACAATAGCTTCCATGCGTGGTGCATGAAATTTTCTTTCCATCAAGTATTTATTCACCCCCAAAGGGCTCCAATCGAGTGAGTTATGCCCGTTCTACTCCGGCGCTGCAATCTGTCCAAGGCTGATTTCAGACTGCGCATCGCTCAATGTTTTTGTCATATCTCCTTGTACGGGTCCTAAAATTCATCGATCTTGGATGCGTTGGAACTGACACTTGATGGAGCTTCTGATTTTTAACTTTTTCTTCCTTGAACATGTATGAACAGATCCTCAAAATTGATGAAAACAGCGACATCCGTTTTTGAAGTTCGGTGACGGTGATGCATGTATTTGCAATTCCTTTAGGTATGACTTCTCTCCTCTTAATTTATGTTTAATGCCTTACATGGTTAGTGAAACTTGGGATTTCTTCCACAATTTGCTCTTTTAAGGTCACTAGCTTGACCGAGCACAAAGCAAGTCCAAGATTTACAAATCATATCGCAAACAAACGCACCCATAACTACAATTTATGACAAAGTAAGTTGTGATTAATTGTAGCATAAGTTTTCTTGCTCAGAGCTAAACTCTCATTAGGAAAAGGTTCATTAGGCATGTAACAAAGTTTAAGCACAACAAAGACTCTTTATCACTCTCAAGAAATTCTAGCCTATCATGATCATCATAAGAACAAGGCATAGAATTGAATCAACCTCACTATTGGATATGAATCATAGATTTATCAAATGAATATTATCAGCTCAAAAAGTATCTTGAGGGGTTAATTTGTACCTTGGCCTTCAAGCTTTTCATCATGAGTGGTCTCTCGGAGTCGAAAGCAAACAATCTTCAATGATCGGTGGCTTGCATCGTCTTTTCGCAATTCCTTCGTTCGTGCCACACATCATCAAGGTTGCCTTGTGTGGACTCACTCTTCTTATTCATTTGTGGGACTTCACACATGTCTCAAATATCTTCATGTAACTCCATGATCCTTCGTGTGAGAGCCCAGAGTATCCGCGCCATTGGATGCCATCATTTGTGTTTAATCCATCGTGATTTGCTTCTAGCATCTCCTAGCGTGTTGCCAACTTGTGCCCTTTTTTCAATGCTCTTGGGGTCTTTGTTTTGTTCCAAACTTCTGAATTTCATCTCGTGTGGTCTAATGGAAGCGTTGCCCAAGGTCCTCTTCGTTGTCGTCGTCCTCATCTCCACTATCTTGTTCTCATTGTGTTGCTGCTGCCTCTTTTTCATGGATTTTCCCCTGTGTACATGAAAATATACCAAAATATTGTTCCATTGAAAACTTTATAAAATTACCTTTCCAACGGGTACTCATTCATCTTAATCGGAGCCCAAATGAGGGAGCTATGGCCACTTTGTTTCCGCTCTTGCATGCTGTCCAGAAAATTTCAGAACGTGCAACCTTCGGTAATTCGGCCATATCCGCTTGTAAGAACCACCAATTGACTTGATTCTTGATTCGTTGGAAGCGTAACTTCATGGGGCTTCTAAATATCCAAAAATATCCTGTCGTTCTCCCTTGAGGTTGTGCAGAGATTGATGCGAACATAGACTTCTTGCGAATCGATCCGAAGACATTGGCGACCTTTATCTTGTGGTCTTTGGGGTGTTACATCGCGTCTCCTTCGGCTTTAAGTCATCTCCATTTCTGGACCAGCGAGTAGCATGATGGCAATGGTGTGTCTTCTTCATGGTTTTGTTTTAGCCAAAGTGACGGGTACTTCTTTCGCAACGTGATTGCTTCCAACACCTATTGCTTGGACAAACAAACCTCCACAAAACATTAGTCATAAAACATTAATTGACACATTGACATACCTTGTTTAACATCACTTGTGTAGGGTGTGGACTCAATAGCGGATGATGGGCCACTAACAAAAGTTAGCACCTACCACTAAAGAGTGAATCTTGATGTAGTCATCATCTTGTCGGAGTGGATTGTGAACTTCTCGAATGTCTTGTGTCTAGCTTTTTACCTACTTTCAAGGGCACAAACAAGAAAGCAAGCATATATGCAATAATAAAAATTAGGGTTAGTCAAAGAGATAGATGGATCGCCCTAGGGTTCAAGTTGTCGATCCCCGGCAACGGTGCCAGAAAAAGGGGCTTGTTGATGGTTCAAAACCGTGCTCAAGTTCACTGCAAGCCTACAGGTGACTTGGTGCCTTTTTCACCAAGGAGGGTCCTCCCTAGATTTGTCAATCCAAGGATCGGAAGCAAACTCCTAGGATTCTCCATATAACCTATCGATCTAATCTAACACGAAGCATTGATTGCATAAGAAGATAAACCTTAAAGATATATGAGTTATAGCATAAGGTTGATCGCATCCATGAACGTCGACAAGGTAAGGAGCAAGCAAGGGAAACTAAGGCCTATCGTCTTCTAGTCGTAGTTCTAGCCAAAAGAGCAAGCGCGACATGCATCTCATCCAAAGCCATCTTAAAACTACTATCCTCCGGTCCGAAACCGAAGACGCCCGCCTTTTGGAGCCACCGTCCTGTCACAATGCACTTTTATTCGTGCGGGTTAGCCTAGGGTGAGTTCAAGGAGAACAAGTTGAAAACACTTGGTCGATCCGGTATACTCCTCTAGCCACCATGACTACAAGAGCACCCCAAGCAATCTATCTATAGAATAGATTGAAGATGAAGCATAGCCAAGCGAGAGCAAAATCATAAAAGGAGGAATCGAGTCGCTAAAAGATCGGATGACATGAAGTACTTTACTCACATAATAATATGTTTAGATCATCTCCACTAAGTACATACCATTGATGACCTCAACTAGCTCCGAAACTCCGCCATGTCTCAACCGTGCAAGGTGGCCATGGCGGCTAGAGTAGGCCTAGGCCATCTCCTAGACAACTTCGAAGACTCGCGGCGACCGTCGTCGCTTCTCCTTTGTTTTGGTGACTCTCTGATGAATGGATGGACCGATCACCCCTCTTTTGGCACCCAAGGGGTTGTACTTATCCCCTTGGGGATCCTTGGGACGTGCTCCACCTTGCCTTGCACGAGATCTTACTTGGGAGAGAAGGGAACTTGGTTTCCATAAAATCAACCTCGTTCAGACTTTTTTGTTTTGTAGCCCTGTCTTGCCGACGCCATATCTCCCAAGTCCGGACTCCAAATTATGCAAATTCGGTGTCCTGGTTGTCTGGCACGAAATTTCCTCCAACTTTGGTATTCATTGCTTTCCTTGTAAATGAAGATAAGATCTCCAAATCGGCCTTGGAAGATAATCTGTTCTGATTTCGGACTGACTGCGCAGCAGGGATTCGGGGGTCATATCTCTTAGTTCCTTGACCCGGATTGGGCCTTCCACATGTCCAAATTGAAGGTATCGTCGAGTCCGACAACTTTGGTAGTCAAACTTTTGCCATTAGAGGCTGTTTAAGTCTCCGAATCTGCACCAAAAGATCATCTGTCCTGGGCTGCCAGAATATCTCTCGGGTTGAGTTGATCTCGTTGGTAAACATCCAAGTCCCCGGAGTTTTACGTGTTGATGCTTCGGTCCTTGGGTTGTTTGGAGTTTTGTTCACTTCATATCTTGACTTGTGACGGGCTTCATGATCTTCTTGTCGGGGACCGCCACAAGGGTCCCCTAAATAACCAGGGGAAACTAGCTTAAAACCCGCAAAAAACGCAAAACACGGACTAACCCACGAACCTAAAGCACACGACACGATCACGACCCTGGTGGCCCCCGCAGCCCGCCAGGGTGGCACGGCGGATGCCCCCTCAGGTGGGGTTCACCTCGCTCGAGGGTCAGACGCTCCCACGAGCGGAGCCCGCCTCGCTCGAGGCCTCAACGCCCCCTCGGACGAGGTCCGACTCGCTCGAGGGCTCAACGCTCCCTCGGGCAAGGTCTGCCTCGCTCGAGAGCTCGACACCCCCTCGGGCAAGGTCCGCCTCGCTCGAGGGCACCTGCACACACGTCGTCCCCTGCTCCTGCCCCCGTACGGGCATTTAATGCTTCGACACCGCAGGACGCGCGCCACGACCCTGACACGCCCGGGAATCACGTCCCGGTGCTGTTCCGCCGACTCCCTGGGGGAGGCCATCCCCGCCACTGTGCGGCACTGTGCGATGAGGCCGGTGTCGGCCCCGTGACACTGTGCCGCCTACCCCCGTACGGCTAACTCGCCGAGTCCTCGAAGGAGGGCCGGCGGCACCCTCAAATGCCTTTTCCGTGACTACACAGGTCTACGCCGTGACATCAGGCCAGCGAGAGCGGTCTTCCCCATTGCTGTCAACCCTGTGCGGCCATCCCCGCCACTGCAGCGCCACGCCAGGCGCTGTGACGACATCCCCGACACTGTTGGAGTGCACGGGGACAAGACATCGCCACGACTGCCACTGTGCCGCGTACGGGCCCCCCGTTGACGGCACCCTCGAACCGGCCCGCGGCGCGTTCGCCACGCACGGAGGCTTCTCCGGCAATGGAGGCTCGCGAGCGCATCAACGTCGACGGGAAGAAAGTCAAGTGCGCGTGGACGACACACCCGCGGAGGGCAGCAAGTCCAAGGACCCCCAGCAGAAGCACAAGGGAGGCAAAAAAGGGAAGAAGTCGCGTCGCGAGTCGCGCAAGCAGGGGCGTGACGACGACGGCGACGAAGCCCTTGCTATTGACCCAACTCGACGGGGCCTTCGAGCAGCACCTCGAGACCCTGGGGTGTTCGATGACATGCTGAAAAAGCCATGTCCGTACCATAAGATGTCGGTCAACCACACCCTCGAGCAGTGCGATATGCTCAAAAAGTACTACAGTCGCGCCGCCGCAAAGGAGGGCGAGGCCAAGAAGGACCGGGGTGATGGCGACGCCGGTGGCTTCCCGGCGGTGGAGAATGTCTTCCTCATCTTCGGGGGGCTGACCGTGGACATGTCCACCAGCCAGCGCAAGCGAGAGCGGCATGAGGTCCTCGCCGCGGTGAAGGCGCCTCCCTCCTTCCTTGACTGGTCGGAGGACGCCATCACCTTCAGCCGCGAGGATTACCCGAACCGCATCCCCAACCCGAGCCCGTACCCACTGGTGGTCGACCCGGTCATCGGGAACGCGCGGTTCTCGAAGGTGCTGATGGACGGAGGCAGCAACCTCAACATCCTCTACGCGCACACTCTGCGCCTGTTGGGGATCGGGTTGGACCAGCTGCGGCCCAGCATGACGCCGTTCCATAGCGTCGCACCGGGCAAGCGCGTCCAGCCCCTCGGGCAGATCGACCTGCCAGTCTGGTTCGGCACACCACACAATTTCCGCAAGGAAACACTCACCTTCGAGGTGGTGGGGTTCAGGGGCGCGTATCACGCCATCCTTGGGCGGCCGTGCTACGCCAAGTTCATGGCAGTCCCCAACTACACCTACCTCAAGATGAAGATGCCGGGGCCCAAGGGTATCATCACCATGGGCTCGTCGATCGAACACGCATTCGACTGCGACATCGAGTGCGTGGAGCACGCGGAGGCTCTAGCGCTGGATGAAGCGCTCGTGGCAAACTTGGAGAAGCTGGTCAACGAGGACCTCGACTCCACCGCCAAACACGCCGGCAGCTTCGAGGCTGCTGAGCAGACCAAAGAGGTGCCCCGCGACCCTGCCACCCCCGAGGGCAAGGCGTTGAAGGTCAGTTCCACCCTCGATCTGAAATAGGAAGTGGTGCTCGTCGACTTCCTCCGCGCCAACGCCGACATCTTTGTGTGGAGCCCCTCGGATATGCCAGGCATTCCGAGGGAGGTCGCCAAGCACTCCCTTGACATCCTACCTCACTCCCGCGCTGTGCAGCAACGGCTGCACCGCTTTGACGAAGAGCGGTGCCGGGCGATCGGAGTAGAGCTGTGGAAGCTCCTCGAGGCCGGGTTCATCAAGGAAGTGTTCCACCCTACGTGGCTAGCTAACCCTGTATTAGTAAAGAAAAAGAATGGGAAGTGGCGGATGTGTGTAGACTATACTAGTTTAAATAAAGCATGTCCTAAAGTTCCTTTTCCTTTTCCACGGATCGATCAAATCATTGACTCGACCGCCGGGTGTGAGCTCGTATGCTTCCTTGACGCCTATTCTGGGTACCACCAAATAAAAACGAAGGAGTCCGACCAGCTCTCGACTTCGTTCATCACGCTGTTCGGGATATATTGCTACGTGACAATGTCGTTCGGTCTCCGAAATGCGGGCGCTACATACCAGCGATGTATGCAGCACGTTTTCGGGGATCACATCGGGCGGACCGTTGAGGCGTACGTAGATGATATAGTCGTGAAAACCAGGAAGGCGGACGACCTGGTTGGCGACCTTCGCATCGCGTTCGGCTGCCTACGGGCCAACAGGGTGAAACTGAACCCTGAAAAATGTGTCTTCGGCGTGCCGCAAGGCATGTTGTTAGGATACATTGTCTCCCAGCAAGGCATCGAGGCCAACCCTGAAAAGGTTGCCTCCCTCGAGCGAATGGGTCCAATTCGAGACCTCAAGGGGGTCCAGAAGGTGTTGGGGTGCCTTGCCGCCTTGAGCCGCTTCATTTCGAGGCTCGGCGAAAAGGGCCTACCCCTCTACCGGCTCCTAAAGAAACACGAGCGCTTCTCCTAGACCGTCGAGGCCCAGGAGGCGCTTGACAAGTTGAAGGCGACGCTCGCCCACGCCCCGATTCTCACGCCGCCTCAGGACGGCGAGCCTCTGTACCTCTATGTCGCCGCAACCACTCAAGTGGTCAGCGCTGTCATCGTAGTAGAGCGCACGGAGGAGGGGCATGCCCTTCCAGTCCAGCGGTCGGTATACTACATCAGTGAGGTCCTATCCGAGACAAAGGCGCGTTATCCACAGGTCCAAAAGCTGCCCTACGCAGTGGTCCTCGCGCGGCGCAAGCTCCGTCACTACTTCGAGGCTCACCCGGTCACGGTAGTCTCCTCCTTTCCATTGGGAGAGATCATCCGGAACCTGGATGCAGCGGGCAGGATTGCCAAGTGGTCGGTAGAGCTGATGGGAGAGACACTCGCTTACGCGCCGCGCAAAGCGATCAAGTCCCAGATCTTGGCGGACTTCGTCACCGAGTGGACGGACACGCAGCTGCCGCCGCCACAGATCCAAGACAAGTGCTGGACCCTCTACTTCGACGGGTCAGTAATGAAGACAGGAGCAGGCGCGGGCCTGCTTTTCGTCTCACCTCTCGAGGAGCACATGAGATACGAAGTGCGTCTCCACTTCCCTACGTCAAACAACATGGCCGAGTACGAGGCCCTCCTTTGCGGCCTCAAAATCGCCATTGAGACAGGCATCAATCGCCTCGACGTAAGGGGAGACTCGCAGCTCGTGATCAACCAGGTCATGAAGAACGCGAGCTTTCATGACAACAAGATGGAGGCGTACTGCAAGGCCGTGCGGGCCCTCGAGGACAAGTTCTACGGCATAGAGCTAAACCACGTGCCTCGCCGGTACAACGAGGAGGCGGACGAGCTTGCCAAAATTGCGTCGGGACGAATTACCGTTCCCCCGAACGTTTTTGCGCGGGACGTCGCCCAGCCATCCATCAACCTCGAGTCATGCCCCTCGAGCCGTGAAGAACCCTCGGGGGCTCCCTCTAGTCCAACAGGCGCGGAGCCTATGGACGAGGACCCCTCGAACGAGGCGTATGTGCTCTCCCTGCTCGAGGGGTATGGCGCCGACGAGGCCGAGGCCATGGATACGGAGCCAGCCCCCGGTGAGGGGGATTTGCATGACAAATACATCGCCTGGATCGATCGAGGGGAGCTGCCCTCGGACCGATCTGAGGCAAGGCGCAGCGCCAGGATGGCCAAGTCGTTCGCCCTCGTCGACGGCGAGCTGTACAAGCGCGCCATGTCAGGCGTCCTGCAGCGATGCGTACCAATCCCTCAGGGGCGCGAGCTCCTCCGCGACATCCACGCGGGCGTATGCGGTCACCACGCGGCGCCACCCACCCTTGTGGGCAACGCATTCCGCCAAGGTGTTGACGGATAAAAGACGTATCCCTCTACGATCCGCAAGCGTACGGACCCCACACCTTTTTCACCACGGGATTCCCAAGGTTCTTGTCAATCCGCGGAGCAAGGGGATTACTAGCGCTTAACCAAGTACTAATCTAGTTGAATGGAAAACCTTTGAAAGAGAGTATTAATCTAAAAGTAAAGACAATCTACCTAAGTTAATCTAAGTTAAGTTGATCAAACAAATATAGGGTTAAACTATATGGTAAAGGGTGAACACAAGAGAGTGAGCAAGAAAGATAAGCGTTCCCTCCCTAGGATCTAGGATAACATGGTATGCATCTACTACACGAAAGCGGTAAACCAATCTACGGGGGGTTGTGACCACGGTTTCGCCCTTTCCCTCCTCTCGTATCGTCACTACGCGAAGGTATTCGTGACTAGACCTATGATGGACACGGTATGTTGATGGAATCTATGGGAGTAGTGGATATCATACGCCCGAAAAACACGGTGGCCTACCTTAATCATCAAAGCATCATCAACATGAAAACAATAGATTGGAACCACGAATCAAGTAGCAATTACATAGCATGTATCCATCTAATCCTAGGGATGAACGGAGACATTACCCCATCATCTTACACGGATTGAAGCACATAGGGGTGATGGAGACTCCGGAGAACGTCGTCGATGAAGATGGCGGCGATGGAGCTTGGGAACACCCCTAGGCCAACGGCTTGGAGTCCTCCTCTTGCTTCCTTCTCTCCGCCGGCGTTGATCCTTGCAACGAGCTCATCTAACTCTCTCCCTCATCTTGCGACGGCGGTTTTACGGTGATTGGCGTCGGTAGGATGATTTGTTCGATGTGTCGGTCGACGGCGGCGGAGGCAATAAATAGACAAACACCTAGGGCAAAGGAGGGACCGAACCGACCTCGGAGTGGGGGGTCGGGCCGGTCGGACCGGGGCCGGCCGGCCCAGCCCACTTCGGCCGGTTCGGGCCCGGTTTTCTCCCCGGTTGCTTCTCGCGTGATCCCTTATTCGTGTGCACTTGCATGTGGGCCTTTGACATCGTTTCCTTCACGGTTTAGGCTTGAATCCTTGCTATGCAAGCTTCGCCGTTTTACGGTTGAGTCCCCGAAGACTTGCATGTTGACGCTTCGGTCCTCGGGTCATTTGGAGTCATGTTCATCGCGTGTCTTGACTCTTATCGGGCTTCATGATCTTCTTCCAAAATGCTTGGTGAACTTATCCCGAAAGTCTCCTCTTTAGCGTAGATTTCCCTGCGTAAACAACAAACTCCAAAATCGACATGCAAGTGTGAACTTGTTATATCATTAGTATGCCTAGTGGCGGGTTAGTTGCAAATCATAATCGAAACCAATGTATAACAAGTACTCTAGGTTGACGGAAATTCACCGTCAACACAAGGATTCTACTGGTCCACCGCGGTCGCTGATGCCAGCGAGATCGTGCGCGCCTGCGAAGGGTGCCAGTTCTACGCCCGCAAGTCCAACCGACCTGCACATGCCCTGCAGACCATACCAGTCACATGGCCCTTCACCGTGTGGGGGCTGGATATCGTCGGGCCCTTACGGAAAGCTCCTGGGGGCTACACCCACCTACTGGTCGCCATCGACAAGTTATCCAAGTGGGTTGAGGTGCGCCCCAACACGAATCTCAGGGCGGAGCAGGCCGTGACGTTCTTCACCAACATCGTCTACCGCTTTGGAGTGCCCAACTCCATCGTCGCCAACAACAGGTCCCAATTCACGGGCAGAAAATTGCTAGAATTCTGCGATAAATTCCACATCCGCGTGGACTGGGTGGCCGTGGCGCATCCACAGACCAACGGCCAGGTGGAACGCGCCAACGGCATGATCCTACAAAGCCTCAAGCCCAGGATTCTCGACCGACTGAACAAGTCTGGTCGGAAATGGCTCCAAGAGCTGCCAGCGGTCGTGTGGAGCCTCAGGACCACCCCGAGTAGGCCACAGGATTCACCCTATTCTTCCTGGTCTACGGCGCGGAGGCTATCCTCCCTACTGACTTGGAATACGGGTCGCCCAAGGCTCGGGGCTACAACGAGGGCGCCAACCAGCGAGCCCGCGAGGACTCGCTGGATCAATTGGATGAGGCCCGCACCGTGGCCCTGATGCACTCCGCAAGATACCATCAAGCCCTAAGGTGCTACCAAGCTCGAAAGGTACGGCGCCGAGACTTCAGCGAGGGGGACCTAGTCCTGAAGCTGCGCCAGGACAATCGAGGCCGCCACAAGCTGTCGTAGGGATGGCAACGGGGAATTCCCCGTCGGGGAATGACTGCCCATCCCCATCCCCGCGGGGAGAAAAAATCCCCGCCTCTGTCCCCGTCAATGCTGGCGGGGGACAATTTTATACCATCCCTGACCCCGTGCGGGGAATTCATCCCCACGGGGTCCCCGTCCCCACGAAAGAGACGTGTCGTCATCAACAACGTGCAATCAAAAAAATTTTTGGAGGAACAAAAGTGAATCCATGGTATAACACAGACATAAAGCGAACAAGCACTCTTGTCGATGTAGTATTGCTAAGAAACATTGCTGGTTTAGTCTTGTCAAATCCAAAGAAAATACAGAGAAGAGGCAAGTAAAAAAAGACGAGAAGGCCACAAAGGGGAACTAATCTATTGCGCTTAGCATCTTCCGTCCACAGTACACTCACTATCTCCTTTTGGACCTACCTGCTCTTCTCTATTCGTGAATCGTGATGTGCTCAATGCTCTCATGCTCTCAATTCTCGATCTAGAGAGTCTTGTGTGCATGAGGCTGACGGGGCTAGGGATGAGAGCACAGCACAACAAGGGATGCGGCCGGTGGCAGCAGGAGCAGCCTCTTGGCCTGCTGCGGCGGTAGGAGCTGGAGTAGATAGCCAGCGCTCGCGCACCCGGCGGCTGCGGGGAGTGCGGACGGAGAGGCTCCGCAGGGAGATTGGGGAACGGGAGGCCGATTGAGTGGATAAGATTAGGGTTTCATTGGTTTATATACTGTGTTGGTTGCAGTGGGCCTCGCTGGGCTGGTTTCAGTCTTCGAGCCGACCTGAATTCGAGTGTTTGCAATCGGGTAAGCAGGGAAACGGGTATGGGGAATGGTGAATCGTCCCCGTCCCCGTCAGCCCCGACGGGGATCAAAATTTTCCCATTTATATCCCCGCGGGGATGATATTCATCCCATCCCCGTCCCCTGATGGATGAATTCCCTGCGGGGAATCGGGGTTCGGGTCCCCGTTGCCATCCCTAAGTTGTCGCCCCCGTGGGAGGGACCCTACATCGTGGTGAAGGTGCTCAAGCCCGGCACATACAAGCTAGCCAACGAGGATGGAGAAGAACTCACCAACACTTGGAACATCCAGCAGCTACGTCGCTTCTACCCTTAGCGAGGATTTCCAAGTCATCTGTTGTAAATTACATGCCCAACACCCCAGTTGGCAGTTTAGATGTAAATATCAACAAGTTAATAAAGTTAAAGGGCAACGTCGCTACTATGGGGGGCATCCCCCCCTGAAAAAATGGTCCCATTTTTTCGCAAAAATTTGCAAGTGCGCCAACTACGCCTCAACCTAAGCCTCGGGCAAGTTCAGATAGAGCGTGGGCAGCCAAGCCGGAAAGACGCGTTAGTCGAAGATAGCCTACGTCTCCAGCAGGATACGGCTCTTCTCCCTCGCCTCTGGACCAGCGGGCCGCTCGTGAAATCGAAACTCTCTACCTCAGATTTTCCTAAGTCAAGGAAAGAGCAGCGGAACGTCGTGACAAGCGAAAGAAAAATCTTTACTTATATTTACAGAAACGTCTCAAGTAAACAAATGTACATTACATGGCCACGAGGCCCGAATGCTAACACTAAAAGAAAAAGGGCTCGACGCCCGGTGGTCTTCAGGCTTGAAGGTCGTCGGCGCCGGGAGCATCCAGGAACAAGAAGTCCATGAAGTCCTTCGCAAGCGCGTCAGCAGTAGGGGCGGCGAGTGCGTCCGCATGATTCATCGCCTCCTCATCCTCGACACCGACCGGGATGACGTAGCCGGAGGACACGACCTCGAAGTCCACCTTGTAATGGGACCCCACCACGCCGAGAGCCTTCCTGATGCCAAGATGGAGGTCACGGCGCATGTGCTGGGAGACATGCCCCCCGAGGGTGCACAGGCGGCTCGCCAGCTATGACAACCCGCCCAGGAAAGTACCGTACTATCGCCTAAGACCGATCCACTTTGGTCATTAAGCGATAATAAAGTACCATCCTGTCGTAAGCTGCCGGTTTAACGCCCGGTAAATCACTTGAGAGCACAAGGATCGAATATATGCATTAAAACTCACTCGAAGGCGAGTCCAGAGATACATCAACATTAATATCCAAATTCATACCCCGAGGGGTTTAATTATTACAAACCATAGTTTCTGTCACAATGAAACAGTTCAGAGTTTTTCAAAGCAGCGGAAATAACTAGCGGAAGCAAAGTCACCATGGGAGGCCATCCATGATGCTTCGCAGTCGTCCTCCACCCACTCCGGCAGCCCCCGGCGGCGGGATCTCACCGGCCACACATCACCGAAGGCATTACCGGATCAACACATTATAGCAAGGCCGAGTATACTAATACTCAAGAAGACTTACCCGTCGGTGATATCTACTTCACCAAATCTAGACCATGAAAGGCTTTTTGGCTACTGGGTTGCTTTTGCTAAAAAGTAACAAAGAGTAGGTCCTTACTTTCAAGATTTTAGCACAAGTTCTAGTAGGTTTAATCTTTACTACATTAGCCAACTAGTACAAACAAGGTTGTACAATGCAATTACTCAAACATAATATTCATCAACTTCCATCATTAGGGATCACATGACTAGTGGAGTAAGTAGTCTCGGGTAACGGTGAGAGGCCGACAATCGATTGATTAAAACCTTGCAAGGGAGACCCAAACACACGGTCGGCTGCCCCCGCGAGGACAACTCCCCAGACCGTCCCCATAAATCCTCGGGTCGGGATCGAATCTTACAGTCTTTGGTGCGAGCTATCCGCATACCCCGCGAGATACCCGGAGTCACCATACACCACCGGTGGCGAGCCGTGAGAGCGAATCCCAAGAGTAGTAACGGTAGGATCCCTAGCCGCCTCATTATGGTACTAGGTTTACCGGCCCCATAACCGGCATGTGCTTAGTACGTTCAAAAACTTAACCCACATAACCACTGGACCGGAGCCCAGATCCCATGCTCTTACCACGTGAGCAATCCATTAAGGATATAGTGTGATTCCTATCTAGGAACCTATTCTCGCGAGTGAGGTCATCACTCGACTTGTAACGGTCCTATAGCTTAGCAGCTATCGACCTATTATACTAGTAGAGACCAAAGGTACCTATGGATCATGCATCTAGGGTTTCATTCAACTCCTGAACGTAAATGCACAATCATTCATAGATAATTGAATAAAGAATTTTAAAAACTGGGTTAGATGCACCGGAGCTTGCCTTCGTCAGCTAGGTTAGCTTGGGCACCCTCGGTGTCGAGTCCGTCCACGTACTGCAGAGAACCTTCCGCTCCTCCTTCCTCGGTTTCCGGGACAAGGGAGTAATCTCCGTCCGGAAGATCTACACGGAATGCAATGAAAGTTTAGGTGATGTGATAGTTTGTTGTCTTATCCAACTCTAGTTGGTCATATTCACCTTAACAAGCATTCATCTAATGTTTCTCTTTTAGGAAGGTTATTGGTTGTACATGGGTTACTCTTTTATTCCATATTTGAATAAAGGTTTTTATTTAAGCTTATCATTTCATGTGAAAGCTTTATTTCATTTTATTTTTACCAACATGGTGTAATTAATATTTTATTTGTGAATTAACTCCTTATCAAAGTTGATAATTAAATTTATTTTACTTATATTAAATAATGCTTTCAAATTGGAAAAAGATTTAATTAATGATTTTCTTTTATTAATTTCCCTTAAATATTAAAAGGGCATTTCAGCCATTATTTAAACAATTAAATTACCAAAAATCAAATGAGTGCTTCTTAGGCCTAACAGCACCTATCCTAGTCCATTGGGCCCACATGTAAGTGTTGGATGCTAGAAAATTAAATATTATTGAAAATAACAAAGGGTTATCTAGTGATTCAACTTAAATGCAAATAAAAATAAATAAGCATCAAAATTACCCAAACTTTCTGGTGGATTCTCTCTGGTCCTAAACAAGTCTAAAAAGCTAGCATGCTCACATGGAACCTCTACTGAATTTGGTTTATTAATTTACAAAATAAAACATGCATTAAACAAGAATAATTATTTCTGTTACTCCTAAATTCATGATTAATTCACAAGATGTGCCTTTTGACATCACAAGACAGTGTGCACCAGTTGGGCTCAAGAACATGAATATATTTAACATGAAAAATCATCTATGCAGTTCTGCCAGAGATAGAAGAACATTTTTATAAAAAGATTTACATGGTAACTTTGTGCAAATTTTGACATGGGAGCTAGTCATATCCTAACTCACAACATATCCAAAGCTCAGCTACAGAGAAGCTATACATTTCAAGTTATAACAGATGCAAGCATAACACATTTGTAATTTTTCTGCCAAAACTACTTTGAATCTAGCCACAAGTGTACATTAAGTAGGTGGGGTTTAACATCCTGAGACCTACAAAATTTGTTTGAGAATTTTTGAAATTTTCTGTGAATTTCTAGGAATTTTCTAAGACCTTGGACTAAACTGTAAGAAAAGTTAGATAGGCCTTTCACAGACTAGTCCCGCACTTTTACTCAAAACACCCTAACAAGAGATGGATCCTTGCAATTGGGTCCCTGGCCGGCCGGCGGCACGGGCAAGGCCAAATTCCGGCGAGCCGGCGGCGATCCCGGCCGGGCAAGCGGCCGTGGAGGACCACAAGCTCACCTAGGGGGGGATGGGTAGGTGCGGTTGGGGCGGAGAGAGCCGCACGGCGGCGCTCGGACGACGGCCGGCGAGCACGGCCGCGGCGGCTCGGGTTCCCGGCGAGGAGAGAACGGGCTTGGACAACACGCGGCCCTGGGAGTTGTAGTAGGGGCTAGGGAAGCTCGTGGGGTGGTTGGCCGGTGGGGAGAACGAGCGGCGATGGCGCACGGCGGTGACCGGCGGCGGCGCTCACGGCGGCTCGGTGGGCTACGAGGTGGAGGCCAAATCGACGCAAACAAGCGCGCTTGCGGGCGGCACGGGTGCTAAGGAAGCGAGGGCGAGGGCTTGGACGGCGGCGAGCGCGAGCCGGGGCTGCGGCACCGGCGGCGGCGACGATGGCGGCGGCAATGGTGCGGGCGGCTCGGTGCGGCGCGCGGGGAGAGGCGAGAGGGCCTTTATAACCGGCTCGGGCGGCTCGCGGGTGACGCACGGGTGACGGCGGAGATGCCGGCCGTGCTACGGCGGCTCGAGGCGCACGCGTACGGTGGCGACGCCGCCGACGGACCGCCGGTCGGGGCGCGTGCGCGCGCGTGCGGCGCGCGCGTGCCTCGGGGCACCTCGGGACGGCGCGACCTAGGGGCGCGGGGCATCGGGGACGGAGCACGGCGCAAACGTCGAGACCTTGGGCGGCGCGGGCACGGACGCCGGGGTGTGGCCGGCGTCGGGTGGCGACGGCGGCGCACGCGCGCGCGCGACGTCGCGGCGCGACGCGCTCTGGGTCTTAGCAGTGACACTGGTGCTATGTTCAAGCCACTTTTTCTCCAAAATTTTGAATACAACTCGATCAAGCAATGAATACCAAAGTTGGAGATCTAAGTACCAGCTACAACTTTCCCAAAGGCTATATAGGGTTTAACTCTCTAGATTTGAATCTGTGGGAGTGCCAACTTCGAATGTCAGTGGGTTTCTGGCAACAGTAAAATTTGGCTTGCAAGGGCTTTTTCACAACTTTCCCCTCTAAATCAGCAATGCCACTCTACATGAAAGTTGTGTCCCTCAACAAGATCTACAACTTTCCTAAAGGTAGAATTTTAAGTGTTTAGGTGAAATTTGGGGAACACGGCAAAAGTTCGGCGGACACCTGTGGACACCGGATGGCAAGGGGGTTTGACCCACCCTTTGACCATGGGTTGGCCCCACAAGTGTTTTAACTATTCACTAGGGTCACTAGGGGTGTGTTAAGGAGTTTTCATGGGTGAGGGCCCAGGTTGACCTAGGGTTGACCATTGACCGGCTAATCGTGTCATTAGCGTTAATGACGGTAATTAAAAACCTGGGGCGTCACAGCCTACCCCCCTAAAAGGGAATCTCGTCCCGAGATTCGACTTGACAACGAAGCGGTGGGAAAAAGACTCACTGTTTCGGGATTGGAGGAAGCCCGGATACTTGGTGTTAAGATAATCCTCTGTCTCCCACGTGGCTTCTTCTTCCGTGTGATGGCTCCATTGGATCTTGTACATTCGCACGGTTTGCCTCCGGGTCTTTCGCTCTTTTTGATCTAGTACCTTTAAGGGATGCTCGACGAGCGAGAAATCCGGCTCGATCCAGGCATTAGCTTCGTGATGATCTCGTTCTCGGAACAGTGCATTCCTTTCTTCAACTGAGTTACATGGAACACATTGTGAACCGCGGAAAACCGTTCTGGCAATTGGATACGGTAGGCCACGGGTCCACATACTTCTATTACTTCGTAGGGTCCAATGTAGCGCGGGGCTAACTTTCCTTTGACTCCGAACCTTTGCACACCTTTGGTGGGGGATACCTTCAAATATAAATGATCTCCCACTTCAAAGTGTCGAGGTGCGGTTCCCTTATCATGGTAACTCTTTTGTCTCATCTGGGCCATCTTCAAATTTTCTCTTATCACTTGTACCTTCTCTTCGGCCTCTTTAACTAACGCTGGTCCAAAGAGTGTTCTTTCTCCGGCCTCGACCAATTCGGTGGGGTGCGGCATCCGCGTCCGTATAAAGCATCGAACGGTGCCATTTTCAAGCCGGCTCCGATAGCCGTTATTGTAGGAGAATTTCGCTAAGGACAAGCACTTGTCCCAACTCTTGTCAAAGTGCAAGATGCTTGCTCTCAACATGTCCTCTAGGATCCTGGTTTATCCTCTCCGTCCGACCATCCGTCCGTGGGTGATAAGCGGAACTACGGAGTAGCTGAGTTCCCAAACACTCATGCAACTGCTCCCAAAAACGGGCCACAAACTGAGTCCCTCTATCAGAGATTATAGTCTTTGGGATTCCATGTAGACGAACTATGTGGTCCACGTACAACTCTGCATACTGTTGCACGGAGTAAGTGGTGTGCACGGCAATGAAGTGAGCAGTCTTAGTGAGTCTATCCACGATCACCCAAATAGAATCCTTCTTCCTAGGGGTCAGGGGTAAACTTACAATAAAATCCATACTAATATCGTCCCATTTCCACATAGGTATCGACAGGGGTTGGAGTACTCCTGCCGATTTCAAATGACTTGCTTTCATCCGGTGGCAAGTATCGCACTCGGCTACATACTTGGCTACATCCACCTTCATATTAGACCACCAAAAGTTCTGCTTTAGATCTTGGTACATCTTGGTACTACCGGGGTGAATAGAGAACTTGGATTGGTGAGCTTCATCTAGAATGATCTTCTTGATTTTACGGATCAACGGGGATCACTAGGCGTTTTCCAAACGAGACCACCTCTTGGGGATCCTTCTGGAAACAAGTGTACTTCGGGTCTCCTTCCACTAGTTTCTGCCTGATGTTTTGGATATTCGCATCATTGCGCTGGGCAGTGACAATCCTGTCATAAAGGCTTGACTCTGCCGTCAAGGCATAAAGAATTCCCTGCGGTACCACTTCTAGGCTGAGCTTTCTCATTTCTTCACACAGGGGTTCACTGACTGGCACCAACTCTAGGTGGTTGCAATGATCCTTGCGGCTAAGAGCATCCGCAACAACATTTGCTTTGCCAGGATGATAGTGCACTTCTAGATCATAATCTTTGATCAACTCAAGCCATCTTCTCTGCCTCATATTCAACTCTGACTGGGTAAAGATATATTTGAGGCTCTTGTGATCAGTGAAGATATTGCAATGATTGCCCATTAGATAATGTCTCCATATCTTGAGGGCATGAACAACGGCAGCTAACTCAAGATCATGGGTAGGATAGTTGAGTTCATGGGGTCGAAGGGCTCGCGAAGCATAGGCAATGACTCGGCCTTCTTGCATAAGGACACGCCCAAGACCGGTGCTCGATGCGTCACAGAAGACTTCAAATGGCTTGGAGTTATCGGGGCCGAGCTAGCACCGGGGCCGAAGTTAGATGTTGCTCGAGGGTGTGAAAAGCTTTCTCACATGCTTCCCCCCACACGAATTTCACTCCCTTCTTGAGTAATTCGATCATGGATTTCGCGATTCTAGAAAAGTCGGGAATGAATCGACGGTAATATCCCGCTAATCCTAGGAAACCGTGAATTTGATGTACGGACTTGGGTGGTTTCCAATCCATTACCCCCCGAACTTTGCTAGGATCTATGGAAATACCATCGTGGGAAATGGTGTGCCCCAAGAATTTGACACTTTTCAACCGTAATTCGCATTTGGAGAATTTAGCATAAAGCCGATGATCTCGCACACGCTCGAAGGACAACTCGGAGATGGTTGGCGTGTTCGCCTTGTTTTTAGAATAGATGAGGATATCATCGATAAAGACCACGACAAACTTATCGAGCTCGTCATGAATACGGAGTTCATGAGGTACATGAAGTAGGCAGGTGCATTAGTAAGTCCGAAGGACATGACCAAAAACTCGTAAAGACCATAACGAGTGGAAAAAGCGGTTTTAGGAATATCGCATGGTCGAATCTTGATTTGGTGGTAGCCGAACGAAGGTCAATCTTAGAGAAGACTTTGGCACCGGCCAATTGGTCAAACAAGACATCGATTCGAGGAAGTGGGTATTTGTTTTTTATGGTGACTGCATTGAGTGGACGGTAATCTACACACATTCTCAAGCTACCATCTTTCTTTTTGACAAAGAGAGCAGGGCAACCCCAAGGAGAAGAGCTTGGGCGAATGTAACCCTTATCTAACAATTCTTGGAGTTGGGTTTTTAGCTCGGCTAACTCTTTGGGTGGCATGCGATAAGGTCTTTTGGAAATGGGTGCGGTACCGGGTTGGAGTTCGATCACAAACTCGACATCTGCGTCTGGTGGCATACCAGGCAACTCGTCGGGAAATACATACGGGTACTCCCACACTTCCGGAATCTCATCAAGGGAGGAGATAATAGTCGCATAGGCACAAGAGTCGGTACCTTCCGGAAAGGTAGGTACAAGGTACCGTGCCCGACCGTAGGAGAGTGGATCTCTATGACCCTATCGATATATCTAGAACCACCTTATGTTGATTCATCCATTCCATACCCAAAATAACATCCATGCTTCCCAATTTGATGGTTATAAGATTAGATCGAATAACCTTACTTCCTAGTCTCAGAGGAACTTCGAAGGTCACCAATCGAGACATAATGTCTCCACCGGCGTGGTCATTTTATAAGCCAGATTTGGTTTGTACTCTTCTTAGACCCAATTTGTCTAGTAAACTCTCATTAATGAAACTATGGGTGGCTCCCGAATCAAATAAGACCTTGACAGGAGTGTTATTGATAGAGAATGTACCCGTGAGTACTGGAGCTCCTGCGGGAATGTCACTCATGGTGGTGAAGTTCAGCTTGCCCTGGCGCACTTGCACTATCGGTTTCTTGGCCGGAGTGGCAGGCTTGTTTCCCGTACTCTGGTTCTGCGGGTTTGGCTTGATCTGCCTGGGCTTGGGACACTCATTAATGTAGTGCCCTGGCCGGCCACGGTTGTAGCAACGGCGATCACCAACACCACGAGGGGGTGCATTAGGCTTCGGAGCCTCGCTGCCGGGCACGGTGGAACCGGAAGTTCCGGCGGAGTTTGCCCTGGAATGGCTTCATCGTCCAGCGTCCAGTTGAAGATTGCTGGGATGGGCCTGGAGCTTCCTTCTTCACAAAGCGAAACTTCTTGTTTGTTCCGCTGCACGGAGTGAAACCGGACATCCTCTTGTTGTCCCCATGGGCTTTCTTCATAGCATCTTCTTGCGAGATAGCTTTATTCACGAGTTCATGGAAGTTGGCGGGCTCGAGCGATTTAGGCGCTCATACAGCTTGCCATCAAGCCCGTCACGGAACCTCTCCATCTTCTTGGCATCCGTATCAACATGATGCCCACCGTACTGGCATAAGCTATTGAATTTCTGAGCATAGCGGTACACGGAGTCAGATCCTTGACGAAGGGCTAGCAGCTCCCTCATCTTCCGGTCCATTAGACCCTTGGGGATGTGATGACTCTTGAAATCCTGCTTGAACTCTTCCCAAGTCACGGCGTGGCCTCGCTGCATGGACTTGAAATGGTCCCACCACATCAAAGCTTCTCCTCGCGGTTGCAAGGTCTTTGCAAAGTTCGCTTTGTTCTCCTCCGAGCAAGGCAAAGCACAAAGGCGAGAGAATTTCGCCTCTATAGCCTTGACCCAAGCCTCGGCTTCCGGAGGGTCTTCGCTTTCGCGAAAGTTGGCGGCTTCATGGCGATGAACCGGGCATACGTGGTGACCTGGTTGGGTCCCTCGATGTTGGCCCCATGTGGCGTCCCTCGGTTCATCCGCCGGGCGATCGTTGTTGTGTCGCAGGATCTGGCGCAGCACCTCGGTCTGGGTGGCCATGAAAGCCTCCGTCGGGTTCATGGGCGGGGGTGGTGGCAAGTCACCACTACCACTCGCTCCAAAACCGTTGGGAGAGCTGCGCGTGGTTCCCACCATCTGAAAAGTGAGCGTCATTAGTGAGATAACCGAAAGCTTACTCCCAAATGATGACAAGCACGATCATGCATTACCACATCTCATTAGTAATAAATAATGAGTACAGCAACAAGCACAACATTCTATAGCCACCAAGATTCATAGAATCGTTTCTCTTAATATGGTTATGACGGTGATTGCTCAACTGTGCGGCTCCTAATCACTTCCGAACGATCGCCGTTATCCCGAATACCAAAGAAGATGGTATACGAACGAGCACTTATATGCTGGCAACGAGTGACGTTCGTAAAGATGCTTTGTTTTACCTACGTTCTTAGGAGATAAACAATGCAATCTTTGACAAGCGTGATCATTCGCAACGAATTATTCAAGGATATGGTATTCAGCACAAGAAAATTCAATTTGACAGACAACGAAATTCACTTAAAGCATACAAGCTTAAGCATTCTTGTTACAACATGACAGAACAAGGTTCAACGTCATTACAACTCGATTTCGAAACATCAAGACAACACATGATACAATAGTTGCTTGGCACGAAGACGTCTTTGTCAAGCCAACTACTCTAACATCTTGAAGACAACTCGATATGATCGACATCCTTCTGCTCCCTGCTGTCGGCAACCTAGTTGCCCACTGAAGCACCACTGTACGAAGGCGAAGCTGGGGGAGTCGGTAGCGGTGGTCCCCGCCCGGCTCATCCGATCCGGGCCGGACACGGCCCTGCTCGCTCCTCCGGTGCGCACGTACGCGGGGGGCGTGGCTGTAAGGCCACTATAGCCTGCAAGGCTGCCACCTGTACCTCGGCCTCCTGCACCTGCTGCTGCATATCAGCAATGTTCTGCAGCAGGGTCAGCCTCTCTATCTCGTGTGCGTCGGCATCCTCCTCTAGTGCATTGTTCTCCGCCTCTAGGTCCACGATCCTCTGGAGGCGGTCACCTCGCTCAAGCTCCAACTGGAACCTCCTAGCACGCAGCCTGTCGTTCTCCTGTTGTACACGGGTAAGCGTGAAGTTCAGGCGCCGGTGTGCTAGCGAAAGCTGCTCCCAATCGCGCCTAGATGCGTCCAAGCGCTCGTGCAATAATCGGCTGCGGTGTTAAAACGCAGCCCGGAGTGTGAAAACCACGTTCGGACAACGGGCAAGTGTCCGAGTAACATCCAACGGCTCGCTAGGGTCGGTAACTCCCGTAGATGATCCATACGGTCCAACCAAGGCCGGGTCGTGAGGACTCACGCCGGAAATAGTCCAAACGGGGAAAGAGCTACCACGGTAGGGTTGTGGTCACAAAAGTCCGTCGGCACTGCGAGGGCAGGCGACTCCACGGACTCGTGCGTGATAAATCCCCAATAAATAAAACTCGGGGTCAAACCGGTCGGCGTGGTCCGGGTGCGGCGGCACGATCACAATCACCCCGCGGCGGGGAACACCAAAGCGCTCAAACTCCTTCACCTCGTACGTCGGCGGGGTAAGGTAGCTCGCGGCACCGAGTGCTTCCCACGCCAAGCGCGGAAAACCCTCCCGGTGCAACCCGTTTGTACGGATCGTACCGTCGGCGTCGAACTAGTGAAACACGGGGAAATCCATCCGTACACAAAGGTAACCCATGTCGGATCTCAAAAGAGAACGGCATGACAAATGGTGAAGTTACGCGTTGTGAACAAAAATTTCATAACCAAAAACCCGAAACCTCAAAAATTTCCCAACTCTAATTTAATCCTTTAATACCCTTAATTGGGATTTTAAGGTTGAACAACGATCAAAGAAACAAGATGGAGGGTCCTTAACTTGGATGTGCCTAGGGGAAAAAGTGAACCAACCCAACGAACTAGAATTGAGACTTGCTATTACAAGGTAACTAGTTGAGGAACAATTGTTTTAACAATTTGGTTTAATTAACCTATCACAAGGTAAACAACTTTTCAAAAAAATTTCGGCAGCATGACGACTAGGTATGAGAGGTACTCTAGTTTATAAAAAAGCACACACTAGCATAAACTTCCTTAGAGAACACATGGAAATTCGATTTTTGGGTCCATTTTAGTTATTTCGATTTTTAACATGCATGCAAGACGTCCTATTCGACCTCACATGGCAATCAAGCCAAAAATCGTAGTTAGTGCCGGTGGCAAGGCTTATATTCGTCTCTCCCTATAATATCTAGTCGAGAGCTATACGGTACTGCTCAACAACTAACGAAGCGCTGTTATGTACCTGCAGAAAACGAGCCTTTCGTGCCAGCACGTCACGAAAGTGTCCACATTCATCACCGTTCACTATAGAAACGGTACCCATGCGTTAAGCCGCTGCATGGACAGCGTCCTATTTAAGACTCTGACGCGACGTGAGTGCCCATTGGAATAGGCCTCACTCATCCCTCACGGACTTTCCCGTGGTACCATCACGTATGGCAAAATGTGACGAGACTCAAACGCGACGTGGCACCCATTGGAATAGGTCCCACTAGTCCCTCACAGGACTTTCCTGTGGTACCACCACGTATGGCAAAACGTGATGAACTAGTATGGTTGTGCGAGAATGTAAGTCTGACATAAAGTAATGTGCTGGGAGTTAGCAAAATAAACCATAGGTTATTTAAGCCACCTGAAAGAACCCAAAATTCCCTCTAGGGCCTCTCGGTCTAGTTTATCCTTAGCGGACCAACGTATTTTGGAACTCTGAAAATCTTGGCAATTTTATTCCAAAATCAGTGATTAAGGTTTATTAATTAATCTCTGGTGCATATAAGCTCTGATGCCAACTGTGACAACCCGCCCAGGAAAGTACCGTACTATCGCCTAAGACCGATCCACTTTGGTCATTAAGCGATAATAAAGTACCATCCTGTCGTAAGCTGCCGGTTTAACGCCCGGTAAATCACTTGAGAGCACAAGGATCGAATATATGCATTAAAACTCACTCGAAGGCGAGTCCAGAGATACATCAACATTAATATCCAAATTCATACCCCGAGGGGTTTAATTATTACAAACCATAGTTTCTGTCACAATGAAACAGTTCAGAGTTTTTCAAAGCAGTGGAAATAACTAGCGGAAGCAAAGTCACCAAGGGAGGCCATCCATGATGCTTCAGTAGTCGTCCTCCACCCACTCCAGCTCCTAGCCGGCGGGATCTCACCGGCCACACATCACCGAAGGCATTACCTGGATCAACACATTATAGCAAGGCCGAGTATACTAATACTCGGCAAGACTTACCCGTCGGTGATATCTACTTCACCAAATCTAGACCATGAAAGGCTTTTTGGCTCTTTGGGTTGCTTTTGCTAAAAGTAACAAAGAGTAGGTCCTTACTTTCAAGATTTTAGCACAAGTTCTAGTAGGTTTAATCTTTACTACATTAGCCAACTAGTACAAACAAGGTTGTACAATGCAATTACTCAAACATAATATTCATCAACTTCCATCATTAGGGATCACATGACTAGTGGAGTAAGTAGTCTCGGGTAACGGTGAGAGGCCGACAATCGATTGATTAAAACCTTGCAAGGGAGACCCAAACACACGGTCGGCTGCCCCCGCGAGGACAACTCCCCAGACCGTCCCCATAAATCCTCGGGTCGGGATCGAATCTTACAGTCTTTGGTGCAGGCTATCCGGCATACCCCGCGAGATACCCGGAGTCACCATACACCACCGGTGGCGAGCCGTGAGAGCGAATCCCAAGAGTAGTAACGGTAGGATCCCTAGCCGCCTCATTATGGTACTAGGTTTACCGGCCCCATAACCGGCATGTGCTTAGTACGTACAAAAACTTAACCCACATAACCACCGGACCGGGAGCCCGGATCCCATGCTCTTACCACGTGAGCAATCCATTAAGGATATAGTGTGATTCCTATCTAGGAACCTATTCTCGCGAGTGAGGTCATCACTCGACTTGTAACGGTCCTATAGCTTAGCAGCTATCGACCTATTATACTAGTAGAGACCAAAGGTACCTATGGATCATGCATCTAGGGTTTCATTCAACTCCGAACGTAAATGCACAATCATTCATAGATAATTGAATAGAGAATTTTAAAAGCTCGGGTTAGATGCACGGAGCTTGCCTTCGTCGGCTAGGTTAGCTTGGGTACCCTCGGTGTCGAGTCCGTCCACGTCTTTGCGAGAGAACCTTCCGCTCCTCCTTCCTCGGTTTCGGGACAAGGGAGTAATATCCGTCCGGAAGATCTACACGGAATGCAATGCAAGTTTAGGTGAGGTGATAGTTTGTTGTCTTATCCAACTCTAGTTGGTCATATTCACCTTAACAAGCATTCATCTAATGTTTCTCTTTTAGGAAGGTTATTGGTTGTACATGGGTTACTCTTTTATTCCACATTTGAATAAAGGTTTTTATTAAGCTTATCATTTCATGTGAAAGCTTTATTTCATTTTATTTTTACCAACATGGTGTAATTAATATTTTATTTGTGAATTAACTCCTTATCAGAGCTGATAATTAAATTTATTTTACTTATATTAAATAATGCTTTCAAAAAGGAAAAGATTTAATTAAGGATTTTCTTTTATTAATTTCCCTTCAATATTAAAAGGGCATTTAAGCCATTATTTAAACAATTAAATTACCAAAAATAAAATGAGTGTTTCTTAGGCCTAACAGCACCTATCCTAGCCCATTGGGCCCACATGTAAGTGTTGGATGCTAGAAAATTAAATATTATTGAAAATAACAAAGGGTTAACTAGTGATTCAACTTAAATGCAAATAAAAATAAATAAGCATCAAAATTACCCAAACTTTACGGTGGATGCTCTCTGGTCCTAAACAAGTCTAAAAAGCTAGCATGCTCACATGGAACCTCTACTGAATTTGGTTTATTAATTTACAAAGGAAAACATGCATTAAACAAGAATAATTATTTCGTTACTCCTAAATTCATGATTAATTCACAAGATGTGCCTTTTGACATCACAAGACAGTGTGCACCAGTTGGGCTCAAGAACATGAATATATTTAACATGAAAAATCATCCATGCGGTTACGCCGAGAGATAGAAGAACATTTTTATAAAAAGATTTACATGGTAACTTTGTGCAAATTTTGACATGGGAGCTAGTCATATCCTAACTCACAACATATCCAAAGCTCAGCTACAGAGAAGCTATACATTTCAAGTTATAACAGATGCAAGCATAACACATTTGTAATTTTTCTGCCAAAACTACTTTGAATCTAGCCACAAGTGTACATTAAGTAGGTGGGGTTTAACATCCTGAGACCTACAAAATTTGTTTGAGAATTTTTTAAATTTTCTGTGAATTTCTACGAATTTTCTAAGACCATGGACTAAACCGTAAGAAAAGTTAGATAGGCCTTTCACGGACTAGTCCCGCACTTTTACTCAAAACACCCTAACAAGAGATGGATCCTTGCAATTGGGTCCCTGGCCGGCCGGCGGCACGGGCAAGGCCAAATTCCGGCGGCGGCGGCGATCCGGTCGGGCAAGCGGCCGTGGAGGACCACAAGCTCACCTAGGGGGGATGGGTAGGTGCGGTTGGGGGCGGAGAGAGCACGCACGGCGGCGCTCGACGGCGGCCGGCGAGCACGGCTGCGGCAGCTTGGGTTCCGGCGAGGAGAGCACGGGCTTGGACAACACGCGGCCACGGGAGTTGTAGTAGGGGCTAGGGGAAGCTCGTGGGGTGGTTGGCCGGTGGGGAGAACGAGCGGCGATGGCGCACGGCGGTGACCGGCGGCGGCGCTCACGGCGGCTCGGTGGGCTACGGGGTGGAGGCCAAATCGACGCAAACAAGCACGCTTGCAAGCCGGCACGGGTGCTAAGGAAGCGAGGCGAGGGCTTGGACGGCGGCGAGCGCGAGCCGGGGGGCTGCGGCGCCGGCGGTGGCGACGATGGCGGCGGCAATGGCGCGGGCGGCTGCGTGCGGCGCGCGGGGAGAGGCGAGAGGGCCTTTATACCCGTCTCGGGCGCTGCGGGTGACGCACGGGTGACGGCGGAGATGCCGGCCGTGCTACGGCGGCTCGAGGCGCGCGCGTACGGCGGCGACGGCGGCCGACGGACCGCCGGTCCGTGCGCGCGCGCGCGCGTGCGGCGCGCGCGTGCCTCGGGGCACCTCGGGACGGCGCGACCTAGGGGCGCGGGGCATCGGGACGGAGCACGGCGCAAACGTCGAGACCTTGGGCGGCGCGGGCACGGACGCGGCGGGGTGTGGCCGGCGGCCGGCGGCGACGGCGGCGCACGGCGCGTGCGATGTCGCGCGCGCGACGCGCTCTGGGTCTTAGCAGTGACACTGGTGCTATGTTCAAGCCACTTTTTCTCCAAAATTTTGAATACAACTCGATCAAGCAATGAATACCAAAGTTGGAGATCTAAGTACCAGCTACAACTTTCCCAAAGGCTATATAGGGTTTAACTCTCTAGATTTGAATCTGTGGGAGTGCCAACTTCGAATGTCGGTGGGTTTCGGCAACAAGTATAATTTGGCTTGCAAGGGCTTTTTCACAATTTTCCCCTCCAAATCAGCAATGCCACTCTACATGAAAGTTGTGTCCCTCAACAAGATCTACAACTTTCCTAAAGGTAGAATTTTAAGTGTTTAGGTGAAATTTGGGGAACGCGGCAAAAGTTCGGCGAGACACTCGTGGACACTTTGGATGGCAAGGGGGTTTGACCCACCCTTTGACCATGGGTTGGCCCCACAAGTGTTTTAACTATTCACTAGGGTCACTAGGGGTGTGTTAAGGAGTTTTCATGGGTGAGGGCCCAGGTTGACCTAGGGTTGACCATTGACCAGCTAATCGTGTCATTAGCGCTAATGATGGTAATTGAAAACCTGGGGCGTCACACTAGCGAGCTCCCTGCCTGTGCCTCGCCCTCCTTGATCCCTTGGCAGGTCTCGAGGGCGGCGGCCTGCAGCTCCTCCAACTCCTGTTGAGAGGAGTTGTAGGCCGTCTACACAGCCTCAGCCTGGGTGGTGTTCCCCAAGGCGGTCCGCAGGCCTGAAAGCCACGAACAAAGAAAAACAAAGTTGGGAGCGAATCCCCAAAGGACAAATCGACAAGCAAAAAAAGCGGACGAAAGCGAACTCACCTTCGACCTGCTTCTTCTCCCCCTCGAGGGATCTGCGCGCCTCCTCAGCCTGGCGCTGCAGGTCAAGGACCGTGGCCTCCTGCTCCTCGAGGGACTGGCGTAGATCCTTGTGCAAAATGCTGATCTGGACCAGTTCCCCGTTCAGCCTCGAAACCTCGTCCTCCCGCTGCTTGAGGGTGGCCTGCGCCCCCTCGAGCGCGGTGCGCTCCTGCTGGAGTTGACCCAGTGCCTCCTCCCGCGCCAAGCGCTCCCGCTCGAGCGCGGCCTGGGCCTCGGCGAGAGCGCCTGCTCTTGCTGGAGCCGGGTCTCTGCCGCCGGCGCGCGGCCCCTTCCCCGACGGAGGCTGCTCCTGCGCCGCGGCGAGTGCGGCGGCCTTGCTCGCCGGGGCCGCCCTCAACCCCTCCGCCTCCTTGGCCTTCTCCTCGGCCGGCTCTCCACGGCCGGCGCCCCCTCGAGGGTCGTGCGGTCCTGTTGGAGGCCGGGCACGCGCGGTGGCGACCTCGGCCTCCCACGCCACCGCGACGGAGTGCGCCCCCGCCAGGTCCTCGCGAGCCCTGCACAGTGCGTCGTCTCGCTCCACCAGTGCCTCCCTCACCCTCTTGACCGTGGAGGCGTCACACGCGGCTTGGGCGTCTTGCTCCGGAGGCAGGTCCAGCAGGGCCTCAGCCCTGTACGCCAGCCACCGGTCTGGCGACCTTAGGGCCTCGACGAGGGCGTCAAGGGCGTCGTACTGCCCCCGATACTAGTGGAGGTCGGCGTCGAGGCGGTCAAGGGCGTCGTATCTCTCCCGGGCCCGGTGCTCCAGATCCTGTCGCCAATGAGCAAGGTGAGAGGAGAAGGAGTCAGGAAAAGCACGAACGCGAAAGGGAGCGGGGGAGGAACTGCGACGTTTGACGAAATCCAACCAACCTGGAAGACGCGCCATGCAAGACCGCTGTGGATCCGCAGCGCCTCGTTCAGCGCCTGGTTGAGCGAAGCGCCATGATCACGGAGCTCCTGCCATAGCCCCTACTCCACCTGACCCTCGACGAAGTGGGCCGACGGCGCGCCGGCACGCTCCCGCTCCTGCTCCGGACGTACCGCGGGGCCGCCCGAAGTTGGGAGAGCGCGCGCACGACGACGAGGCCCCGGCGCCGTCGGCCGGGCACCCCGGCGCCGCACCGCCGTCGTCCCTCACCATGAGCGCCCCCGTCGAGGCCTCGGGGGCGATGCGAGCAGGCTCACCAACCGATCCCGGCCGGGTGGCCGGACGTCGTCATCCGGGACCTCCATCACCGCCGCTCGAGGGCTACCGACGGTGGTGGGCACCGGCGGAGTCGACGGCGCGGCGATCGCGGTGGCGGTTGTTGCCGTCGTAACCGCCGCCGCCTACCGCGGCTCCGCGGCTCGCCGCCGCCGTTGTGTCTCGCGGCCGTCGCCGCTCGCGGCGGCTCCGCGGCCGCCACCGCCCGTTGCGGCTCCGAGGCTGCGGCCCGCGCCACGTGAGCCCTTGCTCGCCGCCATCGCCGTGCTCCCGGCCGCCCGCGACACCCTCGACGAGCGCCGCCTCGTAGGGACGGCAGCGTCCGACCTCAGCACCTTGGCAGGTGCGAGGGGGGCACGGTGGGCGCCACCCTGCGAACGCGAAGAAGAGAAAGTTAAGCTCTCGCCCGCCTAAATAACGCGGCGCGTGGGGGAGCGGTCGCCTACCTCAGGGTGGAAAATCCCCGTTTCCTCTTCCTCGGGGGCTCGGTGGACGTTGTGGCCGCCGCCGCACCCCCGGTCATCCCAGTGGTGCGCGCCGGCGCCTCCGCGACGCGCACCGCCTCTCTCGTAGGCCGCCTGGCGGCGGGCGCTCCTGCGCCCACCCCAGGTGCTGTCTCCTCTGCCGCCTCCACGGCTCTGGGCGTGGGAGGTGAAGGCTCCCACCTCTCGGGGAGAGTCCACCCCCATCGCTCTCCTCCTCCTTCTCGTCCGACGACGAGTACTCCAAAGTCGCCGGGGAGGAGAGTCCTAGCTGCTCGCGCAGCCGAAACTCCTCACTCCTTTGTTCCCGGCGCTCCCGTCGTCGGATCCTCTTGTCCTTTTTGCGCGCTGCCCGCTCCTGCTCCTGCCGCTGCGCGCGCGCGCACGCGTGCTCGGGCTCGGGGCGTGGGCGGGTCGGACCGCGCGGCGTTCACGGTCACGAGCTGCAAGGAATAAATGAAAAAACAGACCTCGTCGGCACGTCGCGAATGAATGGCGGGAGAGAAGACAGAAGCCCTACTCACCAGCGGGCCGACGGGGAGCATGGCGAACGACCAGAGGTCGTCATCGCTGTGCCTGACAGCCTTGAGGTTGATGGCACGCCTCGCCCTCATGGCCGCGTACTCCTGCGGAAGGAGGTCGGGCCGCAGCTGTGACTGCGCCAGCGCCATGGGGCCGGCCGTCTCCTCCATCTCGAAGGTGCGGAGCCGCCTCTCCATGGGAGGGACGATCCGCCGGTGGTCTAGGTTGGCAAGAACCGAGTCCGCGGTCAGCCCGGCGTCCGCCAGAGCCTTCAACGCCTTCAAGGCTGAGTCCAGCCGGTCTTGACGCGAGGAAGGTGACACGCCGTGCCACCAGGAATCGGTTTTCTCCCTCACGACCTTTCCGGTCTAGGGCGGCAGGCCGGGCTCATCGTTGCGAAGGTAGAACCACCCCCGCTCCCACTCGGCATTGTTGGAGGTCATCGTGCAGGGGACGTAGAGCTCCCTGCGCGTCTCCTGCAGCGCGATCGTCACGCCGCCGGGCGCGCATCGCGCGGCGCACCTTCGGCTCCGGCGTGGTGACGGTGTGCAGCTCCGCGCGGAAGAGGTGGACCCAGAGATCCCAGTTCACTGGGATCCCCAGGAATCCCTCGCAGGAAGCGGCTCGCCGGCGCCGCAAAGCCACGCTCATGGAAGCGGATGAAGCTGACGACGTAGCCGAACGGCAGGTTGGGCTCCCGGTCCCTCACCGGCGGGTCAATCCACGCCGGGGGCCGCCCGTCCTCGTTCGCCGCCAGCTGGCCGGCGGTCACCAGCTCGCTCAGGACCAACCTCGTCGCTGTCGAGCGTGGCCACGACAGCGGGTCAGTGACGGTGATGGAATGCGGGGGAGCCATGCGGATCGGCGAAAGAATGCGGGGAGACGAGGTGAGTGCTAGACGAAGGCGAAGGAGCGAGCGCAGCTCAGGGTCGGAAGCGGAAGGGACGAGGACGACGGGCGCTAAGTGCTGAGGTAAAGATTCACCTCGCCCTCCCCTCGGATTTATAGGTCCATGGAGCCACGCTCCCCGAATCGCACGCTCTGCGTGCATTAACTACAGGCGAACGGCCTGGTCACTGACGGGCGGGACCCACCATGACCGAGTGGCCAGGCGCACGCACGCGCGATCATTACGGTGTGGCAACCGAAGAGCCACGGTGGGCCGTCACGTCCGCCCGCCCACGTCGCCCACTACGCGCGCGGCCGCGGCGCCTGAAAAGGCGCCCCCGCAGCGCACTACTGTGGACGCGATTGTGGGCATTAAATGGCCCGGTCCCCTACCAAGTAGGGATGACCCTCGAACGGTCTGAGCACAAGGATCGAAAAACCTGACCCTCGAAGGGTGTGATTACTGACCAGTGGTCTCGAGGCCCGCTCAGCGTGAACAGGTGCCATAGGTGCCCTCGATCTACAAAAACTACTGATCAGCGGTTCGAGGGCCGGCCCGGCTGCGAACCCTCGAAACCTGAAGATGCAAAAAGTCGGGGGCACCCAACTACCACCCCGCAGTGGCCCTACTGATCAGGGGTTCGGAGCTTGACCCTCGATGGGTTCGAAACAAGCGCCCCAGATCAACAGAGTTAGGGGCGACGAGGGTGCACGCATTCAAGCCTATCCTTGGGCCCACCGGCTCGAGGGCGCCCCACATGCCATGTTCAAGAGCCAGCGAGGGCAGCTAGTCGAGGGGATCCCATCGAGGGAGAGCTTCCGCGCCCTCGGTCCCCAGCGAACGGGACCGAGCCCCACCTAGAAAACCCGCGCAAGCGCTTCCATGGACGAGTCTCCGGACCACGAGCAACCCTTATCGAACGAGGCATGGGCGTCCACTTGAATTACCCGATAACAGCTTCACGAGGAATCCGCAATCCGCGACCCGGTCGATGGGGGTTGTGGAAACCTCACCATCCGTCCCGCGGAGGGACGGCGAGGGAGCGTACTAATGCAAGTCGGAGAGCTCGCCCTGATCGCCTCGAACGAGCCCAGGCTCGGGGGCTCGACGCACGGCTACACCTCCTAGGGAGCACCGAATGCAGATGGCGCCAGACGTGTGCGCGTGGTGCATCGAGGCCGGCTGGAACATTGCCGATGCCGGTTGAAATAAACACCCCACGTGCTGGAGGGTCTCGCGAAAAAACCCCTGCAGGAGCACTCACGCTCCTGCAGGGCTTCGGGGGCTAGACCGTCGGTCCGCTGACGCGGCCCCATGGAATGGCATTTAGCAACCAGGAGGGAAGAATGTCCCATCAGCAAGAGTCAGCATCTGCGGGACCCTAACGGGTACACCTGCAGATGCTCGGGGGCTACTGTCGGGGACCGCCACAAGGGTCCCCTAAATAACCAGGGGAAACCCGCTTAAAACCCGAAAAATGCAAAACACGGACTAACCCACGAACCTAAAGAACACGACACGATCACGACCCTGGTGGCCCCCGCAGCCCGCCAGGGTGGCACGGCGGATGCCCCATCGGGTGGGGTTCGCCTCGCTCGAGGGTCAGACGCTCCCACGAGTAGAGCCCGCCTAGCTCGAGGCCTCAACACCCCCTCGGACGAGGTCCGCCTCGCTCGAGGGCTCAATGCTCCCTCGGGCAAGGTCCGCCTCGCTCGAGAGCTCGACACCCCCTCGGGCAAGGTCCGCCTCGCTCGAGGGCACCTGCACGCACGTCGTCCCCGGCTCCTGCCCTCGTGTACGGGCATTTAATGCTCCGACACCGCAGGACGCGCGCCACGACCCTGACACGCCCGGGAATCGCGTCCCGGTGCTGTTCCGCCGACTCCCTGGGGAGGCCATCCCCGCTACTGTGCGGCACTGTGCGATGAGGCCGGTGTCGGCCCCGTGACACTGTGTCGCCTACCCCCATACGGCTAATGCTCCGAGCTGTTGAAGGGGGGCCGGCGGCACCCTCGAATGCGTTTTCCGTGACTACACAGGGCTACGCCGTGACGTCAGGCCGGCGGGAGCAGTCTTCCCCGTCGCTATCAACCCTGTGCAGCCATCCCCGCCACTACAGCGCCACGCCGGGCGCTGTGACGACATCCCTGACACTATTGGAGTGCACGGGGACAAGACGTCGCCACGACTGCCACTGTGTCGCGTACGGGCCCCCCGTTGACGGCACCCTCAAACCGACCTGCGGCGGCGGCCAGACGACCAAACACTATGCCACCACCCTCGAAGCCGCTCCTGTACGAGCACAGGACGCGCCACGACACCTCTACTGGAGCGGGATTCGCCAGGGCGGCCGTCAGCTCCGTGGGACTGCTCGCCACGCCTCCACACGTAGGAAAATAGTGCGGCACGCATGTAAACTGCTCCCTCCTTGGCCTATAAAAGGAGGGGCAGTCCCCTAGCCGCAGGGGACAGGGGACGACGGACAGCGATCACCTACACGCCCTCCGCGTTCTCCACGATATTGGCACTCGCCTCAATCAATACCTCTGGGATTTGTAGGTCTGGCCTCCTCTCCCACCACGCTTGTAGCCCCCCTTTACGAGCACCACGGTGCAAAGCAATACAATGCCCCGAGCACACCACTGCTGGACGTACGACCCCGGCTGGAACCACGATAAACCCAGTGTCACTAGTTGCTAGCACCGGCCCATCGAGAGGCAGATCTCAGCACTCATTACTAGTTAGTGTCGGGACTACATTCCGCATCGACACTTCTCTTGAAGTGCTCATTGAACTTCTCCCGGAAGTGCTCCTTTTAGTGCCTAAATCCTGCGTAAACAACATACTCCAAATACCACATTCACAAGTGAACTTGTTACATCATTAGTATGCCTAGTGATGGGTTAGTTGAAAATCATAATCGAAATCAATGTATAACAAGTACTCTAGGTTGACGGAAATTCACCGTCAACACTTGAACAATGCTATCAATATCTTTATCTTTATGTGACTTTCCCCTGTTTATAGCAATTGATATATTTTGGCCACTCTACGTTCAGTGGCGTAGCTAGGATTTTGCCACAGGGTATGCCACACAACAAAATTCCATATATACAATTCGGTTCTACCAATATATTAACGGTACAATTCATATATAATACATAATTCGGTAAGCAATTTATAAATTATCAAAATGAAAATATCAAATCATAAATTCAATACTTGAGCTAAGAAGTTACCCACAATATAATAGAAATAGTCCAAATTATGCAGAAAAAAGTTCCACACACCTTTATAATATAGTTTGAAGATGATTACCACGCTACTTCGTGTTTAGCCTGCTTTGCTGTATGCTTTTGGAAAAGAGATACGATGTCTTCATTCCTCTTCATAATTCAATTAGCAATTATACATATAAAAAACAAGATGTATTAATATTTATTTTTTTTGAAATTAACATCAAGATGCATCAGTATTTGTTTAGTTACAAGCATACCACTGATTGAATTGGTGTTGGCGTGTGCATTGTAGTCCCGTACATCCACTAGCAGACAGCAGGTCCACTGCGGGTCTGCCGCAGATCACAGCGGCGCAGTGCTGCTGGCAGAGGGGCGCCGGACGGACGGCGGTGGCTGTCCGTGGCCGGACGGCGAACGGGCATCGGAGCCACAGGGATCGGCGGACGGGCGCCGGGCGAAATTGCAGGAGGCCGATGCGGAAACCAAAAGTCAGACAAAGGCACGTTTAGGTCTTGCGATGGTCTTTTTACATATATCAACTATTGGGTTGTATTGTTCATGGGTCAAAATCTACAGGGTATGTCATGGCCCACCCGGCATACCCCGTTGTTAACACCAAAATTTGGTAAGGAGTCCGACTTGTGGGTCCGGTTCGAAAAAGAGTCCGTCTGGTGGAAGGAAGGATATTTTCGAGAGATTTTCGGCAAAGAGATTGCGGTCGGCTATCTGCTCCGGTTCGGCAAAGGAACAGTAGAGCTGATTTTGCGGGATTGGACGGTGACGTGGCTCAATCAGGGGAGACGAATGGATGGATAGGCGATCGAGCTTAGTTAGGCAACGAATCCATTCGCAGTTGTACTCAACAGGGTATAAATACGACCCCTGAATGTATGTAACAGACACAATCATTCCTCAATACACACCGCCCTCACGCCAAACCCTAGAGTCCTTGTCGTGTCGTCGAGTTCTTCGAGAGGGCCAATCGATCCGTCGACCTCCGTGAGTACGGCAACCTTGTATCATGTCTAGTATCATGCGGTGGATTTAGACTCGATGCAAGTAGTCTTGTTACCATGCTTTGTGTCATGCGGTAGATTCAAGCTTGATTCAAGAGGGTTTCTTGTTAGATCATGAGCCATGCGGTAGGCTAAGATCTAGCTTGAAGCTAGTTATCGGCTCTATTGGATTTTGGCAAGATCCAATAGATTCATTAAGTTACCCCGTGTTATCTTGAGTTTTACTTTATGTTTTAATTCATGTAACACATCTTTGCCCAATCTAGATGGGTTTGGATCGGCTATATCTCTTTTATGATCCTTGTTCGAGTAGGTTTCATGTTTTAACATGTGGATCTTGTGCTTTCCGATAGCCGAAACCGAATCGATCTAGGTTGTTACGTGTTGCGGGTTCAAGCTTGCTTATGCTCGTATAAATCTTGAAAGAGCCGGGTATCATGCGGTAGATGCAGGTTTTTGGGTTGCTTTGGAGCTAGTCATCCGGTGGATTAGTTTCCCAAATCAATCTGATAGATTTATTCACGTGGTAATGTTTGTTCCTTCTTCATGGACCCCGAATCGGCTGTTCAGCCGCATTCGGTTATGTTTCTTCACGAGTAGAACACGTGCGTTGTTTTTGCTTTAAATGATGTATGCTTTTAGCTTTCCATATTTAGATTGTATCATGCGGTGGATAGATCTATTTGTGGAAAGTGGTACGGTTTTTCATGCAAGTTGTATCCGGTGGATAGATTTGCTTGATATCGTACCCGACGGGTTTTAAAGTAACTAGACATGCGGTAGACTAGTGCTTTGGATCTATGCATGCTTGTTTAATACATGATCATGTCCGTGCTTTACTTTATTTATTTATTTAATGTTAGTCTTCATGGGGATCGGTCATGGCTTTGTGCATGCGTCCTTGTTTATACAAAGACCGATCGCTGTCATGCTTACGTCATCCATTCGGCGGTATTCCTTTTTCCCCCTTGCGGTTTCCCGAATGGTCGTAGCTCTTTGCGATAGCTTTCCATAGCTATGTGTCATCTCATCCGGCTTTTTAGCCGTAAATATGGAACCGTCCGGTACCACCGCAAGTTCCAAGCTTTGATATCTAACTCGCTTTATCTTTTGTTAATTTTCAGGAAAAATTGACTGGCACGTCTTTCGTTCTCTGTGCGTGTGAAGCCAGCTTTGTTCGGCTTGCTGTGTGATTGGCGTTGAGTGCACTTTTCGCGTCAACACACTTTTGGCACGCCCAGTGGGACCACAGCCGAATTGGTTCAAGATGCCTGAAATCTCAGACCTCATGGATGTCAACCTCGAAGATCTTTCTCCAGAGCAGCGGCAGGAACTCCAAGACGTCGTGGACCAATTTCAGCAGAAGTGTCTGATGTCGTTTAAGAAGAATAGAAGTGGCGTCCCGTATCTGAAGAACGAGATGCCTAGGGTGCTGCTACTAGGAGAGAGCGATGCCACATCTCAGCAGGAAAAGGAGGAATGCGCGCGAGTATTCCAAGAATCAGCAGATTACATGCTTACCAAGCACAACAAGGCTTTCCTCGGGTCGCTCCAGCAGATGATGGTGGCCATCTTTGGCCCGGGCATGGAGCAAGCGTTCGGCAAGGCACCCGTCCAGAGGAGCACCGTGGAGCTGGGTGAATCAAGCTCTCAGCCGCCGCTACGGAGCCAGCCACAGCAGCCTCCTCCTCGAGCTTCGGAAGCCAAGCGTTCCAACCCTCCTCCGCAGGCGGGCCGGGGGCGCCCGGTTCGGCCCCCGTTGCAAGCTTCGGGGAAGTCGGCCCGGTCCCGCCGCCACCACGGAGCAAAGCACGGGTCGGCCCGTGCAACAGCCGAATCCGTACCAGCCTACGTACGGAGACCTAGCGTTCGGCTCGTCTGGGGCCCCACTTGATCCCGGCCGGAGGATTGCTCCGTCGACCAACTGGCTCCAGAGGAATTTGTACGGCGGTGGTTATCATGAAGTGGGAAACTACGGAGCGTTCGACGCCTTCCCGCACCCAGGATACGCGCCAGCTGCGGGCGCGCAAGAAGAGGACGCCCTGGCACGCAAGATGGCCGAATTGATGCAGAGTCAGTTCGGCCCCAAGCCAAAGATGCAGGGGCCCGCCTATAGGCCGCCGTTCCCGGAATGGTACTACAACGTGCTCTTGCCGCCAAGGGTGAAGCCGCCAACAGAGTTCACAAAGTTCTCGGGGCAGGACGAGACGAGCACGGTCGAGCACATCACTCGTTACCTCATGCGGCTTGGGGAGTGCTCGGCCGAGGAGACGTTCGGGGTTCGCTACTTCCCCGCCTCACCGACGGGTTCGGCTTTTCGGTGGTTCTCGTCCCCGCCTCCCGAATCGGTGGCCGGATGGAAAGACTTGGAGCGGAAATTCCACGCTCATTACTTCGGCGGCGGCTACGAGAAGAAGCTGATTGATCTCGCCACCCTGAAGCAAAGGCACAGCGAAACACCACCGGAATTTCTTAGAAGATTCAGGGAAGTCAAAGGCATGTGCTTCTCGCTGAACTTGCCAGATGATCAGTTGGCCGATATGGCCGTCGCCGGGATGTTGCCGGCCGTGCGCGAGAAGCTATTTGGGATGGAATTTGAGAACCGGGGCCGCCTATCACGGAGAAGTTGTCTCTGATGAGCAATCAGGCATATGGCCTCAAGAAGGACCCCAAATTTGGCAAGCAGCACGACGTCGGCCGACATCTACAACCGGTTCTGGACAAAGCCGATCCGTTCGAGGATTCCGAGAATGAATTGGAGGTAGCTGCGGCGGAGATCATGTGGGGTAAGGAGCCCCCGACAATGAATCGGTCTTCGGGTCAAGCAGACCAAGGGGACTTATGACTTTGACATCACGAAGGCTGATAAGTTGTTTGAGCTCTTAGTGAAAGAAGGCCGAATCAAGCTGCCCCAGGGGCATTCTATGCTTCGGCCCGATGGAGTTAAAGCAAAACGTTATTGTGGCTTCCATGACAGGGACTCACACTCCATCAATGATTGCAGGGTCTTCAGGATGAGGATCCAGAAGGCCATCCAGGAGGGTCACCTCAAGTTCGATAACAAGATGAAGCTGGATGGCCACCCCTTTCCTCAGAACATGCTCGGCTTTTCTGTCAATATGATAACAGCCGAGGAGAAGGGGAAAGTCAAGGTCTTGACCTCGGCCGAGTCTAGGCAAGGTGGAGCAAGTGGACCCGCAGTGCCGGGTGACTGCGGAACAGGTACAAGGTGACGCCCCCCGCATTCTTAAGAGCCACATCGAGATTGGGGAATCATCCAGGCCTAAGCCCAGGGTGACATCGCGCATCCTCCTCAACAAATGGCAGCGCCAAATAGAGAAAGAGCGCTACCAGAAGCGTCGCCACGAGGAGGAGCAGCGCAGAGCTGAAGAAGAGGCGCGCAGGAGGGACCAAGAGCAGTACACGCGCGAACAGGAGCGCGCACACTGGGGATGCGCCTTCTTCAGGCACTGCTGGAACGAGGGTTTAAAGCTGCCCACATTGAAGAAGCGTCCCGAATGCGGCGACACGGGTATGTTGAGTACGGGCGAGAAAGCGCCAATCGCCGATCCGTCCACGAGAGACTTGGAATGATCCACCCTAATGGGGATCGGCGCCAAAAAATTGAAGTCATCGATCATCCCGGGAAGCGCCAAGCCGATCTCGGGTGGGCCGATCAAGAAGATGACGAGGTTGACTACATCCGGCGAGAGGGGCGGTGGTGCCCGCCGGCCTACGCAAGAGTCGAAGAGACGGGTCCGGCGCTTGAGGAACCGTGAATTGAGGCGGGCCGGGATCCGGACGAGGGCGGATGTGGCGCCCCAAGGACCAACTCGAGGGATCGAAGCGTTCGGCTCCAACATGTATGGTATACTTCCCGCCGAACGAGTTCATGGCTCCCGCTAACCGAGGTTATGCGGGAGGAAGCTTCCTTCGACGACGAGCGGACCGAAGGGATGATGGCACAACCGGTGCCGGCCAAACAGAGCCATCTTCGACAAGCCGGCCAAGAATCGTCATATGAGGCCGCTATACTTGAGGGGGATACGTCAATGGCAAGCCATTGACCAAGATGTTCATCGACGGTGGAGCGGCGATCAATGTAATGCCGTACACCACCTTCAGGAAGCTTGGAATGGGCCCGAGCGATTTGACGCCTACAAGCATCATCTTGAACGATTTCGCCGGGAACCCCTCAGACACCAAGGGATGTGCTCACGTGGACTTGATGATCGGGTCCAAGACGCTACTCACCACCTTGTTTGACATCGAGGGCAAAGGAGCCTACGGCCTGTTGCTTGGGCGGGATTGGATTCATGCTAAGCGTTGCGTCCCGTCCACCATGCATCAACGGCTTATCCGGTGGGTGGACGATGAGATCGAGGTCGTCCGAGCGGATGACTCCGTGAGCGTGGCCAACATGGAACCAGCCTTGCCGGGAATACCAAGGCATCGATTGTTTCTCGGGGAAAGGCGGGGACTGTCGGCGGTGATCAACGGCACCGATTCAAGCGATCGGCTCTTATAGCAATTTTTAATGGAGAACCCCGTAGACGGCACCGATGGCAAATTAGGGCAAGGATTCATGTCGGCCGACAAACCGGAAGAAGTTGACATTGGAAGCGGTGATAAGCCAAGGCCGACGTTCATCGGTGCAAATTTGCGGCCCGGACTTCGGGGGGGAATTTAATTGAGCTTCTCAAAGAATATAAGGATTGCTTCGCTTGGGATTACTCGGAGATGCCCGGATTGGATCGTTCCATTGTCGAGCATCGTTGCCAATCAAGCTCTGGTTTCAAACCATATAAGCAACCACCCCGGAAAATCTACAAGGATGAAGTATTGGCCGATGTGAAGAAGGAAATTGAAAGATTACTTGACGCAAACTTCGTTCGGCCATGCAGATATGCGGAGTGGATTTCTAACATCGTCCCTGTATACAAGAAGAATGGAAAAATGAGGGTTTGCATAGATTTCAGGGACCTGAACAGAGCTACTCCCATGGATGGATACCTGATGCCTATTGCCGATTTGTTGATTGACGCCGCTGCTGGACACAAGGTGATCAGTTTCATGGATGGCAACGCGGGATACAATCAGATCTTCATGGCAATAGAAGACATTTCAAAAACGGCCTTTAGATGTCCTGGTCATATAGGCTCGTTTGAGTGGATAGTCATGACATTTGGGTTGAAAAATGCGGTGCAACCTATCAACGGGCCATGAATTACATTTTTCATGAGTTGATCGGCAAAAGCTCGTGGAAATCTACATTGATGACGTGGTGATCAAGTCTTTAAGTCATGACACCCATTTGGAAGATGTGAAGAAGACCTTAGAGTGCACCCGGAAACACGGTACGAAGATGAATCCAAACAAGTGCGCTTTTGGGGTATCGGTGGAGAATTCTTGGGGTTTTTGGTCCACGAAGGGGGGATTGAAGTTGGCAAGAAGAGCATGAAAGCCATTGATGAAGTTGCTCCTCCAACCAACCTCAAGGAATTGCAATCACTGCTCGGCAAAATCAACTTCGTGAGAAGATTCATCTCAAATTTATCACAGAAGGTGTTGCCATTCTCTCCATTGCTGAAGCTAAAGAAAGATCAGAAATTCACATGGGGTGACGAACAACAAAAGGCTTTTGATGAGATCAAGCGAAGTACATGAAGGAGCCGCCGTATTGGTTCCTCCTCGCCTAAACAAGCCTTTCAAGTTGTACGTGGCGGCCGATACCCAAACCATTGGATCGGCCCTTATTCAAGAATTCGAAGGAAAGTAGCGGGTAGTAGCTTATCTTAGCCGAAAACTACTTGATCCCGAAACCAGGTATTCGGTACGTAGAGAACCGTGTCTTTGCGTGTACTACTCGTGTACAAAGTTTCGGCACTACTTGTTGAATGCCGAATGCACCGTATACTCCAAGTTTGATGTGATAAAACATATGTTATCTATGCCAATTTTGAATGGTCGGATTGGCAAATGGATTTTAGCTTTATCGAGTTCGAGTTGAAGTTCGAATCGGCAAACGCCATCAAAGGTCGGGTCATTGCCGATTTTATAAGCCGAACATCGTGATCCGTCAATTGATCCGCTTGAAATTACCCCTTGGTCTTTATTTTTTGATGGATCATCGTGTGGCAAAGGTGGGGGAGTAGGGATCCTACTGATTTCGCCCAGAGGTGAGATGTTTGAATTCGCCATTCCTATACAACCCACTGTCACAAATAACCAGGCTGAGTACGAGGCATTACTTCGAGGGCTTCAATACTTGAGAGAAGCTGGGGCCGTTTCAGTTGAGATCTATGGGGACTCAGAGTTGGTAATCAAGCAATTGAACGGCCAATACGAGTGCAGAAGTGAAGCGCTGAGGAGTTACTACGAAGAATGCAGGGAAATCTTGAAGAGCTTCCCATTGGTAACTCTACAGCACATTCCTAGAGAGCATAACGAGGAAGCAAACAGGCTAGCTCAGAGCGCCTCTGGTTACAAAGAGAGTCAAGAAGCGTTTTCTTTGAAGTGTGTGCACTAGGGGCGGATCTTGCAGAAGATGATTGGAGGAAAGAAATCGTTGATTACTTGAAGGATCCATCCCGAAAAGTCTCTAGGAAGCTAAGGTACAAGGCCATAAAGTTCGTTCTTCTGGATGATAATTTATTCTATAAATCGATAGATGGGGTATTACTACGATGCCTGGGTCCAGAAGAAGCCAAGAACATGATGAGCGAAGTGCACGATGGGATATGTGGAGCACACCAATCGGCCTACCGTATGAAGTGGGTTATTAGACAAGCTGGATGCTTTTGGCCGACGATATTAGAGGACTGCTTTGAGTATTACAAGGGATGTCAAGATTGCCAAAGGTTTGGGAATATTCAAAGGGTCCCCTGCATCGCATTGAATCCCATCATCAAGCCATGGCCATTCGGGGGCGGGGGTATAGACTTGATTGGCCAAATTAATCCTCCGTCTAGCAAGGGGCATAAGTTCGTGCTTTTGGCTACGGATTATTTCACCAAATGGGTTGAGGCGATCCCTGCGAAGAAGGTGACGTCGGAAAACATGATTGAATTCGTCAAGGAGCACATCATCTATCGATTTGGAATCCCTCAAACAATTACCACTGATCAGGGGGCACAATTCGTGTCACCGGAGTTCGAGAGAATTTTCCGAAAGCATGGGAATCAAATTGTTTAATTCTTCTCCCTATTATGCCCGGGCCAATGGTCAAGCAAAGGCTTCTAATAAGATCATGATCAAGCGATACGAGAAGAAGATCGATCGAAGCCAAGAAGGTGGCATTCGGTACTCGGCGAGGCGCCGTGGGCTTACCGGATGGCCCCCCATGGAGCCACAAAGACTTCTCCTTACGAGTTGGTTTACGGGCATCACGCAATCCCGCCTTGGGAGATGCGGTCGGACTCAAGGAGAGTGGTGCTACAAAAGGATTTGAGCTCCAAGGATTACGGTGGCCTAATGATGGACGAGCTAGAAGATTTACATATGATCCGTCTTAGGGCACCGGAAAACATCGAGAAAAACAAACCGCGGGTTGCCAAGTACTATAACAAGAAGGTAAAAGTAAGGCAATTTGCGAAGGCGATCTAGTTTGGAAAGCGCCGTTGCCGATTGGAACTAAATACGGTGAATTCGGCAAATGGTCCCCTACCGGGAAGGGCCTTTTCGTGTGGTCGGATGCATCCCCGGTAATGCATACATATTGAAAACTTTGCTAGGAGAAGAATTTTCCGCTGCAATAAATGGAAGATATCTGAAGAAATATTATCCTAGCATTGAGATCGATCGATGATTACACACATCTGGCACAGAGATAGCCGGCGCTCAAGAATGAGGCCGCCTTCAGAACAAAATCCATGAACAAGAAAAATGGCCAGTGCCTAGATGCATTGCCCTTAGCACAAAAACTACATTACAACTGCTTCTTGCGGGGATTACATCTAACAACCCCGGTGGTCGGATCCTCGAGGAGGAGGGAAGCGAGAAGGCGTGGAGGAAGAAGCAAAAGTATGATACAATCTTTTCTTTAATTCTTGGCTGCTCCCTCTTCAGTTGCTCCAGGACCACCGTGACGGCAACTTGGAACGCACGGGGGTGACCATGGTTGGCAGCCTCCACCAAGCTATCCCAGGCCGTCTTCAGGTTGTTGTACCTGTCGAGGAGACATCTAAAGCGGAGGAATCAAGATTAGGGGCAAGAAATCCAAGTGCAAGCACGAGGTCAAGAAGGAGTCGGGGAACGTTTACCCCCTACTAATGCCTCCCGAGCCATGCGACGCTCGCGCTCGGCTTGGCAACGAGCGGACATGTCCCCGAGGCCGTGCTCCGGATGCGGACGCGGCGGCGCAGCTGATGGTTGGTCCTCTGTTCAGGCGTGGCATCCTCTGCTTCGAGGGAGGAATCGGAGGAGATGTACTCGAGCACATCTTCGGTCCCGATGATTTCTTCGGGAAGCAAATCAAGGCTGAAAAGGACGAGAGGAAAACATGAAGCGCAAGATCATGCGGAAGAACAAGGAGCAGATCAAGAAAGAACTCACTTCCGAATCGTACGCTTCTTTGATGAGCCGCTCTCCTGGGGTTGTTTACCTTTGTCCATGGCGTTGGGGTTTTTTCCTCCAGAGGCAGGGGAAGAGATGAGAAATGATGGATGAGTGTGCGAGTGGATTTGCAGAGCATCCCCGCAGGCTATTTTATTGACCGGAGAGGCACATTGGGAGTGATGACTGGCCAGTACACACTGTTGGAATACCAAGCGGCGGGGGTTCTCTACCAAGTGCGAAGGATTTTTCTTGAACAGTGTTTATGGATTGCCGAATTGGGATCCTCTCGTGGATTTTGCGCCAAAGGGCGAGTTGTTCTCGCGCGTTCGGCTCAAGATAGTTCCGGATGCATTCAAAGAAAACAAAATTCGCGGATGCAAAATGCAAAGGGAGTTATCACAAAACAAGCACGAATTCAAAAGTTCTTCATTTATTGCCGATATTTACACATCCCTAGTACAATCTAGTCGAAGAATCTGTTCAACACGGATTGGGGATGAGTAATTTCGGCAATGGCGTCGCCATGGCCATCAAGGCGCTCCGGGTTGAGCTCAATCTCCTCAATGTCCTGCGGTGCGCCGCCCGAAGCCGCGCGGCCTGGTGGAGTAGTCGACGTCCGTGTGCGTCGCCGGGGCAGCCGGGGCCCAAGGTGGTACCCGGACGGACGCCGTGGGCGCCCACCTCATCAACGCGGTGCTCCACCGCGGCAAGACGCTCCGCCGGCGTGTCGCCGTGAGCGTTCACCTTCTCGGCCAGCTGCTCTACCAGCGCCTTCAGCTGGTTGAGCTCAGCATCGCGGGCTGCAAGAAGTAAGAAGAAAAAGAATAGCGCCAAAAGCCGGGTTGGATCAAGAATTAACCTCAGAGCCGTACCATCAATGGCTTCCGGCGGTATGCCGCGCCGGTCCTCCCACTCCAGCTCGGCTATGCCCGCTTTCTTGGACGCGTCCTCCAGCTCACGCCGGGACGCCTCCAGCTCCTCCTTGAAGCGGATGGCGTCCTCTTCCCCGTACGGCACCGGGGAGTGGCCATCGGACTCGAGGAATCATCCGGGAGGGGTTGATTGGCCGCGCGCGGAAGTGGATTCCACTGAATCAATCTGAAAAGAAAGAATGATCGTCAAGACGAGAAGAAAGTCGCAAGTCGAGTCGAAGAGGAGAAATCGACGATCATTGCCTCCGGCGCGCATTGGTGCTGCTCCCCTCGGCCTCATTGGAGGCGCGGCGGCGGTTGAGGCGGCGCACCATTGTGGTTTGGGAGGTGCACTATTTGCGAAGGGCTAAGATTGGCAAAGATTCGAGAGCTAGAAGGCCGGTGGAGAGCTAGGGGCACCTATGGTTACATTTATAGGCCCGGCGGGATGAATCATGCCTTCGAGTCGTGGGCGTGGATCGTGGCGCATATCCCAAGAAAATCGGAAGGTGGAAAGGTTTCCTTGGCCGGCCCGCCGATGGGTCGCTTGGAGTTCTAGGGCCGAGCCGCGTTCGGTTGATCGGTTCGGCTAAAGAGAGTCAAAGTGCCGTTCGGGAGTTGGCGTTTCTCTACCGAATGGGTCGTTCGGCATTTAAAGGCGCGCGAAGAAAGGAAACAAATTGCAAATACTACAAGAACGACGAATTCGGTTATACATCAATAAGGACATTCAAACGTTCGGAAGCTTTGCAATCACACCACGAGCATTGGATATTATCGGGTGGGAATTGCCCGGCAGCCTCCGGCAATCTTTTTTGGGTACCGGACAAGTCGGTGAGTTCCGCATCGCATTGCTCTATCTTGGTGATAGCCGATTTTGCTTCCGCTTGGGTTTTTTCTATCGGTCCGGGGAGCTCGGCCATTTTCTCTTTGTCGGCCTCTATCTCCGTTGACGGGCTTCTCGGTTCTGCTTCTAGAGCGACCTTCACGGCAATTTTCGGATCGTAAGAAGCACCGCAGGTTAGCCAATGTATCCTTGTGGCTCTCGCTTGGGATTGTTCCCCGTTCATGGCATGTTCGGCATCGGCTTTCCTCTTTTCAATGGCCGGGCGGGAGCGCAATTTCCTCAAAGCATGCTTTACGGGTGCATAAAGGGTTTCTAAGCCATAAATAGATGATAGAGAATCTCTCGATGTCTTCGGGGAGTTCTTGGCCGACGGATTCGAACATCTCATCGAAGTGATCAAGATCCTTGACCGATCTTGAGCATCTTTTTCTAGCCGAGCGACAATTTCTTTGAGCTTGGACAACACTTCATCCGACAAGGCGAGGGTATACTCTTTCCATCACCTCGGCGATTTGGATTGCTCTCCGATGGCGGGCTTGATGATGATGGAGCCGATCCCGAGAAACAAGATTGCCGAATTAAGAATGCTAAACATGGAGGTACCAAAATTAAGTGCGGATGGGTACCTCATGGCTGGTTTCTTGAGCGGGGGCAATCACGGGTGGAGGAGATGCTCCGGGCGGTAGCCGAAACTTCCAAGCTAGGAGGTGCCGATGCGGCTACTAGCGCTCGTGGGTTTCGGGCCGATGAGGAGTCGGGTCCGCCTCGTGGGGATGGTTATCTCTCGCTTGACCAACGGTGATTGCACCCTTGGAGAACTTATTGGCTCGGTTGGATTGGGAGATTCATCTCCGGAGAATTTATTGCTTGCGAGAAGGTGATGAAGATGAGATCTCCACCGGGATGGGTAATTCAACCCCGGATGGACTCGTTTGTTGAACCACCGGAACATCTACAAGTTGTCCTTCCATGGCTTCTTACGCAAATGTCGGATTGAAAGGGTAAATGCCGGTGCTCATCCTTAAAGAAAGAACGAAGAGAGGTCATACCGGTGGATGGGGCATTGGCGAGTGCGGCTCGAAGGCCTCTTTGGACTGCGGTCCGAAAATGCACAATGATATAATTCATCAAGAACGAGTGACCCGGTAATCAAGAAGGTAAAGGAGTTTTACATCAACAAGCACTTTCTTGACAGTTCTTCTCCTTTTAGCACTTGGAGGGGCAATCGGATGCGGACCTTGCCTCCGTCGGCGGCAAGGCTAGAAAGGCGGGATCCGTTGTAGCATACCTTGCCATTAGGCGATGCGAGTTGTGGATTTGAATCCCGGTCTTTGAAATTGGGCCTTCAACATTGTAAGCAATTTCCCCGGCTCGAGGGCGAGCAGCAAGCGTGTTCTCGTGGACAAGAAGATGAAGGTCGAATCATGAATAAAGAGGGCATGTATGATCCAAAGGTTCATGGTATTACCTTTGAGGTTGGTAAGAAGTCGGACACCAACTCGCACGAGAACACATGGACAGGCTCACTGAAGGTGTGATCATGGAATTCTTGCCACCAGGAGTTAAAGGTGGGGTGAGCTATGACTATGGGCACGAAAGGACAGGTATAGATAGTAGGGCTACACACATATTGGAAGACCCTGCTGCTGTGCATACTTTCTTTGATTTCCTCCCTAGGCTTAAGAAATTCATGCAGAAATAGCCTTGGGGGCATCTGTCCACATCCAATTTGCCCGGCCATTACATTAGGCCGATAGTATTCATAAGTGCGACATTCGGCCTTCCTCCATTGAACTCGGCGGCGGTATGCATGGGCGGATTATGATGTTGAGAATCTCTAAGAATCTTCCATCTTGATGGCCGGGCTCAAAGGAAAATTCGACGGGGAAGGTCAAGGTGTCGTTGCCTAGATAAGGAAGCCGGAGAGGATTGGGGAAACCTTTGAAGAATAGCTCGAAGAGTTGGACCGACGTCCCGCTGAACAAGAACGGTTGAGGCCGCTTCTCCATGCTTCTCCATAATTCGGCATCCTCTCGGTAGCTTGAGGTTCTCCTTCGGGGTGATTGGACAAGGGGAAGAATCTGGAGTTCAAATCGACGCCGATGATCCGATGCATGTGAAGGCATGACCACATTTGAACGAACCACCAAGGGCCGTTGACACATGCTATCCTTTGGCCGGTATACATCCGGGTGACGTCGGTGAAGCATATGGTATACGCCGCCCAAGAAGAATTTTCCTAGGGGAAGGCGGTTGCCACCGCCGGATGAGACGCCATTGCGATATGGTTCGGGGTAGGCTCGTTGGCTTTACCACGGAAGACGAATGCGCACGGCCACATATTCAAGAATGCTCGTATTCAACGGCACCCGGGGGGATTGTCCTTCATGTGTTTCAAGATGTAATGCTTGTATCCGTTCCCTCGGCTTCACCCCTTTCGTTTGCCGTGAGGAATTTTTGAAATTCCAAGGCTGAACAGATCCTGTAATGTCAAGGCCGGTGATCATATATACATCGGCCAAGGTGGGAGACATTGGACCGTGGCCAAAAAGGAAGGCGTTGACGCCATTTGACCAAAAGTGGCAGGCTGCTATCAGAAGATCTTCGTTCTTGGGGGTCTCAGCCACGGATAGCTCCAAGCACTGGGCAATACGGAGGGCATCCAGGTTGGTCAATCCACTCTTATCTGCAAGAATCCTCCGATACCGGGTCTTCCACCGCAATTGGAGGTAAAGGCCGATTCTTGAATGCGTCTTGCCACCGAGGCGGTGGAGACAAAGGCGCTTTGAAGGGGATTCTCCGAGATTCGGCGGCAATGAAATCTCGAGGGTCGAGTTCCCCACGGGACCAAGATAGTAAGATCTCGAATTGGCCTCGGTACGAATCAAAAGCTCGGTAGAGGGCTCCCGGAAGAAGAGCGGAAAAGGAAATCTCGGGTAAAATTGAAAACCTAATGCCGAACAAGGTTTGCGGGGGGATGAATTTACTCCGAGCATCTTGGTTCGAGCCGCCATTGGAGGTTCGAGCTCGGAACGAGGGGATCTAGGGTTGGACTTGGATGAAGATTCCGGCGGATTGCGAAGAACAGGTGTTGACAGATTTGATTCGAGGATTCGTGGCTGGAGTCAATTGTGGAACAAAATTACTTTTATCCCACAATTGAAGGGGCATGTGTTAACACCAAAATTTGGTAAGGAGTCCGACTTGTGGGTTCGGTTCGAAAAAGAGTCCATCCGGTGGAAGGAAGGATATTTTCGAGAGATTTTCGGCAAAGAGATCGCGGTCGGCTATCTGCTCCGGTTCGGCAAAGGAACAGTAGAGCTGATTTTGCGGGATTGGACGGTGACGTGGCTCAATCAGGGGAGACGAATGGATGGATAGGCGATCGAGCTTAGTTAGGCAACGAATCCATTCGCAGTTGTACTCAACAGGGTATAAATACGACCCCTGAATGTATGTAACAGACACAATCATTCCTCAATACACACCGGCCTTACGCCAAACCCTAGAGTCCTTGTCGTGTCGTCGAGTTCTTCGAGAGGGCCAATCGATCCGTCGACCTCCGTGAGTACCGGCAACCTTGTATCATGTCTAGTATCATGCGGTGGATTTAGATCTGATGCAAGTAGTCTTGTTACCATGCTTTGTGTCATGCGGTAGATTCAAGCTTGGTTCAAGAGGGTTTCTTGTTAGATCATGAGCCATGCGGTAGGCTAAGATCTAGCTTGAAGCTAGTTATCGGCTCTATTGGATTTTGGCAAGATCCAATAGATTCATTAAGTTACCCCGTGTTATCTTGAGTTTTACTTTATGTTTTAATTCATGTAACACATCTTTGCCCAATCTAGATGGGTTTGGATCGGCTATATCTCTTTTGTGATCCTTGTTCGAGTAGGTTTCCTGCTTTAACACGTGGATCTTGTGCTTCCCGATAGCCGAAACCGAATCGATCTAGGTTGTTACGTGTTGTGGGTTCAAGCTTGCTAATGTTCGTTTAAATCTTGAAAGAGCCGGGTATCATGCGGTAGATGCAGGTTTTGGGGTTGCTTTGGAGCTAGTCATCCGGTGGATTAGTTTCCCAAATCAATCTGATAGATTTATTCACGTGGTAATGTTTGTTCCTTCTTCATGGACCCCGAATCGACTGTTCGTTTGCATTCGGTTATGTTTCTTCACGAGTAGAACACGTGCATTATTTATATTTTAAATGATGTATGCTTTTAGCTTTCCATATTTAGATTGTATCATGCGGTGGATAGATCTATTTGTGGAAAGTGGTACGGTTTTCATGCAAGTTGTATCATGCGGTGGATAGATTTGCTTGATATCGTACCCGACGGGTTTTAAAGTAACTAGACATGCGGTAGACTAGTGCTTTAGATCTATGCATGCTCATTTAATACATGATCATGTTCGTGCTTTACTTTATTTATTTATTTAATGTTAGTCTTCATGGGGATCGGTCATAGCTTTGTGCATGCATCCTTGTTTATACAAAGGCCGATCGCTGTTATGCTTACGTCACCCATTCGGCAGTATTCCTTTCTTCCCCTTTGCGGTTTTCCCGAATGGTCGTAGCTCTTTGGCAGATAGCTTTCCATAGCTATATGTCATCTCATCTGGCTCTTTAGCCGTAAATATGGAACTGTCTGGTACCACCCGGCAAGTTCCAAGCTTTGATATCTAACTGCTTTATCTTTTGTTAATTTTCAGGAAAAATTGACCGGCACGTCTTTCGTTCTCTCGCGCGTGTGAAGCCGCCTTTGTTCGGCTTCTTTGTGTGATTGGTGTTGAGTGCACTTTTTGCGTCAACACCCGTAGCTACACCCATGTCTACATTATAAAACTGAGAGATGAGCATGTATTAGCTATTATGGATTAGAAAGATATTCTTTCCCTGTGGTAGAATATAAATATAATGCCTCATTTTACTCCTGGTTAAAATGCTACAATGGTATATTCATATTTGTGCACTTGCGGAGTCCCTGTTTATATATATCTTCTTTTCCAGAGATCCAAGGCATATGTAAGAGTACCATATCCATGTGTTTTCTGGCACACCTGTTAGGGCTGACAACCTATATCAAGTTGTGCTATGAATCGTGTCGGAGTTCACCTTTTAGTTTAATCTGAAAGCAACATCTGATGTACACTTAGCATCATATTAAGATATACCTTTGCATTTATAGTGCCGTCGATAGAGATGGATCTTATATCCGTTTCTAGTCGACGACGTTAGCAATGTCAACACTCATCCCTTATGTGCCATTGAAAATTAGCTTATCCCCTCAATGTCATTGTTTATAATTTCTCATCCCCTCTATGTCATTGCATCCCCTCTATGTCATGGTTAAGTTATATTTCTCAACGGCACACAGTGATGAGAAATTATAAACAGTGGGACTGAGGGGCAGAGCTAATTTCCAATGACACATAAGGGATGAGTTATATTTTCTAATGGCATACAGAGAACTTGCTCTCCCAACCCCTAAGAACAAGGGCGAGTATAATCTAACAAATCGGCACGACGGAACATTTAAACAAATTTGGATGCATGTGCCTTTACCCACTAGGGAAGATGTATCCGGTCCGGATCTCGTTTAAGATTTTTGTTATGATCGATGTTGATGCAAGTAGCATGCAAACCCCAACTTAATTAGGTTAACTAGTTAGGTCGCGCACCTGTGTCAGAGATGTTAATTTCATGAAATGTAAATTTTTGTTTATCTTACTATGCTCAAACAAAGTAGCATTACATTAGTTATCGAACAAAATAAAAAATAAAACATAATATGAAATTCAATTGATAAATCTAATATTAAATTCATTTTTCCATAATAGTATTTTTTGGAAGTCATTGACTTTTTGAGTGTTAGTAGAAATAACTGGCAGATAAATCTCACATTGATTTTTGACGTTGATAGAGTTAACATAAAATTAGTCATGGATGAATAATTCAATCATACTTTGCAAGTTTATGAATTGAAAACAAAGTTGAAAAGTAGTAGGAGTACCCCACAAATGATGCTTGTTATTGTTTTCATATATGTGAAAAAATAAATATATTTATACTTTTCACATCTCATATTTTTTGAAAAATGATGACCCACTCAAAAATATCGTGGGCCACACTAAACAATATGCGGTTCCTATGTGGATCCCACATAAATAGGGTGTGGGTCCCACGTGGCTCCCACCTGAATAAGGTGTGGGTCCCATGTGAATAGTGTGTGGGTCCCACCTACATAACGCATGGGCCCACCTAAACAACATGTGGGACCCACGTGGGGCCAGGATTCATGAGGAGTCTCCAAATCTTTCAACAAGATATAGATTACGACGCGAACTAGCAGCTCAAAAATCCTGACAATAAATTCAAACAATACAACGTGTTCTAGGACTAAATGTGCGCACATGGGTCCTCGACGCTACGAATGCTGCTCCTGATGCGATATGCATTTTCTTATACACGAAAAAATATTTATAAATTAAACTTCTAGCCAATAATCAAAATTGTTTACCTCTCTTATTTTTAAATATGTTAGTATAATACTCATATATATATATATATATAGTTGTAATTCATTTTAGTTAGTAGTTACTCTAACCACTTTCTCACCCATGTTCATATTTTTTTCATTTTCTATTATACCTCCATACATTGTGTATAGCATTTCAATAAATATTTTCATCACTTCCTCATATACATATATAAATACATGTATAAAAGATCAACATTGTGATATTTGTCATGTTTGTTATTTTTCTTTCATTGTATTTCATATATTTCCTTTTCTCTCCTTCTCCATTTTTTCCGTTTTCTCTTTGTTGATTATTTTTTCTCCATTCATTTTATTTTCCCTTTCTTCTCTTTATTTATTTACTTATTTATTTTCATCCCTTCATCTTCTTCATGTTCGTTATTTGTCCTATTCTTTATGATTTTTCTCTTTTACATATTTGTTTGTCTTCTGTGAATATTTGCTCTTCATGATAAGTTTGTTCTGGCTATAATAGGATCTTATTCTGATAGTTATTCTAATTTTTTTCTGACACTTTATTTATTTGTTCAAGATGACATACAAACTTGTTCTAGCTATAATAATAAGTTGTTCTAGCTATAATAATATCTTGTTCTTACTATAATAATAATTTGTTCCGTTTGCAATAATAACTTGTTCTAACCCTTATTCTGATTCGTTGTGACACTACATTTGTATTTGTATTGTTCGAGATGACATAAACTTGTTCTGCATATAATAGGATGTGTTCTGATTTTTAAAAATTTATAGTTAATATTTATTCTGACACTTTATTTGTTTGTTAAAAATAGAATATAAATTTGTTCCGACTATAATATGATCTTGTTCTCACAGTTTTTCTCAATTATTCTGACACTTCATTTTGTTTGTTCGAGTTAACATACAAAGTTGTTCTAGATATAATAATAAGTTGTTCTGAACATTATTCTGTTTATGTTCCGACCCTTGATTTTTTTTGTTTTAGATGATACGGAAACTTGTTCTGCATATAATAATGACTTGCTTGCTTAACACTAATTAATATTTGGTATTTAAAAATTTTAAAAATATTTTATCAAAACATAGTCGTGTAGGATTTTATTTTGAAGATCTCGATACAAGAAATCTATTTTTGAAACTAAAATTTAATTTAGATGCACGGTTTAGGATTTATAACTTTTTAGTTTTGAAATAGATTAAATCTAGAGCGCAGCCCCCGCGCACCACGCGGCGCGCTCGGCATGATGATTGGTGTTTTTGTCGCCGAAGCAACAACCAGGAGAGCCGAACTGACTCCCTGCCTGAGATGCAGCCAAAGTGGATGAGGACAGAGTGACGAGGGCAAACTAGATCATCTTTTATGGATCGAGATGACCAGTCTAATCAATCTCGTTACGTTCCTACTTAAGCAAGATCATCAGGAGATCAGCAGCGACTCCGGGGTGGCAAAATAATGCAACTGGGAGATGCCGACACGACAGTAGTTGACAGCTCTTCCTGACCGAGCGAGCCATCGACTGTGACAGGGCAAACCACTTAATTCAGCACATAAATTAAGGAAATAATTTGTGGAATTCGTGCGTGTTCTGACTCTGAGCAGGACCAACAATGGGAATCAGGCTGAACACAAAATTATCCTATATCCGAGCATCCAACGCGAGGAGGGTCACGTGCTCACTTAGCTTAATTAGATCCAAATCGATCTGGTACAGGTTGTGCACTGATCGAGGTCAACGAGAGGTCGGCAAGAGGGGTTGCCCATACTGATTATATTATATACAAGCAATGATGCACGTGCGACACGCACGTGTCTATTAAACATTACAGTATTCAATGATCTAAAATAAAGATGTTTTTTGAATTCAAAAATTAAGAAGTTATCAGGGGGCCGCCGTGGGAGCTCCACTGCGGGGATTGAGGGACGGCGAGGATAGTTGCCGAACGTCACAGCCCGGGCGCAAAAGCGGAGCAGTTGGGAGCAGTGGCGGGAGCAGGCCGGCCTGACACTTACCACCGGATCATCGTGAGCTTATCCACCCATTTACATTTACAGCCCTACCCATACAAATAAACAAATAGACAAGGGTGAATTTGCTTATAATCTAATGGTAGGACAATCCAGTCCTAGTGCTCGCACCTTTTCTTAGGATTTTCCCAGGATTTACCGGTGTTGTGTGTTCCCGTCGACAACGAGGCACCAATGGTAACTTCGGGAATCTTCGGGCCTTTCGGGTGCTCAGTCCTTCGAAGGTGCTCATAGTGGTACAGTTTGTGTACATGTGTTCATAAAGGTGAGTGTGCGTGCGTCTTATGAGCATCTACATTGTACTGTGTAATTTAAAAAAGACGGAAAAGAAAGAAGTGAAATCGCCTCGATTTACAGCCCGTTCGTTTGGCTGGTGGCCGATGGTAGTGCTTTGGTTTGTTCGAGAGAGGAAATCTTCTTGGTCATTTGGTTCTTTGGTGGTGGTTTGTTACGAGAGAAAAATCTTGTTGCTGGTGTACGATAAGCCAAGCGAACAGGTTCTTAATTGGAACTTACCATGTTCTTGTCGGGGTTATGGAGCTTGATCTCGTTCTCAGTGACGGTGAGCTCGAGCATGATCTGCTTGGTCCTAAAATTAAAGTAGAGAACGACTGGTGTACCGCGTCCTACTACTATCAACCAAAAAGGAAAAAGCGGCAAGTACATGGTGCATGATATATATATACACACATACATACATATATGAGTGTTTCTTTCCTTCAATCTTTCACCACCAAGAGCAGGACTACAAGATCACTAAAAAGTACCTGAAAATCGAGCCAGGCATCAAGTGAATGAAAATCAGAAATATATGTGGTGCGCTTCTTTTTCCTAATCAATAAGTGTATGCATGGAAATAGGCTAGTACTCTTTCGTAGTCTTACGAATTTGCTTCCTTACCAGCAGGGCAGAACACCAACTCCGCGCAGGAGCGCCTCCAAATTTTTTTTCCTCACACGGGCAGGCGTGACCGTGCAGGTTTTTTTTTTGTGGGCCCAGCAGGTATGTCGGGTGGGTAGGACAAAGGTGGGTGAAAAACGAATTAAATTTTTGACAGAAACGCTCACCAAATTGCGATTTCTATGGTCGTCCTACCTTTTTGGTCATCATGCAACCTGACGGTGGGTCCGGCGTGACGGGTAAGGCGGGTCCGAATCGGGTGAGAAAAATTTTCAATTGTCTTCGCTCCTTATAGTATAGATTAATTAAAACCAAAAGGTACAAGATAAGAAGACAGATTCAGAAAAAAAAGAAAGATATTTGTAATTCCGCCGTTGTCAAAGGTGGGTTTTGCTGATTTGCCATTTCGCAAAGATTTTACTGGAATGTCATTATGAAACGGAGTCACGCCGCTACAATGTTGTATATGACCATGATGCTCTCAACCATTTCCTTCTTCTCCTCCGCACGCGGCTTCTCCACCCGCCACCGCCCCACTCCTCTTCCTAGCCGGCGAGCAACGGCGGCAGCGCACGTGCACGAGGTCGAGCTCGCCACGGTGTGGTCCCGTGTGTGGCCTTGCAAAGAAACTTGTGACAGAGCTCCACTCAGCCAAACGACAGCGCGACCCCACGGAGGATCTCCGCTCACTCGACTGGCGATGCAGTTCTGCGTAGGGCCTCCACCTCGCAGTCGGTAGTGCGACCCGCGGTGGAGGTCGGGTTGGCTGTACAGGTGGTGACGACGGGCGGAGAAGCCCTCGCGTGCAGGTGAGAGGAAGGAGAAGGTCGATGGAATTATGGTCAAATAGGCATTATACCAGTGGGATTACGTTTCATAATGGCATTCCAGCAAAGCCAATTTCTAGGATGGCAAACCGGCGAAACTCGCTTTTGACTATGGCAGAATTACAAATATCTCCAAAAAGGAGACGAAAAAGAGCAACAACAATATTACAAGGCAGAGCTGATCCATATAGACATATGAGGTTTCAAAAGCACTATTACTCTAAGAATAATCTGAGCAAATTCTAATTTGAAACGACTCTTGACTGAATTTAAGATTGGTCGTACTCCTTTGAAGATAAAGTCATTCCTCTCCATCCAAATCCACAAACATATAAGTATGATGATGTTCTTGACAAAGTTGACATTTAACTGGCTCGTGAATGGAGTGAGAATAGCAAAGGAGTTTTGATGTGTGATCACTAGATGTAGCACCTCAAGGTCTAGAGAATTGGCGCCTCAAGGTCTGCCAAGAACCCTGATTCACCAAGCGATGAGACAACTAACGGGTAACTAAACCATCTGTCACAGTTGGGAAGAAAAATCCAATTTTCTCAGTAACGAGTTGGCAATCATATCTCCCAAGTAAACACTAAAATTCTAGATCTCGGGTACTCGAACCTCCATAGTTCGTCTCTGACACCAACGAGGCGGACAAATAGCCGGAAGTACTTATTCCAAGGCCGTAGTTCCACCTCTGTAGGATCTAGGATACCGACTAGAGGAGGGTTAATAGTCGGTATAAAAACTAAAAGCACAACACTAGAGAAATTTAATTAGAGCCACAAGAAGTATTAAATTTCTAATTACTCTATTCCTATGTTTGGGGGGTTTGCAACCTAAGGTGATAAGGCATAATTCAATCTCTAGAAAGTAAATGCTCAATGTAAAGTACTTGAAAGGAAATTGAGCAAAGAGATAACAAAGCACAAGAGACGAATTTTATCTCATGGTATCGATGACTTGTCGGTCACCCCTAGTCCACGTTGAGGTGGATTCATTGTTCAACCGCTCCTCTATCAAGGCACCGCTTGATCTTGAGCTGGTTAGAACCAAAGAACCACTCCACACCACAATTCCACTAGAGTTGCTCTTCACCGCTCTGGAGAGGTGAGCACAAGACCTCTCACACCAATCTTCCAAGGCAATTTCACAATCTTCTTGAAGTGCTCAATGGAATCACGAGCTCCAAGCAGTCTAGGAGGCGGCAACCTCCAAGAGTAACAAATCAACCCGCTCGCTTGATGTTTCCCTAGTGCCACAAAGATCAACACCTTGATGTTATGCACTAAATGCTCTCAATCTCACAAAAAATACACCCTCAAAGCAAAGTGAGTGAGAGAGGAGAGGGAGAGCTCAAGAATGTCAAATGAACTTTTCAAAGTGCCAAGAGAGGCGCATGGAGTATATATACTCCCCCTTCCCATAACTAGCCGTTATGTCAAAAACACGTATCTCGCGGACTGTCCGCGATGACCTCACAGACTGTCTGCATTTGAATTCTAACGATAAGAACGCGAAGTCAACGGTTGTTAGAGTTGCCCATTGGGCCGGGCGAACTGTCCGTCAGGACCCCGCGGATAGTCCGCCAGGGCCCCGCGAACCGTCTGCCGGTAGGTCGCGGACCGTCCACCCGGTCCACTCGAGTTGCGCACCTTTCTGTTTGATTCGAGGTTAATTTCGGACTGTCCACCGAAGACCCGCAAATTGTCCGCCAGAAAAGGATTTTTCTCGAAAAACTTTGTCAAAAACCACATATATTCAATAAATCTCAAGAGCCCGCGGACCGTCCACCCCAAGGGCCTGGACTGTCCTCCCCACAGCAGAAAACCGACTTTTCTCAAGATTTTAAATAAAAACATCTTTCACTTTTGAAAACGCCACTCATCTAAATGCAATGCATGCAAAATATGATCCAAGTGGCACTATAGAGACATCAAGCCAACCAAGTTGATCCCTTTTGATAGTATGGCTATCTATCCTATTAACTCGGTCATTTTGCATCCACTAATCACCTCATGACCGGTCAAAGGAAAAAACCCTATATTTTACCTTTTCCTTGAGCTTCCCATGGTCGAAGATATCCGTGCTAATAAAAACATTGCCATGAAGCTCAATTCAACTCCGGGACTAACATACACTTATATTCTCGATGAAATTGTTAGTCTACTGAGATTGTCATTAATTACCAAAACACGAATTAGGGGCCTAGATGCCTTTAACCTCCACCTTGCATCTGCTGTCTGGATCTAAACTACCTACACTAGATAGAGCTATGCACAATAGCCACCTCAATCCCTTTTGCCATCCCATCTGGCGCCAATCGGCCACCTGAGACGAAGGGGAACGGAGGAAATCGGTGTTGGACTTTGTTTATCTTCGTGTCTCCTCTCAAATGTGATAGATTCACAGGATCACTAGTAGTAGATCTAGATGGGTATTGACTAAACTAGGTTGTACCTTGTTGCTCCGTCCATCACTTGTTGATCGTTGAAAGACTGCACTAGGAAGTTAACTCCTTTAGCAATTTCTTCTAAGTATCAAAACATTGTTGGTACTAATAGATCAAATTTCATTTTGCAAGGGCTTCTCTTGGATTGTTCAACTTCGGATTGTTGTTGTTCTTTCTCAAATGAGAGAATTGCAACTATAAGAACCTGAAGGACAAGTGCCTCATTTTGCTTCTTGTCTCTATAGAGAGTTTTGAACATGTCATGCTCCCCCACATGTGTGGCAATAGGTTGCCACAAATGGAAAAACAACATGTGCTGACATCATAATGTCAGGTATTGTCAGTGTAGCAGCAGCAAGTAGTCAGAAAAATGGCTCCTTAAATCATTAGAGTGGGCACACTCACCCTCCTCTCCTCAAGGTCAATTTCTTGAGTTACCACACTCTTCCTCATCATTTCAACCTCTAGGTGGAGTTAGGTCTCCTTGTACCATGCTCCCCTAGATTGTCCCATTTTCTGTAAAGATGATGTATCATTAAACATTCTTATTTGGGTTTAATTTGTCTTGTCCAGTATGAATATCGCTCGACGAAGCTATCTTCTGATAAATCCAAGAATTTATCTATTTTGTTTCTATTGATTATTATGACTGTTGTACCCCCCTGACGATCACAATTACTTAATAGATCATTTTTTTCTTTTAATGCATACTACACATCACATTCAGTATAGGGATATGGAGAGTATCTTTCTTGCTTAACCATCTTTCCCCCTCAAAATACGACATAAGCTTCAATGTCATAATTTTGAAACCTTATAAAAACTCTTGTGAATGAGGAGTCATTCACAATGTATTAGCTTCATTCACATGATTTTGTCGTGCAAACAAAGTTAGTTATTAGCACAAATGGGAGTACACTTTTCTTATTTCACTTCAAGAACTTAACAGTGCTTTATCTGTGATACTTATGCAAGTTAAACTCCCATATTTTATTATATTTTGACTTGTATACAACTTTCTTTTTGCCATTTTACTTCATTTTATTTCAATATGACTCATTGTTTGCCACATTACAATATGTGTCTTCCACCATTACTTGATTACTCTGTAATGAGTTATTCAATTAGAGTGTCCATTTGCATTTTTGGAAAAATCATTTAACTGACTCTCCATCATTCCAAGGTTTAGCGATGGTGTGATTATAGGATTTCTCCCCTTGACGGCCTAAACCCATTGCTCGCTTAATGACCATGGCACGATAGAAGTGCACGATCAATTCTAAGATAGCTTAAGAGCTACCCCAAACTTCTCTTGTTATGCAAGATGTACTTAAAGAACATATGTGTTGTCTCATTTCATCTTGCTACTATATTAATTGTATGTCACCTTTGGGCAGAAAATAGAATTAATGCATAAACTCAAGATAAGCAATTTATAACATTGCTATTAACAACTTTGGTCAGAAAATGACAATGTCGTAAATAAACTCTTAAAACGGATGCCCGATTAGGACATCATCATGCCAGCTTTACCCCACCAAGTGGGTAATTTCCTTAAAAATGAATGCTAGAATCGGCTCGCATTCACTCAATAAATTAAGAAATAAATCGGAATATTCTGCAACACACATGCTTCAACCAACACTAGTCAGTTGAACATGTTACTTTGAGCCATTCTTTATTGATCAATGTCCACAAATACATTCAGTCAGACCATTCTTCACGGAGAACACATCCTCTCATGTAATGGTCTTCTTTCTTTTTAGAGTCATCATAAACTTCTCCAGGTAACACAGGATAATTCTTTCAAACTTTACCTTGCATGTAGGATCAACTAGCATAAGTATTATGCTTAACTTCTCCCGTCATGCGGGATATGATCTCAAGACGTTGAAAGTGTTTGCAAATAACTCTTAATACTCTCTTATACACATGTATAAGTCAACTTTGGTAAAAATTAGACACGCATCTTACTTATTGCAATTCACATAATATTATTTACAATAATGTAAACTTCATTCATGACATGTAAAATGTTCATTTAGACTTCATTTTTTGATTAAATCTTTCTTTAGCTCTAACTTAATAAAAAAATTGATTAACTAATTATCAATGGAAGGTATACATGAGAGAAAAATTGAACTCATTTTGGCCTTGAAAAAACTTTAAAATTTTTGCTTAACTTAAGCCTTTTCTTTCACATACCCCAGCATTGCAGCCAAGTGATCTCAATCGTTGATAAAAAACAACATTTCAATGTCTCTGTCTTTTGCCTTTTTTCTCAGGTAAATATTATATGTCTTAACTTAACTTTGGTAAAAATTAAAACATGCAACATTCTTTTACATTAATTCTACACCACCTTTGGGCAGAAGTAGAACTAATGCATAATATAATATTGTTATCATCAACTTTGGTCAGAATATTAGAATATCATAATCAACTTTTAAATCTAGCTTAATCAGAAGATAATCATTATCACCGCGAAAGCATGAAAATCTACTTTTCAAAATTAGTAAAACTTACTTTTCTTTATCAAGAGTCGCTAGATCTTTATCTTCTCTCTAAAAAATTGGTCACTTTGATGCAAAAATTATCAGAGATACAATGCTAAAACTCATAGATAAAATTATAATATTCCTATCATCAACTTTGGTCAGAAAACAACAATATCATAATTAACTTTCAAGAAATGTCTTTCTACTCCTCAGACTTAATTAGAGGATAAAACTTTACTTGCAGTGAAAATCGACATAAATGACTTTATTTTCAGATACATTTCTTATTCTCATATACTCTCTTAAAACAATTTATCCCATTGGATCAAATTGAATGGACATAAAAACTACACAAAATTCTTGCAAATGAGCTTTTGAAAAGTCACTATTCACAGGGCCATTGAGAGAAAACGGCCCGCAGCCATTCTCCGAGCGCTTGTTTGGGCCTTAAGTCAACAAACCAACGGTCGAGCTGCCGAAACAACCCGCGAGTGCCAACTGCCATGGAGGCTCGCTCCCTGGGAAATCCTATATAAATTACGGAAGGAGGGAAGGCATTGAAACTTCCAATGTTTGATATTCATGCAACCAACCACAACCATCGGATCCAAAAACTGAACCCTAACCTCACCTCCTCTCTCCACGGCCTGCTGCCGCTGTCGTGACCCCGATACGGAACTACGTCCGCCTACCGCGTGCCCTCCTTGGTCATGCCCGCCATGAACGCTGTCCTTCTCGGCCGTGTGGCTGCCCACCATGGCTGCTGCCTCGATGTGCACCACTGTGGTGGCCATGGCCCTGCCCGGGTAACACGCAAAGGAGCTCGTTGGCCGCCGTCACGCACCCTGTGGCTGGCCGACGTGCTACCACCGCCCGAGGTGGCCGAAATCGGATGATAAGATGTGCAAAATCCTCTCAACTTTTTTTCTGCAAAATGTTGGTCAACATTTTTGCTGTAAAATGTTGGCAACACTTTTGCTGTAAAATGTTGGCAACACTTTTTTCTATAGACATTTTGATCCGACTTTTTCTTTAAAATGTTGGTCAACATTTTCGTTTTCAAAATGTTGAAAATATTTGTTGTAATGCAAGTGTTAAGGAAGAAGATAATAAAGGATTAGATGGGCTTTGGTGTCCTGGAAGTTGCAATGCTTATCCACCTTCTAATAGCCATATAGGAGCCCCCAGCTCCCTGGCCGCCTATCATGATGGACGGTTAACCATTCTTCTTGCCGGACCAAAATCGGCTGGTTGCTACCCTCAAAAATCCTAGCTCCCATTATTTCTTCATCCTTGGCGCCTCTGGCGCCGAGCTTCGGTGGCGGCAGGTGGAGCACACATGGCTGGCGGCGATGTTGAGTGGATTGCGGCGACGGCATAAAAACCGCAGGGCTGCCTGTTGACGGTTGAAACACGTAACAACCTTCGATCCGCAAGCGTACGGACCTACACCTTTTTCACCACGGGGTGACCCCCAAGGTTCTTGTCAATCCGCGGAGCAAGGGGATTGCTAGCGCTTAACCAAGTACTAATCTAGTTGATGGAAAACCTTTGAGAGAGGTATTAATCTAAAGGTAAAGACAATCTAACCTAAGTTGATCAAACAAATCTAAGGTTAAACTAGATGGTAAAGGGTGGACACAAGAGAGAGAGGTTAAGATAGATAAGCGTTCCCTCCCTAGGGTTTAGGAACACATGAAGATGCATCTAGTACATGAAAAGGGTGTTTCCTACACTAGCTTCATGGCGGTTATGCAGCCCTTAAGCCTTTTCCCTAAATCATAATGTCACTACGCAAGGTAATCAAACACTTTCACGTATAACCACATCTATGCCCAAGCATCCATAGGGTTAAGCTAATCACCACGATTACCACAAACCCTACTAAGACCACATGTTGCACAAACATATGTAAACAAAGCATACGCGAAGACATAGACCATAAAGCATTGATCGGCATAAGGTTCATGTATAAATTACATATCATGCATCCATCTAACCCTTGGGACGAACGGAGACATTACCCCATCATCTTACACGTATTGAAGCACATAGGGGTGATGGAGACTCCTGAGAACGTCGTCGATGAAGATGGCGGCGATGAAGCTTGGGAACACCCCTAGGCCAGCGGCTTGGAGTCCTCCTCTTGCTTCCTTCCCTCCGCCGGTGTTGATCCTTGCGACGAGCTCATCTAACTCTCTCCCTCATCTTGCGGTGGCGGTTTTCTAGTGAATGGCGTCGGTAGAATGATTTGTTCCATGTGGCAGCCGACGGCGGCGGAGGCAATAAATAGACGAACACCTAGGGCAAAGGGCGTCGCGAACCGGGCCAAAAGGCTCCTGGGCCAATCCGACTGGGCAAAACGGCCCAGGCCCTTTCTGGGCCAGTTCGGGCCCGTGTTCCTCCCCGGTTGCTTCTTGCACGATTCCTTATTTGTGTGCACTTGCATGTGGGCCTTTGACGTCGTTTCCTTCACGGTCAAGTCTTGAATCCTTGCTATGCAAGCTTCGCTATTTTCTGGTTGAGTCCCTGAAGACTTGCTCGTTAACTCTTCGGTCCTCGGGTCATTTGGAGTCATGTCCATCGCGTGTCTTGACTCTTGTCGGGCTTCATGATCTTCTTCCAAAGTGCTTGGTGAACTTATCCCGAAAGTCTCCTCTTTAGCGTAGATTTCCTGCGTAAACAATGAACTCCAAAATCGACATGCAAGAGTGAACTTGTTATATACGGGGGGTTAGTTCCAGTGGTTAGAATAATAAATCAACACCAACATTAAAGGTAAACTCATAGCTAGGTTGACGGAAATTCACCATCAACATCTCCTCCATGCTTAAACCTTACTCGTCCTCGAGTAAGTAATCCTCACTTAAAAAGTAAAATCAGTGTTGCCTTCCAATGTTGTCCCTGCACTTAGTCATTCATGACGAGGCAAATTGCTCTCTCTTAAGAATTTATTTTTAAAGTTCAAGTTGTGACCAGCTTCTTTTTCATTATGGAAGATAGACTAACAATAAAGAACAAGCCACATTTAATAAATACGATGCTCTCAAACTTAAGTGAACTTCAAACCATTACCTTGTTTCATGGAAGAATTTTCAAAAAGATGCATATCCAACATAAGTCAAAATCTCTTGCAAAAGCTCATGGAAACACTCATCTCATCAAGTCACTCAAGCCTATACTAGATTAGTTTCAACTTAATCTACTCATATGTGATAGTGGAAGGCTTATGTGGAGCTTGGAAGGTTAAAAACAATCCTAGCAAAACATACATTCGAAATATTGTCAAATTAAGAGAGAGATCTATTGGAATTACCGAGACTCGTCAAAAAGGTCATGGAAAATAAATGTTGGAAAGAAAGAGATATGGAACACACACATTTAGAAAGGTGGACATGTGCAAGTGGCAAATGGAAGATCCCGAGGCACGAGTGAAGTCCTCGTTATCGGATTGTACATGGTTGGAAGGTTTGAGTCTAGATTTGTCATCAAGGCACTTGAGAACTTATGAAGCAAAAAGAACCGAGGAGCATCTTTATTATTTTTCTTAATTTTATTTTATCTCCTTCTCATTTTTTTCACTTTCATTTTTTCTTTCTTCTTCCCTTTTTTACTTTTCTTTCCTTCTCATCATATATTTTTTTTCATTTTTCATTTTTTTCTTTTGCTCCTCAGAACTTTTGCAACATAATACTTACATAACATTTGTCAGAGATGATGTGATGACTCCTACCCCATGCTTGAACGATGCTCATCCTGGAGCATAAAAGAGAGGGGAAATGACTGCTAAAGTAAGTATAAATTCTATAATCTTGCGAAATATTTGAATCTCCATCGATAATTTTACTCCATACTCAAATTGGGTTGTGGACAAGGAGGTGATCACAAAAAAGATGTTTTTGGTTTAGGGTGGATGTCCAGCGAAGTTTGTGAAATTTTCAATGTGAAAACCCACAATGCATGGACAAAAAGGCTAGCATGAAAAGTTACACAAAGGAATGACTAGCTTCTTAGTCTCGAACCATAGAAATCAATCCTAATCCAACTCATCAAAACATATGTTTGCAATCTACGGGTTTTGTTATGATAGAACATATATGTATAAGGATTTGGTAGGTAGAACTTCGCAAGAGCAAGGTATCGATGTGGCTTTTTCTTTTGTCTTGATTTATAAATGCTCCTAAACTTCCGAATTTGATCTTGTATGCTTAATGGAGTCATTGGTCGCCCTTCTCTTCAATGTTGTCATCACCATCTCCTCTTTCTTATTCTCATCATCTCCTTGTTGTCTCTTTTTCATGGATTCCCCCCTCTGTCCAGAACATAATATATATTGAAATATAGCTCTATTGAAAAGTTTATGAAATTACCTTTCCAACGTGTGGTCATTCATCAAAAACGGAGTTCAAATAAGGGAGCTATGTCCGTTTTAGTTCAGCTCTGCGTGCTGTCCAAAACTGATTTCAGGACGTGTTGCACTCGGTGATTCGGGCATAACCTCTTGTAGGAACCTCCTATTGTCTTGATTCTTGATTTGTTGGAATCGTACCTTCATGGGGCTTCTAAATATCCAAAAATATCCAATGTTTTCCCTTTGAGGCCATTCAGAATTTTGATGAGATCGGTGGCTTCTTGTGCATTGATCCGGTGATGTTAACGATCTTGATCATTCTATCTTCTAGAGTGTCATGTTGCACTTCTGTGTTGAAGATTCAAGGTCTCCCCCATGCTTAGCATTTTGCTAGTCATGGAAGAAGAAGACAGTATTTTTATCTTAGCCATCCTTCAAATTTCTTGTAGTGAGAGTCTCTATCTTGCCTACAAGACGTTTTAAGCGCACATTTTACCCCCAAGGTGACGGTTGGGAGTAGATAGAATTGCCAATAATCCAACAATGTCTCCTAAGATTCTTATCTTGTGGCATAATTAGTCTAATTAGGAATGAAAACCTAATGAGTGTACATGGTGCAAGGTGTGTATGCAAATAAGAGGAGAGCATATAAACAAAGACAATGTTTTCACCAAGTTCTAAACACCATGTTTACAACTAGGTTGCCGAATTTCTTTATAGCCATAAAGGTTTATTTATCAAGGTTTAAAACACCATGTCTATCCCTAAATCAATAACTCTTATAGCACAAGAAAAATTAAGCGCATTGCAGAGCTTATAAACTAACCAATGCAACATGAAAACATATGAAAAGCTAGCAAGGTTTATCGAACTTAATGATGATGGTCCGCAATTATGTTTAAACACCACGTTTACACAAGATCACAAAAGAAAATTCCCAGCTGGAGCATTAACATGGATATGAAAGCATACATCATTGAGCCTTAAAGCAACCAAGCCAACTATATGCAAAACATGTACATGCAAAGAAACATCACGTTGATAACAAAATGCAATGCATGCAAATAAATAAATATGAGCATGAACATGATGGTGGTTCTAAAAAGAAAACTAAACTTACATTAATAACCACAAGTTGATCATCATAGGATGGTGTCATTCTTTATTTTCTCTAAGAAAGAAGTAAAAACATAAAGAAACAGGTTGCCTCCCGAAAAGCGCTTCATTTAAAGTCATAGAGCTCGACTTTCTCACATACCTTCTTTTCGTCGCATAGCCACAGCCCTTCATGCAAGAAGAAAAGGTACCAATGTAGCTTTAATTTACTTCCCATGTTGTGCTTGATCACTTATAGAAGACTTGCCCAAGGCATCCTTTTGTTTCATCATTATCTCCTTCTTTATCATCCTTCAGTGCTTCCTTCACTCCATGAATTTTTTCTTTAATGTCCAGAACAGAAAGTATACCCAAGCTTTACTCCATTGCACAGTGAACAAAATTTACTTTCCAACGAGTCTTTATTTTCCCAAATCGGACTGCGGACAAGAGAGTTACGTCCGTTTTACTTCAGCGATGAAATCTGTCCTGAAATTCCAGAACGCGCAACGCTCAATGTTTTCTCCATAACTCCTTGCACGAGTCTTCAAATTCATTGGTTCTTGATGCGTTGGAATGGTAACTTGATGGAGCTTCTGGATATCTCATTTTCTTCATTTGTACACTTCTGAACAAGCTCTCAAATTGATGAAGACAGCAACATCCATTGCGGGATTTGGAGAGGTTGATGATTTATCTTGCAACTGTTTTAGGCATGACTTCTTTTTTAATTATTCGAGCCTTGTCTACATGGTTAGTGAAAATCGGGCCTTCTCCCGGAATGTACTTTTTTTAAGGTCATTAGCTTGACCAAGCGCAAAACATGATCGAGATAAACAAAACTTATTGTAAACATACGCGTCCATAATTAACACCACATGCGAATTGTAGCAACAAGTCAAGGTGTAAATAAAAGAAGCATATGTTTCATGCATAGCACTTAGCTCATCATTAGGCAAAGATTCTTTAGGTGTGAGATTAATTGGATCAAACATAAATGTTTCCTCTTTTTCATTCTCAAGAAAATCTAGCCTATCAACATGATCATTATTGGAACAACGCATAGAATTTAAACTGTCATTCATACTATTGGTTGAGCATGAGTATTTGAATTTATCAACATCAATACCAATAATATCATGAGATTTCAGTGTGTACCTTGGCATTAGAGCTTTTTCATCAAGAGTGATATTTGGTTCATCTAGCGGTGTTGAAGGCGAATCAATCTCAACGAGTGAAGGTTTCTCTTTGTTACCTTTTTGCACCCCCTCCATCTCATCATGTGGAACGTGTAATCCATCAACTCCATTTGCATTTGTCTCTTCTTTGAAGTCTTCATTGTCATCCCAATCTTCGTCTTCAAAGTCTTGTATGATACTTTCTTTATCTTCCATGTACCACATGTCGTCGAGATTGCTGATCGTTGATTCATTCTTTTCTTCATCCTTGAGTACTTCTATGTCTTGATTTGCTAGTGTGTAGGCTTCAATAGAACACAAGCTATCACCTTGTGGAGAGGGGCCTTCTTGGAGTACTTGCTCTATGTCAACTCCTTCCCATTCATCTTCTAGCTTGAGTCTTATCTCCTCCCATTTATCCTTTGAGTCACTAGGCTCGTCACGGTTGTACTCTTCTCTTTCTTCATCATAAATCCTTCAGTTGTCAAACCGATCGATCCATTCTTCATTTCCTTCTTCTCTTTCTTCTTCAAATATCTTTTGGATCGACTCTCCACTCATCTCTTGATCAAATATATCTTCAACTAGTTTGGCAACATGTTGGCGTTCCTCCTTCCTTCGGTAGTTGATTAGTGGGGCAAAATCAACTTGAATCCAACCGGATTCATTGAACTCCACCAATGATCTAGCATTCCACATACTTCGGCCTACATTCATGTTAGTTTCAACATTTTTAACATCCGAAATTACTTCTCTTACCTTGGGAAGTGGATCTTTAATTTCTTGTATGGTCGGTTCATCTTTCTTGACCTCCGGTTCATCTTTTTCAGAAATTTCAGCAAGCACCTCGAACTTGCTTTTGTCGTTTTGCTCCTCTCGACAACGTCTTTGCCAATCTCGTTGCGTTCTTTGTCCATTGCTTATCCTTTGTAAGATTTGTGCGGCTTCACTAATTGTTTTATCCATTATATCACCGTCTGCACACATGCTTACAAAACGAGACGAGTTAGGGGTTAGTGAAAAATAAAAGGTATGCAACATCAAGTCACCGGAAAATCCCAAGTTCGGGCCTCGCTCAAGTAGTTCATTAAAACGGTCCCATGCTTCATCAATTCCTTCATCCTCTCCTTGCTTGAAAGTGAGCTCTTGCCTCCTTAAGTCTTGGACCTTGCTTATGGGAAAGAACTTCAAAAGAAACTTCTTCACTAGCTCATCCCAATTTCCTTTTGCTTCAACGGACACAAGTGTGTACCATCTTCGTGCTACATCTTCGAGAGAGAATGGAAAAAGATTCCACTTGAACCAAGCGGCCGGAACTCCATCTTGTTGCACTGTGTTGCATATCATCGTGAATTCCTTAATGTGTCTATATGGGTTGTCATCCTCCAATCCTCTAAATGGTTTTGTTGCCACTAACTTGATGATTCTAGGATTCACTTCATAGTGGGTTGTAGCAAGTGTCGGGGACAGCCCTAGGGGTCCCCTTAAACAGCTGGGAAATCCCCACTTAAAACCCGCAACAAAGCCAAATACACCTTACTTAACCATGCAGGACATGGCCCACGCCGCGAAGGCCCCGGCGGCCCACCAGGCGGCCCACTCGAAGACTCCCTCGAATAAGGTATCGCCTCGCTCGAGGGTGCGCGCCTCCCACGGGCGGATTCCGCCCGATCGAGGGGGTGCGCCTCCCTCGAGCGAGGTCCGCCTCGCTTGAGGGTCCGCCCCGCCCTCGAACGGGGTCCGCCTCGCTCGAGGGCGCCCGCACGCGCGCGCCGCTCCCGCGCGCGGGCATTAAATGCCCCGACATCGGCGGGACGGCGCCATCATGCGCCCGGGGCACGCGCCCGGTGCCGCCGCACCAACTCCCCGGGGAGGGAGCCCATCCCCATCCCGTGGGGGGGGGGGGGACGTGCGGCGCGGCCGGTGCCAGTCCCGTGACGCCGTGCACCTGCTCCGGTACGGCTAACGCGCCGAACCCTCGAAGGGGGGCGGCAGCACCCTCGATTTGCTTTCTTGTGACTTTGCAGGGTTAGGTGGAGACGCTAGGCCGGTGGGACGCCATCCCTGCCACTGTTAACGGTATGGCCGCCACCCCCGCCGCACGGGCGCACGCCGGGCGCCGTGGCAACGGCTCCAAGACGCGTGGAGCGCGTGGGAACGAGATGCCACCTTACCTGCCGCTGTACCCCGTACGGACCGACGTCAGCGACTCCCTCGAGCCTATCTGAAGACATCACCGCCGTTCGCCGCCCTTCTACCCTCGAGGACGCCACTGTTCGGGTACAAGATACGCCATGATGGCCGGATCGCTGCAAGGATCGCCAGGGCGGCCGCCTACTCTACAGCGTAGCACATCACACTCCCACACGTAGCTAAATAGCGCGGCGCGCATGTGATTCACTCCTTCCTTGGTCTATAAAAGGAGGACGAACCCCCTTGCCACAGGGCAGACAGACAGAGGACTCAACACACAACACGCGAACACCAGAACCCAACACGAGGCAAGTCGCACCACGCACTTGCTCTCCAATTCTCCCACAACATCTTCAGCCACTACACCAGGGACTTGGAAGCCACGCTTCCTCTCCCGCCTTGCTTGTAGCAGCCCCACTACGAGCACCCCCGGTCTTTGAGCAATACAGTGCCTTGAGCACGCCACTGCTGGACGTACGGCCCCCCGGCCGGAACCAGGATAAACTCTGTGTCTTTTATTGCTTAGCATCGACCATTGAGGGATAGACCTCGGCGCTTATTACTGGTTAGTGTCGGGACCACATTCCGCACCGACAGTTGGCGCCCACCGTGGGGCAATCTGAGCGCCTAAGGTCAATCCACCAACTCCCTCCATGGGGATCCGCACTGAGTACCGCGGTACGCGTTACTGCATGGGCAACTCGGACCCCCTCCCTGCCGGATTCGAAATCCGGTTCGGGGGCCTGAACTTTCAGGCCACGGGGAACGGCTACCTCATGCGCCTCACCAACTGTGAAGAGCTCCGCGCGCGACGCCATGCCGGGTACGCCCCGGTCCCTGCTGCGCGCACCACCACGGCGCAGACACCCGCCGGCGCGGATGCGCGCGGGCCCGTCGACGCCACGACGCCGCCGCCGCTCGGCCGGCGTTCACGCCAAGCGCGGTCCGAGCGACGGCAAGCCGAGCGCGCGCGCCTCCCCGGCGCGACGTGCTCGCCGTCACGGCCACCGCCACCCCGGCGGGGACGGCGCACGGTCTCGGACCGCGCTTTCCCATTGGGCCGCGTGGTGCCACGGCGGCCTTCAACGCCAACGTCAACACCACGATGCGCGGGGTTCCGCCGGCCGTCACGTGTTCGTCGCCGGGGATCCCGGTGCCTCGGCGGGTGACGAATCGTCCCTAGGTTCCCTCGACGCGTTGCCGCCCGCCAACCTTCACGGGTATGCGAGTGTGACTTCTCCGGCGTGCGGACCCGCTCATGTTCGGGCGTTTCCTTGACGCTACGGACTGCGGTTCGACCGCTCCCCGATGACTCTAGCACCGGGAGCTACGATCCCGCGCGGGAGTGCTGCGTCGTCGTCGCCAACGACCCGGCGAACGCCACCGCGCGCCGTGGGCGCCGGGGACGGGGGAGGTCACGCCTGTCCGGGGATCGCTCCGCGCCAAGCCGCGGGACCAAGCACTCCCGCTGGAGCCGACGCCGACGCACAGCTAGCCCAAGCCCGCGAGCTCGAGGCTAAGCCGGCGGAGGAGTGCGCACGGTGCGGGCGCTCCGCGCCTCGATGGCCGGAGAAGCCTCCGCTCGCGGCGAACGCGTGCGGGAGGCCGGGCGGCGGGCCCGCGACCGCATCAACGCCAACAACCCCCGATGTGCCCCCACGGGCAAGTCGAAGCTCGTTGCCGCCGCGACACCGCTACGGTCTATGCCGGCACCCTCGACCCCCGAGGGCGCGGAACTGCGGCGCGAGGTGCGGGCTCTCATTGAGCAAGCGGCCGTCCGGCGGGCCGAAAGCTTAGCCTCACGTATCCGCCGGCGGGGGATGCACGAGGAGACGGGGCCGCTCGGGGGGGGGCGAACCCTCGGTCCACGCGGAGAGAAGGCCGCGGGGCGTCCCGCCAACCCGGGACGCGCGGCGGCCAAGGAGCGGCTCCTTGACACGCGCGGGGCGGCCGGACGGTGGCCGCCCGCAACATCATCAACACCCGCCGCACGAGCGGGGGCGGACGCCGGCGGCGGTGGGATACCACCCCTGACGGGGCGGACGCTACGACAGCGGCGAGGACCGCTCCCCCGACGCCGGAGCCCCTAGGGACCCGTGTGTTCAGCCGGGAGATCCGCGCGGCGGCCTTCCCCCAGCGCTTCCGCCAACCCTCGACCATCGTCAAGTACAACGGGGAGACGGATCCACGCGTGTGGCTCAACGACTACCGCTTGGCATGCCAGCTGGGCGGGGCCACCGGCCGACGAGGTCATCATCCGCAACTTGCCCCCGCACCTCGGCGATGCGGCCGGACGTGGCTCGAGCACCGCCCGCCGCCCAAATCCACAACCGGGATGATCCGGTCCGCACGTTCGTGGGCAACTTCCGGGGCACGTACGTGCACCCCGGAAATTCCCGGGACTCGCGCTCCGCACTCGAAGCCCGGCGAGTCGCTGCGCGGGACTTCATACGGCGCTTCTCCAAGCGTTGCACGGAGCTCCCGAGCGTGGCGCAATGCGAAATTGTGCACGCCTTCCTCGAGGGTACCACGTGCGGGACCTCGTGCGTGAGCCGGGACGCGGCGCCGCCCGCGGAATCCAACGAGTCGTTCGACATCGCCACCGGCTTCGCCTCGGGAGAGGAGGCCGTGGGGGCGATCTTTGACGGCAAGAAGGGCGGGCGCTCGGACGATGTGCCCGCGGAGGGCGGCAAGTCCGGGGAGCCCCACCACAAGGACAAGCGGGGCAATAAGGGAAAGAAGCCGCGCGCGAGGCGCGCGAGCAGGGGCGCGACGGCGATGAGGCCGAGGCCCTTGCTGTCGACCCGGCTCGACGGGGCCCTCGACCGGCCCCTCGAGGCCCGGGGGTGTTTGATGACATGCTGAAGAAGCCATGTCCTTACCACAAGACCCCAGTAAACCACACCCTTGAGCAGTGCGACATGCTCAAGAAGTTCTATGGCCGCGCCGCCGCGAAGGAGGCGGAGGCCAAGAAAGACGGAGGAGATGGCGACGCCGGCGACTTCCCCCGCCGTGTAGAACGTGTTCCTCATCTTCGGGGGGACCCACCGTCGACATGTCGACCCGCCGGCGCAAGCGGGGAGCGGCACGAGGTCCTCGCCGCGGAGAAGGCACCTCCCTCCTTCCTCAATTGGTCGGAGGATGCCATCACCTTCGGCGGGAGGACCATCCGACCGCATCCCCAACCCGGGCCGTAGCCCGCGGTGGTCGACCCAATCATTGGGAACGCACGGTTCTCAAAAGTCCCGATGGACGGAGGCGGCGGCCTCAACATCCTCTACGCGCATACGCCGCACTTGATGGGGATCGGATTGGACCGGCCGCGGCCCAGCACAAAGCCATTCCATGGCATCGCGCCGGCAAGCGGGTCCGGCCCCCTCGGGCAGATCGACCTGCCGGTTTGGTTTGGCACCGCGAAGAATTTCCGCAAGGAAATGCTCACCTTCGAGGTGGTGGCGTTCAAGGGCGCCTACCACGCTATACTTGGGCAGCCCTGCTATGCCAAATTCATGGCGGTCCCCAACTACACCTACTTGAAGATGAAGATGCCAGGACCGAACGGCGTCATCACCGTGGGCTCGTCCATCGAGCACGCATTCGACTGCGACGTCGAGTGCATAGAGCACGCGAAGCGGCGGCGCCGGATGAAGCGCCGGTGACCACTTTGGAGAAGATGGTCAACGAGGACCTCGACTGCGCCTCCAAGCACACCGGCACCTTCGAGGCCGCGGAGCAGACCAAGGAGGTACCCCTCGACCCCGCGGCCCCCGAGGGCAAGGCGTTGAGGGTCAGCTCCACCCTCGATCCTAAATAGGAAGTGGTGCTCGTCGACTTCCTCCGCGCCAACGCCGACATCTTCGCGTGGAGCCCCTCGGATATGCCAGGCATCCCGAGGGAGGTCGCCGAGCACTCCCTTGACATCCTGCCTCACGCCCGCGCCGTGCAACAACGGCTTCGCCGCTTCGACTAGGAGTGGCGATGGGCTATCGGAGCGGAGCTGCGGAAGCTTCTCGAGGCCGGTTTCATCAAGGAGGTGTTCCACCCAATGTGGCTAGCAAACCCCATACTTGTAAAGAAAAAGAATGGGAAGTGGCAGATGTGTATAGACTATACTAGTCTTAATAAAGCATGTCCTAAAGTTCCTTTTCCTTTGCCACGTATTGATCAAATCGTTGATTCAACGGCTGGGTGTGAATTACTTTGCTTCCTTGATGCCTACTCCGGGTATCATCAAATAAAGATGAAGGAGTCCGACCAGCTTGCGACTTCGTTCATCACGCCGTTTGGGATGTTCTGCTACGTCACGATGTCGTTTGGCCTCCGAAACGTAGGTGCAACGTATCAACGCTGCATGCAACATGTTTTCGGAGATCACATCGGGCAGATGGTCGAGGCGTATGTGGATGACATCGTCGTTAAAACCAGGAAGGCGGACGACCTGGTTGGCGACCTTGGCATCGCGTTCGGCTGCCTACGGGCCAATGGGGTCAAATTAAACCTCGAAAAATGTGTCTTTGGAGTGCCGCGAGGCATGCTCCTAGGGTACATCGTCTCCCAACGGGGAATCGAGGCCAACACTGAGAAGGTCGCGGCCCTCGAGCGAATGGGCCCGATCCGGGACCTCAAAGGGGTGCAAAAAGTGCTGGGGTGCCTTGCCGCCTTGAGCCGCTTCATCTCGCGGCTCGGCGAGAAGGGCCTGCCCCTCTATCGCCTCCTCAAGAAGCACGAGCGCTTCTCCTGGACCGCCGAGGCCCAGGATGCACTCGACAAGTTGAAGGCGTCCTTAACGCACGCCCCGATCCTCACGCCGCCGCAGGATGGCGAACCCCTGCAGCTCTACGTGGCCGCAACCACCCAGGTGGTCAGTGCCGTGATCGTGGTGGAGCGCACAGAGGAAGGGCACGCCCTGCCGGTCCAGCGGCCGGTCTACTACATCAGCGAGGTCCTGTCTGACACCAAGACGCGCTACCCCCAGGTCCAGAAGCTGCTGTATGCGGTAGTCCTCGCGCGGCGCAAGCTCCGCCACTACTTCGAGGCCCACCCCGTCACGGTGGTCTCCTCCTTCCCGCTAGGGGAGATCATCCGCAATCCCGACGCGGCGGGCAGGATCGCCAAGTGGTCCGTGGAGCTGATGGGCGAGACGCTCGCCTACGCCCCGCGCAAGGCCATCAAGTCCCAGATCCTGGCGGATTTCGTTGCTGAGTGGACGGATACGCGGCTTGCCGCCGCCACGGATCCAAGCGAGGCCGGACCCCGTATTTCGATGGCTCGGTGATAAAAACGAGGGCGGGCGCGGGCCTGCTCTTCGTGTCACCCCTCGGAGAGCACATGCGGTACGCGGTGCGCCTCCACTTCCCCGCATCTAACAATATGGCTGAGTACGAGGCCCTCCTCTGCGGCCTCAAAATCTCCATTGAGTTAGGCGTCAAGCGCCTCGACGTGCGGGGGGACTCACAGCTCGTAATCGATCAAGTCATGAAGAACGCGAGCTGCCATGACGACAAGATGGAGGCCTACTGCAAGGCCGTGCGAGCCCTCGAAGACAAGTTTTACGGCATCGAGCTCAACCACGTGCCCCGCCGGTACAACGAGGAGGCGGACGAGCTGGCCAAGATCGCGTCCGGGCGGATCACCGTCCCCCCCGAACGTTTTTGCCCGCGATGTTGCCCAGCCCTCGGTCGTCCTCGAGCCTCACCCCTCGAGCCACGCAGAACCCTCGGGGGCTCCCTCGAATCCAGCGGGTGCGGAACCCATGGATGAGGACCCTTCGAACGAGGCGTACATGCTCTCCCTCCTCGAGGGGTATGGCTCCTACGAGGCCGACGTGATGGACATCGAGCCGGCTCTGTCAAGACCGACCGGCGTGACAAATACATCGCTTGCATGGCTCGAGGAGAGCTCCCATCGGACCGGGCCACGGCCAGGCGCATCGCCAGGATGGCCAAGTCCTTTGCCCTCGTCGACGGCGAGCTGTACAAGCGCGCCGCCTCCGGCATCTTACAGCGGTGCGTGCCCATCCCCGAGGGGCGCGAGCTCCTACGGGACATCCACGCAGGGATCTGTGGCCATCACGCCGCGCCTCGCACCCTAGTTGGCAACACTTTCCGCCAAGGCTTTTACTGGCCTACCGCGGTCGCGGACGCCAGCGAGATCGTACGCACCTGCGAAGGGTGCCAGTTCTACGCCCGCAAGTCCAACCTACCCGCCCATGCCCTGCAGACCATCCCCATAACATGGCCGTTCGCCGTGTGGGGGCTGGACATCGTCGGGCCCTTGCGGAAGGCGCCCGGGGGCTTCACCCACCTGTTGGTTGCAATCGACAAGTTCTCCAAGTGGGTGGAGGTGCGCCCCATTACGAATCTCAGGGCGGAGCAAGCGGTAACATTCTTCACCGACATCGTTCACTCCTTCGGAGTGCCAATCTCCATCATCACCGACAACGGGTCCCGGTTCACGGGCGGGAAATTCTTGGAGTTCCGCGACAAGTTCCACATCCGTGTGGATTGGGCACTGTGGCACACCCACGAACCAACGGCCAAGTAGAGCGTGCCAACAACATGATCTTACAAGGCCTTAAGCCTAGAATTTTCGACCGCCTAAACAAATCGGCCGAAAATGGCTCCAAGAGTTACCCAGCGGTCGTGTGGAGCCTAAGGACCACCCCCGAGCGAGCCACCGGGTTCACCCCGTTTTTCCTAGTCCATGGCGCGGAGGCCGTCCTCCCCACGGACTTAGAATACGGGTCGCCCAGGGTTCGAGGCTACGACGAGGATGCCAACCAGCGAGCCCGCGAGGACTCGCTGGACCAGCTGGATGAGGCACGCCTCGTGGCCTTGATGCACTCCGCGAGGTATCAGCAATCCCTCAGGTGCTACCAAGCGTGCAAGATACGCCGGCGGGACTTCAGCGAAGGGGATCTGGTCCTAAGGCTGCGCCAGGACAACCGAGGACGCCACAAGTTATCGCCTCCATGGGAGGGACCCTACGTCGTGGTGAAGGTGCTCAAGCCCGCACGTACAACCTCGGCCAACGAGGACGGTGAAGAGCTCACCAACGCCTGGAACATCCAATAGCTACGTCGCTTCTACCCCTAGCTAGGATTTCCAAGCATTTTGTTGTAAAAACCACATGACCAACGCCCCAGTTGGTGATAACCATGTAAACGCCATAAGTCTAATGAAAAGGGCAACTCGGCTTTCCCCCGAAACCCAAGTTACCCTCGGGGGCTACTACGGGGGGCATCCCCCGCAAAATGGTCCCATTTTCGCGCAAAAACGAAATAACTCATGCGCGCTAAGTTTGTTTTCTACTTCGGCCTCGAGCAACGGTTCGAACAGGCGTGGGCGCCAAGCGGAAGGAGCGCGCGAGCCGAGATAGCCTACGCCTCCGCGAGGATACGGCCCTTCTCTCCCGCCTCCAACCCGACGAAGCCACCCACGAAAATCGAACTCCCCTAACTAGAATCTACTCAAGAAGAAGGAGAAACAAAAATCGTAGTAAACGAAAGACTTCATTTCACATCGACAAATGTTCATGACCAAAACAACTTGTTCATTTACAAAGGCCGCGCGGCCAGAATACTGATACACAAACAAAAACGGGCCTAGCGCCCACCGTCTTCGGGGAGGGAGGAGCGGCGGCGTCGGCGGCGTCGGGGAAGAGGAACTCCTAGAAGGCTTCGAAGAAGCGACCCGGCGGCGTCGGCGGCCGAGCGCGTCCACGCGCTCCATCGCCACCTCGTCCTCGACACCCTCGGGGACGACGTAGCCTTCCGCCGCGCCTCGAAGTTAACCTCGTAGTGGGACCGTACCACTCCGAGGGCCTTCGGACGCCAAGATGCGGCGCCGGCGCATGCGCTCGGTAACGTGGCCGGCGAGGGCGCGCGGGCGGCCGGCCGGCGAGCTTCCGACTGCGCCTCGCCCTCCTCCACGGATCGGCGGGTCTCGAGGGCCTCATCGCGCAACTCCCTGCGGCTCTGCTCGGAGGAGTTGTAGGAGGCCCGCGGTGCCACGGCCGCTCAACCGCGTGCCCCGGTGCGGTGCGCAAGCTCGGGGTCGCCAAACGAGAAAGAATTCGGAAAAGAGTGCGAACCCTCTAAGAAAAATCCAACAACACGAGAGTCAAACGGCGGCTCACCTTCGACTTGCTTCCTCTCCACCTCGAGGGCGCGGCGCTCGGCCTCGACCGTCTGCTCGAGGCCCCGGACGGTCTCGCCTTGCTCCTGGAGGGCCAGCTCCTGGTTCGCGTTCGTAATGTTGAGCACTATCAGCTCGCCCTTGACCCTGGAGAACTCGGTGTTCCGGTCCTCCAGAGACATCTGCGCCACCTCACGAGCAGCGCGCTCCCGCTCCAGGGCCGACCGGGCATCGACGAGGGTAGCCTTGTTCTCGCCGGGAGCCGCCCCTCAGCTCCTTGACGGGCGGTGCGCTCCTACGAGGAGCCGGTCCTCGGCTACGGCGAGCGCCGCGGCCTTGGCATCGAGGGCGTCCTTCAAGTCGTCGGCCTCCTTGACCCTTTGCTCAAGCGCGCGCGCGCCCTCTCCTCGGCCCGGCGCGCGCGCGCCCGCGCCCCCTCGAGGGACGAGCGGAGCCCCCGGTTCTCGCTGCGGACGCTGGCCACCTCCGCCTCCCAGTTGGTCGCCAGTGTGCGCATCTTCTCCGAGTCCGAGCGCGGCGCACGGCGCCTCGTCACGGTCGATGAGGGCTGTGCAGACCCGCTCGAGGCTAGAGCGACGCGGCGGGTCCCGCCTCGTGCTCTCGGGGGAGTTCATCGCGCAAGGCCACGGCCCGGTATGACAACCGGCCATCCGAGTCCCCGAGGGCGTCGGCGAGCGCGTCGAAGGCGCCGCATCGCTCCCGGAGCTGGTGGAGCTCGGCGTTCACCCGATCGAAGGCGCCGTACTTGTCGCGGGCGCGGCGCTCGAGCTCCTGGCACCCACAAATCAAAACCCGTAAACACCATGCCGCAAAGACAAGCGCGCAGAAACAAGGAAAAAGGGAAGCAAGCAATGGCACCCTACCTGGAAGACACGCCATGCGGGGCCGCCATGGACCCTCAGCGCCTCGTTCAACGCACGGTCGAGCGTGGCGCCGTGGCTGCGGAGCTCTCCCCAGAGCTCCTGCTCCCCCTGGGCGTCGGCGAACGCAGGCGGGTCGCCGCCGGCCCCCCTCCACCCGGGCGGAGTGGCCGGCGCGGGAAGACGAGGCCTCGGCGCCGCACCCTCGGCCCCCCGCCACCATGTGGCCCTCGCGCCGCCTCACGAGGGCCCCCTCCTCGGGACCACGGGGAGAGCGTGGAGCTCGCCCACCGATCCCACCCGGGCGGCGGGGAGTCATCGTCCGGGATCTCCACCACCGCCGCGGGAACCGCCGGCGGGCGCCGGCCCCCGCGCCACCTCCGCCGGCGCCTCCGCTTCGCCCTCCGTAGCCGCGGGCGCCGACGCGCGCGCCGCGGCTACCGCCTCCGGCCGCGCCTCCGCGACCACGGGCGCCCGACCGCCCTCCTCAACCGCCGCCGCCGCCCGCGCTCGCCTCCGCCGCGGCCGGCGCCACGGACCGCGCCACCGTCGCGGCGCCCACCGTGGGCCGCATCTCCACCATAGCCGCCGCCGCGGGGCTGCGTCACCGCCGCGACCGGCGCCCGCCTCTCTTCGACGACCGCCGGCTGCGCCGCGGCGGGCGATCCGCCGGCCGAGGCCTCGAGGCCTCGGACGGGCCCCGCGAGCTCTCACCCGCCGCCGCCGTGCTCGCCCCCGCCCGCGGCGCCCTCGACGAGCGCCGCCGGGTGGGAACGGACGTGTCCGCCCTCAGCACCTTAGCCGGCGCGAGGGGAGGCACGGTTGGCACCACCCTGCACGAGCCCAAGCAAAAAATCAAAACGCCTGGCCGCCAAAAAATCAAACATCGCAGAAAGGCAAGTCCCTTACCTCGAAGAGGAGAAGGCGCGTTTCCTCTTCCTCGAGGCCTCGGCGGATGAGGCCGGCACGGCGCGCGCGCCCGCCGCCGCACCTCCCGACATCACCGTCGCGCGCGCGAGCCCCGCCCGCGCGCGCAGCGCGCTTGCCGCGCGCACGGGCGCGCTCGCCACGCGTGCCTCCGCGGTGCACGCCGGCACCTCCGCGACTCGCGCCGCTCCCGTTGTCGATTGCCGGCGGCGGGCGCCGCCGCGCCCGCCCCGGGCGACGCCGCCCTTGCGCCGGAGCCGGCTCCGGCGACGGGGGCGCGAGCTCCCACCCTATCGGAGGGGCCCCGCCCCTCAGCCTCTTCCTCTTTGTCCTCCTCCGAGGACGAGTACTCCTCGGTCCCCGGGGAGGAAAGCCCTAGCTCCTCGCGCCGCCGTACTCCTCGTTCCGCCGCCGCGGCGCTCGCGGTGCCGCCGCGCGCTCCCTCTTGCGCGCCGCCCGCTCTTGCTCCCGCCGGCCGCGCCGCCCGACCAAGCACGCGGGAGTCGGGGGTGGGAGGAACGGACTTCGCGGCGTTGAAGTTCACCAATTGCATGCGAGAACGTCAAAAGCGCGTCGGGGGGCCGGGGGCAACATTGAGAACAAAGACGGTGCCAAGAATCACACTCACCGGCGGGCCGGTGGGGAGCATCTCGAGGTCCCACCGGGGACCGATCCCGGCGCCTGCAACATCCGGCGTCGACGGCGTTCGCGCCGGGTGAGCGCATACACCCGCTCGAGGGGGGTCGGGAGCATCCGCGATCTCGCCGCCGCGATGGGGTCCGCCTCCTCCGTCATCTCGTAGATGCGCAGCGGCCTCTCCATCGAGGCACAACCCGCCGGTGGTGGAGGAAGGCGAGGACGCCCGTCGCGGTCAGCCCGCGTGTCGCCAGGTCCTTCAGGGCGGCCAGGACCGAGTCCAACCGCCTCCGGTGCTGGGCCGTGGACACCCCGTGACCCCAGGAGTTGGGCTTCTCTCGGAGCACCAGACCAGTGTAGGCGGGGAGGCCGGGCTCGGCGTTGCGCAGGTAGAACCATCCCCGCTCCCAGCCGGCGTTGTTCGTCGTCCGAAAATGCACAAAGATATGATTTATCAAGAACGAGTAATCTTGTGATCAAGAAGGTAAAGGATTTTACCTCAACAAGCACTTTCTTGACAGTTCTTCTCCTCTTGGCATTTGGAGGAGCAATCAGATGCAGACCTTGCCTCCTGTCAGCAGCAAGGCTAGAAAGGCTGGGGTCTGTTGTAGCATACCTGGCCATTAGTTGAGCTAGAGTCGTGGACTTGAATCCCAGTGCTGAGATTGGGCCTTCAGCATTGTAGGTGATATCCCTAGCTCGAGGGGCAGGCACTGTGTTCTGTGGATAAGAAGATGAAGGTCAGAATCATGATTAAAGAGGATATGTCTGATCCAAAGGTTCATTGTATTACCTCTGAAGTTGGCAGGAAATCAGGTATCAACTCTGCACAGAACACGTGGACAGGCTCACTGAAGATGTGATCGTGGAATTCTTGCCACCAGGAGTTAAAGGTGGGATGAGCTATGGTTGTGGGCATGAAAGGACAGGTGTAGGTAGTAGGACTACACACATATTGGAAGACCCTGCTGCTATGCATACTCTCTTTGATTTCCTCCCTAGGCTTAAGGAATTCATGCAGAAATAGCCTTGGGGGCATCTGTCCACATCCAATTTGCCTGGCCATTACATTGGGCTGATAATATTCATAAGTGCTAGCATTCAGCCTTCCTCCATTGAACTCAGCCGGCAGTATGCATGGGCGGATTACGATGTTAAGAATCTCTAAGAATCTCCCATCTTGATGGCCGGGCTCAAAGGAAAATTCAACAGGGAAAGTTAAGGTGTCATTGTCCAGATAAGGAAGCCAGAGAGGATTTGGGAAACCTTTGAAGAATAGCTCGAAAAGCCGGGCCGATGTCCCGCCGAACAAGAACAAGTTGAAGCTGCTTCTCCATAATTCGGCATCCTCTCGGTAGGTTGAGGCTCTCCTTCGGGGTGATTGGATAAGGGGAAGAACCCGGAGTTCAAATCGACACCAATGATCTTATGCATGTGGAGCTGCAGCCACATTTGAACAAACCACCAAGGGCTGTTGACACATGCTATCCTTTGGCTGGTATACATCTGGGTGACAGTTTGGTGAAGCATATGGTATACGCTGCCCAAGAAGAATTTTCCCAGAGGGAGGCGATTGCCACTGGACAAATGAGACGCCATTGTGATGTGGTTCAGGGTAGGCTCGTTGGCTTTACCACAGAAGACAAATCTGCACAGCCACATATTCAGGAATGCCCTGTATTCAACAGCACCAAGGGGATTGTCTTTCATGTGTTTCAAGATGTAATTCTTGTATTCGTTCCCTGGCTTCACCCCTGTTTGCCGTGAGGAATTTTTGAAGTTCCAAGGCTGAACAGACCTTGTAATGTCAAGGCCGGTGATCATATATACATCGGCCAAGGTTGGAGACATCGGGCCATGGCCAAAAAGGAAGGCGTTGACGCCGTTTGACCAGAAGTGGCAGGCTGCTATCAAGAGGTCTTCGTTCTTGGGGGTCTCAGCCACGGATAACTCCAAGCACTGGGCGATGCGGAGGGTATCCAGGTTGGTCAGTCCACTCTTGTCTGCGAGAATCCTCCGATACCAAGTTTTCCAGCCTGCAATTGGAGGTAAAGGCCAGTTCTTGAAAGCGTCTTGCCACTGAGGCGGTGGAGACAGAGCTGCTTTAAAGGGGATTCTCCGAGATTCAAATCGCGATGAAATCTCGAGGGTCAGAGTTCCCCACAGGACCAAGATAATAGGATCTCGAATTGGCCTCGGTGCGAATCAAAAGCTCAGTAGAAGGCTCCTGGAGGAAGAGCGGAAAAGGAAATCTCAGGTAAAATTGAAAACCTAAATGCCGAACGAGGCTTACGGGGGATGAATTTACCTGAGCGTCTTGGTTCTGAGCTGCCATTGGAGATTTGAGCTCGGAACGAGGGGATCTAGGGTTTGGATCCGGATGAAGATTCCCGGCGGATTGCGAAGAGCAAGGTGTTGACAAATTTGGTTTGAAGTATTCGTGGTCGGAGTCAATTGTGGAACAAAATTACTTTTATCCCACAATTGAAGGGGCATGTGTTAACACCAAAATTTGGTAAGGAGTCCGACTTGTGGGTCCGGTTCGATAAAGAGTCCGTCCGGTGGAAGGAAGGATATTTTCGAGATATTCGGTAAAGAGATCTCGCGGTCGGCTATCCGCTCCGGTTCGGCAAAGGAACGGATAGAGAGCTGATTTTGCGGGATTGGACGGTGACGTGGCTCAATCAGGGAGGACGAATGGATGGATAGGCGATCAAGCTTAGAGATAAGTTAGGCAACGAATCCATTCGAAGTTGTACTTGACAGGGTATAAATATGACCCCTGAATGTATGTAACAAACACAATCATTCTTCAATACACACCGGCCTTACGCCAAACCCTAGAGTCCTTTGTCGTGTCGTCGAGTTCTTCGAGAGGGCTTATCGATCTGTCGACCTCCGTGAGTACCGGCAACCTTGTATCATGTCTAGTATCATGCGGTGGATTTAGATCTGATGCAAGTAGTCTTGTTACCATGCTTCGTGTCATGCGGTAGATTCAAGCTTGGTTCAAGAGGGTTTCTTGTTAGATCATGAGCCATGCGGTAGGCTAAGATCTAGCTTGAAGCTAGTTATCGGCTCTATTGGATTTTGGCAAGATCCAATAGATTCATTAAGTTACCCCGTGTTATCTTGAGTTTTACTTTATGTTTAAATTCATGTAACACACTTTTGCCCAATCTAGATGGGTTTGGATCGGCTTTACCTCTTTTACGATCCTTGTTCGAGTAGATTTCATGTCTTGACACGTGGATCTTGTGCTTTCCGATAGCCGAAACCGAATCGATCTAGGTTGTTACGTGTTGCGGGTTCGAGCTTGCTAATGTTTGCATAAATCTTGAAAGAGCGGGTATCATGCGGTAGATGCGAGGTTTTTGGGTTGCTTTGGAGCTAGTCATCCGGTGGATTAGATTTCCAAATCAATCCGATAGATTTATTCACTTGGTAATGTTTGTTCCTTCTTCATGGACCTCGAATCGGTACTGTTCGGCCGTATTCGGTTATGTTTCTTCATGAGTAGAACACGTGCGTTATTCATGCTTTGAATGATGTGTGCTTTTAGCTTTCCATATTTAGATTGTATCATGCGGTGGATAGATCTATTTGTGGAAAGTGGTACGGTTTTTCATGCAAGTTGTATCATGCGGTGGATAGATTTGTTTGATATCGTACCCGACGGGTTTTAAAGTAACTAGACATGCGGTAGACTAGTGCTTTGGATCTATGCATGCTTGTTTAATACATGATCATGTCCGTGCTTTACTTTATTCATTTATTTAATGCTAATCTTCATGGGGATCGGTCATGGCCTCGTGCATGTACATCCTTATTCAAACAAAGACCGATCGCTGTCATGCTTACGTCATCCATTCGGCAATATTACTTTTTCCCCTTTGCGAGTTCTTGAATGGTTGTAGTTCATTGGCAAATAGCTTTCTATAGCTATGTGTCATCCCATTTGGCTTCTTAGCCGTAAATATGGAACTGTCTGGTACCACCCGGCAAGTTCCAAGCTTTGGTATCTAACTGCCTTGTCTTTTGTTAGTTTTCGGGAAAAATTGATCGGCACGTCTTTTGCTCTCTACGCGTGTGAAGCCGCCTTTGTTCAACTCTTGTTGTGTGTTTGGCGTTGAGTGCACTTTTCGCGTCAACACACTTTTTGGCACGCCCAGTGGGACCACAGCCGAATAGATTCAAGATGCCTGAAATCGGAGACCTCATGGATGTCAACCTTGAAGATCTCTCTCCCGAGCAGCGGCAGCAACTCCAGGATGTCATGGACCAGTTTCAGCAGAAATGTCTGCTGTCGTTCAAGAAAAACAGAAGCGGCGTCCCATATTTGAAGAACGAGATGCCCAGGGTGTTGCTACCAGGGGAGAGCGATACCACAGCTCAGCAGGAAAAAGAGGAGTGCATGCGAGTATTCCAAGAATCTGCAGACTACATGCTTAGCAAGCACAACAAAGCTTTTCTCAGTGCGCTTCAACAAATGATGGTGGCCGTCTTTGGCCCGGGCATGGAACAAGCGTTCAGCAAGGCACCCATCCAGGGGGGCACCGTGGAGCTGGGCGAGTCGAGCTCTCAACCGCCGTTACGGAGCCAGCCACAGCAGCCTCCTCCTCAGATCTCTGGAAGTCAAGCATTCCAGCCCCCTCCGCAGGGCACCGGGGGCCGGCCGCCCGGCCCCCATTACAAGCTTCGGGAGGTCGGACCCCACCCCCGCCACCACCACGAGCAAAGCACGGGCCGGCCCGTGCAATGCCAAATCCGTACCGGCCCACGTATGGAGATCTAGCGTTCGGCTCGCCTGGGGCCCCACTTGATCCCGGCCGCAGGATTGCTCCGGCGACCAACTGGCTGCAGAGGAACTTGTACGGCGGAGGCTATCATGAGGTGGGAAACTATGGGGCATTTGACACCTTCCCGCATCCAGGATACGCGCCAGCTGCAGGCGCACAAGAGGATGACACCCTGGCGCGGAAGATGGCCGAATTGATGCAAAATCAGTTCGGCCTCAAGCCAAAAATGCAAGGACCCGCCTATAAACCGTCGTTCCCGCAGTGGTACTACAATGTGCTCTTTCCTCCAAGGGTGAAGCCGCCAACGGAGTTCACAAAATTTTCGAGGCAAGACGACACGAGCACGGGTCGAGCACATCACTCGTTACCTCATGCAGCTCGGGGAGTGCTCAGCTGAGGAGACATTCAGGGTCCGCTACTTCCCCGCATCACTGACAGGTCCAGCGTTCCAGTGGTTCTCGTCCCTGCCCCCTGAATCAGTTGCCAGATGGAAGGACTTAGAGCGGAAATTCCACACTCATTATTTCAGTGGCAGCTCGGAGAAAAAATTGATCGACCTTGCCACCCTGAAGCAGAGGCACAGCGAGACGCCGCTGGAATTTCTTAGAAGATTCAGGGAAGTCAAAGGCATGTGCTTTTCGCTTAACTTGCCAGACGACTAGTTGGCTGATATGGCCATCGCCGGGATGCTGCCGGCCGAGCGTGAAAAGTTGTTCGGGATGGAGTTTGAGAATCTGGGCCAGCTATCGCAGAAGCTATCACTGATGAGCAATCAGGCATATGGCTTTAAGAAGGACGCCAAATTTGGCAAGCAGCACGACGTCGCTGACGTCTACAACCAGTTCTTGGACAAGGCTGATCTGTTCGAGGATTCTGATGATGAATTGGATGTAGCCGCAGCAGAGATCATGTGGGGGAAGGAGCCTTTGACAATGAATCAGCGCTGGGTCAAGCAGACCAAGGGTACTTATGATTTTGATATCACGAAGGCTAATAAATTGTTCGAGCTCTTAGTGAAAGAAGGCCGAATCAAGCTGCCTGAGGGGCATTCCATGCTTCGGCCCGATGGAGTTAAAGCAAAACGTTACTGTGGCTTCCACGACAGGGATTCACACTCCATCAATGATTGCAGGGTCTTCAGGATGAAGATCCAGAAGGCCATCCAGGAGGGTCACCTTAAGTTCGACAACAAAATGAAGCTGGATGGCCACCCCTTTCCTCAGAACATGGTGGGCTTTTCTGTTAACGTGATAACAGCCGAGGAGAAGGGAAAAGTCAAGGTCTTGACCTCAGCCAGGTCTAGACAAGGTGGAGCAGTGGACCCAGAGCGCCAAGTGACTCTGGAACAGGTGCAAGGTGAAGCCCCCCGCATTCTTAGAAGTCACATCGAAATTGGGGAGTCATCCAGAGCCAAGCCCAGGGTGACATCGCGCATCCTCCTCAACAAGTGGCAGCGCCAGATGGAGAAAGAGCGCTACCAGAAGCGGCGCTACGAGGAGGAGCAACGCAGAGCCGAAGAAGAAGCACACAGAAGGGACCAAGAGCAGTACACGCGCGAGCAGGAGCGCGCACACTGGGGATGTGCCTTCTTCAGGCATTGCTGGAATGAGGGTTTAAAGCTGCCCACGTTGAAGAACTGTCCTGAATGCAGTGACAGGTATGTTGAGTACAGGCAGGAAACTGCCAATCGCCGATCCGTCCACGAGAGAATTGGAAGGATCCACCCTAATGGGGATCGGCGCCAAAAAATTGAAGTCATCGATCATCCCAGGAAGCGCCAAGCTGATCTCAGGTGGGCTGATCAAGAAGAGGACGAGGATGACTACATCTGGCAGAAGGGGCAGTGGTGCCCGCCCGGCCTACGCAAGAGTCAGAAGAGACGGGTCCAGCGCTTGAGGAACCGTGAACTGAAGCAGGCCGGGATCCGTACGAAGCGAGGTGTGGCGCCCCAAAGACCAACCGGAGGGATCGAAGCGTTCGGCTCCAACATGCATGGTATACTTTCTGCCGAACGAGTTCATGGCTCCCGCTAACCAAATTATGCGAGGAGGAAGCTTCCTTCGATGATGAGCAGACCGAGGGGATGATGGCACAACTGGTGCTGGCCAAGCAGGCCATTTTCGACAAGCCGGCCAAGAATCGTTATATGAGGCCACTGTACTTGAGGGGATACGTCAACGGCAAGCCGTTGACCAAGATGTTCGTCGACGGTGGAGCGGCAGTCAACGTAATGCCGTACACCACCTTCAGGAAACTTGGCATGGGCCCGAGCGATCTGACGCCTGCAAGCATCATCTTGAATGATTTCGCCGGGAACCCCTCAGACACCAAGGGATGCGCTCACGTGGACTTGATGATCGGGTCCAAGACGCTGCTCACCACCTTCTTTGTCATCGAAGGCAAAGGAGCCTACGGCCTTCTCGCTTGGATGGGACCGGATTCATGCTAACCGTTGCGTCCCATCCACCATGCATCAACGGCTTATCCGGTGGGTGGACGATGAGATCGAGGTCGTCCAAGCGACGACTCCGTGAGCGTGGCAAACATGGAACCGACCTTTCCGGGGAATACCAAGGTATTGATTGTTTCTCGGGGAAAGAGCGGGGAGAAGGTCCCGTTGAACCCGTCGGCCAGTGATCAACAGCCGATTCAAGCAGTCGGCTCTTATAGCAATTTTTAATGGAGAACCCCGTAGATGGCACTGATGGCAAGTTAGGGCGAGGATTCATGTCGGCTGATAAATTAGAAGAGGTTGACATTGGAAGCGGTGATAAGCCAAGGCCGACGTTCATCAGTGCAAACTTGTAGCCAGACTTCAGGGGGAATTAATTAAGCTTCTCAAAGAATACAAAGATTGCTTCGCCTGGGATTATTCGGAGATGCCTGGATTGGATCGTTCCATCGTCGAGCATCGGTTGCCAATCAAGCCTGGTTTCAAACCATACAAGCAACCACCCCGAAAAATCTACAAGGATGAGGTATTGGCCGATGTGAAGAAGGAAGTTGAAAGATTACTTGATGCAAACTTCGTTCGGCCATGCAGATATGCGGAGTGGATTTCTAACATCGTCCCTGTGTACAAGAAGAATGGAAAAATGAGGGTTTGCATAGATTTCAGGGACCTAAACAGAGCTACTCCGATGGATGGATACCCGATGCCTATTGCCGATTTGTTGATTGACGCCGCCGCTGGACACAAGGTGATCAGTTTCATGGATGGCAATGCGGGATACAATCAGATCTTCATGGCAATAGAAGACATTTCAAAGACGGCCTTCGGATGTCCCGGTCATATAGGCCTATTCGAGTGGATCGTCATGACATTTGGATTGAAAAATGCCGGTGCAACCTATCAACGAGCCATGAATTACATTTTTCATGAGTTGATCGGCAAGATTGTGGAGATCTACATTGATGATGTGGTAATCAAGTCCCTAAGTCATGACACCCATTTGGAAGATGTGAAGAAGACCTTACAGTGCACCCGGAAACACGGTTTGAAGATGAATCCAAACAAGTGCGCTTTTGAGGTATCAGCTGGAGAATTCTTGGGGTTTTTGGTCCACGAAGGAGGAATTAAAGTTGGCAAGAAGAGCATGAAGGCCATTGATGAAGTTGTTCCTCCAACTAACCTCAAGGAGTTGCAATCACTGCTCGGCAAAATCAACTTCGTGAGAAGATTCATTTCAAATTTATCACAGAAGGTGTTGCCATTCTCTCCATTGCTGAAGCTGAAGAAAGATCAGAAGTTCACGTGGGGCGACGAACAACAAAAGGCTTCTAATAAGATCATGGTCAAGTTGATACAGAAGAAGATCGACCAGAAGCCAAGAAGGTGGCATTCGGTACTCAGTGAGGCACTGTGGGCTTACCGGATGGCCCCCCATGGAGCTACAAAGACTTCTCCTTACGAGTTGGTTTACGGGCATCACGCAATTCTGCCTTGGGAGATGCAATCAGATTCAAGGAGGGTGGTGCTACAAAAGGACTTGAGCTCCAAGGATTACAGAGGTCTAATGATGGACGAGCTGGAGGATTTACATATGATCCGTCTTAGGGCCCCGGAAAACATCGAGAAAAACAACCGCGGGTTGCCAAGTACTACAACAAGAAGGTAAAAGTAAGGCAATTCGCAGAAGGCGATCTAGTTTGGAAGGCGCTATTGCCGATTGGAACTAAATACGATGAATCCGGCAAATGGTCCCCTAACGCGGGAAGGACCTTTCCGTGTGGTCAGATGCGTCCCTGGTAATGCATATATATTGAAAACTTTGCTAGGAGAAGAATTTTCCGCTGCAATAAATGGAAGATATCTGAAGAAATAGTATCCTAGCATTGAGATTGATCGATGATTACACACATCTGGCACAGAGATAGCCGGCGCTCAAGAATGAGGCCGCCTTCAGAACAAAAAATCCATAAACAGAAGAAAATGGCCAGTGCCTAGATGCATTGCCCTTAGCACAAAAACTACATTACAACTGCTTCTTGCAGGTTTACATTTAACAACCCTGGTGGTCAGATCTCCGAGGAAGTGAGAAGCAGAAGGCGTAGAGAAAGAAGCGAAAGTATGATTCGATCTTTTCTTTACTTCTTCGGCTGCTCCCTCTTCAGTTGTTCCAGGACCACCGTGACGGCAACTTGGAACGCGTGGGGGTGACCATGGTTGGCGGCCTCCACCAAGCTCTCCCAGGCCGTCTTCAGGTTGTTGTACCTGTCAGAGACATCTGAAGCGGAGGAATCGATGTTAGGGGCAAGAAATCCAAATGCAAGCATAAGGTCAAGAAGAAGTCAGAAGCGTTTACCCCCTACTAGCGCTTCCAGAGCCATGCGACGCTCACGCTCGGCTTGGCAACGGGCGGTGATGTCTCTAAGGCCGTGCTCCAGATGCCGAACGCGGCGGCGCAGTCTGATGGTTGGTCCTCTCGTTCGGGCGTGGCATCCTCTCGCTTCGAGGGAGGAATCGGAGGAGATGTACTCGTGCACATCTTCGGTCCCGATGATTTCTTCAGGAAGCAAATCAAGGCTGGAAGAGGAAAAGAAGAAAACATGAAGCACGAGATCATGCGGAAGAACGAGGAACAGATCAAGGAAGAACTCACTTCCGAATCGTGCGCTTCTTTGATGAGCCGCTCTCCTAGGGTTGCTTGCCCTTGTCCATGGCTTTGGGGTTTTCTCCTCTAAGGACAGGGGAAGAGATGAGAAATGATGGATGAGTGTGCGAGTGGATTTGCAGGGCATCCCGGCAGGCTATTTTATTGACCGAAGGGACGCGTTGGGAGTGATGACCGGCCAGTACACACTGTTGGAATACCAAACGGCAGGGTTTTCTCCTAGGTGCGAGGGGTTTTTTGCTTGAACAGTGTTTATGGATTGCCGAATCGGGATCTTCTGTGGATTTTGCGCCAAGAGGCAGTTGTTCTCACGCGTTCGGCTCAAGATAGTTCCCAGATGCATTCAAAGAAAACAAGATTCACGGATGCAAAATGTAAAGGGAGCCATCACAAAACAAGCACAGAATTCAAAAGTTCTTCATTTATTGCCGATATTTACACATCCCTAATACAATCTAGTCGAAGAGCCTGTTCAACACAGATTGGGGATGAGTAATTTCGGCAATGGCGTCGCCATGGCCATCAAGGCGCTCCAGATGAGCTCGATCTCCTCGATGTCCTCCGGCGTGCCGCCCGGAAGCCGCGCGTCCCGGTGGAGTAGTCGACGTCCGTGTGCGTCGCCATGGCAGCCAGGCCCAAGGTGGTGCCCAGACGAACGCCAGGGATGGCCACCTCGTCGACGCGGTGCTCCACCGCGGCAAGGCGCTCTGCCGGCGTGTCGCCACGGGCGTTCACCTTCTCAGCCAACTGCTCTACCAGTGCCTTCAGTTGGTTAAGCTCAGCATCGCGGGCTGCAAGGAGCAAGAAGAAAAAGATTAGCATCAAAAGCCAGGTTGGATCAAGAATTGATCTCAGAGCTGTACCATCGAGGGCTTCCAGCAGCTGTTTGCGCTGGTCCTCCCATTCCAGCTCGGCTATGCCCGCCTTCTTGGAGACGTCCTCTAGCTCACGCCGGGACGCCTCCAGCTCCTCCCTGAAGCGGAGAGCGTCTTCTTCCCCGTACGGCACGGGGGAGTGGCCGTTAGACTCCGAGGAGTCGTCTGGGAGGGGTTGATTGGCCGGCGCAGGAGACGGGTTCCACTGAATCAATCTGAGAAGAAGATGATCGTCAAAACAAGAAGAAGATCAAAAGATGAATCAAAGAAGAGTAATCGACGATCATTGCCTCCGGCGTGCGTTGGCACTGCTCCCCTCTGCCTCGTCAGAGGCGCAGCGGCGGTTGAGGCGGCGCACCATGGTGGTTTGGGATGTGCACTGTTTGGAAAAGGGAAAGGACTGAGATTGGCAAAGATTCGAGAGCTAGAAGGCCTGGTGGAGAGCTAGGGGCACCTACGGTTGCATTTATAGGCCTGGCAAGATGAATCGTGGCTTCGAGTCGTGGCTGTGGATCGTGGCGCATATCCCAAGAAAATCGGAAGGTGGAAAGGTTTCCTTGGTCAGCCCGCCAACGGGTCGCTTGGAGTTCTAGGCTGAGCCGCATTCAGTTGATTGGTTCGGCTAAGGAGAATCAAAGTGCCATTCGGGAGTTAGCGTTTCTTTGCCGAATGGGTCGTTCAGCATTATATTTGAGGGAACGCAGAAGAAAAGCAACAAATTGCAAGAAAATATTACAAGAACGACCAATTCGGTTATACATCAATGGGGACATTCAAATGTTCAGATGTTTCGCAATCACACCACGAGCATTGGATGTTGCCTGACGGAAATTGTCCAACAGTTCTTGGCAATCTTTTTGGGCGCTGGACAACGTGGTGAGTTCTGCATCGCATTGTTCCATCTTGGCTATAGCCGATCTTGCTTCCTCTTGGGTCTTTTCTATCAATCCACGAAGCTCGGCTATTTTCTTTTTATCAGCCTCTATCTCAGCTGACAGGCTTCGCAGCTCCGCTTCTAGAGCAGCTTTCTTGGCAACTTTCAGGTCACAAGAAGCCTGCAGGCTAGCCAGTGTGTCTCTGTGGTTCTCTGTTTGGGACTGCGCCCCGTTCATGGCTCGTTCAGCATCAGATCTCTTCCTTTCGATAGCCGGACGGGAGCGCAGTTTCCTCAAAGCATGTCTTATGGGCGCATAAAGAGCGTCCAGGCCACAGATAGATACTAGAGGAGCACTGATATCCTCAGGAAGTTCTTGGCTGACGGATTCAAGCATCTCCTCGAAGCGATCAAGATCCTTGAACTGATCTTGTGCATCCCCTTCTAGCCAGGCAACAATTTCTCTAAGCTTTGATAACACTTCATCCGACGTAAACCGGTATACTCCTTCCATCGCCTCGGCAGCTGGATTGCTCTCCGATGGCAGGCTTGATGATGATGGAGCCTGATCCTGAGAAGCAGTATTGCCGAGTTAAGGGTGCTAAACGTGGAGGTAGCAGAGTTAAGTGCAGATGAATACCTCATGGCTGATTTCTTGAGCAGGGGCAATCACAGGTGAAGGAGGTGCTCCAGGTAGAGCTGAAGCTTCCAAGTTGGAAGGTGTTGATGCAGTTGCTGGTAGTTCATGGGCTTCTGGCTGATGAGGAGTCGGGTCTACCTCTGTTGGGATTGGAGTCTCTGCATGACCAACAGGTGATTGTGCCCTTGGAGGACTTGATGGCTCCGGCTGGATTGGGAGATTCATCTCTGGAGAATTCATTGCTTCTGCAGAAGGTGATGAAGATGAGATCTCCACTGGGATAGGTAATTCAACCCTGGGTGGACTTGCTTGTTGAGCCACTGGAACATCTACAAGTTGTTCTTCCATTGTCTCTTCTGCAAATGTTAAATTGAAAGGGTAAATGCCGGCGTTCATCCTTAAGAAAGGACAAGAGAGGTCATACCAAAGGATGGGGCATTGGCGAGTGCCGGCGCCGAAGCCTCGCCGGGCTCGGTCCGAAAATGCACAAAGATATGATTTATCAAGAACAGAGTAATCTTGTGATCAAGAAGGTAAAGGATTTTACCTCAACAAGCACTTTCTTGACAGTTCTTCTCCTCTTGGCACTTGGAGGAGCAATCGGATGCGTACCTTGCCTCCGTCGCAAAGCAAGGCTAGAAAGGCTGGGGTCTGTTGTAGCATACCTGGCCATTAGTTGAGCTAGAGTCGTGGACTTGAATCCCAGTGCTGAGATTGGGCCTTCAGCATTGTAGGTGATATCCCTAACTCGAGGGGCAGGCACTGTGTTCTGTGGATAAGAAGATGAAGGTCAGAATCATGATTAAAGAGGATATGTCTGATCCAAAGGTTCATTGTATTACCTCTGAAGTTGGCAGGAAATCAGGTATCAACTCTGCACAGAACACGTGGACAGGCTCACTGAAGATGTGATCGTGGAATTCTTGCCACCAGGAGTTAAAGGTGGGATGAGCTATGGTTGTGGGCATGAAAGGACAGGTGTAGGTAGTAGGACTACACACATATTGGAAGACCCTGCTGCTATGCATACTCTCTTTGATTTCCTCCCTAGGCTTAAGGAATTCATGCGGAAATAGCCTTGGGGGCATCTGTCCACATCCAATTTGCCTGGCCATTACATTAGGCTGATAATATTCATAAGTGCTAGCATTCAGCCTTCCTCCATTGAACTCAAATCGGCAGTATGCATGGGCGGATTATGATGTTAAGAATCTCTAAGAATCTCCCATCTTGACGGCCGGGCTCAAAGGAAAATTCAACAGGGAAAGTCAAGGTGTCATTGTCCAGATAAGGAAGCCAGAGAGGATTTGGGAAACCTTTGAAGAATAGCTCGAAAAGCTGGCTGATGTCCTGCTGAACAAGAACAGTTGAAGCCGCTTCTCCATAATTCTGGCATCCTCTGGTAGCTTGAGGCTCTCCTTCAGGGTGATTGGATAAGGGGAAGAACCTGGAGTTCAAATCGACACCAATGATCTGATGCATGTGGAGCTGCAGCCACATTTGAACAAACCACCAAGGGCCGTTGACACATGCTATCCTTTGGCTGGTATACATCTGGGTGACAGTCTGGTGAAGCATATGGTATACGCTGCCCAAGAAGAATTTTCCCAGGGGGAGGCGGTTGCCACTGGCCAAATGAGACGCCATTGCGATGTGGTTCAGGGTAGGCTCGTTGGCTTTACCACAGAAGACAAATCTGCACAGCCACATATTCAGGAATGCCCTGTATTCAACGGCACTAAGGGGATTGTCTTTCATATGTTTCAAGATGTAATTCTTGTATCCGTTCCCTGGCTTCACCCCTGTTTGCCGTGAGGAATTTTTGAAGTTCCAAGGCCGAACGGACCCCGTAATGTCAAGGCCGGTGATCATATATACATCGGCCAAGGTTGGAGACATCGGGCCATGGCCAAAAAGGAAGGCGTTGACGCCGTTTGACCAGAAGTGGCAGGCTGCTATCAAGAGGTCTTCGTTCTTGGGGGTCTCAGCCACGGATAACTCCAAGCACTGGGCGATGCGGAGGGTATCCAGGTTGGTCAGTCCACTCTTGTCTGCGAGAATCCTCCGATACCAAGTTTTCCACCGCAATTGGAGGTAAAGGCCGTTCTTGAAAGCGTCTTGCCACTGAGGCGGTGGAGACAGAGCTGCTTTAAAGGGGATTCTCCGAGATTCGAGCTCGCGATGAAATCTCGAGGGTCGCAGTTCCCCACGGGACCAAGATAATAGGATCTCGAATTGGCCTCGGTGCGAATCAAAAGCTCGGTAGAAGGCTCCCGGAGGAAGAGCGGAAAAGGAAATCTCGGGTAAAATTGAAAACGTAAATGCCGAACGAGGCTTACGGGGGATGAATTTACTCGAGCGTCTTGGTTCCGAGCGCCATTGGAGATTTGAGCTCGAAACGAGGGGATCTAGGGTTTGGATCCGGATGAAGATTCCGGCGGATTGCGAAGAGCAGAGTGTTGACACATTTGATTTGAAGTATTCGTGGCCGGAGTCAATTGTGGAACAAAATTACTTTTATCCCACAATTGAAGGGGCATGTGTTAACACCAAAATTTGGTAAGGGGTCTGACTTGTGGGTCCAGTTCGATAAAGAGTCCGTCCGGTGGAAGGAAGGATATTTTCGAGATATTCGGTAAAGAGATCTGCGGTCGGCTATCTGCTCCGGTTCGGCAAAGGAACAGTAGAGCTGATTTTGCGGGATTGGACGGTGACGTGGCTCAATCAGGGAGGACGAATGGATGGATAGGCGATCAAGCTTAGAGATAAGTTAGGCAACGAATCCATTCGAAGTTGTACTTGACAGGGTATAAATATGACCCCTGAATGTATGTAACAAACACAATCATTCTTCAATACACACCGGCCTTACGCCAAACCCTAGAGTCCTTTGTCGTGTCGTCGAGTTCTTCGAGAGGGCTTATCGATCCGTCGACCTCCGTGAGTACCGGCAACCTTGTATCATGTCTAGTATCATGCGGTGGATTTAGATCTGATGCAAGTAGTCTTGTTACCATGCTTCGTATCATGCGGTAGATTCAAGCTTGGTTCAAGAGGGTTTCTTGTTAGATCATGAGCCATGCGGTAGGCTAAGATCTAGCTTGAAGCTAGTTATCGGCTCTATTGGATTTTGGAAAGATCCAATAGATTCATTAAGTTACCCTGTGTTATCTTGAGTTTTACTTTATGTTTAAATTCATGTAACACACTTTTGCCCAATCTAGATGGGTTTGGATCGGCTTTACCTCTTTTACGATCCTTGTTCGAGTAGATTTCATGTCTTGACACGTGGATCTTGTGCTTTCCGATAGCCGAAACCGAATCGATCTAGGTTGTTACGTGTTGCGGGTTCGAGCTTGCTAATGTTTGCATAAATCTTGAAAGAGCCGGGTATCATGCGGTAGATGCAGGTTTTTGGGTTGCTTTGGAGCTAGTCATCCGGTGGATTAGATTTCCAAATCAATCTGATAGATTTATTCACTTGGTAATGTTTGTTCCTTCTTCATGGACCTCGAATCGGCTGTTCAGCCGTATTCGGTTATGTTTCTTCACGAGTAGAACACGTGCGTTATTCATGCTTTGAATGATGTGTGCTTTTAGCTTTCCATATTTAGATTGTATCATGCGGTGGATAGATCTATTTGTGGAAAGTGGTACGGTTTTTCATGCAAGTTGTATCATGCGGTGGATAGATTTGTTTGATATCGTACCCGACGGGTTTTAAAGTAACTAGACATGCGGTAGACTAGTGCTTTGGATCTATGCATGCTTGTTTAATACATGATCATGTCCGTGCTTTACTTTATTCATTTATTTAATGCTAATCTTCATGGGGATCGGTCATGGCCTCGTGCATGTACATCCTTATTCAAACAAAGACCGATCGCTGTCATGCTTACGTCATCCATTCAGCAATATTACTTTTTCCCCTTTGCGAGTTCCTGAATGGTTGTAGTTCATTGGCAAATAGCTTTCTATAGCTATGTGTCATCCCATTTGGCTTCTTAGCCGTAAATATGGAACTGTCTGGTACCACCCGGCAAGTTCCAAGCTTTGGTATCTAACTGCCTTGTCTTTTGTTAATTTTCAGGAAAAATTGACTGGCACGTCTTTTGCTCTCTACGCGTGTGAAGCCAGCTTTGTTCGGCTTGCTGTGTGTTTGGCGTTGAGTGCACTTTTCGCGTCAACAGCAGGGCGAGCGACATCCCGCCGGCGTGCACCGCGCGGCGGGTCCTCGGCTCCGTCGTGGGCTGCGTGAAGAGCTCCGCGCGGAAGAGGTGTATCCGGAGCTCCCAGTTGACTGGGATCCCTAGATACCCCTCGCAGACGCCCACGAACGTGGCCGCCTACGAAATCATGTTCGGCGCGAAGTTGTGCAACTCCACGCCGTAGCGGTGGCACAGCGCCCGCATGAAGCGGCTCGCCGGCGTGGCGAAGCCGCGCTCATGGAAGCGGATGAAGTTCACCACGTAGCCCTCCGGTGGGTTGGGCGCGTGGTCCCCCGCCGGCGGCACAATCCACTCCGCCGGCCGCCCTCCTCGTTCGCCGCCAACCGGCCGGCGGAGACCAACCCGCAAGGGCCAGCCGGTTGACCGTCGACCGCTCCCAGGCGTACGGGTCAAGGATCGTGAGGGGCGGAAGCGGCGCCATGAGAGAGAACAAGGAATGCGAGAGCGGAGGACAAGAAGAAGGAGAAGAGCTCTAATGGCGAAGGCGCACGGTGGCGAGAGCAAAACAAAGGCAAGAGCTCAAGGGGGAAGAACGGCGGAGCGCTAAGGTAAAAAACCGCCGTTTTCCCTCCCCCTCAGATTTATAAGCCGCGGGCGTGCTCTCCGGGGCGGACGTCCCGCGCGCATTAACTGCAGGGAATCTTTTCTTCTCGCTGACGGGCGGGCCCCACCACGACCGCGGCGGCCACATCACCGCGAACGGGCCATCATCACGGCGAAGAATAGCAGGGACCGTGGCAGGCGGTCACATCCGCCTGCCCACGCCGCCCACTACGCGCGTGCACGCGGCCGTAACGCCTAATGGCCCGGTTCCTTACGAAGTAAGGAGAACCCTCGAGCGGCACGGGCTCCAGGCTCGGGAAAACTTCAACCCTCGAAAGGGTACAGGCGTGAGAAGGTCGCCTCGGGGCCCGTTTGAAACAAAACAGGCACCGCAAAGCACCCATGCCACGCTGTATTACTGATCAGCGCCTCGAGGGCTGGCTCGCCCAGGCCCCTCGAAGGAGCGCAGATGCCAGGCCGGGAGCGCTTAGGCGCCGCCCCGCACCACCTTGCGATCGACCGCCTCGAGGGCTGGCTTGCCCATGCCCCTCGATGGAGCGCGGATGCAAAGATGGGGCCGCCCGGGCGCCACCCCCGCACGGCCCTACTAATCAGGGGTTCGAAGCCTGACCCTCGACGGGTTCGAACAGGCGCCCCGCATCACCGGAGTCGGTGGACGACGAGGGCACGCGCATTCGAGCCGTTCCTCGAGCCTCGCCGGCTCGAGGGTGCCCCCACGTGTCGTGTTCGAGAGCCGCCGAGGGCGGCTAGCCGGGGGATCCCACCGAGGGAGAGCTTCCGCGCCCTCGATCCCTAGCGAACGGGACCGAGCCCCACCTAGCAAACCCATGCAAGCACTTCACCGGACGTGTCTCCGGACCGCGCAGCCCTACCCCTATCGAACAGGGCATGGGCGTCTACTCGAACCACCCACTAACAGCTCGACGAGGAATCCGCAATTCGCGACCCGACCGATGGGGGTTACGGAAACCTCACCCTCCGTCCCGCGGAGGGACGGCGAGGGCGCGTTGAAAGATAAGTCGTAAAGCTCTACCCGATCGCCTTGATGGGCCCGGGCTCGGGGGCTTGACGCACGGCTACACCTCCCCGGATTGCACCCGCCGGGGATAGTGCCGGCCAGCCGCGTGCGTCACCGAAGCCGGCTGAGACATTGCCGACGCCGGTTGAAACATGTACCACGCCCTCTGTCCAAGTCTCGCGGTCAACCCCTACGGGGAGCGCCTATGCTCCCGCAGGTTGGGGGCTAGACCCGCGGGTCCGCTGACGCGGCCCCACGGAAAGCGTTCGCAAGGCCAGGAGGGAAGAACGTCCTATCAGTAGGTTCCAGCATCTGCGGGAGCCTCAATGGCAAACCCACAGATGCTCGGGGGCTACTGTCGGGGACAGCCCTAGGGGTCCCCTTAAACAGCTGGGAAATCCCCACTTAAAACCCGCAACAAAGCCAAATACACCTTACTTAACCATGCAGGACATGGCCCACGCCGCGAAGGCCCCGGCGGCCCACCAGGCGGCCCACTCGAAGACTCCCTCGAATAAGGTATCGCCTCGCTCGAGGGTGCGCGCCTCCCTCGGGCGGATTCCGCCCCGATCGAGGGGGTGCGCCTCCCTCGAGCGAGGTCCGCCTCGCTCGAGGGTCCGCCCCGCCCTCGAATGGGGTCCGCCTCGCTCGAGGGCGCCCCCGCACGCGCGCGCTCGCTCCCCGCGCGCAGCATTAAATGCCCCGACATCGACGGGACAGCGCCATCATGCGCCGGGACACGCGCCCCGGTGCCGCCGCACCAACTCCCCGGGGAGGGAGCCCATCCCCATCACCGTGGGGGGGGGGGGACCGGCGCGCGGCCGGTGCGTCCCGTGACACCGTGCACCCGCTCCGTACGGCTAACGCGCCGAACCCTCGAAGGGGGTCCGGCAAAGACCCTCGATTTGCTTTCTTGTGACTTTGCAGGGTTAGGTGGAGACGCTAGGCCGGTGGGACGCCATCCCTGCCACTGTTAATGGTATGGCTGTCGCCCCCGCCAGTACGGGCGCACGCCAGGTGCTGTGGCAACGACTCCAGCACTGTGGAGCGCGTGGGAACGAGATGCCACCTTACCTGCCGCTGTACCCCGTACGGACCGACGTCAGCGACTCCCTCGAGCCTATCTGAAGACATCACCGCCGTTCACCACCCTTCTACCCTCGAGGACACCACTGTTCGGGTACAAGATACGCCATGATGGCCGGATCGCTGCAAGGATCGCCTGGGCGGCCGCCTACTCTACAGCGTAGCACATCACACTCCCACACGTAGCTAAATAGCGCGGCGCGCATGTGATTCGCTCCTTCCTTGGTCTATAAAAGGAGGACGAACCCCCTTGCCGCAGGGGGAGACAAGACGGCCGGACTCAACACACAACACGCGAACACCGTAACGCAACACGGGGCAAGTCGCACCACGCACTTGGCTTCCAATTCTCCCACAACATCTTCGGCCACTACGCCGGGGACTTGGAAGCCACGCTTCCTCTGCCACCTTGCTTGTAGCAGCCCCACTACAGGCACCCCCGGTGCTGAGCAATACAGTGCCTTGAGCTCGCCACTGCTGGACGTACGGCCCCCCGGCCGGAACCAGGATAAACACTGTGTATTTTATTGCTTAGCATCGACCATTGAGGGATAGACCTCGCCGCACCGACAGCAAGCGTCAAATCTGATTTTTGTATCTCAATGTCTTCCATTGACGGCATTGCTAGCTCCCTTAGCGACATCTCTTCGTCTTCCAATGGTGAGGTGAACAAATCCATCTAGGCACAAGAAAAGTAGAAAGAAAAATAAAAAAGATTTTGTTCTAGAAAATAAGGGTTAGACGTTAGTAATCAATAAAATTAATACTAGATTAAACGTAGCAAACTGGCTTGCTCCCCGGCAACGGCGCCAGAAAAAGGGGCTTGTTGACGGTTGAAACACGTAACAACCTTCGATCCGCAAGCGTACGGACCTACACTTTTTCACCACGGGGTGACCCCCAAGGTTCTTGTCAATCCGCGGAGCAAGGGGATTGCTAGCGCTTAACCAAGTACTAATCTAGTTGATGGAAAACCTTTGAGAGAGGTACTAATCTAAAGGTAAAGACAATCTAACCTAAGTTGATCAAACAAATCTAAGGTTAAATTAGATGGTAAAGGGTGGACACAAGAGAGAGAGGTTAAGATAGATAAGCGTTCCCTCCCTAGGGTTTAGGAACACATGAAGATGCATCTAGTACATGAAAAGGGTGTTGCCTACACTAGCTTCACGGCGGTTATGCGGCCGCTAAGCCTTTTCCCTAAATCGTACGGTCACTACGCAAGATAATCAAACACTTTCACGTATAACCACATCTATGCCCAAGCATCAATAGGGTTAAGCTAATCACCATGATTACCACAAACCCTACTAAGACCACATGTTGCGCAAACATATGTAAACAAAGCATACGCGAAGACATAGACCATAAAGCATTGATCGACATAAGGTTCATGTATAGATTACATATCATGCATCCATCTAACCCTAGGGACGAACGGAGACATTACCCCATCATCTTACACGGATTGAAGCACATAGGGGTGATGGAGACTCCGAAGAACGTCGTCGATGAAGATGGCGGCGATGAAGCTTGGGAACACCCCTAGGCCAGCGGCTTGGAGTCCTCCTCTTGCTTCCTTCCCTCCGCCAGCGTTGATCCTTGCGACGAGCTCATCTAACTATCTCCCTCATCTTGCGGTGGCGGTTTTCTGGTGAATGGCGTCAGTAGAATGATTTGTTCGCTGTGGCGGCCGACGGCGGCGGAGGCAATAAATAGACGAACACCTAGGGCAAAGGGCGTCGTGAACCGGGCCAAAAGGCCCCTGGGCCAATCTGACTGGGCAGACCGGCCCAGGCCCTTTCTGGGCCAGTTCGGGCCCGTGTTCCTCCCCGGTTGCTTCTTGCACGATTCCTTATTTGTGTGCACTTGCATGTGGGCCTTTGACGTGATTTCCTTCACGGTGAAGGCTTGAATCCTTTTTATGCAAGCTTCGCTGTTTTCTGGTTGAGTCCCTGAAGACTTGCACGTTAACGCTTCGGTCCTCAGGTCATTTGGAGTCATGTTCACCACGTGTCTTGACTCTTGTCGGGCTTCATGATCTTCTTCCAAAGTGCTTGGTGAACTTATCCCGAAAGTCTCCTCTTTTCCGTAGATTTCCTGCGTAAACAGTGAACTCCGAAATCGACATGCAAGAGTGAACTTGTTATATACGGGGGGTTAGAATAATAAATTAACACCAACATTAAAGGTAAACTCATAGCTAGGTTGACGGAAATTCGCCGTCAACACTGCCCTCCTCTCTTCTTCTTTCCCTCCCCCTCTTCCCTAGCCTCATAGTGAGATCGAGGGAGTGCACGAGGACAACCTTCCATGGCATCCAGGGGGAGGTGGTAGTGACGCCGACTCATGCCCCCTCTCTGGTGCACGCGTTCCCAGTGGGTTAGCACGCCACCATCGAGCGGTTATGTAGCTGTGCCCGTACCCCCATCCCGAGGCAGAAGACGCGTGAGCGCACAACCTTTTGTCGGTGGCTCAGGATTTCTTTGCCGACGCTGATGATGGAGGCGGTAGGACACAACTAAATTTCTCCCGGTCATCGTTTCTCTGATCTTGGGTTAGGGTTTCTTTTCTTATTTTCTTATTTCGATCTGAGATCGAAATTTCTTTCTTTTTCTTACTATAGGGTTACGCCGTCGTGGCGACTCTTCGCCCCCCCCTCTTGCCTGTGGCGGTGGAGAAGGTGACACAGTCCTACCTCTGCAGTGGTGCTTCACATTTCCAAGGTTCTACCCCTAGATCTAATGATTTGGGGTTTATTTAGTACTGTTTCTACACTGGCTTCTCCATATCACAAAGCTACTAACTAGATAGGAGACTGATACCATTGATAGATTCACAGGATCACTTGTAGTAAATCTAGATAGGCATTGACTAAACTGGGGTGTACTTTGTTGCTCCTGCTATCACTTGTTCGTCGGTGAAAGTCTGCACTAGGAAGCGACGGTCGGAGTAGAAGATGATGGTGATGTCGTGGCGGTGTCGGTGGGCTTCCCCTTCAGCGCACCCTCTTGATCGATCTAGCATTAGGCGGTGGGGAACAGTGGCGTCAGTGAACCTCGTGTCTTGAGTCATGGCCCCCACCTCCTGTTTATGGCGTTGCGCGATAGGGGCCCACCAGCCATGTTATTGGGTTGGGCATCCCGATCCGGACGCGGTCAAGGGCCCGTTGGCATTTGGGCTAACCGGTGGAGATCTAGAAAAAAATCAGTGACAAAATGAGTTCAATGCACGACCAAAAGCACTTGTGGTTCGTCCTCAAGCTATATAGATAGGTAGTCGTCCTAATTAGCATTGAAAAACTCGATGTGACATTTTCGACAAGTTTTTTCACCCAACTAAACACCGTCTAAAAAATCAAACTCTTATTACAAATTCAACCGATCCCAATCAAATATTAACGCATCACACAAACAACAAGGTTAAGCCTGAATCCTGATATCAATCTTGATGAGAAACAGATTGTGAAAGGTGAGGTCAGATCCTCTGAGTTTCTCCTTGCTGACGCGATCGAGCCTGCGAGCCATCTCCTCGGTCAAGTGGTTCTCCCAATCCCCTACCCCCCCTCCTGAAAAAACATCGAGATCTTGGTCGGGATGGCACCGATCTGATCAACCACCACCCCATCGGAGTTCACCGACATGTTCTTCAGGTTGCTGCACAGTCTCACCACCTCCTCCACGACCTCGCCACTCTCCTCCTCGATGGTAAAGGGAACCCCGAGGAACTCGGCGAGCATCCTGACATGCCTCGCTGGTTGAGCCATTATCTCGTCGTACTTGAGGAAGAGGACATTGTTGGGCTCTCTCACGCTTAGATCCCAGTACCCGAGGCAATGCTCCCAGATAGGCTCGAACACAGCAACCCCTCGCAGAACAACTCAAAGATATTGTCGAACTCTACGGAAGGCAACAACGGCGACAACGGCTCTTTTTGGAGCACGTTTGTGCGTGTAGTACCATGTGGACACGAGCACGTCCTTGGGTTCTTGGCATAGATACACGAGCCATCAGTGGCAACCGAGAGGCAGCGTGCTTGGGGCAGCAGCACCGGCGGGAGGTGCGTCAGGCGGATCTACAGGGTATGCCAGGTATGCACCGGCATACCCTGCAAATTCCAGCAAGTAAGGAGTATATATAAGTATTTATAAAGATAAAAAGAAGAAATACGCATCAGCTGCATATCGTGTGCGAGCAAGCATTCAAGTGCGACTATGCGAGCAAGCAAGACATATCCATGCTGCCATGCGCGGGCACGCTGCCAGCAATGGAGACTCGGAAAACACTTTGACGCTAATACACGGATCATGCACCACTGTATCGGATCATCAGTTTGACTTCGAGTGTTTGACGGTTCATCTTCATCATGCGTTCATGTGACATTCAATCTTCGTTCTTTGGCTTTAAAAAATATGTCATCAAAATAATAGTGTAAGTCTCTACTGTATTGTGCCTATATATTTTATCGCCTTGGATTTTGAAACTATTTATACTGTATTTAGTGGATGGTTTCAACTTAATCTATGAATTGAAGTTTAGTTGTGTTACTTAGAGCATATATACCGAATTATGTAGAAACTTTTGCAATTATTACCGAATTTGTAAACTAGACTTATCAAACTGTATATAAAATTTTTCGAGTGACATACCCTAAGTTAAAATCCTAGATACGCCACTAGGTGTGTGCACATCAGCCTCGGGGACGGGAGCGCCTCGAGCTCCGCAACTTGGTAGAGGGTCCGGTCCGGTTGGGGAGCTCGAGGAACGGCACGAGGTCGTGGGGGTTGCGGCTGAGCAGCGGGTGGCCGTCACTAGCGACTGGGTGTCAGCTAGCAGCCTGCAGGCGGAAGAGCGACGGGAACAATCCGTGTCGCGTAGGGAGGGTGGACTCCGTGAGGCTGCTGAGCATCAGCCATGGCGATCGAATTGGCGAGAGTAAGTGGGATATGCTAGCTTCTTTGTCTACAAAATAAGCCTAGAACTGAAAGAGACGATGTGGGTGTGGGTTGTTTATTGTGGGGAGAAAATTTGTGTGCGCGCGGTGCGCACCGCGTGAGGCGTGCGCACCCCCGCCCATCACCCTAGGTCTAATCGGGGACGCTGAGACCCTGCGCGTGCTTGCAATGCAGGCTTCTGCTGCGCTCGGCTCGGCTCGCTGGCTCTCGGGATCGGATCCCGGACGGACTACGTAGGTTTCCTAGGCGCTCCGTCGAATCATCTTCGTTGTTGCTATAATACACACTGGCGGACCCACGGCCCGGCTAGCCTGGGCCGGTGCCCGGGCTCGTTGTCTATGGGCCCTTAAGGCCAAGTACACTTCCACGGGAGAAGGGGCACGGGGAACGGGAACAAGCGCTTGTTACTTAGACTTTGTTAGTTGCCCGGGTTGGTCAAATTTCCTGGGTCTGCCACTGATAATACAGTATACAAGAGTGATCTAAAACTATAATTACAGTAATGGCCAGCCCTCTTGATCTCTCATGTTAAGCATTCGTTCATCTAGTGTACCTTGACTTGCAACCGGAGGAACTTGACGTGGTCCTCTCCAGCATGGTGACTCGACCTTGGTGCCACTGGGCACCAGCTCCTGCAGCGTCCGCAGACGCGATCCGCAATTACGCACCCGCCGATTCTGCAGCAAGAATGACAGTTCAGATCACCGTAGTAGTGCAAAGACTCGAAGCGCTTTAGGAAGAAGCTTCCATTTTGGTCGTCACCACCAAGGTTAGCTTGGCCACAAAGCTCTAGGGATCCTTGGTTGGGATTCGACGACGATAACGAAGACGATTCGATGAAGCTCCCAGTAAACCCTATGGAGTCCATCCGGGAGCCGATTCCGGGGGCCAGCGAGTCGAGTCGTGCGCAGGAGAAGCCTGCATAGCGAGCGCGCCGGGGGCCTCAGCGTACAACTGGGGACGGAGGGCGATGGGCGGGGGTGCGCACACCGCGTGCACATAAATTGTTTCCTGTGGGAAGAAAATTTGTGTGCACGGTGCGCACCGCGCGAGGCGTGCGCACCCCCGTGCAACACCCTCCGTCCCCGATCGGACGTTGAGGCCCTGCGCGTGGTCGCAATGCAGGCTTCTGTTGTGCACGGCTCGGCTCGCTGACTCTCAGAATCGGCTCCCGGACGGACTCCGTAGGTTTCCTAGGCGCTCGTCGAATCGTCTTCGTTATTGCTATAATACAGTATACAAGTGTGATCTAGAACTATAATTCCATCCGTCCTCTGGATGCTAATTGAGTTATCCTCTCTGCGACGCTGACGACAAGATGGCGTCGAGCGCCTCCCTGACTTGGGAGATCTCCGACGCCTTCCCTCCCTGCACGTAACCGGTTCCTCTGACGTTCATGTCCCTGCCATTGGGTCACTGTCGTATGGGTCCCACCATGTCTGGGCCCACATGTCAGCCACTCAATGGCAGAGGCAATGGCAGAGGATCTCGTTCGCCCTGCGCCGGGCAGAACTCGTCTGTTGCAAGAACCTAAATTTGGCCAATCGCATAGTTAAAACTACAGTAATGGCCAGCCCTCTTGATCTCTCATGTTAAGCATTCGTTCATCTAGTGTACCTTGACTTAGCAACTAGAGGAACTTGACGTGGTCTTCTCCAGCATGGTGACTCGACCTTGGTGCCACTGGGCACCAGCTCCTGCAGCGCCCGCAGATGCTCGCTGATCCGCATTCCGCACCCGCCAATTCTGCAGCAAGAACGACAGTTTAGATCACCGTAGCAGTGCAAAGACTCTAAGCGCTTTAGGAAAAAGCTTCAATTTTGGTCGTCACCACCAAGGCCGTGAAGCTCTAGGGATCCTTGCATTGGTTGGGATTCGACGACGATAACGAAGACGATTCGGCGAAACACCCAGGAAACTGTGACAACCCGCCCAAGAAAATACCGTACTATCGCCTAAGTCAATCCTTTTTGGCGATTAAGCGACAGTAAAGTATCATCCTGTCGTTAGTTGCCGGGTTAACGCCCGGTAAAATCACTTACATAGCAACAGGGATCGACATATATGCATTAAAACTCACGCGAAGTCGAGTCCAGAGTACAAACATAATTTGAATCTAAATTATCACAAAACTTTGTTCTCGACATGAAGTAAAATTTCAGAGTTCGAAAATAGCGGAAATAATTAATCTAGCGCAACGGTAAACATCACAGGAGGCCGTACATGATGTCATCACTTGTCGTCATCCACCCGGTCAACAACACCTGCAACAATAGTTTTAAAGCAAGGCTGAGTATTCTAATACTCAGCAAGACTTAACCATCGGGTGATAACTACATCACCAAACTCTAGACATGAGATGCTTTTATGGCCGGTGGAGTTCTTTTGCGGAAAAGCAACAAAGAGTATGTCCTTACTTCCAATATTTTAGCACAAGTTCTAATTGATTCCATTTCTAAGTGTGCCAACTATTCCAATCAAGAATTGTACAAGCAATTATTTCAAGCAGTAATATTCACCAAGTTCCATCGTTACGGGATATCATGGCCAGTTGATTAAGCAGTCTCAGATAACGGTGAGAGGCCGACAATCGATTGATTTAAACCTTGCAAGGTAAACCTAAACACACGGTAGGTGAATACTCAAGATTAGTAAGGGAAAGTTCCCGCACCGTCTCATTAAGGTACTAGCCTTACTGGTCCCATTCCCGACAAGTGCTTAGTACGTTCAAAAGCTTAGCCTACGAAAGCACTGGACCGGAGCCCAAATCCCATGCTCTTACCACATGAGCAATCCATTTATAAAGATCTTATGATTCCAACATAAGAACCTATTCTCGCGAGTGACGAATATCACTCGACTTCTACCGGGTCCTATAGCATAACAGCTATCGACCTAGCATACTAGTGATAGAGTATAGGTACCTAGGGATCATGCATCTAGGGTTTCAATTCAACTCCTGAAACGTAAATGCACAATCATAACAAAGGTAATGGCATAATTTTAAAGGACAGGGTTAATGATTCGGGGCTTGACTTCGCTGGCAAGGTTGGCCTTGGGCCCTTCTGGACTTGGTCCAGGTCTTGAGCTACGTCCACGTACGGCAGCTCTTCGCTAGCACCTTCGTCTCCTCCTTCCAGCACGAGCATATATCTACCGTCGGGAAGATCTACACGAAGTTGCAAATGCAAGATTTACTTAACGATTTTTAATTTAATTAATTACAAACAGCAAATGACAATCATGGGGTGCATGGTTGACCACATTCACCTAGATAAGAAATACATTCAGCATACTCTTCCAAAAAGGAACAATATGCAGCTTTTATTAGTTATTCTTTTGATAGTGACTGTGTACATATTTATGGAAATAAATTAATTTAAATATCACGTCACAGCAAAGGGTTGGTCTTTAATTCTTTAAAATGATTTACATTACATACACAAGGTCATTAGAGGGGTGGTTTGTGATTTTTCCCAATTAATTTGATATTAATCTTTAAAGACTTTAATGCTTTTATTCCTAAAATAAATTAATGAAATTCAGTGGGGTCTGTTATGAAGTACTCTGAATCAAAACAAAGCCACTGCACACGCATGCATGCTTAGGAAAGCTTCGAAATTAATTATATCGAAATCAACAAAAGCTAGCCACTGAAGCAAGGTAAATGCATACAAAAATAAATACACATTAAAATGATTTCAACTTTCTCACACATGATCTCTAGTCCAAATCTAAGCTAGGAATGCAACATATACACCTAGAACCATTATAGATCTTGAGTTATGTATTTCCATAGAAAATCAAGCATATTTCAAGATTAAATATTTCTGATAAATATAAAATTGTGATTAATTCACCAGAGGTGCATTTTGGCATAAAAAGATAACATGTAGAAGTTTGGCACAAAAATCTATTTATTTTTAGCTACAAAAATCATCTAGACAGATTTTGCATAAATACTAAACAATTCATAACAAAAGATTCACACCATAACTTTGTGAAATTTTTGGTGTAGGAGCTAGGAATGTCATAACACACAACATACCCAAAATTCAACAACAGAGGACTTGTAGATTTTGAGATACAACAGATCTAGGGTTTTCAGTTTGTATTTTTCATGCAAAAACTACTAGGAACAACTATGGTCATGCTTTTGGAATGTTGTAGTGTTTTTCACAAGGAATCCAAAAAAATGAGTTTGCATTTTTCTAAATTTTCTACGAATTTCTACGAATTTTACAAATTCCAGCAAAACTGCAAGCACTATTCAAGCATCATTTTACCCTGAGGTACTTGGAAAGAAATAGGTATTCACAACTATGCCCCTGTTTCGCATAAAAATCCCAGGACCCTGGAAACAAATCAAACGTCGCAATTGGGTCCTCGGCCACTGGGCGCCGCGGCCGGCCGGAATCTGGCGAGGCCTGCGGCGCTCCTCGCCGGGGAAGTGGTTGGGGAGGACCACAAGCTCGCTTGGTGCCGATTCGTGGCCGAGTTGGGGCGGCACGGCCGTCGGCGATGGCGCACGGCGGTGCGGGCGGTGGCGACCGCGGCCTGGGAATTCTAGCGAGGATGCGGCGTGCCCCGGGCAATGTGCGAAGGCCCGAGCTTCAGGGAGTCCTAAGGGAGACTCTAGGGTGGTAGGAGGGTCCTGGCCGTGAGCGGGTGCTGGAGCTCGGCGACGGCGTGCCAATGGCATGCGGCGGCGCTCAGTTTGGCTGGCGCAGTGTGCACGCGGCGAGGGGGAAAAGACGACCTTTTATAGGCAGCGGTCGCTGCGACTCGCAGCCGCAAGGAAAGGCGAGGGGGGACCGGACGCGCGCGGCGTGGGCGTGCCTAACGGCGGGCGGCGCGGGCAGCCCGGCGTGGTGCGCACGGGGCACGCCACGGTGAGCGCACGAGCTCCCGGTGCTCGCTCGGGACGCGCGCCGCCCCGGGGGCGGGGACCCGGGGAGGCGCGGGCCGGACGCCGAGGCGCCCGGGTGCCACGCGGCATCGTGCGCGTGCACGGGGGCGCGCCCGACGCGGAAGCGCAGCGCGACGTCGCCCGACCTTATTCCGTTTACGTTTGTTTGGCTGCGAGTAACTCCAAATTTTCAAATAGCCCCCCACAAAACTTTGAATACCAAAGTTGTAGAGCATCTATAGGAGAGTATTTTTCTCAAAGGCCGACCTATGTTTTGGGCAACTGTTTGAGCACGAACTGCAGGCAAAGTTGTTGGTTTTCATGGCTATGGTGAATAGTAAAATATGTAGTTGACCGAGTTTTTCTCCGCTTTCCACTCTAAATTTGCAATGCCACCCAAAAGCAAAGTTGTGTCCCTCGAAAAACTGGACAACTTTTATATTGGGAGAGTTTGGAGTGTTTAGGTGAAATTTGGAGAACGCAGCTAGAGTTCCAGAGGGTGCTCAAGGGCAATGGGGTTTGACAGGGTTTTGACCAAGGGTTGACCACCTGTGGGCGTTGACTTGATCAAGAGGGTTATTAGGGCTTGCTGACCAGGTTTTCGAGGTGATGACCCAGGTTGACCAAGGTTTGACCAGTGTCTGCGGGTTTGACCCAGTTGATCCGGTCATTAGTATTAATGACGCTAATTAAAAACCTGGGGCGTCACAGAAACCCTACGGAGTCCGTCCGGGAGCGGATTCTGGGAACTAGCGAGTCGCGTCGTGCACAGGAGAAGCCTGCATAGCGAGGGCGCGCCTCAGCGTACGATCTGGGATGGAGGGCGATGGGTTTACATTTATATATAAAAAAGCTTTTTTTAGATAAGGAAATCCGGCCTCCACATTCAACTTGTGAATGCTTGCAGCCAAACATAACAGGCTCCGACAGCAACAGTACGGCCATTAGGCCCAAGGTTACAGCCACCCAAGCTGAGATACAAGAACTTGGAACAAAAGTAAACGCAGACGAAAAACAAGACCCAAGCTAGACCATGAACTAGCTTCCTAGACATCTGTTACTGCACCAACCAAATTTGTTGAACACTTCCATTACTGCCACATCCAACTTGCAACAGCAGCTCTTCAGAAGGTCTATCTCTTCCTCTTTAGATAGTTTAGACCACGTCCTGATCCAATGCGTTGTCCTGAAGATTACCTGCAAGGAATTATTAGCACTTGTTCTTATGAAGACTACTTCATTTCGGTTTAGCCATAAAGCCCAACACAACGCCGCAGCTCCTATCATAATTTGGTTCCTAAGCTTACGATGAAAACCATTAAGCCAATTACCAAACAAGTCACCAACATTCGAGGGAGGAGTAAGACCGAAAGAAATCTGGACAAGATTCCAGCACAAACGAGCCAAATAGCAGTCAAAAAATAAATGCTGAATTGATTCTTTTGAACTGCAAAAACAACAATCAGAGTTACCCTTCCATTTCCTTTTAAGGAGGTTGTCTTTGGTTAGGATAACCCCAAGATTAAGGTGCCAAAGAAAGATCTTAATCTTCAAAGGCAATTTAAGTTTCCTGATAAACTAGTTTCTCCTACTCTCTCCCTGTTCCATAATCACTGTATACATCGAAGCCACTGTGAAGTTTTTGTCTTTAGTCAAATTCCACAGGAAAGCATCTCGCTGACCATTTAAGGAAACATCACAAACTTGTCGAACCAACTCTTTCCACAGTTCCAACCGTTCCCCCGTTAGAGCCCTTCTAAAAGAGATATTAAGAGGAATGGAATGCAAAACCGAAGCTACCGATACCTGCTTTTTCCTAACAATCTGATATAGGGATGGATACTTCACCATTAGTGCTTCGTTCCCTATCCAAATATCCTCCCAAAACCTTGCTTGTTCACCATCATGCACGGCAAACCTCCCAAGGGACAAAACCTTGTCCTTTATGTCCATTAAACCGGCCCAGAAATGCGAGTCTCCCGGTTTCCTAGTCACTTGAGCTAGTGACTTAGATGTGAGGTACTTATTTCTTAACAAATCCTGTCAGGCTCCTTCCTCATTTAAAAGTTTGAAAATCCATTTACTTAACAAGCAAATATTCTGAATTTCCAAATTTAAAATACCTAAACCTCCCACACATTTAGGCTTTCTTAAATTGGTCCACTTAGCTAGTCTGTAGTTCTTTTTATGTTCATCGCTCTGCCAAAAAAACCTAGACCTGTAATAGTCAAGCTTCTTTAGGATGGTCTTTGGAACTCTAGAAAAGGACATCATGAACATCGGTAAACTCGATAGCACGGAGTTAATGAGCACTAGTCTCCCTCCAGTAGACAGAAGCTTTTGCTTCCAACTACTCAATCTCTTTTTGGAATCTGGATTCCAACATTGCCCAATCCTTCAGTTTAATTCGGCCGGGGCTCATTGGGATACCCAAGTACTTAAATGGAAAGCTTCGCTCCTTTCATCCAAAGAGTTGTACATACTCCCTCACGTTGTCTTTAGACTCTCCAAAACAGAACAATTCACTTTTATGAAAGTTGATCTTTAGTCCTGAGAGCTTTTCAAAAGCACTCAGAATCAGCTTCAATTTCTTTGCTCCTTCCATATCATCCTCCATTAGAAGGATAGTATCATCCGCATATTGGAGAATGGAAAGCCCATCATCAACTAGATGAGGCACTAGGCCACTAAAATGCCCCATCTCCCTAGCCCTTGCTATCAAAACTGCCAGCATATTCGCCATCACATTAAAGAGAATTGGCGACAAAGGATCACCCTGCCTAAGCCCCTTCCTAGTTTGAAAAAAATGCCCCACCTCGTCGTTAACCTTCACCTCCACACTTCCTCCCTTGATAGTGTTTTCTATCCAGCCACACCATTTTTGTGAAAACCCCTTCATCCTCGGTGCTTGCTGTAAAAATCGCCAGTTAACTTTATCATAAGCTTTCTCAAAGTCTAGTTTGAGAACCACTCCATTCATTTTATTCCTTTTTAACTCATGTAGTGTTTCGTGTAGCATTACAACCCCTTCTAGAATAGACCTACCACTCATAAAAGCAGTTTGAGATGGTCTAATAATTTTTGGGGCCACCAATGACAGTCTGTTAGCCAACACCTTTGTGAACACTTTAAAACTCACATTGAGCATACAAATAGGTCTATACTGCTCAATCCTAGTCACTTCTTCCAGTTTAGGTACTAAAGTAATAATTCCAAAATTTAAACTGAAAATTGGTAATTTTTCCTCATGTAGTTCTTCGAACATAGCCAACAAGTCATCTTTGATCACACTCCAGAAGACCTGATAGAATTCAGCTGGGAACCCATCAGGCCCCGGAGCTTTATTATGTTTCATTTGGAAGATAGCTTCCCTTATCTCCTTCTTTGTAAACTTTGCTGTCAACATTTCATTTTCCTCGGTTGAAACCTGAGGGATATCCTCTTTCCTGCTCTCATCTAGTGAGAGCTCTCCCCGAGTTGCAGAGCTAAAAAGCTTTTTGTAAAAATCAGTAATAAACTGATTTAAAGCCTCTGCCCCCTCCACCACTCCATGGTCTTGTTCGAGTCTAAAGATCCTGGTTTTCCTACGTTTTCTGTTTGCCCTGGCTTGGAAATACTTTGTGTTGCTATCTCCTTCCAGTAACTCCAGGGTTTTAGCCCTCTGAAACCATCCTATTTCCTCCTCTCTAAGTAATTGCGCCAACCTATCCTTAACACATTGTTTAAGGTCGATCTCTTGTTGGCTTAACAACTGTGTTTCGGCCTTTTTATCAAGTTCATCTGCTCTCCTAAATAGTTCATGTTTCTCTCTTTTTTCAGCTCCTCTCATATTCTTAGCACACCCCCTCAGGAATTGACGTAACCTCCTGATCTTGGACTGCCACTTTTGCATGGCTGAAACACCTCTCTTTTCCCCGTTCCAGACACCAGACACCATCTAAAAAAAGCCATCCTTAAGCAGCCACCCCAGTTCGAATTTAAACAGTGACTGATTCTTAGAATTAATACCCCCACCCTCTGTATTTATCAGAGGGGGGTATGATCCGAGATTTCCCGGCATAAAGCAATCACCGTGGCCAAAGGATGTTTTTGTTCCCATTCTGTACTCACCAAAACTCTATTTAGTTTTTCATACGTAGGTATAGACAGAGCATTAGCCCATGTGTACTTACGTCCTGACATCTCAATCTCTCTCAAATCAAGACCATCGATAATTGCGTTGAAGAGAAAAGGCCAACGACCATCAAACCTATCATTGTTTTTTTCACTAGGGTTCCTTATGATGTTAAAATCACCCCCTAGTAAAATTGGTTTGTTCTCTTTATCACAAGCATGTACCAGCTCAGTGAGAAAAGCTTCCTTAAACTCAGGTTGAGCGGCTCCATATACCGCTACTAAAACCCAGTGGAAATCATCCGACCTATTGCGAAGTCTGAATTTCACGAAAAAGTCTCCTTCCTCAATACTACCTATATCCAGAACATCCTGATTAATTCCCAACAGGATGCCTCCTGACCGCCCAAGCGGCTGGGTCCAATGCCAGATGAAATTTTTACCGTCACAATAGCTGTCTAAGACACTATGTGAAAAATCTTTCTTCCCTGTTTCCATAAGGGCAATAAAGTCTAAACTCTGCTCTCTGGATGAATCCCCTAAGAATTTTGTTTTAGCCAAGTCGCTAAGACCTCTGCTATTCCAAAATATTCCTTTCATTTCGACACTGTTCTTGATCTCGAATTCCCTAAGGTTCTGACTCTGCAGGCTTGTCGTTTTCGTGACTTAGCACACGGTTTGCAAGCAGTTCCGACCACGTTAAAATCACAACTCAGGTGATCATAGTGGTCATCATACACTTCCTCTAGTAACTCACTACAAAGGTTTTTAACTGCTAATTGCTCTAGTTCGTCCAAATTTTCTGCGTCACTAAAGCAAACCTGATCAAAAGGGTCCCCTCCCTCAACCTCAACTTCCTGATCACTAACCAAACCCACCTCTAAACAAGATTGCAACGACCTTTCTATGGTTTCTTTAGGATGTAAACAGTTAAGCCCAATTCCATTAATTAATTCACAAAAAGGGAAATCCTGTGAAACGGACGAACACGTACCATTAGAAGGATCCCCATCCTTTGCAGCCGCCCGCCTTTGTGCTCCGTCCATGGCATGCTCATCAGTAACACCCGCCAATCTGGGACTTGAGCGCACCTGCGGAGTTGAAGCTTCCAGAATTGCAGCCGACGCCATCACCTTCAGTTCATTTTTCTTGATCTCCACCGAACCAGACAGCCCCTCAGTAGTTCCTATTGCGTTCTTCCCTGCTTCTGCCCCAACCAGTCCCAACTCTGAGTTGTTCAACCTGCTATTTGACAGCTCCTCATCACCCTCTTCCATGACTTTATTGGCCAGATCATCAAGCACTATGTCCATCGACATTCCCACAATTTCCTTTGCTTTTTCCCTTAGAAAAAGGTTGAATTCATCCATCGACATTCCATGGACCATTTCCTTCCATGACTCAGGCACACGACCTTGCGTCCTCACCCCGGTCAAGCAGGCCGGCTCAGGAGCTTTATCAGCTACTACTGCCGCCTCTCTGCCATTCACAGCTCCCTCAGCTCGCAGTTTTTTATGGTCCCTCATTTCTTCCTCATCTTTCTCCGGAGACCCACTGTAATCCCCATCTCCACCTCCCTCCTTGCTCCATTCAACCTCCACTTCCTCACCACTTTCATCTGTCCCAAGGTTCTCCACTTCAAACTCCAATTCAAAGTAATGATCCCCTGTTACAACATCCAGGTGAGGTGGTATTAATTTCGGATTTAGGACAGCCACCATAATCCTAGCGAAATTATCCTTCCGCATGGTTTCCATGTCCACCATTTGTGTAGAGCCAAGCAGCGAACCAATGGCCCATAAATCCAAAAACTCCCTTAGCTCTTTCCGCATGCCGAACACCCTGACCCAAACTTTCGGGAGGAGGAAACCCTCCTTCACTTCAACCCACGAATGAAACTTAACGCGAACACCCACAAGCACTCCGGCTTCCCTGACATTGGCTCCACCAAAAGCTATAGCACGCTGAATTTCAAGCTTTGAAGGGAATTTTGCAATGAACGTGCCCCCTTCATGCTCCAGCAACTCCCAGTTCCACTTCCCTGGAAAAAGTTTCTGTAACTGTGCCACAACTTGTTCCTTAGATAGTTCTCCAACCTCCATCGTTACCAAAGCCATCTTACTATCCTTTTTCGATCTTGCCAGGGGTGCATGTTGGATATGGTAGAACCCCATCCCGTGCACGGCATAACCAACCGCATGTGCCACTGGCCGCGGCAATTTTAACAGCGGGCAGCGATGATTCACGTGATCATGACCATCACAAATCACGCAATACAACTCTGCATTGCATTTGGCCGCGAAATGCCCCTTCTTTGAGCATCTGGAGCACTTGATCCCGGCATCTGCCTCTTCTTCCTCCCTTCCCTGCTCTTTCACTGCCTCAAACATCTCCACATCTGTTTCTAGATCAGCATCCCCCACCTGCTTCTGATTTCTGTCTAACCAGCCCACCTTGGATGTCTGCACTTTCTTGATGTCCCTCTCCTGCGAACCCCCTCGGCCGGCCATGTGGCCGCCCCTGCCATTGGGGCCAGGAAGGGCACGACCTCCAAACCTGCCGATCTGGCCATGTCGAGCTCTAGCCCGGCCCCGTCCAAACTCGTTTGAGAAGCTCCTGTCTCTGTCCATCATCAACCTGCCCCTGCCATCCTGCACTTCCCAGCCACCTCTCCTTCCGACTTCCGCAGCAAACCACTCTTGTCATCCCATGTCGTCGGCCCTCAGATCGCTCCGGCCATGAGGCCTCTCACGAAAATCTTTCCTGGTCTCCCAGTCACGCCCCATCTCACGTCCCTCACGGATCAGACTCGCCGCACCCAGGGAGGAGGGAGCGAAAACGAGCGATGGCTGTGTGGGGGGAACGAGATCGGCGTCTCGGAGAAAAACCCTTCGGTTTTCCCCCTCTTGTAAAGAGGGAAGCCAAAGCCGCCGTGCTTTCCAACCTGGACTCTCCGACTTCCACGGAGTGTAGGCCCACATGGCCCACAGGTTTCCAAAATTTGAAAAACCGTATCCGGGTCAGACCTCTCCGCCAGGGCCGCCGGCGGCATCGCAACCTTCCCAGTCTCCGGCGATACAAGAACGTCCTTCAAACGGCCGTTTTGATCAGAGCCTCCGACCCGACAATCCCTCACCCGCACATCACCTAGTGACAGCAAAGGAGAGGATCGCCTAGCCGGTAATGGCCCTCGCCACGGCTTCCTTACTGAAGAAAAAAGGCCAAGCCTTCTGCCATCCCTTTTAGTCATGGCACAGCTAGCCTTCCTGACTGAAGGTGTTGAAGACACTGGAACCTCCGTGCGCTTTCCAATAACCGCAGGAGACCTCCCACCCACCTCTAAAACAAAATTCAATAGCCAGCTGGCTCGCAGACACGCACACAACTTTTTTCTTATTGTGGGGTTATGAATGGTTTACATTTATATATAAAAAAGCTAGTCACCCACCTCTAAGACAAAATTCAATAGCCAGCTGGCTCGCAGACCGAGAGATGCTACAGTACTTCTCGTGCTTAAGGCTAGTCTCAATGGGGTTTCATGAGTGTTTCATGCACATTAAATACAGCGCCACATCAGCAAAATTTCACTTTTTGCATGAAACCCTTAGTGAGAGAGAAGGAAAGAGTTTCACCATGGTGAAACCTTTGGGCACAGTTTCACATGCGTTGAAAACTGTGTGAAACCCCCATTGAGACACAAATAGAGTTTCACCATGCAACTATGCAATTAAACCATACAATGAGAGAAAGGTTGTGGGACACTTGAGCCTATGAAACCGTGCAATGAAACTATGCATTGAGGGAGACATCTATTTCATACCAAAGTTTCACATCTTGGAAACCGGGACGGTGAAACTCTCCATTGATACTGGCCTAAGTGCAGTAATATACTCCGTAATAAGCAATCGTGCATCATGAGCTACCTTACAAAATTTGGTTAGTGGCAACACAACGCGGAGAGGGTGGTAATCGAGGATGGATCGAGATCCTCTGAAGTTTTTGAAATTGGGTGTCCTATAAACAAATAGTTCAAGCTTATGCAAAAATAAAAAAAAAATCAAGTGTCTGTTTAGAAAAGCAGCTGCTACTTCGTGCTGTGCATCTTGCCACCGCCCAACCGTTTTTTCTTTAAAAAGAGAGAAATTTTAGAATGGTTGTTATTTTAAATTTTTTATAAGCCGTACATCCGACGAAATTCAACGTTAGAAGTATGTGGAAGTATCACGAAGTTTCAACGAGGAAGTACTAGGAATAACCAAATTTATAGAACCCGCAACAATTTTTAATTAATATTTTTAAACTTAGATAGTGTATAAGAGTAATTTCGCACTTAATCAGACTCCCGACTATTCCCTTTCTCAATTCCACCGCTGCGACCTGCGGCTGTCCGTGCGCGGTGAGGTAGCGGCAGTGCAGCTAGCAGCGAGCAACGGCGAGGGGAGTCCGGCGTGTGGTGCTGGGCTGTGCCAATAAGTCCACCCAGGATCCAGCAGCAGACTGAAGGGCATGGCCGGCGGTGGCGGTATGGGCCGATGGCGATGGCGCCGCCGCACGGCAGCGCCCACGCGGGCTACGTGGCAGCGGTCTCGCACACACATGGCGGGATGACGCACATGACCTTCTTATGGGTAGGGATGGATTCGGATCAGATACGCACGAATACGAATTCGGATACGAATACGAATATTATCGAATACGAATATAAAACGGATATTTCGAATTCGGATTCACATTCGAATACTTACTCGAGTTAAAGCATAGAGTCATAATGAGTATCAATTTCATTTGTCGATGATTTTATAATTGATCAAATCATGTTACAAGTAGAAATCATGTTACAAGTAGAGAGTAAATTATGATTATTATACATAATAGATATCTTATTGCAAATAACATATTAATTAGTTAGTTAGTTAATTAATATATGACCATAAATATAAAATAAGTAATTGTGTAACTATATAAACATCTTTTATAAGTAAAATTAAGTACATAAATACATTTAATATAATTTATTTATTTGCTAAATAATATAATGTATTTAAAATTACTATGATTAGACACATCAAAATTAATTAAAAAATATCATTATAATTTAGTAATATTAGGTTAGCATAATTAGTTAGTTGTCATATATATAATTTTCAATAGTTAAGTGTAAATAATTATTTTACTAGCAATATTAAAATTAACATCATTTGTAATTAGTATTTAGTAATATAAATAAATTTTAGATGTTTTCTATGGGTACTTTACTTTTGCGGATACGAATAATGTCGGGTATGTCAGATTTTTGTCGGATATTTCGGATAATGTCGAATTCGGATAATATTGAAAATCGGATTCGAATACATCCATCTGACATCCATATTAAAAACAAATACGAATACGGATATCCATATTAACGTTTTTAGCGGATACGAATGCGGATAATTCGGATTTCCAGACATCCGAATCCATCCCTACTTATGGGGCCGCGCGGTGGTGTTGTTTCTCATGAGGTTTTTAATACCGACCGGTCGGGTCTGGTACCGGTTTACCGGTCCGGTTTGTCCGGAAACCGGTAGGAACCGGAGAAATTCAAATCTCAAATCAAAATCCTAGTTCAATTGGTTCCCACCAGTATACCGACCTGTACGACCGGTATACCGGTCCGGTTCGACTGGGAACCGGTCGTTAACAAAAAAAACCGAATTAGTGGAGAATTTGACGTGTTTTCAAATTTGAATTAAAAATTGAAAAATAAAGAAAATTTTCTAAAAATATTGCAAGGTGCATAGAATCTAATGGTGTCAAAACATTTCAAATATTAGTGCATTTAGTATTTTTTGCGGGGTATTAGAAGTTCACCCGGCCAATTGTTCTCCTTTTTCTTTTTTAGCTGAACTTCGTATGCACACAAACTATACTAAACGAACGAATATTTGAAAGTTTTTGACACCATTATATTCTACACACCTTGAAGTATTTTTGAGAACTTTGTGAGATTTTTTCGTTTTTTTAATTCAAATTTAAATTTGAATTTGGACCGGTTGGGAACCGGTCGGAACCGGAACCGGTCCGGACCGGTAGGACCGGTTCCCATGGTTTTCGAACCGGTTCCCACCAGTTTCCTCATCATGCTTGAGCTCGCCGCGCTCACCGAGGCTGTGGCGTTCTCGCGTTCACCGAGGCGCTCGCCGCGGCCTCGTGTTGGGCCACACGCCGCGACGCGGGCCCTGAAGGCAGCGGCAGGCGCGGCTGTGACAACCCGTCCAGGAAAATACCGTACTATCGCCTAAGACCGATCCACTTTGGTCATTAAGCAATAATAAAGTATCATCCTGTCGTTAGTTGCTGGGTTAACGCCCGGTAAATCACTTGAAAAGCAACAAGGATCGAATATATGCATTAAAACTCACTCGAAGGCGAGTCCAGAGATACAACAACATTAATATCCAAATTCGTACCCCGAGGGGTTTATTTATTACAAACCATAGTTTTTGTCATGACGAAATAGTTCAGAGTTTTCGAAAGGCAGCGGAAATAAACTAGCGGAAGCAAAGACACCACGGGAGGCCATCCATGATGCTTTCAGTAGTCGTCCTCCACCCACTCCAGCTCCCAGCCGGGCGGGATCTCTCCGGGCCACGCATCACTGAAGGCATTACCTGGATCAACACATTATAGCAAGGTTAAGTATACTAATACTCAGCAAGTCTTACCCGTCGGTGATATCTACTTCACCAATTCTAGACCATGAAAGGCTTTTTGGCTACTGGGTTGCTTTTGCTAAAAAGTAACAAAGAGTAGGTCCTTACTTTCAAGATTTTAGCACAGGTTCTAGTAGGTTTAATCTTTACTACATTAGCCAACTAGTACAAACAAAGTTGTACAGCACAATTAATCAAGCATCATCTTCATCAACTTCCATCGTTAGGGATCTCATGACTAGTGGAGTAAGTAGTCTCGGGTAACGGTGAGAGGCCGACAATCGATTGATTTAAACCTTGCAAGGTAGACCCAAACACACGGTAGGTCGTCCCCGCAAGGACAACTTTCCCGTGCCGTCACCAAAAATCCTCGGGTCGGGATCGAATCTTACGGTCTTTGGTGCGGAGCTATCCGGCATGTCCCACCCGAAGCACACCCGAGTCACCATACACCACCGGTAGCTAGCCGTGAGAGCGAATCCCAAGAGTAGTAATGGTAGGATCCCTTGCCGCCTCATTAAGGTACTAGGCTTACCGGTCCCATACCCGACATGTGCTTAGTACGTTCAAAAACTTAACCCACATAACCACTGGACCGGAGCCCAGATCCCATGCTCTTACCACGTGAGCAATCCATTTGGGATATAATATGATTCCTATCTAGAAACCTATTCTCTCGAGTGAGGTCATCATCCGACTTGTAACGGTCCTATAGCTTAGCAGCTATCAACCTATCATACTAGTAGGGACAAAAGGTACCTAGGGATCATGCATCTAGGGTTTCATTCAACTCCTGAACGTAAATGCACAATCATCCATAGATATTTGAATAAAGAAATTTTAAAACTGGGTTAGATGCACCGGAGCTTGCCTTCGTCAGCTAGGTTAGCTCCGGGCACCCTCGGTGTTGAGTACTTCCACGTACTGCAGCAACGCTTCCGCTCCTCCTTCCTCGGTTTCCGGAACAAGGGAGTAATCTCCGTCCGGAAGATCTACACGGAATGCAATGCAAGTTTAGGTGATGTGATAGTTCGTTGTCTTATCCAACTTGGGTTGGTCATATTCACCTTAACAAGTATTTAGATAGTGTTTCTCTTTTAGGAAGGTTATTGGTTGTACATAGGTTATTCTTTTATTGAATATTTGGATAAAGGTTTTTATTATACTTGTCATTTCAAGTGAAAGCTTTAATTCCTTTTACCTTCACAAGCAGAGGTATAAATAATATTTTTATTTATGAATTAATTTCTTATCAGCGATAATATTTAATTATCTTTTAATTAAATTAGGAAATACTTCAAAAAGGAAAAAAAGAATTAAATAAGGGCTTTTCTTTATTTAATTTCTCTTTATTATTAAAAGGCTTTTAAGATTTCTATTAAGCAATTAAATTACCAAAATTTAAAGGAGTGTTTCTTAAGCCTACTAGCACCTATCCTGGTCCATTGGACCCACATGTAAGTGTTGGATGCTAGAAAATTAAATATTATTGAAAATAACAAGGGCTAGCTAGTGATTCATTTTAAATGCATACAAAAATAAATAAGCATCAAAATGACCCAAACTTTCTCATGCATGCTCTCTGGTCCTAAACAAGCCTAAAGAACCAGCATGTTCACATAAAAACCCTACTAATCTTAGCTTATTAATTTACAAAGGAATTCATGCATAAATTGAGAATAATTATTTCTGTTAATCCCAAAATCATGATTAATTCACAAGATGTGCATTTTCACATTACAAGACAGTGTGCACTAGTTGAGCTCAAGAACATAAACATATTTAACAAGAACAATCATTTATGCAGATTCTGTAGAAATGAAAAACATTTTTATAAAAAGCTTTACATCATAACTTTGTGCACTTTTTGGCATAGGAGCTATTCATGACCTAACACACAACATATCCAAAAATTAGCTACAGAAGATTTATATATTTTGAGATATTGCAGATCTAGGTTTTTCATATTTGTATTTTTCATGCAAAAACTATAAAGAATTAGCTCAGGCCGGAATAACAAAAGTTGTAGGATAATTCACAACGGATCCAACAAAATTGGTTTTACATTTTTCTGATTTTTCTGTGATTTTCTATGCAATTTACAAGAATCAGCCAAAGGGTTTTACTATTTGAGTTCACCTTTTGCAGCAGGGACCCTGGAAAGAATCGCTGCTTTGCAATGTGGTCCCTGGGGCGCGGTGGCTGGCGCGGCTGGGCAAAATCCGGCGAGCTCGCCGGTGCTCGCGGCCGGGGAAGGACGGGGGAGGGGTCTAGGGAGTGGCTAGGGGCGGTTTGGGTGCTCGGTCGGGGCGGTGATGGCGCGGCAAGCGGCTCGCCGGCGGCCATGGAGGGGCGGCCGCAGGAAGCCTGCTCCGGCGAGGTGAGGGCCGAGGAGAAAGAGTAGAGGGGTTTGGTAGCTTCCTTAGGTGCTTAGGCAGTGCGGGGAAAAGCCACTTGACTTGAAGCTAGCTCGCAACTGGAGCTCGTCGCGGCCGGGCGCAAGGACGCCGTGGCGCGACGCGGTGCGACGGGGAGGGGAGCCGTGTGGTGCGGGAACGGGCGGCGGCGCCTTTAAGGGGACGCGCGAGCGGGAGCACGGGAGAAGGGGGCGCGCGCGGGGCGGGCGAGGACAACCGGGCGGCCGACCGTACCACGTCGGGCGAGGAAGGACGTACGGCGCGCGCGCGGTTCGGGGCGCGAGCGGGGCGGGGCGGGGCGGCGCGGACTCCGCGGCGTTCCGGCGTGCGTGCCACCTCGGGACGGAGCGGGCTGCATTGGGAAGGCGCGGGGCGGCGCATGGACCGAGGCACGGCGGAGTGAGGGCGCGGGGCGGCGCCGGCGGGGCGGCGCGCGCGCGCGCCTGCGTGCGCACGGCGCGCGACGTCGCGACACGGCGCGACGTCAGCCTGCCGGATTTCAAACTGGCCCTGTTCAAATTAAGTTTTCTCCAAAAAATTGAATAAAAGTGCACAAAGAAATGAATAGGAAAGTTGTAGATCTAACTACCCTCTACAACTTTCAAAAAGGCCATATAGTGTTTTTCTCAACGGATTTTGCAGGAACGTCGTGCCAATATTGAATGCGGCACCGTTCGGGAAAACGGGGGGGTACTGTCAATCGATCAAGTTTTTCACCAATTTCCACCCAAAATTTGAAATGCCAATCTACATGAAAGTTGTGTCCCTCAACAAGATGGACAACTTTCATAAAGATAGAATTTTATGTGTTTAGGTGAATTTTGGGGAACGCGGCAAAAGTTCCAGACGACATTCGCTGACGTCAACGGTTAAGCCGGTTTTGACCGTGTCTTTGACCAAGGGTCCATTACGGGTGTGTGTAGGCTTGGTCAAGGGGTTCATTAGGGTTCATTGGCGAGGTTTTCGGGTGATGACCCAGGTTGACCTAGGTTTGACCGGGGTTTGACTGGTTTGACCCGGCTGATCCGGTCATTAGCGTTAATGACGGTAATTAAAAACCCGGGGCGTCATAGCCTACCCCCTTAAGAAGAATCTCGTCCCGAGATTTGAAATTACAAGGGGAGGTGAGGAATGGTTCTGGGATAGAGGTGTTACCTAAGAAATTCAGTTGGCTTTGCTCCATTTGAGGGCTCGGCTTGTTGTCGTAGTTGGAGATAGCGGATCCGGGGTTCTGCTTCTGCTGCTGGGGCTTCTGCTGTCTGGGGTTCGGGCACTCATTGGCAAAATGCTCGGACTGTCTACAATTCTTCATAATATAGCACAAATGGGGTTGAAGATCTCTGGGTTCGGAGATCGGTTGCTGGGTTTTCTCGATAAGGCGGAGCCTCTTCCTTTCCTTTTTCCTAGCTGACTTCGTGGCTTGCGACGGTGTTTTTCCCACGGGGAGTTGAGGGGCCTTGCTAGGGTTACAACTTCGTTTGCCTTCACGTGGAAAAGTCTCCGTACAGATAATTTCCCACTCACTTACATCTATTTCAGATAGTACTCGTTTACTGCCTTTGTTTGCCCTCTCTTCTGCCCTAAGATCCATTGGTAGTCGAGAAGGTGGTAATATTGATTCGGAGGCTTGGGGTTGCTCTTGATTAACATACTGTTCCAACAGATTGAACAAACGGGCTTGTTCAACCATAGAGGCAGATAAGGACTGAGAGAGACTGTCTGCCAAACTATTCTGATATGGTTTCCCATAACGTCCTTGGATAACATCGTACACTATCTGGTTCAACATGGAATTCTGCCCTTCTAGCAGTTGAGTTATGCCGACAATGGCGTTCATGTCCCTCTGGGTGGGTACTTCGGGTGAACAGGGCTTGGAAGGTTGAAGCTTCGATTGCATCGGTGGCATTTGTTGTAGTTGTTGAGCCATTTGCTGTTGTGTCTGCAGGAGCTGGCACAACACTTCGGTATGTGCTGCTACGAAAGCTTTGGTCAACATCGTGGGCGGCGGTAGCGTAAGATCACCACTACCCAATGCATTAAAACCATTGGGGTTATTCCATGCCGGTCGGAACATCTGAAAATTTAAGTCCCTAATTAGCACATGCTCGGAATCTCACCCATAAGCTTATAATTCAAACATATTCTACGAGACTCGTTCACGGTAAGCAATGCAAACCGGACATCCAAATAGTCACAAATCTCATCTTGGTAAAGCTTTGTCTACACACCTCATGATTGGGAAATGCAGATGGAACAAAAGGTACAAGGTGCTTTTCCTTACTACATCATCGCCGTTCGTGAGGAAGCGGGCGATGAATGTGCACATGCACAACTAATAGCAAACATAATCCTCCTACGATACAGAGGTACATCCCTAACAATGTCCAGCGAAACGACTCGAGCTCTTTCGAAGACGGGGTCATGGGTGGCAGATTGGATTGATTTCTGCTTTCGGTCTACTCCGAGCTTCTTCTTGTTGTCGAAAATGAAGATGGAGAACAGTTTGCTCGTGAAGATTGAAGTAGCTAGGAGAGGTGCTCTAGTGGCAAGTAGCCAGGCTAGCTAGAAGAAGAACAAGAACAGTGATAATGCCGAGCTCTGATGGAAATGGAGCTTTCGTATCGGCGGTTCCGGGTAAAAGGTTCCATTTTATAATCGCTGTGAGGCTGTAACGGTCAGTTGACCCAGTCGGGTATCTGGTGTATACAACACGGAGCTCGACAATGGTCAGCCCGTGAGGCATCGGCATCGTGGATACGGTTGCGAAATTGATGGTAGAGCGACGTCGTGGCGTCGTGCGGTCGTGACACTGATGACGATGGGGCTCAAAGGTCTAAATAATCGACCGTAATGGGAGGCGAAACAAGAAAAGTTCAGTGTACAACACTTCACGTCTGCGATAGCAACAAAGAGAAGCGTAGCAAAAATGCTTCGATCGATCCTGGGCGTACTTCCTTGTTCGATTTTGAGAATTTGAAGGTTAAGAGCACGGACCAAGAACGAATACACGATGGATGACTTCTCCATGTTGACTATTCGAGAACCTTGACTGCTCGAGAAAAATTTCTACTTTTACTGTTTCCACTTGGTTAGCAGGAAAAGGAATCGATGCTACAAGGTCGTGGAGATTCACGGCAAGGGACCAATTTGTCAGAGATTTCCAATAGACCATTACAAAGAAAGGAAAGCTAAAGACAGAGTTCCACAATCTCTTGTACGAAAGGTGACTTCAATTGGGAACTTTAAAGAATAATCTTGCTCACACCTTTACTTGTTTCGCAAATTTGGGGTTTTGACAACTCATTGTTTTGAAAGTGCAATACTTTTCAAGTTGATGCGATGCATATGCTGGTGCGGTATGGTGCTCATGATGCACGTTAGAATGACTCGGTTACCCATATGCGTTAATGATTGCAAGGGCAATCAAGGTAGAGAGGGGATCTAAATGGCGAGTCGCCTCCTCACAACCAAGATACCTAGCGCGCTCCTAGTGGCAGTCGGGTGGCTGCAGCACACCCGATACCCTAGGTTCCGTCGCGGCACCTTTGACTATGGGGTAACAACATCACCAAACAAGAGAGGTAGAGTAGGGGTACGGAGTTTCATGCGAATGCACGTTAGTATACCTATGCTTCCCAAATGCATATGCTATGCAGCGCATGCTCAAAAGCCACATTTTAATTTAAATCACAAGGTTTGAGCAAGACCGAAAAGAACAAGTTCAGGATTTAGGAATCGATTGGATCTTTGACTGGCACAAAATTCGTGGAGTACGGATCTTGATTGATCACAACTTAGCGTAAATAATGCCTTACGAACATCATTGCTGAAAGAGATATTTAATCCAGGCATTACATTGATGGGGGTTTTCAGAATTACCAAACAACATTTGGAATTACAGTGCAAACTAGCTGCAATGACAAGGTTCCTAGTCCAACCATCCGCAAACTAACCAAGAGCGGTTGTGGTACACTAGGGTTTCTTACAACTACTACACTCCTGCTACTCAGAACTTCTATTCCCAATGGACCAACTTCCAAGGGTGGGACCTTCTATGCTGAAGGACTACGGGGACTCGGGTCCATACTCAATTCCAGATTCACCTTGGATATCCTCAACATCTTCTTCTTGTGCTGGTCCAGGAATGACAGGTTCTAGGGGTGGAACGGCTAGAGCTTCCAGTTGATTTTCTAGTTCAAGCATATATTGATCGTTATGCTGCAACAAGAAATTCTGCTCATGTATGATCTCGGTTAACTTTTTTATCTTAGCCTTATCCTTTCGTCTTTCCTTCTTGAGAGTAGTGATCATTGCTCGGGCTTCCTTCAACGCTTGAGTTGAACACTCCACTTCCTTAACTTTGTATCTATATATTTGGTGTCTATAGAATACGCTTTCTCCCACCATTCGTTGGTATGTGTCGTACATGGCTTCTGAGAAGTGTACTGAGGTGACAAGATCAAGGCTATAGTGAGAGTTGCTCTGGGCTGGAAGGATAGTTTCTCGTTCACCACCCGGCGCAATGTGTCGCTCGGGTACCGGAATTACTTTGGCTGCAGAGTTGGCTATCTCGGCAGGGTGCTTTCCACAGAAAGTTGTGAGTGCTTCGAGAGCAGCCTTCTGCACCGTGTCGGACAAGTTTCTTCCGTGTGCCGTACACTCCCACTCATCCCAAGCAGGATTGGTCGGGCACACTGAAATCTTCACCTTCACTTCACAACGAAGGAGTTGGCCTGTGGTCATGACCTCACGTGTCGAGTACTCTGGGTAAGTGGTGTACCCAAAGTCCTTTAGGGTGTCCCACAAAAGTGCAGGAAAACCACCCTCCTCGAGGTAGTTCACGAGAGTCCATGATTCCACATCAGCCGACGTAGAGCCAGCGTTGTCCATCTGGACATAACGACAAAAGTGAGAATCAGTCGGGTGCGAGTGTACAAAGGTAACTCGATCCACGAGTACGGGTAAGGTCAAGGTATGGGGTAACCATGCATACTTAAATACCATCGTATGCTGAGCTCGAACGAGCAGGCATACCAATGATACATGGTCTGGCAATCGGAAACCGAACATCCTACTCAAACCAGAGTCCAACACTTCCCAAATTTGCGTAGTAACTTAGCAAGGTTATGGAACTCAAGTTGAGTATGCAAGGTTGAGCTAGAGGATTAGGGAAGGTGCTATTTAAGCAAGATTCCAGATGATTCTAAGAAGATAGCAAGGCAATGGTTGACTATCCGAGCATAATTTGTGGTAGACCAAGTTATGATCGCGAACTTGGGCGAGCAGAACGGAATTAGATTGAAGCGACCTAGGTTAAAATCACCTAGACGAAAGATTCTTGAACGAGGACAGCAATCTAAGAAACCACTCTAATAAATCAAGCATGACAACACGTCTACACCTAAAGAGGCTAATCAGAACAAAACACGCTATCACTAATATACCTTTAGAGAGCACGGAAACAAACGTGAGTTCAGTTTAGGTTCTTTCACGACTTTTAACATGATGCAAGACGTCCTATTCGTCCTCACAATGGCATTCAAGCCAAAACTCGGAGTTAGCGCCGGTGGCATGGCACATACACGTATCTCCTTGTAATAACTAGTCGAGATCTAGTCGATGCTTTCTTAGCGACTTACGAAACGAGGTTAGTGTACCTGCAGAAGACGAACCTTTCGTGCCAGCACGTCACGAAAGCATCCACATACATTACCGTTCACTATAGAAACGGTATCCATGCGTTAAGCCGCTGCATGGACAGCGTCCAACCTCGAACACCCTCCGTTCGAATGGAGTGTATCCTTGCCTCGCATGAGCGACATGCGGAATGCACACGTATGAAACACGTGGCGACACACAACTCACAAACAGACGCGAAGATGGGATCCGTGGAATGGATCACTCCATCAACCCTCGCAATTCCCGTGATGCGGAACAGCACACGTATGAAACACGTGGCTCATCTAGTTTGGTTGTGCAAGAAAGTAAGTCTGACATAAAGTAAATGTGCTGGAAGTTAGCAAAATAAACCATAGATTAATAAGCCACCTGAAAGAACCCAAAAATTCCCTCTAGGGCCTCTCGGTCTAGTTTATCCTTAACGGACCAACGTGTTTGCAAATTGAAACAATCTTGGTAGATTTTATTCAAAAATCATGTGATTAGAGTTGTTAATTAAACTCTGGTGCATGCAATCGCTCTGATGCCAACTGTGACAACCCGTCCAGGAAAATACCGTACTATCGCCTAAGACCGATCCACTTTGGTCATTAAGCAATAATAAAGTATCATCATGTCGTTAGTTGCCGGGTTAACGCCCGGTAAATCACTTGAAAAGCAACAAGGATCGAATATATGCATTAAAACTCACTCGAAGGCGAGTCCAGAAATACAACAACATTAATATCCAAATTCGTACCCCGAGGGGTTTATTTATTACAAACCATAGTTTTTGTCATGACGAAATAGTTCAGAGTTTTCGAAAGGCAGCGGAAATAAAATAGCGGAAGCAAAGACACCACGGGAGGCCATCCATGATGCTTTCAGTAGTCGTCCTCCACCCACTCCAGCTCCCAGCCGGGCGGATCTCTCCGGGCCACGCATCACCGAAGGCATTACTCGGATCAACACATTATAGCAAGGCCGAGTATACTAATACTCAGCAAGTCTTACCCGTCGGTGATATCTACTTCACCAATTCTAGACCATGAAAGGCTTTTTAGCTACTGGGTTGCTTTTGCTAAAAAGTAACAAAGAGTAGGTCCTTACTTTCAAGATTTTAGCACAAGTTCTAGTAGGTTTAATCTTTACTACATTAGCCAACTAGTACAAACAAAGTTGTACAACACAATTAATCAAGCATCATCTTCATCAACTTCCATCGTTAGGGATCTCATGACTAGTGGAGTAAGTAGTCTCGGGTAACGGTGAGAGGCCGACAATCGATTGATTTAAACCTTGCAAGGTAGACCCAAACACACGGTAGGCTGCCCCCGCAAGGACAACTTTCCCAGGCCGTCCCCAAAAATCCTCGGGTCGGGATCGAATCTTACGATCTTTGATGCGGGCTATCCGGCATGTCCCACCCGAAGACACCCGAGTCACCATACACCACCGGTAGCTAGCCGTGAGAGCGAATCCCAAGAGTAGTAATGGTAGGATCTCTTGCCGCCTCATTAAGGTACTAGGCTTACCGGTCCCATACCCGACATGTGCTTAGTACGTTCAAAAACTTAACCCACATAACCACTGGACCGGAGCCCGCATCCCATGCTCTTACCACGTGAGCAATCCATTTGGGATATAATATGATTCCTATCTAGAAACCTATTCTCTCGAGTGAGGTCATCACCCGACTTGTAATCGTCCTATAGCTTAGCAAGCCTATCAACCTATCATACTAGTAGGGACAAAAGGTACCTAGGGATCATGCATCTAGGGTTTCATTCAACTCCTGAACGTAAATGCACAATCATCCATAGATATTTGAATAAAGAAATTTTAAAACTGGGTTAGATGCACCGGAGCTTGCCTTCGTCAGCTAGGTTAGCTTGGGCACCCTCAGTGTCGAGTACTTCCACGTACTGCAGCGACGCTTCCGCTCCTCCTTCCTCGGTTTCCGGAACAAGGGAGTAATCTCCGTCCGGAAGATCTACACGGAATGCAATGCAAGTTTAGGTGATGTGATAGTTCGTTGTCTTATCCAACTCTGGGTTGGTCATATTCACCTTAACAAGCATTTAGATAGTGTTTCTCTTTTAGGAAGGTTATTGGTTGTACATAGGTTATTCTTTTATTGAATATTTGGATAAAGGTTTTTATTATACTTGTCATTTCATGTGAAAGCTTTAATTCCTTTTACCTTCACAAGCAGAGGTATAAATAATATTTTTATTTATGAATTAATTTCTTATCAGCGATAATATTTAATTATCTTTTAATTAAATTAGGAAATACTTTCAAAAAGGAAAAAAAGAATTAAATAAGGGCGTTTCTTTATTTAATTTCTCTTTATTATTAAAAGGCTTTTAAGCTTTCTATTAAGCAATTAAATTACCAAAATTTAAAGGAGTGTTTATTAAGCCTACTAGCACCTATCCTGGTCCATTGGACCCACATGTAAGTGTTGGATGCTAGAAAATTAAATATTATTGAAAATAACAAGGGCTAGCTAGTGATTCAATTTAAATGCATAGAAAAATAAATAAGCATCAAAATCACCCAAACTTTCTCATGCATGCTCTCTGGTCCTAAACAAGCCTAAAGAACCAGCATGTTCACATAAAAACTCTACTGATCTTAGCTTATTAATTTACAAAGGAATTCATGCATAAATTGAGAATAATTATTTCTGTTAATCCAAAAATCATGATTAATTCACAAGATGTGCATTGTGACATTACAAGACAGTGTGCACAAGTTGAGCTCAAGAACATAAACATATTTAACAAGAACAATCATTTATGCAGATTCTGTAGAAATGAAAAACATTTTTATAAAAAGCTTTACATCATAACTTTGTGCACTTTTTGGCATAGGAGCTACTCATGACCTAAAACACAACATATCCAAAAATTAGCTACAGAAGATTTATATATTTTGAGATATTGTAGATCTAGGTTTTTCATATTTGTATTTTTCATGCAAAAAAATATAAGGAATTTGCTCAGGCCCGAATAGCAAAAGTTGAAGGATAATTCGCAACGGATCCAACAAAATTGGTTTTACATTTTTCTGATTTTTCTGTGATTTTCTATGCAATTTACAAGAATCAGCCAAAGGGTTTTACTATTTGAGTTCACCTTTTGCAGCAGGGACCCTGGAAAGAATCGCTGCTTTGCAATGTGGTCCCCGGGGCGCGGTGGCCGGCGCGGGCGGGCAAAATCCGGCGAGCTCGCCGGTGCTCGCGGCCGAGGAAGGACGGGGGGAGGGGTCTAGGGAGTGGCTAGGGGCGGTTTGGGTGCTCGGTCGGGGCGGTGATGGCGCCGGCAAGCGGCTCGCCGGCGGCCGGGGAGGGGCGGCCACAGGGGGCTCGCTCCGGCGAGGTGAGGGCCGAGGAGAAAGAGTAGAGGGGTTTGGTAGCTTCCTTAGGTGCTTAGGCAGTGCGGGGAAAAGCCACTTGACTTGAAGCTAGCTCGCAACTGGAGCTCGTCGCGGCCGGGCGCAAGGACGCCGTGGCGCGACGCGGTGCGACGGGGGAGGGGAGCCGTGCGGCGCGGGAACGGGCGGCGGCGCCTTTAAGGGGACGCGCGAGCGAGAGCACGGTAGAAGGGGCGGCGCGGGCGGGCGAGGACAACCGGGCGGCGACCGTACGCGTCGGGCGGGGAGGAGGACGTACGGTGGCGCGCGGTTTGGGGCGCGAGCGGGGGCGGGGCGGCGCGGACTCCGCGGCGTTCCCGCGTGCGTGCCACCTCGGGACGGAGCGGGCTGCATTGGGATGGCGCGGGGCGGCGCGTGGACCGAGGCACGGCGGAGTGAGGGCGCGGGGCGGCGCCGGCGGGGGCGGCGGCGCGGCGCTGCGTGCGCACGCGCGCGCGACGTCGCGACATGGCGCGACGTCGGCCTGCCGGATTTCAAACTGGCCCTGTTCAAATTAAGTTTTCTCCAAAAAATTGAATAAAAGTGCACAAAGCAATAAATAGGAAAGTTGTAGATCTAACTACCCTCTACAACTTTCAAAAAGGCCATATAGTGTTTTTCTCAACGGATTTTGCAGGAACGTCGTGCCAATATTGAATGCCGGCCTGTTCTGGAAAACAGGGGTACTGTCAATCGATCAAGTTTTTCACCAATTTCCACCCAAAATTTGAAATGCCAATCTACATGAAAGTTGTGTCCCTCAACAAGATGGACAACTTTCATAAAGGTAGAATTTTAAGTGTTTAGGTGAATTTTGGGGAGCGCGGCAAAAGTTCCGGACGACATTCGCTGACCTCAACGGTTAAGCCGGTTTTGACCGTGTCTTTGACCAAGGGTCCATTACGGGTGTGTGTAGGCTTGGTCAAGGGGTTCATTCGGGTTCATTGGCGAGGTTTTCGGGTGATGACCCAGGTTGACCTAGGTTTGACCGGGGTTTGACTGGTTCGACCCGGCTGATCCGGTCATTAGCGTTAATGACGGTAATTAAAAACCTGGGGCGTCACAGCGGCGAACCGGCGTCCTTAAGGATGCAGGTTTATTTGGGTTGACCCAAGTACCCAATACCAAAAAAACAAAAAAAATAGTGTTTCTACCAATAGAGACGACCCATTTTTTTTAACATTTTGGGTTTCACAAGTGGGTAATTGGGTACCCTAATTGACCTCTTTGCTTTACGAAGACAGAGTAGAGGAGCCGGCCATGGCGTGTTGCTTCATCACGGGCGGCACGTAGCGTAGGCCTGTCAAGGACTGGTGGCGATTGGAGCTGCACAAGGTGCGCGAGGGAGGTGCACGCCCAGTACCACACGGAGCCAGTCACTCCCTCCCGTCGCTCCTGCGCTGCGCCGCCGGGCTGCCGGGAAGAAGACGCCGCCGCCGGATAGAAGACGAGCAGCGGGGCCACTGAGAATCGGCCCCAACTCCTCTGCTTACCCTCCCTCGTATCTCGATGTGGCGCAACTCCCCAGTGACGCGCCGCCGTCAGCGACCGGTGCTATGACGCGGACCTTGCAAGCGCCATCCTGGAGAAGCAGAGGGAAGGAGGGAGCTCCGGCCGTCGGCAGGCCGGAGGGCAGGAGGCCACGCGCCTCGCTTCGGCAACTCGTCGAGATACCCTCCAACTTCACCGCCCGAGCAACGAGATTGTGGTACGCTAGAGCGAAACCCGCCATCGGTCGTTTCTCCAGCGCGCGACAGTCGCTGCCTCCCCTCCCGCCAGGGCCCGCCATTGTCGACTCCACCTGTGCGGCGCCGTCGCTCCGTTGGCTCCTCCTGTCCTCCCGTGCCCGAGCCCGGCCACTGCTGCTGCCCGCTCCTCCCAAGCCCAGCCGCCTCCGTCCGCTCCTCTTCGGCCCGGTAGCCGCCGCCTGCCAGGAAGTGAGAGAGGCGTCGCGTGGTGGGAGTTGGTGGCCAGGGACGAGGAGGATGCCGCGGGGCAGAACCGCAGAAGACCACACATTCTGGGTTAACTGGTTACACTGGTTCCAAAACTAAAATTCATTTGGGCCAACCCAAAACCAATTATTATCTAGTTGGGTAGATTGGGTTAGTGTTTGGGTCAACCAATGGGTACCCACTTACATGCCTAGGCGTCCTCTCCTCGGCTGCGCATGCAGCCAGGATGGGCACGGTTACCTCTCATGCTGGCCATCATGTCCTTCGACGGCGGCATGCTGCTCGCCACTGTTGGATTAAACCTTGCCTGATCACCTACATGTACATACACTAGGGTAGTTGTTTTTTCTTCCTCAGCTAGTGCGCACGCTCTGGTCTTTGGAGTGTCTGAACCCTTATCAGTGGAACGAGCACCCGGGCAACAGACAAGCTAGGTGCTACTCACGGAACCTTTGATTACTAGCTAGGGATATAGGTGCACATATACATGTCATCAAATTCACGGATTACATAAAACAGCAGTTCAAATTCTGCTGCAGTCCTGCGGCTAAGTGGCAGTTTTGGCTGAACAACAAACATAGCAGCGCTTTCGAACGCGGGAGCATTGGTGTTCAGTGCTGCTTGTTCGTGACGTACACAAGGTGGCTGATGTTCGTCGGAGTAGTTCTGCAGGCACGACGTGGGTGGCGACAGACATGGGCGGTGAGGGAACGGGAATGAAGGGCATTGAGGTGGAGGAATTTCCACTATAAGTCAAAATTTTCCAAAATCCCCTTCAATCCCCCTCCATCCACTTGAATCCTCCATTTCCCAAACAAGTCTTTATGGGGTGGCCGCGGGCGGCCTTCGAGTGTGCCAGGAACTCGAGGCGGAGGAACTCGGGGATTGAAGGGGGACGAGGGAGCGACCGCATGCGAAGAGATGGGATCGACACAGGGAGGGATTGAGAGAGGGAGAGAGAGGAGATAATGGTGGTTGTTTGGATGGAGGGGTAAATAAGGCAAATTTACCCCAAATTTACCCTCAAGATGCCAAATATGTAGGTTAAATGTGGTGGGGGCGGGGCAAATGTTTTGCTCCTCTAATTCCATTCACCCCAAAAAAAGTAGCAAATTGGAGTAAAATTGTGGTGGACCCCAGCCCTCTCTCTCATCCACATCCACATTTACCCCTCAATCCAAACACCCCAAGGAGTAAATATTATTAGAGGCAAATGGAAGGGGCAAAACATTTGCCTTGGGGTAAACATTTACCCCTTACATCCAAACAGGCCCAATAAATTCCTATAATACCCTTTTCTCAATTAGTTAATTTGTAATTAATAAGGTGGTGGGAAAATTAAAATACCTATTACTTCCTAGTACTTCCTAATACTTCATAAGAACAGTAAAAGAGCTCTTGAGAAAAGTAAATCCACACTATTTCTATTATTTCTGCTCCCTTGTAATTGTCCAGTGTCCACAAATTCCAGTTTTGGCTCTCATGGTGAATTACAGCTCTTTTACAGTGCACCATATGACCAAGTTGTGGTATAAGATATGTCTTTTTTGGCTGAGTAAATCTATAATTATAAAAAATATATTATTTTGTTATTGTAATTGTTTCCTCTGAACATCTTTTTCAGACATTCTATTATTCACTTTTCACCGAGATAAATTTCTCAGTAATACCCATATACCACTCGTATATACCGACTAACTTTATCATCCAATGCCAACCGCTTTTTGGCCCCTGCCGAACGAATGCTCACAAAATTCATTGAAATATCAAACATTTACCAAAAGCAAACAACTGTTGCATAGAAAAACTATAGAAAGTTGACTAATAATGATTGGAAGGCAATAGAAAAATGCTTTGAGAAGAGATTAAGTGGGTAAAAAATTAATTTTTGCAAGAGGTAGGTTGTTGTTGATCAAGGGACTATAATTTAGTTAGATATTTAGTCTTTGGAGGGGTACTAAAATTAGTCAGCATTAAAGTTCTAATCATTAAATTGTTCTCTCTACCTCCATTTCTCTCTCATCTCTTCTCCCATGGTTTCTCTCTCTTCACCTGTGCCTCCGGGAACAACAGGTACAACGTCTGCGGAAGCCGGCGAGGAACCGAGCGAGCATGCTCCCCGGTGGGCGCATCTGCCAGAGAGCAGCGTGGGGAGCTCGGCGCGGGGGAGCGGTGGGCGGATCTGCCGAAAAGCAGTGTCGGTGCGGAAAGTAGTCCCGACACTAACTAGTAATAAGCGCTGAGATCTGCCTCTCGATGGTCGGTGCTTAGCAACTAAGGACACTTGGTTTATCCTGGTTCCGGCCGGGGCCGTACGTCCAGCAGGGGTGTGCTCGAGGCACTGTATTGCTTCGCACCGGGGTGCCTGTAGAGGGGTGGCTACAAGTGAGGCAGGAGAGGAGGTGTGGCCTCCAAGTCCCAAAGGATGTGATTGAGGCGAGTGCCAATATCGTGGGGAAGGCGGAGAGCGTGTAAGCGATCGTTATCCGTCATCCCGTGTCCCCCTGCGGGGGGGGGGGGGGGATCGCCTCCCTTTTATAGGCCAAGGAGAGGGCGATTTACAAGCATGCCGCACTATTTCGCTAAGTGTGGTGGTATGGCGTACAGTGTCGTGGAGTTGACGGCTGTCCTGGCGAATGTTGCTCCAGTCACAGCGCCGTGGCGTGTCCAGTGTTTGAATAGGGGCGACTTCGAGGGTGGAGGCGTGATGGTTGACCGGGGCATCTCCAGGCGGGCTCGAGGGAGCCGTTGACGATGATCCGTACGAGGTGCAGTAACAGGCGTGGCGGCGTCCCGTCCCCGCGTGTTCAACAGTGTTGGAGTAGTTGTAGCAGTGCGCGGCGTGGTGCAGCAGGGGCGGGGATGGCCGCACAGGGCTGACAGCGACGGGGATGGCGCTCCCGCCGGCCTGACGTCACGATTTGACCCTGCGGAGTCACGAGAAGAGGGCTCGAGGGTGCGGCCGGCCCCCCTTCGAGGGCACGGCGCGTTAGCCGTACAAGAGTGGGTGGCATAGTGTCGCGGAGCTGACACCGGCCTCGTCGCACAGTCCCCCACAGTGGCGGGGATGGGCTCCCCCTAGGGAGTTGGCGGAACAGTGTCAGGGCGTGATTCCCAGGCGCGTGGTGGCGCAGCTCTGCCGTGTCAGAGAATTAAATACCCGTACACGCGTGCGGGAGCAGGTGCGCTCGTGAGGGGACCTCGAGCGAGGCGGACCCCGCTCGAGGGAGGCGGGGACCCTCGAGCGAGGCGGACCCTGCTCGAGGGAGGCAGGGACCCTCGAGCGAGACGGACCTCACTCGAGAGCGGCGTGAGCCCTCGAGCGAGGCGGACCTCGCTCGAGGGGGTGCTTTGCTGGGCCGCTTCGGTGGGCCGCGGGGGCCACCACGACGTGGATCGTGTTGTGTGTATATTTTGTGTTAGGCCCAAGGTTGGGTTTGCGTTTTATGTTTTTTGCAGGTTTTAAGCAGGATTCCCCCCGATTTTTTAGGGGACCCTCATGGCTGTCCCCGACAGTAGCCCCCGAGCATCTGCGGGTGTACCGGTCAGGTTCCCGCAGATGCTGGAGCCTACTGATAGGACGCTCTTCCCTCCCGGTTGCAAATGCCTTTCCGTGGGGCCGCGTCGGCGGACCCGCGGGCCCTAGCCCCGAAGCCCTGCGGGGAGCGTGAGTGCTCTGCGGGGGGTTTTCTCGCGGAATCTTATCAGCGGCGGGGTACGTGTCTCAACCGGCATCGATGATGTTTCAGCCGGCTTCGGTGACGCACGCGCAACTGATGTCTTTCGCGTTCGGTGCATCCCAGGAGGTGTAGCCGTGCGTTGAGCCCCCGAGCCTGGGCCCATTCGAGGTGATCGGGGTGAGCTCTTCGTCTTGTTTTAAAAGCACCCTCGCCGTCCCTCCGCGGGACGGAGGGTGAGGTCTCCAAAGCCCCCATCGATCGGGTTGCGGATTGTGGATTCCTCGTCGAGCTGTTAGCGGGTTGTTCAAGTGGACGCCCATGCCCCGTTCGATAAGGGTAGGCTTGTGGTCCGGAGACTCGTCCATTAAAGCGCTTGCGCGGGATTGCTAGGTGGGGCTCGGTCCCGTTCGCTAGGGATCGAGGGCGCGGAAGCTCTCCCTCGGTGGGATCCCCCGGCTAGCTGCCCTCGCTAGCTCTCGAACATGACATGTGGGGCGCCCTCGAGCCGACGGGCTCGAGGAAAGGCTCGAATGCGCGTGCCCTCGTCGCCCCTGACTCTGGCGATCTGGGGCACCTGTTCGAACCCTTCGAGGGTCAGGTTTCAGACCCCTGATCAGTAGGGCCGTGCGGAGTAGCACCTGAGTGCTCCCTTCTTTTCGCACCTGCGTATTTCGAGGTTTCTCAGCCGTGCCGGCCCTCGAACCGCTGGTCAGTAAACTTCGTAGATCGAGGGCACCTGTGGCGCCTGTTTACTTTGAACAGGCTTTGAGGCCACTGGTCGGTAATCGCACCCTTCGAGGGTCGGTTTTGTCTGAGCCTCGGGCTCGGGCCGCTCGAGGGTCTTCCTTACTTGGTAAGGGACCGGGCCATTTAATGCCCGCAGTCGCGGCTGCAGTCAGGCGCTGCAGGCGCGCCTTTTCAGGCGCCGCGGCCGCGCGCGTAGTGGGTGGAGTGGGCGGGCGGACGTGACCGCCCTGCCGCGGCCCTCCGGTTACCGCGCCGTGATGATGGCGCGCGTGCAGACGTGCGGCCGCCGCGGTCGTGGTGGCTCCAGCTCGTCAGCGAGGGAAATTTTCACCTGCAGTTAATGCGTGCGGGGTGTGTGCTTCGGAGAGCACGCCCCGAGGATCTATAAATCCAATATGGGGGTGAGACTGTTTTTTACCTTCGCACTTAGCGTTTGCCATCCTTGCCTCTCGTGCTCCTGCCCCCGAGCTGTTCTTGCCTTTGCGCCTCTTCTCTAGAGCCGTTCTTGCTTCTCATTCCTCGTTCCCTCGCCCATTCGTATGGCTCCCCAGCAGTCCATCACCGTCATTGACCCGCCGGCATGGGAGCGCTCGACGGCGACGACGCTAATCTCTGAATCTGCTGGTGGCCGGCGGCCAGCTGGCGGCGAATGTGGACGGGCAGCCCACGGAGTGGATCGTGCCGTCGGAGAGGGACCAAGTTCCCAACCCACCGTTCGGCTACGTCGTCAGCTTCGTCCGCTTCCACGAGCGCAGCTTCACGGCGCCGGTGAGCCGCTTCATGGGGGCTCTGTGCTACCACTACGGCGTGGAGCTGCACAACTTCACGCCGAACGCGATCTCGCAGGCGGCCACGTTCGTCGGCGTCTGTGAAGGCTTCCTGGGGATCCCGGTAAATTGGGATCTCTGGGTCCACCTCTTCTACGCGGAATTGCACACGCTGGCTACGTCGGAGCCGAGGACCCGCCGCGCGGCGCGCGCCGGCAGCTTGTCGCTCGCGTTGCGGACCTCACGCAGGGAGCAGTACATCCCCTGCACGATGACCTCGAACAACGCGTACTGGGAGCGGGGGTGGTTCTACCTCCGCAACTCCGACCCCGTCCTCCCCCCCTACACCGGCAAGGTGCTGAGGGAGAAGGCCATCTCCTGGCACCACGGGGTATCTCCGCCCTCGCACCAGGCGCGGCTAGACTCGCTCTTGGCCGCGTTGAAGCACCTAGCGGACCGCGGGCTGACTGCGGGGTGCGTCCTCGCCAACCTCCACCACCGGCGGATCGTCCCCCTGATGGAGAGGCGGCTCCGCATCTTCGAGATGGATGAGGACGTGGACCCCGTCACGTTGGCGGAGTCGCGGCTGCTGCGGGACCTCTTCCCGCGGGAATACGCGACCACCCGGGCGCGGCGCGCCATCGACCTCAGGCCGGGGCGTTGCGATAACGCGTGCCTGTGGGCGTTTGCTATGCTCCCAGTCGGCCAATTGGTGAGTGAATTTCTTGTTTTCCTTTATTGTTCTGCTGGTCTTTGGGTCGTCGGCGTGTTTTGAGGCTTTGCCTGATCCCCGCAGATGGTGCGTGTGAACACCGCGCGGTCCGACCTGATGAGGACATGACACTCATGCATACGACCACGATTAGTGCATGGAATGGAGTAGAAGAAGTCCAACAAGGGTTTCCAAGTCAAGAAGGAGGTCCAAGGTTAACCCGGTTCGAGTCCCCGAGGTGGAGGCCAAAAGCAATTCAAGTTCGAGTCCAGTTTGGAGTCCAAGAGTAGTGCACAATAAAACAGATGCCCAGGTCGCATACGGAGTCAGTTTTGGACGTTCTATATATGGTTGGAAGCAGAATTTCATAGAGCTTCCAATGGCACCGGTCTCGTGACAAAATTCGTCCCGAGTCAACGGGAATCGTCGAAACAAGTTGACGTCGAGAATCTGCCAAAGTGCTGCGTCGACAGTTTGGTTGGGCCTTAGGCCCAAGTTGGGGGCGCCCCACCCCTGGTCGCCCCCAACCCTAGGACGCCCCGTCTCTTATATTTTCAGTAGCCGTCGCCTTAGAAACTTGAGTTTGATTTATTTGTTAGCCTTAGCTACAACCGAACAGCCGCCATCGTGTAATTCAGACTCCACCTTCGAGTGATATTAAGATTGCTCGCCTCAGATTCTTGTTCGTTCTTCGATTGCGCACAGGAATTGATCTTCGTGATCAGGCTGATCTTGCGCCAGCAAGGTCAGTAACCATCGGGAGTCGGTTCAGCGATTGCATTGGCGCTTCGAGTCTCGCTCGTCGTAGTCGGATCATGAGGATCAACAACCACCAAATCGGATTTATCTCCACTCACCGAAAGATCGGACACTCCCCCTCTATCAAGTGGTATCAGCTTTCCAGGTTGATCGGTGAGTTTATCGAGTGTTTTCATTACCCACAGTCCACAAAACCAAAAAAAAATATTATTCTAGGTTAGATCCTTATCCCAGCAGCCTGTTTTAGTCTCGCACTTTCATTCAATAATTTGCTTTGTTGAATTTATGTGCTTGTTCATCAATTGTTGCTGGTTATTTTTTTCTCTCTGATCTAACCCTAGTTTCGTTGCCGCCGTTTCTTCTTTATGCTCCGCTGCTCTCTTTTTCCCCCACACGCAAAAGCCCCTCAGGCTGTCCTCGCGCAAGCACTGCACCCTTGCGCCGTTTCTTATTTCCCACCACGCGCCGAACTCCCCACTCACGCCGACCCCTGGTCGCACAACGCACGCGCCGCTGTTTTTCCCCACGCGAAACCCCTTCCCTCGCGCCTACTACCCCATCACGTCGCGAATCCTCCCGGCCGTGACTCGGGCACGCGCCACGGCCCCCCGCCCTTCCGTGCGATCCTTCCTGCTGTGTTTGGTAACATATAAAAAAAGAAAGGAATCAAAAAAAAGGAAAGTTAAACAAAAGGGACGTCAAATAAAGAATCAATCAAGAAAGAGAAAGACAGGGAAGGGAGCAGGACTCCTATCCGGACTCTACCGAGCCTCTGCGTGCCAGTCTTTTTTTTGGGTCGCGACCTGCCGTGGGTGTCCCACCCTTTCACTGCGGTTTTTTCCCTCTTCGCTTTTCTGCCGGGGCAACACCGAGTCTCTTCTGTGTCGTGTCCTCTTGGTTCACGATCCCCTGGCAACGTTTTTCTTTTCCTCCACGCACACCACAAACTTCTGACACATGCCCACCAGCACCTCCCCCTCCCACGGTTTGCTTTTTTTTGCCTCATCCACTTTTGCACTTGTTTCCAGCAACATTTGATCGTGTTTAGCACTATAATTCAACTTCGCATTATTGTTTGATTGTGCTAATCCTTCAATTGAGTGCAGCCTTCCCAAAACTCCACAAAGTTCTACGCGGAACAGGTTTCGTTTCGCCAGACAATCGCTCCTCCAATCTTTCGCAGGTTCCACCGGTTGGTTACAGGTCGCCCCTGTGTGCTTGGTAAGAACAGATAAGAATTTGATAACAGCATTGTAGTGAGCACCTTGTGAGCCATTACACCCCTGTTTTGTTGTCGATTTTGTTTTTTTGTGTTTGTGCTAACAATGGCAGGCGACGATAAGAGGGAAGACCAACCGCAGGCCACAAAGACCAAGCTCGACACCATTGCATCACATCTCGATGCAATGAAAACACTGATCACGGGTTTACAGAAGGTGGTCGACGCTGGAGACCTCCATGGACACGCCCGTTGTGCGTCCATCCGTGGTGGTAATGATTCTTTTTTCCATTTACAATTACACCTTACCATGGCAAATATGATCCAGCTGCATATATTGATTGGGAATTAGAGGTCGAACAGAAATTTTCATACCATGATATTCCTGCTGTTTCTCAAGTTCAAACTGCTATTAGTGCATTTACTAATTTAGCTTTATTTTGGTGGCATCATGTGAAGGACCGATAAGGCGACCGAGAGAGGGGGGGAGTGAATGGGAGCCGATAAAAATTCTTCTCGAGGGAGATTGAAACTCCGACAAGACGAACTAGCTCGGTCGAACCCCCGAAATCACACGCTCCGCACTTCTACCTCCCGTTTGCCAAAACCACGTAGCCACTGGAGTGCTACTGGTCCTAGGAACAAACTCTACCAGCAACCACAACACACACGCAGCACCGTCAGCGGAAACAACTCGAAAACCGGCTAACCAGAGGGGGCGGTTAGACCGGGTATAGGGGGCGGTTAGACCGCCTCCACACGGCAACCAAGAAATCCTCCGAAACGCCTCTTCCGAGCACCAAAACACAGCACGGTTTCACCAACGAGAGATCTGCGGTCAAGGCCATGCTAGCTACCGGAAAATCTTGGCGAAAACCAAACCTTCACCCAAGGGCCTAGGGGGGTTAGACCGGCTACACGGGGCGGTTTAACCTCCCGTACCCGGCAACGAACTCCAACCAAGAACACCTAGCAAAGCTGCGCAAGAACGGCTCCAAATTTCACCCGGACACTCCTCCGATCAAGGCGAACGAACTCACGGAGGAAAATCCGGCGAAACAAAACTTTGACCCGGAAACACCCGGGCGGTTAGACCGCCCCCCACAGGCGGTTAGACCGCCCCTTCCGAAACAGGAACCCGCGGGTCAAACCTCAACTTCCTTGCGCTCAATCTCCCGAATCACTCCACGGATTGCGGCCAAACTTCGGGGATAGCCGGGTTACCTCCGGGCAACCTCTACCTCAAAGGAATCGACCCGAAACGCTCACAATCAAGAGGAATCGAAGAAATCGCTTCTCTAGGTCAAGAACTCGCCCAACTCGAAAAACCACCAAATCGAGTCCGATTCAAAGGGGATTTGGGGGCAAAGTCACCGGACCAAAGAGGCACAAGAACCTCATACGTGACACCCACCAAAAACCCCAAGAAATCGTTCTCAAACACCGCCAAAAAGAGCTCCGAAAATCAACATCAAAGAGACGGGAAAACCACCATCAAGAACCACGCCGAACCTTCTATACATGCCATGAATGGTTCGTACAAGGTCTAGTTTGCCACCCAAACATCCATCCCTCTCTCTAGATCTCACATGAAGCTCTCAAACTAGCCTTCTAAAAAACCTAGGGAAAATAGAGAACGAAAATGGAAAAACGAAATGAGCTAGGGTTCCAAGAGTTGGCTGCCAACCTCTCACCTCTTGGGTTATATAGGCGGCAACCGAATGTCTAAAATGCCCCTCTCTACTAACTAGGGATACATGCCCCTCAAGGACGGATTTGGAATTCTTGATGTCTTCACCATCGGACGGATGCCCGGCGACCGCACCTCGCGTAGCCTCGACGCACGCCTTGCGATCCCGACGCGTGTCCTCCGCTTCGAAGCTTCTCGGCGCGGCGGCCGGGCGGTCGGACCGCCCCCCACGGGCGGTTAGGACCGGCCCGGTGGATCCGACCGGCCCCGGGCGGTCCGACCGCCCTCCTGGGCGGTTGAACCGGCCTGGGTGGCCGCACCTCCTCGTCGAGTCTTCGGCCTCGGTTTTGTGGCTCAACCGAGTAACCCGGTGGTTTTTACGGTGAACCACTGCAAACCCCGCGAACTCGGTGTAGCCTCCGCCAATCTCCACTCATGACTTGGCTCCCACGTAGTCCCGGCTCGCCCTTGGTTTTGAGGCTCTACCAAGAAACCGTCCACGACTTCATCTTCTTGTTCATGCCACCATGCGGCCCGCACTTGACCCCCGCCGGCCACCGGGTCCCTCGAACGAAGCCTACTTGTCTTCTCCACACCCGGAGGCCTCACCGCAACGACCTTTCGCGCTTGTTCTTCACCCGCACCAACACGAGTCAAGCCGCAACCTGCACCTGCAATACTTAGCCAAGAATCAGTCCACACAACGTTGTCAATCACTCATCACACAAGGAAGCGACCATCCACCGGTCCTCGAACCACACATGGTCCTCAATCTCCCCCTTGATGAGTGCATTGACAACACACTCACATGAAGTAACATAAGAGAAAAGGAAAAGAAAAGAAACAAATAAAAAGAAACCCCAACAAGCGATCGAAAGCCAAAGAAAGGCAAAGAGCAAGATCACTTGAAGAAGACAAGTCTCGGACCCCTTAGGCAAGGGCAACGGCTCGACACATCCGAGACAAAACGCGGCTCAAGCAAAGAGCGCAAACCACCAAAGCAAAACTCGAACACCACAAAGAGCTCCCCCCGCACAAATGCAAGCTCCCCCGAGCCACAAGCACACTCCCCCCGAACACATGCATCAATGCAACTCGGGAATGCAACAAAGAGCAAAAACTGCTCACACCGCCCGGGCGGTTAGACCGCCCGCCCAGGGCGGTTAGACCGCCCCTGCCCGAACGGACCGCCCGGGGGGGCGGTTAGACCGCCCGAAGAAACCGACCCCGCACCAAACTTCTCAAAAACTGCCCGAAACAATTGGAACACCTTCCAAACACTCCCGAGTGCCCAAAACATGCACAAACTTCTCCCCCTTGTTGACAATGCATGAATCAAGGCAAAATGCGAAAACTTGCAACATATAGCTTCTCGAATATACAAAATTCATCACAAGGAGCTACACAAGTCCAAATGAGCAAGTTAGATACTCGACAGGTTCGTAAGGACCTTAACTACGTGATCACCAAGTTTCACAACCATTGGACAAGGCTAAAAAGGATTTTAGTAATTTTGCGAAAAGTTACTCCCTCACAAGCAAATACCTAAACATGAGCAACACATATCAAAATGGCAAAGCCACTCAAACTTCATGCTAGGACAGCCATTCTAATCATAAGACCATCATAAACACCCAAAAGCACCTCATGTCATGTCAAAGCCACCGAGCCATGTGCCTACTTCTATGTATGAGACTTCTCATTGGTAGGCATCATGCAACGGTTTAGCACCCAAAGCAAATTAATTTCAGCACATATGACATGGGAACATATTTTCCAAGCATTTTTCATTTCATTTTCAGATTTGTAAATGGTACATGAAATGTCTTTGCGACAAAAAGGAACTTATGCCCCTCCACAAGATTAAGCAAGAGGGCTAAACATTCATGATGGCAAGCGAGCCTTTGGCTCCATATGATCAATAAACTAGCTATCCAACCACAAAGTAAGCATAGCAAAGCCACTAAAACATGTCAAGATCATATATAGGCATTTACGCATGAGAGAGCATGTATATGACATTTCTCAAAAATTAGCCATCAACTATGGATCATTCAACAAGATCATCAAGAGCTAAGCCAAACTAACCATAGCATACCAAACAAGCTCACAAGAACATATATAACAACCCATGGTAAACAATGTATATAGGAGAAGCTTTTCCTATCCAATGCATATGATACAAAATGCATGCAATCTAAGATACAAGGATGCCTATACATCATGTTACATATGCCATGCCAAATGCAAGAAATGCACAAAGGAAAGCTATACATATGCTACAAACCGGCTCCTCGAGGGGAGGCAAAACGGGCTCGACACCACCGGCAAAAGAAAGCCCCCACACACCCAACTCAAGAAATTAAACATACACCAAGTTCCCCCCGCAAACGAGTGAAAGTTGCTTGATCTAGGGGTTTGGTGAAAATATCGGCTAGTTGGTCATGTGTGGGTACATGGATCAAGGCTATCTTCCCTTTCTCTACGTTGTCTCTCAGGAAATGATACCTCACTTCTATGTGTTTGGTTTTGGAATGGAGCACTGGGTTCTTTGCAACGCTTATGGCACTCGGTGCTATCACATTGAAGTGGGACATGGGTATACTCCTCACCAAAGTCACTCATGGTGTAGGTGATCCAAAGGAGCCGAGAGCAACAACTAGCGGCGGCAACATACTCGGCTTCGGTCGTGGATTGAGCAACACTCGACCGCTTACGAGAAGACTAAGACACCAACGAAGAACCCAAAAGCGGCAAGTCCCGGAAGTAGACTTCCTATCCAACCGACACCCGGCAAAATCCGCGTCCGAAAAGCCATGAAGCGCCAAAGAAGAGGACGCGGAGTACCAAAGGCCGAAGTCGGGAGTGTGACGCAAGTACACGAAAATTCGCTTCATCGCTTGCCGATGCGAAGTCCTCGGAGACGCTTGAAAACGAGCGCACGGACACACCGAGAAGCGTATGTCCGGCCTCGTCGCCGTCAAGTAGAGGAGTGACCCGATCATGCTCGGTACTCCTTCGGTCCACGTGTTCACCTTCCTCGTCCGCATCAAGAGCCGTAGTCGTACTCATCGGCGTCGTCATAGCCTTGGAGTCCTCCATCTTGAATTTCCTCACAATGTCCTTGGTGTACTTAGCCACGGTGCACAAATGTTCCTTCCTTTGATTGCTTGATTTGTAGCCCAAGGAAGAAGCGCAACTCACCCATCATGCTCATCTCGAACTCCCTGCTCATATCATCCGCAAACCTCGCAACAAGAGAGTTAGACGAGCCACCAAAGACAATATCATCCACGTACACCCGCACAATCGAATATCTCCGCCCTGCCTCGCAAAAACAAGGTCCGATCGACCTTCCCCATCTCAAAACCTCTCTCAAACAAGAACCCCCTCAACCTCGCCATACCAAGCTCTAGGCGCCTGCTTCAACCCATACGGCGCCTTCCTCAACTTGTACACCGGTGGGGGTACTTCTCACTCTCAAACCCCGGAGGTCGTCTCACATACACTTCTTCCTCCAACACTCCATTCGAAAAGCACTCTTCACATCCATTTGGTGCAACTTGAACCCTTTAGCCACGAGAAAAGGCTAGAAGGATCCTAATCGCCTCCAAACGGGCTACGGGAGCAAAGGTCTCCTCGTAGTCGATCCCCTCCTTCGACCGAACCCCCGAGCAACAAGTCTCGACTTGTTCCTCACAACCTCACCCTTCTCTCCCTCTTTGTTTTTCCACACCCACTTTGTACCAATCGGCTTACACCCCGGGGGAGGGTCAACCAACTCCCACACCGATTCCTCTCAAAGTTCTCCAACTCCTCATGCATCGAGTTAACCCAATTGTGATCGGATAGTGCGTGTCCAATGTCTTTGGGCTCAAAAGAAGCAACAAACGCAGCATGAGCAAAATGGGAATTGTTTCGAACCCTCGACCGTGTAGTGCGTTCATTCATGTCGCCGATGATCCTCGAAGCCGGGTGATCCACTTGAACTCGTCGGGGAGGTTCTCGCCTCGAAGCTATCTCCCCCTCAACATCGCCTTCTCCTCGTTCTTGATTTGTCGTCGTAGGTGTAGCGAGAGGGTCCATCCATCATCGTAGTCGAAGTAGTGGGTACATGTCCGGCCGGGGGCACCGCACCGCCATCTTCATCATCACCATGTTCATGCTCCTCCTCCCGAAAGATCTCCTCGCCAAGCTCATCATCACCGCACACTCAAAGACAAGCTGACTACGTGGCTCTGTCTCGTCGAAGGTTACCTCGCAAGTCTCCACGATTTGGTTAGTTTCAAGATTGAGCACACGATATGCTCTAGAATGAGATGCATAACCAAAGAAAATGCCATCGACAGACCTAGCCTCAAACTTATCCAACTTCCTGCCTTTCTTGAGAATGAAACACTTGCAACCAAAGACATGGAAGTGACTCACTTTGGGTGTGCGACCATGCATCAACTCATAGCATGTCTTCTTCTTGTGCACTCTGAGATATATTCTGTTCGAAACATAGCACGCGGTATTCACCGCCTCAGCCCAATACCTCCTCGGAGTCCTATGCTCATCAAGCATCGTCCGAGCCATCTCGCACAAGGTCCTGTTCTTCCTTTCCACAACACCATTCCGGGGAGGCGTATACGGACTCGAAACCCGGTGCTCAAGACCCAAGTCATGACAAAAAGTTTCAAAACGAGAGTTCCCGAATTCCGAGCCATTATCCTTGCGGATAGCTCGTATGGCATCTCCGTGCCTCTCGTTCCTCAACCTCAAGACTAGATCTCGAACAAAACCAAACGTCTCCCCCTTCTCCTCAAGAAAGAACACCCACGCATACCGAGAAAAGTCGTCCACCACAACAAGGACATACCACTTCCCACCCGCGGATCGCACACGAGCCGGGCCAACAAGGTCCATATGGAGCGGCTCGCATGGACGCTCGGTCATCACATCGGTGAGAGGCGGGTGAGAAGAGGCCACCATCTTGGCATGCCTACACGGAGCACAAACCAACTCTTTCTCAAGCCTCAAACGTGGCAATCCTCGGACCAAATTGAGTTTACTCAAGCGAGACGAAGGTCAAAGCTCAAGTGACCCAACTTCCTATGCCACCTCCACAACTCACTCGAAGAACCGGCCAAGAAACAACGCTCAACACCCGAAGACCGAGAAAAATCAGCACGAAACACCCGACCCTCGGGAACGACCATACAAACAAGGTCCCCTCGAGAGTCCACAATCCGAGAACCACCGGCCGAAACAACACCTCAAAGCCCTCATCCAACAACCGAGACACGAAAGCAAATTGTACCCCAGCGATTGAACAAGAGCAACACGCCTCGAGTGATCTTGTCACTCACTTTTATCTCACCTTCCGAAAGCACACGCCCACGCCCATTGTCCCCAAAGGTGATGTACCTCTTCGTCACCACGGGACGAGACTTGAGAACCACCCCCTGTCTCCGGTCATATGCCTCGAACAACCGGAGTCAATCAACCAAATGTTCTTCAAGTCTCCCACACGAAATTCAAAAACAAGCACGTGAGCGAACAAACGACTCGAAGATCGGGGTTAGTACCAAAGGAGGAAAACCGGTGCGTCGAGCCATTTGCTCGAAAGTGGGGTTAGCACCAACCAAAGCATCTCTCCTACCAAAGCTACCTCCACGAACACCACCTCGGTAACCACTCCGAGGGAACCACCCCTCACTGCCTGGAGGAGGACCAAAACCACGGAAGACAACCCGTGGAGCGTCCCTCCTCTCCTTCTCAAAGCTACGACTCTTCTCATCCCCGTAGTGACCTCGAGGGGGAGAATGCCTAGCAACCGACCACCGCTTGTCTTTCCGGACCAACCACCGGTAACTCCACCTCCGGACACCGAAACCTCTCGACTCACCACCTCGAAAACCACTCCGCCCGAGGTGCGGGGGGGGCGGTTAAACCGCCAGCCGGGCCGGTCTAACCGCCCCCCTGCGGGCCGGGCGGTGTCCGACCGCCTAGCCGGGCCGGTCCGACCGCCCCCTCCGAACGACTCCTCGGCCGCGAGAACTCGCATCTCCCCATGCCGGAACACTTCTTACCACAGCCTTACCCCTGAGCAGTGGCATACGAGGCTTAGGTACACCATAGGAAGGGTTGTACCTATCCTTGTTCGCCCACTCCTTTGCCATCCTCTCTTCCCGCTTCCTCTTGAAGCAAAACTCATCCTTGTGACCCTCCTTCCCACAATGGCCACAACGGAACCTCACAAGCTTAGGTTTTGGCTTGGATTGGGGCTGCTCGCTTGGTTTCTCTCCACTCAACTCCTCCACCGATTTCTCCTCACTTGCCTTCTCTCTCACTTTCCCAAAGAACACTTTCCCCGAAGTGCTCACAAACTTGATGGGCTTTTGGAGATCATTTGTGGGTGTAGGAAATATAGGTGGAGCCGGGGTTGTGTCTAGTCGGTTCCTAAGATGGTTGGGTTTTGGAGGGAACTCATTCTTGTGGTGGGTTTTTGGTGGCTACGGGATATTCTCTCCACTTCCCTCACCAACCTTGTTTGCTCCAAGCCCCTCACCATCTTGCCTCTTAAAGGCCTCGATCATCATCCTCAACCGAGGCTCGTGACCGGACAACCAACCCATCAACTTCCTCAAATCATCATTCTCATCCCGCAAACGATCAACATAATGTGCAAGCTCCAAATTTTTCAATGCATGCATTTCACGGGTAGAGCAAGATGTAGGCATGGGTTCCTTCAATTTAGCCTCGAGCGAACTAGTGTAAGCATGCAACTCATCAATCTTAGCATGCAAAACGGGGCAAGAAGTGCAAGCACCTAGCAAAGCAGGTCTAGACTTAAGCTCGGCCACTTCAACCCTAAGCACATCTAGTTCCTCACACTTGGAGGCATGCTTCTCCTTAAACAAAGCAAGATCGGCAAGGAATATGGAGCAATCAAGCACAATCATTTTCATCGGCAACAACGGGGCTAGCCTTAAGCGAATCAATCTCAAGCTTGCTATCAAGCACCCGTGTCTCTAGCTCGACCACTCTAGTCCTAGCATCCTCGAGTGAAGCCCTAAGCTCTTTCCTCATTTTCTTGGCCTCTCTAAGCATATCATCACGATTATCAAGCAAAGAGCCAAGCCTCTCATTCTCCCTGGCGCAAGAAAGGAAGTTCATCACGCACCTCGTCGTCGGACTCGCAGTCCGAGTCGCTCTGTGTGCTCTTCTTGCTGCCGGAGCTCAGCGCCATGGTACAGAAGCCGTCTCTCGCGAAGCGGCTCGGCCCACTCGGGTTCTTGGACGACCTCTTGTTCTTGCGGCGATCTCCCTCGTCGTCGGCCTGTTGCTCGAGCTCGAGGTGGAGTACGCGGAACTGGAGTCGACGTCGCTCGCTCCAACCATCGCTCGGGCCTTGCCTCGGCCCTCCTTCTTCCTCGATCGTCGCTCGTCCTTGTACTTGTTCTTGTGCTTGCTCTTGTGGTCGCGCCTCGAACGGTACTTGTCGTCGTTCTTCCTCGGCTTGTGCTTGTAGCTGTCCTTGTTCTCGGCCTTCTCCGGGCAGTCGGCGACGAAGTGTCCAGGCTTGCCGCACTGGAAGCAGGTCCTCGTGTTCCTCCTCATGTTCACGCGGTTCTCGTGCAGCCTCTCGAACCGCCTCGTCAACAGCGCCAGCTCGTCCTCTCCAAGGTCATCAAACTCCTCATCTGGCATAGTCATCAAAGAAGAAAACGAGAACATCCTGGTGGATGGGTTAGAGTTAGTCTTTCCTTTGGAACCACCAACGAGGGCAAGACTATGGGAGTCAGTCGGTCCCTCGAGCTTGGCAGTCATGCCCCTATCCACCTCAGCCGACTTGAGCTTCGAGAACAGCTCGTTCACCGTCAGAGTGTCGTACCTCTCCGACTCGACTATGGCCTCGAACTTTCCGCCCCATATCGTACGATCCAAAGAGTGTAAGAGCTTGACCGCTCTATCATGATCATCGTACGGGAGCACGTCCACATTGGCCCTCATGTTGTTCACCACCACCGTGAATCTGCGGAACAAGGCATCGATGGACTCACCGGGGAGATGAGTGAAGTTCTCGTACTCTCTCCGGTAGGTCGCATACAACCGTGCCTGAACCTGGGCGTTCCCAACATGAGCCTCCTTCAACACCGCCCAAATCCTACAAGCCAAGTGCTCGGTGTGCACCCGATCGAACTCAGGCTGACACAAAGCACGAAACAAGTAGTCGACCGCCTTATTGTTGGCGTCGAATCTGTCCCTCGACCCTGGAGCAAGGAAATCCATCGGCTGGACATATCCTGTGTCCACCGTGACATCCCACAGAGTCTGACCCTTTCCGCGGAGGAACGCACCCATCCGCTTGCTCCACATCTGGTAGTTCTTGCCATCGAAGTGTGGAGGACCCGAACCCCGTTCCGGTATGCCATCCTTGGATCTTAGGCGGTTAGAGTCAATAAAGACCCGAACCGGCTCGATACCACTTGAAGGACCGATAAGGCGACCGGAGAGAGGGGGGAGTGAATGGGAGCCGATAAAAATTCTTCTCGAGGGAGATTGAAACTCCGACAAGACGAACTAGCTCGGTCGAACCCCCGAAATCACACGCTCCGCACTTCTACCTCCCGTTTGCCAAAACCACGTAGCCACCGGAGTGCTACCGGTCCTAGGAACAAACTCTACCGAGGCAACCACAACACACACGCAGCACGCGTCGGCGGAAACAACTCGAAAACCGGCTAACCGGAGGGGGCGGTTAGACCGGGTATAGGGGGCGGTTAGACCGCCTCCACACGGCAACCAAGAAATCCTCCGAAACGCCTCTTCCGAGCACCAAAACACAAGCACGGTTTCACCAACAGAGATCTCTGGTCAAGGCCATGCTAGCTACCGAGAAAATCTTGGCGAAAACCAAACCTTCACCCAAGGGCCTAGGGGCGGTTAGACCGGCTACCGGGGGCGGTTTAACCTCCCGTACCCAAAGAACGAACTCCAACCAAGAACACCTAGCAAACCGCGCAAGAACGGCTCCAAATTTCACCCGGACACTCCTCCGATCAAGGCGAACGAACTCACGAGAGGAAAATCCGGCGAAACAAAACTTTGACTCGGAAACACCCGGGCGGTTAGACCGCCCCTGCAGCGGTTAGACCGCCCCTTCCGAACAGGAACCCGCGGGTCAAACCTCAACTTCCTTGCGCTCAATCTCCCGAATCACTCCACGGATTGCAGCCAAACTTCGGGGATAGCCGGGTTACCTCCGGGCAACCTCTACCTCAAAGGAATCGACCCGAAACGCTCACAATCAAGAGGAATCGAAGAAATCGCTTCTCTAGGTCAAGAACTCGCCCAACTCGAAAAACCACCAAATCGAGTCCGATTCAAAGGGGATTTGGGGGCAAAGTCACCAGCCAAAGAGGCACAAGAACCTCATACGTGACACCCACCAAAAACCCCAAGAAATAGTTCTTAAACACCGCCAAAAAGAGCTCCGAAAATCAACATCAAAGAGACGGGAAAACCACCATCAAGAACCACGCCGAACCTTCTATACATGCCATGAATGGTTCGTACAAGGTCTAGTTTGCCACCCAAACATCCATCCCTCTCTCTAGATCTCACATGAAGCTCTCAAACTAGCCTTCTAAAAAACCTAGGGAAAATAGAGAACGAAAATGGAAAAACGAAATGAGCTAGGGTTCCAAGAGTTGGCTGCCAACCTCTCACCTCTTGGGTTATATAGGCGGCAACCGAATGTCTAAAATGCCCCTCTCTACTAACTAGGGATACATGCCCCTCAAGGACGGATTTGGAATTCTTGATGTCTTCACCATCGGACGGATGCCGGCGACCGCACCCCGCGTAGCCTCGACGTACGCCTTGCGATCCCGACGCGTGTCCTCCGCTTCGAAGCTTCTCGGCGCCGGCGGCCGGGCGGTCGGACCGCCCCCCACGGGCGGTTAGACCGAGCCCGGTGGATCCGACCGGCCCCGGGCGGTCCGACCGCCCCTCCGGGCGGTTGAACCGGCCCGGGTGGCCGCACCTCCTCGTCGAGTCTTCGGCCTCGGTTTTGTGGCTCAACCGAGTAACCCGGTGGTTTTCGGTGAACCACCGCAAACCCCGCGAACTCGGTGTAGCCTCCGCCAATCTCCACTCATGACTCGGCTCCCACGTAGTCCCGGCTCGCCCTTGGTTTTGAGGCTCTACCAAGAAACCGTCCACGACTTCATCTTCTTGTTCATGCCACCATGCGGCCCGCACTTGACCCCCGCCGGCCACCGGGTCCCTCGAACGAAGCCTACTTGTCTTCTCCACACCCGGAGGCCTCACCGGCAACGACCTTTCGCGCTTGTTCTTCACCCGCACCAACACGAGTCAAGCCGCAACCCGCACCTCGCAATACTTAGCCAAGAATCGGTCCACACAACGTTGTCAATCACTCATCACACAAGGAAGCGACCATCCACCGGTCCTCGAACCACACATGGTCCTCATCATGAATATAAACAAAAACATCCCACCACTTGGGCTGAATTAAAAGCTGTTATGCGACGTAGATTTGTGCCTTCATATTATGTTCGCAACGCTGAACGTGATGTGCAGGGACATCGCTCGAAGCAATATTCTAACTCTTTTGCAGTAGAAAGCTCGACATCCAACTCAGCACCCGCTCTCCCAGCGCCATCTACTCCCACCACTATAGTGCTCGAGAGCCCAACACCATTCACGCCTACCACTCCACCGCTCGAGAGGACGGCTGAACCTGCTGGAGCATCCTCGGATCCATCACGTCACAATGCACCTAATACTCCTACTGAGAACATAGGTAATGTCCATGGTGCTACACTCACGGAAGGTGAGAATTGTGTTGATATGCTGAATTTTTCCACAAATCATACTTTAGTTGAGCAATTAATATTGGAACCATCTCTTGATTTATCTTTGTCACATGGTGATTTGCTTGATGTTTTTTGTGATAAAGATGCATGGTGTGCTACTACTTCTATTTTACATGCTAGTGCTGAAAATAAACTTGTTATGCATGTTTCTAGTAGAAGTGATGAGCTCCATTTGTTGTCTTCTTTACATACCTTGGGTTGCATTGAATTCGATGATTTGTGTAATCTAGATTGTTTAGAAGAGAGAAGTTTTGCACATGCTGTTTTTCCATGGTTGTCTAGACATTCCTATCATGTTATTGGTAAATATAACAACAAAGGACAATATATGATACATCGCATTTACATTTGTACAAACCTGAATTCTCCTTTTGTTGTGCAAGATTGTGATCGATTAGAGGGAAACCATCATACAACCACTTTCCCATGTTCCTCTCGTAGTTTTGTTTTAAATAAAAATGTTGATTTCCAAGAAGGGGAGCATCATTGGTTCCTGCCATCTATTTCTACATTGTCGTTTCTTGGCACTAATCTTTTGCAGGATAGTGTTGCCAAACATTTTGTGTCGTCCGCTCACGATGCTTACATGCCCGCTAAATTTTCTATGCCAGATGACATATTCACCAATTGGAAACATGGTGGCATTCCTCCTCACAATAATTTTGATTTTTTTGGTTTTCGAAACCCCGTTCGCTCTTGTGTTGTGCAGGATCGGTTCCAAGTACAATCGACGCCGAGGACGGCTTTTCATCAAGAAGGGGAGAATGATGAGGACATGACACTCATGCATACGACCACGATTGGTGCATGGAATGGAGTAGAAGAAGTCCAACAAGGGTTTACAAGTCAAGAAGGAGGTCCAAGGTTAATCCGGTTCGAGTTCTCGAGGTGGAGGCCAAAAGCAATTCAAGTTCGAGTCCAGTTCGGAGTCCAGGAGCAGTGCACAATAAAACGGACGCCCAGGTCGCATACGGAGTCGGTTTTGGACGTTCTATATATGGTTGGAAGCAGAATTTCATAGAGCTTCCAATGGCACTGGTCTCGTGCCAAAATTCGTCCCGAGTCAACGGGAATCGTCGAAACAAGTTGACATCCAGAATCTGCCAAAGTGCTGTGTCGACAGTTTGGTTGGGCCTTAGGCCCAAGTTGGAGGCGCCCACCCCTGGTCGCCCCCAACCCTAGGACGCCCCGTCTCTTATATTTTCAGTAGCCGCCGCCTTAGAAACTTGAGTTTGATTTATTTGTTAGCCTTAGCTACAACCGAATAGCCGCCATCGTGTCGCCGTCGTGTAATTCAGACTCCACCTTCGAGTGATATGAAGATTGCTCGCCTCATATTCTTGTTCGTTCTTCGATTGCGCACAGGAATTGATCTTCGTGATCAGGCTGATCTTGCACCAGCAAGGTCGGTAACCATCGGGAGTCGGTTCAGCGATTGCATTGGCGCTTCGAGTCTCGCTCGTCGTAGTCGGATCGTGAGGGTCAACAACCACCAAATCGGATTTATCTCCACTCACCGAAAGATCGGGCACTCCCCCTCTATCACGACCCGCCCACGCCCCAGTCTCGCGCGCACGCGCGTGCGGCGCAACGCGAGAGCAGGAGCGGGTGGAGCGCAGAAGAGAGCGGAATGCGCGGCGACGGGAGCGGAGGAGTGAGGAGTTCCGGCTGCGCGTGCAGCATGGGCTTTCCTCGCCCGAGACAGAGGAATACTCGTCGTCAGACGAGGAAGAGGAGGAAGAGGATAGGGGGCAGGTTCTCCCCGACAGGTGGGTGCCCACACCCCCGTCACCGGAGTCGATTCCGGTGGCAAGAGAATCATCGCCCGGGGCGGGCGCAGGGCGGTCTATGGCGGAGGCGGTGCGGGCCGCGAGAGATGCCGGCGCGCACCGCGGAGATGCCGACGTGCGCCACGGAGGCGCCCGTGCGCGCGGTGGAGGCGGGCGGGGCGCGGCGGCGGCGCGCCGCCGCCGCCGCCCTCGATGTCGGCGGGGACCTCGAGGAAGAGGAAGCGGGCCTTCTCCTCCTTGAGGTAAGGAGTTGCCTTTCGAGGGTCCGTGTGCTTGATAGGCGGGGATGTGACACTCTGTTCTCATGTTTGCAGGGTGACGCCAACCGTGCCCCCCTCGCACTGGCCAAGGTGCTGAGGGCAGACGTGTCCGTCCCCACCAGGCGGCGCTCGTCAAGTGCGACGCGGGCGGCCGTAAGCACGGCGGAGACGGCGAGCGGGGGGCTCGCAAGACGCGGCCAAGGCCTCGGGGCGGCGGCCGGTGACATCGCCCTGCGGGCCGCGGCCCGGCGGTCGCGAGAGGCACGGCGGCGCCGGCCGCGGCGGAGGCGCGGCGGTGGCGGAGGCGCGACCGGGAGGCGCCGGGCCGCCGTGGCGCGGCCGGCGACGTCGGTCGTGGAGGCGCATCCGGCGCCCGCGGCCGCCGAGGCGCACTCGGGAGGCGGTGGTCACGGCGGCGCGGCGGGAGCCCGCGGCCGCGGTGGTGCGACGAGAGGCGGTCGTGGTGGAGCGAGCGAGGGGCCCGCCCTCGCCGGCAGCTCCCAGGCGACGGCGGTGGAGATCCCTGACGACGACTTCTCTCCGCCTAGGTGGGATCAGTGGGCAAGCGTGCCCCACACCAGCCCCTGAGCCCCAAGTGGGGGTGCTTGTGAGGAGGTGGGATGGCCACATGGTGGCCGGGAGCTCGAGGCATGGCGCCGAGGCCTCTTCGCCCCGCGCCGGCCACCCTGCTTCGAGCGACCTAGCGGCGAGCCTGGGGCAGGGCAGGAGCATGTCGACGCGCCGCCCCCTCACTTCGTTGACGCCCAAGAGGAGCAGCAGCTATGGGAGGAGCTCCGCGGCCACGACGCCTCGCTCAACTGGGCATTGAACGAGGCGTTGCGGATCCACGACGGCCCGGCGTGGCGTGTCTTCCAGGTGCGTCGGCATTCGTTAACTTGTCGCTTTCTTCTTTGCTATGTTGTTTTCGCGTTTGTCTTTGCGGTGCGGCACTCATGGGTCCTTGTCTGCTGGTGGCAGGAGCTGGAGCTCCGTGCCCGCGATAGGTACGACGCCTTCGACAAGATGAGCGCTGAGCTCTGCCAGCTCCGGGAGCAGCGCGACGCTCTCGACGCCCTCGCCGAGGCCCTGAGGACCCGGGATGGCTGGTTGGCGTACCGGGTAGAGGCTCTACGCGACCAGCTCTTGGAGCTGGAGGGGCAATCCACGGCGCGCGCCTCCGCCGTTGAGAGGGTTCGTACGACCCTCATCGACCGGGACGAGGCGCTGCAGCAGGCGTGAGGGGACCTGGAGAGGGCGCGCTCCATGGCGTCTGACTGGGAGGCGGAGGTGGTCTCCGTCCGGCTCGGCGCACGGCGAGACCGCACGGAGCTCGAGGAGGCACGGTCCCGGCCGAAGCGGAGCCGAGGAGAGGGCACGGGAGGCCGAGCGAGAGGGCCAAGGAGGCCGAGGAGTTGAAGGCCGGCCTCGCCGCCAAGGCCGCCTCGGTTGTCGCGACGGAGGAGCGCCTCCGGCGGAGAGCGTGCCGCCCACCGGGAGGCCGAGGGTCGGCTCCGGCGGAGAGCGGGCCGCCCTCATCGATGCCGGGCGGCGCTCGAGCGGGAGCATGCCGTGCTCGAGGGGGCGCGGACGTCGCTGAAGGAGCGAGAGGATGAGGTCTTGAAGCTCGACGGGGAGCTGATCGCCCTCAGCATCTCGAACGAGGATCAGCGCCGGACCCTCGAGGAGCAGAGCGCCACGGTCGTCAACCTGCAGTAGGCAGTCGAGGGCGGACGCCAAGCTCTCGAGGTGGAGAGGAAGCAGGTTGAAGGTGAGTTGCCGTTTCATTCCTTCGTTTTGTTGATCTTCCCTTCAGGGGTTTGTTCTCTTCTTGATTTCCTTTGCTCGTGGTATCCAGGCCTGCGAACCGCGCTGGGGCGTGCGACCGACCGGGCCGAACGTTGCAGGCGGCCTACCACTCCTCCGAGCGGGAGCTGGTAGAGCTGCGCGTTGCCGCCCTCGAGACCTGCCAGGCAGTCGAGGAGGGTGAGGCGCGCGCTGGAAGCTCGCTGGCAAGCCGTCTGCGCGCCCTTGGTGGGCATGTCTCGAGGCGCATGCACCGCGGGCTTCACTTGGGCGTCAAGAAGGCCCTCGGCGTGGTGTGGTCCCACTACGAGGTGAACTTCGAGGCTGTGGCGTCAGGCTACGTCGTCCCGGAGGGTGTCGAGGACGAGGTGGCGATGGAGCATGTGGACGCGCTTGCCGCTGATGCTGCCGAGACGCTCACCGAGGACTTCATGGAGTTCTTGTTCCCCGACGCTCCTAATGCCGGCACGCCCCAAGCCTGAAGATTGTTGGGCACTTGGCCCTTTTTTGTTTGAATGTTAGTTATCTGGGCCGCGTGGCCTTGTAAATAGACAAGTAAACTCTTGAAATGTTTAAGCACTTGTAAATTTAAGTAGCGTTTCTTGTTTTGCTGATTGCGCTGCTCTGTTTTTCCTTTGCTTGGGTGAGTTTGGGTCGGGGAGGTTCAATTTCGCGAGTAACCCGCTGGGCCGGAGGCAAGAGAGAAGGGTCGTATCCTCGCGGAGGCGTAGGCTATCTCTGGCTCGTGCGTCCTTTCCGCTTGGCCACTTGTGCCCCGCCTGGACTCACTCGAGGCTAAGGTTGAATCATACTTGGCGCGTTTGCGGATTAAATTTTTTGCGAAAAAATGGGGCCATTTTTGGGGGGGGATGCCCCCCGCTGTAGCCCCCGAAGGTGACTTGGTTTTCAGGGGAAAGCCAAGTTGCCCTTTAACTTTATTAACTTGCTGTTATTTACATTCGTGCTGCCAACTGGGGTGTTGGGCATGTAATTTACAACAAAAGACTTGGAAATCCTAGCTAAGGGTAGAAGCGACGTAGCTGCTGAATGTTCCAAGCATTGTTGAGTTCTTCACCCCCCTCGTTGGTGAAGCGTCCCCTCATCGAGAGGTGACTAAATGTGACACAAATACCGGTCCCGGAGGCTGGTCACACATTTATTACAACAAGGTGGAATCGTCTTTTACATCACGGCGATACAGAGGGCACGGTAGTGCCAACGCTACAAGGAACAACACAAATGCTAACGACCACACTACAATAGCAAAGGCTTCCATAGCCTCCTCGCAGTACCACACCATGGAAGCTTTCGGTAGGGCCCTGGGTACACAGGCACGGTTGGGTGTAGGGCACGACCTACTCAACGTCTTCGGGAATGTAATCGGGATCCTCCTCTGTAAAATAGTTAGTAAAACAAGGGTGAGCACATACGTACTCGGCAAATCCAACCCCACCCACGGAGGGGCTTATAAGCAGAACCATGCATAAGGTATAACAAGGATCAGGTTAAGGTTCATTTTGCAAACTTACACATGCAAAGTGGTTCATTTCAAAAAGGTGTTTGCAACTCATTTTCCTAACCCAAGTAACTCAAATGTTTTAGGAAAAACCACTGTGGAACTACCGGACTTCCCGTCCGTCGTAGCCCAGGCACACAGCCACACACACATCACCGAAAACAACTCACGCCAGAAAACATCCCATCCCAAACACTAGTTTTTGTGACCACACCGTGACTCGTCCAATACCGTGGACACGGCTATTCGAATAGGTTTGACACTCTGCAGAGGTTGTACATCTTTACCCACAAGTAGGGTACCGTCACACGGACACCTCAGTGCCAGTACGGATCCTATCAAAGCCATTACCCACCTTAGCTAACACTACGAGCCACCACGGAAGCACCCAAGGGGTTATACCACATAACCAGGGCGTACCTCACACAGAGCGTACCCCTGCTCCTTGGTCTCCCGCTGCTCACCCGCACACCAGATGGCAAGTAGATTAACTAGTGGGGTTTATGCTAAGCCGTTGCCACATACAACGGTCGAGTGGTTGTACGATGACTTGGGTCAGGTGAGATGTCACGCAACCCGGTCCTTAACCGACAAGATGGACAACTCCCAACACGCTCAACCACACAGGTACGAGCTCACCCATACTCCTGACACACACGTCCATCCCGTCTACCCGTTCTTTACTCATTTCCCAAACATATCCCCTTTTTTGTTTTTAAAGCACTCACACATTTTGAAGACACGCACACATTTTTAAAGAACACATTCAGGCCAAAACAAGGTTAAATCATAGCAATCAAGGGTGGCTATCCTACCATGTTTTGTTGTAAAACAATATGCAAATTTATAAAATGGGTATAGGGTATATTTATAAAACTAGGACAGAAGCATGCATCAAAGGGGGAGGTTGAACTTGCCGTCTTCGTAGTCTTCGGGGAGTGCAGGCTCGGCGTTCGGGACCTCGGGCTCCCGCTCGCGTAGTCGGCTTCGATCTCCGGCTCGGGGTGCCTTCCTCCGTCTACCCGTCGGCTAAGGCGCACACACAAGCAAGCAAGCAATATTAGCACACACGTTTCCGCCGAGCTCGAGGGAGGGGGGAAGTGAGCGGAGAGGGGTAATTATAAGCCCCGGGGGAGGGGGGGTTGGTTCGGCGGGGGGTGCGGTAATATTTGGACTTAACCGGGAATAAAAGACGTGCATGAAAGGCTAGGTTAAGGAGGGGTTATAGGTATTAAGGACCTATTAGTAATTTCTACTAATGGAGAAAGGGTGTGATTATGATAATATAAGTTGAGTTAGGGTCTGTTTGTAAATTGTTTAGGGCTCAACAGTAATTAATTATTAGCCTTAGGGGCTATTTGGAAGGAAAAGGAGAGAGAGTGAATAGGATTAAAGAGGGACTCAGGATAAAAGAAAAGGCCAGGGGGCCTTGGGCAAAAGTGCCCTTCTTCTTCCCCCTCTCGAATCAGAACAGAGAGGGAGGGGGGCGTGGGCATGGCCGGCCGGCAGGGGCGCCTGCCGGCGGCTCCCGGCCGCGGCGGCGGCGGGGAGCGAGGGCAAAACGAGAGAGGGGGACGAGGGGGGTCCTTTCCCCGTGCTCACCTTGGGCTAGAGTGCACGGTGGAGGCGGCTCGCGGGAGGCGGTTGCGCGGCGGCGGCGCTAGGGGGCGACGGCGCGGTGGTGCTCGGGGAAGAGGGGAGGAGGTGCTGTGAGACTGTAGTGGTGAGGTGCGGCGAGTCGGGGAGGCCGTCGGCCCCTTTTTATAGGCGGCGGATGGCGGTTTGGGGGGGAGATTTTTCCCCGGCGAGCTCCACTCCGGCGAGCTCGAGGAGCTTCGCGAGGCGGCGACCGGCGATGCGACGGCTCGTGCTGCCGCCGGTCAACTTGCGCAGGGCGTGCTAGGGCGCGGGGGCGGCCGCGGTCGGGCGGTGGTGGAAGTGACGGCTCGGGCGGGGGGGGATTAATGGCGCCGGCCGTGTCCGGTGGCCGGCCGGCTCCGGCGTCCGGCCGGGCGTGGGCCCGCGGTGGCGTGAGGAGGCGGGTGGTCTTGCCGGCGTGCCGAGGAGGAGGGCGGCGCGCGCGGCGCGGGGCCCGGGCCCGGGTCAACCCCCCGTCGGGCGCCGGTCGGGCGCGTGCTCGGCCGCGCGGGGAGGAAGGAGAAGGGAGGGAAAGGAAAAGAACAAAGGAGGAAAAGAAAGGAGAAAAGGAAAAGGAAGGAAAGAAAAGAAAAGGAAAGGAGGGAAAAGAAAAGAAAGGGGAGGAAAATAAGGAAAGAAAGAAAGAAAATAGGGAAGGGTTTTCGTAAAATCTTGGGAAATTTTTAGGGGGGAGTGGGGAAAGGTTTTGCGGGGTTTTTCCCGTTTTCGGGTGTCGGCGCGTTTTTTTTTCGGGACGGCGGTGATGGCGAGGCGGACGGGCGTCGGGACCGCGGCGTGCGCGGGATTCCGGCCGGTGGCCGACCGCGGCGTTGGGAAGGCGCGCATGGGTGCTGGCCGAGGTGCGGTGCCGGCGGGATTCGCGGCACGCACGTCGGGGAGAGAGAGAGGGAAAACAGTGGCTAGGGTTTAAATGGTAATTGAGCTCGGCGAGTCAGTTTTGAAAATACGCATGATTTATTAGGGAGATTTATTTAGAGCTAAAAACGCGGGCGTTACAAACCTACCCCACTTAAAATGAATCTCGTCCTCGAGATTCGGCTAAGTTTCGAATAGGTGGGGGAACTCCTTCCTCAGTGCATCCTCTCGTTCCCACGTAGCTTCTTCCACCCCGTGTCTGCTCCATTGGACTCGCACACCCGTACTTCGGTCGTTCTTGTCCGCTTGACCACGTGTCTAAGATCTTGACGGGCACCTCCGGTACCTAAGGTCCGGTCGTAGATCGATGGTCTCCACCGTACTTGCTTCTCTTCTAGCACCTTCAAACATCGGCGTAGGCCGGGAGATGTGGAACACCGGGTGTATATCCGACATTTCTTCGGGTAGCTCCAACCGGTATGCTATCGCTCCGACTCTCTTGAGCACTTTATACGGTCCGATGTACCGAGGGGCCAACTTCCCGTGTACTTGAAATCTCCGAGTTCCCCGGATGGGTGAAACCTTGAGGTAGACGAAGTCTCCTGGATTGAAGCTCGCTTCACGCCTCTTCCTGTCCGCGTAGCTCTTCCGCCGGGACTGAGCGGCTTTCAACTTTTCTCGGATATCAGCTACTCGCTCCTCGGCTTCCTTTATAAGCGCGGGCCCGACCAGGGCACGCTCTCCTACTTCCCGACCACATCGGGGGTGTCCTACACTTTCTCCCGTATAGTGCTTCGAATGGCGACATTCCCGGACTCGCCCGGTAGCCGTTGTTGTAGGAAAATTCTGCATATGGCGGGGTGCTCGCTCCCAATCTTTGCCATAGGTGAGGACACATGCTCTCAACATATCTTCCAAAATCTGATTCACCCTTTCGGTCTGTCCGTCTGTCTGTGGGTGGTACGCTGAGCTGAAGTCTAGCTTGGTGCCCATGGCTTTGTGCAGGCTTTTCCAAAACCTAGAGGTGAACTGGGTCCCTCTGTCTGAGACTATTCTGCTAGGCACTCCATGCAGCTTCACTATATTTTCTATGTAGAGTTTCGCCAACTTCTCTCCACCATAAGTGGTCCGTACGGGTAGAAAGTGAGCGACTTTAGTGAGTCGGTCCACGATCACCCATATGGAGTCATGTCCCTTCTGAGTCCTTGGAAACCCTACTACGAAGTCCATACCTATCTCGTCCCACTTCCATACCGGGATTGGTAAAGGTTGCAACAGTCCTACTGGCTTCTGATGTTCGGCTTTGATCCTCTGACAAGTGTCACAGTGGGCGACGAACCGTGCAATGTCTGCTTTCATCCCATTCCACCAATACTTCTGCTTTAAGTCCATGTACATCTTGGTGGATCCCGGTGAATGGAGTATGCCGAGTTGTGTGCCTCATCCATGATGGTCCGTCGGAAATCTCCTCCTTCGGGCACGCATATCCCGTTCTTGTACCACGGGGTGCCTTGGTCATCTACCCCGAAGTCGGGGGCCTTGTTTTCTCCGTATGCTTGCGGATCCTCATCGATTCTCGTCGGCTTCTTGGGTCTTCCGGATCTTCTCCTCTAGGGTAGGCTGAACACTCAGCTGGCGGACGTAGCCTTGGGGGACGATGTGTACGTTGAGCCGTGCCATCTCCTCTTGCAACTGGGCACTCTTGGGTGCTGCCTTCTCGTAGGTTTTCCGGCTTAGGGCATCTGCTACTACATTGGCCTTCCCCGGGTGGTAGTGAATCTCTAGGTTATAGTCCTTGACTAGCTCTAGCCATCTTCTCTGCCTTAGGTTCGGTCGGGCCGAGTGAAGATGTACTTTAGACTCTTGTGGTCCGTGTAGATTTCACACTTGTTCCGGTCGGATAGTGTCTCCGGATCTTCGGGGCATGCACTACGGCCGCAAATTCCGGATCGTGGGTGGGATAGTTCTCGCTCATGGGGTTTAAGCCGACGGGAGGCATATGCCACTACCTTCCCATCCTGCATGAGAACACATCCCAACCCTTGTCGGGAGGCGTCGCAATACACGACAAAGTCCCGTTGAATGTCTGGCAGGGTTAGCACTGGGGTTGTGGTCAACCTCTTCTTCAACTCTTGGAAACTTCTTTCACAGGCCTCGGTCCAGTTAAACTTCTTCTCTTTCTTGAGCAGCTCTGTCATGGGCGGGCGATCTTGGAGAATCCCTCGATAAATCTCCGGTAGTACCCGGCTAAACCTAGGAAACTCCTGATCTCACTCACGTTGGTTGGTTGCTGCCAGTTGGAGACTGTCTCAACTTTCCGGGGTCTACGACTACTCCTTCTGCAGTCAATATGTGCCCAAGGAAGGATATTTTCTCTAGCCAAAATTCACACTTGCCGAACTTGGCGTATAGCTTGTGCGCCCTCAATTTTCCCAAGACTACTCGAAGATGTTGTTCATGCTCCTCCATGCTCTTAGAGTAAACAAGTATATCGTCAATGAAGACCACGACAAACTTGTCCGGCTCTTCCATGAACACCTTATTCATGAGGTTCATGAAGTATGCTTCGGTGCATTGGTTAGTCCAAAGGACATCACCGTGAACTCATACCGCCCGTAGCGAGTGACAAAGGCAGTCTTGGGGATGTCACTTTCCCCGATCTTGAGCCGGTGGTATCCCGATCTTAGATCCACCTTCGAGAAATACTTGGCTCCCTTCGGTTGGTCAAACAAGGTCATCTATTCGGGAAGAGGGTACTTGTTTTTAATAGTGACCTCGTTCGGCCGAGCGATAGTCCACACACATCCTCATGCTCTTATCCTTCTTCTCCACGAAAAGCACCGGGGCTCCCCATGGTGATGAACTTGGTCCGATGAACCCACTTCACCGGAGCTCGCTAGCCGCTTCTTCAACTCCCGCCAACTCGGGGGCTGCCATCCTATAGGGCCTCTTGGCTATGGGAGAGGTTCCGGGGATAAGGTCGATTACGAACTCTATGTCCCCGTCGGGTGGCACTCCGGGGAGTTCTTCGGGGAACACATCCGGGTATTCTCGTACTACTCGGGACATCTTCTATGGACTTGGCTTCTATGTTGAAAACCATTATATCCGCCCGTGTCCCCGGGTGTGGCGAGTCACTTGTATCCCGTCCGGGTTGGTCGGTGCACTACTTTATCGACGCAACTTATGAGGCCATGGTGTTGGCTTAACCGGTCCATACCAAGGATCACATCTATCCCCTTGGATTTCGGTACTACCGGAGTCTCTGCTAGGAACTCTACCCCACTTAAAATAATCCTTACCGGGGGCATCCCGGTTGACACTTAATGTCACCTCCGGCGTTTGAGTTATTAGGGGTGCTTTGAGTAGTACCGTGGGTATGCTATGCTTTTCCACAAAGCTTGAGGATATGAATGAGTGCGATGCTCCCGAATCGAACAAGTATGGTAGCCAAAGCGAGCCGACCAGGAACTCACCGAGTACTATGCCTTGTGCTTCCGTGCCTCCCGCGCATTGATGTGATTGACCCGGGGCGCGTCCATACGACCGCCGGGGCTGCCTCATCCGCCGGTTGCTTGTTGTTGTTGCCGAAGTTATTGTTGCCGCGTACCGGCATGCGGTTGGCCTCCGACACAAGCGGCCTTGGCCCGTTCACCGAATTGGAGTAGGTGGTGGGGGTTGGCTTTTTAGCATACGGGCGGTTGGCGATGAAGTGCCCGGTCTCTGCAGCTTGAAACACACTCGGGAGCCGTTGTTGTTGTTGGTAGTGATCTGGGCCGGGTGTTGTTCCGTGGGGGCTTCATGGCACTCGGTTGTAGGAGGGCTTGAACTCGGGCTGCGGGGGCTTGTGAGCTCGTGGCTTGGGATTGGGTTCTATACCGCATAGGAGCTTGGAACCCGGACATGGGGTGTCCAAAGTTTCTCGGCCTCTAGGACCGCTCTTGTCGCTTGGCCTTGTGTTCCATGAACTTGCGCTTGTTTTCCTTCTTTTCCTCGGCCCTTGCTCTCTCCATGAGTATTGCCATGTTCATAAGGGTGTTAAAGTCCGGTAAATGCGAGGAGTCGGCGGTGTCCTCGGCTCGGAGTCGCCCCTTCTTGAACATCTCTTGCTTTTTGGAGTCTTTATCCACCTCCTCGGGGGCATAGCGTGCCGGCTCTATGAAGCGGTACGTGTATTCGTCCACGTACATGTTGCCTTGGCGGAGTTCGCGGAACTCGTCTGCCTTCCGCTTCAGTGTGGCCTCCGGGATGTGGTAGCGGCGGAACTCCTCCACGAATTCATCCCATGTGATGGCGGAGGGATCCTTGGCTGCGGCGCAGTAATTCTCCCACCAGGCTAGGGCGGTCCCGGTGAGCTGGTGAGCTGCCAGGAGAACCTTGTCATGGTCCTCGCAGTGGAGGGGCTCCAGTTCCCTCAGGATGGCTCTCAGCCAATCGTCAGCGTCCAAAGGATTCACCGACCCGCTAAAGGTGGGCGGCTTAGTCCTGAGGAACTCGATCGCCTTCTCAATCATGCTCATAGCACGGGGTCTTGGGCGGTTGATGGCATTGAAGATAGCCTCCATCGGGACGGTCGGTTGGCTAAGACTTGTGCCAAGTCAACGGGGAGGGGGTGGCGGTGGCAGGACCATGTTCTCTCCTCCATCTTCATTTTGGTTAACCTCCGGTCGTGGAGACGCTCCCTCCGATCGGCTGCGATCCCTCGGCCGTCCGATCGGTGGGTCCGGACGGGCGCCTGGAAACCATCTGTAAAGGAACGGGTTTTCTAAGAAGTCTAGTTTTATATGATGTTTAAGTGGATTATGTCGGATTTCTTTTTGAAAGTGCAGGGTCTACTCCTCGCCGGTGAGCACACAACAAGCACATAGCAATCAAGCAAGCACAAATAAGTTTTTATTACACACCGGCCGAGGAGGATACATCCCGACTACGCGGACACACTACACGACTAGGGACTAAGGGCGCAACTTGGACCGTACGGCTTCATTCCCCGGGTCTTGGGGCACGGTACTCGCGAGGGGAGCTGTCTTCTAGGGTCGAGTGTTCTTCCGGCGGAATGAGCAACTCGTCATCGTTTCCGCCTTCGGGGTCTCCGTTTCCCGAGGGCCGTGCCGCGGCTTCGGCCGTAGGCCGTTGGGGGTTCGGTGATCGCTGGTGGTGTTGGGGGGACTTCGATAGTTCCTCCCCATCCTACAAGGGGTGTTCCCGGCGAGACTTGAGCTTCTCCAATGGCCGGAACGGGTGTTCCGCCGTGGGTCCATTCTTGCATGCGTTGGTCCCGGATCCTCCCGAGGCTTTCCCGGGCAACGGCTTCACCGCTTATGGCCGCCGCGGTCCTTGCTTCGGCTTGAGCCACTCGGACTTGGTGCATCCTCACCGTGACTTCGCCTTGCTCGGCCCGGCCGATTTGTTCCCTCGGTGCCCGGCTTGGTCATCAAAGAGCTTGTCCAAGGAGACAAGGTAGGCGACCACGTGGTACGACGGGTCTTCTTGGTGGCGACGTCGTTCCGGGTTCCTCATGCGGGCTTGCCAACCGGGGTTCCGATGGCGGGAGGGAAGTACCTCATTGGTGTGGGGACGAGGTGTTCTTCGTAGATCCGACACGGGTAGCGGAAGGCTTTTCCGAGGGCCAAAGGATAGGTGTCTCGGTGTCGGAACCCCGTGGCGATCACGCGCCACGGCTCGATGTTGGTGTGGCGGTTGCTTCTAGCGACGGAGAGGACCACTCTACGGCGAAGAGTACCGAGTTGCTCGTACTCTCGTCGTAGTACCTAGGGCGCTCGGTGATACCGAGGCGCTCCGGGGAGTTGATGAGCGAGGCGAGCAAAACCGAGCTCCTCCCCGGCACACGCCTTGGGTCCATCCATCTTCCGCCATCCGAAAACAAAGGTAGAGTTGAACAAAGTTGTGGTGGGGTACAAGAGATGGATAACTTTATTTAGTAGGAAGGTTGGGGTACATTCTTCGGGGTACACTCATTATTGCTAGGACTCGGTTTCTAGCCTAAACACCCTAGTCTCATGGTGATTCTGCCTCTAGCCGGATACGGCGCTTCTTCGATGAAAGATCTTGCTCGGTATCTCATCTTCGCTTTGGGTCCCTTTGTCCCAGGTGGGTTTCTTCGGGTTCATCTTCTTCTCGCTCCGGCTCCTTCATCTCTCGCTTCTTCGCTCCTTTAGTTCATTCCACGGGGCTTTATGGGCCAACGGCGTGCGTTCTCTTTCCCCGAGGTATTCTTGCTTTGTGTTGTGTAGTTCAACTTCTCGCTATGGTTGTCTTCACCCTTTCTAGTTCTATCCTCTCGTTCTCGCTCTTTCCGCTCCGTCGATCCGTCGCTTCGCTTGCCGGGCTTGCTCCCGATAGAGGTGGTCTAGGCCTCCGAGATATATGGATAGGTGGGAAACCGCCTCTTCTAAGTCTTCTTCTTCTCGTTCTAAACCTCTCATGCGATCAATCCACGAGCGTCCTCTTCCTCCGGAGGGTGGAAAGAATCCCATTGGAGTCCTTCGGAGGTGCCGTCTATAAACCACTCGTAGCCGACGCGGGCCTTCCGAGCGCCCTTGGGGTAGGTGTCGGCAAAACGAAAACCAAGTGGCGGAGACGAACCTTGGCTCTATGTCGGGGTAAAGCGTGCTTCTTCCCACAAAGATCAGCAGCTTACACCGAGGGGTGCCGAAGCGTTCGTACTCTCGGTAGACGAACTCTGGCGGATCCCTTACTCCGACGCGCTCTAGGCTGAGTAGCAACAGGTTAGGGAGGCCAGGCTGGACGGGGCAAATTCCTCCGTTCCACTCGGGGTTAGGCATCTGGAAACAGGCAAGAATCAAGGTAAGGATTTGGGAAAAGGTGAGCTTAGCAAAGGAAAGGTTAGAGAGGGCCAGAGGAGGTCTCGTATCCTAGGGGTCATGTCCTACGGCCAACCTACGGCTCTGATACCACCTGAAGCGTCCCCTCATCAGAGGTGACTAAATGTGACACAAATACCAGTCCCAGGAGGCTGGTAACACATTTATTACAACAGGTGGAATCAATCTTTTACATCACGGTGATACAGAGGGCACGGTAGTGCCAACGCTACAAGGAACAACACTAATGCTAACGACCAAACTACAATAGAAAAGGCTTCCATAGCCTCCTCAGAGTACCACACCATGGAAGCTTTCGGTAGGGCCCTGGGTACACAGGCACGGTTGGGTGTAGGGCACGACCTACTCAACGTCTTCGGGAATGTAATCGGGATCCTCCTCTGTAAAATAGTTAGTAAAACAAGGGTGAGCACATACGTACTCAGCAAATCCAACCCCACCCACGGAGGGGCTTATAAGTAGAACCATGCATAAGGTATAACAAGGATCGAGTTAAGGTTCATTTTGCAAACTTACACATGCGGGGGTTCATTTCAAAAAGGTGTTTGCAACTCATTTTCCTAACCCAAGTAACTCAAATGTTTTAGGAAAAACCACCGTGGAACTACCGGACTTCCCGTCCGTCGTAGCCCGCACACACACGCCCACACACACATCATCGGAAAACAACTCACGCCGGAAATCATCCCATCCCAAACACTAGTTTTTGTGACCACACCATGACTCGTCCAATACCATGGACACGGCTATTCGAATAGGTTTGACTCTGCAGAGGTTGTACATCTTTACCCACAAGTAGGGTACCGTCACACGGACACCTCAGTGCCGGTACGGATCCTATCAAAGCCATTACCCACCTTAGCTAACACTACGAGCCACCACGGAAGCACCCAAGGGGTTATACCACATAACCAGGGCGTACCTCACACAGAGCGTACCCCTGCTCCTTGGTCTCCCGCTGCTCACCCGCACACCAGATGGCAAGTAGATTAACTAGTGGGGTTTATGCTAAGCCGTTGCCACATACAACGGTCGAGTGGTTGTACGATGACTTGGGTCAGGTGAGATGTCACGCAACCCGGTCCTTAACCGACAAGATGGACAACTCCCAACACGCTCAACCACACAGGTACGAGCTCACCCATACTCCTGACACACACGTCCATCCCGTCTACCCAGTTCTTTACTCATTTCCCAAACATATCCCCTTTTTGTTTTTAAAGCACTCACACATTTTGAAGACACCCACACATTTTTAAAGAACACATTCAGGCCAAAACAAGGTTAAATCATAGCAATCAAGGGTGGCTATCCTACCATGTTTTGCAGTAAAACAATATGCAATTTATAAAACGGGTATAGGGTATATTTATAAAACTAGGACAGAAGCATGCATCAAAGGGGGAGGTTGAACTTGCCGTCTTCGTAGTCTTCGGGGAGTGCCGGCTCGGCGTTCGGGACCTCGGGCTCCTGCTCGCAGTAGTCGGCTTCGATCTCCGGCTCGGGGTACCTTCCTCCGTCTACTCCGTCGGCTAAGGCGCACACACAAGCAAGCAAGCAATATTAGCACACACGTTTCCGGCCGAGCTCGAGGAGGGGGGAGCGAGCGAAGAGGGGTATTTATAAGCCCCGGGGGGGGGGGTTGGTTCGGCGGGGGTGCGGTAATATTTGGACTTAACCGGGAATAAAAGGCGTGCATGAAAGGCTAGGTTAAGGAGGGGTTATATGTATTAAGGACCTATTAGTAATTTCTACTAATGGAGAGAGGGTGTGATTATGATAATATAAGTTGGGTTAGGGCCTCGTTTGTAAATTGTTTAGGGCTCAACAAGTAATTAATTATTAGCCTTAGGGGCTATTTGGAAGGAAAAGGAGAGAGAGTGAATAGGATTAAAGAGGGACTCGAGATAAAAGAAAAGGCCGGGGGGCCTTGGGCAAAAGTGCCCTTCTTCTTCCCCCTCTCGAATCGAACGAGAGAGGGAGGGGGGCGTGGGCATGGCCGTCCGGCAGGGGTGCTCGCCGACGGGCCTCCGGCGCGGCGGCGGCTGGGGAGCAGGGAAAAACGGAGAGGGGGGCGAGGGGGTCCTTTCCCCGTGCTCACCTTGGGCTAGAGTGCACGGTGGAGGCGGCTCCGCGGGAGGCAGTGGCGCGGCGGCGGCGCTAGGGGGTGACAGCGCGGTGGTGCTCGGGGAAGAGGAGAGGAGGTGTTGTGAGACCGCGGTGGTGAGGTGCAGCGAGCCGGGGAGGCCGTCGGCCCTTTTTATAGGCGGCGGGTGGCGGTTTGGGGAGGAGATTTTTCCCGGTGAGCTCCACTCCGGCGAGCTCGAGGAGCTTCGCGAGGCGGCGACCGGCGATGCGACGGCTCGTGCCGCCGCCGGCCAACTTGCACGGGCGTGCTAGGGCGCGGGGCGGGGCCGCGGTCGGGCCGGTGGTGGAAGTGACGGCTCGGGCGGGGGGGGATTAATGGCGCCGGCCGTGTCCCGGGTGGCCGGCCGGCTCGGCGTCCGGCCGGGCGTGGGGCTGCGGTGGCGTGAGGAGGCGGGTGGTCTTGCTCGCGTGCCGAGGAGGAGGGCGGCGGGCGGGCGCGGGGCCCCGGCCCGGGGTCAACCCCCGTCGGGGCGCCGGTCGGGCGTGTGCTCGGCCGCGCGGGAGGAAGGAGAAGGGAGGGAAAGGAAAAGAACAAAGGAGGAAAAGAAAGGAGAAAAGGAAAAGGAAGGAAAGAAAAGAAAAGGAAAGGAGGGAAAAGAAAAGAAAGGGGAGGAAAATAAGGAAAGAAAGAAAGAAAATAGGGAAGGGTTTTCAAAAAATCTTGGGAAATTTTTAGGGCGATTGGGGAAAGGTTTTGCGGGGTTTTTCCGGTTTTCGGGTGTCGGCGTGTTTTTTTTCCGGGACGGCGGTGATGGCGAGGCGGACCGGGCGTCGGGACCGCGGCGTGCGCGGGATTCCCGGCCGGTGGCCGACCGCGGCGTTGGGAAGGTGCGCATGGGTGTCGGCCGAGGTGCGGTGCCGGCGGGATTCGCGGCACGCGCGTCGGGGGAGAGAGAGAGGGAAAACAGGTGGCTAGGGTTTGAATGGTAATTGAGCTCGGCGAGTCGGTTTTGAAAATACGCATGATTTATTAGGTGATTTATTTAGAGCTAAAAACGCGGGCGTTACAAACCTACCCCACTTAAAATGAATCTCGTCCTCGAGATTCGGCTAAGTTTCGAATAGGTGGGGGAACTCCTTCCTCAGTGCATCCTCTCGTTCCCACGTAGCTTCTTCCACCCCGTGTCTGCTCCATTGGACTCTCGCACACCCGTACTTCGGTCGTTCTTGTCCGCTTGACCACGTTGTCTAAGATCTTGACGGGCACCTCCCGGTACCTAAGGTCCGGCCGTAGATCGATGGTCTCCACCGTACTTGCTTCTCTTCTAGCACCTTCAAACATCGGCGTAGCTGGGAGATGTGGAACACTGGGTGTATATCTGACATCTCTTCGGGTAGCTCCAACCGGTATGCTACTGCTCCGACTCTCTTTAGCACTTTATACGGTCCGATGTACCGAGGGGCCAACTTCCCGTGTACTTGAAATCTCCGAGTTCCCCGGATGGGTGAAACCTTGAGGTAGACGAAGTCTCCCGGATTGAAGCTCGCTTCACGCCTCTTCCCGTCCGCGTAGCTCTTCGCCGGGACCGAGCGGCTTTCAACTTTTCTCGGATATCGCCTACTCGCTCCTCGGCTTCCTTTATAAGCGCGGGCCCGACCAGGGCACGCTCTCCTACTCTCGACCACATCGGGGGTGTCCTACCCTTTCTCCCGTATAGTGCTTCGAATGGCGACATTCCCGGACTCGCTCGGTAGCCGTTGTTGTAGGAAAATTCTGCATATGGCGGGCTCGCTCCCAATCTTTGCCGTAGGTGAGAACGCATGCTCTTAACATATCTTCCAAAATCTGATTCACCCTTTCGGTCCGTCCGTCCGTCCGTGGGTGGTACGCCGAGCCGAAGTCTAGCTTGGTGCCCATGGCTTTGTGCGAGCTTTTCCAAAACCTAGAGGTGAACTCGGGTCCCTCTCGTCCGAGACTATCCAGCTAGGCACTCCATGCGGCTTCACTATATTTTCTATGTAGAGTTTCGCCAACTTCTCTCCACCATAAGTGGTCCGTACGGGTAGAAAGTGAGCGACTTTAGTGAGTCGGTCCACGATCACCCATATGGAGTCATGTCCCTTACGAGTCCTTGGCAACCCTACTACGAAGTCCATACCTATCTCGTCCCACTTCCATACCGGGATTGGTAAAGGTTGCAACGATCCCCGCCGGCTTCGATGTTCGGCTTTGATCCTCCGACAAGTGTCACGGTGGGCGACGAACCGTGCAATGTCCGCTTTCATCCCATTCCACCGGTATTTCGCTTTAAGTCCATGTACATCTTGGTGGATCCCGGTTGAATGGAGTATGCCGAGTTGTGTGCCTCATCCATGATGGTCCGTCGGAAATCTCCTCCTTCGGGCACGCATATCCCGTTCTTGTACCACGGGGTGCCTTGGTCATCTACCCCGAAGTCGTGGGCCTTGTTTTCTCCGTATGCTTGCGGATCCTCATCGATTCTCGTCGGCTTCTTGGGTCTTCCGGATCTTCTCCTCTAGGGTAGGCCGAACACTCGGTGGCGGACGTAGCCTTGGGGCACGATGTGTAGTTGGGGACCGCCATGAACTTGGCATAGCGAGGTCGCCCGAGTATGGCGTGGTAGGCGACCGGTGGGCTGCGCCTGAGCTCGCGCATGAGGTCCCGGCATGTGGTGCCCTCGAGGAAGGCATGCACGATTTTGGACTGCGCCACGCTTGGGAGCTCCGTACAGCGCTTGGAGAAGCGCCGTATGAAGTCCCGGAGCGACTCGCCGGGCTTCTGGGTGCAAGAGCGCAGGTCCCAGGAGTTCCCAGGGCGCACGTACGTGCCCTGGAAATTTCCCACGAACGTGCGGACCAGGTCGTCCCAGTTGTGGATCTGGCTGGCCGGCAGGTGCTCGAGCCACGTCCGCGCCGAGTCGGCGAGGTGCAGGGGGAGGTTACGGATGATAACCTCATTGCCGGTGGCCCCGCCCTGTCACACCCGACTTTCCGAAGAAAACCAAGTGCATACCTATATGCATGCCAGGATCAAGTTTCATGCATATAGTGACATATAAGTGAATACGTAAAACAAGTATCACATAAGAAAAAGAAAGATTATCGAGAGATTTACGCTTAATCTCGGAAACGAATGCTCCAAACATCACAGCAATCGACCGGGGGTTGCGTACGCCTAGCACCAGCAACATCTTCATAGCAGCCTTCCTCTTTACGAGCAACAATGGTTATAGCAAGGGTGAGCACTTGTCGTACTCAGGCAAGTGTGGGGAAAAAGAATGAATGCAAAGGCTTTATAGTGGACTGGGCTATAAGCATTTAAGCAATTTTAGTTGGTCAAGTTTTATTAGCACCTGATTACTAATAAAGTATAAGTTTATACCAACCCACAATTATCATAAAGAGATAGATAAGATACGCCATAAGCATATGGCAAGCATAACCAGAGAACATGATTTAAGTCCATCTTCAAGTTCAATTATCATGTGAGGGTCCAGACCGCCCGTGACCGTGGGCACGGCTAATCGATTAGTTTTACACTGCGCAGAGGTCGTACATCTTTACCCACAAGTCGCGTAAAAGTCCCGAAGAACTTTAGACCCAACCATGCGGTGCTAGCTAGGCACCATACCACACTTCCGAGGTGTGATTGCATAGGGACGCTACGAGGCCGTTACAAAGATCCCCGGATGTAGGTCGCCCGCTAGGTTACCCGGTCGGTGCAACGTATAAAGCTCCCGGACGAGTACCGTGTTTTAGCCAAGCCCACACCTACGCCCGAGCAGTCCATACGCCACTACCCGCCAGCCCCCAACCCTTATCAGGTAAAGCATACCTAACACCTAGTTCACTAATTAATAAGCCAAGACAGAGCCATATGTCTTGTGGTAGCACCGTTTTCCCGGGTGGTCGCTCCATGTTCCGATTAATGCACAGTGATCTTGTATTAACCAGAGATATATAGCATCAAAGTAAAGCATGTTCATCATTGTTGTTCATTAAAACCACCATAACCCAGGTATAGCAACTAAGCATAGCTACCCAATTTAAACATAAACCCAGGTTGACAAGGAATGATAATCAAAGACTAGAATAAACCTTAATAGCAACCCATCAAAATTAATGCAAGCAATGCAATGAGTGATTAAGTATAATTCTTAGGACAAAAGATCAAGGACACACTTGCCTTTAACCAAAGTAGTTGCTCGGAATCTTCAACTTCAAGCTCTTCCAAACCGCTCGAACGGCGTTCACTCTAAGCGCATCAATCATCGGGCACAACATACAAAGCGGACAAACAAACGGACATACTAAGAACAAAACACCAATCAAAAGAAAACTTTAAAAGAACGCACTAAAGGATAGGCTCGATTAGATGGGTCACTAAAGAACACAAAGGGTGCTTGGAAAGGCTTGGTTAGCTTTAAAGAGATGGTCGCGGAAGATTGAGCAAGGACCGGAAAGATCACACTTAGATAAAGCTTGATAAAGAACGTCTAACGAACCATTTGCATTTATGAGAGAGCAAGGCTATGAGCTAGGTTCATTTTAATTAACAAAACAAATATAAAGGATATTTCATAAATAAAATACCCTATGTTGACATTAATGCAATATTAAACTTTATTTATGAAACCGGTGTAAAGAACTAGTCAAGTTTTATTAATAAAGATTCATATATTGATTAAACCAATTAAACATTTAATTTAGAAAAATTAAACTATATGAACAATCTAAACGAAACTTTGTAATTCGAGTAGATCATATTATTGTTAAAAACATTATGGTATTGGCATTAATCAAATTAATATTTATTATAAAAGCCGATGTAAAAGCCTAAGCAAATTTTAATTAGAAAAGATTAATTAACGAGTAAACAAATTAACATTTGTTTTACGAAAACCGAGATAAAGATCTAATTAACTTTTATGTACAAAAACATGTGATAAAAACATTAATCAAATTAAATTTGCTTATGAAAAACGGTGTATAGATCTATATAGCTTTTATTTATAAAATGCATGCATAACTAGTCATTAATCAAAATTATTATTAATTTTATTTTCAGAAACAAAACATGGTGAAAACACACCACTAACGCGTGCTTTACATTATTATGGACCTAACGCAACTTGAACGGATTAAATCGGAGCTAAAACGTGCAAGATATGAAGAAAACAAGATTGGAAGGACCTTTACGCGATTAACTATAGATTTCAAGGGCTAGCTAAGAAGATTTGCAAGACACACTAAATAGTGCCCGGGAAAAGGTTAAAGAGCGGGGTTAGATCTGTAAAAGGGCTCTGGTTGGATCTGGTTGCAAACTTCTAATAGATCTAGGGGTTCATCTAGGAATGGTGCAAGACACAAAAAAAACTACTGAGGATTACAGGCTTCCGCAAGGACCTAATCGCAAAAGAGGGACTTCATCTTCTTCCTCCGGTCACGCGCACGGGAGCTCCGCCCGGCCTCGGTGGCCTTCGATTCCGGCGGCTCGGGAGGCCGGGGTCCCGGCCGGATGGGGGAAAAGGGGGAGGAGATCGAGGAGAACTCGCACACGCGCTCACCGCGCGGCCGACACGAAGGGCGGCGGCCGGTTTCGGCGGTCAACACCGCGGCGGCGGCTCGGTCCGGCGGCGGCGCGGCCGGGAGGGCGCGCTAGGGCGGCAGGGGTCGTGCGCGCGGCAACTCGCGGCCCCGCCCTTTATGGGGCGGCGCGGGGCGGGGCACGGGGCTCGCAGAGGCGGCGGCGGCCATGGCCGCCTCGCCGATGGGCCTTGGCGGCCCGGCCGGCCGGCCGGTGCGGGCGCGGGCGGACCGGGTCGAGCCTTCGGGCTTGGCCCGTCCCGAAGGGTAGATTTCTTTTTTTTTTGAAAAATATTTCCAAAGTGCAAAAGAATTCCAAACAAAACTCCAAGAATTCGTTTAAAGCACTAAAAATACTCGTAAAATCACAAAAATTCCAGGAAAATTCCTAGAGGTAGATTAAGACATGAACAATCCAAATAAAGCATTTGGTGCCCATGAAAAAGATTTTAGAGCCTTCTAATAAATAGAAATAGCTCAAGGAAAATGAGAATAAATCCTGGAAAAATCCGGAAAATTCTCGGGAGAGTTAGGACAGCTCCTAATCGCATTTTTTGAAACCTTTTGCACTCAACAACCACTAGATGCATCGGCATGAATGCAACACTCTCAACTTTTATTTAATTTAGAAAATCAAACAAAGGATTTTTCCTATACTATATTTCCTGTAAAGAAAATAAATGTTAGGAAAATTTTTAAAATTATGAGAAAATCGTTATTTAATTATTCTTTCTATTCACATCCTGAAATTGGAAATTTCAGGGTGTGACACCCACCGACATGCCAGACGGTAGTCATTGAGCCATACACGGGGTCCATCTCCCCGTTGTACTTGACGATCGTCGTGGGCTGGCGGAAGTGCTGGGGGAAGTTTGCCGTGCGGATCTCCCGCCGAACACGCAGTTCCGGGGGGCCCGGCGTCGCGTGAGCGGTCCTCCCGGCTGTCGTAGCATCCACCCCATCGAGGGTGGTAGCCTGCTACCGCCCGCGTTTCCGCATTACCCGCTCGTCGGGCGTTGATGACGTTGCAGGCGTCGCCATCTTGGGCTTGCCCGCGCGTGTCGAGGAGCCGTTCCTTGGCCGGCGTGCGCCCCAGGTTGGCGGGGCGCTCAGCTACGCCTCCCATGTGCACCGAGGGCTCGGGGCCTTGCGCACCCCCATCGTCCTGCGCGCTCCCCTGTTGGCGGATGCGGGACGCCGAGCTTTCGGCCTGTTGGACGGCTGCTTGCTCGATGAGTGCCTGCGCCTCGCGGTGCAGGTTCCGCACCTCGGGCGTCGAGGGGGGGGGGGCATGGCCCATAGAAGTGTCGCGGCGGCAATGAGCTTCTGGCTTGCTCGCGGGGGCGTGTCCGGATCGTCGACGTTAAAGTCGGCGTTGATGCGATCGCTGGCTTGCCTGCCCAACTCACGCGCGCGTTCGCCGCGCGCAGATGCTTCTCCCGCGATGGAGGCGCGAAGCAACTGCACCATGCGACATTCTTCTGCCAGCTTGGCCTCGAGCTCGCGCGCTTGGGCCAGCTGTGCATTGATGTCGGCCCCCCTCGGCGATGAGGGGGGAGGGGCGTTTGGCCCCGCAGCCATGCGCGGTCCAGTTCCCAGGGCGGGGGGAACCTCTCCGTCGCCGGCTCCCGCCGCGTCGGCGGCGTTTGCTGGGTCGTTGGCGATTACGACGCAGCACTCCCGCGCGGGGTCGTAGATCCCGGCACTGGAGTCGTCGGAGTAGCCGAACCAGTAGTCCGTGGCGTCAAGGAACCGCCGGAACATCACTGGGTCTGGCACGCCGGAGAAGTCCCACTACGCGTATCCATGCGAAGTGGCGGGTGGCAGCTTGTTGGTGGAGCCTTGGGATGACTCGTCGCCAGCGGAGGCGCTAGGGTCCCTGGCAACCAGGATGTGGCGGCCAGGGGGAACCCTGTGCATCGTTGTGTTGGCGTTGGCGTTGATGACGTATGCCGCCGTGGCGCCGCACAGTCCGATAGGGAAGCGCGGTCCCGAGACCGAGCGCTCCCCCGCCGGGGCGGCTGCCGTCTCGCCGGTGAGCGAGTCGCGTTGCGAGGCGACGCGCGCAGGATGCCGGCGCTCCATCCGCGCTTGTCGCGAGCGCCGGCCGGAGCGACGGTGGCGCCGTGGCGCCGAAGGACCCGCGCCGTCCGTGTTGGCGGGTGCTGGCGTCGTGGCGATGTGTGCGGCGGCGGTCGGGACAGACCCGGCTTGGCGCCGCGCACGGAGCTCCTCACGGTTGGTGAGGCGCATGAGGTAGCCGTTCCCCGTAGCCTGAAAGTTCAGGCCCCCGAACCGGATTTCGCATCCGGCCGGGAGGGGGTCCGAGCTGCCTATGGAGTAGCGCTGACCGCGGTACTCGGTGCGAATCACCATCGGGAGAGCTGGTGACGAGTTGATCTTCAGCGCGGGCCCCTACCTGGCGCGCCAACTGTCGGTGCGGAAAGTAGTCCCGACACTAACTAGTAATAAGCGCTGAGATCTGCCTCTCGATGGTCGGTGCTTAGCAACTAAGGACACTTGGTTTATCCCGGTTCCGCCGGGGCCGTACGTCCGACAGGGTGTGCTCGAGGCACCGTATTGCTTCGCACCGGGTGCCTGTAGAGGGGTGGCTACAAGCGAGGCGGGAGAGGAGGTGTGGCCTCCAAGTCCCAAAGGATGTGATTGAGGTGAGTGCCAATATCGTGGGGAAGGCGGAGAGCGTGTAAGCGATCGCTATCTGTCGTCCCGTGTCCCCTGCGGCGGGGGGATCGCCTCCCTTTTATAGGCCAAGGAGAGGGCGATTTACAGGCATGCCGCACTATTTCGCTACGTGTGGTGGTATGGCGTACAGTGCCGTGGAGTTGACGGCTGTCCTGACGAATGTTGCTCCAGTCACGGCGTCGTGGCGTGTCCTGTGTTTGAACAGGGGCGACTTCGAGGGTGGAGGCGTGATGGTTGACCGGAGCGTCTCCAGGCGGGCTCGAGGGAGCCGTTGACGATGATCCGTACGAGGTGCAGTAACAGGCGTGGCGGCGTCCCGTCCCCGCGTGTTCAATAGCGCTGGAGTAGTTGTAGCAGTGCGCGGGTGGTGCAGCAGGGGCGGGGATGGCCGCACAGGGCTGACAGCGACGCGGATGGCGCTCCCGCCGACCTGACGTCACGATTTGACCCTGCGGAGTCACGACAAGAGGGCTCGAGGGTGCGGCCGGCCCCCCTTCGAGGGCACGGTGCGTTAGCCGTACAAGAGTGGGCGGCACAGTGTCTCAGAGCTGACACCGGCCTCGTCGCACAGTCCCCCATAGTGGCGGGGATGGGCTCCCCCTAGGGAGTTGGCGGAACAGTGCCGGGGCGTGATTCCCAGGCGCGTGGTGGCGCAGCTCTACCGTGTCAGAGCATTAAATACTCGTACACGCGTGCGGGAGCAGGTGCGCTCGTGAGGGAACCTCGAGCGAGGCGGACCCCGCTCGAGGGAGGCGGGGACCCTCGAGCGAGGCGGACCCTGCTCGAGGGAGGCGGGGACCCTCGAGCAAGGCGGACCTCGTTCGAGGAGGCGTGAGCCCTCGAGCAAGGCGGACCTCGTTCGAGGAGGCGTGAGCCCTCGAGCGAGGCGGACCTCGTTCGAGGTCGGAGGGGGAGTGGGTGGGGACCGTGGAGTAATGAGAAGAGAGAGGGAGTTTTAGTCCCCTTTAGTTGGGGTTACCCCTGACCAGAGACTAGACTAGTTTTAGTTAAGTTTTAGTCCCTGGTGTTTGGAAGTTTAGTCCCTTTAAAATTAGTTGTATTACTACTAGTCAGGTGGATCCAAACACCCCCAACTCGTGTTGTCAAGTCTACCGATTATAGCCACCCACCTCCAGAACAAAATTTTATAGACAGCTGGCTCTCGAAGATTAATAGATACTACAGAAATTATTATAGGTGCTCTTTTTTTTCTGAGAATATTATTATAGGTGCTCGGTGCTTAGCTAGTCTTACAATAATATAATTTTAATTTGCAATCGTGCATCATGAGCTAGTTTATCTTACGGGTAAAAATTGGTCATCGCGCTCGCGTATATTTGGTAGGTGACAGCACAACGCAAAGACGATGAACAGGAAGGAGCCCACCTGGCAGTGGGATTTTATATGATTTTAAAAAATAATTGTGTGTAACAAAATTTTGCAAAAAAAGATAATGCTTCCCTCGAGTGTCCGGAGCCTCCGGACGGGCAAAAGAAAACAGAGAGGGGGTGGAAGGGTCTCAGTGTGGAAAGGAAAAAAGGGGGACGGGGCTAAGGCAAAACCGTCTTCTTCTTCCTCCCTCGACTCAGAATAGAGGAACGGGCGGAAGGGGCGGCTCCGACCGTGGTGGGCGGCGGTCTTCCCGGGCACGGTGGCAGCCAGGAGATGGGGGAACGGAGAGAGGAGGTCGATAGCGACCGATTCCCGTTCTCACCTCGGGCTGGGATGGCTCGTGTAGGCAGATCGACGGCGGCGGGTGGTTAGGGGCAGTGGTGTTGGGGAGTTCGGGAGGTAGAGGGAGGCGGCCTGGGAGATGGGTGGCGGCGTGAGGACCGGCGTCGGCGGCGGAGCTCGCCGAGCCCAAGCCGCGCGTTGCCCGTGCTCCACCCGCCGACGAGCCGTGCGGCCCATGCCGCCAGCCCTCCCCTACTCCACTCGTCGACGAGCCACGCCGCCGACCCCTCCCGTGCTCCGCCCACCGGCCGGCGAGCCGTGTTCTCCTAAGCGGCGACGAGTGAGCACGGGACCTGGACCTTCGTCCTCGCCTCCAGGGTGTTGCAATCGTTGTCTTGAGATGTTGCAAAATCAGTGTATATTGATGTTGTAATAAATAATCCTTTTCACGTTGATGTTTCTAATGCCACGGAGATTGAATTTTTTAGGATGTTGCAAATATTTGTCTATAGATGTCGCAATCACTACCAATCGATGTTGCACATGCATTCTCGACATGTTTCGTAGTGTTTCATGTGATGTTCCGCCAATGTTATTGGCATGTTGCAATTGGTCGCCTTCATGACGCAATCGTTTGTCTTCATGTTGCAATCGGTGTAAACATGTTGCATCCGTGTTCTTACATGTTGCGATTAGATCTAAATAATTTTGATGTTGCAAATATTAATTTTCGATGTTGCGGATGTTGCGTTTCGATATTGCAGACATGTGATGTTGGGTGTAGCGTCAAGGAGGAGGGGGAGGAGGGCCCCTGGTGTTAGATGTTGCAAATATTGAATTTTAGTGTTGTAGATGTTGAGTTTCAATGTTGCAGACATGTGATGTTGGGATTTGTGTCGAGGATGAGGGGGGAGAGCTCCTGATATTGGATGTTGCACGCAACACGGGTCGCAACATGATCGCAATATATTCGCAACATGGTCGCAACATGGGGGAGGAGGGAAGAAAGACTTTTGATGTTGGATGTTGCTCGCAACACGTTCGCAACACGCTCGCAACACACTTGCAACATGTACTCGATGGACTTTAGATCTAACGGCTAACGATTGAACATCTTAGGATCCGACGGCTGCGGACCCGTCCGATGGCTAGCGCCCGGATCGGACGTCCGGGCGCTAGCAGTGCCGAAAAATATAGCACTCAACTGTCAGATGAAACTTTTTGGTATTGTAGCAAAAAAATAACGGATGAATTGATGGTTACTGTAGCAAGCTACCGTTGTGGTAATTTCCACATTTTCAGAAAATCGTAAATGTTTTATAAGAAAACAGATGGATATAAATTTTATTAAAAAACTATAGCCTCTACCAGATATAAATTTTGTAGTTTTTCCATTTGAAATTATCTTCATGCTCAAATAATTGATGCAATATTCACATCTGATGAATCGGAGGAATTTCGCTTCTCTAGACAATGTATTTTCAAAAAAATTATAACTATTCATAAGAACTCAGATGGAGATAAGTAATTAACATAACGTCCAATTTAAATTTTAGATCTGAATATTGTGTCGATTATTTGATTCCGAAGGTAACTCTAATTACAAGAAATATTTGAACTGCAATATTGTAAATCGCATTAAGATCTACAACTATTTTTCAAAGTCAAATATTTTCAACTTTGATCATGAATAAGTAAATAATCATAAAACATTAACATAAAAATAATATAAATAGATTTATCATTAAACTAACTATCATAGTGTGCCACCTTATCTATTTGAAATAAATTACTGTTAAAGATATTATTGCTCAAAGTAAAACTAAACGTAGCTATAATTTTTAGAAGGGGAATAGATAGTTACTAACGTGCATTCTTCAAACATAATTTATTGTAGCAGAAAGTGGTATCACTGGGGATATAATTTAACTTTTTACCATTATAATGGATGGCCTCTCTCCATATATCATCTTAACCGTTGACACTATATTTTACCATCCAGCGAAGAAAGATATTACAAAAATACCATATTAATTTGCTCATGTGGCACGCTAACGCAGCAGTCCACGTTGGATACGTCCCCATGAGCGATGCCAAATGACCTCTGAAGGGTCGGATTGGCGACTAGAAAGGGGAGCGAATGAGAGCCAATAAAAATTCTTCTCTGAAGAGATGAATTTGGCTTGTACCCCAAGATCACTTCCAAAGTTCTCACACTAAACTTGCCAAATTCACGTAGTCATTAGTGTACTACTGGACCTAGGAACAAGACACACCTCCTAGCGAGCACACACGACAAACACATCAGAAGAAAAGCTCGAACTCTATCTGTCTACCAGGGGGCGGTATAACCACATGCAGGAGGCAGTTAGACCTCCTTGACATGGAACACCAAGAATCGAGAGAAAACCGAAGCGACACAGACTTGAAGCTTGCTCAAACTTTAACCATGGCTTTCTATGATCATGGCCATCACGCTCCCAGAAAATCTACACGAACAACTAAACTTTGACCCGAGGTTACCAGGGCGGTCTAACCTACTACCAGAGGTGGTTAGACCTCCTTGGACTAGCTCCAAGAAAAAGTCAAAAATAGGACCAAACGAACTCAAATCGAGCTGAGATTTTAACCAAGGCTTCTTCTGTTCAAGGCCAACTTGCTCCCAGAAGATCTCCTCAAAAAGCAAAACTTTTCCGGATGGACACCGAGGCGGTTTGATGAGGTCATCTCAACAAGCTTTGCACAATCACAAGTAAACCAAAGACATGACATAAAAGATGTCACTCTAGAACAAGAACAATTGAACATTGGACCAATTACACGTAGCCGAGCCAAAAAGCTACAGCAACAGGTGACTTCACTCCTTGCTGAATTTAAGATACACGCAAATGAGAATTGTTTACTACCTAAAAGTTGTACTTTTATTGTGTTAAGGTTTACACATAAATATATGGATGACACTCAAGAGGAGAAAGGTTACGTCCAGTCAAGGATGGGTTACACGAAGACCAGCAAGATTGCTGTGCCAACCAAGACAAGTTACATGCACAAGACCTTGGGTTACACTGTAGAAGCTTCATCTTCACATACAAGTCTGTAGGAATCTGCCATGATTCATGGTGCATGATATACATGGTTGGAAGCTTCATCAAGTCAAGATTCCAACGCAACAAACCTCATGTCTTTTGGACTTTCCAATAAAGAGTTATGACCAATTTAGTGGAGACTGCGCAGAAGCCAAACAGCCATGCGAGGCTCTTCGGGAGTTCAGTTCGTGGTGACCTTTGAGATGGCAGAACTCCAGAAACTCCAAGTCCATTTCACACCCAACTAGGAGGGATGTTCCTAGTATAAATAACCCATGTATCTCAGAGATTAAACAAGACTTTGATAATGAAATTGAACCCCTTTTGTTCAGCTGTGTGCTAACAAATTCAGAGAGAGATCTCTACCCCTTTGCTCTTGTGATTTCCTTGAGGGATTACAGAAGCGGCCGCTTCATCGGCTCCCAATTGGTGCTCCTGGTCCATTGATTCCAGGTTGTGTTGGTTGGTTCTTTGAGAGTGTGGTTGGGCGAATCCTCGATTCAGGTTGCCGGTTAAAGACGGTGGTTGGCTTCGAGTTTTATTTGTCAGGTTGCACTAGTTATCGCTGCTTGCAGCAAGTTATCTTGGCTGTCCTACAGCTAGTTATCGAGATCAATATCCTACGTCGTGAAGATCGGGACCGAGTCTCATCATTTGGTATCAGAGCCTGCGTTGCCACGGTAGGATTCTTTACCCTTAGCTACATATTTTTTTGCCTTCGTCCTATCCACTAAAAAGCCATAAAAAGTTTATATCATAGCCTTTGTTTGTATCTGTTTATCTAGTGAGTTTGGTTAAGTTTCAGTCCATTAGAATCTTTGTTTAGTTGCTGATCATATCATCCTTTGCGTACCTTTTGAGACTTTCATATCTCTGAAAATCCCCACAAAAAAAGAAGATTAAACCAATTCTATCCTTTGCGTAGACTTTTGTCCTATCAAGATAGTTGCTGGTTATATTCAGTTCTAGCATCTTTAAATTGTGCAAGTGTTATATCTGGTCTTGTGATTAGTTCTAAAAAAAGTCGAGAAAAAAGTGAAAGAAAGTTGCATAAAAAATTGCATTGAGAAAGTTGCAAAAAAATAGTGTTTGAAAGTAAGGAGAAAGATCAGATTGTTTGTATGCACAAGTGTTGAACCATCATATCAGTTTGTGTAACCAGTTTACTATCCTTCTTTGGTGCAATTTTGCTAGGTGATTCAGTTTCATTCAATCATCCCTAGCATAATCCTTGTTTACATCAAATCTGAAATATCTTTTATGCGTGTGTTGCTTCGGTTACATCATTCATATCTTGTGATCAGCACTAGGCATTGGATCTCTAGTTTGGATTGTTACTTATCTTTACAACAACTAGAATTCAGATTGCTACTTGTGTTTTATACCCCACCGAGCTCCACAAATAAGCCACTGTAAATATCTATAGGGAACTCATAAGAGCTTTGGTTGGTAAGAGAAGGTGAGGTTGTGAGATCCACCTAATTTTCCATTCCACATATAGTTGCTGTTTGTGTTTTCACTAACAATACAGGAAGATGTCTGAACAAGTCGACATTGAAGATTGTGTCACCATGATACAATTCAATGAAATGAGGCGAAGTATGGAGGAGAGACAAGATAGATTGTCCAATGATTTGCAAACCATTATGGAACAACCGCGACATATTCCTCGTGTTGCTGAAAATGTAAGTAATCATGAAGATGAAGTGGAAGAAACCGAAGAAGAAGCCGCCGAACGTCGTGCAAGAGAACACCAAGAACGTCGACAACGAGCTGCTTTCCATGCTAGAAGACCTGCTGGTCCAGGGCGTGGAGATGGAGGTAATGGAGGTGGTCGAGGTAGAGGAAGAGGTCGTGGAAATGAAGACAATGACCATGCTGATTTTGAGGATGAATACGAAGAAGAAGAGGTTGAACAACCCCCAAACTATGGTCGTCGTCATCGGGGTAATTATGAACGTGGTCAGCCTAATGAGGAGAGGTTTGGCAAGTTAAAATTCACTATTCCCAAGTTTGATGGAGGATCTGATCCAGAAACTTATCTCACATGGGAGTTGAAGGTTGATAAAATTTTTCGCTTGCATAATTACTCTGAAGAGAAGAAGATGGCAATGGTTGCACTTGAGTTTGAAGATTACGCTCTAATCTGGTGGGAGCAAATGCTCAATGATAGAGAAGAATCTGGGCAAGGTGCTGTTCATACGTGGGCTGAAATGAAAAGAGAAATGAGAGCAAGATTTGTACCTAAACATCATCGTCGTGATCTTTTTGACAAACTGCAGAATTTAAAGCAAGGAAATCTCTCTGTTGATGAGTATTACAAAGAGATGGAAAAGGCAATGATCAGGGCTAATGTATTTGAAGATCAAGAGCAATCAATTGCAAGGTTCATGTCTGGTTTACATCGTAATATTCAGCGCATTGTTGAATTTCAGCCGTACCGCAATCTTATTGAGTTGGTACATCAAGCAAGCAAAGCCGAGCGTCAATTGCGTAAGACATGAAGAGCAATAGAGGAGGTTCATTCAATACAAAGATTACCCCAAGTGGAAGCAAATTTACACCAAGAAGTAGTGCAAATCGAGGTGCAATCACCAACTCAAGTGGTGGTTCACGGTCTAGTTTCCATGGTGGTTCTAGTGGGAAAGAGATGGCTTCTCAAAGTGAGAAAAGCAAACCTGCAATATCATCATCTACATCGATGGCTTCTACAGCAAAAAGTAGTGGAATTCAATGTTTCAAGTGTGGAGGTCGTGGTCATGTTATTAGAGAGTGCCCAAACAACCGCACCATCCTTGTCAACGACAATGGAGAGTATGAATCAGCTAGTGACGATGAGCAGGAAGCTATTGATGAAGAACAACTTCAGGATGCTATTGAAAATGCAGAGCTGCCCACATGTGAATTTGAGAGAGGTACTGCTCTTGTTGTAACTCAAATTTTGAGTGTACAAATGAAGGAGGCTGAAAATGGACAGCGACACAATTTATTCCAAACAAGAGCCAAAGTTGAAGGCAAGGTATGCAAGGTAATTATTGATGGTGGAAGCTGCCATAATCTTGCTAGCCGTGAAATGGTTGAGAAACTTGGTTTAAAACTGCTGCGACACCCTCATCCATATCATGTACAGTGGTTGAGTGATGTTGGAGATATCAAGATTGGATATAGGGTGAAAGTTCCATTCAAAATAGGTGAATATGTTGACACCATAGAGTGTGATGTGGCACCAATGACAAGTGTGTCATCCGTCGTTGGGAAGGCCATGGCAATATGATCGCTCATCTCTACATTGTGGTCGCACAAATGAATATACTATCAAGTGGAAGGGAAAGAGCTTGCTACTTAAGCCAATGACACCACAACAAATCCTAGCTGAGCACTTACAAAACAGCTCCAAAGTGAAGGTTGAGAGTGAGAAAGAAAGAGAAAAAAATAAATTGAGTACCCTCCACAAACCGGTGAGTGAGAGCGACAAGCCAAATGAGGGAGATCTAAAGAAAAGAGAAGGAAACAATCTGGTCATGTTAGCCACCAAATCTGAAATGAGAGATGTGAGGCGTAATCCATACCAAGAATTCATTGTACTATTGTACAAAGACACATTGCTTTCAGCTAATGACATAACATCTCTTCCTAGTGTTATTTCACATCTTTTGCAGGACTTTAAGGATGTCTTTCCGGAGGAAACCCCTACTGGACTTCCACCTTTGCGAGGCATTGAACATCAAATTGATCTCATTCCAGGGGCTGCCTTACCCAATCGTCCACCATATCGCACGAATCCGGAAGAAACGAAAGAAATTCGGAGGCAAGTACAAGCACTTTTAGATAAAGGTTATGTGCGTGAAAGCTTAAGTCCTTGTGCTGTTCTCGTTATTTTGGTTCCAAAGAAAGATGGCATGTGGAGAATGTGTGTAGATTATAGAGCCATCAATAATATTACTGTTCGCTATCGTCATCCTATTCCTAGGCTAGATGCTATGCTTAATGAATTGAGTGGTTCTATAATTTTTTCCAAGATTGATTTGCGTAGTGGTTACCATCAAATTCGAATGAAAATTGGAGATGAATGGAAAACTGCTTTCAAAACAAAGTTTTGGCTATATGAATGGTTAGTAATGCCTTTTGGTTTGACTAATGCTCCTAGTACTTTCATGAGATTGATGAACCATGTCCTGAGAGCTTTCATTGGAAAATTTGTTGTTGTCTACTTTGATGATATCCTTATTTACAGCAAGACATTGGAAGAACATGCTGAACACATACAACAAGTTTTGAATGTGCTTAGAAAAGAAAAATTGTATGCTAACCTTGAGAAGTGCACCTTTTGCACAGATCAAGTTGTGTTTCTTGGTTTTGTTGTCTCTGGACAGGGAATTCAAGTGGATGAATCTAAGGTTGCAGCTATCAAGGAATGGCCAACACCTGAGAATGTAAGCCAAGTGAGAAGCTTTCATGGCCTTGCTGGTTTTTATAGAAGGTTTGTTAAAGATTTCAGCACCATTGCTGCACCGCTGAATGAGTTAACAAAGAAAGGTGTTGCATTTGAGTGGAAAGAGCAACAAGAAAATGCTTTTCAAGAATTGAAGAAACGTTTGACTGAAGCACCCCTACTTGTGTTGCCGGATTTCATAAGGACCTTTGAGATTGAGTGTGATGCAAGTGGGATTGGAATTGGAGGTGTGCTAATGCAAGATGCAAAACCTGTTGCTTATTTTAGTGAGAAGCTGGGAGGAGCACAACTGAACTACTCCGTGTATGACAAGGAGTTGTACGCCTTGGTAAGAGTACTTGAGACTTAGCAACATTATTTATGGCCAAAAGAATTTGTCATTCATTCAGATCATGAATCTTTGAAGTACTTGAAAGGCCAAGCTAAACTGAACCGACGTCATGCTAAGTGGGTTGAGTTCATTGAAACTTTCCCATATGTGGTGAAATACAAGAAAGGTAAAGACAATCTTGTTGCTGATGCTTTGTCCCGAAGAAATGTTTTGCTGAACCAACTAGAGGTAAAGGTGCCAGGATTAGAAAGCTTGAAAGATTTATATTCCACTGACCATGAATTTTCAGAACCATATGCAAAATGCACAACAGGAAAAGGATGGGAAAAATATCATGTTTCTGATGGCTTTTTGTTTAGAGCTAATAAATTATGTGTGCCCAATTGTTCTGTTAGACTCTTGTTGTTACAGGAAGCACATGCAGGTGGACTAATGGGTCATTTTGGTTGGAAAAAGACCTACGAGCTGCTGGCCGACCACTTCTATTGGCCCAAGATGAGGAGGGACGTTGAGAGACTTGTCCAGCGATGTGTCACATGCCACAAAGCTAAGTCAAAGCTGACCCCCCATGGTTTATATACTCCATTGCCTACCCCTAATGCTCCTTGGGGAGATATTAGTATGGACTTTGTTTTGGGTTTACCAAGAACTAAGAGGGGGAGTGATTCTATTTTTGTTGTTGTTGATCGTTTCTCAAAAATGGCACATTTTATACCTTGTCATAAAAGCGATGATGCTTCCCACATAGCCTCTTTGTTTTTTAGGGAAATTGTGAGGCTACACGGGATGCCTAGGACCATTGTTTCAGATCAAGATATGAAGTTTTTGAGCTACTTTTGGAAGACATTGTGGGCAAAACTTGGAGCAAAGCTGCTATTTTCTACAACTTGTCACCCACAGACGGATGGACAAACAGAGGTGGTGAATAGAACACTTTCAATGTTGCTGCGTACCATGATCAAGAAGAACTTGAAGGAATGGGAAGAGTGCTTACCCCATGTGGAGTTTGCATATAACAGGGAAAGGAGTAACATGGATGCCTCTAAGCGTGCAGCATATGTAAAGAAGATACATGAGTAGACGAAGGAAGCAATCGAGAAGAAAGCCAAGTACTATGCTGAGTGGGCGAACAAGCGTCGCAAGAAGGTGACATTTGAACCAGGAGATTTTGTTTGGGTACACCTTCACAAAGAACGCTTTCCAGAGAAGTGTAAATCAAAGTTGATGCCAAGAGGAGATGGACCATTCAGAGTACTAGCAAAAATAAATGATAATGCTTACAAGATTGAACTCCCTGATGACTATGGTGTTAGCACAACTTTCAATGTTGCTGATTTAGCACCATACTTTGGACCTGAAGAATCAGAGTCGAGGACGACTCCTTTTCAAGAGGGGGAGGATGATGAGGTCATCTCAACAAGCTTTGCACAATCACAAGTAAACCAAGGACATGACATAAAAGATGTCACTCTAGAACAAGAACAATTGAACATTGGACCAATTACACGTAGCCGAGCCAAAAAGCTACAGCAACAGGTGACTTCACTCCTTGCTGAATTTAAGATACACGCAAATGAGAATTGTTTACTACCTAAAAGTTGTACTTTTATTGTGTTAAGGTTTACACATAAAGATATGGATGACACTCAAGAGGAGAAAGGTTACATCCACTCAAGGATGGGTTACACGAAGACCAGCAAGATTGCTGTGCCAACCAAGACAAGTTACATGCACAAGACCTTGGGTTACACTGCAGAAGCTTCATCTTCACGTACAAGTCTGTACGAATCTGCCATGATTCATGGTGCATGATATACATGGTTGGAAGCTTCATCAAGTCAAGATTCCAACGCAACAAACCTCATGTCTTTTGGACTTCCCAATAAAGAGTTATGACCAATTTAGTGGAGACTGCGCAGAAGCCAAACAGCCGGGCGAGGCTCTTTGGGAGTTCGGTTCGTGGTGACCTTTGAGATAGCGAGAACTCCGAAACTCCAAGTCCATTTCACACCCAACTAGGAGGGATGTTCCTAGTATAAATAACCCATGTATCTCGGAGATTAAACAAGACTTTGATAATGAAATTGAACCCCTTTTGTTCGGCGTGTGCTAACAAATTTAGAGAGAGATCTCTACCCCTTTGCTCTTGTGATTTCCTTGAGGGATTATAGAAGCGGCCGCTTCATCGGCTCCCAATTGGTGCTCCTGGTCCATTGATTCCAGGTTGTGTTGGTTGGTTCTTTGAGAGTGTGGTTGGGCGAATCCTCGATTCGGGTTGCCGGTTAAAGACGGTGGTTGGTGTTGACGTAAAATGTGCACTCGACACCAATCACACGGCAAGCCGAACAAAGCTAGCTTCGCACGCGCGAGAGCGAGTGACGTGCCGATCAATTTTTCCCGAAAATTAACAAAAGGGTAAAGCGAGTTAAATTCCAAAGCTTGGAACTTGCCGGGTGGTACCGGACAGTTCCATATTTACGGCTTAAGAAGCCAAACAAGATGACATGTAGCTATGTAGAGCTATCGTCAAAGAACCACAACCATCCGGACCATTACGGAGGAAAAAGGAATACCGCCGAATGGATAACGTAAGCATGACGACGATCGGTCTTTGTATAAATAAAGATGCAAACACAAAGTTATGACTGATCCCCATGAGGTTTATCATTAAATAAAATGAGGTAAAGCACGGACATGATTATGTATTAAATAAGCATGCATAGATCCAAAGCACTAGTCTACCGCATGTCTAGGTACTTAAAAACCCGTCGGGTACGATAACAAACAAATCTATCCACCGCATGATACGACTTGCATGAAAAACGTACCACTTTCCACAAATAGATCTATCCACCGCATGATACAATCTAAATATGGAAAGCTAAAAGCATACATCACTTAAGGCATAAACAATGCACGTGATCTACTCGTGAAAACATAACCGAATACGGCTGAACGTACCGATTCAGGGTCCATGAAGAAGGAACAAACATTACCACGTGGATAAATCTATCGATCGATTTGGGAATCTAATCCACCGGATGACTAGCTCCAAAGCAACCCAAAAACCTGCATCTACCGCATGATACCCGGTTCTTTCAAGATTTATACGAGCGAAGCAAGATTGAACCCGCAACACGTAACAACCTAGATCGATTCGGTTTCGGCTATCAGAGAACATAAGATCCACGCGTCAAAACGCGAAACCCGCTCGCACAAGGATCTTAAAGGAGATATAGCCGATCCAAACCCATCCAGATTGGGCAAGGATGTGTTACATGAATTAAAACATAAAGTAAAACTCAAGATAACACGGGATAACTTAATGAATCTATTGGATCTTGCCAAAATCCAATAGAGCCGATAACTAGTTTCGAGCCAGATCTTAGCCTACCGCATGACTCATGATCTAACAAGAAACCTTCTTGAACCAAGCTTGAATCTACCGCATGACACGAAGCATGGTAACAAGACTACTTGTATCAGATCTAAATCCACCGCATGATACTAGACATGATACAAGGTTGCCGGTACTCACGGAGGTCGACGGATCGATTGGCCCTCTCGAAGAACTCGACGACACGACAAGGACTCTAGGGTTTGGCGTAAGGCCGGTGTGTATTGAAGAATGATCGTGTTTGTTACATACATCCGGGGATCGTATTTATACCCCGCTGATTACAATTGCGAATGGATTCATTGCCTAACTAAACTCGATCGCCTGTCCATCCATTCGTCTCTCCTGATTTGAGCCACGTCACCGTCCAATCCCGCAAAATCAGCTCTACTGTTCCTTTGCCGAACTGGAGCAAATAGCCGACCGCGGATCTCTTTGCCGAAAACTTCTGGAAATATCCTTCCTTCCACCAGACGGACTCTCTTTTTCGAATCGGACCCACGGGTCATACTCCTTACCAAATTTTGGTGTTAACACATGCCCCTTCAATTGTGGGATAAAAGTAATTTTGTTCCACAATTGACTCCGACCACGAATCCTTGAGTCAAATCGTCAACACTTTGTTCTTCGCAATCCGCCGGAATCTTCGTCCAGATCCAACCCTAGATCCCTTTGTTCCGAGCTCGAACCTCCAATGGCAGCTCAGAACCAAGATGCTCAGGTAAATTCATCCCCCGCAAACCTTGTTCGGCATTAGGTTTTCAATTTTACCTGAGATTTTCCTTTTCCGCTCTCTTCCAGGAACCTTCTACTGCTCTTTTGATTCCTATCGAGGCCAATTCGCAGTCTTATTTCCTTGGTCCTGTGGGGAATCCTGATCCTCGAGATCTCATTGCCGCTGAATCTCAGAGAATCCCCTTTAAGGCAGCTTTGTCTCCACCTCCTCGGTGGCAAGATGCATTCAAGAACTGGCCTTTGCCCCCAATTGCAGGCTGGAAGACTTGGTATCGGAGGATTCTTGCGGATAAGAGTGGATTAACCAACTCCGGATGCCCTCCGTATCGCTCAATGTCTGGAGTTATCCGTGGCTGAGACACCCAAGAATGAAGATCTTCTGATAGCCGCATGCCACTTCGGTCAAATGGCGTCAACGCCTTCCTTTTTGGGCATGGCCCAATGTCTCCAACCTTGGCCGATGTATACATGATCACCGGCCTTGACATCACCGGTCCGTCCGGCCCACGGAACTTCAAAAATTCTTCACGCCAGACAGGGGTAAAGCCAGGGAATGGCTACGAGCATTATATCTTGAAGCACATGAAAGATAATCCCCTTGGCGAAGTTGAATACAGAGCCTTTCTGAACATGTGGCTATGCAGATTTGTCTTCTGTGGTAAGGCCAACGAACCCACTTTGAATCATATCGCAATGGCGATCCATCTGGCTAGCGGCAATCGCCTCCCTCTGGGAAAATTCTTCTTGGGCAGTGTATATCATATGCTTCATCAGACTGTTACCCAAATGTACACCAGCCAGAGGATAACATGCGTCAATGGCCCTTGGTGGTTTGTTCAAATGTGGCTGCGGCTCCACATGCATCGGATTGTCGGCGTCGATTTGAACTCCGGGTTCTTCCCTTTGTCCAATCACCCCGAAGGAGAGCCTCAAGCTACCGAGAGGATGCCAAAACTACGGAGAAGCGGCTTCAAGCTGTTCTCATCCGACGAGACATCGCCCGGCTCTTCGAGTTGTTCTTCAAAGGCTTCTCCAATCCTCTTTGGCTTCCTTATCTAGGCAATGACACTTTGACCTTCCCCGTCGAATTTACCTTTGAGCCCGCCATCAAGATAGGGGATTCTTGGAGATCTTTAATATCACAATCCGCCCATGCATACTACGGCCGAGTTCAATGGAGGGAGTGCGAATGTCGCACTTATGAATACTACCAGCCTAATGTAATGGCCAGACAACTTGGATGCGGCCAGATGCCCCCAAGATTGTTTTTGCACGAATTCCTCAAACCCAGGGAGGAAATCAAAGAACTGATGCAGGGCAGCAGAGTTTTCAACTATGTGTGCAGTCCCATGGTGTACACATGTCCTTTCGTGCCCACAACCATAGCTCACCCCACCTTCAACTCCTGGTGGCAAGAATTTCATGACCATATCTTCAGTGAGCCTGTTCATGTATTCTGTGCAGAGTTGGTACCTGACTTTCTGCCAACTTCAGAGGTAATACAATGAGCCCTTAGATCAGACCTTCCTCTCTATTCATGGTTCTGACCTTTATCTTCCTGTTCACAGAACACAGTGCCTGCCCCTCGAGCCAGGGCAATTGCTTACAATGCTGAAGGCCCAATTTCAGCACTGGGATTCAAATCCACAACCCTGCACCAACTAATGGCCAGGTATGCTACCGCAGACCCTAGCCTTTCTAGCCTTGCTGCGGACGGGAGGCAAGGTCCGCATCCGATTGCCCCTCCAAGTGCTAAAAGGAGAAGAACTCGTCAAGAAAGTGCTTGTTGAGGTAAAACCCTTTACCTTCTTGATTACTCGGGTCACTCGTTCTTGATGGATCATATCATTGTGCATTTTCGGACCGAGCCCCGGCGGCCTTCGAGCCGTACTCGCCGATGCCCCATCCACTGGTATGACCTTTACTGTTTTTTTCTCAAGGATGAGCACTGGCACTTACTCTTTCAATTGGACATTCGCAGAAGAAGCCGTGGAAGAACAGCTTGTAGATGTTCCAGTGGTTCAACAAGCGAGTCCATCCAGGGTTGAATTACCCATCCCGGTGGAGATCTCATCTTCATCACCTTCTGCAGAAGCAATAAATTCTCCGGAGATGAATCTCCCAACTCAACCGGAGCCGTCGCCTATTGGTCAAGCAGAGATAACCAACCCAACAGAGGCGGCAGTCCCGACTCCTCTCCAGCCAGAAACCCACGAGCTGCCAGTGGCCGCATCGGCACCTCCTAGCTCGGAAGTTTCGGCTCTTCTTGGAGCGTCTTCTTCACCTGTGATCGCCCCTGCTCAAGAAACCAGCCACGAGGTATCCACCTGCGCTTAATTTTGGTACCTCGATGTTTAGCATTCTTAACTTGGCGATGTCATTTTTCAGGATCAGGCTCTGTCATCATCAAGCCTGCCATTAGGGAGCAATCTAGCTGCTGAGGTGATGGGAGGAGCATCCCAGCCGCTGCCAGATGAAGTGTTGCCCAAACTTAAAGAAATTGCAGCCTGGCTAGAAAAAGATGTTCAGGATCAGTTCAATGATCTTCATCATTTCGAAGAGATGTTTGAATCCATTAGTCAAGAACTCCCTGAAGACATCAGAACTTCTCTGTCATCCGTCTATGACTTGGAGCCCCTTTATGTACCCTTAAGGCGCGCTTGGAGGAGATTGCGCTCCCGTCCGGCCATTGAAAAGAGGAAAACCGATGCTGAACATGCCATGAACGGGGCACAATCCCAAGCAGAGAACCATAAAGATGCGTTGGCTAACCTGCAAGCTTCTTATGATCTGAAAGCTGCTAGGAAGGCTGCTCTAGAAGCCGAACTGAGAAGCCTGTCAGCGGAGATGGAGATTGACCAAAAGAAAATAGCCGAACTTCCTGGATTGATAGCAAAGACCCAAGCGGAAGTAGAATCGGTCCGTCACCGAATAGAGCAATGCGATGCGGAGCTTATCGACTTATCCGGTGCCCAAAAGGACCGCCAGGAGATGTCGGACAATTCCCACTTGATAATATCCAATGTTCGTCGTGTACTTGCAAAACTCCCGAATGCCCGAATCCTCATTGATGTATAATTGAACCGGTCGCTCTCGTAATATCTCCTTGTGATTTGAGATGTAATCGTCGAACGACCCATTCGGCGATGAAACGCTAACTCCCGAACGACACTTTGAATTCCTTTAGCCGAACCAATCGACCTCGCGCATGGTCCAAACCTTAGAACTCCAAACGACCCGCCGGCGGGCCGGTCAAGGAAATCTTTCCACCTTCCGATTTTATTGGAACGTGCGCCACGATCCACGGCCACGACTCGAAGCCACGATTCATCCCGCCGGGCCTATAATGTTGCCATAGGTGCCCCTAGCTCTCCACCGGGCCTTCTAGCTCTCGAATCTTTGCCAATATTTAGCCTTCTCGCAAACAAGTGCACATCCCAAACCACAATGGTGCGCCGCCTCAACCGCCGCCGTGCCTCCGACGAGGCCGAGGGGAGCAGGCGCCAATGCGCGCGCGGCGGTGACGATCGTCAATCTCTCTCCTCTCGTGATTCTCGTTCTTGATCTTCTTTTGCCTTGACGATCATCCCCTTTTCGAGCCGATTCGGTGGAATCCGCCCGCGCGCCGGCCAATCGCCCCCGCCGATGACTCTTCGGAGTCCGATGGCCACTCCCCCGCACCGTACGGGGAAGAGGACGCCATCCGCTTCAAGGAGGAGCTAGAGGCGTCCCGTCGTGAGCTGGAGGACGTCTCCAAGAAAGCGGGTGTGGCCGAGCTAGAGTGGGAGGACCGGCGCAAACAAAGTGGCCGGGAGGCCATTGACGGTATGGCTCTGAGATCGATCCTTGATCTAGCCCGGTCTCTGATGCTAATCTTTCCTGTTTGCTCTTTGTAGCCCGCGACGCCGAGCTCGACCCGGCCAAAGACGCCGGTAGAGCAGGTTGGCCGAAAAGGTGAATGCCCACGGCGACACGCCGGCGGAGCGCCTAACCGCGGTGGAGCACCGTGTCGACGAGGTGGCCGTCCATGGCGTTCGTTTGGGCACCACCTTGGGCCCGGCCGCGATGGCGACGCATACGGACGTCGACTACTCCACCGGGCCGCGTGGATTTCGGGGCGGCGCGCCGGAGGACATCGACGAGATCGAGCTCATCCCGGAGCGCCTTGACGGCCACGGCGACGCCATTGCCGAAATTACCCATCCCCAATCCGTGTTGAACGAGGCTCTTCGACTAGATTGTACTAGGGATGTGTAAATATCGGCAATAGATGAAGAACTTTTGAATTCGCACTTTTTGTTCGCGATGATTTCCCTTTGCATCTCCGTTTTCTTTAATTGCATCCGGAACTATCTTTAGCCGAACGCGCGAGAACAACTCGCCCCTTGGCGCAAAATCCACAAAGGATCCCAATTCGGCAATCCGTAAACACTGTTCAAGAGAAAGCCCTTCGCACTTGGTGGAAAACCCTGCCGTTTGGTATTCCAACAAAGGTGTACTGGCCAGTCATCACTCCCAATGCGTCTCCCCGGTCAATAAAATAGCCTGTGGGGTGCTCTGCAAATCCATTCACACACTCCTCCATCATTTCTCATCTCTTCCCCCGCTCCGGAGGAAAAAACCCCAACGCCATGGACAAGGGTAAACAACCTCGGGGGAGCGGCTCATCAAAGAAGCGTACGATTCGGAAGTGAGTTTTCTTGATCCACTCCCCGTTCTTCCACTTGATCTTGCGCTTCATGTTTTTTCCCCTCGTCCTTTTCAGCCTTGATTTGCTTCCCAAAGAAGTCATCGGGACCGAAGATGTGCTCGAGTACATCTCCTCCGATTCTTCTCTCGAAGCGAGAGGATGCCACGCCCGAACGAGAGGACCAACCATCGGCCGCGCCGCCGCGTACGGCACCCGGAGCATGGTCTCGGGGACATGTCCGCCCGTTGCCAAGCCGAGCGCGAGCGTGCCGCATGGCGCTAGAAGCATTAGTAGGGGGTAAATGCTCCCCGCCCCCTTCATGTTTGCATCCGGATTTCTTGCCTCTAACCTTGATTCTTCGTTCCAGATGTTTCTGACAGGTATAGCAGCCTAAAGGCGGCCTGGGATAGCCTGGTAGAGGCCGCCAATCACGGTCATCCTCGTGCGTTCCAAGTCGCCGTCACGGTGGTCCTGGAACAACTGAAGAGGGAGCGACGTACTCGAAGAAGCAAAGAAAAGATTGAATCATACTTTCGCTTCTTCCTCCACGCCTTCTGCTTCCCACCTCCTCGGGGACCTAGTCATCAGGGCTGCTAGAAGTGATCCTGCAAGAAGTAGTTGTAATGTAGTATTGAGCTAAGGGCAATGCATCCAGGCACTGGCCATTCTTTCTTCTTCATGGATTTTGTTCGAAGGCGGCCTCGTTCTCGAGCGCCGGCTATTTTGTGCCGTATGTGTGTAATCACCGATCGATCTCAATGCTAGGATAATACTTCTTCGGATATCTTCCATTTATCGCAAAGTGGAAAATTCTTCCCCTAGCAAAGTTTTTAATATGTATGCATTACCAGGAACGCATCCGACCACACGAAAAGGCCCCTCCCGGTTAGGGGACCATTTGCCGAATTCATCGTATTTAGTTCCGATCGGCAATAATGCTTTCCAAACTAGATCACCTTCTCGCGAATTGCTTTACTTTTACTTTCTTGTTATAGTACTTGGCGACTCGCGCCTTGTTTTTCTCGATGTTTTCCGGGGCCCCGAGACGGATCATATGCAAATCTTCTAACTCATCCATCATTAGGCCACCGTAATCCTTGGAGCTCAACTCGTTTTGCAAAGACTACTCTCCTTGACTCGATTGCATTTCCCGGGGCGAGATTGCATGATGCCCGTAAACCAACTCGTAAGGAGAAGTCTTTGTAGCTCCATGGGGGGCCATTCGGTAAGCCCACGGCGCTTCACCGAGTACCGAATGCCATCCCCTTGGCTTCGGTCGATCTTCTTCGTATCGGCTCGATCATGATCTTATTAGAAGCCTCCGCTTGACCATTAGCTTGGGCATAATATGGAGAAGAATTAAACAATTTGATTCCCATGCTTTCGGCAAAATCTCCGAACTCTAATGACACGAATTGTGCCCCCGGTCGGTGGTAATCGTCCGAGGGATCCCAAATCGATAGATGATGTGTTCCTTGACGAACTCGATCATGTTTTTCGACGTCACTTTCTTCGGTGGGATCGCCTCGACCCATTTGGTGAAGTAATCCGTAGCCAAAAGCACGAACTTATGCCCCTTGCTAGACGGTGGATTAATTTGGCCAATCAAGTCTATACCCCGGCCCCCGAATGGCCATGGCTTGATGATGGGATTCAATGCGATGCGGGGACTCTTTGAATATTCCCGAACCTCGGCGTCTTGACATCCCTTGTAATACTCAAAGCAATCCTCTAATATCGTCGGCCAAAAGCATCCAGCTTGTCTAATAACCCATTTCATCCGATAGGCCGATTGGTGCGCTCCGCATATCCCATCATGCACCTCGCTCATCATGTTCTTGGCTTCTTCTGGACCCAGGCATCGTAGCAATACCCCGTCTAATGATTTATAGAATAAATTATCATCCAGAAGAACGAACTTGATTGCCTTGTACCTGAGTTTCCTGGAGACTTTTCGGGATGGATCTTTCAAGTAATCAACGATTTCCTTCCTCCAATCATCTTCTCGCAAGATCCTCCCTCGGTGCATACACTTCCGCAGCCGAACGCTTCTTGACTCTCCTTGTAACCGGAGGCGCTCCGAGCTAGCCCGTTTGCTTCTTCGTTATGCTCTCTAGGAATGTGCCGTAGGGTTACCAAAGTGGGAAGCTCTTCAAGATTTCCCCGCACTCTTCGTAGTAACTCCTCGGCCGCTTCGCTCCCGCACTCGTATTGGCCGTTCAATTGCTTGATTACTAGTTACGAATCTCCATAGACCTCAACCGATACGGCCCCGAACCTTCTCTCAAATATTGAAGCCCTCGAAGTAGTGCCTCGTACTCGGCTGGTTATTTGTGACGGTGGGTTGTATAGGAATAGCGAATTCAAACATCTCACCTCCGGGGTGAAATTAGCAGGATTCCTACTCCCCCACCTTTGCCACATGATGACCCGTCAAAAAATAAAGCCCAAGGGGTAATTTCAAGTAGATCAATCGAAGGGTCACGATGTTCGGTTATGAAATCGGCAATGATCCGACCTTTGATGGCTTTTGCCGATTCGAACTTCAACTCGAATTCGATAAAGCTAAAATCCATTTGCCAATCCGGCCATTCAAAATTGGCATAGATAACATATGTTTTATCACATCAAACTTTGAGTATACGGTGCATTCGGCATTCAACAAGTAGTGCCGAAACTATGTACACGAGTAGTACACGCAAAGACACGGTTTCTCAATAGCCGAATACTCGGTTTCGGGATCAAGTAGTTTTCGGCTAAGATAAGCTACTACCCGCTCCTTTCCTTCGAATTCTTGAATAAGGGCCGATCCAATAGTTTGGGTATCGGCCGCCACGTACAACTTGAAAGGCTTGTTCACCGGAGGAGGAACCAAAGACCGGCGGCTCCTTCATGTACTTCTTGATCTCATCAAAAGCCTTTTGTTGTTCGTCGCCCCATGTGAATTTCGATCCTTCTTCGGCTTCAAGCAATGGAGAGAATGACAACACTTTTCGCGATAAATTTGAGATGAATCTTCTCACGAAGTTGATCTTGCCGAGCAGTTGATTGCAATTCCTTGAGGTTGGTTGGAGGAACGATTTCATCAATGGCTTTCATGCTCTTCTTGCCAACCTCGATTCCCCCTTCGTGGACCAAAAACCCCAAGAACTCTCCAGCTGATACTCCAAATGCACACTTGTTTGGATTCATCTTTAGACCATGCTTCCGGGTGCATTCCAAGGTCTTCTTCACATCTTCTAGATGGGTGTCATGACTTAAGGACTTGATCACCACGTCATCGATGTAGATTTCCACAGCTTTGCCGATCAACTCATGAAAAATGTAATTCATGGCCCGCCGATAGGTTGCACCGCATTTTTCAATCCAAACGTCATGACTATCCACTCAAATAGGCCTATATGACCAGGGCATCTGAAGGCCGTCTTTGATATGTCCCCTATTGCCATAAAAATCGATTGTATCCCGCGTTGCCATCCATGAAACTAATCACCTTGTGTCCAGGCGGCGGCGTCGATCAACAAATCGGCAATAGGCATCGGGTATCCATCCATGGGAGTAGCTCTGTTTAGGTCCCTGAAGTCTATGCAAACTCTCATTTTTCCATTCTTCTTATACACGGGGACGATGTTAGAAATCCACTCCGCATATCTGCACGGCCGAACGAAGTTTGCATCAAGTAATCTTTCGATCTCCTTCTTCACATCGGCCAATACTTCATCCTTGTAGATTTTCCGGGCGGTTGCTTATATGGTTTGAAACCAGGCTTGATTGGCAACCGGTGCTCGACGATGGAACGATCCAATCCAGGCATCTCCGAGTAATCCCAGGCGAAGCAATCTTTATATTCTCCGAGAAGCTCAATTAAGTTTCCCCCGAAGTCCGGTTGCAAATTTGCACCGATGAACGTCGGCCTTGGCTTATCACCGCTTCCAATGTCAACTTCTTCCGGCTTATCGGCCGACATGAATCCTCGCCCTAACTTGCCATCGGTTCCATCCACGGGGTTCTCCATTAAAAATTACCGTAAGAGCCGACCGCTTGAATCGGCCGTTGGTCACTGCTGACAGGTTCAACAGGACCTTCTCCCCAGTCCTTCCCTGAGAAGCAATCGATGCCTTGGTACTCCCAGAAGGCTGGTTCCATGTTGGCCACGCTCACGGAGTCATCCGCCTGGACGACCTCGATCTCATCATCCACCCACTGGATAAGCTGTTGATGCATGGTGGATGGGACGCAGCAGTTGGCGTGGATCCAGTCCCGCCCAAGCAGCAGGCTGTAGGCCCCCTTGCCTTCGATGACAAAGAAGGTGGTGAGCAGCGTCTTGGACCCGATCATCAAGTCCACGTGAGCGCATCCTTTGGTGTCTGAGGGGTTCCCGGCGAAGTCGTTCAGGATGATGCTTGTAGGTGTCAAATCGCTCGGGCCCATGCCAAGCTTCCTGAAGGTGGTGTACGGCATCACGTTGACTGCCGCTCCACCGTCGACGAACATCTTGGTCAATGGCTTGCCATTGACGTACCCCCTCAAGTATAGCGGCCTCATATGGCGATTCTTGGCCGGTTTGTCGAAGATGGCCTCGCTTGGCCGGCCACCGGTTGTGCCATCATCCCCTCGGCCGCTCGTCGTCAAAGGAAGCTTCCTCCCCGCATAATGCGGTTAGCGGGGAGCCATGAACTCGTTCGGGCCGGAAGTATACCATGCACGCAGGAGCCGAACGCTTCGATCCTTCTGGCTGGTCCTTGGGACGCCACTTCTGCCTCGTCTGGATCCCGGCTTGTTTCATCTCGCGGTTCCTCAAGCGCCGGACCCGCCTCTTTTGGCTCCTGCGTAGACCGGGCGGGCACCACCGCCCCTTCTCGCCGTACGTGGACATCCTCGTCCTCTTCCCGATCGGCCCCACCCGAGATCGGCTTGGCGCTTCCGGGGTGATCGATGACCTCAATTTTTTGACGCCGATCCCCATTCGGGTGGATCCTTCCAAGTCATTCGTGGACGGATCGGCGATTGGCGCTTTCTCGCCCGTACTCAACATATCCGTCGCCGCATTTAGGACGGTTCTTCAATGTGGGCGAGTTTCGGGCCCTCATTCCGGCGGTGCTCGAAGAAGGCGCACCCCCGGTGGGCGCGCTCCGCTCGCGCGTGTCTTGTTCTTGGTCCCTTCTCGCGCGCTTCCTCTTCGGCCCCGCGCGCGCTCCTCCTCGTGACGACGCTTCGGTAGCGTTCCTTTTCCATCCGGCGCCGCCATTTGTTGAGGAGAATGCGTGACGTCACCTTGGGTTTAGGCCCGGACGATTCCCCAATCTCGATGTGGCTTTTGAGAACGCGGGGGCGTCGCCCGTACTTGCTCTAGGGTCACCGGCGCTCCGGTCCACCGCTCCACCTTGCTTGGATGCGGTCGAGGTCGGGACCTTGACCTTTCCCTTTTCCTCGGCCGTTATTGCGTTGATAGAAAAGCCGAGCATGTTCGAGGAAAGGGGGTGGCCATCCACCTTCATCTTGTTATCGAACTTGAGGTGTCCCTCCCGGATAGCTTTACGGATCCTCATCCCGAAGACCCCGCAATCGTTGATGGAGTGTGAGTCCCCGTCATGGAAGCCACGGTAACGTTTCGCTTTGACTCCATCGGCCGAAGCATAGAATGCCCTTCGGCGCGCTTGATTCGGCCTTCCTTTACCAAGAGCTCAAACAACTTATCGGCCTTTGTGATGTCGAAGTCGTAAGTTCCTTTGGTCCGCTTGACCCAACGCCGATTCATTGTCAAGGGCTCTTTACCCCACATGATCTCTCGCTGCGGCCTATCTCCAATTCGTCGTCGAATCCTCGAACAAATCGGCCTTGTCCAAGAATTGGTTGTAGATGTCGCCGACGTCGTGCCGCTTGCCAAATTTGGGGTCCTTCTTGAGGCCATATGCCCGATTGCTCATCAAAGATAACTTCTCGCGACGGTTGGCCCGGTGTTCTCGAACTCCATCCCAAATAGCTTCTCGCGCACGGCCGCAACATCCCGGCGACGGCCATATCGGCGAGCCGATCGTCCGGCAAGTTCGCCGAGAAGCACATGCCTTTGACTTCCCCGAATCTTCTAAGAAACTCCGGCGGCGTTTCGCTGTGCCTTTGTTTCAGGGTGGCGAGATCAATCAACTTCTTCTCGAACCGCCGCTCGAAGTAATGAGCGTGGAATTTACGCTCCAAATCCTTCCATCTGGCCACTGATTCAGGCGGCAGGGATGAAAACCACTGAAAAGCTGGACCCGTCAGTGAGGCGGGGAAGTAACGAACCCTGAAAGTCTCCTCGGCCGAGCATTCCCCAAGCTGCATGAGGTAACGGGCGATGTGCTCGACCGTGCTTGTCTCGTCCTGCCCCGAGAACTTTGTGAATTCCGTCGGCGGTTTCACTCTAGGCGGCAAGAGCACGTTATAGTACCACTCTGGGAACGGTGGCCTGTAGGCGGGGCCCTGCATCTTTGGCTTGAGGCCGAACTGATTCTGCATCAATTCGGCCATCTTGCGCGCTAGGGCGTCATCTTCTTGCGCGCCCGCACCGCCACGTACCCCTGGGTGCGGGAAGGCGTCGAATGCTCCGTAGTTTCCCACTTCATGGTAACCACCGCCGTACAAATTCTTCTGGAGCCAGTTGGTCGATGGTGCAATCCTCCGACCGGGGTCAAGTGGGGCCCGCACGAGCCGAACGCTAGGTCTCCGTACGTAGGCCGGTACGGATTCGGCCGCGTGCACGTGCCGACCCGTGCTACTCGTGGTGGCGGCAGGATTGGTTGACTTCCTGAAGCTTGTAACGGGGGGCCGAACCGGCCGCCCCCCGGCGCCCGCGGAGGAGGTTGGAATGCTTGGCTTCCGCGCGCTCCGAGGAGGAGGCCGCCGTGGCCGGCTCCGTAGCGGCGGCCGAGAGCTTGACTCACCCGGCTCTATGGTGCTCTTCCGAAAGGGCGTCTTCCGAACGCTTGCTCCACGCCGGGCCAAAGAGGGCTACCATCATCGCCGGAGCGATCCGAGGAAGGCCTTGTTGTGCTTGGTGAGCATGTAATCTCGCCGACTCTTGGAACACCCGCGCGCATTCCTCCTTTTCCCGCCGAGACGTAGCATCAATCTCTCCCGTAGCAGCACTCTAGGCATCTCATTCTTTAGATATGGGACACCGCTTCGTTCTTCTTAAATGACAGCGAGGCACTTCGCCTGAAATTGATCTACGACGTCTTGGAGCCGCCGCCGCCGCTCCGGAGAAAGATCTTCTAGGTCGACGTCCATAAGGTCCGCAATCTCGGGCATCTTGAATTAATTCGGCTACTGTTTGTCTCACCGGGCGTGCCAAAAAGTGTGTTGACGTAAAATGTGCACTCGACGCCAATCACACGGCAAGCCGAACAAAGCTAGCTTCGCACGCGCAGAGCGAGTGACGTGCCGATCAATTTTTCCCGAAAATTAACAAAAGGGTAAAGCAGTTAAATTCCAAAGCTTGGAACTTGCCGGTGGTACCGCACGGTTCCATATTTACGGCTTAAGAAGCCAAGCAAGATGACATGTAGCTATGTAGAGCTATCCGTCAAAGAACCACAACCATCCGACCATTACAGAGGAAAAAGGAATACCGCCGAATGGATAACGTAAGCATGACGACGATCGGTCTTTGTATAAATAAAGATGCAAACACAAAGTTATGACCGATCCCCATGAGGTTTATCATTAAATAAAATGAGGTAAAGCACGGACATGATTATGTATTAAATAAGCATGCATAGATCCAAAGCACTAGTCTACCGCATGTCTAGGTACTTAAAAACCCGTCGGGTACGATAACAAACAAATCTATCCACCGCATGATACGACTTGCATGAAAAACGTACCACTTTCCACAAATAGATCTATCCACCGCATGATACAATCTAAATATGGAAAGCTAAAAGCATACATCACTTAAGGCATAAACAATGCACGTGATCTACTCGTGAAAACATAACCGAATACGGCCGAACGTACCGATTCGTGGTCCATGAAGAAGGAACAAACATTACCACGTGGATAAATCTATCAGACTGATTTGGGAATCTAATCCACCGGATGACTAGCTCCAAAGCAACCCAAAAACCCGCATCTACCGCATGATACCGGTTCTTTCAAGATTTATACGAACGAAGCAAGATTGAACCCGCAACACGTAACAACCTAGATCGATTCGAGTTTCGGCTATCGGAGAACATAAGATCCACGTGTCAAAACACGAAACCCGCTCGCACAAGGATCTTAAAAGAGATATAGCCGATCCAAACCCATCTAAATTGGGCAAGGATGTGTTACATGAATTAAAACATAAAGTAAAACTCAAGATAACATGGGATAACTTAATGAATCTATTGGATCTTGCCAAAATCCAATAGAGCCGATAACTAGTTTCGAGCCAGATCTTAGCCTACCGCATGACTCATGATCTAACAAGAAACCTTCTTGAACCAAGCTTGAATCTACCGCATGACACGAAGCATGGTAACAAGACTACTTGTATCGATCTAAATCCACCGCATGATACTAGACATGATACAAGGTTGCCGGTACTCACGGAGGTCGACGGATCGATTGGCCCTCTCGAAGAACTCGACGACACGACAAGGACTCTAGGGTTTGGCGTAAGGCCGGTGTGTATTGAAGAATGATCGTGTTTGTTACATACATCCAGGGATCGTATTTATACCCTGCTGATTACAATTGCGAATGGATTCATTGCCTAACTAAACTCGATCGCCTGTCCATCCATTCGTCTCTCCTGATTTGAGCCACGTCACCGTCCAATCCCGCAAAATCAGCTCTACTGTTCCTTTGCCGAACTGGAGCAAATAGCCGACCGCGGATCTCTTTGCCGAAAACTTCTGGAAATATCCTTCCTTCCACCAGACGGACTCTTTTTCGAATCGGACCCACAGGTCATACTCCTTACCAAATTTTGGTGTTAACGAGTTGGCTTCGAGTTTTATTTGTCAGGTTGCACTAGTTATCGCTGCTTGCAGAAAGTTATCTTGGCTGTCATACAGCTAGTTATCGAGATCAATATCCTACGTCGTGAAGATCGGGACCAAGTCTCATCACGGTTACACCACGTCCCCACGCGGTTAGACCGCACTCCCCTTGCAGCTCAGGAAGAACAACACCCCGCAGATCAACTCTCAACTTCTCATCGATCGATTTCCCGATTCACCCAACAGATTGAAGTGAAACTTTGGGAATAGGTGGGTTACCTCGTAGACAACCTCTAGCTCAAAGCTTATGCCCCCAAATCTCTCTCAATCATGAGGAATCAAAAATCTTGCGCCTCTACCTCAAGAACTCGGGAAACTCCGACAACCAAATCGAATGCCTTTCCACAAGTTTGGAGGGGCAAGATCACCAAGAAAATAGGCATCACGTCCTCATGTGTGATTCCCACTACAAATCCCACAAAGAAACTCCTCCAAATCCTCCCCACAAAAATCCCAAGAAGAGGGCTCCGAAAATACCTCCAAAAAAGAAAAAACTGAGGAATAAATAATACGACACAAGATGAATGAGATGAAATCATTATGAATCATCTATATTCGATTACAAGCCACTCCCAAGAATCACAAATCTTGGATGGTAAAAAGCTCCAACAAAGAGCCACTCTCACCTCACTTCCTCTCAACAAAAGCACTCCAAGAAGGAGCACACCCACCTATCTAGCCAAAGAGATGGCTGCCTGTTGATGACTGTTAAGTCCTAATTTAAATCCGTAAATTCCTGCATTTTACCGCGAGAACTAAGCGTCCACAGTAGAATAGGAGCTTATACTAATAAATTCCACTAGTGGCAGTGCAAAGATGAATGCAGGTATTTAGCACAAGAAAAGAGAAGAAAACACACCTCCATGATCCAAGTAATTCAGGCTCAGCCAATAAGGGGCTACCACGTAGGTGTCCACTGGATTCATGACGTCATCAATCCAAGGGAAAGAACCTCGATGAATCAGGAGCCGCCACATAAGCATCACATGGATCCTATGGCCCACCTACACGTCCAAACTACCTCCAATCCACGTGGGCACCTGGGACCGCCTTAAGGACCCACTTAACAGCCACCTGGACAAAACACACCGTCACTGGGGCCCACAAGGGGTTGGCCGACCCCACAGGTCGGCTGAACCAACCTTGTGGCCGCTAGTGATCGACCGCCACGTGGTGCTCCCTGGTCGTCCTTTGATCCAATCCTGCAGTGTTCACACCAATCTCCCAAATATATAATAGCACTATAAATAGGGGATTGGGGGTAAGAATAGGACAACACACTTGAAAAAAACTTCTCACCTTTGCCTCCTCCTCTCCTCTCCTCTCTCGGTTGAGGTGAAACCTCACCTCACTGTGACACCCTAAAATTCCATCACCAAAATCACTTAGCAACTTAAATTAGTCTTAAGGATTTAAAGAATTTAAATTGCTATTTAAATTGAGCTCTAAAATATTAAATATAATTTAATAAACTTAGAGACAACAAGTGTTTGTGCATCATCAGTTGGCTTGCATGGTTTTTGGTTGCTTGTGTGGTTTCTAAGAAGTTTATAAAATTCTTGAGAAAAAGTTTGAAAAGTTTGATTTGAATTTGAAAAGAAAAATGGTTTGAAAATGAAGTTTGAAAAAGAAAAAGAAAAAAAAAGAAAACCTCGTTGGCTCCCCTTTCACCCCGGACGGCCCCGGCGGCCGTCGGCCAACACCCGCGCCGGCCCACCTCTCCTCCTCTCCTTTTTCTTTTTCCCCGCGAGCGCTGACACCTGGGCCCCGCCTGTCAGCCTCCCCTTCCCCTTTCCTTTCTTCTTCTTCCCCTCGCCACCCAACCGACCCGGCGCCGCCGCGCAATCCCCGCCGCACCCGGCCGCTCCCCTACTTTCCCTTCCTCTCTCCACAGCCAATTAAGGCAATCAAACTCCCCCATGATCAATTAGGCCGTTACCTCCCATCCTTAAACCCTAGCCGTGATGGCCGCGGCCATCAATGGCAAGCCGCCGGCCGCCCCGTCCCCTTCCCGCTTCGCCTACCTCCCTGCGCCTCTATTTAAGCTCGCACACGAGCCCCTGCGCCTCCCTTTTGCACCCGCAGCACTCCACTTCACGCACGTGAGCCCAATTCCACCGGCGCCGCCGCCTCTGCTTCTTCCCGCCGCCGTGCAAGCGTCGCCGTCAGTGAAGTGCGTCGCCGCCTTGCCCTTTTCTTCCCCGAACACGATCATGACCCTCACGTGATGCTTGTTGACCAGGGGAAGCCGCCACCGGAGACGAGCTGCGCCTGGAGCTTGGGTCCCCGCCTGCCGGAGCGCCGCCCGAGCCGCCGCCGTCGTCGAACCTCTTCGCTGCCGCTTCCTCTTCGCCCGTGAACTTGCCCGACGCTTCGTGACGTGGTGAGCAAGGTTTTCCCCGCCCGTATTTCCCTTCCTTGCACGTTTAAGCCGCCCCGCGGGCTCGCCGGTGAGGCCGATCCGCCCCCTTCCGCGCCGGCCGCCGTGGATGCCCGCGCCACCCCCTGACCCCCTAGGCTTGCTCGTATGCTCCCCAGCTATGCGTAGAGCCCACACGCGTGTGAGATGGCGCCCTGAGCAGCAAGATAGGGTGCGCCGGCGAATTCCCGGCGAGGCACCGCCGCGCCGCCCCTGTCTCCGGCGACGCCGCCGCCGCCCATCGCGTGCACACGTCCGGGGCCGTCGGATCTTGCGCGGACGGCCCGGATCACGTACCCCTTCGTTTAAACGGGGCGGTCCACCGTGGACCCGTGCGCCGGGCGCACGGCGCACACGCACGCCCGTGACCGTTGGATCTGAGATCCACGGCGCTGGGCTGGCCGTTTTGTTTAAGAGCCTCTGAGCTTTTATATTTTTGCAAGCCGGTCCTTCCACCATTGAGAATTCTTACGGTTAGGTCCTGAGTTTTATGTTTTAGCCCCTGGCCAGCCTAGTTTTCTTTAATAAAGGTCCTTTTTCATCCTTTTAGCATTTAGACCCCTCTGTTTTATTTTATAATTATGTTTTAGCCCTGATTTTATTTATAAAAAGCCCTGTAAACTTAGTTTTCTTGCAGATAGGTCCCTGTAAACTATTTTAATCATATCTTTCTCGTTTTAACTCCGTTTTTAGCGTTCTTTATACCGAAATGATCGTCTCGACGAGTAGAATCCTTTAAATGGCAAATTTACCAGTTTTGTTACTGTTTGGTGTACTGTTTATTTATTGTTTGTTGTTCATGTTTGACTCGTAGATATCGTGCCTATTTCGTCTGAGCTCCCTGTCGGAGGTGATCAGGAAGAGCCTGTTTTCGAGGAAGATTTCACTCAGTTTGTAGAGGAAGGCAAGTGTCTTTCCCCCTCTGCATTATCTTTTCAAACCTATGTCACTGCATGTTAAACAATGTTTACTATTCCTGTTGCTATGCATAAACCTAATGGGCAAACACCTAGTTAAGGACTTGACTAGATACTTCACCACTTTACCTTGATCAACCCTATTTAACAAATGCTTGGGGTAGATAAATGCTTAGTTTGCTTTACATGAGTTTGGTTATGCTTTGTTTATGTTATACATCTCAGTTTCGTTTATATAATGAGCTTTGTGTTTAAGACAAGATAACTTGAATCATAATCGGAACATGGAGAACCACCCAAGATAACAGTACAACCACAGTCCACATGGCTCTGGCTTAGCCAAGTAATTAGGAGAGTGGGTTAGCTGATAGCTCTTTTCCGAGAGGGGCACAGGGGACCAGAGTTGAAGGGGTATAGCCCGGTTCTTTTGGGGTAGCAGCCTTGGCTAAGGTGCCGACCATTAGGGAGGGTTATGGTCCGCTCCATCGCCGTATGAATCGTTGCGGGTCGTTGGTTTCTCTTCTTTCCTTTGTAAAGGCTTCGTAGTGGACCCCTAGCCACTCACCTTGGAAGTGTTTAAGGGTCTAGCTAACCGGGCAAGATGGGGAACACGAAGCGTGGGTAAAGTGTACAACCTCTGCAGAGTGAAAACTGATCGATCAGCCGTGCTCACGGTCATGAGCGGCTTGGACCCTCACATGATTAATAAACTTGAAGATTAATGCAAATCATTGGGTTTGTGGTTTGGGTTTGAGGTTTCTTTTAAGGTTAAGTGGGTTGGTATACACTTACACTTAGTAATTAGGTGCTTGCTAATAAAACTTGACCAACTTGTAAAATGCTTACCGCTGTGAACCATAGCCTATCCTTGATAGCCTTGCATTGTTTCCCCCGCTTCCTGAGCACCAACCATAAGTGTGCTCACCCTTGCTTACCGCCGTTCGGAGGAGAACGTCGGAGGCGAGGACGAGTATCGGAGTGACTACGAGGAGTTCTAGGGCATGCGGATCCCCCGGTCATCATGCCTGTGGAAGTCGGAGATGGAGTCGCTTGTCGCTTAGTTATCGTTGTGTTCGGACCTTCGAGTCCACCTCTCCGGATGTAATAATGGATATCGTACCGGTTTAACTCTTGAACGATTTATTACTCGCAATGGTATTACTCTCGTTTTGTCTATCATGTGTGTTTAAAATGATCCCGGCGCACACGTGAGATGCATTCGGTTTTCCTTGTAAAATCGGGTGTGACAAAGTGGTACCAGAGCCGTGATGACTGTAGGTCGCAGCCTTAGTTAGAAATGGACGAAATTAAGGATTCATGTTCTAGAGAACCTTATCATGCTTCAAATCATCTTATTTACGCATTAAAAATCTAATTTAATTTTGTTTATCATTTTAAACTGTCATTTTGATTTATTCTGTACTCTGAGATCAGTTTTGCTTTGACAGATGGCCAGAACCTACATGACCCCTCGCAAGAGCACTGGTGGGCGCTTTCCCTCTGGACAGCTGGCCCCTCGCCATCGTCTTGAGGATGTTGAGGAGGAACCGGAGGAGTTCCAGCCAGAGGTTGAGGTGGAGGAAGACCCAGAGGAGGTCCGGCCCGAACCGAAGAGGAGGATCCCGAGAGGTTGAGATGGAGGAGGAGGAGCCGGAAGAGCCATTGGAATAGCCACAGCTGTACGATGGCACCGTGCTGGAGGCAGACGCTGATGGGGACATTGTGATTCCACCGGCGCCTGTGGCAAATGAGGAAGCACCCCCTGCACATGTTGATCCAGTGCCTGATGGTGAAGGAGGTGACCCGGATGACTCCAGTGATGACAGTGTGGGTGAGGAAGGTGGTGACAATGCTGTTGGCAACCCGGAGGAAGATGAGGATGAAAACCCCCGCTATCACGGAGCAGAATATCACAAACATTCCACTGAAGCTGAGAATGGACAGTTTTGCATTCTTCTGTGGGAGGTTCTGCAGTACCTGGGATATACCATAAGGCCTCTCTATGTGACTAAGCACTTCAGCGAGCCAGGAATGAGAGACTACTACACCTGCAGAGTCTACATCAGGAAGCCCCTGAATGATACAGAAGGCTGGAGGTATCGCTCATCTCACCACAGCACGGCTCAGTTCTCCACAGATGATGCTGCGGTGAATGATGCAGCAAGGAGGGCACTCTGGTCAATCTGCAATGCAAATCGGGTGCAGCTGTTCCACTCGGAGTATCGCCATGTGCCTCGTCGTGCAAGTGGCACAGAGGTGACTGTGGTGCCAGCAGGAGGCAATGATCGCATCGATGTCTTGGCACGTGTGAGCGCTACCCCGAACACGGATCCGGAGGGGGCAACTACCGAAATGAACAAGTATCATGAGGAGTTGCAGTCGCTCGGAGTGAAGATAGCACGTCCGGAAGCACGGTGGCGGGACGGCGACTTCCTCAAGAAGTTATGCCATATTAGACCACAGCTTCCCCTCCGCGCAAGAGGCTCCGTTACGGCTCCGATGAAGCTACTACTCATCTTGGCTAGGATCCTAGGATACTCGCCCTTATCATTTACCTTTTCGCTAGATCGTTCTCGCGTGAACGTATTGCTTATAATAATGAATGCTTTGTTTGCAAATATGTTTGAGTTGGATCTTTGCTTCATTGTGAATTGTATGGTGGAGTGATGGCCACTATGCAATCTGAATTGTTAAGTTAATTAAAGAATGGTTTGGGTTTTATCGGTTGGCATTGCTTAATCTCTTATGCAAGTTTGATTGGATCAAATCTGTTTTCGCATGATCATATGACATACCAGTAATGTTTTGTTTATAACTCAAGCTACAGAACTCCAAATGACATGAAACCAGTTTGTTTAGTTCACAAATTTAGAGTATGAATTTCTTTCAACAATTCAATGGTATACAATACATATTTTGGGAGTTATGCACGAAGTAATGAACAAGTCAGAATCTGTAAATTTCTGCTGATATAGCTGTACTTGTTTGAATTTTATCTCGAGTTATAGATGTCCAAATGAGGTGATTCCAGTTGGGATGGTTCCATAATTTTGTACATCAAAATCTGGTAAAATTCGTGGTCATTGGATAATTACACAGAAAGTTATACATAATTCTTTGAGGTCAACGGAATCTGTACTAACTGCAGAACATGCTTGTTATTTTATTTTGAGTTATCCTCTTATGCATTGATTCAAGTACAACTATCGAGATATGATTTTTCTAACGGTCGGATGGTAAACACCAGGTCCGGAGGAGGTCAAGATGTGCCGCCCGTGATCCGGCACATATCGCAAATCAACAAAACCCGGCACCACCCCCACCGATCAACCAAGCAATGGATCCAAACATGCGGCGAGTTTACGGCAGCGCGGATGCAGGCGATTCGGAACCTTACCAACACCGTGCGGCGAGATGCAAGCTCAACGAGAACCGCCCACCACGGCCCGAACCCTCCGCCACCCCCGCCACCAAGGGACGGGCACAAGGAGTTCATGAGCCACCATCCTCCTACGTTTTCCCACTCGTCCGATCCACCGGATGCCGATGATCGGCCGAAAACCATCACCAAGAAGCTGGAGATCGTGCAATGCACTGATCGGGAGATGGTCCTGTATGCTGCTGGAAGGCTTGTGGGGCAGGCCGCAGACTGGTGGGATGCGTACTCAACTGCTCATCCCAACAGGCAGAACATTACTTGGCAGGAGTTCCGTGACAACTTCCGTACTTACCACATCCCTTCAGGGGTTCTCAAGCTTAAGCAGAGGGAGTTCTTGTCACTGAGGCAGGGCAATATGTCAGTGACCGAGTATCTGGACAAGTTCACTCACTTGTCACGCTATGCACCTGATGAAGTCAACACTGACCCAAAGAGGCAGGAAAGGTTTCTGGACGGTTTGATTGGGCCTTTAAACTATCAACTGCAGAGTCACATCTTCCCAGACTTTCAGACGCTGGTGAACAAAGCTATTGGGCTGGAAAGCAAGAGAAAGGAGATGGGTGAACAGAAACGCAAGTTTCAGTCACATGGACAGTCTAGCAGCAACACCCGTCCTCGTTACAGTTCTCAGCAGAGCCTGACTCCATATCGTCCTGGTGGTCAAGGTGGGAGGTACCCACAGAACATGCAGCTGCAGCGCTCGTTTCAGCCACAGCGCTTCAATCCTCAGACACCCAGAGCTCCTACCCCTCAGCGGGGTCGTCCTAACAATAACTCTGGGGCGCCTGTCAGAAACACCAACCCCTGTTCGGCTCGGTGGATGCTTCAAGTGTGGAGAGCTGGGGCATTATGCTAACAATTGTCCCAAGAGGGTGATGCAAACTCCGCAGAGAGACAGTGGAAACAGGACCGGGCAGCCATCTTCACGAGCTCGTACTCCATAGACACCCGCAAGCAAGAGAGGCCAGCAGAGTCATGTGCGTGGCCGAGTTAATCATGTATCAGTGGAGCAAGCTCAGAATGACGCCGGCGTGGTATTGAGTACGTTTTTCGTCAACTCGTACCCGCTACCGTATTATTTGATTCGGGAGCATCACATTCATTCATAAGCGATCAATTTGTGGCAAAATATAACTTATCTATGAGCTCAATGAAGAACCCACCGATAGATAGCACTCCTGGTGGAGAAATGAAAACCGGTCATATATGCCCACAAGTAAAGATTAATATCATGGGGGTAGACTTTCTTACTAATCGGTAGTTCTAAAATCATGGGGAATAGATGTCATTCTTGGGATGGATTGGTTACAAAAGCATGATGGAGTTATTCGGTGTCGGAGGAGGTCGGTGCGGTTAACCGATCCTCAAGGGGAGAGAGTAGAATATGTGAGTACACCCTCATCCAGCAAAGGAGTTGTGAACTCTGTAGAAGGCAAGGCCTTGGAAGATATAAGGGTAGTGAATGAATTCCCTGATGTGTTTCCAGAGGATTTGCCAGGTATGCCACCTGTTGACGCAAAAAGTGCACCTAGCGCCAAACACACAGCAAGCCGAACAAGCTGGCTTCACACGCGCAAAGAGTCACGAGACGTGCCAGTCGATTTTTCCTGAAAATTAACAAAAGATAAAGAAGTTTGGAACTTGCCGGGTGGTACCAGACAGTTCCATATTTACGGCTAAGAAGCCAGATAAGATGACACATAGCTATAGGGAGCTATCTGCCAATATATTGAAACCAATCGGGAACTTATGAAAGGAAAAAGTAACATTGCCGAATGGATGACGTGAGCATGACAGCGATCGGTCTTTGTTTGAATAAAGATACACATGCACGAGGCCATGACCGATCCCCATGATGATTAATATTAAACAAATGAATAAAGTAAAGCACGAACATAATCATGCAACAAACAAGCATGCATAGATCCAAAGCACTAGTCTACCGCATGTCTAGGTACTCTAAAACCCGTCGGGTACGATGTCAAGCAAATCTATCCACCGCATGATACAACTTGAATGAAGACCGTACCACTTTCCACAAATAGATCTATCCACCGCATGATACAATCTAAATATGGAAAGCTAAAAGCATACATTATTTAAAGCATGAATAACGCACGTGTTCTACTCGTGAAGAAGCATAACCGAATACGGCCGAACAATGTACCGATTCGGGTCCATGAAGAAGGAACAAACATTACCAAGTGAATAAATCTATCAGATTGATTTGAAATCTAATCCACCGGATGACTAGCTCCAAAGCAACCCAAAAACCTGCATCTACCGCATGATACCCGGCTCTTTCAAGATTTATACCAACGTTAGCAAGCTTGAACCCGCAACACGTAACAACCTAGATCGATTCGGTTTCGGCTATCGGAAAAGCACAAGATCCACGTGTTAAAACACGAACTCGACTCGCACAAGGATCACAAAAGGATAAAGCCGATACAAATCTATCTAGATTGGGCAAAAGTGTGTTACATGAATCTAAACATAAAGTAAAAACTCAAAGCAACACGGGGTAACTTAATGAATCTATTGAATCTTGCCAAAATCCAATAGAGCCGATAACTAGCTTCAAGCTAGATCTTAGCCTACCGCATGGCTCATGACCCAACAAGAAACCTTCTTGAACCAAGCTTGAATCTACCGCATGACACGAAGCATGGTAACAAGACTACTTGCATCAGATCTAAATCCACCGCATGATACTAGACATGATACAAGGTTGCCGGTACTCACGGAGGTCGACGGATCGATGAACCCTCTCGAAGAACTCGACGACACGACAAAAGGACTCTAGGGTTTGGCGTAAGGCCGGTGTGTATTGAAGAATGATTGTGTTCTTTACATACATTCAGGGGTCATATTTATACCCTGTCAAGTAAAACTTCGAATGGATTCGTTGTCTAACTTATCTCTAAGCTTGATCGCCTATCCATCCATTCGTTCTCCCTGATTGAGCCACGTCACTGTCCAATCCCGCAAAATCAGCTCTACTGTTCCTTTGCCGAACTGGAGCAGATAGCCGACCGCAGATCTCTTTGTCGAATATCTCTGAAAAGATCCTTCCTTCCACCAGACGGACTCTTCATCGAGCCGGACCCACAAGTCAGACTCCTTACCAAATTTTGGTATTAACACATGCCCCTTCAATTGCGGGATAAAAGTAATTTTGTTCCGCAATTGACTCCAGCCATGAATACTTTCAAATCAAATCTGTCAACACCGTTCTTCGCAATCCGCCGGAATCTTCATCTAGATCCAAACCCTAGATCCCCTCGTTCCGAGCTCAAATCCCCAATGGCAGCTCAAAACCAAGATGCTCAGGTAAATTCCTCTCCCGTAAGCTTCGTTCGGCATTTAGGTTTTCAATTTTACCTGAGATTTCTTCTTCCGCTTTTTCTTCAAGAGCCTTCCACTGAGCTTCTAATTCGCACGGGGCCAATTCGAGATCCTATTACCTTGGTCCCGTAGGGAACTCTAATCCTCGAGATTTCATCGCGGCTGAATCTCAGAGGATCCCCTTCAAAGCAGCTCTGTCCCCACCTCCTCGGTGGCAAGACGCTTTCAAGAACTGGCCTTTACCTCCAATCGCGAGTACGGAAAACTTGGTACGGAGGATTCTTGCAGACAAGAGTGGATTGACCAAAAACTGGGATACCCTCCGCATTGCTCAATGCTTGGAGTTATCCGTGGCCGAGACCCCCAAGAATGAAGACCTCCCGATAGCGACCGCCACTTTTGGTCAAACGGCGTCAACGCCTTCCTTTTTGGCCATGGCCCAATGTCTCCAACCCGGCCGATGTGTATATGATCACCGGCCTTGACATCACGGGGTTTGTTCGGCCTTGGGAATTCAAAAATTCTTCTCGGCAAACGGGGGTGAAGCCGGGGAACGGATACAAGAATTACATCTTGAAGCACATGAAAGACAATCCCCTTGGTGATGTCGAATATAGGGCATTTACGAATATGTGGCCGTGCGATTTGTCTTCGTGGCAAAGCCAATGAGCCTACCTTGAATCACATCACAATGGCGTCTCATTTGGCCAGTGGCAACCGCCTCCCCCTTGGAAAATTCCTCCTAGGCAAAGTGTGTACCATATGCTTCACCAAACTCGTCACCCAAATGTATACTAGCCGAGAGGATAACATGTGTCAACGGTCCTTGGTGGTTTGTTCAAATGTGGCTGCGCAGCTCCACATGCATCGGATCATTGGTGTCGATTTGAATACCGAGGCTCTTCCCCTTATCCAATCATCCCGAAGGGGAGCCCCAAGCCACCGGGAGGATGCCGGAATTATGGAGAAGTGGCTTCAACTGTTCTTGTTCGGCGGGACATCGGCCCGGCTTTTCGAGCTATTCTTCAAAGGTTTTCGAGAATCCTCTCGGCTTCCTTATCCTGGACAATGACACTTTGATTTTCCCCTGTGACTTCTCCTTTGAATGCGAACGCCAAGATGGGAGATTCTTTGAGATTCTCAACATCATAATCCGCCCATGCATCTTGCCATTTGAATTCAATGGAGGAAGGCTGAACTCCGAGTAATTATGAATATTATCGGCCCAATGTAATGGCTAGGCAACTTGGGTGTGGCCGGATGCCCCCAAGGTCGTTCTCGCATGAGTTCCTCAAGCCCGGAGAGGAAATCAAAGAGCTTATGCACGGCGAGCAGGGTTTTCCATTATGTGTGCAGTCCCACTGTCTACACCTGGCCTTTTGTGCCTATAACCTTAGCTCATCCCACCTTCAATTCCTGGTGGCAAGAATTCCATGATCACATCTTCAATGAGCCTGTGCATTCGTTCTGTGCAGAGTTGATGCCTGATTTTCAGCCAACTTCAGAGGTAATATGATGAACCATTGACTCAGACATAATCTCTTTTAATCATGATTCTGACCTTCATCTTCTTACTCACGAACACGAGTGCTCGCCCCTCGAGCTAGGAATATCACCTACAATGTCGTAGGCCCAATCTCAAGACTCGGGATTCAAGTCCACAACTCTAGCTCGGTTAATGGCCGGGTTTGCTACAACGGACCCCGGCCTCTCTAGCCTTGCTGGCCGACAGAGGCAAGGTTTGTCTCTGGTTGCTCCTCCAAATGCCAAGAGGAGGAGAACTGTCAAGAAAATTCTTGTTGAGGTAAAATCTTTCGCTTTCTTGATCACAAGGTTACTCTAGTTCTGACGAATCATCTCTTGTGCATTTTCAGACCAGAGCCCAGCAGCCTTCAGTACCAGAACCTGCCAATGCCCCATCCACTGGTATGACCTCTACTGTCTTCTCTTAAGGATGAACACTGGCATTTACCCTTTTAATTTGACACTTGCGGAAGAGGCAATGGAAGAACAACTTGTGGATGTCTCGGTGGCTCAACAAGCAAGTCCACCCGGGGTTGAATTACCTATCCCGGTGGAGATCTCATCTTCATCACCTTCGCGAAGCAATGAATTCTCCGGAGATGAGTCTCCCAATCCGGCCCCCAGAGCCGTCAAGTCTTCCAAGGGCGCAATCACCTGTTGGTCATGCAGAGACACCAATCCCAACAGAGGTGGATCCAACTCCTCTTCAGCCAGAAGCCCATGAGTTACCAGCGACTGCATCAACACCTTCTAACTTGGAAGCTTCAGCTTTACCTGGAGCACCTTCTTCACCTGTGATTACCCCTGCTCAAGAAATCAGCCATGAGGTACTCATTTGCACTTAACTCTGCTACCTTTACTTTTAGCACCCCTAACTCGGCAATACTGCTTCTTAGGATCAGGCTCCATCATCATCAAGCCTGCCATCGGGGAACAATCCAGTTGCCGAGGCGATGGAAGGGATGCACCGGCCTGCGTCGGATGAGGTGCTAGCAAAGCTTAGAGAAATTGTTGCCTGGCTAGAAAGAGATGCACAAGATCAGTTCAAGGATCTCGATCACTTCGAGGAGATGCTTGAATCTATCAGCCAAGAACTTCCTGAGGATATCAGTGCTTCTCTGGTATCCATCTGTGGCTTGGACATCCTTTATGCGCCCATAAGGCATGCTTTGAGGAAATTGCGCTCCCGTCCGGCTATCGAAAAAAGGAGATCTGATGCTGAACAAGCCATGAATGGGGCGCAATCCCAAACAGAGAGCCACAAAGATACATTGGCTAGTCTGCAGGCTTCTTGTGATCTGAAAATAGCCAAGAAAGCTGCTCTAGAAGCAGAACTGAGAAGCCTGTCAGCTGAGATAGAGGCTGATAAAAAGAAAATAGCCGAGCTTCCTGGATTGATAGAAAAGACCCAAGCGGAAGCAACATCGGCTATCGCCAAGATAGAACAATGCGATGCAGAACTCACCACCTTGTCTAGCGCCCAAAAAGATTGCCAGGAGCTACTGGGCAACTTCCGCCAAGCAACATCCAATGCCCGTGATGTGATTGCGAAACGTTTGAACATTTGAATGCTCTAATTGATGTATAACCGAATTGGTCGCTCTTGTGATATTTCTCTTGCAATTTATTTCTTTTTCTTCTGCGCACCTTCAAATATAATGCTGAACGACCCATTCGGCAAAGAAACGCAAACTCCCAAATGGCACTTTGACTCTCCTTAGCCGAGCCAGTCAACTGAATGTGACTCAGCCTAGAACTCCAAGCGACCCGCCGGCGGGCTGGCCAAGGAAACCTTTCCACCTTCCGATTTTCTTGGGATATGCGCCACGATCCAAAGCCACGACTCGAAGCCACGATTCATCTTGCCAGGCCTATAAATGCAACCGTAGGTGCCCCTAGCTCTCCACCAAGCCTTTTAGCTCTCGAATCTTTGCCAATCTCAGTCCTTTCTCTTTCCAAACAGTGCACATCCCAAACCAACATGGTGCGCCGCCTCAACCGCCGCCGCGCCTCCGACGAGGCAGAGGGGAGCAACGCCAATGCGCGTCGGAGGCAATGATCGTCGATTCCTCCTCTTTGCTTCAACTTTGATCTTTTCTTGTTTTGACGATCATCTCCCTTTTAGGTTGATTCAGTGGAATCCGTCTCCCGCGCCGGCCAATCAGCCCCTTCCAGACGACTCCTCGGAGTCCGACGGCCACTCCCCCGTGCCTTACGGGGAGCTCGACGCCCTCCGCTTCAAGGAGGAGCTGGAGACGGCCCGGCGCGAGTTGGAGGACGTCTCCAAGAAGGCGGGTATAGCCGAGCTAGAATGGGAGGACCAGCGCAAACAGCTGCTGGAAACCATCGATGGTACAGCCCTGAAATCAGCTCTTTGATCCAGCCCGGCTTTTGATGCTAATCTCTTTTCTTCTTGCTTCTTGCAGCCCGCGACGCCGAGCTCAACCAGCTGAAGGCGCTGGTGGAGCAGCTGGCCGACAAGGTGAACGCCCGTGGTGACACGCCGGCGGAGCGCCTGGCTGCGGTGGAGCACCGCGTCGACGAGGTGGCCACCCATGGCGTTCGCTTGGGCACCACCCTGGGTCTGGCTGCCATGGCGACGCATACGGACGTCGACTACTCCACCAGGCCGCGCGGCTTCCGGGGCGGCGCGCCAGAGGACATTGATGAGATCGAGCTCATCCTGGAGCGCCTCGATGGCCACGGTGACGCCATTGCGGAAATCACTCATCCCCAATCTGTACTGAATAGGCTTTTCGACTAGATTGTATTAGGGATGTTTGATCATCGGCAATAAATAAAGGACTTTTGATTTCTGTGCTTGCATTGCGTCGATTTTTACATTTGCCTCCGTGAATCTCGTGTTTCCTTAAACGTATTCGGGAACTATCTTGAGCCGAACACGTGAGAACAGATACCCCTTGGCGCAAAATCCACAGAAGATCCCCGGTTCGGCAATCCATAAGCACTGTTCACGCAAAACCCTTTTGCATCTGGGGGGAAAACCCTGCCGTTTGGTATTCCAACAAAGTGTGTACCGGCGATCATCACTCCCAATGCACCCCTTCGGTCAATAAAATAGCCGCGCGGGATGCCCCCGCAAATCCACTCGCATACTCATCCATCATTTCTCATCTCTTCCCCGTCTCTAGAGGAGAAAACCCCAAGGCCATGGACAAGGGTAAGCAACCCCAGGAGAGCGGCTCACCAAAGAAGCGCACGATTCGAAGGTGAGTTCTTCCTTGATCTATTCCTCGTTCTCCATATGATCTCGTGCTTCATGTTTTCTTCTTTTCCTCTTCCGACCTTGATTTACTCCCCGAAGAAATCATCGGGACCGAAGATGTGCTCGAGTACATCTCCTCCGATTCCTCCCTCGAAGCGAGAGGATGCCACGCCCGAACGAGAGGACCGGCCATCAAGCCGCGCCGCCACGTTCGGCACCTAGAGCACGGCCTCGGGGACATCACCGCCCATTGCCAAGCCGAGCGCGAGCGTCGCATGGCTCGGAGGCACTAGTAGGGGGTAAATGCTTCGACCTCTTCTTGACCTTATGCCTGCATTTGGATTTCTTGCCCCTAACACCGATTCCTCCGTTTTAGATGTCTCTGACAGGTACAACAACCTGAAGACGGCCTGGGACAGCCTGGTTGAGGCCGCAAACCATGTTCACCCCCATGCGTTCCAAGTTGCCGTCACGGTGGTCCTGGAACAGCTGAAGAGGGAGCAGCAGAAGAAGCAAAGAAAAGATTGAATCATACTTTCGCTTCTTTCTCCACGCCTTCTGCTTCCCACCTCCTTGAAGATCTGACCACCAGGGTTGTTAGATGTAAACCTGCAAGAAGCAGTTGTAATGTAGTTTTTGTGCTAAGGGCAATGCATCTAGGCACTGGCCATTTCTTCTGTTTATGGATTTTTTGTTCTGAAGGCGGCCTCGTTCTTGAGCATCGGCTATTTCTGTGTCAGATGTGTGTAATCATCGATCGATCTCAATGCTAGGATAATATTTCTTCAGATATCTTCCATTTATTGCAGCAGAAAATTCTTCTCCTAGCAAAGTTTTCAATATATATGCATTACCAGGGACGCATCTGACCACACGGAAAGGTCCTTCCCAATTAGGGGACCATTTGCCGAATTCACTGTATTTAGTTCCAATCGGCAATAGCGCTTTCCAAACCAAATCGCCTTCTGCAAATTGCCTTACTTTTACCTTCTTGTTGTAGTACTTGGCAACCCGCAGTTTGTTCTTCTCAATGTTTTCCAGGGCCCTAAGACGGATCATGTGTAAATCCTCTAGCTCATCCATCATTAGACCACTATAGTCCTTGGAGCTCAAATCTTTCTGTAACACAACCCTCCTTGAATCAGATTGCACTTCCCACGGTAGAACCGCGTGATGCCCGTAAACCAATTCGTAAGGAGAAGTCTTTGTAGCTCCGTGAGGGGCCATTCGGTAAGCCCACAGTGCCTCACCGAGTACCGAATGCCACCTCCTTGGCTTCTGGTCGATCTTCTTTTGTATTAGCTTGATCATGATCTTATTAGAAGCCTCTGCCTGACTATTAGCTTGGGCATAATAGGGAGAAGAGTTAAACAATTTGATCCCCATGCTTTCGGCAAATTCTCTGAACTCTAGTGATACGAATTGTGCCCCTTGATCAGTGGTGATCGTCTGAGGGATTCCAAAGCGATAGATGATGTGCTCCTTGACAAAGTCAACTATGTTTTCTGATGTCACCTTCTTCAGCGGGATCGCCTTGACCCATTTGGTAAAATAATCCGTAGCCAAAAGCACAAACTTATGCCCCTTGCTAGATGGTGGATTAATCTGGCCAATCAAGTCTATACCCCAACCCCTGAATGGCCATGGCTTGATGATGGGATTCAATGCTGATGCGGGGACCCTTTGAATATTCCCAAACCTTTGGCAATCTCGACATCCCTTGTAATACTCAAAGCAGTCCTCTAATATCGTCGGCCAAAAGCATCCAGCTTGTCTAATAACCCACTTCATACGGTAGGCCGATTGGTGTGCTCCACATATCCCATCGTGCACTTCGCTCGTCATGTTCTTGGCTTCTTCTGGACCCAGGCATCATAATAATACCCCATCTAATGATTTATAGAATAAATTATCATCCAGAAGAACGAACTTTATGGCCTTGTACCTGAGCTTCCTGGAGACCTTTCGGGATGGATCCTTCAAGTAATCAACGATCTCTTTCCTCCAATCATCTTCTCGCAAGATCCGCCCCCCAAGGCACACACTTCCGCAACAAACGCTTCTTGACTCTCTTTGTAACCGAGAGGCGCTTTGAGCCACCGTTTGCTTCTTCGTTATGTTCCCTAGGAATATGCTGTAGAGTCACCAACGGGAAGCTTTTCAAGATTTCCCTGCATTCTTCGTAGTAACTCCTCAGCGCTTCACTTTTGCACTCATATTGGCCGTTCAATTGCTTGATCACCAGCTCTGAATCTCCATAAACTTCAACTGAAACGGCCCCTGCTTCTCTCAAGTACTGAAGCCCTCGAAGTAATGCCTCGTATTCGGCCTGGTTATTTGTGACAAGGTCGTATAGGGATGGCAAATTCAAACATCTCACCTCTAGGCGAAATCGGTAGGATCCCTACTCCCCCACCTTTACCACATGATGATCCATCAAAAAATAAAGCCCAAGGGGTAATCTCAAGCAAATCAATTGACGGATCGCGATGTTCGGTTATAAATCGGCAATGATCTGTCCCTTGATGGCCTTTGCCGATTCGAACTTCAACTCGAACTCTGATAAAGCTAAAATCCACTTGCCAATCCTGCCGTTCAAAATTGGCATAGATAACATATGTTTTATCACATCAAACTTGGAATACACAGTGCATTCGGCATTTAACAGGTAGTGCCGAAACTTTGTACACGAGTAGTACACGCAAAGACACAGCTTCTCTACAACCGAATACCTGGTTTCAGGGTCAAGTAATTTTCGGCTAAGATATGCTACTACCCGCTCCTTTCCTTCAAATTCTTGAATAAGGGCCGATCCAATGGTTTGGGTATCTGCCACCACGTACAACTTGAAAGGCTTATCCAGTTGAGGAGGAACCAGTACTGGTGGCTCCTTCATGTACTGCTTGATCTCGTCGAAAGCCTTTTGTTGTTCGTCGCCCCATGTGAACTTCTGATCTTTCTTTAGCTTCAGCAATGGAGAGAATGGCAAAACCTTCTGTGATAAATTTGAAATGAATCTTCTCACGAAGTTGATTTTGCCGAGCAGTGATTGCAACTCCTTGAGATTAGTTGGAGGAACAACTTCATCAATGGCCTTCATGCTCTTCTTGCCAACTTCAATTCCTCCTTCGTGGACTAAAAACCCCAAGAATTCTCCAGCTGATACCCCAAAAGCGCACTTGTTTGGGTTCATCTTTAAACCATGTTTCCGGGTGCACTCTAAGGTCCTCTTTACATCTTCCAAATGCGTGTCATGACTTAGGGACTTGATTACCACATCATCAATGTAGATCTCCACAATTTTGCCGATCAACTCATGAAAAATGTAATTCATGGCTCGCTGATAAGTTGCACCGGCATTTTTTAACCCAAATGTCATAACTATCCATTCAAACAGGCCTATATGACCAGGACATCTAAAGGCCGTCTTTGATATGTCCTCTATTGCCATGAAGATTTGGTTGTATCCCGCATTGCCATCCATGAAACTGATCACCTTGTGTCCAGCTGCGGCGTCAATCAACAAATCGGCAATAGGCATTGGGTAACCATCCATCGGAGTAGCTCGTTCGTGTCCCCGAAATCTATGTAGACCCTCATTTTTCCATTCTTCTTGTACACGGGGACAATGTTAGAAATCCACTCCGCATATCCGCATGGCCGAACGAAGTTTGCATCAAGTAATCTTTCAACTTCCTTCTTCACATCGGCCAATACCTCATCCTTGTAGATTTTCCGGGTGGTTGCTTGTATGGTTTGAAACCGGATTTGATTGGCAACCAATGCTCGACGATGGAACGATCCAATCCAGCATCTCCAAATAATCCCAGGCGAAGCAATCCTTGTATTCTTTGAGAAGCTCAATTAATTCCCCCCTGAAATCTGGCTGCAAGTTTGCGCTGATGAACGTCGGCCTTGGCTTATCACCGCTTCCAATGTCAACCTCTTCTAATTTGTCAGCCGACATGAATCCTCGCCCCAACTTGCCATCAGTGCCATCTACGGGGTTCTCCATTAAAAATTGCTATAAGAGCCGACTGCTTGAATCGGCTGTTGATCACTGCTGATAGGTTCAACAGGACCTTCTCCTTAGTCTTTCCCTGAGAAACAATCAATACCTTGGTATTCCCAGAAGGCTGGTTCCATGTTCACCACGCTCACGGAGTCATCTACTTGGACGACCTCAATCTCATCGTCCACCCACTGGATAAGCTGCTGATGCATGGTGGATGGGACGCAACAGTTGGCATGAATCCAGTCCCACCCAAGCAGTAGGCTGTAGGCTCCTTTACCTTCGATGACAAAGAAGGTAGTGAGCAGCGTCTTGGACCCGATCATCAAATCCACGTGAGCGCATCCCTTGGTATCTGAAGGGTTCCCGGCGAAATCATTCAGGATTATGCTTGTAGGCATCAGATCGCTCGGGCCCATGCCAAGTTTCCTGAAGGTGGTGTACGGCATTACGTTGACTGCCGCTCCACCGTCGACAAACATCTTGGTCAATGGCTTGCCATTGACGTACCCTCTTAAGTACAGCGGCCTCATATGTTAATTTTTGGCCGGCTTGTCGAAGATTGCTTGCTTGGCTAACACCAGTTGTGCCATCATCCCCTCGGTCTGCTCGTCATCCAAGGAAGCTTCCTCCTGCACAACCTGGTTAGCAGGAGCCATGAACTCGTTCGGCGAAAGTATACCATGCACGTTGGAGCCGAACGCTTTGACCCTTCAGTCGATCCTTGGGGCGCCACACCCGCCTTGCCCGGATCCCGGCCTTGCCTCGGCTCGCGGTTCCTCAAGCGGCCCGGACCCGTCTCTTCCGGCTTCTCCTCGGCCGGGCGGGCACCATTGCCCCTTTTGCCAGATGTAGTCATCTTCATCCTCCTCTTGATCAGCCCACCTGAGGTCAGCTTGCCGCTTCCTAGGATGATCGATGACTTCAATTTTTTGGCGCCGATCCCCATTAGGGTGGATCCTTCCAATTCTCTCGTGGACGGATCTGTACTCAAAATACCTGTCACTGCATTCAGGACAGTTCTTCAACGTGGGCAGCTTCAAACCCTCGTTCCAACAATGCCGGAAGAAGGCACATCCCCAGTGCGTGCGCTCCTGCTCGCGCGTGTATTGCTCCTGGTCCCTTCTGTGTGCCTCCTCTTCGGCTCTGCGCTTCTCCTCCTCGTAGCGTCACTTCTGGTAGCGCTCTTTCTCCATCTGGCGCTGCCACTTGTTGAGGAGGATGCGCGTGGTCACCCTGGGCTTGGCTCTGGATGACTCCCCGATTTCGATGTGACTCCTGAGAATGCGGGGGGCTTCACCATGCACCCGTTCCGAGTTACTTGGCGCTGCGGGTCCATCGCTCCATCTTGTCTAGCCCCGGTCGAGGTCAAGACTTTGACCTTTCCCTTCTCCTCGGCCGTTATCATGTTGACGAGAAAAGCCCACCATGTTCGAGGGGAAGGGGTGGCCATCCGCCTTCATCTTGTTATCGAACTTGAGGTGCCCCTCCGGATGGCTTTCTGGATCCTCATCCTGAAGACCCTGCAATCGTTGATGGAGTGCGAATCCCTGACGTGGAAGCCACAGTAACGTTTCCCCTTTACTCCATCGGGCCGAAGCATGGAATGCCCCTCAAGCAGCTTGATTCGGCCTTCCTTCACTAAGAGCTCAAACAGTTTGTCAGCCTTCGTGATATCAAAATCGTAAGTGCCCTTGGTCTGTTTGACCCAGCGCTGATTCATCGTTAAAGGCTCCTTCCCCCACATGATCTCTGCTGCGGCCACATCCAATTCATCATCAGAGTCCTCGAACAGATCAGCCTTGTCTAAGAACTGGTTGTAGATGCCAGCGACATCATGCTGCTTGCCAAACTTAGCATCCTTCTTGAAGCCATACGCTTGGTTGCTCATCAGTGATAGCTTCTGCGATAGCTGGCCCAGGTTCTCAAACTCCATCCCGAACAATTTCTCACGTACGGCCGGCAGCATCCTGGCGACGGCCATATCAGCCAACTGGTCATCTGGAAAGTTAAACGAGAAGCACATGCCTTTAACCTCCCTGAATCTTCTGATAAACTCTAACGGCGTCTCGCTGTGCCTCTGCTTCAGGGTGGCAAGGTCGATCAGCTTCTTCTCCGAGCTGCCATTGAAATAATGAGCATGGAATTTCCGCTCTAGGTCCTTCCATCTGCAAACTAACTCAGGGGGTAGGGACGAGAACCACTGGAATGCTGGACCGGTCAGCGACGCGGGGAAGTAGCGGACCCTGAATGTTTCCTCAGCTGAGCATTCCCCGAGCTGCATGAGGTAACGAGCGATGTGCTCCACCGTGCTCGTGTCGTCTTGCCCCGAAAATTTCGTGAACTCCGTCGGCGGCTTCACCCTTGGCGGCAGGAGCACGTTGTAGTACCACTCTGGGAACGGCGGCTTGTAGGCAGGTCCCTGCATTTTTGGCTTGAGGCCGAACTGATTTTGCATCAACTCGGCCATCTTTCGTGCCAGGGCGTCGTCCTCTTGCGCGCCTGCAGCTGGCGCGTATCCTGGATGCGGGAAGGCGTCAAACGCCCCGTAGTTTCCCACCTCATGGTAGCCTCCGCCGTACAAGTTCCTCTGCAGCCAGTTGTTCGCCGGAGCAATCCTGTGGCCGGAGGCAAGTGGGGCTCCAGACGAGCCGAACGCTAGTTCCCCGTACGTAGGCTGGTACGGATTCGGGCCGCGTGCACGGGTTGACCCGTGTCGCTTTGTGGTGGTGGCTAGATTGGTCGCCCTCCCGAGCGCCTCGTAGTGGGGGCCGAAGCGGGCCGACCCCCAGGACCCTCGCGGAGGAGGCCGGGAAAGCTTGACTTCCGCAGCTCGAGGAGGAGGTCGATGTGGCCGGCTCCGTAACGGTGGCCGAGAGCTTGACTCGCCCGGCCCACGGTGCCCCCTTGGACGGGTGCCTTGTCGAACGCTTGTTCCATGCCGGGCCAAAGACGGCCACCATCATCCGCCGGAGCGCACCGAGGAAGGCTTTGTTGTGCTTGCTCGGCATGTAGTCTGCAGATTCCTGGAATACTCGCATGCACTCCTCTTTATCCTGCTGAGCCGTGGTATCGCTCTCCCCCCGGCGCAACACCCCCGGGCATCTCGTTTTTCAAGTACGGGACGCCACTTCTATTTTTCTTGAATGACAGCAGACATTTCTGCTGGAACTGGTCCATGGCGTCTTGGAGTTGTTGCCGCTGCTCGGGAGAGAGGTCTTCAAGGTTGACGTCCATGATGTCCCCAATTTCGGGCATCTTGATCTATTCGGCTGTGGTCCCACTGGGCGTGCCAAAAAGTGTGTTGACGCAAAAAGTGCACCTAGCGCCAAACACACAGCAAGCCGAACAAGCTGGCTTCACACGCGCAAAGAGTCACGAGACGTGCCGCTCAATTTTTTTCGAAAATTAACAAAAGATAAAGAAGTTAGATACCAAAGTTTGGAACTTGCCGGGTGGTACCGGACGGTTCCATATTTACGGCTAAGAAGCCGGATAAGATGACACATAGCTACGGGGAGCTATTCGCCAATATATTGAAACCAATCGGGAACTTATGAAAGGAAAAACTAACATTGCCGAATGGATGACGTGAGCATGACAGCGATCAGTCTTTGTTTGAATAAAGATACACATGCACGAGGCCATGACCGATCCCCATGATGATTAATATTAAACAAATGAATAAAGTAAAGCACGAACATAATCATGCAACAAACAAGCATGCATAGATCCAAAGCACTAGTCTACCGCATGTCTAGGTACTCTAAAACCCGTCGGGTATGATGTCAAGCAAATCTATCCACCGCATGATACAACTTGCATGAAGACCGTACCACTTTCCACAAATAGATCTATCCACCGCATGATACAATTTAAATATGGAAAGCTAAAAGCATACATTATTTAAAGCATGAATAATGCACGTGTTCTACTCGTGAAGAAGCATAACCGAATACGGCTGAACAACCGATTCGGGGTCCATGAAGAAGGAACAAACATTACCAAGTGAATAAATCTATCAGATTGATTTGAAATCTAATCCACCGGATGACTAGCTCCAAAGCAACCCAAAAACCTGCATCTACCGCATGATACCCAGCTCTTTCAAGATTTATACCAACGTTAGCAAGCTTGAACCCGCAACACGTAACAACCTAGATCGATTCGGTTTCGGCTATCGGAAAAGCACAAGATCCACGTGTTAAAACACGAACTCGACTCGTACAAGGATCACAAAAGGATAAAGCCGATCCAAATCTATCTAGATTGGGCAAAAGTGTGTTACATGAATCTAAACATAAAGTAAAAACTCAAAGCAACACGGGGTAACTTAATGAATCTATTGAATCTTGCCAAAATCCAATAGAGCCGATAACTAGCTTCAAGCTAGATCTTAGCCTACCGCATGGCTCATGACCCAACAAGAAACCTTCTTGAACCAATCTTGAATCTACCGCATGACACGAAGCATGGTAACAAGACTACTTGCATCAGATCTAAATCCACCGCATGATACTAGACATGATACAAGGTTGCCGGTACTCACGGAGGTCGACGGATCGATGAACCCTCTCGAAGAACTCGACGACACGACAAAAGGACTCTAGGGTTTGGCGTAAGGCCGGTGTGTATTGAAGAATGATTGTGTTCTTTACATACATTCAGGGGTCATATTTATACCCTGTCAAGTAAAACTTCGAATGGATTCGTTGTCTAACTTATCTCTAAGCTTGATCGCCTATCCATCCATTCGTTCTCCCCCGATTGAGCCACGTCACCGTCCAATCCCGCAAAATCGGCTCTCTCGTTCCTTTGCCGAACCGGGAGCGAGATAGCCGACCGCAGATCTCTTTGTCGAATATCTCTGAAAAGATCCTTCCTTCCACCAGACGGACTCTTCATCGAGCCGGACCCACAAGTCAGACTCCTTACCAAATTTTGGTGTTAACACCACCTGATCGTGACATTGAATTTAGTATTGAACTTATACCTGGTACTGCTCCCATATCTAAAAGACCATATAGAATGGATGTTAAAGATTTAGCTGAATTAAAGAAACAAATCGAAGAACTACTTAGTAAAGGGTTTATCCGTCCTAGTTCATCACCATGGGGAGCCCCCACACTCTTCGTTGATAAAAAGGATGGATCTAGGAGGTTGTGTATAGACTATCGATCACTTAATGAGGTTACCACCAAGAACAAATACCCTTTACCTCGGATTGAGGATTTATTTGATCAGATGAGAGGAGCTAAGGCATTCTCTAAGATAGATCTTAGATCAGGTTATCACCAGTTAAAAATCCGAGTGGAGGATATACCAAAGACAGCATTCACATCTAGATACGGGTTGTATGAGTTCACTGTAATGTCTTTTGGCTCGACCAATGCACCAAAGATACTTTATGTATTTGATGAACAAGGTATTCATGGAGTATCTAGATAAGTTTGTTGTGGTATTCATTGATGACATATTGGTATTCTCTCGGAGTGAGGAAGAACATGAAGAACATCTGAGGCTTGTGTTGCAGAAGCTTCGGGAACATCAGCTGTATGCCAAGTTCAGCAAGTGTGCTTTCTGGTTGAAGGAGGTCTCTTTTCTCGGACACATCATCACAGATGGAGGAATTGCAGTCGATCCAAGCAAGGTTCGTGATGTATTGAACTGGAGTCCGCCTAAGAATGTACCAGAGATCAGAAGCTTCCTTGGACTTACAGGATACTATCGGAGGTTCATCGAAGGATTTTCTAAGATAGTGAAGCCACTTACCACTCTGCTCGAGAAAGGAAAAGAGTTCAAGTGGGATGAGAAGTGTCAAGCTAGTTTTGAGGAATTGAAGAAGAGGCCGACCACAAAGACTCGTGTTGATCATGCCGGACATACACAAAGGGTTCGATGTATACTGTGATGCCTCTCGGCAAGGTTTGGGATGTGTGTTGATGCAAGAAGGAAAGGTAGTAGCTTATGCTTCAAGACAGCTTGAGGAGACATGAGCAGAACTACCCTACTCATGATCTTGAGTTAGCCGCGGTTGTTCACGCATTGAAGATTTGGAGAAATTACATGATTGGAAACAAGTGTAAGATCTTCACCGACTATAAGAGTCCGAAGTATATCTTTACTCGAAGGATTTGAATTTGAGGCAAAGAAGGTGGTTGGAGTTAATCAAAGATTATGATTTGGATATCCAAGTACCATCCAGGGAAGGCAAATGTTGTGGCGGATGCTTTGAGTCGGAAGGGACGGACTAGCATGCCGATAGGACACCGTTACCTCGGGAGCTATGTTGGGAGATGGCACAGCCTTAACTTGGGAATGGTTGCTTCGAGTGAGACTTTGACATTAGAAATTGAGTCGACACTTGAGCAGGATATCGAGAAAGGACGGTTGACCGATGACAAGATTGCGAGAATACGTGAAGTTGATTAAGTTAAGCAAAGTTCCGAATTCGGAGAAGATGAGCAAGGAACAAAGTGTGGTTTAAGAACAGAATCCGTGTACCGAGATCAAGGAGTTGAGAGAATCTATCTTGAAGGAAGCACACGATTCAGCTTACTCTATACACCCCGGGGAGTACCAAGATGTATCGGGACTTGAAACGAGAAGGTACCGGTGGTATGGGATGAAGAAAGATGTAGCGACTCATGTAGCTCGTGTGATGTGTGTCAAAGAGTGAAGGCTGAGTATCAAAGGCCGGCAGGATTGCTTCAGCCTCTGAAGGTACCTGAGTGGAAATGGGAAGAAATCGGTATGGATTTCATAGTGGGATTACCTCGTACTCGTGATGGGTATGACTCTATTTGGGTTATTGTGGATAGATTAACCAAGGTAGCGCACTTTATCCCAGTGAAGACGACCTATACGGGAGTGAAGCTAGCCGAGTTGTGTAATTCAAGGATAGTGTGTTTGCACGGGGTACCGAAGAAGATAGTGTCGGATCGAGGCACACAAGTTCACTTCACGGTTTTGGCGTAAGCCGCATGAATCGATGGATACAAAGTTAAACTTCGACTCAAGATACCATCCTCGGACGGATGGGCGGTACCGAGAGAACAAATCGGATACTTGAGGATATGTTGAGAGCTTGTGCGTTGAAGAACAAGTGGCGGTTGGGATAAGAGTTTGCCTTATGCGAGTTTGCTTATAACAACGGCTATCAAAGCATCAAAATGGCACCTTTTGAGGCTCGTATGGAAGGAAGTGTAGAACACCGTTGTTTTGGAACCAGATCGATGAAAGACAACTCTTTGGACCGGACAAAGATACGAGAAGCGGAAAAGCAAGTTGAAATCATAAGGGAGAATCTTAAAGCAAAGACAAATCACGTCGAAGAGTTATGCTGATCCTCGGAGAAGAGAGGTGATTTTGGAAGTCGGTGATTATGCATACCTCAGAGTGTCACCTATTCGGGGATTACGAAGGTTTAATGTCAGAGGGAAGTTATCACCTCGATTTATCGGACCTTTCAAGATTTTGGAACGAAAAGGAGAAGTAGCATACCAGTTAGAGTTGCCAGCACAGTTGTCGGGAGTCCATGATGTGTTCCATGTATCACAGCTGAAGAAATGTACAAGTGAGGTTAAGATAGAACCGGTACAGTTAGAGGATATTCAAATGGAGAATGACCTGACATACAAAGAATACCCTGTTAAGATCTTGGATGTATCAGAAAGAGTTACCAGGAGTAAGATCATCAGAATGTGTAAGGTACAGTGGAGTCATCATACTTAGGAAGAGGCAACTTGGGAAAGAGAGGATGAACTTAAGGAAGACTTTCCTCAGCTGTTCTCTAAGTCTTCTGAATCTCGGGACGAGATTCTCTTTAAGGGGGTAGGATTTGTGACACCCTAAAATTCCACAACTAAAATCACTTAGCAACTTAAATTAGTCTTAAGGATTTAAAAAATTTAAATTGCTATTTAAATTGAGCTCTAAAATATTAAATATAATTTAATAAACTTAGAGACAACAAGTGTTTGTGCATCATCAGTTGGCTTGCATGGCTTTTGGTTGCTTGTGTGGTTTCTAAAAAGTTTATAAAATTCTTGAGAAAAAGTTTGAAAAGTTTGATTTGAATTTGAAAAGAAAAATGGTTTGAAATGAAGTTTGAAAAAGAAAAAAAAAGAAAACATCGCCGGCTCCCCTTTCAGCCCAGACGGCCCAAGCGGCCCGTCGGCCAACACCCGCGCCGGCCCACCTCTTCTCCTCTTCTTTTTCTTTTTCCCCGCGAGCGCTGACACCTGGGCCCCGCCCCGTCGGCCCTCCCCTTCCCCTTTCCTTTCTTCTTCTTCCCCTCGCCATCCAACCGACCCGGCGCGCCGCCGCGCAATCCCCGCCGCGCCCGGCCGCCCCCTACCTTCCCTTCCTCTCTCCACAGCCAATTAAGGCAATCAAACTCCCCCGTGATCAATTAGGTCGTTACCTCCCATCCTTAAACCCTTGCCGTGATGGTCGCGGCCATCAATGGCAAGCCGCCGGCCGCCCCGTCCCCTTCCCGCTTTGCCTACCTCCCTGCGCCTCTATTTAAGCTCGCACACGAGCCCCTGCGCCTCCCTTTTGCACCCGCAGCACTCCACTCCACGCACGTGAGCCCAATTCCCACCGCGCCGCCGCCCTCGCTTCTTCCCCGCCGCCGTGCAAGCGTCGCCGTCGGTGAAGTGCATCGCCGCCTTGCCCTTTTCTTCCCCGAACACGATCATGACCCTCACGTGATGCTTGTTGACCAGGGGGAAGCTCGCCACCGGAGACGAGCCGCGCCCGGAGCTTGGGTCCCCCGCCCGCCGAGCGCCGCCCGAGCCACCGCCGTCGTCGAACCCATTCGCCGCCGCTTCCTCTTCGCCCGTGAGCTTGCCCGACGCTTCGTGACGTGGTGAGCAAGGTTTTCCCCCGCCCGTATTTCCCTTCCTTGCACGTTTAAGCCGCCCCGCGGCTCGCCGGCGAGGCCGATCCGCCCCCTTCCGTGCCGGCCGCCGTGGATGCCCGCGCCACCCCCCGACCCCCCTAGGCTTGCTCGTATGCTCCCCGCCCTACGCGTAGAGCCCACACGTGCGCGAGATGGCGCCCCGAGCAGCAAGATAGGGTGCGCCGGCGACCCTCGGCGAGGCACCGCCGCGCCGCGCCCCGTCTCCGGCGACGCCGCCGCCGCCCATCGCGTGCACACGTCCGGGGCCGTCGGATCTTGCGCGGACGGCCCGCATCGCGTACCCCTTCATTTAAACGGGGCGGTCCACCGTGGACCCGTGCGCCGGGCGCATGGCGCGGTCCACGGCGCACGCGCGTGCCCGTGGCCGTTGGATCTGAGATCCACGGCGCTGGGCTGGCCGTTTTTTTTAAGAGCCCCTGAGCTTTTATATTTTTGCAAGCCGGTCCTTCCACCTTTGAGAATTCTTACGGTTAGGTCCTGAGTTTTATGTTTTAGGTCGTGGCCAGCCTAGATTTCTTTAATAAAGGTCCTTTTTCATCCTTTTAGCATTTAGACCCCTCTGTTTTATTTTATAATTATGTTTTAGCCCTGATTTTATTTATAAAAAGCCCTATAAACTTAGTTTTCTTGCAGATAGGTCCCTGTAAACTGTTTTAATCATATCTTTCTCGTTTTAACTCCGTTTTTAGCGTTCTTTATACCGAAATGATCGTCGCGACGAGTAGAATCTTTTAAATGGCAAATTTACTAGTTTTGTTACTGTTTGGTGTACTGTTTATTTATTGTTTGTTGTTCATGTTTGACTCGTAGATATCGTGCCTATTTCGTCTGAGCTCCCTGTCGGAGGTGATCAGGAAGAGCCTGTTTTCGAGGAAGATTTCACTCAGTTTGTAGAGGAAGGCAAGTGGCTTTCCCCCTCTGTATTATCTTTTTGAACCTATGTCACTGCATGTTAAACAATGTTTACTATTCCTGTTGCTATGCATAAACCTGATGGGCAAACACCTAGTTAAGGACTTGACTAGATACTTCACCACTTTACCTTGATCAACCCTGTTTAACAAATGCTTGGGGTAGATAAATGCTTAGTTTGCTTTACATGAGTTTAGTTATGCTTTGTTTATGTTATACATCTCAGTTTCGTTTATATAATGAGCTTTGTGTTTAAGACAAGATAACTTGAATCATAATCGGAACATGAAGAACCACCCAAGATAACAGTACAACCACAGTCCACATGGCTCTGGCTTAGCCAAGTAATTAGGAGAGTGGGTTAGCTGATAGCTCTTTTCCGAGAGGGGCACAGGGGGCCGGAGTTGAAAGGGTATAGCCCGGTTCTTTTGGGGTAGCAGCCTTGGCTAAGGTGCTGACCATTAGGGAGGGTTATGGTCCGCTCCGCCGTTCAGAACTCGTTGCGGGCTGTTGGTTTCTCTTCTTTCCTTTGTAAAGGCTTCGTAGTGGACCCCTAGCCACTCACCTTGGAAGTGTTTAAGGGTCTAGCTAACCCGGGCAAGATGGGGAACACGAACTGTGGGTAAAGTGTACAACCTCTGCAGAGTGAAAACTGATCGATCAGCCGTGCTCACGGTCATGAGCGGCTTGGACCCTCACATGATTAATAAACTTGAAGATTAATGCAAATCATTGGGTTTGTGGTTTGGGTTTGAGGTTTCTTTTAAGGTTAAGTGGGTTGGTATACACTTACACTTAGTAATTAGGTTCTTGCTAATAAAACTTGACCAACTTGTAAAATGCTTACCGCTGTGAACCATAGCCTATCCTTGATAGACTTACATTGTTTCCCCCGCTTGCTGAGCACCAACCATAAGTGTGCTCACCCTTGCTTACCGCTGTTCAGAGGAGAACGTCGGAGGCGAGGACGAGTACTGGAGTGACTACGAGGAGTTCTAGGGCATGCGGATCCCCCGAGCATCATGCCCGTGGAAGTCGAGATGGAGCTGCTCGTCGCTTAGTTATCGTTGTGTTCGGACCTTCGAGTCCACCTCTCTGGATGTAATAATGGATATCGTACTGGTTTAACTCTTGAACGATTTATTACTGCAATGGTATTACTCTCGTTTTGTCTATCATGTGTGTGTAAAATGATCCTGGCGCACACGTGAGATGCATTCGGTTTTCCTTGTAAAATCGGGTGTGACACTCACCATGGGAGTGTGTGTGTGAGGAGGATCTAGCCTAGGTGGTGCTAGGTAGAGAGGGAGTGTGTGTGAGTGAGTAGAGGTGAGATGGTGATGATCCATTCATCAACCATCATCCCCTTGTACCTCGTGGATGATGTCATTCTTCATTTAGACTAAAGTGAATATTTCAGTATATTCCAGTTAGACTACAGTAGCATTCATGCATAAGTGATATGTTCTTGTGTTCTTCATCCGTTCTTGATCTTAGACTTATGTTCTAGTTGAACCATTCCTTTCGATCCTGTGGAAAAGTTACACAAGTTGTTTATCTGTTTGTATGATTGTTCATCAATTAGAATATAGTGGAAGCTCATGCATATCTGATTTAGATCAAAGTTTCATTTATATCTCCTATCGCCTATTTGGTTCTGTGATGTTTGTGGCCTAGTTCTGCTTGCGGGTTCTTCACTCTGTATTTATACATAGTGCTATAGTGTTGTTACAGGACGTCAGACGTAGTCGTGCTATAGTAGTAATCGGCGGTGCTGGCGTGGTGCCTAGACTGCGGATTATCCTTCGCTTGCCCCATATCCCACGGTTAGTTAGGGGTAGGTCGTGGTAGTGATAGCTGTTGGATCCTTTGTACTCCCCCACATTCAGATATGGTGTAGAGTTTTCGGCCAGAACTGACCTGTTATATCGAGGAGGGAACTGGTGCCCGAAGTGAGTATTCCCATCGTGAGCTTGCGCCCTTCTAGAATCAATACCCATAGGAGACTTCCACCTTCCAACCTACCTCAGCAAGGATCATGTGTCCTTGGATAGTCACTCGTAGAGCTCCTTTTCTATTCCTATGAATCGATACCCTTCGGAATACTCCTTAGTTGAAGTGCTGCAACGGTATATTTGTGCGCTTGTGGATTCGTTCGTACCCATAGGTATACCCAGGTGATTCTTACGCTCACGCTATCCCGGCATTGTAGTGGTGATGTAAAGAAATACCAACACTACCCAACCAGCCACTCCTCCCATATATGAAGCCCTCCAGACAAAAGACCGAAGTGCCCCTACACTAGGAGTTACAACACAAGCCCATGCAAGGGTGTTTTCGTCAATACATCATTACGCTCATCGAACGAACACGCATCCATCGGGCATCTCTAACCTCTGACGCATGCACCTCGATCACGTCGCGTGGCCTTCGCTTCGAAGCTTCCCAACGCACTGCAGACCAAGCGGTCAGACCGCCCCTCCTAGGCAGTTGGACTGGCCTGGGTGGCCGACCTCGTCACGCCGAGTCACCGGGCTCAGTTTTGAGGCCCAAACCGAGAAACTCTCCTCCTGATGGTTTTGTGGCCAAACCACCAAACCCCGTGTGCAGACTTCGGTCATTAGCCGCTACCCTGCACCGACTCGACCGCGTGCAAGCTTCGGTCATTAGCCACTACCTTGCACCAGCTCGGTGTTGGTTTTGTGGCCAAACCAACAAACCCCGAACTTCGGTTGTTAGCCGCTACCCTGCGCCAGCCAACCACGAACAAGCTTCGGGTGTTAGCCGCTACTTTGCATCGGCTCGGTGTTGGTTTTGTGGCGAAACCAACAAACCCCACACGCAGACTTCGATTAACCGCTACCTTGCGATGTCTCCTTGTACTCAACTTCACCTTGCTCTTCTTGTCAGCATGTGGCCTGCACTTGATCCCGTCGGCCACCTGGTCTCTCGAACCAAGCCTACTTGTCTCTCCACTCCTCGGATGTCACACAGGCATAGACCTTTTGTGCTTGTTCTTCACCTGCATCAACACAAACCAAGTCGCAACCTGCACCTGCAATACTAGGCTAAGAGTCAGTCTACACAACAGTGTCAACCACTCATCAAGAGTGCATTGACAACACAACACTAAAGCAACATGAGAAACACACCACACCTAACACAACACTACACGTCAAGCCTCAAATCATCTGGTCAATCACTCATCACATACAAACGAAGGCACATCTCGACTTGGTTTCTCAACCTCTCATGCCCTTTGCCCTCTCCCCCCTCTCATGTCATTTCCTTCAACCTCGCTGCTGGGACGTGTCCTCCTTGATCCCTCTGTGCTCTGCCCCGACGACGACGACGACTACGGCAGCCATGGCGGATCTTAGCAGCAGCACCACCTCCACCTCTAGCAGTCTGACTTGGATGCGACACTACTCCTCCTCACCATGTGCGACTCCTACTACATGGCGGTAGCCGCCGCCTCCCCTTCCCCCGTCGACCAGCATGCAATGATTATGGACAATGTGGTTGCCTCTGCGCTTATGGGTGGGTGTTCGGGTTACCCGATTAGTTCGGGTCGGGTAATTCGGCTTTTGAGACATTCGGGTAATGAGAATCATTACTCGATATCAGCTCTAGAAAAACACTACCTGCAAATTCAGGTACCCGCAAAAATCAGGTTCGGGTTACCCAATTTACCCGAATCTATAATCAAAGTATACACTCAAACACACATAATTTTGCATAGACTAGTAGTTTGTGTTGAATTTCAACTACAAATTGAAAAAAATAATATATTATAGTCACGTATTCAAATTAAGAGAATTATATTCTAATAAAGTGACAATCTCAAGTATTCAACTAACAACACGTGAATAAATACAAAGATAAAGGCAAATTTCGGGTAGTTCAGGTAGTTTGAGTACCGGAGTGTATTACCCAAATTACCCAAACTAATTTCGGGTAATGACAATCACTCCTGAACTTGGGATCGGGTACCTCAGGTCCAGGTAATTCGGATTCGGGTTCGGGTAATTCGGGTACGGGTAATGGGTATCGGGTATTTTGCCCAAGCCTATATGTGCTCTCCGTCTACGGCCTCAATGCCATGCCATGGGTCGCGCTCGCCCCCTTGAAAGTGCATATAGGTCCCTAAATGGTTTTGGTGATAATGACAATCACAATTTGGTTGGTTTAATGCTTTCAATGAGATGTGTGCAAGAATTAAAAGAGAAAGTATTTGAGTATGCTCAATTTTTTTTAGATAATGAATAATTATATCCGGCCTCTAAATCCGTAGATGTACACACCCAACTATTATAGAGATTAAATAAATGTCAAAAGGAGCAGATAGGTAGCAACAAGCAACAAAGCACCCAACTAAGGTAAACGATAAAAAAGATTCCATCCTCCATTGGCGATTTGTAGAGCAATGACTTCTAATTTCCTGCTCATAGCGTTGAGGATGTCCTTACCTGCTCCTCACTCTGCAACTGGGCCCAGAAGCGTAACCAGTAAGCTCCCCTGAAAATGACCTGCAAAATGAATTACATTTCGTCTTTTTGAAAACTATATCATTTCTGCATTTCCAAATAGCCCAGCAAAGGTCCCTAATTTGCTTTGGTGGTGTTCAAGCTCAGTGGAGGTTTAAATTTCGTTTTCTTATTTTGAACTGAGTATAGGAAACACCATACTATAAGGGGGTGCGAAAAGTTGAGTCAGAACTAACACACTTTGAGAGACATGATTTACACACGAACACTTGGGTTTTCTCACTGTTTCAGGTTTTGTCGGATGATCCGGCGTTATGCCAAATGACCCGACCATGACCAGATGACCCGATGACAAATCCCGAAATTCTCTGTTGGTGATCTGGTGTGATGTCGACTGATCCGGTAGGCACTTCACTGTGAGGCTGATGGCTAGTCGGATAACCCGGCGTATCTGACATCTGCTATTGAGTTTTTCAGAAATTTTAAAGTGAGCCTATTCAAACAACCCCCACATCCCCACCCACCCACCCCCCATCTCGGCATGACAACGGCCCTGTTTGGATACTCCAGCGGGGTTAGAGTTAGAGCTAGTTTCTAACTCTAGCTACAGCCCCTAAACTAACTATAGCTCTAGAGGTGTTTGGATGAAAGGGTTACAATGACATTAAATATACCTTTTCAATCATTAGGTGTGGGTGGAGGGAGAGAGAAAAATCACTTTTTTTGGTGGACCCAACTTGAACTAGCCCCAATAAGCACCTCTTGGGTGGGATAGTTTTTTTGGGTGGGTTAGATGCAAACTACTCAATCTAACCCCCACAATGTTTGATACTTTGTGGTAGTTGAGCTCCAACTAACCAAAACTAACTCTAGCTCATGGATCCAAACAGGGCCAACATCCTTTCACCTCTGCATCAACGCGGCCGCCAAGTGCTCTCGCCTCGCGGACGTCGTGTGACTAACGACTGTGTCAGACGGGCAGTGGCTGGTCGGTCTCAGACGAGGGGAGCTCGAGCCCCGTCGCCGCCGGATAGGTGAGCTCGAGCCTCACCACGACCAGGGGAGCTCGAGCACCGCCGCCACTGGATGGGGGAGCTTGAGCCGTGCTGCGGATGCGCGAGCCCAAGGTCGACGGGTGAACGCCAAGGGAGGGACGCACTGTGGGAAGCCGGAGGCTGGGTGATGGGAGCGTGAGGCCGCCAGACGGACGCCAGGGGAGGGGCGCAAGGAAGAAGAAGAATGGGGTCATGGCTGATGGATAAGACTACGAGGCAGGGGCACACGAGGTCATTTTAGCTGCACGAACGCCCTCGATCCAGTGTGGACTGGTGTGCCACATACATGAAAGTGGTAAATATGTATTATGTATCTATTTCGCAATAATGCTGGTCTATAAATATTTGCTTGTGTTAAAGTGATATCTGAAGAGTGGTCATCCATGGTAAAAAGTTAAGTATCCGGTATTAATGAAGGCTGTCAAATGTTCGTTTGAGGGCCCGCAAGCTGTTGAGGCTTGAAAGTAAATCAAAGCGGCGCCATGGCAGGCGAAGGAGCTGCGAGAAAGGCGCAAGCCCGTGATGGTACTTTCGTTAGTGCACAAGAGCCAAGGATAGAGCAGAAACGTCAAACGTCAGATATGATTCTACATTTCTACAAATCAGACTGACGGTCAAATAAAACTTCACATGTATGCTTGATTTCGTCTCAAATCCTCAAAATTTGCAGCAAGCTAGACCGGTTACACTTGCCTTCAAATTTTTCCCCCAACCTAAGATAATTTGCTGCGAAGCCTCCCGCCTAGTGACTGAACGTTGCCGCGAGGAACATGTCCTCCTCGCTCCCGACCCACCCGCACTGCCCGCAGCGATCGCCGGCGCTGCAGCACTCGTTCTTGCAGCCATGTCTCTTCACCCCCTTCCCTTCACCGCCGGCAGCGGCGGCCCGGACGGTGCTGACCTCGACAAGCAGCTTGGGCGCCTTGGCCCCGCACAGCTCAGGGCCCGGCGCCGGCGAGAGCGCCAGCCACCTCTCCGTCGTCGCCGCCGCCGTGTCCTCCGGCCACGCGAGCTCCGCGCGCGCCAGCACCCGCGACGCCCGCCGCCTCCGCGCGCCGGCTGCCCCCAGCAGCGCTGCCGCCAGCCCGGACGCCGACGACGGTCGCGGCCTCCAGCGCAGCTCGAACGCGATTCCCGCAGTACTACCTCCCGGCGCCGCGGCCGCAGCGCCGCGCTCGCCCCCCCAGCGCTCGAAGCGCACGAGGTCGCCCCAGAACGGGTCCCCGGCGCCCCCGACCCCGACCTCCCGCGTGTCCACGCGCAGCCGCCGCCGCCCGTCGCCCGCCGGGACGTAGTACCTCACGAAGAGGCCGCCGCCGTCCAGCTGATGGTGGTCCGCCGGGTCCAGGCTGACCACCCTGACGACCTTGACGCCGAGCTCGAGGCTCGGCTGCCCGCAGCGCAGGCTATCCATGGACCCCGCGCGCGCACGTGTCGAGCGACGACGAGTCAGCAAGAACGCGGTGGCGCACTAGATGAAGCACACGATCCACAAGCTGTGTGTGACTGTGTGAGTCGTGTGAGCGCTGAGCACAGCAGTGGGCAGGTGTAGGAGTTGCATATGCGCGGCCCCAAATATATAGGCAGACGCCGACGTGCGCGGGTGCTCGATCAGTAGTGCTCGTTGATGAGACGGCCCCCGGTTTTCTCGAGGGAGCCGGCTGCGATTCGACTTGGTGGTGATGGGGTTCTCGGCGGCGATCCGACGGCTCGGGTTCCGGAGGGTGAACCCTTGGGCGCGTCAACCGTCAAGGGTGGGTTTGCCTTTGGCCATAGAGGAGGCACTAGAGTGGCCGGCGGTGGTGGCACGGTGCCCCGGCCGATCAGCGGGTGCGCAGATAAGGACGCGTCGCGCCAAAATGGCGAGGGCGATATGGTTGATTATGGGGTTCGACCACTCTGGACACATGCGTTTGCTTCTCCGATAACCACCACCACTGAAGACGATCTGCTGGGTCATGGATGGATCGTCCAGTTTAATACTGCGACATCGCTTTAATCTGGCCAACCGGAGGGAGGCGAAGAAGCACGGGGAAAGCCTGCGCTGCGCGCATATGAATCGGATTCAGATAAGCTGACGAGGACGGGCTGACGATGCTAGCTAGTAGATGTAGGCTGACGATGCTAGCTAGTAGATGCAGTACACCTCGGACTGACGATCGAGCCGTGCCTAGTTCACTAGCCGGAGGGTTAGTTTAGAATTTACATGCAGATTTGGCGCCTTTTCCTTCTGGGGATATTGTTAAACGAGTGCTACCGGTGATTCGTGCCCAAGAGTTCCAGCACCGAGTAGGGGTGGGGGAGCTGCACAGCAGCACAGGGGACACGGGTGCTCCTTCTAGTGCTCGGTTGACCCAGGAGCCACTGCTGAATGGGATGTTGACAAAATCAGTTAATGATGGCAGCACATTATTGCTACATGTTCCTTGCATAATTGCAGCATCGGTCAGCTCCTTTTCCACTGGGGCAAGGCACCATGCCACCTGATGAGTGATGAATCTGTCACCACGGACCAACGGCAGGGACTTGCCATGTTGACCGCACAAAAGATGGTCGAGTTGGCTCCCTGTAAAGAGTGTTTCAGCACCTCAGCACAATTTTATGCACTGCTGCAGGTACCATCTCCTGTTATTTACACGGCAGATTGGATGATTATTGTACCGGCCACCATTGAGGCACTGACACAGCAAGTCCAAGCCCTGTATTCACTTTCTGTACAATAAGAATACACAGGAGGCTATGCTCTAAGAATAATGTTACAACAAATAGTTTTCACCGCTCCAATGAAAACAGCGGGTTGTGCACGTACAAAGAAAAGGAAAAAATGGCACAAAAGTAAGGGGCCAGCACTAATTATTCCCTTAACACAAAAATATTTTCTTGCAATGGTGGCACAAATCAACATGTTCTTCCGACTAGGAGACAGTGAGGAGCTTATTTGCGGCATAGCAATGTCAAGGGTTGGAGGTACTGTCAATTATGAACTCAAGTCTACAGTGGATGTTTTTACTCGATCAGCTTCGATCATAGCTTTGATGTAGAATTCGCCAGCTTTGTATGAAGATCTAACCATTGGTCCGGATGCAACATAACGGAATCCCTGAAATTCAAGAATCAAGAACAGGCCATATTTGTAAGCAGTTTTAGCAAAAAAAAGTGCAGTATCAAACATAATAGAACATTTAGAGCCCGCAAAAGTGCCGTGTTGTGGGCCAAAAGGGACAATGATAATAGGATGAAGCACTGTGGCAGAATATACATGAAAAATAGAAGTTTGTAGATCTTCATTACTCTATGACAATCAAGTTTGGTTAGTAATGATTGTAAAAAAAAGTGATGTGCATTCTATTCATGCTTAGTTTTTTCTTTTTTTTTCTGTTTTTTTGTTTTGCACAGCATGTTCCTCATTGCCAGTCAAAAGACATTACTGCCGAAATAGTTTATGTTTGGTAGACGTTGCAACTTAATGTCATGGCTGAAAATTGGTTTGTGATGTATAAGACAAAGCACAGGAATTGTGGTTGGTGATAAATGTTCTGTAAAATCTGAAAGCTAAAAGGAAAAGTCAGATGGAGGAAAAACAAGAACAGCTAAAAAGGTCAGATAGAAGAACACCCCATGTACAAGTATACAAGAGCATGGACATACCATTTCAACACCAAGGGCCCGATACTTCTCAAAAGCCTCAGGTGTAACATACTCAGAAACAGGCATGTGACGTTTTGATGGCCTCATGTACTGGCCAAATGTTATAACATCAACGCCAGCAGCACGAACTTTTTCCATGGTGCTAATAACCTGATCCGGAGTCTCCCCACAACCTAGCATTATTGATGTCTTTGTAAGGGTACCGGGAGGAGCATACTCTTTTGCCATCTTCAAAACATCTATAGATTGTTTGAAATTTGCACGATGGTCACGGACACTTCTTTGCAGCTCTTCCACTGTTTCAATGTTGTGTGCAAAAACATGCAACCCAGAAGTTGCAACCTTCTCTACACAGCTTGGGTCTCCACGGAAATCAGGTACTGCAAAATTAGTAGTATAATGATACAAGATATGGAATGGTTAATATAGCAATTTGACAGAGGGCAGATGATCACCACCATGCGAACATGCAAGTAACAAAGCAGTAAGGTGAGGAACATGTCTCTTACCAAGTGCTTCAATAAGCATTTCTGGCTTCAAAGCCTTTAACCTCTGTACTGTTTCAGCAAAGTGTCCACTGCCCTGATCAGGTAAATCGTCCCGATCAACACTTGTGATGACTATATATTCAAGGCCCCATGAGGCAATAGCTTGAGCAACATTGGAAGGCTCATCAGGATCTGGTGGAGGGGGAGTTCGAGATGTCTTGACATTACAGAATCTGCAAATTGGAAATTTGTCAATTCAGTAAGCGATTAAATATCAGCCTTAAGCTCATTTCTCCAAAAGGTGAGTCTAAATCACAAAGACACAAACAACAAGAAATTACATCCTTGTCATGCAGGCTCACAAAAAACAAAAATATAGATGAAGCAGCTAAAACTATGTACCTAAACAACAAAAACTGCAGGTTCCCTGAAATTGGGCATCACACACAACAGAATAAGCAGATTTTCTATAGAATTGCTTCACAGAGAAAGCATCCATTCTTACCGGTCTATCACTGGACAGAACTACAGTGCCCTGTCTATATGTTTGTAAATTTAGATATTGATAACATTCATTGCAAAATAGCAGCTAAATTCATTAATTCACATCAAGATCAGTATAAGAGCATCTACAAGATCCCAAAAAACAGCTGACATATGTGACGATGCAAAATCAGATCATATGAATTCAAACAGGTTACGATATAGTGCAATGAAGCTTGTTAATTTAAATGTCTATCACACAAAAGCAAGTGAATATGTGGGATCCGAATATAACTCAACAAAGTCCCGAAGTCCTAAACATCCTAAGCATCTGTGCACGATACTGGAAAGATGGAAACAGGCAGTAAAATGAGCATGATGAATCTCTTACCTGCAGCCGCGTGTGCAGGTGTCCCCCAGGATCATAATTGTGGCTGTTGCGGTGCCGGTCTCGCCGCCGGACCAGCACTCGCCGAGGTTGGGGCACCGCGCCTCCTCGCAGACGGTGTGCAGCTTCAGCTCCCGCAGCTTGGCCTTGATGGCCGCGTACTTGGCTCCCCCCGGCACGGTCTCCTTCATCCACTTGGGCTTGGGCAGCGGGCGCTTCTTCGTCCCCACCTCCACCGAGTACGCGAAGTCCCCCAGCGACGGCGCGTCCGCCTGCAGCCGCGCGCGCAGCTCCGCGAGCCGCCCCGCCGATGGAGGGGCGGACGGAGGCGAGGGCACGGACGAGTCGAGGGTTTGGAGGAGTGATGGGGTGGAGGAGATGGAGCGGGAGGGGGCCTGTGTCAGGGCCCGTGCCAGGGAGGCCACGATGTGGCGACGGCCGTGCATGGCTGCTGCTGCGGCGGCGGCGGCGGCCGTGCTGCCGCGGTTGGTGGGGACGACGAGATGGAATTGTTTGGTGGGTAGTGCGGACGTTGAAGAGAGGACTTGGTGAAAGCGAAGTCCTGTGGAGTGTTTTCGGCACTGGAAGGCGTATTCCGCTTCCTAGGCCATCGTTTGTTAGGTGTCTGAAGACGGAAACTTGAAACCGCGTTGTTGATAAACTTCCTAGGAGGCTAGGATCACCTTTCGTTTGGCTTACCGGTCAACGGTACTTTTCTCTCAAAATAAATCAGTCACCAGCAACCAATCAGTAATTCTTTTATCTCAAAACAAATCAACACTAGCCACCAACCAAACGAACAGACCAAATACCAACATAAAAATAAGAGCAAATGGGCATACTTTATGGTTCCTATTGTCATTGCCTAATCAGCTTGAGTATCTCATGCAATGTTCATTGACTTGGTGGCTTCTAGGTTCTAGCCATGCTCTACTCAACTCAGAATCTAGTCTTGCCCAGCTCAGCTCAGTACAGAACGAAAACCAAAACCAAAACCTATGGCTGAAGATCTGATCTTTCTTTCCTTGAAATGGTCTTTACATTTTGAGTCTGATATGTGAATTCCATATAACTCCAGGAAAATAAAATGTTACAGATAATAGAATTGCACCCCCAAAAAATTCCTACATAGAGGCTTGCGCCCACTTACACAGATTTACAATGGTACAAACACCAGCTCACAAAAGTAAAATGTTTTCCTGTTAGACTAGAACATACAAAAATGGAGCGCCTCTGAAATGTTCCATTTGATGGAGCGGAGTAACAGCAAAGTGTACAACCTGATCATTTGGCTTCCTGGCATCTTCTGCGGGAAGCTAGCAAGAACACCAAATGATATTCAATGAGCAGTAGTTTCTAAACTATGCAAGTCAGCAAGTTCACCTAGCTTGGAGCAGCCTTGCTCTCTCGCCTTCCCACAACTAGAGTTCTTCCATCTTAGCAGCAGCAATAGGAAGGCGACACTTAGTGCTCAGTTAAATTTGCCAATTTCCATCTTCTTCTTGATTGCTCTCTGGCCATGGTATACAAATGAATCTATAATTCCAGAAACGGTGAAGACACCTGCACATCAAGAAGACCTTATTAAATCGTAGAAGTTCTAGCTTTAGATAGCTCAAGCATGACTATAACAAAGTTTGCATATTTATTTCATAATTCAAGAATAATCCTTATGTTTGATAAAAAAGGCAGGAGTTATATCAGCAACCACATTTTGCAATGCAACAAAGGTTTAGAAGGAAGATTGTTGAAGTGGAAAAACATGTTTAAAATGTCAAATATTCGAATGAATCATTAGCAGTAAGAAACAGACCTATACAGAAATAGGTGAATAAAAGAGTGGCTAGTTAGCATATATGAAAAAAGGACAAGTAACATTACCACCAACAATAGCACAAACATTGGTTAAGAAGTGCAAGAATGACACATGTTGCTCTGTGAATGTAACCTGCAAAAGCCATTGATGCCAAATTATACTCATGTATTAGAAAGTGCCAACACAAAATGCATGTTTAAATCCTAAAATCATAAGTGCAATCTTATTACTTAAGGACAATAAGCAAAAATCATACATTGGACTAAACAAGAAAACTAGCACTGCTGAATTTAAATTCCTCAAAATAGTACCTTGATTGGGGAAAGGTCATAGAAGAAAAACACGCCAGGAAGAGCTTGTATCCGACCACTCTCACTACTTCTAAAATGTTCCGTTACGGAGAACTGCAGCAATGAGTAACAGCATCTTAAGGAACACTTTCAAATCATTTAAATACATGTATACACACAAGCTATCATGAGAATGCTTATCCACAGAAGGGAGAAAGAAATGACCTGATTTGAGAGGATGACGTGATCATTTATGTCAGTGTAGACAGTGGGAACAACCTGGAAAGGAAAAATTAATGATTATTCTTACTTCACTCTTGCTGCAAGTAGAAGAATTAAAAGAAAAGAGAAATAGAACTGGCAGCACAACAAAAAGTTCCTATACTTGTTCTGATTAATCAAAGGATAGGACAAACCTTGATGAAGTATTGATACATTCCATATGATGAGTGCTGCACCCATTGCGCCCTACCCATTTTACAAGTGAAAAAACAATGTTAGAATTTAGATTACCACTAAGGTTTTCTTAGGGTATACTGTCTCACTTTTTAAGAAACCCAGGAAACAGCATATGAAGAAATTAATAACATCTGAAGTAAAGGAAAGCTACCTGTCAAGGGGATTAACCACACCAGGAAAATGTTCTCCAAAGCTTAACTTATTTATCTTATGGCTAACCTGGCAGTATAAATGAAATAGTTAATGTTGCACAACAATGCTGGTGAGAGAACAATAACTTTCCTGTCAGAATTCACAGCTATAAAAACCATTTGTTGATTTCATCAAGTATGATTACATTGAAACTGTCCTTCTGGAATGGAAGCAAGTCGTGGACATGCACATTTGACTGTTGGAAGCTTTTTCCGGGAGCAAAATGGAAATTCCCAGCAACCTTGTTGACTTCAATGAAACCATAAATATTGCATCCTTCACCTTCTTCATCCTTTATGCTTTGAAGGAAGCCCTCCCTTTTGCACTACAAAACAATGCGCATTAGACAAGATAATTCCCTCGAAGGTAAAGGAAACAAGGGTTACACAAAGTGCATCATGCTACACATGTTGCAGGTGGTTATAACTCAGAATATATGGCTGTACCTGGTCAAGCAGATCTGGATTTGATACACCCCAACCTTTTTTCCTGTATGCTTCCCGGACATCTTCACACGTGTTACAACATTGATCATCAGACTACATGCAATTAAGAGAGACATTTAGTCCAGGTTGCATCACATAACGATCTGATTCATCTAAATGAAATGCAACCAAATGAAGAAAAAGCTTCAAAATTCTAACAACTGCAAAAAAAAACACTAGTCAACACAAGGCATAGGTTATTGCAAATCTTAAATGATATCTTCAGAAAAATATCAAGCAAATGGAGTAAAGGCAGCAGGTTTCAACGTAGTCTGTAATTTTGTTGTAGAGTAAGCGAAATGAAAAGGTGTTGAAACAAAACTGAATGACTAGGCCCACACAAATATACGTGACATTAGGTGTGCCTCTTTCTCCGTAACTGTAATGCATAGGTGTATAGAACTAAAACATGGGGCTACATTATTCACATCAAAATCTTCACATGACAACAGTTATAACATGGTACACTGGTTGGCATCAACTGACATGAAGTCATCTTCCCAAAGAAAAGATACAAATGGTGAAGAAGCTCATTTACAGGTCACAGAAAGGCAAATTATGGGAATCGGAACTAAAATAAAAAATAGAAATAAATTAATGCATTATTGAAGTCCAAAGTTACTCTGCAATACCAAAAGGCGGTAAGGGTGTAACGCAATTATATATATGGTCAGAGATTTATCTTGAAATTTTGAAAAACATACTTCTTGTGCACCATAGCAAGAGCCACAGTAGGTTTCATTATGTTCAAGCCTGCCGCCATGATGTTGTAAGGGTTTTTCCATCTGTTACAAAAAGGAAGGGAAACATGCATCTTTAGTTATGACAAAACCTGTTGGGATTTGAACAACACAAAGCACCTAGAAGACAAATTACTTACATATGAACCCAATAATACTATGTGACAGATCAAGGTGCTAAATCAGATGACAGGTGCTGAACAATCATCATTAGCTATGAAACTAGAATAGCTCCATGTACAGAACAAACATTCTTAATATTTCAGATTTGTATTGTTTCGACACATGTGATTTGAAAACAATATTTTCTAAACTCTACACTTCTACAGGCTTTAAGTGCAACTATTAACAGAACAAGCTTTAATCTGACCTTCATCCCACCAACAGCATCTTGTCTAGTCGCAATAATATTGCCCTGGGGATCAATTCGCTGCTTGAATATATCATGTTTCTACATAAGAGCATTACACCGGAACAAATTAGTTACTGCAAGCCAACAACCAGCATATAATCTATGACAGCTACAAATGTTTAGAAAGAAATATCTCAAGCAACGATGACAGTATACAAATCCATACCACATCAAGGTGCTCTTGCCCACTGATGTCCATTGCATCAAGACTAATTATGGAACACTGAAGGGCTGGGAAGGTGACATCAAACTGCATTTTTTTGGCATCAAACAAAGGTAGATATGTCAATAATTGTCCTAGTTAAATAAGTACAGATTGGAAGGTCAAAATTACCAGATTGAAAGATATGGTTCAAGGTTAGAAAATACAATTATCAACAGAAAATGTACAAGAAAGGAATGAACAAAATTGCAAGAAAATAAAGCAGTTGTTCTTTAGCCGTTTGTGAACAGTTGGTAAACAGACAATGAAACGGTTTGAAAATATAACGAGAATCACAGGAAACCAAAGAATCTTTAATTAAAGCTATACGTTATATTGGTAAACAGACAATGAAACGGTTTGAAAATATAACGAGAATCACAGGAAACCAAAGAATCTTTAATTAAAGCTATACGTTACATTTATGCGTAGCTTTTCTCCCCTTGAGGTATCCACCCTTAGTGTTGTCTCTGTGACTGCGTGAAGATATAATCCTGCACGACAAAACATCAACAGTTGGATATCAAGTATAGTAAATACTAAAAAGTGATGGAAAACGTAGTCAAACTTAGCAAAACATCAACAAGAGAGATGCTGCCTTATAACCTCAAAATTATAATGGAGCTGCGAATTGTGTGTGCAGAATTGGTATTGGTAGGAGCAATTTTCAACATGTAGCATCAGCACACGTGAATCAGGAATTCTGCATAATTTCCTCCATCCGATTTACTAAACGCATTGCAGCAGGTTGCTCGTGAAATGCAATAGATTCCAGGTAATGTGAACAATATAGTCGCATAATCAGCTCCATTCCACTCTCATCACGCCAACCGATCCACTAACCCTCTAACTGCACCACGAGATCTCGACACATCCCGGGGATAACGCCATGGACGACCCATCTCTGGCGCGCCCGCATCTAGCGTCAGCGACTGGTCAAAACCTAACCGACCGGACTGGATCGGAGCTCGGGGCTCAGGAGGGGAGGAGGGAGGGAAAGAGCGGGAGGCGTACGGAGCTCGGAGATGAAGAGAAGCAGCATGACGACGGAGGATGCGAGCGTGATGATGCCGCCGGAGAGGGTGCGGCTGTAGAAGTCCTCGTTCACCTTGGGGTAGGCGTCCAGGTTGCGGAGCTTGGACAGGAGCCCGTCCATGGCTGGCGGGATCTCGGGGAGACTGCCGGGGCCGCGGAATCGGGGGCGACGAGACCCGCCCTGCCTCGCCCTATTTTCGCTTTATTTTCGCGGATTTGCTCGATCGAAACGGGAATGGAGCATGTTGCTGGTTTTTTTCCCTCCGGATTACGCCTCGTTCGAGCCTTCGAGGGGGTTTCGCCTCCGAGGCGTGTTTTTTCACGGGGAAAAGGGGACAAAACTTGCTGGAATGCTCGAAGTCCATTTGTTTGTTTCTTCAACTTATTACAAAAAATCAGAAAACCATTTTTCCACCATCAGATCTTAGTCTACTCCGGCATTGCACTCCTCACAAAGCATACGCTTCTTTTTACCAATCTGAATCCACCAAATTAACCGGTTGCACATTTTTCTTTTGTTAGTGAATGGTGAACTATAAAGAAAGCATAAGGTGAAACTTTGTGTAAAATACACCAGATAATTGCGTAGGTGTTATGCAGCTTTAAGTGTATTTTTGCAAATATGAAAGACGGACATTACATGTTAGCGAATAGTTTTCAGGCTTATGATGCCATATAGACATTCCACAAAAAATAGTAAATTCACGAGGAATAGCTTTTTAAAGAAAATTAATTCACACCCAAATATTCAATCCATTATATTTTTTTCTTATCACCTTTTTTCCCTTCTCACATCATCTAGCTTCTTGGACGAAAAATAATTTCCTTCTCACTCATCCACTCATATAAAAGACATCTCGGTCATCTTATTGGTTTTGTCCTGATTCATCATCATTTGGAGCAACTATAAATTATGGCATGTGTCTTCAAAAGGTATATCTTAATCAAATGTGCTAACTTTTAATATCCAAAAGATTTTTTTCCTAAGTTTATAGGAATTTTTAAACAAATTAAATCCTTTTTTACAAATTTTCTTTTTTTGGCTTTCATAGGTTTTTTTTCTCTTGCTCGTCACTACTAACAGGATCTCTGTTTATTTTTCTTTCCTTTAGCTAATGTTTTAGTTCGATCGCTAGATTTGTAAAGCCAACCTATATCTAATCCAAACAAGCCAACTTTTATAATACAACATTTACTACACTCCCTTTACTAAAAAAATATTTTAGCATTCCCAAACTCTACGCATAGTTTGTAAGGAATCGGATGCTCGTAGACTAAGAGGGGAGGGGTGAATTAGGTAATCTAAAACCTTAATCTATGGTTTTACTACTTTTGCATAAAGATAAACTAGAACATGCTATCTAGATGTGCAACTAAGGTTGTTCTAGTGTGAAACTCCTGTCCCAAAACAAGGTTTGCAACCTATAGTCAATCCTAGCAAGATACTACTCTAGGAAAGTAAAGGTAAGTAAAGATTGCAAGAGAGCAAATGCGGAAACGTAAAGAGTGATGAGAGGAAACAAACTCTTGACACACGTTTTATCCCTTGGTATCGATAGGCACTAAGCCACCTCTAGTCCACATTGTTGAAGCACTCACACAAGAGCATGGCTTCTCAGTCACTAAGTCTCTCCCAAGAGCACCACTTGACTCGCCACAAAGGCTAACCACTTATGCACTTGTCAAGCTCACTTGGTCACCTTGATATCGCCTCTACTAAAGAGCTTCTCCACCAAGGAAGGGGGTCTCCACGTTCCTCGTACAAAATGTCCTCTCCACTTCACACCAAGCCAGAGGGTCGAAGACGATTGCCGGTGAGCCACTTAATCCCTAAGGCTTCCGGCGTACCTTGTACACCTTGATTCACTCAAGAATCACCTCACAAGGTTGGCACAACCTTGCACTCACTCAGCTCTAAGCTAAACCTAGCACTAATCACATACACTAAGCATATGCAAGTCTATGGATGAGCAATTAAGCACTTGGATGGATTGGATATGATCTCTAGGTGTCTTGCACTCTCCTGCACTTCCACACAATCCAGCAACCTCAAATGGGTGAGTGGAGGGGTATAAATAGCCCAAGGCACTCAAAGAGCCGTTGGCTAACGACCACTGAAAAAGGTAGCGTCGGAGAAACCAATGTTATGCTTTTCTAGGGTGTTGGTTAATTTGGTGCCCTTCACGTCACTTAGTCGTTGCAGATCTGCTGACACAACTGCTCCGACGCTATACACCGACGGTGTGTCGGATCATTCGGTGTTGAAGGACTCCTCGCCAAAACCTTACTGTCCGCATCTTCGAGACCGTTGGATGAACCGTTGCTCCACTGTCGGTTCATCCGGTGCTGAAGCTCTAGTCTTGACGCGTCTCCGTCTTGATTCAAATGAAGCGTCGGATAGACCAACGGTGTCCCCACTTAGATCGTCGGTTCATCCTGTGCTATTGACTTTGCTACTTCTCCTCTGCAATTCATCCGACGATGTCAAGTTGATTCCAGCCTCTGCGCAGTGTACCAAGTGCTCTGACGCTTGCGCCGATGGTACCGCCGGTTCATCTGACGGTGTCTTTTTCCTTCCTTTTCTTCGCGTCTTCAACTTTTCATTGCTTCAACTTAACATGCCATCATTTTTGCTATGAGCAACTTAATAACATACTTAACATGCTATCATTTTGCTATGAGCAACTTAACATGTGCATGATATGTTAACTTGTGGTATGTTACTTGGGCATGGTATGTTAACTTGTGGTAACATCCATGGGACCTAGGAATGCCTACAAAGACATGCTAGACAATGTGGTTAGTCTTATTACTTGTGTTAGCATGAATCACCAAAATCAACTCGAACAAATGACAATTGGGACCATGTTCGCTACATAGTTCCATAACCTCTAGTTGATAAAATAGGCCCTAATTTACTGACTTTATTAATCGCGAGCTAATAATTATGTATGGAAGAAATGAAAACTGCATGGTGCAAGAACAAACTCAACTTAGGATGGCCATCACATGGAGGCCTCTTCAATTTACATCTGTGCACTTGTATACCACTTACTCAGAGAACCAAGCTAATGCACACTAAGGCTCTATTTGGTTACCATAAGTAGGGTGACATAAAGTGCAAAACGTGCAAAATAAGTCACCTGTGCAACCAGACAGCTCTGACTTAAAGTGGTCTAACTTATAAGTCACATAAGTATCTCCTCCATCCCTACTTGGGAGGGAAAAATTTTTCCCCTCACTTTGACCACTAATTAAGGGTATTAAACAAAGTCAGTTTTCAAAACTACCTTCACAACCCTGGGTAAAATCGCGAGATGAATCTAATGAGGTCTTTGACAGCATGATTAGAGGATGGTACTGTAGCATTACTGTTGCAAATTATGGATTAATTATGCTCATTAGATTCGTCCATAAAGTTGCACTCATCTGTAAAAAGGTTTGCAAATAGACTTCATTTAGTGCTTCATGCGTGGAAGATTCCCTAGGAGACACTTTTTTACCTCCTGAACCAATCACGAGTTTAAAGTGACTTATTTCCACCTTTTCCTCTTCATACCCCGAGTGGGTCCCACCCTGACCCTATCCATCCCACTGTCGCACCCTGCACACCTCCCAGCCCAACCCCGCATCGCACCCTTCCACGTCGCGCCCCCGTCGCCGCCTCTAGATCCACGTCGAGGAGCAGCGCCACCTCCTCAAGACAAACCAGATCACAGTGCGCAAGCTGGAGTTGGAGCTCGGTGCCAAGGAAACCGAGGCCGACCACATCAGGAGCTCCCTCACTGCCGAGCTCTGTGCCGAGCGCGGCTTCACCCGGGCCGGATCCTCGCATCGCTCGACGACCTCCACCTCTCCAGCCTCAACCCGACGTACTTCCTCACTGCGCTTCGCCACACCGTCAAGTCGATCCGGTCCTTCTCCAAGTCGATGCTCAACTCGATGCAGTCTGCCGGGTGGGATCTGGTGGCTGCCGCCACCGTCCACTCGGGCGTCCCGCTCCGCCGCGCTGGCGGCACCAAGTTCGTGTTCGAATCCTACGTCGCCATGAAGATGTCTCCCCTCCTCACCATGGCCAGGAACTCGCATCCGGGCTCCCGGGCCGGCGCTAATGGAATGGTTGGACCCGAAAGGACCTTGTGACGCCTACAGGGGGTGAATAGGATCACTTTAAAAATTTTGCAAAAACTTAGCAGCGGATCAGGGACCAGATGACCCGACACGATTGATCGGATGACCCGGGGGGTCCGGGTCACCTTGGCACTTGTGCCGGATCAACCAGCACGCAAGAGTGGAGTACAATATGCTATAAGAAACTTGAATTTGCAGAAAGTGTAAGAACCAAACTTTGCGTATGTGAAGTATAAACCACCTGCAACCCAAGATTTTACAAGCAACAACACAAATATGGAGATCGATCCAAATATAGTTTCTAGGGTTAGAGGAGGGGATGAATTCAAGCAAGCAAAGGAGACAAGCTATTTGTTTACCGAAGTTCACCTTCACCAAGAAGGCTACGTCTCCGTTGAGGTTCCCACAAAGGGAGGGCTTTCACGAAGAGCCACTTGCCTCACCCAATTCACCACAAAGGTAAATAGGTGCTCACTAAGAAATTCCACAAAGGAGGGGTAATACAAATGTTCTCGGGTGCTCCACACGGAGAGGGCACTCAACGGGCGATGCCTAACCGTCTAGAAGCAAGCTTCAAGAGCAACAAACGCGAATCGATCAACCAAAGCCGTCACAAGTGCTTCTTGAGATGAACAAGTGAAGAACTCTCACAAGGGGGCTTAATCTCACACCTCAAATGCTCTCGCACCCAAACCCTAGGAGGAATCCTTGATTGGAGTGCTTGGGAAGGAGTTGGGAGAGAGCTTTGAAGCTTGGGAGGTGTCTCTAATGGAAGGGAAGGCGGAACCCTAAAGAGGAGGAAGAAAGGGTATTTATACTCAAGCTCCCCGAGCTAGCCGTTATGAGCTACCTGCGGCCTGGCCAGGTCACCCGGCTACCTCCAGTACCGTTCCGGGTCGCCCGGCCACTCGTGTCGGTTGACCCGGTAAGGTTGGAAGAGCTAGGTTAAGCTACTAAAAGGCTGATTTTGGTTTTTTAAAGATTTTTCTAGGTTTTCCACTCTTAGAAAAGATGAGAGAAGATTAAGAGTAGCACTTGTAGCGAACCTCGACCAACCGACCGCATCCCTCTTTATAGTACGGTGTTTCCTAAACTCAAATTCAAACCGAAAATTAAAATTAAATCGCCAATTGAGCTTCAACACCATTCATAAGAAAATGAGGGCCTTCCTTTGAGTATTTACATTTATTTAATCTTTTAAGCCTGCACACATCTCGTTGAAAGCATTAATCCTCCCAAATTGCATTGTCATTATCACCAAAATAATTAGGAGCCTAGATGCACTTTTAATCTCCCCCCTTTTTGGTGATTGATGACAACACAATTTGGTTAAATAAAAGAGATGTGTGTATCCAACAATTTAGTGAGAAACTCCCCCTAAATGTGTGCATTATCAAATAGAGAGGCATCAAATGCCTTTGCACACAAATTGGCAAGAGCTCCCCCTAAATCTTTGCATAAACACATTGTGCACAAGTGTGATAAGAAATATCCCGTGATGGATATGACATAAATATATCACAACAATAAAGTGAGAAATAACAAATCATCAACCAACACATGCATCACACATAACCATTAAGATCCTTACATCACACTAGCATAGATAAAAGTACCACAATTAAGTCTTACAAATAAAAGTTTGCACTTGGCACACCATCATCCATCACACCACACATAGTTCATTACATGTCCACTAGTTTTATTACAAAGCACCAAATTCACTCCCCCTTTGGCAACAAGCACAAAAAAGAGAAGCTACTCCTCGTCGTCCTCGTCGTACTCCTCCTCACCTTCATAGTCTTCTTCTTCATCATCAACGGGGACCCAAGAGCCAAGGTCCTCCCACGGATTTGGAACGGGAGAAGGAGGATCAAAAGTTCTCATCTCATGGACCAAAGAATGGGGAAGATTGAGTCTAGCGGCCATGTCCTTTTGATTTTTCTCTTGCCTATGAAGCTCTTGAGCCAACCACCGACGATCGGCCTCACGCTCTCTAGCATCTTTGCGGAGCATGTTGAAACAAGAAAACAAGCCTTTGGCAAGAAAGTTGAACTTCCCTCTCTTACCCCTAGGAGCCCATGAGAATGAGAGGCACCCTCCATTGGAAGTGGATCATATGGGCTCTTTGTTGGTGGAGCTTGAGAGGAAGAGGCACCCACATCTATATGTCCATCAATAGCATAAATACCCAGATACGGTCCTATAGCATTAATACCGGTTGTGTGCTTGCCAAGACGAAAAGATTGAGCAAGTTTTCCTTTGCTAGTCTTGTATGACTCATGAACAACATCCGTCTTGAGATCAAGTTGAGTGGCATGCTTAACCATCATAAAAATGTACAGTGCATAGTGACATCCACTAGAAGAAGTGTGTGAACAATGATGATCTCATGCCAAAGAAAGTGGCAAACATTGAACTTAGGTTGACCGGGAGCCATTTGATAAAGGAGGTTTCTAGCTCTATGAGATATGTTATCGGAATCACCACCCCTAGAACAAAGAGTGTACCTAAACAATAGGTTGAGCATCTTGTAATAAGGAGTGAGTCCACTAGTATGAACATAAACCTCATCTTAGTCACCTCTAGTTCATCTTCACAATGAAGTCGCACAAGATCACTAGAGAATTGGTTGGTTGTGGTGACACCTCTAAGTTTGAAAAGAGAAGCAAATTCATGGACTGAGATTTTGAATCGCTTACCACCAAGAGTGAAGTGCATCTCATTTTCATCTTGATCAACATAAAGTGTGGCATAGAATTGTGCCACCACCTCCTGTGAATAATCCGACCGAAGCCCCATAAGATAGGCAATCCCCATGAACTGACAACGAGTGTGGATAGCCTGCATAACCTCTTCAATGGGGGCAGGAATATCAAGCAAGAAAGGCCAATCAACCCACTTCATCTCAGTCGTGATACGTCCCTTGGGTAGGATGGTTGACTCATACCAATCCGCTTGATGAGCAAGCCAAAACCGATCATCACTGAAGAATGACCTTTGGAGCCTCCTTGGATCCTCAGGCCAAAAGCGAAGCGACCTCATGTCGGTCCCCGCCTTCGACGGTTGTGGTCCTCTTTTTTGAGAATATGGTTGCCATCATGACCACCACCACAGCCTTGAGCACGGGAAGGAGGAGCTTAAGGTCGGGACCTCTTCTCATGCACATGAATTCCACACTCCTCCCCGGATGAACGTCGACGTTCCTCCTCCTCCTCACTTGACTCCGAGCGAATTTCCTTTCCACAGGCGCTCACTTTCTCCTGACCCGTCTGTAGATAGATAATGTATGCTTTGAATTAGTATGGGTAACAAACACAAGCTAAAAACAAGTGTTATAGGGCTTCTTGACCCTAGCCGGGTCAACCGGCATGGTGCCCGGGTCAACCGGCTAGGCGATGAAGAACCCTAGAACACCAAATCAAGGGGTTGAGAGATATAGCCATGGAATTGAAACATGATCATAGGAGGTTGTTATAGGACCTAGATAGAAGCATTTGCTCAAAGGAAATCATCTAGAACAAACAACACTGAGAGATCGGGAAATCCGGAGTTTGAATTGAGATTACCGTTGGATTCCCGCGAAGTTTCCAAAAAATCCGAGGAGGAAGGAGCTCTAGTTGAAGAGGAGACTTCAATCCCCCAAACCACAGAGAAATCCACCGGTTGAGCTTGAAAATCGCCTAGAGGAGCATGGGGGCGGCGACAACGGTTTGTGAGGAGAAGAAAGAAATTCTAGGGTTTCAACCCGCCGGCCGCGAGCCTTTTATACCGCCTGGGAGGGAGCCGGGCGACCCAACATGGGTGACCGGTCGACCCGGCGGCCTCCAGTACCGCCCCGGGCGACCCGGCACCGATAGTCGGGCGACACGGTGTGCTCCCGATGACGCTCCCGGTCGACCCGGCACGGGTGACCGGGCGACCCGCAGAGCCGCGCCGGGTCAACCGGGTAGCTACGCCGGGTGACCCGCCTCCTCTAGAAAACACCCAAAGAGATAGAAAAAGATAGAAAGACAATTTCAAGAAGATTTCTATCAAAAGAAATTTATATAAACAAGGAGTTTTGATATGGATAACCTTTCAAGACTTGAGAGAGATAAGGCTTTATGGATAGATGAGAGTTTCAAGACTTGAGATGAATAATAAATTTAGTGGACACATAATAAACTCTTGGCAACAAGTGACTAGCCACAATCAACATACATAACAATAGTCACTCTAGCCAAGTATTTGATCAAAAGATATCAAAATCCAAGGTTTTTGAAACACTCACACAAATAAATAAAAATAAAGCATTTTCACCCTATCTAGGCAACAATCAAGTATGTGCAATAAGTCAAACCAAGTTACGAGAATCCAAGATGTTTAGCTCACTCCTCAAAGCACAAAACCTTTGCTCATCTAGAGGCTTAGTGAAAATATCGGCAAGTTGCCTCTCGGTGCTCACATGACGTAGAGTAATATCTCCCTTAGCCTCATGATCCTTAAGAAGTGATGTTTAATGTCTATGTGCTTTGTTCTAGGGTGTCGGACCGGATTGATTGCTAGCTTGATGGCACTCTCATTGTCACACAAGAGTGGAATCTTATTAAACTTACAACCGTAATCACTCAACGTTTGCTTCATCCACAAAAGTTGTGCACAACAAGCACCAGCCGCTACATACTCAGCTTCGGTCGTGGATAAAGTAACCGAATTTCGCTTCTTTGAGCTCCACGATACCAAAGACCTACCAAGAAATTGGCAAGTCTCGGTAGTGCTTTTTCTATCTACTTTGCAATCGGCATAGTCCGAATCGGAGTAGCCAAGCAAATAAAAAATGGAGCCATTGGGATACCACAAGCCTAGGTTAGAAGTGTAAACCAAATATCTAAAGATTCTCTTAATGGCCATTAGATGACACTCCTTAGGATTGGCTTGAAATCTTGCACACATGCACACACTAAGCATTATATCGGACCTAGATGCACAAAGATAAAGGAGGGAGCTGTCGGGCATACTCCCCGGGTACTCATGCAAGGAAGGAAGAAGACGGACTCCTACTAGAATCCCTTGTAATCCTACTAGGACTCATTCCGTGTAATCCTACTAGGAGTCCTGCCTTGTAACCGACTAGGAATCCGCCCCCTGGACTATATAAAGGAGGACCGAATACCTAGCTGGGCACCTGACCTGATCTCAACCCAACACCAAGCGCAGGGCGCCATACTTGATCCCCCAAACAGGACGTAGGGTTCGCCACCCTGGCAACCCGAACCTGTATAAATCTTGTGTCCCGTGTCCTTGCGCATACCTTCGAGTTCTTGGTCTCCCGATCACGATCCTCACCGCACAATCTACTACCTCGGGTACACCCTTGGTAGGTTTGCCAGTCTAAAACACCGACAGCTGGCGCGCCAAGTAAGGGTGATCATCACCACCGGGCGAATTCGAAGGACCCTCGTCAACAAGATCAATCTACTCGTCGACTCGCTGAGATCCATTGAAGCAAGTCGCCTTGCTCTTGTCAAAGCGGAATCAATTTTCCTACACCGCGCTTCCGGTTGCTTTGGCACGTCGCGCGGCTCATCACGCGACTCGTCGTGCCGCTCGTCGTCGACTACTCCGTGTCGCGCAGGCTCGTCGTCGACTACTCCGCCTCGCGTAGGCTCGTCGTCGACTACTTCGCCTACGCCGCGCGTCCGAGTGCCTCGGCTCATCGCGCGGCTTGTCACGCGGCCCATCACGCCGCCTGTCGTCGACTACTTCGACAACGCCGCGCGTCCGGGTGCCTCGGCACATCGCGCGGCTCGTCACGTGGCTCATCACGCCGCTCGTCGTCGACTACTCCGCCTCGTGCAGGCTCGTCGTCGACAACTCCACATTGCGTAGGCCCGTCGTCGACTACCTCGCCTCCGTCGCGCGCCTGGGTGCCTCGGCACGTCGCGCGGCTCACCACGCGGCTCGTCGTGCCGCTCATCGTTGACTACTCCGCCTCGCGCAGACTCGTCGTTGACTACTTCGCCTCCGCCTCGCGTCCGGGTGCCTCGGCACGTCGCGCGGCTCGTCATGTGGCTCGTCGTGCCGCTCGTCGTCGACTACTCCGCCTCGCGCAGGCTCGTCGTCGACTACTTGGCCTCCGCCGCACGTCCGGATGCCTCGACACGTCGTGCGGATCGTCGCGTGGCTCGTCGTCGACTACTCCGCCTCGCGCAGGCTCGTCATCGACAACTTCGCCTCCGCCGCGCGTCCGGGTGCCTCGGCACGTTGCGCGGCTCGTCACGCAGCTCGTCGTGCCGCTCGTCGTCGACTACTCCGCCTCGCACAGGCTCATCGTCGACTACTCCGCCTCGCGTAGGCTCGTGGTCGACTACTTCGCCTCCGCCGCGCGTCCGGGTGCCTCGGCACGTCGCACGGCTCGTCGCACCGCTCGTCGTCAACTACTTCGCCTCACGCGGGCTCGTCATCGACTACTTCGCCTCCGCCGCGCGTCGGGTGCCTCGGCACGTCGCGCGGCTCGTCACGCGGCTCGTCGCCCCGCTCGTCGTCGATAACTCCGCCTCGCGCGAGCTCATCGTCGACAACTCCGCCTCGCACGGGCTCGTCGTCGACTACTTCGCCTCGTCGCGCGTCCGGGTGCCTCGGCACGTCGCGCGGCTCGTCACGCGGCTCGTCGCGCCGCTCGTCGTCGACTACTTCGGCTCCGCCGCGCGCGTGCGGGTGCCTCGGCACATCGCACGGCTAGTCACACGGCTCGTCGTGCCGCTTGTCGTCGACTACTCCGCCTCGCGCTGGCTCATCGTCGACTACTCTGCCTCGCGCAGGCTCGTAGTCTACTACTTCGCCTCCGCCGCGCGTCCGGGTGCGTCGGCACGTCGCGCGGCACGTCACGCGGTGTATCGCGCCGCTCGTCGTCGACTACTCCGCCTCGCGCAGGCTCGTTGTCGACTACTTCACCTCCGCCGCGTGTCTAGGTGCCTCGGCACGTCGCGCGGCTCGTCACGTGGATCATCGCGTGGCTCGTCGTCGACTACTCCGCCTCGCGCGAGCTCGTCGTCGACAACTTCACCTCCGCCGCTCGTCCGGTGCCTCGGCACGTCGCGCGGCTCGTCACGCGGCTCGTCGTGCCGCTCGTCGTCGATAACTCTGCCTCGCGCAGGCTCGTCATCGACAACTCCGCCTCGCGTAGGCTCGTCGTCGACTACTTCGCCTCCGCCGCGCGTCCGGGTGCCTAGGCACGTCGCGCGGCTCGTTGTCACACCCTGAAATTTCCAATTTCAGGATGTGAATAGGAAGAAAAATTTAAACAACGATTTAGTCTAAATTTTAAAATTTTACCCAGCTTTTATTTTTCTTTACAGGAAATATAGTATAGGAAATATCCTTTGTTTGAATTTCTAAATTAAATAAATAGTTGTGTGTGTGGCATTCATGCCGGTGCATTGTTTTTGGGTATTTGGATTCAAATCCTGGTTTGAATTCAAATTTGTTTGCTTGCTTTAAAAAGGAAATAGAAAAAAAAGAAGAAGCCAACCTCCCTTTCCAGCCCAACACCGCAGCCCGCAATCGCCTCTGTCCCAGCCCTGTTTTGCGTCGCGGCCCATTTCATTGAAGTCCGCCAGCAGCCCCTCAGGTTTCCCCCACAGGCCGTTTCGCCTCCCTCCGCTTGCCGCGGCCCAGCTGGCTGACGGCCCAGCAAGGCCCAGCTCGCGCGCGCCCACGCGGTGGGCGACGGGCGAGCTCCGCCCGTCATCACCCACCTCGCGCCGCCGGCCGAGCCGGACTCGGGTCCGACTCGGCGTCCGTGTCACGCCGCCACCCCTCCCCCGCGGTCCCCTGCCGCCGGACGCGTTTCCCCGCCTACTTAAGGCGCCGCCCTACCCCACATGCCGCTTTACCCCCACGCCCGCAACCCTAGCCGCCGAGCTTATGAGCGCCGCCGCGTCAAACCCTAGCCGCGCCGTCCGCCGCCGGAAGCCATCCCGTACGCCGCCGATTTGCGCGTCGGGAAGGTCGCCGGGAGCACCGCAAGGAAATAAGGGACTCGTCCGTGATTTTTGTTCGCGTCCGGTGCACCGCGTCGCCGGCTCGGCCTCGCCGGAGCTCGTCGACACGCCTCCTCGCCGGCCGCCGCGTTGCGCCGCCCTTGCCACCCCCGGAGGCCACCGTTGTGCTCGCCGTTCGCTTGCGCGTCGCCACGGTGCCGGCCCCGTCGCGATTGGAGCTCCCCCGCGCGTTTTCGCCGTCGCGCCGGCAAGCCGCCGCCTTGCGCCGCCGCTCTTGCCCCGCCGCCGGCGCTCCCCCCCGCCGCTGGCCGCGTGTGCGAGACCGTGGCCGCCGGATCTTAAATCCACGGCCCAGATCGGTTTGACCCCTGGGGTCAAACTACTTCAGTACCGGTCAACCGCCCTAACCACCCGGATAGATCCCCAGCCGCCCGATCTGGATCCTACGGATCAGATCCGTTCCTGTAGACTTAACCGCGCGTTTTGTAAATTAAACCCTGAGTTTTTCCAGAATTACAAACCGGTCCTCCCACCTTAAGAAAACCTTTACGAATAGGTCCTGTTTTCTTCAGTTTAGCCCGAAAACTTAAAATTCTTTACACATTAGTCCTAAAATTTGTTTTAGCCATAACTTAGTCGTTTAGCTCCATTTTTAGCGTTCTTTATGTCCACGCGATCGTCTCGATGAGTAGAATAGCTTTCTGTTGTTTTTATTACTATTTGAGATGATTGGTGTACTGTTTCTTATTTGTTTCCATTGTATGCTTGTATGTGAATGATGTGGTGCGTAGAAGACGGTTCGTTCGTGGAATACGTCGGAGTTGAAGATTTCCAAGACCTTGAGCAGCAGCAACCGTTGGTAGAAGGCAAGTCCTTGCTGCATTCCCGTTGATCCTATTACAACATGCATTTTAATTACACTGTTATTTATTTTTGCTTTGCATTAAATTGATGGGTCCTACTATTAAGGTTTGACTAGTTTTGTTTATCATGTGCCTTGATCAACCTGGGTTTATGTTTATGTTGGGTAGACCATGCTTAGTTGCTCAACTTGGGTTTATGGTGGTTTTGATGAACAACAATGTTAATCTTGCTTTACTTATGTTGTACCCTTCATTAAACCAGATCACCTGTGTTAATCGGAACATGGAGAACCACCCAGGAAAACAGTACTACCACAAGACATATGGCTCTCTCTTGGCTTATTAATTAGTGAACTAGATGTTAGGCATGCTTTACCTGATAAGGGTTGGGCGCTGGCGGGTAGTGGCGTATGGACCTACTCGGGCGTAGGTGTGGGCTTAGCTAAGACACGGTACTCGTCTGGGAGCTTTATACGTTGCACTGACCAGGTAACCTAGCGGGCAGCCTTCATCTGGGGATCTTTGTAACGGCTTCGTAGCGTCCCTATGCAATCACACCTCAGTAGTGTGGTATGGTGCCTGATCAGCATCGAATGGTTGGGTTTAAAGTTCTTCGGGACTTTTACGCGACTTGTGGGTAAAGATGTACGACCTCTGCGGAGTGTAAAACTAACTAGTTAGCCGTGCCCACGGTCAAGGGCGGCCTGGACCCTCACATGAGTAAACTATGGAAGATGGATTAAACTTGTTGCATTTACTTTCGTTCATGATGATGATGCTTATGCTAATCTCTGGGTATGTATAAACTACATTTGCTAGTAATTTAGCTGTCTTAATAAAATTTGACCAACTAAAATGCTGATCTGCTATGCAACCACAAGCTTCCACCATAAAGCCTTTGCATGTTGTTATAGATCTTTTCCCTTGTTGAGTACGACATGTGCTCATGCTTGTTGTTGTTTTATATGCATCTACACAACCCGGTTGCTGCTCAGACGGACGCTTTGAAGACTTTCCTGGAGAGTTCGGTGGTGTCTAGGCGAGCGTGCCACCAGTCAGCTGCCTGCCACCAGTCAGCTGCCTGTGGAGACGTCCTTTACCGCTGCTAGTACTCGCTTATGTTACGCTTTTGAGACATTCGGTCATGTAATAAAGTTTTAATACTCTCTTTACGCTTTTACACTGTGTTTTGGTATACATTGAGTTAACGCATGTGTGAAACTTGATCCTGGCGCACATGTGTTCTTTGCATTCGGATGTGCCCTTAAATCCGGGTGTGACAAAGTGGTATCAGAGCCGTGTTGACTGTAGGACGTTAGCCTAGTTAGAAACTGGTTGAACTTAAGGACTATAATCATCTAGAAGCCATGCTTACTCTGTGCTATGCTTTATTTCCATTCTTAATATACCTATCCTTGATTTTACCCCCCATCCTTGGTATTCTACTTGCTACCTATCTTATCTTGGTCAATCTCATTCTATGTTACCTTGTTCTTGCTTTAGGAAATCTTTAGCATCTATTCTATGCTCTCTAACCTTTTCCTACCTTTACCCTGCCCGTGTTCACAGTGTTCTCAGTTATCTAATGACTATCATGTTCAAGCTGAAGATCTTCCTTAGGATCTAGATTCTTTAGGCTTTATCCTTGTGAAATCGCTAGTCACGATCGGCGATTAGGTGTGCTTAGTTTAGTGGTGTGTTTGAATGCTTGATCTTGTGTTAATGCTTGATTTGGATCTTTGATTGAGTGCAGTGTGTTGTGGGTGGATAACCACAATGACATTGGTTTAGTTTAAGTTTGCTTAGATGAGAATCTTTGTCTCAACCATCCTTTAATCTTGCACATTCCTAATCCTTTATTAAATCCTTATTCATCTACTTTGGAATCCATCTTGCTGCAAATCTGTTGTCGTCAACTTTCGACACAGCAGTAGTGTTTTGTTTATATATCAAGCTACAGAGCTCCGATTGATGTAAAACCAATTGGGTTAGTTCACAAATTTCATAACCAATTTTCTGTCAAAAATTCAGCCCCATCCAATACATATTCTGGGAGCTATGCATGAAACATGGGAGTGGTCAGAATCTGTAAAACTCTGTTGACACATCGACTTCATTATTTTATATCTTGGGCTATAGACCTCCGTTTGAGGCAAATCCAGTTGGAGAAGTTCAGAAATTTTGTGGGTGTTTGTCTGTCCAAAACTCAGCAATTTTGATCACATAATCAGAGAGGGATGCCCGAAACTTTGGAGCTACTTGAATCTGTTAACACTGCTGATATACCCGACTTGTCTATTTTATATCTGAAGTTATAGAGCTCCGATCGAGGTGATTCCAGTTGGACTAGTTCCGTAATTTCATTATGTTTTACTGTTCAAAAGCTCATAATTTTTAGTTGTCCACGTTGAGAGTTATACCTGAATGTCTGGAGTCGACAGAATCTGTCTTAAACTGGAAATCTGCGCTGCTTAATCTTTTGAGCTTTTCTCTTTGTGCAATCATCTAAGTCAAAGTTCCTAACACTCAGATGGTGAACACCAGGTCCGGGTCAGGTGTTGATCAACCTCCGGTGACACGCCAAGGACGAGGTAGCAGTTCAGGCAGTGCACAACAACCACCAATGGATCCGGCCATGCAACAGTTCTTCCAGAATCAGCTACAACTCTTGGAAAACTTGACCAACACTGTGGCCAACATGCAGGCCTAAGCCAACAACCCACCTCAGCCACCGCCACAGCAGCCGACGCCCATGAACAAGCACAGGGAGTTCATGAGCCACCATCCGCCAGTTTTCACCCATGCTGCTGATCCGCTTGATGCTGATGATTGGTTGAAGACCGTGAGCAAGATGCTCACCACCGCTCAGTGCGATGATAGAGAGAAGGTCCTATTTGCTGCAGGACGACTCCAGGGTTCAGCAGGAGCATGGTGGGATGCCTACACTACCGCCCATGCTACGCCAAACGCCATCACCTGGCAGGAGTTCACTGAGAGCTTCAGGAACCACCACATTCCTGCAGGGTTGATGAGGCTGAAAAAGAAGGAGTTCCTCTCTCTCCAACAGGGGGAATGTCAGTGACAGAGTACCGGGACAGGTTCATCGAGTTGTCTCGTTATGCACCAGAGGAGGTGGCAGATGACCCAAAGAAGCTGGAGCGCTTCATGGAGGGATTGGCTAGACCGCTTCGGTATCAGCTGACATCTCACACTTTTCCGTCTTTCCAGCACCTGTTAGACAAGGCCATCACCCTGGAAGCCATGCGCATAGAGTTGAGAGATTTGAAGAGGAAGGCCACTACTTTTGTGCCGTTTGGGAGCAGCACTCGTCCCCGTTTCATTCCACCGCAGGGAACAATACCCCATGTTGGAGGTTCAGGTGGTAACCCTGGGCAGAAACAGTTTCAGCTAAACAATCAACCTTTCAAGCACCCATTCAAGAGTTGCAGCTTTCCCCTCCACAGACTCCCCACCCCAATGACCAGCACACTAGTCAGAACACCCCAGCAGGAACCCCAGTGAGACCAAGTGCACCAAGTGCTCCTGTTGGCAATGCATGTTTCAAGTGTGGAGAGACTGGTCACTATGCTAACAACTGTCCTCGGAGGAGCGTCCCGAATACCCCAGTGCAGAGTCAGCAGATGAGGAATGGAAACTAGACCCCGCAAAGCGCTAAGGGACAGCAGAGCTCCGCACGTGGTAGATTGAACCACATAAATGCAATGACCGTGTTGGATATGTTCTCTATCAACATTATTTTCACATCAGTTCTACCATATCATTCTCGAAATCTTTCTTTGTCCTTCCGAATCTCGAGGACGAGATTCCTTTTAAGGGGGGTAGATTTGTCACACCCTGAAATTTCCAATTTCAGGATGTGAATAGGAAGAAAAATTTAAACAACGATTTAGTCTAAATTTTAAAATTTTGCCCAGCTTTTATTTTTCTTTACAGGAAATATAGTATAGGAAAAATCCTTTGTTTGAATTTCTAAATTAAGTAAATAGTTGTGTGTGTGTTGCATTCATGCCGATGCATTGTTTTTGGGTGTTTGGATTCAAATCCTGGTTTGAACTCAAGTTTTTTTGCTTGCTTTAAAAAGGAAATAGAAAAAAAAGAAGAAGCCAACCTCCCTTTCCAGCCCAACACCGCAGCCCGCAATCGCCTCTGTCCCAGCCCCGTTTTGCGTCGCGGCCCATTTCATTGAAGTCCGCCGGTAGCCCCTCAGGTTTCCCCCGCAGGCCGTTTTGCCTCCCTCCGCTTGTTGCGGCCCGGCCGGCCGACGGCCCGGCAAGGCCCGGCTCGCGCGCGCCCACGCCGGTGGGCGACGGGCGAGCCCCGCCCGTCATCACCCACCTCGCGCGCCGGCCGGCCGGACTCGGGTCCGACTCGGCGTCCGTGTCGCGCCGCCACCCCTCCCCCGCGGTCCCGCCGCCGGCGCGTTTCCCGGCCTATTTAAGGCGCTGCCCTACCCCACGCGCCGCCTTACCCCCGCGCCTGCAACCCTAGCCGCCGAGCTTGCGACGCCGCCGCGTCAAACCCTAGCCGCGCCGTCCACCGCCAGAAGTCGTCCTGTCCGCTGCCGATTCGCCGCCGAGAAGGTCGCAGGGAGCACCGCAAGAAAGTAAGGGGCTCGTCCGTGATTTTTGTTCGCGTCCGGGTGCACCGCGTCGCCGGCTCGGCCTCGCCGGGAGCTCCGCCACCGCGCCTCCTCGCCGCCCACCGCATTGCGCCGCCCTCGCCGCCCCCGGAGGCCACCGTTGTGCTCGCCGTTCGCTTGTCGTCGCCACGGTGCCGGCCCCGTCACGATTGGAGCTCCCCCGCGCGTTTTCGCCGTCGCGCCGGCAAGCCGCCGCCTTGCGCCGCCCGCTCTTGCGCCGCCGCCGGTCGCTCCCCCCCGCCACTGGCCGCGTGTGCGAGACCGTGGCCGCCGGATCTTAGATCCACGGCCCGGATCGGTTTGACCCCCGGGGTCAAACTACTTCAGTACCGGTCAACCGCCCTAACCACCCACATAGATCCCCAGCTGCCCGATCTGGATCCTACGGATCAGATCCGTTCCTTTAGACTTAACCGCGCGTTTTTGTAAATTAAACCCTGAGTTTTTCCAGAATTACAAACCGGTCCTCCCACCTTAAGAAAACCTTTACGAATAGTTCCTGTTTTCTTCAGTTTAGCCCGAAAACTTAAAATTCTTTACAGATTAGTCCTAAAATTTGTTTTAGCCATAACTTAGTCATTTTAGCTCCGTTTTTAGCGTTCTTTATGTCCACGCGATCGTCTCGACGAGTAGAATAGCTTTCTGTTGTTTTTATTACTGTTTGAGATGATTGGTGTACTGTTTCTTATTTGTTTCCATTGTATGCTTGTATGTGAATGATGTGGTGCGTAGAAGACGGTTCGTTCGTGGAATACGTCGGAGTTGAAGATTTCCAAGACCTTGAGCAGCAACAAACATTGGTAGAAGGCAAGTCCTTGCTGCATTCCCGTTGATCCTATTACAACATGCATTTTAATTACACCGTTATTTATTTTTGCTTTGCATTAAATTGATGGGTCCTACTATTAAGGTTTGACTAGTTTTGTTTATCCTGTGCCTTGATCAACCTGGGTTTATGTTTATGTTGGGTAGACCATGCTTAGTTGCTCAACTTGGGTTTATGGTGGTTTTGATGAACAACAATGTTAATCTTGCTTTACTTATGTTGTACCCTTCATTAAACCAGATCACCTGTGTTAATCGAAACATGGAGAACCACCCAGGAAAACAGTACTACCACAAGACATATGGCTCTGTCTTGGCTTATTAATTAGTGAACTAGATGTTAGGTATGCTTTACCTGATAAGGGTTGGGGGCTGGCGGGTAGTGGCGTATGGACCTACTCGGGCGTAGGTGTGGGCTTAGCTAAGACACGGTACTCGTCCGGGAGCTTTATACGTTGCACTAACCAGGTAACCTAGCGGGCAGCCTTCATCTAGGGATCTTTGTAACGGCCTCGTAGCGTCCCTATGCAATCACACCTCGGTAGTGTGGTATGGTGCCTGATCAGCATCGCATGGTTAGGTTTAAAGTTCTTCGAGACTTTTACGCGACTTGTGGGTAAAGATGTACGACCTCTGCAGAGTGTAAAACTAACTAGTTAGCCGTGCCCACGGTCAAGGGCGGCCTGGACCCTCACATGAGTAAACTATGGAAGATGGATTCAACTTGTTGCATTTACTTTCGTTCATGATGATGATGCTTATGTTAATCTCTGGGTTGGTATAAACTTACATTTGCTAGTAATTCAGCTGGCTTAATAAAATTTGACCAACTAAAATGCTGATCTGCTATGCAACCACAAGCTTCCACCATAAAGCCTTTGCATGTTGTTATAGGTCTTTTCCCTTGTTGAGTATGACATGTGCTCATGCTTGTTGTTCTTTTATATGCATCTACACAACCCGGTTGCTGCTCAGACGGACGCTTTGAAGACTTTCCTGGAGAGTTCGGTGGTGTCTAGGCGAGCGTGCCACCAGTCAGCTGCCTGTGGAGACGTCCTTTACCGCTGCTAGTCCTTGCTTATGTTACACTTTTGAGACATTCGGTCATGTAATAAAGTTTTAGTACTCTCTTTACTCTTTTACACTGTGTTTTGGTATACACCGAGTCAACGCATGTGTGAAACTTGATCCTGGCGCACATGTGTTCTATGCATTCGGATGTGCCCTTAAATCTGGGTGTGACACTCGTCACGCGGCTCGTCACGCCGCTCGTTGTCGACTACTCCGCCTCGCGCAGGCTCGTCGTCGACAACTCCGCCTTGCGCAGGCTCGTCGTCGACTACTTCACCTCCGCCGCGCGTCCGGGTGCCTCGGCACGTCGCGCGGCTCGTCACGCAGCTTGTCGTGCCACTCGTCGTCGACTACTCCGCCTCGCGCGAGCTCGTCGTCGACTACTTCGCTTCCGCCACATGTCCGGGTGCCTCGGCACGTCGTGTGGCTCGTCACGCAGCTCGTCACGCCGCTCGTCGTCGACTACTCTGCCTCGTGCAGGCTCGTCGTTGGCTACTTCGCCTCCGCCGCGCGTCCGGGTGCCTCGGCACGTCGCGCGGCTCATCATGCGGCTCGTCGCGTCGCTCGTCGTCGACTACTCCGCCTCGAGCGAGGCTCATCGTGGACTACTTCGCCTCCGCCGCGCGTCCGGTGCCTCGGCACGTCGCGCGGCTCGTCACGCGGATCGTCGTGCCACTCGTCGTCGACTACTTCGCCTCGCGTAGGCTCGTCGTCGACTACTTCGCCTCCACCGCGCCTCCGGGTGCCTCAGCACGTCGTGTGGCTCGTCACGCGGCTCGTCGCGCCAAACGTCGTCGACTACTCCGCCTCGCGCAAACTCGTCGTCGACTACTTCGCCTCCGCCGCGCGTCCGGGTGCCTTGGCACGTCGCGCGGCTCGTCATGCGGCTCGTCGTGCCGCTCGTCGTCGACTACTCCGCCTCGTGCGGGCTCGTCGTTGGCTACTTCGCCTCCGCCGCGCGTCGGGTGCCTCGGCACGTCGCGCGGCTCGTCCACGCGGCTCGTCGCGCCGCTCGTCGTCGACTACTCCACCTCGCGCAGGCTCCTCGTCGACTACTTCGCCTCCGCCGTGCGTCCGGGTGCCTCGGCACATCGCGCGGCTCATCGCGCGGCTCGTCGTGCCGCTCATCGTCGACTACTCCGCCTCGCGCAGGCTCGTCATCAACTACTTCGCCTCCGCAGCGCGTTCGGGTGCCTCAGCATGTCGTGCGGCTCATCACACGGCTCATCGCGCCGCTCGTCGTCGACTACTCCGCCTCGCGCAGGCTCGTCGTCGACTACTTCGCCCCGCGCGCGCGTCCGGTGCCTCGGCACGTCGCGCGGCTCGTCATGCGGCTCGTCGTCGACTTCTCCGCCTCGCGCGGGCTCGTCGCGCCGTTCGTCGTCGACTACTCCGCCTCGCGCAGGCTTGTCATCGACAACTCCGCCTCGCGCAGGCTCGTCGTCGACTACCCCGCCTCGCACGGGCTCGTCGTCGACTACTTCGCCTCCGCCGCGCGTCCGGGTGCCTTGGCATGTCGCGCGGCTCGTCACGCGGATCGTTGCGCGGCTCGTCGTCGACTACTTCGCCTACGCCGCGCGTCCGGGTGCCTCGGCACGTCGCGCGACTCATCGCTTGTCGTCAACTTCGCCTACGCTGCGCGTCCGGGTGCCTCGGCACGTCGCGCGGTTTATCGCTTGTCGTCGACTACTTCACCTACTCCGCACGACCGCGTGCCTCGGCACGTCGCACGGCTCGTCGTGTGGCTCGTTGCGCCGCTCGTCGTCGACTACTTCGCCTACGCCGCGCGTCCGGGTGCCTTGGCATGTCGCGCGGCCTGTCACGAGGCTCATCGTCGACTACTCCGTGCGCCGCGACTTCTTCTTGCGGACACGCTGGCTCTACTTCAGCCACGCCGTGCGTCGTGACTACTTGTCTCGCGACAACAATGGCTCTACTTCGAGTATGCCGCGCGCCGCCACGACGTCGTCTTCCGGTCGCATCGCGTCGACCATTCATCTTGACTAGTTTTCCAAACTAGTCGAGAACGGCAGTCACGTCCCCAACAACTAGTCGGAATCAACTCTGACTAGTCAACTTCAGCAACAACCGTCGCGGCTCCATCGCCGACCGCCACGGCTTCAGCAACAGTCTGCCCAGGCAGCAATAGCTAAGTCATTTATTTAAATGATTACTGTTTTCTTTTCTTGGCTTGTTCTCCTCATCATGTAGGACTACTTGCCGACTACTCATTTGTGTACGCTTCTCGACGGGTTTTCACGGGAGCTACACTCTGCTGACTACTCTCGGGTTATATCAATCAAGTCACCACGAGCATACTTCATCAACTCGGGGGCTATCCCAAGGAGGCAGCTTCTAAAGTCCGCTACACGCGGCAATCTAAAGTCGACTTCTAAAAGTCGCATTCTAAAGTCCGCTCCGTGCGGCAACTTAAAGTCGACTCCGGTCGCATCTTCGCCTGCTTCGATGGCATACTACATGTGTAAGCTTCGATGGAACCTAGCTGTAAGTGGCCCTCGGGTCCTGGCGACGATGGAACCTAGATGCACGTGGTCTTCACACTCTGTACCATGGGTCCAAGTACCCTAAGTACTCGCACTCCGTACCTTGGGTCTATAATCCATGGCCTAGATACACAAGTCGACTTTGGTCGCACCTTCAAGCCCGCTCTGGCGGCAATCGTACCTTGGGTCTGAAATCCATGGCTCAGGTACTCAAGCCCACTCCGGTGGCACAAGTCGACGCTAACGGTCGCACCCAAGTCCACTCCGGTGGCACAAGTCGACGCTAACGGTCGCACCCACGCCCACTCCGGTGGCACAAGTCGACGCTAACGGTCGCATCCAAGCCCACTCCGGTGGCACAAGTCGATGCTAATGGTCGCATCCAAGCCCACTCCGGTGGCACAAGCCGACTTTGGTCGCAATCTTAAGCCCGTTCCGGCGGCAAAACTACTCGTTTTCTCTGATTTTTCATTCGCTTTGGCTTTCCGGAAAGTGCTTTTCGTTTTTTGCATCTTAAGTCCACCCCGCGTGGCACAAAGTCGACTACTGCAGTCGCATATAAAGTCCGCTTTATGCGGCAATCTAAAGTCGACTACTGTAGTCGCATCTAAAGTCCGTTTCACACGACATCCTAAAGTCGACTTCTAAAGTCGCATATCAGAGTCCGCTCTGCCGGCATCTAAAGTCGACTTCAGTCGCATTTAAAGTCTGCTCTAACGGCACGGCTACTTCTCAAGCTCCATGTCTTGATGCCAAATTACTACTCGGAATCTCTCCAGCTCGGGGGCTGCACTCAAATTACTACTCGAGGACAACTTCAGCAGGCTTCGCTCGCTATCAAGCTCGGGGGCTTTGTACCAACAACTACTCGACGTGGCTCATATGGCTCTCTTATCTCGGGGGCTACACGCTGCAAGAGTACTCAGATGATGGCTTTCGTGAACACTGAAGACCCTTGGATTGATTGCCTAATCATTTCAAGGCTCGGGGGCTGCTATGCTACACCCATCATTCAAATTTTTCAAGACGGAAGATTTGGAATCAAGATTGACCCTCAGCTAGAGTCTTCAACTCAACCTAAGGCTCGGGGGCTACTCCATATGGAGTGCGATTTTTGCAACCGCACTTCCATATAATCTCGACTTCAAGACTGATGAGCTGGACCACCTTCCAGCCTCGTGGCAGTTCAAGTACTATTGAAGACTTCTCCAAGCAGTACTCGAGGACGCTCAAGAACTAATCGCAGAGGCTTCAAGACTACTCGAACTACTACACTCGACTACAATGTTTTCGGGGGCTTGTCGGGCATACTCCCTGGGTACTCATGCAAGGAAGGAAGAAGACGGACTCCTACTAGAATTCTCTTGTAATCCTACTAGGACTCATTCTGTGTAATCCTACTAGGACTCCTGCCTTGTAACCGACTAGGAATCCGCCCCTTGGACTATATAAAGGAGGGTCGGGTACCTAGCTGGGCACCTGACCTGATCTCAACCCAACACCAAGCGCAGGGCGTCATACTTGATCCCCCAAACAGGACATAGGGTTCGCCACCCTGGCAACCCAAACCTGTATAAATCTTGTGTCCCGTGTCCTTGCGCGTACCTTCGAGTTCTCGGTCTCCCGATCACGATCCTCACCGCACAATCTACTACCTCGGGGTACCCCCTTGGTAGGTTTTCCGGTCTAAAACACCGACAGGAGCCAATCATGGAACGAAATACCTTTTGATCGACCGACTTTCCTTCTTCATTGAGATCAAGATGTCCATTCAAAGCCATGGGAGTCTTGATGGGATTGCAATCGGCCATGTCAAACCTCTTGAGCATATCCTTCACATACTTGGTTTGACATAAGAAAGTCCCTTCCTTCATTTGCTTGATTTGAAAACCAAGGAAGAACTTCAATTCACCCATCATTGACACCTCGAATGTCACACCCGATTTCCGAAGAGGAACCAAGTGCATCTCATATGTGCGCCGGTGATCGGTTCACACACATATGATAGACAAAAATGAGTGAAATACCATAAACGGTTTACAAACGTATTTCAAAGTTTAACCTCTTATTACACTCATGCGGGGAGACTCGAAGGTCTCTAACAACGGAAAACGATAACTACTCGTCGAGTCCTCGTCTTCCGCTCCCACGGGCACTTGAGCGGGGGTCCGCAAGCCTCACGACTCATCGAAGTCATCGTAGAACTCCCCTCCAAAGTTCTCCTCGAACGGCGATAGGCAAGGCCGAGCACACTTATGGTTGGAGCTCGGCAAGTGGGGGAAAAAATGCAAGGCTATCAAGGATAGGCTAAGGTTTTGCGGCGGTTAGCATTTTAATGTTGATCAAGTTTTAATTAGAGAACACCTAATTACTAAGTGTAAGTTCGTACCATCCCACTTAAGAAAAACTTAAGAGCCAAAACAACCCAAGCTCAACGAGCTTCACCAACCACGATTTATCTCGTCTTTAAGTTTATTAATCATGTGAGGGTCCAAGCCGCTCATGACCGTGAGCACGGCTGATCGATCAGTTTTACACTCTGCAGAGGTTTGCACACTGTACCCACAGTTCGCGTAAAAGCTCCGAAGAACTTTAAACCCAACCATGTGATGCTGGCCAAGCACCATACCACACTTCCGAGGTGTGATTGCATAGGGACGCTACGAAGCCTTTACAAAGGCATGCAAAAGACTAACGACCCGCATAGTTACAGATCAGGGCGGACCATAACCCTCCCTAGTGGTCAGCACCTTAGCAAAGGCTACTACCCCAAAAGGGCCGGGCTATACCCCTGCAACCCGGATCCCCCTCTGCTCCTTACGGAAAAGGGCCACTAGTACGATCACACACCTAATTATTCGGCTAAGGTCAGAGCCATGTAACACTGTGGTTGCGCATGTTTTCTTGGGTGGTTCTCCATGTTCCGATTAAATCGAGTGTTCTTGCATTACCCAAAACATTAACTATAAACCATGTATCATTTCCATAAAAGACCCATTTATCCAACCCATGTTAAGCAACTAGCGTTTTCTACCCAAAACTTTATTTAAAAGGGCTAGGCCAAGGATCAGGGTAAAAGATCTAGGTAAGTCCTTAAAAAGGTTTTCCCCGTCAAATTAATGCAATGATATCATAAAGTAAACATTAATTTGTAATGCAATTATATATGACAAAAGAGAACATGCAGGGGGAGAAGACCACTTGCCTTCCTCAACTACAGCAAATACTTCCTCCTCTTCGAACAACTGCTCCTGATCGTCCCCGAGAGGTGGCTCAGATGAAACAGGCACGATATCTACGATGCACACATAAAGCATACAATAAATAAAACAGATCACCAAACAAACCTAAAGGCTAAAAACATGCTACTAAAACGACGGGCTCGCTGAGACGATCGTAAGGACTACTAGAACACTAAAATCGGAGTTATAACGGAGAAGTTATGCTAAAAACAAGGTTTAAGGACTAATGCGATAACTAAACTATACAGGGGCCTAACAGCAAGAAAACAGGGGCTAAAACATAAATAAATTTAAAAACAGAAGGTTTAAACTCTAAAAGGGCTGTTCTGGACCTCTGAGCAAAGATTTAATAAAAACAGGGGCTTAGATACAAAACTCAGGACTGAAATGTAAGGGTCTTTTAAGGGTGGGAGGACCGGCTTGCGAAACTAAAAGAGTTGGGGGTCTCTTTAGCAAAATGTCCCCGGGTTGACCGTTACCCACGGTTTGACCCGCGGGGTCCAGGGGCTCTGAGCCGTGGATGGCCGATCCAATGGCCATCCACGCCCGCGCGCGTCCGAGGGGCGGCGCCCGCGCCGGCGGCGGCGCGCGGCGCGCGCGCGGCGGTTAGGTCGCCGGCGACGACCATACGGGGGGCTCCCGGCCACGGAATCGCGCGGAAACAAGCCCTACGTGTAGCCGGGGAGCAGCGCGAGTTCAAACGCGTGCTTGCACGGGTGGAAAAAGGCGACGACCGAGGCGGGCGTCCATGGGGGCGGACGGCCGGCGGCCGGCCAAGCGGCGGCGGCGCTACGGTCGGGCACAAGCGAAAAGGAGGGCGGGGATAGGATCCTTACGGCGGGTAGGAGCTGCGGTAGGTGTGAATTGGATGGAGACGGCGGCGGCGGCGTAAATCAACTCCGGCGGCCGATCTCCACGGGCGGCGACGGCGAGCCGCGTCCGGGAGCGCTTGAGGGCCTACGGGTTCGATTGGACACGACGGTTAGCTCACACGTGCGAAGAGGAAACGATTGAGGGGGGGTCCGGGGGGCTTTACCGACGGCGGACGGGCTCGGGCGACGGCGATGGTGCGGCGGCGCACGGTTCACGGTGGCGGCGCAAGTGGCTAGGGCACGGGAGGCGCCGGTGCTCGGTGTGAAGCGAAGGGGGGGGAAAGCGGGGGTGCCCCGGGGGTTTATATAGGGCCGAGGGGGCGCCGGGAGGCGGTTCACCGGCGGCCTCGCCATTAACGGCCGCGGCTTGAATGGGGGTTAAGGGGGGGAGGGGGTTTAAGGGCGGTAACGGCCGATTGAAGAGGGGGGGGGAATTGATGGGGAGGCTTCAAGGCGGCTTAAAATCGCGGTTTGAAGGCGCGGGGTGCGGGGGAGTGGCCGGGGAACGGCCGGCGGCGCGCGGGGTGCGGCGCGGTTGACCCGGCCGGGAGGAGGGAGACGAGCCCGACGGCCGGGTCCCACTCGTCGCGTGGACCGGCAGCCGAAAAGAAAAAGGGAAGGGACGGTCTTTGGGCGGCGGTTGCGCCGAGTTGGGCCACCGGGGCCGGTTTGCTCGCGCGGGAAAGAAGGGAAAAAGAAGGCCCGCCGGCTCCGGAAAGGGTTGCGGGCCAAAAGAATAGGAGAAAGGGAGAGAGAGGGAGAGAAGGGTTTGTCTTTTTTTTTTTCAAATTTCTTTCAAATTCATTTTTCAAACATTCAAACTCCAATCAAATGAAAACCATGCATTCAAATCATGATGCACAAACACTTATTATCTCTAAATTATTTTGGTGATGTTTATTTATTTAAAAGCCAATTTGTTTTAATGATTTACTTATGTCCTTAAAGGAAATTTTAAACCTTGCCTTTTTGTTGCTAAATTATTTTAGTGATGGAATTTTTTTAGGGTGTTACAAATCCTACCCCCTTAAAGAGAATCTCGTCCCGAGATTCGGGAAGATTAAAAAACGGTCGAGGGAATTCTTCCTTAAGTTCGTCCTCTCTTTCCCGGGTAGCTTCATCCTCTCGAATGGTGACTCCATTGTACTTTGCACATCCTAATGACCTCTTTCGCGAGTAGCCCTTTCGGAGGTATCCAAGATTTTAACTCGGGTGTTCCTTGTATGTTAGGTCATCCTTTACCTCAAGTTCTTCCAATGGTAAATGTTCTACTCTGACCTCACTCGTACACTTTTTCAATTGAGAGACGTGGAACACATCATGGACTCCTGCCAAACGTTCCGGTAACTCCAACCGATAAGCTACTTCGCCACGTCTTTCCAAGACTTGAAAAGGTCCGATAAAGCGAGGCGATAACTTCCCTCTGATATTAAACCTTCGAAGGCCTCGGATAGGTGACACTCTCAGATATGCATAATCCCCGACTTCAAATATCACTTCTCTTCTCTTAGGGTCTGCATAACTCTTTTGTCCGGATTGAGCAATCTTGAGATTTTCCCGAATTATCTCCACTTGTCTTTCGCGCTCCTTTATTATTTCCGGACCAAAGAGTTGACTTTCCCCGTCCGGTTCCGAACAATGGCGTCCGCACTTCCTTCCATACAAAGCTTCAAATGGTGCCATCTTAAGACTACTCGATAACTATTGTTGTATGCGAACTCCGCATATGGCAAGCTTTTATCCCAACTTCCACCGTGTTTTAAGGCACATGCCCTTAACATATCCTCTAGGATTTGATTCGTTCTTTCCGTTTGACCATCCGTCCGTGGATGATATCTTGAGCTGAAATTTAACTTCGTATCCATAGACTCATGTAACTTCGCCGAATCGGGACGTGAACCGAGTGCCTCGATCCGATACTATCTTCTTCGGTACCCCATGCGGACGCAGACTATCTTCGATATGTATAATTCTCGCTAACTTTGTTCCCGAATATGTGGTCTTTCTTGGTATGAAGTGTGCAACTTTGGTTAATCGTCCACTATGACCCATATCGAATCGTATCCATCTCGTGTACGTGGTAATCCTACTATGAAATCCATACTAATCTCTTCCCACTTCCATTCGGTACTTGTAGTGGTTGTAGTAACCCCGCTTTGGCCTTTGATGCTCTGCTTTTACTCTTTGGCATATGTCGCATAGTGCTACATGAGCTGCAACATCTTTCTTCATACCGTACCACCAATATTTCTGCTTTAGATCTTGGTACATCTTGGTACTTCCTGGATGGATAGAGAGAGCTGAATCGTGTGCTTCTTTCAATATGGATTCACGGAGATGTTTGATTTCTGGTACGCAGATCCTGTTCTTAAACCAAATGGTTCCCTGTTCATCCTCTCGGAATTCTGGAACCTTGCCTTGTTCAATCAATTTCTTATACCCCTTAATCTTTTCATCGTCCAGTTGCCCTTTTCTAATCTCTTGTTCAAGAGTTGACTCCATTTCCAAGGTCATACTTTCGCTCGGTGCAGCTATCCCCAGATTGAGTCGTGCCATTTCCCAACACAGTTCCTGAGGCATTAATCGGGCTACTAACATGTTTGCTTGACTCTTATGGCTCAAGGCATCTGCCACCACATTGGCCTTTCCTGGATGATACTGTATGTCCAAATCGTAATCCTTAATCAGCTCTAACCACCTTCGTTGTCTGAGATTGAGATCTCTCTGGGTGAAGATGTACTTCAAGCTTTTGTGGTCCGTGAATATCTGACACTTGTTTCCAATCATATAGTGTCTCCGCATCTTCAGTGCGTGCACTATAGCTGCTAACTCCAGATCATGCGTAGGGTAGTTTTGTTCATGCTTCCTTAGTTGCCTAGAAGCATATGCTACCACTTTTCCTTCCTGCATCAGAACACATCCTAGTCCTTGCCTTGACGCGTCACAATACACATCAAATCCTTTGTGTATATCAGGCATTATCAATACCGGTGCGGTGGTCAGTTTCTTCTTTAGTTCTTCAAAGCTAGCTTGACACTTGTCATCCCACTTAAACTCCTTTCCTTTCTCCAACAAAGAGGTGAGTGGTTTTACGATTCTCGAGAATCCCTCTATAAACCGTCGGTAGTACCCTGCCAAACCGAGGAAACTCCTGATTTCTGATACATTTCTAGGTGGAGTCCAATTTAGCACATCCTGAACTTTACTTGGGTCTACAGCAATTCCTCCGTCTGTGATAATGTGCCCAAGAAACGAGACCTCTTTCAGCCAAAAATCACACTTGCTGAACTTGGCGTATAACTGATGCTCTCGAAGTTTCTGCAATACCAGTCTCAAGTGTCCCTCATGTTCCACTTCGTTCTGAGAGAAGACTAAGATATCATCTATAAATACTACCACAAACCTATCCAGATACTCCATGAAAACCTTGTTCATCAGATACATGAAGTATGCCGGAGCGTTGGTCAACCCAAAGGACATCACTGTGAACTCGTATAGACCATATCTTGACGTGAAAGCTGTTTTAGGAATGTCCTCCATACGGATTTTCAGCTGATGGTAGCCAGATCGCAGATCTATCTTAGAGAAAACTGTCACTCCTCTCATTTGATCGAACGGATCCTCTATTCGGGGTAAAGGATATTTATTTTTGATAGTGACCTCATTGAGAGATCGATAGTCTACACACATCCTCCTAGATCCATCCTTTTTATCTACGAAGAGTGTGGGGGCTCCCCATGGTGATGAACTAGGACGGATAAATCCTTTACTTAGCAATTCCTCTATTTGTTTCTTTAATTCAGCCAAATCTTTGACATCCATTCTATACGGTCTTTTGGATATAGGAGCGCGTACCGGTGTAAAAGTTCGATGCCGAATTCAATGTCTCGGTCGGGTGGCATACCGGCGGGTCATCGGGGAATACATCCGGATACTCATTCACCACCTTAATATCCTCCAAAGCACTTTTCCTTTCATTGAATTCACTAACTCCTTCCCGTAGGTGATGGTGTTGCGATAAATTCTATTCTGTCCCCTTGTGGGCTAGTCAAGTGAACTGATTTCTCCCGGCACTGGATAACCCCATCATACTTTCGTAACCAATCCATCCCTAGGATTACATCTATGCCCCAGGATTTGAGGACTACCAGGTTAGATGGAAAGTCTATCCCCATGATTTTAAGGTTTACTTGTGGGCACAAATGGCTGGCTTTCATATCACCACCAGGTGAACTAACAAGCAACGGTTTCTTCATTGGACTCACAGGCATATTATGCTTTTCTACGAACTGATCGGTAATGAATGAATGCGTAGCTCCCGAATCAAATAATACTGTAGCAGGTACAGAGTCGATAGGGAACGTACCAAGTACAACCCCAGAAGCGTCTTGTGCCTGCTCCACAGTCATGTTATGCACCCTACTACGCACATAATTTTGCTGTGCTTTGTTGCCTGGAGTGCCTGCACTTCCAGGGCGTGCTGGAGTTGATGACTGTCCCACTTTCTGAATGTTACTCCTCTGGGGAGTCTGCATTCCACGCTTAGGGCAGTTATTAGCATAATGCCCCAACTCGCCACATTTGAAGCATCCGTTGGGCTGCACGGGTGTGGTGTTTCTTGCCGGTGCACCTGGGGTAGGAGCTGGACGGTTCTGCTGGAAGTTTGGTGTGCGTGGGGTTTGCGGATTGAACCGTTGAGGCCGCTTGGAAGGAACGCGCAGCTACCGCATATTCCGTGGGTGCTTTCCACCATGTCCTCCAGAGCGGAATGGTGTATTCTGCTGGTAGCTGAAGCGTGGGCGAGTATGGCTGCTGGACTGACCCTGGGATTGAAACTTGCGTTTCTGCTCCCCAAGCTCTCTGCGCTTGTTCTCTAGGCCAATTGCCTTGTTTAACAGAGTGGCGAAATCTGGGAAGGTATGGCTCTGGAGCTGGTAGTTCAGTGGTCCTATCAACCCATCAAGGAAGCGCTCCTGCCTTTTTGGGTCTGTGTTGACCTCGTCGGGAGCATAGCGAGACAACTGAGTGAACTTGTCCAGGTATTCATTTACAGACATATTGCCCTGTTTCAGAGCAAGGAACTCTCTCTGCTTAAGCTTCAATACCCCATCAGGGATATGGTGAGCGCGAAAAGCATCTCGGAACTGCGCCATGTGATGGTGTTTGGTGCGGGATGGGCGCCGTGTAGGCATCCCACCAATCTGATGCCTGCCCTTCCAGGCGTCCGGAAGCATAAAGGACCATTTCTCGGTCATTACATTGGGCCCTCTCCAACTTCTTGGTAATGGTTTTCAACCAATCATCAGCATCTAGCGGATCGGTTGAGTGAGAGTAGGTGGGAGGGTGGTGGCTCATAAACTCCTTGTGCTTATCTCTCGGAGCGGGTGGTGGTGGTGGGGGTGGTGCCCGCGGCTGATTCTCGCCGAGCTTGTAAGTTCCGCACCGCGGCGGTGAGGTTCGAATTAGCTGCATCCGGGCGGCGAAGAATTGCCGAGTAGCGGGATCCATTGCGGGGTTGAGCGGGGGAGGTGGCACCGGGTTTTGTTGATTGGCTATGTGTGCCCGAACCACCGGCGGGACGTCCCGTCCTCCTCCCGACCTGGTGTTTACCATCCGATTGTTAGAGAAAGATATTTCGGATAAGATTATCGAACTCGTTGTGTAAAGAAGTGAGTTTGAATTAAGGAATCAGCAATATTTTCTTTTCTGTGACAGATTTGGTTGATTCCGATAAAACAATTGTATCCCATGGTATCCTTCTTCAAAAATTATGGACTTTTGCTAGTCCATGCAGAACCCACTTATGCAACTAACCCCACTGGTTTTATCCCAATTGGAGATCCACAATTTGAGTTAAAATTCGAACACCGCAGCTGTGGTAGTATGGTTTTACAGATTCTGTTAGACTCATTGTTCTGTTTATAACTCGCTGTATATTAATCCTTTGATGCTGAATTTTGGACAGAGGTTGATCCACAAAATTTGTGAACCAACCCAACTGGTTTTAGGTCAATCGGAGTTCCGTAGCTTGAGTTATGATAAAAACATTGCTGCGCTGTCAAGGAACTGCGCGAACAGATTTTGTACGATTGATTTGGTTTGATAAGTAAGGTAGAAGACGACTTGGAATTGAACCCCAACTAACCATTAACTTAACATGATTTTACTTGTTGCATTTGTGGCCATCACTCCACAATACAACTCACTCAAACAAAGATCCAAATCAAACATGGTTCACTCAACAACTTTATTACAATCGTTCGTCCTCGCGAGAACGTCTACCGGAAAAACAAAAAGAGGGTGGATATCCTAATCCCTATTCCACCGAAGACTAGTGGTAGCTGCCGGAGTGCCGTATCGAAGCCTTTTACGTGGAGGGGAACGGGAAGGACAAGATGCTTCGCTTCGTCGGTGGGCTGTCGTCCCTGCCACTGAGCTTCCACTGGGCTATCCTTGCCCGTGCATTCCGTAGCTCCCGATGTGTCCTATCCGGCTCCGCCTGTCGCTCCCTCCAAGTCCGTGTTAAGAGCTGCCGTCACTCCGGCGAGTATGTCAACACGGCTATCTCGGAAGTTCCCCATAGGTATCACGGTGTTTTCCGTACCACCGACTCGCCGGGGACGAATCGGAAGTCCGTGCCTTCTAAGCGGTCGCGGAACGTGCCGCTAATGGACCATAGTGCTCTTCGGCGGCATCATTGATAGCGGTCGCTTCGAAGCAAAGTGTCTTGTGCGGGGGTGAATAGTGCGGGTCCTCCATCTTCCCCGCCCGTGCGGTAGCAACCCCGACATGGACCTCTCGTGGTATAATAATCTCTCATCCCCGGCTCTACATAGTGTTTGGTGATGTACAACGGTCTCACCGCATACTCTATTTCCCGCAATGCCTCCTCCAATAGTTCACGAACGGAGCGTCCGGGCCGATGTATGTGTGTTCATGATACTCCGCCCGTGGTACCTATGCTCATCACCTTGCTCGTCCTTCATTTTCATTGTTGTTGTTGTTCTCATTCGATCACCATTGTTATCTTCTCCATTTCCCACAAAGATCGTTGTCATCCTCTAATCCTTCTATGTCCACCTCCTCTTCTTCTTCTTCACTCTCATCATCTTCTTCGCCGGAACTTTCTTCACCGTCGCTTGAATCATTCCGGAGTCATCCGGGTCATTCCCTGCAAGCATTCGATCAAGCTCTTCTCCTCCTACCACATCCGGTTCTCGGTTCGGCTTCTACCTGCGGTGGGAATATTATATCTCCATCTTCATTAACTTCCCGTAAAAACCCCGTCATATAGCCGTGGATGTTCCTCGGTCCCATCCTCCTCAAACACTCTTTCCTCTGGATCTTCTTCATCATTTTCTTGTTCTTTGTCTTGCTCGATATCCCCGCTCAACCGCTCCCGCCGTAATCGTACGGGTAGTCTCCAACCTCCTGCTGTGCCTCCTCCCCGCTGTGCCTCCTCCGGACTACCGGATAGCGTGGAGCCAGCTGCCCGAAGGAAGGCGACCACCAGTGCTCTTGCGGGCAGTAAGACGAGACCTGGCCATCTGTTAAGAAAAGACTGAACTCAGCATAGAGGAAATCAAAATGATGCAAATTTTCAACAAAAGAACAAGAACAAATTAGATTTTTATGCGAAAATAAGGTGGTTTTGAAGGATGACGGAATGTTCTAGAACATGAATCCTTAAAGTTCGTCCATTTCTAGCTAAGGTTGCGTTCCTACGATCGGACCGTTTCTCGATACCACTCTGTCACACCTGATTTCCGAAGAGGAACCAAGTGCATCTCATATGTGCGCCAGGATCAGTTCACACACATATGATAGACAAAAATGAGTGAAATACCATAAACAGTTTACAAACGTATTTCAAAATTTAACCTCTTATTACACTCATGCGGGGAGACTCGAAGGTCTCTAACAACGGAAAACGATAACTACTCGTCGAGTCCTCGTCTTCCGCTCCCACGAGGCACTTGACGCGGGGGTCCGCAAGCCTCACGGCTCATCGAAGTCATCGTAGAACTCCCCTCCAAAGTTCTCCTGCGAACGGCGATAGGCAAGGCCGAGCACACTTATGGTTGGAGCTCGGCAAGTGGGGGAAAAAAATGCAAGGCTATCAAGGATAGGCTAAGGTTTTGCAGCGGTTAGCATTTTAATGTTGATCAAGTTTTAATTAGAGAACACCTAATTACTAAGTGTAAGTTCGTACCATCCCACTTAAGAAAAACTTAAGAGCCAAAACAACCCAAGCTCAACGAGCTTCACCAACCACGATTTATCTCGTCTTTAAGTTTATTAATCATGTGAGGGTCCAAGCCGCTCATGACCGTGAGCACGGCTGATCGATCAGTTTTACACTCTGCAGAGGTTTGCACACTTTACCCACAGTTCGCGTAAAAGCTCCGAAGAACTTTAAACCCAACCATGCGATGCTGGCCAAGCACCATACCACACTTCCGAGGTGTGATTGCATAGGGACGCTACGAAGCCTTTACAAAGGCATGCAAAAGACTAACGACCCGCATAGTTACAGATCGGGGCGGACCATAACCCTCCCTAGTGGTCGGCACCTTAGCAAAGGCTACTACCCCAAAAGGGCCGGCTATACCCCCGCAACCCGGATCCCCCTCTCGCTCCTTACGGAAAAGGGCCACTAGTATGATCACACACCTAATTATTCGGCTAAGGTCAGAGCCATGTAACACTGTGGTTGCGCATGTTTTCTTGGGTGGTTCTCCATGTTCCGATTAAATCGAGTGTTCTTGCATTACCCAAAACATTAACTATAAACCATGTATCATTTCCATAAAAGACCCATTTATCCAACCCATGTTAAGCAACTAGCGTTTTCTACCCAAAACTTTATTTAAAAGGGCTAGGCCAAGGATCAGGGTAAAAGATCTAGGTAAGTCCTTAAAAAGGTTTTCCCCGTCAAATTAATGCAATGATATCATAAAGTAAACATTAATTTGTAATGCAATTATATAGGACGAGAAAGAGAACATGCGGGGGGGAGAAGACCACTTGCCTTCCTCAACTACAGCAAAAACTTCTTCCTCTTCGAACAACTGCTCCTGATCGTCCCCGAGAGGTGGCTCAGATGAAACAGGCACGATATCTACGATGCACACATAAAGCATACAATAAATAAAACAGATCACCAAACAAACCTAAAGGCTAAAAACATGCTACTAAAACGACGGGCTCGCTGAGACGATCGTAAGGACTACTAGAACGCTAAAATCGGAGCTATAACGGAGAAGTTATGCTAAAAACAAGGTTTAAGGACTAATCTGCGATAAACTAAACTATACAGGGGCCTAACAGCAAGAAAACAGGGGCTAAAACATAAATAAATTTAAAAACAGAAGGTTTAAACTCTAAAAGGGCTGTTATGGACCTGCGAGCAGAGATTTAATAAAAACGGGGGCTTAAATACAAAACTCGGGATCGAAATGTAAGGATCTTTTAAGGGTGGGAGGACCGGCTTGCGAAAATAAAAGAGTTGGGGGTCTCTTTAGCAAAATGTCCCCGGGTTGACCGTTACCCACGGTTTGACCCACGGGGTCCGGAGGATCCGGGCCGTGGATGGCCGATCCGATGGCCATCCACGCCCGCGCGCGTCCGAGGGGCGGCGCCGCGCGCCGGCGGCGGCGCGCGCGCGCGCGCGCGGCGGTTGGGTCGCCGGCGACGACCATACGGGGGCTCCCGGCCACGGAATCGCGCGGAAACAAGCCCTACGTGTAGGCGGGAGCAGCGCGAGTTCAAACGCGTGCTTGCACGGGTGGAAAAAGGAGACGACCGAGGCGGGCGTCCATGGGGGCGGACGGCCGGCGGCCGGCCAAGCGGCGGCGGCGCCTACGGTCGGGCACAAGCGAAAAGGAGGGCGGGGATAGGATCCTTACGGCGGGTAGGAGCTGCGGTGGGTGTGAATTGGATGGAGACGGCGGCGGCGGCGTAAATCAACTCCGGCGGCCGATCTCCACGGGCGGCGACGGCGAGCCGCGTCCGGAGCGCTTGAGGGCCTACGGGTTCGATTGGACACGACGGTTAGCTCACACGTGCGAAGAGGAAACGATTGAGGGGGGTCCGGGGGGGCTTTACCGAGCGGCGGACGGGCTCGGGCGACGGCGATGGCGCGGCGGCGCACGGTTCACGGCGGCGGCGCAAGTGGCTAGGGCACGGGAGGCGCGGTGCTCGGTGTGAAGCGAAGGGGGGGGGAAAGCGGGGTGCCCCGGGGGTTTATATAGGGCCGAGGGGGCGCCGGGGAGGCGGTTCACCGGCGGCCTCGCCATTAACGGCCGCGGCTTGAATGGGGGTTAAGGGGGGAGGGGGGTTTAAGGGCGGTAACGGCCGATTGAAGAGGGGGGGGAATTGATGGGGAGGCTTCAAGGCGGCTTAAAATCGCGGTTTGAAGGCGCGGGGTGCGGGGCCGGCCGGTAACGGCCGGCGGCGCGCGGGGTGCGACGCGGTTGACCCGGGGGGGAGGAGGGAGACGAGCCCGACGGCCGGGTCCCACTCGTCGGTGACCGCGGCCGAAAAGAAAAAGGGAAGGGACGGTCTTTGGGCGGCGGTTGCGGCCGAGTTGGGCCACCGGGGCCGGTTTGCTCGCGCGGGAAAGAAGGGAAAAAGAAGGCCCGCCGGCACCGGAAAGGGTTGCGGGCCAAAAGAATGGGAGAAAGGGAGAGAGAGGGAGAGAAGGGTTTGTCTTTTTTTTTTCAAATTTCTTTCAAATTCATTTTTCAAACATTCAAACTCCAATCAAATGAAAACCATACATTCAAATCATGATGCACAAACACTTCTTATCTCTAAATTATTTTGGTGATGTTTATTTATTTAAAAGCCAATTTGTTTTAATGATTTACTTATGTCCTTAAAGGAAATTTTAAACCTTGCCTTTTTGTTGCTAAATTATTTTAGTGATGGAATTTTTTTAGGGTGTTACATCGAATCTCTTGGTCATGATCCTACTAAATTCTTCACAAACTTTATCATTAGTAGACCCAAATATGATATCATCAACATAAATTTGGCAAATGAAGATATCTTTTCCATTTCTTTGAATAAAGAGAGTAGAATCGGTTTTGCCTATCTCAAAACTGTTCTTGAGAAGAAAATCCTTAAGGCATTCATACCATGCTCTAGGAGCTTGCTTTAAGCCCATAGAGCGCCTTATGGAGCTTGTACACATGGTTTGGAAATTTTGAATCTTCAAAGCCCGGTGGTTGTTCAACATAAACTTCTTCTTGGAGAGGTCCATTCAAAAATGCACTCTTCACATCCATTTGATTAAGCTTGAAATCATGATGAGTAGCATAGGCCAAAAGGATACGAATTGACTCAAGCCTTGCTACCGGAGCATAAGTCTCTCCAAAGTCCAAGCCTTCAACTTGAGTGTAGCCCTTGCCAACGAGCCTTGCCTTGTTCTTTTTTACGACACCAAATTCATCTTGTTTGTTCCTAAAAACCCATTTGGTGTCGATCACATTTTGCTTGGGTCTTGGTAGCAACTCCCAAACTTCATTCCTCTTGAAGTTGTTTAACTCTTCCTCCATGGCAATAATCCAATCCGGGTCCTCAAGAGCTTGTTCCACACTAAGGGGTTTCAAAGACGAAACAAACGAGTAAAATGCACAAAAATTTGACAATCTTGAGCAAGTTGTTACCCCTCTTTAAATACTCCCAATTATGTTGTCAATGGGATGGTCCCGTTGAACCATTTGATGTACTCTTGGGTGTGGTGCTTGAGACTGACATTGAATGGGTCCATCATAATCATCTTCAACTTGTGGAGCTTCTTCTTGAGCTTCACCACCTTGTTCTCCCCCTTGATCAAAGCCCCATCCATGATCATTGTTGACGGTTAATAGTTGTATCAAAGTTCGTTTGTGACTTGCAAGCGGACAAGTCTCCCGTCGTAGTCAAGGGACCCTTCTTCCCTCGAGTGGTGAACCCAAGGTATCGAATCCGTGGAACAATGTGCAACGCAAGGATTCAATCTAGTAAAGCAAGGTAAAGCTATCTAATGAAGACAAGTTGCATCTAATCTACGAACTCATAAAGAAAACGAATCTAATCTAATCTACTAAAGAGGTAGCAAGAGAAAGCAAGAGATAACCAATCTAGAGAATCTAGATCATGCTTATGTTGTAGCTCCAAACAAGATAGATGAAGATAGCAAAGAGAATCTCATTAAAAGCATCTTTAAATCGTGGCCTTCCCATCCGACTCCGAAAACATCCGCCTTTCGAGACCCCCGTTCGTCACAACGTATCCCTATTCATGCGGGGAGCTTAGGGCGAGTTCGATAGAACAAGTTGAAATCACTTGGCCGGTCCGGTATGCACCTCTAGCCACCGCGGCTACAAGAGCACCCTATGTAATCTATCTTAAGTATAGATCGTAGAAGAAGCAAAACCAAGAAGAAATCAAAATCATCGAGAAGGCACTTAATCGCTAGAAATCGGATTCACTTACAAACTTCACCATGAATGATTACATGAACAAGATCACCACCGGGGCCCTCCCTCGATCTTGATCCTCGCTCCGAGCTCCGACGTGGTCTTCCATGCAAGGTTCCCACGTCGGCCGGGGGGAACCCTAGACAACTAGCACGACCCTCATCTTCAAGTTGGTGTCCCTCAAGCTTCTCTGCTCCTCGGCGGCGGAATACGACTTCCGTTCTGCGTGGCTCTCGGTCAGGGGGCTATTTATAGCCTGAGAAGCAATTAGGTCAAAGGACGACGAATTTGGGCCCTAAATGGGCACGGGCCGACCGGATTCGGGCCGGCCGGCGGCCCGGGCCCATTTAGGCCCGGCCCCGCGGGCTCCTTTGCCCGAGGTCGGTTCCCTTGCTTCCGGATGCTTCCCCCTTCGCATGTAGGTCCATGTCGTCGGTTTCTCTCCGAATTGGACTCAACTCCTTGTCTTGCAAGATTCAAGCACTTTTCCGGTCGGGTCCCCGGAGTCCGTCGTCTTCTCGGATCAAGTCCCCGGCTTCTTGGAGTTAATTTTGCTTCATTGCATGACTTGTTCGGGACTTCAAGGTCTTGTCATGAGGTGCTTGATGAACTTATCCCGAAAGTCTTGCATTCAACACTAAAACCCTGCATAAACATTAAACTCCAAAACCGACATGCACAAGTGAACTTGTTATACCACGGGGGTTAGTACCAATGAATAAGATACAAAAGTTATGCCAACACCGAAGGTAAACTCATGGCTAGGTTGACGGATTTTCACCGTCAACATCTCCCCCATGCTTAAACCTTGCTCGTCCTCGAGTAAGCCTTCGATGGATATCATCATTGCCAAACAATGTTTAAACCTTGCACTTGATCATACATGAAAAAAAAACATAATGCTCTCAAAAGTTTAATTCGTTAAAGTTCCATAATGTACTAGCCTTCACCTCTACGGAGGGTAGATTCTTATTAAGCTTATCCCACAAGTATTAACATGCTCGCAAAGTTTAAATAGATCTCGAATTTTTTGAAATAAAGAACGAGATAAAGAAAAGCTAAACCAAATTCACAAATTTAAATCATCTTGTATATTGCTCATGAACTCTCATCTCACTTGTCTCTCAAGCCTATATATTCTACTCCTTTCCCTCTCATATATATGTGGTAGGCTTTATATGGAGCTTTGGGAAAGTTTAGTCCTAACAAGATTTTATAAATGAGGTGTTGTCAAAACAAGACAAGCTTCTCATGGTCTTACCGAGACTCGTCAAAAAGGTCATTGGAAAATAATGTTAAATCAAGGAGGGGAAAGAGAAAAATACACACACTTTTAGATGAGTGGACATGTGCAAATGGCAAAAAGTGATCCCAAGGCACAAAAGAAGTCCTCGTTATCGGATTGCACATGGTTGGAAAATGAGAATGGATCTTTTTAACTTGAAGCCTTGAATGCACTCTTAGAGAACCGGGGAGTTCACTTTACGCTCATATATATTTTTTTCTCTTTCTCATATTTCTCATTCTTTTCTTTCTTTCTTTCTTTCTTTCTTATATATATATGTATTTTTTCTTTCTTCACCTTGGAAGTCACGTACATCGCCGAATTTTTTTCTTTCATCATTATATATATATATTTTTAAAATACTCCCTTTTGAACTCTAAAACTGCACCGTACCTACCTCCTCCCCCATGCTTAGACGTTGCTCGTCCTCGAGCAAAGAGGCAAAAAATAAGGTAGGTACCGGAGATATTTTTCCTTGGAGAGATACTTGAAATCTTCAACGTTGGCACCGTCTTGCGATCTTCCTTGAATTGATGATCCATTCTCAACGATAGGTTGTGGTCAAGGAGGTAATCACAAAAAGATGATATTTGGTTTAAGGGTGGATATCCGGCGAAGTTTGTGAGATCACCGATGCGGGGATACACAATGCACGGATAAGAGGCTAGCAAAAAGATAGATACGCAAAAACGGAATGACCAGCTTCTTAGTCTCGGGCCAGAGAAATCATGGCCTGCAATAACGCACTCAAAAATAAATCTTGTACACTAAGGTTTATGCACTCAAATATATATAAGGCTTTGGATAGGTTGAGCAACACACAAGTGATATTTGTGACAAGGTTAGCAATATTTTTGAGCATAAAAGACATCTTTAATCTATTCATAACTTGAGAGCACATAAAACACTATGGGTCTTTATTTTAATCATAACCTCCGCTGAAGATTAAGCTAGCATTTAGATAATTTCAGATTTGTATTTTTAAGAGAGCACTAGTTCAAACATGCATAAATCAATTACAAAGATAAACAAAGCGGCAATTATAATCATATATCATCATGGCACAAACTTTGTAACTTTACCAAAGGTAAAAACTTGGTGGTGACATTATTCATGATGAAAATAAACACTAAGATACACGCTGAAAATTAAACTAAAAACTGAAAATTAAAGCAAAGCTGAAAATACTACGCAAACATAGGTGCAAACAAGCTGAAAATTAAAGAAAAAGGGGCAAAGGAAAGATAACTAAAGCTCCTCCTCTCTCTAATCTTCCGCCGGTGGTTGATATTGATAGTCTTGGTTGTTGTACCCTTACTTGCAATAGGAATGCACCACTACTCCTATGAATTGTCTGACGGTTCTAGGTGAAGGTGTCCAAGCACATAAGCGACGTTTGCATTTCCTTCACCCATTTGGTTTGCATTGGTTTGGATGGCTGCAATAATTTGCATGATCCTTGCAGCGTATCCTCCAATGGTGGCCACATTTTGTTGTGGTTGAGGAAGGTGTGCATATGGCTCCGCAAAGGCTACGTTGGGCACCGCAAAAAAATGGTGGGGGTATGGCTGCACCACTCCCCCATGCTTGCATTGGTACACCACCGTAGTAACTCGGCGGCGCCGGGTTCCTCCCAATGGTGGGACATAATTTTGTTGTGCACCTTATTCTTGGGACATAGAAGATCCTTCTCCTATAATCCTTCTCTTTTATTTTTCTTCGCCGGCACAAGAAGTCCTTCCTCTAACCGATCTTCTTCCCCTCAAGAAAAGTCTTAATCTTCAATCCGGAAGGGGCAAATTCACCTAGGCCACTTCGAAGCCTCCTCTCTCATCTTCACTCTTATATTTTCCTTTCTTCATATATTCCTAGGGAAGTCCCGGGTAGGAGATGATTTGGGTTCCTTGTAATACCCGGTTTTAAAGAGATAGTCAACATGGAGAGGTAACAACCCGATCTCCCGAATCCGATGTTGCCACAACACCACCGGTTGATCATAGGTGAGTAGGGTTGATTGGCTGCGAGTAAATCCAATTCAACTCCGTGTTGGTTATCTATGTCTCTCTTATTCTCCCCAAAAATCCACTTGCACAAAAGTGACACACTTGGATGATGGGGTTCCGGATAGTATATCTTCGTTGATGGTCTCTTCCGTGATCATACTCCAAAAGCCTTCCCATGTGCCTTCATGCACATACTTGTTCCGGAGCTCCCTTTTGAAAGTAGGAGACACTCGCCCATGGGTCTAGGATACTAGACATGCAATCGTTTCGAACATGAAAACCAATCTGATCTATCGGGGATTGTGTTGAATGGATCCAAGGAAGCATTGGAGCCCTACTCCCTTTATGGCATGGTTGCTAGCCTTAAGCATTAAAGTATTTTCAGCACAAGATGATAGATAGATAATCCAACAAAGTATGATTACATTTCAAGATCGATTGCAACCTATGGATGAAAGGAGATTACCCCATCAAAGTGCTAGAAATAGCATCGTTGATCAAGGTTACCCTTCCGACGGTGTCTTCCTTCTTCTCCTCTTGTGGGCTCCCTCCAACGGAATGAGAGACTCAACACTCCTTCATCAAGGGTATGCGCCATGGTCATGAAAATTTCCTAGGCGAATTCCTTGTGGGTGTTTGCCGACACTCCGCTAGAGAATTACACCGTGTCCCGTGTGAAACCCAATATGTGGAGAGCTTGGTCGTCGATGTCGACGTTCGCTACAAGCCTCTACTTAAGGCGAGCGAGCTTCTTCTCCTCCTCCGTCATGATGACATACCCCTCGGAATACCGCGGAGCGTATGGAGGTGGAGCGGATGATCGTGTCAAGTGGCGAGGTTGGACAGGCGGCTCCTCCATATGTTATTGAAGTTTGGTAAACCTAATAAACGAGTTTTGTGTGGCCCTCATGCCACCAAGGAGAAGAGTGTGGTTCCTCCTCGGCGGTGCCGTGTCCTCCTCCATACTCCAAGGAAACTCGGAAACCGAGTGCCTCCTCGAAGAGGTTGTCGATGATGGCTTAGACGACGATGATCCCTTCTTCTTCGGTGAAAAGACTTGTAGTTTTCTTCCTTGATTGCAGCACTCTCCCTCACAAATAAATATCCGGGGTTTTCACCGGTAACAAGGTACACAAATATTATTTTGGAGTCGGACTTTGAGTGGATTAAGGATGTGGATTTTTTTTTGAGCTATCAAGCTTGGGAAGGTTGGCTATGTCTACGGAGGTTTTGAGCACACAAACTTGAACACACAAACAAAGGAAGGAGAGGGAAGCTTGCTTGCAGAAAACGGGAGCCGGGGGGCTCCTTATGTAGGTGAGGCCGGCCTCGGTGCTCCTCCCCGCCTCGTCTTTCTTCCAGCACGATCATTTCACCTCTCGCAACTTTCCCCGCCCGCGTGCTCCACGAGTTGCACCGCCCAAACGCTCTCGTCCACTCCTTTATTGGTCCTTCCACTTGATGCTTCATGTTTTGACTCACTTCCATACTCCCTTGCCTCACATGCATCCATGATATTCCTACAAAACAAAGCCTTGGCTGCCCCCCATGCTTGTACTTTGCATGTGGTTTAAATATGTTGGAGGGGCATCCCGTGATGTATCATGGTGCACGCATGGTTAGGTTAACTAGATTGCCTCCCTTTAAGGCTAAGCACTCCTCTAATTTCGAAATTTAAAAATATTTTTCAGAGCCATGCAAGAGCTCGAACATAATTTTAGAGAAGTTTTTAAACCATTAAAAACAAATGCAAGCCGAAAATATTTTTTTATTACGTCGATTTCGGTCTCACCGGTATAGTTTGCCTTCATTGGTTGAGAGCAAGCTTTTCCCGGCTTGATCATGGGGGCATAGGTTTAGGTCCTAATTTTGATTAGATGAGAGAGATTTTGAATGAAATAAAATTAAGTGGGGCTTAGAAAAATTCTAACCTTAGAGAAACCAAGGATATGGATTTTTAAACCAACCAAAAATCAAGTTTCTAGGTTCACGCGAGTCCTACCACGTGCTGAAATTTAAATAACATCTAGATACAAGTCGTGGCTCTACTCGTGTGTTTTTAGCATGAAAAACAAGTCAACCTCAGCACCATAATGAGGTTGAGAGGTTGATTAAGGTTCTGAAATTTTTTTTGGTTTTGGTTGTGGTTTCTCGAAAAGAAGCAAACAATCACATAGGATGGTTCATGTAAAGGGTTTATGATCAAGCAAAATATTCAACCAAGAATTATGTCTCTAATATTGTTCAACCATTCTAAGTCTAAGGTTTTGCGTAGTAAAATTCAAAACTGAATTAAAGGGACTCGAAAAACCTGGAATCGGGTTGTCCTCCCGTAGCTTATTCTTGACTCGACGAAACGGGTTGCCTCCCGCCTAGCGCTTCGTTTATAGTCCATGGCTAGACTTCTTCACTTGATTACTCCGGATCAACGCTCTTTGCGGGCGTTGCAATCTTGGGTACCCACTTTGGCTTAGTCAATTTTTTTGGTCTTCACGGCCGGCTTTGTCCTTTGGTCTTGACGGATGCAACATCTTCCTTGTGGCTCGACATCTCGAACTCCGGTCCTTCGGTCGTGATCTTCATGGTCTCTAGTGTGATCCTTCATCTCTCCCGAATGAGTTTGAGTAGCCTTCGCCGTCTTGGGACCTTAGAGTTGTCTCGGATATTCTTCTTTGTTGCCCATCGGGCGCCGGCAAGTTGTCCCACTTGCGTCTAGCATCTTTATCACGATGAACACTTCACGCTCCTTGCATGTGGATCTTGCCTTGGCGCCTTTAGGTGTTGAGCTTCTTTCTCCATCTCCATCTTCTCCATCCTCCTCTTGATCTTGAATGGCCTTCCGGCGTCTTGTCTTGGAGGTGGTGATTCCCTTGGAGATTTCGACGGTCCTTCGACTTCAACTTTTGAATCTAGGGTTTCCACCCTTTTAGCTTGTGTTGCATGTCACCTTTTGCCTGTAAAGTTTTCCTGGATCATCCACAAAAAAGTTTGGGTTTCTTGGAGAGGTAGCCAACCATCTCCGGTTAGGGTTAGTGATAAAACAAAAATCTAAACATAAGAACTAGGGTTAATCAAAACTAGATTAGATTGATTTTTTTTTCTTTTGAGGATGATCAAACATAAGAGATACAAAAGAAAATCAAAAGAAAACTGAAAGATAAGCGATACTAGATCGGATCTTGATTGCTTGTTCCCGGCAACGGCGCCGGAAAAAGGGGCTTGTTGACGGTTAATAGTTGTATCAAAGTTCGTTTGTGACTTGCAAGCGGACAAGTCTCCCGTCGTAGTCAAGGGACCCTTCTTCCCTCGAGTGGTGAACCCAAGGTATCGAATCCGTGGAACAATGTGCAACGCAAGGATTCAATCTAGTAAAGCAAGGTAAAGCTATCTAATGAAGACAAGTTGCATCTAATCTACGAACTCATAAAGAAAACGAATCTAATCTAATCTACTAAAGAGGTAGCAAGAGAAAGCAAGAGATAACCAATCTAGAGAATCTAGATCATGCTTATGTTGTAGCTCCAAACAAGATAGATGAAGATAGCAAAGAGAATCTCATTAAAAGCATCTTTAAATCGTGGCCTTCCCATCCGACTCCGAAAACATCCGCCTTTCGAGACCCCCGTTCGTCACAACGTATCCCTATTCATGCGGGGAGCTTAGGGCGAGTTCGATAGAACAAGTTGAAATCACTTGGCCGGTCCGGTATGCACCTCTAGCCACCGCGGCTACAAGAGCACCCTATGTAATCTATCTTAAGTATAGATCGTAGAAGAAGCAAAACCAAGAAGAAATCAAAATCATCGAGAAGGCACTTAATCGCTAGAAATCGGATTCACTTACAAACTTCACCATGAATGATTACATGAACAAGATCACCACCGGGCCCTCCTCGATCTTGATCCTCGCTCCGAGCTCCGACGTGGTCTTCCATGCAAGGTTCCCACGTCGGCCGGGGGGAACCCTAGACAACTAGCACGACCCTCATCTTCAAGTTGGTGTCCCTCAAGCTTCTCTCGCTCCTCGGCGGCGGAATACGACTTCCGTTCGCGTGGCTCTCGGTCGGGGGCTATTTATAGCCCGAGAAGCAATTAGGTCAAAGGACGACGAATTTGGGCCCTAAATGGGCTCGGGCCGACCGGATCGGGCCGGCCGGCCCGGGCCCATTTAGGCCCGGCCCGCGGGCTCCTTTGCCCGAGGTCGGTTCCCTTGCTTCCCGGATGCTTCCCCCTTCGCATGTAGGTCCATGTCGTCGGTTTCTCTCCGAATTGGACTCAACTCCTTGTCTTGCAAGATTCGGGCACTTTTCCGGTCGTGTCCCCGGAGTCCGTCGTCTTCTCGGATCAAGTCCCCGCTTCTTGGAGTTAATTTTGCTTCATTGCATGACTTGTTCGGGACTTCAAGGTCTTGTCATGAGGTGCTTGATGAACTTATCCCGAAAGTCTTGCATTCAACACTAAAACCCCGCATAAACATTAAACTCCAAAACCGACATGCACAAGTGAACTTGTTATACCACGGGGGTTAGTACCAATGAATAAGATACAAAAGTTATGCCAACACCGAAGGTAAACTCATGGCTAGGTTGACGGATTTTCACCGTCAACAATCATCACCATGAACTTGATTTTCTTCTTTATGAACTTGAGAACTTGGTGGTTCCACTCTTGTTGATGATGGTGGATCTTGATTGTTTGTGTGAACCAGAGCTTGCACTTGAACCTCACGAGGCATCACTTCACTGGTCCCCATTCTAAAGATTGATACAATTGGGGGCTCTTCATCATCTACAAGGTTTTCACTAACTTGCTCTTGTCGAGAGCCGTTGGATTTATCAAATTTCACGTCTACCGTGGTCTCAACACAACCAGTGCTTTTGTTGAAAACATGATAGGCATGCTCGTTAGTTCCATAACCAATGAGAAAACCTTTATCAACCTTGGACATAAACTTTGAGGCTTTGGGTTTCTTGTTAAGTATGAAACACTTACACCCAAAGACCCTAAAGTAATGCACACTAGGCTTCTTACCGGTGATGATTTCGTAGGGAGTCTTGTTCAAGTACTTGTGGAGGTAGAGGCGGTTGGCGGCATGGCATGCGGTGTTGATGGCTTCCGCCCAAAATGAGTCTAGAGTCTTGTATTCATCAAGCATTGTCCTTGCTGCTTCAATCAATGTACGGTTCTTCCTCTCAATGATGCCATTTTGTTGAGGAGTGTACGGAGCGGAGAGTTCATGCTTGATGCCTTCTTCATCTAGGAACTCTTCAACTTGAGTGTTCCTAAACTCCGAGCCATTGCCACTTCTTATGTTCTTGACCTTGAGCTCGAACTCATTTTGAACTCTTCTAATGAACTTCTTCACAATTCCCTTTGCTTCACTTTTATCTTGCAAAAAGAATACCCAAGTGAAACGAGAAAAGTCATCAACAATTACTAAACCATATTTATTACCACCGATGCTTCTGTAGGCGATTGGTCCAAACAAATCCATGTGTAGTAGCTTCAATGGTTTTGAAGAGGATAGGATGTTCTTGGCGGGATGATGAGCTCCAACTTGCTTCCCGGCTTGACAAGCACTACATAACCTATCTTTCTCAAAAACAACATTTGTTAGTCCTAGGATGTGCTCGTCCTTTTGAAGTTTGGCCAAGTTCCTCATGCCAACATGGGCTAGTCGGCGATGCCATAGCCAACCCAAGTCGGATTTTGCCACTAAGCAAGCCTTAGGGTCCACCTTCACTTTTGTGAAATCCACATAGTAAAGCTTTCCCCGTAAATGACCTGCAAAGACAATAGAGGAATCCTCCCTTCTAGAGATGGTCACACCCTCATGAGTAAAGAGACAATTGTAGCCTTTCTCACAAAGAGCCTTTCTCACAAAGTTGTGAAACCGACAACAAGTTGTATCCTAACCCTTGAACATGATAAACATCTTCAATTGAATTTGTTATTGAGATTGCAATTTTACCTAGACTGACCACATCTCCTTGACCATTATCTCCATAGATGATTGTTTCCGTAGAATTGTCATAATGATCAAGGGATGCAAATAAGCCTTCATCTCCGGTCATATGATTAGTGGCACCACTATCAATCTACCATGCGCTTCCACCGAAGGAGTAGCGCTACAAAACAAGTTTAAGCTTTTGGTTTAGGTACCCAAAAAGATTTGGGTCCTTGGAGGTTAGATGCATAAACTTTTGGAACCCACACACTCTTCCTCATGGCCTTCATGGTGTAGGCCCCAACATACTTGACCACCATTTTACCATTATGGTCCAAGGTCACAATGTAGTCACAGGTGTAGTTGGGAGGGGGCTTGTGTTCAACCACATTCTTCGATGCCTTTGGTGGAGAATTAACCCCACCTTTTCCTTTCGTGGTGTTCGCTACCTTTGGCATTTCCTTGGTTGTGGTAGAGGTGGTGATTCCATGGGCAATATCCATAATAGTGTTGAGGTAGCCACCCTTGTTCCACAAGGGAATCTCATGCCCTTTCACCACTACTCTACCATTTTCCTTGTTGTTCTTGTAGTGTCCAAGCCCTTGCTTGTCAACCACCTTAGGAATGGACTTGGCACCAATGTTGCCTTGTGTGATCAACATGTTCAACCGGGTTATTTCCTTGTCCTTGCTCTTAATTTTCTTTTTAAGCCTTGCATGGTTAGTCTCGAGAGCACTTATATCAATATTAGAGCAAGTAGAACAACCTTTGCTAGTGGAAGCACTAGAGTCCAATGTTGCCTTAGGAGTGGCTTTGGTGCTTTCCCAGAGAATGCTATAGTTTGCTTCAAGAGTTTTATATTTCTCCGTCAAGCATGAAAGGCTTGATTGAAGCTCACTATGAGTAGCCTTTAGGGAAGCTAGAGATTCATTTGCCAAGGTGTAATCCTTTGACATCCTCTTGTTGGAATCATTGGCCAAGGACAAGTCTGTGGTCAACTTTTCCACCTTAGCTTTCTCCTCAGCAAAAGATTTCTCTAGAGCAAGGTTTCTTTCCTTTTACAGGATAAGCAAGTCTTCTTGCTCATGAAGAATCTCCTTCTTTTTCTCTAGTTTGTCCAAAAGCTTTTTAATTTCTTTGTGGCCCTTTTTACCAAATTTCTTTATCATGTTAGCTTCCATTTCCTTTTCCTCATCTATGTTTTCTATGTCACTACTAGGTGTGGATGAAGAGGAGAATAGAGAGGATGAGGTGGTAATTTCTTGTACCTTGCTCCCCCTTGCCATGAGGAAAAAGTGATTGTGGTTCTCATCGTCGGAGAAGTTGTTGAAGAGGCGTGGTGAAGTCGATTCTTGTACCATGGCGATGGTTGTCATGCCTTTTTTCTTTGGTTCCTCATCTTCATCACTTGAGTCCTAATTTGTTGACCCACGTGAGCACGCCCTTGGTACTTATTCTTGTACTCTTTGCTTTTCTCCTTGTACTTCTCTTCCTCATTCTTGTTCTTGTTCTTGGGACACTCAGCAATGAAGTGTCCATACTCTCCACACTCATAGCATTTTCTTTGAGACTTCTTCTTTCTTTCATCACCGCCCTTCCTTAATGTTCTATACTTCAAGAATTTCTTGTACTTTCTTATGGCAAAGGCGATTTTTTCATCTGTGCTTCCTTCATCACTAGTGTCTTCCTTCTTAGTCTTGGGGTTCTTGGGCTTTACTTCCACCACTTCACTAGAGCTAGCATTGAGGGTTAAGCTCTTGTTCATCTTCAAGGTTAGAGACTTTTCCACATCTTGGTCAACTATCTCTTGATGCAAGATCTCTCCAACAAGTTGATTGGGTGTCATTGTAGGGTATCTTGGATCCCTTCTTATCATTGTCGTCGAGTTCTTGTGCTTAGGAGCAAAAGCTCTTAGCAACTTCTTTGTGACCTTTGAATCATCCCAATCTTTACTTCCAAGAGCTCTAATGTTCGAGACAAGGACCATGAGCCTATCATACAAGGTCTCTCCATCCCTCATGAAGAATAGCTCAAGCTCTCCGTTGATTAGGTCCATCTTCCCTTGCCTCACATGTTCGGTTCCCTCGTGTGCTTCCTTGAGTGTATCCCAAATTACCTTGGCAATTTGGATGTTCTGAACCTTGTTGAATTCTTGGGCACACAAGGATCCTGTGATGACTCTTGTTGCTTGCACGTTGCGGTGGAGGTCTAGCTCATGCTCAATTGTGAGGGCTTCTCCTTCGGAGGGTATTGTAACACCTACAACCACAATCTTCCAAAGAGAAGGGTGAAGCCCGTAAAGGTGCATTTGCATATAATAAGCCCATTTGGGATAGTCCTTCCCATCGAAATGAGGAGGCTTTCCCAAATGCACGAAATAGAACTTTTCGTTAGAGTTGTTGCCCAAAAATTGTGCGTAGTTGTGGGGCACTTCGTAGTAGCCCGAGTGAGTATACTTGGCTTGCTCCTTCTTGATCATCTTCTTGAGGAGCTTCTTGACTATCTTCTTGGCCTTCTTCTTTTTCTTAGCCTTTCTTCTCTCCTTTGCCACCTTTTTTGCCGGATCATCACCATCTTTGACATGTTCATTGTCGGGCATACTCCCCGGGTACCCATACGAGGAAGGATGAAGACGGACTCCTACTAGAATTCCCCTGTAATCCTACTAGGACTCGTTCTGTGTAATCCTACTAGGACTCCAGCCTTGTAACCGACTAGGAACCCGCCCCATGGACTATATAAAGGAGGGCCGGGTACCTAGCCAGGCACCTGATCTCAAGCCAACACCAAGCGCAGGGCGCCGGAGGGGATGCAGCCTTCCTCTTCCTTTTCTTCTTCTTCTTCTTCTGCTCTACGGCCTTCACCACAGAGATAGCAGCAGCAACGGCTGAAGCAGACTTCTTCCCAACCGTCGACCTGGTCCTGCGCCGAGAATTCGCGACGCCAGCATCTGGGTCTGCCCCAGTCTCTACAGCAGTGTCTTCGTCGGCCTCCATCGATGAGTCAGACTCGTAAAACTCCAGCAGACGACCTGCTGGAGGTTGTACTTGTCCGACCTAAGCTTCCTCCGGTGCACCTCCCCCTCAGAAAGAGGTGCCGGACACCACATTTGAAGCTCGCGCATCTGCAAAACGGATGACACGGACGTTATATGACCTAAAAAATCAAAGCGAAATGCAACGACCTATAGATAGATCTCAGGATCTTACCGGGTCAGCCGACCTCTTCAACGAGTGTGCCTTGGGGCACTTCTTCACCTTTACTTTCCCAGAGTACATCTAGGAAACTCGAGCCACCATCTCCTCTTTGGAGACCTTGCGGTTGACCTCGCGTGTGGGGTCTGATTGCGTGATCTTCCGAGGTCAGTGTGCTCCTGTAAGCCCTGCCAGCCAGCTCTGGACACCCAGAATTCTACGTCGGGAATGAAGGCCTCCCTGGGGGTGCGCGCCTAATGGCCCTGCCAAGTATTTATGGGTACTTGGGCGCTTCTAATACGGCACAAGGTCTTAATGCACATGCACCGGAGAAGCACGACGCGGAGCAACGGCGCTGGCTCGGGCCTAGCCGGAGCTGGGAGCTGGACGAGCGGCCATGAGGGCACGGCGGTCGCAAGATCGCTGCGGCGCAAGAGAGAGTGAGAGAGCGATGGGAGTGAAAGCGACCACGACAGAGAAAGAAGAAGGGGAATCAGGTCAACCCCGCCCCGGGTCGCCCTATTTATAGGGGGGTCCACCGAATCTATCCGTTGCGGCTCCTTCCACTGTACAATGCGAGAAATTCATGAGAAGATTAAGGCGGAATTTTCACGAAACAAGCCAGAGCTACGACCTAAATATGAGTTTAGGTCGTTAGCCAAAAAGACAACATCAGGTCCTCCTGATGGCAAATCATTTTGCAGGCCCCCACGTCACGTTAATATAGGTCTCAGGCACATCATTTTGCCAAAACGACCAAGTACATGACAGAAGAGAGTGAACATTACATGGATTACCCCAGGGTACACAGCAGCCTACGACCTCATTGGATCCAGAATCTGAAGGTACACAAGTCGCCTGTGACCTCACTGGATCCAGAACCTGACATACAAAATAAATACACTACAAGGCCTGGGCCACCCAGGGCAGTCACCACGACCTACTTTGCCGGAGCAGAGTAGATCGCGAGACTTCTCCTAGCGCCAGGACCTTGATGGTGGCCTTGCGGGAGACAACTGCAGAACGACATGTAATCTAAGGCACGCTCGGCTCCAACTATTGGAATGGAGACACGAGCTTGCTCTTCGGCATTGAAAACCAAACCCTAGTGAGCTCCCGGTGCTCACCAGAGACGTCCTGCTATAGCTCCAGCTCGAACATCAGCACCTCCAAACTTTGCCTGATACTACACAGAGGCTGGGCTCAGAGGATGGAGATGTTGCCTACACTTCGCGAGAATTCTCCTAGCTCCAAGTATCTACAAGAACAAAGCCCTACAATTTTGTGGACGAACACATGCTAGTGGCATGATGGGAGTACTACACTGCGGCCTCATGGCTCAATGGCGCTCGGAGCTTGCCCCCCTTCAGCCTCAAAGGTGCTATTTATAGACGACGCCGCGCCCCGGGCAGTTGGCGAGGTAATGACTCTGTTACCACGTGATATGGACCTATGGCCTGTGCATAATCAAAGGCGATGCCATTACTCTTTCTGACTCACGACGTCTTAGTCGTTTGCGCATCTATGATGCCTGAGTCCCGCCGCAGAGGTCACATGGCTACAGTAACCCCCTCGATCAGTGGGCAGTTTGTCGTTTTCTGGGTGGCAAGAGTATCTCCGACCACTGTTGACCCATGACCCTGCAGTCTACGCTACAAGACAAAACCTGACCTTGTGTCAGATGGCTCCGCGCCTAACTTAGCCCCCCTTTTTTCTACGACAATCCCACGACCTCCTTCTACGACCCGATGTCTTTATCTGCACCCGCTAGGCTCTGCGTCCTAGTGCACCCGCTATGGCTCTGCACGTAAATGTACCTATTCCAATCAGCCTATATTTCTGTTTCCTGAGCAGAATGGTCGTAGGTTCAATTGAAGACCTTCCGAGGTAGGCGTGCCTTGCTGCTCTGCCAGATCCTTCTGGGCGCCTGGAGACCTAAAAGTACTATGGAGATCAGAAGTTTCGCATCTGCAATTTTTCGTCGGGCCCCCATGGTCGGTGTGCCTATTATCACTAAGGTCACCAATACCTCAGTATTATGGCCCCACTGGATGGCTAGCAGCCATGCTGGTCATCTGGACACAAAAACGACCTCCTTGTGGTCGGCGTGCCTTAATATTTAGGTCTTGCAACACCTAGGTATAACTATGGCCCTGCCAACCTAGTTGGGCACCCTGGATGTGTGATCTTCCGAGGTCGGTGTGCTCTTGTAAGCCCTGCTAGCCCGCTCTGGACACCCAGAATTCTGCGTCGGGAATGAAGGCCTCCCTAGGGGGTGCGCGCCTAATGGCCCTGCCAAGGATTTCTAGGTACTTGGGCGCTTCTAATTTGAGACCTTCTTAAGGTCGGCATGCCTCGAGTGGCTCTGCTAGACTCTTGCAGCTATGCAAGACATCTGGGTGTCTCTACACTCCATACATTCAAGATTAATAGATTTTTGGCTTCATCATCGACCGACCACGAACATCGCAACTACAACTACGACATCATCAATGACTTCTTCATGTGACACACCTTTCAAGATCTTGTTGGGTATCCTCGAATACTGGACATTGTTGATTTGAGGCCTCTTGGAGGTCGGCACGCCTATAAGGCCTCCCTGAGGTCGGCCCTGCCAGACTCCTTGCAGCCATGCTTGGAAATCTGGGTGTCTCTACACTTCGTTTGATCAATACCGTGACTCAGTTTTCTTCTCTTCTTTGAGCATCAAACCAGCCATGCTGCCTGCTTCAATGCTCTAGTGTGTCTTCGAGTGCGTCTTCGACGCCCTCTTGTTTTCCTCGTCGTGCCGACCTGCTTGGGAAACCCGTTTCTCATCACGTCGTTACTCGACCTACTTCTTCTTCTATTCTTCTTTTTTGGACTATCATACCAACCATCCTGCCCGCCATGATGCTCGGATACTACTCATGAGTGCATCTTCGATGCCCTCTGAATTTTTTCATCGTCGTTTCGATCTATTGGAAGCCTGCTTCCTACAGGTTGTCACTCGACCTCTCTTTGTTCGGCAAAGACTGCAAACAGGTCGGCTGCAAAGCTGATCTTGTTTCTTTTTCTTTTTCTTTTTTGGACTGACGTGCATGCTATTCGACCTGTCGATACCTCTACGACTTCGTCATGACCTTTCTAAGGTCGCTGCGCCTACACCTCGCTCGGGGGCTTGTGAGACATGGGTACCCCTGGGTCCCCACCTGAGGACCAGGAGCATCCCAGTGGTCGATGGATGACCGCTCCTCAGTGATGAGTGATTGACAACGGGTGTTGGACTGACTCTTGGCTCAGTGCGCAGGTATAGGCTGCGGCCTAGTTCGTGGTGTTGCAGGTGAAGAACGGGCGCGAAAGGTCTTCAGCCTTGAGGGGCCTCCGGGAGATGGAGAGACAAGTAGGCTCGGTTCGAGGGACCCGGTGGACGGCGGGACTAGGTGCGGGCCACATGGTGGCGAGACGAGCAAGACGAAGTCATGGACGATCGAGCCGGTGCACGGTGGCGGTCGAGTCAAGGGGCTTGGCAGGAGGCCGGGCCGAGCACGCGGGGTTTGGTCGTTTGCCCACAAAACCATCGGAGGACGGTTTCTTGGTTTGGGCCTCAAAACCAAGTCCGAAGACCCAACACGACGGAGACGGGATCCGGGCGTGTTGGGAAGCTTCGAAGCGGAGGGCACGCGGCGGGATCGCATGGCTTGCGCCGGGAGGACGCGGGTGCGGCGAAGGCGTGGCCGTCCGATGGCAAGACCCACAAACATTACATAAATGCCCCTGCGTGGGTTATATCGCCAGTAGTTAAGTTAGGGGTAGTCGAGTCATTTCCCACACCGGCGGGACCTGATATATAAGCCATGAGTGTGTGTGGATGGCGCTCTCTCTCCGCGACTTAGGGTTTCATTTCCCCCCTTCCATTTCTCTTTTTCCTGGACTATTTTCTTCTCCATTTTCTCTAGGCTAGCATGAGAGCTTCATGAGAGATTTGTTGAGAGGGATGGATGCTAGGGCGGCATGCTAGACCGTGTGAATCTTTCCTGGTTTGTATAGAAGATTCGGCGTTGTGATTTTCGTGGTCTTTTTCGTGCTTGTTTTTGGTGCCTTTGTTCTCGGTGTGATTCCGCGGATTTGAGTGGGTTTCTCCCCGGATTTCTTTGAGGGAAACATGGATGGATGTCTAGTGCATCTTTGTGATTGATCTTGTGCCCTCAAACGCCGGGAAACCACTTCGATTCAAGGATTTTCGTTCGGTGCTCTAGCTTTTGGTGGTGTTCAAAGGATCCGCGATTCCCGATGATTTAGGGAGTTAGGAGATGAAATTTTTGGGGTATAGCATTCTTGGTTGACGCTTTTCATGTCCCCAAACTCTTGTCTCAACAGCTTCTACCGTTTGGGAGATCCGGTGATGGATTGGGAGTGTTGACTTTCGGGGTCGAGCAGTTTTCAGTTCTGTTCGTGCCTGGCGGACGGTCCGCGAGGGCATGGCGGACGGTCCGCGCGCACAGTGTCCTTCGTGTGTTCGTCGTATTCTTACGCGCCTTTGCTTTCGATCCGGTTTTGCTTTAGGTTTTCGTTGCAGCCGGTTCGCGGACAGTCCGAGCTTCAGTAGCGGACGGTCCGGGACCCACGCGGACGGTCCGCCCGGTCTTCGCGGACGGTCCGTTTTTCTCGGGTCAGTTCTGGTGGTTCTGTTGTGTTTAACGGACGGTCCGTGGCCCCCGGCTGGATGGTCCGCGTGTCCCTTGCGGACTGTCCGCGGCACCTGGCCGGACTGTCCGTGCGGCCTTTGCGGACAGTCCGTTCTGCCTGGCCGGACAATCCGCCCAAGGCTGACAGCTTGGTTCCTTGATTCGATTCCTTCCTTCTTCTTTTGTGCTTCCGCATGTGCTTCAAGGAATCGTTCCTAATACTTGAGGTTGATCCATAACCTTGTTGTCTTGGCGGTTGGTGTGTGATTCGATCCATCGCTTGTGTGTGACCGGGAATTGTCTAGGGTATAGGCCGGATTCTTTGAGAAGAATTTTTACCGGCTCCTATTCACTCCCCCCTCTCTAGTCGCCATCCGATCCTTCAATTGATATCAGAGCCTGGTGCCAGATTCTTTGTGACTTTGACAAGTCTCTAATCCCAAGATGGCGTACGTTGAGCAGGGCGGTCCGCCGTACTTCGATGGCAAGGGTTACCACAAGTGGGCGGCTCGTATGATGATCTTTCTTCGTGGCAAGTTGTTGGATTTCATTGTGCTTGACAAGACCTATGCTATTCCGGTCAACATCCATGCTCTTATGGTGACCGATGCCGGTGCTAAGGCCAAGTATGAGGCAAATGCAAAAGCCATTGATCACTTGGTCCGAGCTTGTGTGATCCCGAGTTTGAGCGTGTTCGCCATTTGAATCTTGCTTGGCAAATTTGGGAGAAATTGTAGGTTGCTCACGGTGGTGATAACCATGTGAAGGCTCGCCTCTTTTTCTCTTACCAGATGCAATATGAGAACTTCACTCAACTTCCCGGTGAGGACATTGATACGATGTTTCAGAGGTTCACTGCCATCATGAACAACATGAAGGCTAATGTTGAGGATTTCCCTTACACTGAGCATGATCAAGCTTTGAAGCTCTTGCATGTCTTGGACCCAAATGTTTGGGGTGCTAAAGTTGAGGCCATCAAGGAGTCTAGGCAATATTTGACTATTGAGTTGGATGACCTTTTTTCTAAGCTCAAGTCGGCTGAGGTTGACAGGAAGTTGCAATCCAAGCATGAGGGCTCGACTGATCATAGTCTTGCTCTTGTGGGCGGATCAAAGGGCAAAGCTAACCCTTCCCCGTCGACGAGCTTTTCCTTGTCTTCTCTTATGTCTATTCCGGATGAGGAGTTTGATGTCTTGGGCGAGGGAGGAGCCGGCCTTGCTCTCAAGGAGGTTTGATCGACTACATGAGAGCCGGAGGAATGCAAGGCGGAGCTCGGGGACATGCTACAAGTGTGGCAAGCGTGAACACTTCATCGCCGAGTGCCCGGAAGCAGAGGAGAACAAGTACAAGATGAGCGAGTACAAGGCGCACCCGAGGCGTGAAGACAAGTACTCCTCCAAGGGCAAGCACTTTAGCAAGTCCAAGAGCAAGGACAAGGACAAGCGGCGACCGAGCAAGGGCGGCTACAAGAAGGACAAGGCAAGAGCCATGGTGGCCGGTGCAAGCGATGTCGACTCAAGCTCAAGCGACGCGCAGTCAAGCTCAAGCAGTGAAGATGAAGACGCCGGGAGGCGCAAGGGCAAGAAGAGTGCAAGCCGGAACCTCAGTGGATTGAGGCGTGTGGCGCTTGAGGGCTTTTGTGGCATGGCCCACGGCTCAAGCGACAAGAAGAGCGAGAAGGAAGACGGCGACTCGACTCGGAGGATGAGGTAAATCGTGACCCCGACTCTTTGCTTGCGAGATCACTAGGTTGAATGGCTTGATTGACAACCGCGATAGTGTGTTGAGAGATGCTAAGAAGATGAGGAAAGATCTTAGGGCTCAACTTGAGAATGCTAGTGAGAAAGTAGGAGAGTTAGAGTCTAAATTGCTTGAATTGAAACTTGAGAATGACTCTTTGAAACTTGCTCCTACTACTCCTGATGTTGTTGAGTGTCCTGAATGTGATGCATGGTTGAATGAGATCAAGTTGCTTAATGAGAAGAATGCTTCCACTTTGGCTAAACTAGATGCTCTTAGGACTGAGTATGATGAGCTTAAGGCTAGACCCACTTTGCTTGGTGCTTGTAAATCATGTCCTACTATGCATGCTAAGCTTGTTGATGCTCGTTCTACCATTAGCACTTTAGAAGCTTCTTTGAAATCTCCTATTGTCAATGCATGCACTAGCTGTGATGAAGTTACTTTGCGCAATCTTGAACTTACTTCTCGTTTGGATGTCATCTATGAGGAGAATGATTATTTGAGGAAGGTGTTGGGTTGGTTGTCTGGGCAGGAACCTCAATTGAAAATCATGACTGAGGAGTTCAAGAGAGCTGATGGTCGTGGTTTGGGTTTTGAGAAGTGGGTGAGAAAGTGGGAGAGAACAGTGGGGAGAGTGTGTATGAGAAGTGTGTTGAGTCTAACCCTGAGTTTGAAGTGATCGGAGACATCCAAGTCCCACTTCCAAAAGCACCCAAGAACTCTTTCACTCCAAAGCCTAACCACCATTGCAACAAGCTTGACACAACCCAAGATCCACCCAAATTCCCACCCAAAACAAATGACTTCCAGAAACCTGTGAAGTTTGTGAGTGAGAAGGGTGAGAAACCTAAAGAGAAGCCAGAGCTAAAACCAAAACCCATCCCCTTCAGGTGTGAGTATTGTGGCAAGGAGAGACACCTAGCAGAGTTTTGCTATAAGAGGAAGAGGGATGAGAGGCTTGCTAGGGAGCAAGCAAAACAAGACAAGTATCGCCAATCTCATGGTATTCCTGAGCCTAGAGTGCCACTTCCACGGGGTGTGGGAAGTGTGAAGAGTGTTGGTAGAGTTGGAGCTCAGGGTGGTAGGTTCCCACAGAGAGGTGGTGGTGAGAGGTTTGTTAGAAGAGATGATGGTGTGCGTGCTGGTGAGAGGTTTGGTCGGGCTCGTGGTGGTTTTGCTGGACGTCCCCCCACTCTTCCTCAATACGGGTTTAGGGGAGATGATCGCAGCTTTGGGTTCCAGAGGAACTACGGACCACGTTTTCACCCTCGTTGTGCTCGTACTCCTTCCATGGGACATGGGAAGTTTGGTGGCAAGGGAATGATGTTTGCTAACCCCTCTTTTGAGCAGATGGCTCGACACCGGTTTAACTTTCTTTGTGCTAACCCCCGGTGTCGAGTTGCTAGCTCATTCTCGTTCTTGTTTCGACTACGGGCAGGAGGCTTGGAGAACATTTGGTTGATCGACTCCGGATATTCCCGACACATGACCGGAGATAAGAAGTGGTTCTCCAGCCTCACCCCAGTGAAGGAAAAGATCTACATCACATTTGGGGACAATGGACGAGAAAGGGTGATTTCTGAGGGTGTTGTGCATGTGAATGACAAGGTAACGTTGAAGAGGGTTGCTCTTGTGAAGTCGTTGGGTTTCAATTTGCTTTCGGTTTCTCAGTTGCTTGATGAAGGTTTTGAGGTGTGTTTCAAGTCTGGTGAGTCTCGTTTGCTAGATTCTCGAGGTGATCCTGTCTGTAGGGTCCTGCTCGCTGTTTGATGGCCAGTCCTTCTTCTGATTTGTGGAAATGGCATAGGCGGTTGGGTCACATGAGCTTTGATTTGGTTTCCCGCTTGAGTGGTCTTGACCTTGTCCGAGGATTGCCGAGGTTGAAGTTTGAGAAGGATTTGGTTTGTGCTCCGTGTAGGCATGGCAAGATGGTAGCCACTCCCCATCCACCCCCGACCGATGTCATGACCGAGCGTCCGACGTAGCCGTTGCATATGGATCTTGTTGGGCCGGCTCGAGTTCGCTCGGTGGGTGGGAAGTGGTATGTCCTTGTTGTGGTGAACGATTACTCTCGCTATGCTCGGGTGTTTTTCTTGGAAGACAAGAATGAGACATTTGGCTTTGTTCGAGATCTGATCGTGAGGTTGAAAAACGAGAGGCATGGGAATGCCATTCGAGCTATCCGTAGTGATAACGGCTCAAAGTTCAAGAACTCTCGTTTTGATGCCTTTTGTCGTGATCTAGGTCTTGAACATCAGTATTTGACCCCTTATGTGCCTCCTCAAAATGGAGTTGTGGAAAGGAAAAATCAGACTCTTTGTGAGATGGCTAGGACAATGCTCGATGAGCACAGGACTCCTAGGAGGTATTGGGCTGAGGCGGTCAATACGGCTTGTCATGTCTCTAATAGGATTTTATTGCGAGCTTTCAAGAAGAAGACTTGTTATGAGCTGATGCATGGTCGGGCACCCAAGGTGAGTCATTTCCGAATTTTTGGTTGCAAATGCTTTATTCTTAAGAAGGGAAAACTCGACAAGTTTGAGGCTAGATCTAGTGATGGGATTTTCTTTGGATATGCTAACCATTCTAGAGCCTATAGGGTACTTAACCTTGAGACTAACAAAATCATGGAGACTTGCGAGGTAACCTTCGACGAGACAATGCCATGTACCTCTCTTGGTTTTGAATGTGCAGGTGATGAAGAGATGGCCGAGGACCTTTTTGAAGAGGAGAAGGATGAAGCTGGAGATGATGATGGAGAGAACCATGCGGCTGAAGCAGATTGTGTACACACTACTTCCCCTACGACCACTACGGAGGGTGGACCGTCTACTTCATGGACAACGACGGTGCGACATGAGGACCAGGCGAGAGAAGCTGAAGTTGAGGGGGAGGTAGTCTCGAGGCGTGAGGCTCCCCGGCAGATTCAAGAAGTGCATCCCCTATCGAAGATCATTGGGGACATCGATGAACGTACTACACGGTCAAGGTCTAGGAATTCCTCTCATTTCGCTCATGTTGCATTTGCTGCCACCTTTGAGCCCAAGGACATTGGACACGCTTTATCTGATGCAAACTGGGTCAATTCTATGCATGAGGAGTTGGAAAACTTTGAGAGGAACCAGGTGTGGGAGTTAGTTGAACCACCTCCAAATTGCCATCCTATAGGAACCAAATGGGTTTGGAAGAACAAAGAGGGTGACAATGGGATGGTTGTGAGGAACAAGTCCAGACTTGTTGCTCAGGGATATAGTCAGAAGGAGGGGATCGACTATGAGACCTTTGCTCCTGTGACCCGTCTTGAGGCAATTCGAATCCTTCTAGCCTTTGACGTGGCTAAAGGGTTCCAGTTGTTTCAAATGGATGTGAAGAGTGCTTTTCTGAATGGGGTCATAGAGGAGGAGGTGTATGTGAAGCAGCCACCGGGGTTCGAGAGTGAGAAGTATCCACACAGGGTGTACAGGTTGAAAAGGGCTCTGTATGGGTTGAAACAGGCGCCCCGGGCTTGGTATGGGAGATTGAGAGGTTTTCTGGTGAGCAGAGGGTTTGTGATGGGTACCGTGGATAGGACCTTGTTTCTCCTCAAGCATGGAAATGACTTGTTGATTGTGCAGATATACGTGGATGATATTGTTTTTGGTGGCTCGTCACATAACCTTGTTGCCAAGTTTGCAGATGAGATGAGCAGGGAATTCGAGATGAGCATGATGGGCGAGTTGCAGTACTTTCTCGGGTTGCAGATCAAGCAAGTGAAGGATGGAACATTTGTACATCAGACCAAGTACACGAAAGATATGCTGAGGAAGTTCCAGATGCAAGATGTGAAGCCTATGTCGACACCCATGGGGAGTACGGCTACTTTGGATGCGGACGAGGACGGGGAACCAGTGGACCAGCGGGAGTACAGGAGCATGATCGGCTCCCTCCTCTACTTGACGGCGACGAGGCCAGACATACAGTTCAGTGTGTGTCTGTGCGCTCATTTTCAGGCTTCGTCGAGGACATCACATCGACAGGCCGTCAAGAGGATTTTCGGTGTACCGACGGTCGCCCTGGTCTTGGCCTTTGGTATTCTTCCTCCTCGACTCTTTCTCTTCATGGTTTTTCTGATGCGGATTTTGCTGGTTGTCGAGTCAAGAGGAAGTCTACTTCTGGTTCTTGTCAGTTTCTTGGGTCCTCGTTGGTTTCGTGGTCTTCCCGCAAGCAGTCTAGTGTAGCTCAGTCTACCACCGAGGCAGAGTATGTTGCAGCCGCGAGTTGTTGTTCCCAGCTGTTGTGGACTTCATACACTGAGAGATTTTGGTGAGGAGTGCACCCAGATCCCACTTCTTTGTGATAGCACCAGTGCCATAAGCGTAGCGAAAAACCCAGTGCTTCATTCCAGAACCAAACACATAGAAGTGAGGTACCATTTCTTGAGAGACAATGTGGAGAAAGGGACTATTGTGTTGAGCCATGTCTCTACCCAAGATCAGCTTGCAGACATTTTCACAAAGCCTCTCGACCAAGCTACATTTGTGCGCTTGCGGGGGGAACTTGGGGTTTGTTGTCCTTTCTAGTTGATTCTTGGGGGATTTACTTTTGTACCATATGTATCATACCATGTTTACTTTGATGTACATACATGTTTTGCTTGATGTATAAACCATGGTAGGATAGCCATCTTGTTATATATCATGTTGCATTTGTATCATATTGCATTTTAGGATGATGAGCTTCTTTTATATGTCTTATTTGAGTCTCTTTGGCTATTTGTGAGATATTGGTCATATGTGTGGAGAAATGGCTATGTGAGGCTATGCTCTTGGAATATTTGAGATATATATGTTGTGAGATAGCCCTTTTTGTGTCAAATGCTAATCTTGACTAAATTTGATGAAATGTGCTCCACTCATGTGTAGTAGTGTATCCATGTCACGTTTTGGTCTAAATGTGCTTTCAATGCTTAGATTGTGCTTGGATGTCTTTTTCTTGCTTTTGGGCCAAAGGCCGAATATCATTGTGAATGTTTAGCCTGTGTTGCATTCATGGGGGAGCATAAGCTTATTTTTGCCGCAAAGGCACTTCATGTACCATGAAATGAATCAATCTTGAAAAGAAGTGTGTATGCTTGAAAAATGTTCCATCCATCATGTTTATGCTTAAAATGTTTTATCTTTCACACATGGGTGCAAAACATGTTGCATGATGTTCACCAGTGGAGAAGTCTCCTCGAAGTGAACACATGGCTCATGAGCTTTAACATGACATGCTTTGCTTTATGGGTGTTTGCAATGATCTTTTGTTGAGAATTTGATATCCTTGTATGATCTCTGGATGATGTGCATGTTTTTGGCTCGAATATGACATGGATAGGCTTTTACATTTGAAGTGAGCCATCTTTTGATATAATTATTCAAATCTGAAAATTTGCTTTGCCACATGCCTATATTTTCATATATTACTTGTGGCAATGCTTTGACTATGTTATGATCCATATGTGTGCTCTTTGTCTCATTTCTAGCCTTTGACACTAGATTTGGCCTATTTGAGAAGCTCATGTAGATGTTTATATGCTTTGTCTTACATTTCTGCATTTTCACCTTGATTCATACATTGCCAACAAGGGGGAGAAGAGGTGAAGAGGTGAGCTTAATGAAAATTCAGAAGAGGTGAGCTAAAATTTGGAAGTTTGCATCCACATGTTCAGGGGGAGCTTGCATTTGTTCAGGGGGAGCTTTCTTGCTGTTTTCAGTGTGGAGTTTGTGCTTTGCTTGGCTTGTGACCTTTCTTTGCCTTTCTTTGGTTTTGGTCATGAGTTGAGCTTCTATGTTTTTCGTTTCTTCTTTCTTTCTTTCTCTGAATTTCATTTCACGTTGTGTGTTGTCAATGCACTCATCAAGGGGGAGATTGAGGACCAGGAGCGTCCCAGTGGTCGATGGATGACCACTCCTCAGTGATGAGTGATTGACAACTGGTGTTGGACTAACTCTTGGCTCGGTGCGCGAGGTGTAGGCCGCGGCCTAGTTCGTGGTGTTGCGGGTGAAGAACGGGCGCGAAAGGTCTTCGCCCTTGAGGGGCCTCGGGAGATGGAGAGATAAGTAGGCTCGGTTCGAGGGACCGGTGGACGGCGGGACTAGGTGCGGGCCACATGGTGGCGAGATGAGCAAGACGAAGTCATGGACGATCGAGCCGGTGCACGGTGGCGGTCGAGTCAAGGGGTTTGGCGGGAGGCCGGGCCGAGCACGCGGGGTTTGGTGGTTTGCCCACAAAACCATCGGAGGACGGTTTCTTGGTTTGGGCCTCAAAACCAAGTCCGAAGACCCAACACGACGGAGACGGGATCCAGGCGTGTCGGGAAGCTTCGAAGCGGAGGACACGCGGCGGGATCGCATGGCTTGCGTCGGGAGGACGCGGGGTGCGGCGAAGGCGTGGCCGTCCGATGGCAAGACCCACAAACATTACATAAATGCCCCTGCGTGGGTTGTATCGCCAGTAGTTAAGGGTACTCGAGTCATTTCCCATACCGGCGGGACCCGATATATAAGCCATGAGTGTGTGTGGATGGCTCTCTCTCTCCGCGACTTAGGGTTTCATTTCCTCCCTTCCATTTCTCTTTTTCCTGGACTATTTTCTTCTCCATTTTCTCTAGGCTAGCATGAGAGCTTCATGAGAGATTTGTTGAGAGGGATGGATGCTAGGGCGGCATGCTAGACCGTGTGAATCTTTCCTGGTTTGTATAGAAGATTCGGCATTGTGATTTTCGTGGTCTTTTTCGTGCTTGTTTTTGGTGCCTTTGTTCTTGGTGTGATTCCGCGGATTTGAGTGGGTTTCTCCCTGGATTTTTATGAGGGAAACATGGATGGATGTCTAGTGCATCTTTGTGATTGATCTTGTGCCCTCAAACGCTGGGAAACCACTTCGATTCAAGGATTTTCGTTCGGTGCTCTAGCTTTTGGTGGTGTTCAAAGGATCCACGATTCCCGATGATTTAGGGAGTTAGGAGACGAAATTTTTGGGGTATAGCATCCTTGGTTGACGCTTTTCATGTCTCCAAACTCTTGTCTCAACAGCTTCTACCGTTTGGGAGATCAGATGATGGATTGGGAGTGTTGACTTTCGGGGTCGAGCAGTTTTCAGTTCTGTTCGTGCCTGGCGGACGGTCCGCGAGGGCCTGGCAGACGGTCCGCGCGCACAGTGTTCTTCACGTGTTTGTCGTGTTCTTGCGCGCCTTTGCTTCGATCCGGTTTTGCTTTAGGTTTTCGTTGCAGCCGGTTCGCGGACGGTCCGAGCTTCTGTAGTGGACGGTCCTGGACCCGCGCGGACGGTCCGCCCGGTCTTCGCGGACGGTCCGTTTTTCTTGGGTCGGTTCTGGTGGTTCTGTTGTCTTTAACGGACGGTCCGTGGCCCCCGGCCAGACGGTCCGCGTGTCCCTTGGGGACTGTCCCCGGCACCTGGCCGGACTGTCTGCGCGGCCTTTGCGGACAGTCCATCCTGCCTGGCCGGACAGTCCGCCCAAGGCTGACAGCTTGGTTCCTTGATTCGATTCCTTCCTTCTTCTTTCGTGCTTCCGCATGTGCATCAAGGAATCGTTCCTAAGACTTGAGGTTGATCCATAACCTTGTTGTCTTGGCGGTTGGTGTGTGATTCGATCCATCGCTTGTGTGTGACCGGGAATTTTCTAGGGTATAGGCCAGGTTCTTTGAGAAGAATTTTTACCGGCTCCTATTCACTCCTCCCCTCTCTAGTTGCCATCCGATCCTTCACCACCGACCAGGCTCACGGCCGTCCCCGACATGTGGGTCCGGCCTACTAGAAGACTCGCCGACCTGTCAGTGGGCCCAACCGACCTGGTTTGCGGCCCACACGACCTCCTGAAGACCTTCCAGAAGATTCCCAGACGTCCTAATCATTACGACCTCAAGACTTGGCATACAAGACAAAGACCTCGGTGGACTTCACCCAAAGCAGATCGACGCAAGATGTGTAATGTAGACTTAGGTCTCCTAGTCGTAATCGACCAGGAGTCTGGGAACCGACCTCATGCGCTGGCCAATATAAGGCGGACGAGGCGACCCTTGTACTCAATACGCAATCCCCAAGCAATCTACATCGACAACTGGACGTAGGGTATTACTCACCGGAGGCCTGAACCAGTATAAACTCGCCGTGTTCTCTGTGTCCTGCGTACTCGTGTGCGACCTTTGAGTTCTTAGCCTTAGACTCCTCTCCGCCGAACAAATAAACCATAGGGATTAACACCCCCGTGGGCTGTCTAGATCTCACCATCTGACTGTGCGGGAGGGCGAGACAGCGGTGTGAGTGCGAAGGCTGCAGGACTGAGGGAGGGGGGACGCGGTTTGGGGGAGGGGGCGGACATGCGGACACAGGGAGGCAGGTTCACGGGAGCGGAAAAAAGTACGATCAAGTTTCTGTCTCCACTTCATTCTTTTTAGGAGTAGAGATAGAGATTCATCCTCACATTCTTATCATGTCCTCTTAAAGCAAGGCTAAGAAAACGACAGTGCATGCAAACACGAGGAGTTGTAGTGATATACTCCGTACCCGCCATCCATTAATGCTCTCCATGGACAATAGCGAATAGGAGCCAAGCAAGCGCTTGGCACAGTCTATTTCGCCCGCATGAGTCGGCATCTCGCAACTCGCTCGCTTGTTGCTTCCTTCTCTTTCCAACTTTCTCTCGCCCCAAGTCGGATTCAGCCAGCTCCGCACCGCTTATTATACTTGCTTTTACAACATATGATCCAACATGCATTTTTTTCATAACTTACCATCCGTTGTTCCAACATTATTTATTCGTGCAAATTTAACGAATTAAACACTATCGGGCATACTCCCCGGGTACCCATACCGTCGGTGCGGAATATGGTCCCGACACTAACCGAAGAGATAACGCCTAGGTCTATCCCTCAATGGTCGATGCCAAGCAACAAATGACACAAGGATTTATCCCGGTTCCCGCCGAGGGGGCCGTACGTCCAAGGTAGTGTGCTCGTGGCACTATATTGCTCAAGACCGGGGGTGCTTGTAGTGGGGCAAATACAAGCAAGGCGGGAGAGGAAGCGTGGCTCCCAAGTCGAGGTCGTCGCGATGGACACGTAGCCGGCCGCGCCCGGGGCGCGGACCGGCGGGAGAAATATATCGCCCGGGATTGCTCGAGGGGAACTCCCCGCACCGGCTACGCCCCGGCGCACGCGGATGGCCAAGTCATTCACCCTCGTCGACGGCGAGCCGTACAAGCGCGCTCGCATCGTGCATCCTCCACGTGTATACCCATTCCCGAGGGGCGCGAGCTCCTACGGACGTCCACGCGGATCCGTGGCCACCACGCGCGCCGCGCACCCTCGTTGGCAACGCGTTCCGCTGGGGGAGCGACCGGCCTACCGCGGTCGCGGATGCCGCTGAAATTGTGCGCACCCGCGAAGGGTGCCGCCCCACGCCCGCAAGTCCAATTTGCCCGCTCACGCCCTGCAAACGATCCCCGTAACATGGCCGTTCGTCGTGTGGGGGTTGGACATCGGCCGGCCCCTCGCGGAAGGCGCCTTGGCGCCCACCCACCTCGCTTGTCGCGATTGACAAATTCTCCAAATGGGTGGAGGTGCGCCCCATCACGAATTTGAGGGGCCGAGCTGTGCGGTCACGTTCTTCACCGACATCGTCTACCGCTTTGGAGTGCCAAACTCCATCATCACGGACAATGGGTCCCAGCTTCACGGGCCTAAGTTTTTGGAGTTCTCGACAAGTTCCACATCCGCGTGGATTAAGGCAACCGTGGCACACCCACGTACCAACGGCCAAGGGATGTACACCCGCATGACTTTATAAGGCCTCAAGCCCCCGAATTTTTGACCAAACTCAACAAACTGCCGAAAATGGCTCCAAGAACTACCAAACTAGCCGTGTGGAGCCTAAGGACAACCCTGCTGCAGCCACCGGGTTCACCCCGTTTTTCCTAGTCCATGGTGCGGAGGCCGCCTCCCCACGGACCTCCGAGCGGTCGCCCCAGATTCGAGGGTACGACGAAGATGCTAACCCGCCGAGCTCCGCGAGGACTCGTCGGGACCGCCTAGACGAAGCACGCCTCGTGGCGTTGATGCACTCCGTACAGAGCCGGGTCGATTCCTACGACGTTACCAAGCACGCAAGATACGCTTTCTGAGGGATTTCAAATAAGGATCCGGTCCTAAGGCTACGCCAAGACAACCGAGGGCGCCACAAGCTATCGCCCCCATGGGAGGGACCCTATGTCGTGGTGAAAGTGCTCAAGCCGGGCACGTACAAGCTGGCCAACGAGGACGGCGAAGAACTCACTCAACGCTAGGAACATCCGTCACTACGTCGCTTCTACCCTTAGCTAGGATTTTTTTCGAGTGTTTTTTGTTGTAAAATCACATGGCCAACGCCCCGCTGGTGTCAATTATGGAAATACTGCTGTATCTAATAAAGGGCAACTCGGCTTTCCCCCGAAACCCAAGTTACCTCAAGCACGCGGGGGGCACCCCCCGAAAAAATGGTCCTATTTTTCGCAAAAGTAAAAAAAAAACAACAACTCACACGCGCTAAGTTTGTTTCCCACGGAACCTCGAGCCATGATTCGAATGTAGGCGTAGGCGGCACTGAAGGAGCGTGCGAGCCAGAGATAGCCTACGCCGCGTGGCTATGGCCCTTCTCTCTCGCTCCAACCCGGGCCCTCGCGAAAATCGAACCCCTAACTAGAATCTACTCGTAAAAGAAGGAGAAACAAAAAGCGTAATAAAATAAGCAAACTCATTTACAGTAACTGCTCATGTTCACAAGACAATTTGTTTATTTACAAAAGGCCACGAGGCCAGAATTCTGATACACGTAAACAAAAAATGGGCCTAGCGCCCAACTCGCTTTCGGGGGCAGAGGAGCACAGCATCGGCGGCGTCCGTGAAGAGGAATTCCTTCGAAGGCCCCGCGAGCGACCCGCCGGCGTCACAGCCAGCGCGTCCGCGCTCCATAGCCACCTCGTCTTCGACGCCCCTGGGCACGATGTAGCCCTCCTCGCTGTGCTGCCTCGGAGGCTGACCCTCGCAGGGATCGCACCACTCCGAGGGCCTCCTGGGACGCCTAGGTGCAACGCCCGGCGCACCCGCTCCGTGACGTGGCCGCCTAGGGCGCGCAGGCCGCGGGGCCGAGCCGCCGCCTCGGCCTCGCCTCCCCGACGACGCGGCAGGTCTCGAGGGGTCGTCGTCACGCAACTCTCCCCGCAGCCTCCTACCTCGGTGAGGAGTTGTAGGAAGCCTCACAGGCCTCGGCCCGCCCGGCCAGCTGCAGGCCTCAAGGCAAGGCGCAAGCCTGGAATCAACAAGACGACAAGAAATCGAAAGGAGTAACCGAACCCTCTAAAGCAAAAACCAACAAACAAGCGAGTCAAAAAGTGACTCACCCTTGGCGCGTCGTCAACCCGCACGCCCGCCTCTCGCCCCCGGCGCCGGGTTGCGCCGCGCCTCGAGCGACGTGCGGAGCTCCCGGGTCCCCGCGCGAGCAGTGGCCACCTCCGCCTCCCGCCTGGCGGCCGCCGTCCGCGTCTTATCCAGTCCGCACGCGCGTTCCGCCGCTCGGCCGCGACCGCGGGCTGCCCGGATCCGCTCGAGGCCTCGAGCGCGCGCCGCATCCTCGCTCGAGCCGGGAGCTCGTCGCACCACGCCATCGCCCGCACGCTAGCCAGCCGTCCGGCGTCCTAAGAGCGTCCGCAAGCGCGTCGAAAGCGCTGCATCGCTCCCGGAGCTGGCGGGCCTCGGCGTTCACCCGGTCGAACGCGTCGTATTTGTCGTGGGCGCGACGCTCGAGCTCCTGGCATCCACACATCAATTCTCGTAAGTGTCAAGGCTTGAATGCAGCACACGGAGACGAAAAAGGAAGTGGGACGAGCAACTGTGGCTCACCTGGAAGACAAGCCAGCCGGGCCGCCGTGGACTCGCAGCGCCTCGTTCAACGCGCGGTTGAGCGTGGCGCCGTGGCTCCGAAGCTCGCCCTGAGTTCTCGTCTCCCCCCGGCGTCGTCGAACGGCAGGGGATCCTCCACGGCCCCCCCCCACCCTCGGGCGGGCGGCCGGCGTGGAGGACGAGGCCTCGCACTGTCCCCGGCCCCCACCATGTGACCCTCGTGCCGCTCACGAGGGCCCCTCCCGGGGCTCGGGAAGTTCGTGGGCCGCCCGGCCCACCGATTCCACCTGTGCGGCGTGGGAGTCGTCCGAGAGCTCCACCACCTCCGCCCGCAAATCGTCGGCGGGCGCAGCGCTTGCGCCGCCTCCGCCGGCACCTCCACTCCGCGCCTCCGGGCGTCACGGCGCCGCGGCGCCGCCGTGGCCGCCACCCTCCGGCGGTACCGCCGCATCCACGGGCGCTCCCGCAGGTTGCGCCAGCTCCACCTCCTCCGCAGTGGCAGCCACCGCGGGCTCCACCACCACCGCCGCCGCCGCCGCGGCCCGCGCCTCCGTGGCGACCGACGCCGCCGCCCCCCGCGACCGCCGGCCGCGCCGCGGGCTGATCCGCCGGCCGGGGCCTCGAGGCCCTAGCCTGGGAACGGGCAGCTAGGCGGCCCGCCGCCACGCTTGTCCCAGGCGCCACCCTCGACGAGCGCCGCCGTGGGGATCGATGCGTTCCGTCCCCGCACCTTGGCCGTGCAAGAGGAGGAACGGTTGGCACCCACCGCGCAGGCGCGAACGGAGGGTTAGAGCACCTAATCACCAGCAAACCAAACCAAACTAAGGAGGACAAAGCCTCTTACCTCGCGGAGGAAAAGGCCCGTTTCTTCCTCGAGGCCTCGCGGAAGAGGCCGGCGCGGCTGGCCGCCCGCCGCAAGCCGCCTCCCGACGGCGCCGCCGCACGCACGGCACGCCCGCCCCGCGCGGGCGCGCCCGACACCGACCCCCCAAAGACGCCTGCTCCGCGCGCGGGGGCACGCCGCCCCGCGCGCGGGCACGCCCGCCGACGCCCTTGACGATGACGCCGCGCGCGGGCACGCTCCCCCCCGCGCGGTCGCCGGACGCGCGTGTGTGCGCGTCGCCGCACGTGCTCCGCGGCACGCGCCGGCACCCCCGCGGCGCGTGCCGCCCCGATGACGAGTGCCCGGGCGAAGGCCACGGCGGCGCCCGCCCAGGCGAAGCCGCCCGACGCTCGGCGCGGGTTCCGGAGACGGGGGCGCAGCTGCCACCGTCTGAAGGGCCCTCCTCGCACTCTTCCTCCTCGTCCTCGCTCCGAGGACGGACAGGCCCTCGATATCCGGGAGGAGAGCCCGCCCTCCGCGCCGCTCGTACTCCGCGGACAAGTCGGCCGCGGCACGCTTGGCGCCGCCGCGTGCTCCTCCTTGCGCGCCGCCCGCTCCCCGCCGCCCCGCCGCGCCGCCCGGCCGAGCGCACGGGAGTCGGGGGTGGGTGGAACGGACTTGGCGATGTTGAACTCCACCACCGCGCACAAGAGCGATAATGACGAATCAAGAAACGAAAGCAAGACCAAGGTTCAAGACAAAATCGAGAAACCCAACTCACCCGCGGCCCGTAGGGAGCATCTCGATGTCCCACGGGGTCCGACCCGCGTGCATACCGGTGTCGACGGCGTTCCGCGCCCCGGTGAGCGCGTACGGGCCGCTCTCCAAATAAGGCCGTGAGCATCCGCGACCCTCGCCGTGTCGACGGGGTTGGCCGCCTCCGTCATCTCGAAGATGCGCAGGGTGGCCCCCGCATCGAGGCACGACCCGCCGGTGGTGGAGGAAGGCGAGGACGCCCATCGCGTTGAGCCCGTGCCGCGCCCGCCCAGTGGCGGCGAGGATGGACTCTGCCGCGCCCGATGCTGGGCCGTAGACACCCCGTAGCCCCAGGAGTTCGGCCTTTCCTTGAACACCCGGCCGGTGTAGGGAGGAAGGCCGGGCTCGGCGTTACGTTGTAGAACCGTCCCCGCTCCTGTACCGGCGTTGTTCGTCGTCATGGTGCAGGGGATGTAGAAATCCTTGAGCTACCCCCGCAGGCTGGCCACATCTCGCCGGGCGCGCACCGCGGCGATCCTCGGCTCCGATGTGGGCTGCGTGATGAGCTCCCCGCGGAAAGGTGAACCCGCAGATCCCGCTGATCGGGATCCCTGTGTACTCGCGTACGCCCACGAACGTGGCCGCTCGTGAGATAGCGTTGGGGCGGCTGTGCAGCTCCACCCCGTAGTAGTGGCACATCGCCCGCATGGTGCTCGCCGGCGCGTTGAAGCCACGCTCGTGGTAGCGGAGGAAGCTCACCACAGCCCTCCGGCGGGCTGGGCTCATGGTGCGCCGCCGGCGCACGATCCACCTCCGTTCGGCGCCCGTCTCCGCAAGCCGATTGGGCCGGGTCGGCGGCGACCAGCTCGGCGCAGCCGGGCCCACCGCCGACCTTCCTGCCGCACGGCTCCGTGATCCCAACGGGAAGCCGAGGCGGCGCCAAGAAGAGGACGAAAGCGAGCAAGAGGCCTAGGACAAGGAACGGAAAGGAGCCGCAATGGCGAGACCGCGGTGGCGAGAGCGAGGCGAAGGCGAAGGGACCCGGGGGACCGAAAGTGGTAAGATGCCGCCATTAACCGGCAGAATCTTCCATCACGTCGACGGGGCGGGCCCCACTCACGACCGCAGCTGCCAAACACCGTAGGCGGGTCATCATTACGGCAAGGACCGCCGCGACCGAGGCAAAACCGTCACGTCCCTCGCCCTGCCGCCGCCCACTCACGCGCGCGCCGCGCGGGCCGGCAGCCGCCGGCATGGCGCGCCCCGCGCTGCAAACCCGCGGCCACGATCGCAAGGCGCTTAAATGCCCGGTCCCTTGCCAAGCAAGGAGAACCCCGAGCGGGGCTGACCCCCGCCGCGCAGGCGACCCTCGATGGGATATCACAGAGAAGGTCGTCTCGGACCCGGCTCGATGTAGGAGCAAAGTAACCGCGGCACCCATGCCACGTGAGACCCGAGCGGCACAGACCCTCGGCTCCAAACGCAGGCAACCCTCGATGGGATATCGCCGTGAGAAGGCTCCTCTCGGGACCCGCTCGATGTAGAGCAGGCAACCGCGGGCACCCATGCCACGTGAGACCTCGAGAGCGGCATGACCTCGGGCTCCAAACAGAGGCGGCCCTCGATGGGATATCAGCGTGAGAAGGTCGCCCGGCACCTGCTCGATGTAGAGCGGACAGCCGCGGGCACCCATGCCACGCAAAACCCTCGAGCGGCCCGGGCCCCCGGCTCGAGACAATGTCAACCCTCCAAAGGGAGGCACGCGCGCGAAGGGACCGCCCAGGTCACGCTTGAAATAGAGCGACACCGAAAGCACTCATACCGCGCCGTGCTGCCAACAAGCGCCTCGAGGGCTGACTCGCGCAGACCCCTCGACGGCGCAAACGCGAAAGACGGGGCTGTCCATGCACGGCCCCGTGACGGCCCATCGATCGCAGGTTCGAAGCCCGACCCCACGGAACGGGGGCCGGTGCGCCCTGCATCACGAGTTAGGGACGACGAGGGCACGCACGAGCCGTCTCGAGCCCGTCGGCTCGAGGGTGCCCCACATACGTGCCTCCGAGAGCCAGCGAGGCGCCCAGTCGGGGATCCGACCGAGGGGAGAGCTTCCGCGCCTCGGTCCCTAGCGAACGGACCGAGCCCACCTAGCAAACCCACGCAAGCGCCTTCCATGACGTGTCTCCGGACCGCGCAGCCTACCCTTATCGAACGGGGCATGGACGTCCACTTGAACCACCCGCTAGCGCCCGACGAGGAATCCGCGATTCGCGACCCGCTCGATGGGAGTCGTGGAGACCTCACCCTCCGTCCCGCGGAGGGACGGCGAGGGCGCGTTAAAAAACAAGTCGCCAGGCTCGACCCGATCGCCTCGAACGGGCCAAGGCTCGGGCTTGACGCGCGGCCACCTCCTTGAAACTGCACCCGCCGAGACAAGGGACAGGGAGCGTGCACCCCCGAAGCCGGCTGAAACACCGCCGATGCCGGTTGGCATATGTGCCACGCCCTTTCGACCAAAGCCCCGCGGTTAACCCCCGCAGAGAACCCACTCCCGCAGACTTCGGGGCTAGACCCGCGGGCCCCGCCGACGCGGCCCTGCCCCGAGCGTTCGCAAACAAGGAGGGAAGAACGGGCCCTATCAGACGGCCATCCGCGGAGCCCCAATGGCAAACCCGAGATGCCGGGATCACGGACCGCTCTCTAGGGGTCCCCTCAAACAACGGGGAATCCTCACTTAATCCCGGTATCAAAACACGCCAAGCCTAACCAGGCACCAACCATGCAGACACGGCCTACGTCGGGATCCCGACGCCCACCGAGACGGCCTACCCCGAGAAGACCCGAGCAAGCCCGCCGCCGAGGACGCGCTCCCCCTGGCGGGCTCCGCCCGTTCGAGGGGCAACCCTCTCCCTCGAGCGGTCCCGCCCCCCGGAGGGATCGCCCCCTCGAGCAGGTCTCGACCGCCGAGGGTCCGCTCCGCCCTACTTCTCGGGGCCCACACGCTCACGGGCGCGCCCGCACGCGTGCGCCGGCCCCGTACTTGGGCATTTAACGCCCGACGCCGCGCGGACGGCGTCATCATGCGCCCGAGCTCACGCCCCGGTGCCGCCGCACCAACTCCCCAGGGAGTGAGCCCATCCCCGCCTACTCGTGGGGAGCGGACTGTGCGGCACGTCGGTGACAGTCCCGTGACACCGCGCGCCCACTACGGTACGTAAGTTAACGCGCCCCGACCCTCGAAAGGGGCCGCGCACCCTCGATCTCACTTTCTCTCCGTGGACCCTGCTGTGCAAGGTAGGGGGCGCTGTGTCGGCGTGGATGGCCATCCCGGTCACCGTAAACGGTGCGGCCGCCGTACCCACGCGTGCGACGCACGCCCGGCACCGCAGCGCACGCCCGAGCACTCAGGCCAACCACTTCGCCGCCGCGGAACGCATCGGGAAGGAACCGCCCGCCCGCGCCGTCTCCCGTACCAGCCATCAGCACCTCTCGAAGCCTTATCAAAGGACACCACCGCCATCCGCCGCCTTCTCACCTCGAACCGCCACTGCTCGGGCACGTGGCAGGCCATCATGGCCCCATCGCAACAAGATCGTCCTGACGCGCCGCCCACCCCCACACCGTAGCGAGACGTGCTCCCTCACATAGCTAGGTGGGCGCGGCGTGCATGTAACCCGTCGCCCCTTGGCCTATAAAAGGGAGGCGAGCCCCGCCCGGCGGGGGGGGGGGGGGGGGGAAGAGGTTCAGAGGAACACAACACACCGTGGACTCACTCTCTTATTCTCCCACAACATCTTCGGCCCACTCTCCTAGGGACCGGAAGCCACGCTTCCTCTCCCGCCTTGCCTTTGTACTTCTGTTCCCCACTACAAGCACCCCCGGTGCTGAGCAATATAGTGCCACGAGCACTTCCCCGTCGGACGTACGCGCCCATCGGCCGGGAATCCGTGATAAAACCTTGTGCTGTTTGTTGCTTAGCATCGACCATTGAGGGATAGACCAAAGCGTTATCTACCGGTTAGTGTCGGGGACCATATTCCGCACCGACACCGAGCGTCCAACAGAGCTGTTGCATATGGACCTTGTTGGGCTGTACTCAAGTTCGCTCTGTGGGTGGGAAGTGGTATGTCCTTGTTGTGGTGGACGATTAGTCTACGATGCTCGGGTGTTTTTCTCTTGGAAGATAAGAGTGAGACATGTGGTTTTGTTCTCGAGGGATCCGATCGCAGGTTGGAAAACGAGAGGCATGGGAATGCTATTCGAGCTATCCGTAGTGATAATGGCTCGCAGGTTCAAGAACTCCTCGTTTTGATGCTTTTTGTCGTGATCTAGGCCCCATCACCGCATTCGACCCCTTATGTGCCCCCTCAAAATGGAGTTGTGGAAAGGAAAAATCGGACTCTTTGTGAGATGGCTAGGACGATGCTCGATGAGCACAAGACTCCTAGGAGGTATTGGGCTGAGGCGGTCAATACGGCTTGTCATGTTTACAACAAGATTTTGTTGCGAACTTTCAAGAAGAAGACCTATTATGAGCTTATGCATGGTCGGGCACCCAAGGTGAGTCATTTCTGAGTCTTTGGCTGCAAGTGCTTTATCCTTAAGAAGGCAAAACTCGACAAGTTTGAGGCTAGGTCTAGTGATGGTATTTTCTTTGGATATGCTAACCACTCTAGAGCCTGTAGGGTGCTTAACCTTGAGACTAACAAAATCATGGAGACTCATGGTAACCTCGACGAGACAATGCCATGTACCCTCTTTGGCTTTGAATGTGCAGTTGATGAGGAGATGGCCGAGGACCTCTTTGAAGAGGAGAAGGATGAAGCTAGAGATGATGATGGAGAGAACCATGCGCCTGAAGCTGAGTGTGTACCCACTACTTCCCCTACGACTACTAAGGCAGCGTGGACCATCTACTTACGGACAATGACGGTGCGACAAGAGGACCAAAGTAGAGAAGTCGAAGTTGAGGGGAGGTATTCCGAGGTGTGAGGCTCCCCTGTGAGAATTCAAGAAGTGCATCCCCGGAAGATCATTGGGGACATCGACGAACGACTACACGGTCAAGGTCTAGGAATTCCTCTCATTTTGCTCATGCTGCTTGCCACCTTTGGAGCCCAAGGACATTGGACACGCTTTATCCTGAACATGCAAACCGGGTCAACTCTATGCATGAGGAGTTGGAAAACTTTGAGAGGAAACAGGAGTGGGAGTTAGTTGAACCACCTCCAAATTGCCATCCCATAGGAACCAAGTGGGTTTGGAAGAACAAAGAGGGAGAGAATGGGATGCCAGAAACAAGTCCAGACTTGTTGCTCGTGGGTCAGGCCGAAGGGGAGGGGATCGACTATGAGGAGACCTTTTGCTCCCGTGGCCCGTCTTGAGGCAATCTCGATCCTTCTAGCCTTTGCCATGGCTAAAGGGTTCAAGTTGTTTCAGATGGATGTGAAGAGTGCCTTTCCTGAATGGGGTCATAAAGGAGGAGGTGTATGTGAAGTGCCTACCCGGGGTTTGAGAGCGAGTTGTACCCACACAAATGGGTGTACAGGTGTTGAAAAGGGCTCCGTATGGGTTGAAACAGGCGCCCCGTGCTTGGTATGGGAGATTGAGAGGTTTTCTGTTGAGTAGAGGGTTTGTGATGGGTACCGTGGATAGGACCTTGTTTCTCCTCAAACATGGAAATGACTTGTTGATTGTTCAGATATACGTGGATGATATTGTCTTTGGTGGCTCGTCACATAACCTTGTTGCCAAGTTTGGCAGATGAGAGATGAGCAAGGAGTTCGAGAGATGAGCATGATGGGAGAGTTGCAGTACTTTCTCGGGCTGCAGATCGAGCAAGTGAAGGATGGAACATTTGTGCACCAAACCAAGTACACGACAGACATGCGGAAGAAGTTCCAGATGCAAGATGTGAAGCCGATGTCGACTCCCATGGGGAGTACGACCACTTTGGATGCGGACGAGGACGAAGAACCAAAGGGACCGGGAGTACGTGAGCATGATCGGCCTCCCTCTACTTCTCTGACGGCGACGAGGCCGTACATACAAGCGCGTGCCCGTGCACTCGCTCGTGCTTCGCCGAGAACATCACATCGACAGCCGTCAAGAGGATTTTCAGCCCACAAGCCTGCCCCCGGGTCTTGGCCTTTGGTATTCTTCCTCCTCGACTCCCTCTTCATGGTTTTTCCGATGCGGATTTTGCTGGTTGTCGAGTCGAGAGGAAGTCTACTGTACTTCTGCCGCTCTTTGGTTCTTCGTTGGTTTCATGGTCTTCCCGCAAAGTGCCTAGTGTAGCTCGCCCTACCACCGAGGCGAGTATGTTGCGCTCGCGAGTTGTTGTTCCCGCTGTTGTGTTTTTCATACACTTTGAGAGACTTTGGTGAGGAGTGCACCCAGATCCCACTTCTTTGTGATAGCACCAGTGCCATAAGCGTAGCCAAAACCCAAGGTTTACCTTAACCAAACACATAGAAGTGAGGTATCATTTCTGAGGGACAATGTGGAAAAAGGAACCATTGTGTTGAGTCATGTCCCTACCCAAGATCAACCTAGCCGACATCTTTAGAAAGCCTCTCGACCAAGCTACATTTGTGCTTGCGGGGGAACTTGGGATTTGTTGCCCTTTCTAGTTGATTCTTGGGGGTTTTTCTTTTGTATCATATGTATCATATCATGTTTTATTTTGATGTATATACATGTTTTCAGTTTGATGTACAAACCATGGTAGGATAGCCATTGTGTCATATATCATGTTGCATTTGTATCATATTGCATTTTAGGATGATGAGCTTCTTTCATATGCCTTATTTGAGTCTCTCTTTTAGCTATTTCTGTAGATAATCGGGTCATATGTGTGGAGAAATGGTGATGTGAGGCTATGCTCTTGGAATATTTGAGATATATGTGTGGTGAGATAGCCCTTTTTGAAATAAATGCTAATCTTGACTAATTTTTGGTGAAATGTGCTCCACTCATGTGTAGTAGTGTATCCATGTCACAGTTTGGTCTAAATGTGCTTTTCATGCTTAGATTGTGCATGGATGTCTTTTTTCTTGCATTTGGGCCAAAGGTCGAATATCATTGTGAATGTTTAGCCTATGTTGCTTTCATGGGGAGCATAAGCTTCTTTGCCGCAAAGGCACTTCATGTACCATGAAATGATTTAATCTTGAAAAGAAGTGTATAATGCTTGAAAAATGCTCCATCCATCATGTCTATGCTTAAATGTCTTATCTTTCACATAAGGGTGCAAAACATGTTGCATGATGTTCACCAAAGGAGAAGTCTCCCCGAAGTGGACACATGGCTCATGAGCTTTGACATGACATGCTTTGCTTTATGGGTGTTTGCCATGATCTTTTGCTGAGAATTCGATATCCTTGCATGATCTTTGAATGGTATGCATGTTTGTGGCTCAAGTGTGACATGGATAGGCTTTTACATGTGAAGCGAGCCTTCTTTTGGTAAAACTGCTTAAATCTGAAAATTTTGCTTTGTCACATGCTTGTATTTTCATATATTACTTGTGGCAATGCTTTAATTATGCTATGATTCATATGTATGATCTTTGTCTCGTTTTAGCTCGGACACTAGATTTGGCCTATTTGAGAAGCTCATGTAGATGTTTATATGCTTTGTTTTGCATTTCTGCATTTTCACCTTGATTCATACATTGTCAACAAGGGGGGAGAAGAGGTGAGCTTAATGAAAATTCAGAAGAGGTGAGCTAAAATTTGGAAGTTTGCATCCACATGTTCAGGGGGAGCTTGCATTTGTTTAGGTGTTTCGTCGATTTCTGTGGAGTTTGTGTTTTGCTTGGCTTGTGACCCCTTCTTTTGCCTTTCCTTGGTTTTGGTCATGAGTTGAGCTTTGTTTTTCTTTCTTCTTCCTTTCTTTCTTTCTTCTCTCGAATTTCATTTCGTTGTGTGTTGTCACGCACTCATCAAGGGGGAGATTGAGGACAAGGAGCGTCTCAAAGGGTCGATGGATGACCACCTCTTAGTGATGATTGACAACCTGGGTGTTGGACCGACTCTTGGCTTAGTGCACAGTAGGCCGCGGCCTAGCCCTGCTGTTGCAGAAGACGGGCGCGAAAGGCCCCGCCCTTGAGGGGCCTCCGGGAGATGGAGAGACAAGTAGGCTCGGTTCGAGGGACCCGGTGAGCCGCCGGGATCGTGTGCGGGCCACATGGTGGCAACACGAGCAAGACGACGTCATGGTCAATCGAGCTTCTGCACGGTGGCGGCTTGGTCAAATGGTTTGGCGGGAGGCCGGACCGAGCATGCGGGGTTTGGTGGTTTTCCCACAAAACCATCGGAGGACGGTTTCTTGGTTTGGGCCTCAAAACCATGCTCCAGGGCTCAACACGACGAGACGGGATCCGGCGTGTCGGGAAGCTTCGAGGCGCGAGGACACGCGGCGGGATCAGCATGGCTTGCGGCCAGAGGACGCCGGGTGCGGCAAAGGCGTGGCCATCCGGGTGGCAAGACCCACAAACATTACCTAAATGCCCCTATGTGGGTTGTATCGCCAGTAGTTAAGTTAGGGGTAGTCGAGTCATTTACCACTGCGGACCCGATATATGTCAGCGAGGGTGTGTGCGGGCCCTCTCTCTCCGCGACTTAGGTTTCTCATTTCCCCTTCCCATTTCTCATTTCTGTAGCTATTTTCTTCTTCATTTTCTCTAGGCTAGCATGAGGGCTTCATGAGAGATTTGTTGAGAGGGATGGATGCTCGGGGGCGGCATGCTAGACCTTGTGAATCTTTTCAAGGACCGATAAGGCGACTGCAGAGGGGGAGTGAATGGGGAGCCGATGTACCTCTTCTTGGAGGGAGATTTGAAACTCCGACAAGACGAACTAGCTCGGTCGAACCCCCGAAATCACACGCTCCGCACTTCTACCTCCCCCGTTTGCCAAAACCACGTAGCCACCGGGAGTGCTACCGGTCCTAGGAACAAACTCTACCAGCAACCACAACACACACTCAGCACCCGCGCGTCGTAGAAACACCCCGAAAGCCGGCTAACCAGAGGGGGCGGTTAGACCGGGTATAGGGGGCGGTTAGACCGCCCACCTCGGCAACCAAGAAATCCTCCGAAACGCCTTCCGAGCACCAAAACACACCACTAAGCCACCAACAGATCTCTCGGTCAAGGCCATGCTAGCTACCAGAAAATCTTGGCGAAAACCAAAACTTCACCCAAGGGCCTAGGGCGGTTAGACCGGCTACTGTGGGCGGTCTAACCTCCCCGTACCCAAGCAATGTAACTCCAAACAAGAACACCTAGCAAACCGCACGTAACGACCCCAAATTTCACCAGACACTCCTCTCGATCAAGGCGAACAACCCGACAAAGAGGAAAATCCCATGAAACAACTTTGACCCGGAATACCCCGGGCGGTTAGACGCCCGTAGGCGGTTAGACCGCCCCTTCCCGTAAAAACAAACGAACCCGCGGGTCAAACCTCAACTTCCTCACGCCCCGATCTCCCGAATCACTCCACGGATTGCAGCCAAACTTCGGTGGGATAGCCGGGTTACCTCCCGGGCAACCTCTTCCTCAAAGGAATCGACCCGAAACGCTCACAATCAAGAGGAATCGAAGAAATCGCTTCTCTAGGTCAAGAACTCGAGTTCCAACGAAAACCACCAAATCGAGTCCGATTCAAAGGAGATTTGGGGGCAAAGTCACGGCCCAAAGAGGCACAAAAACCTCATACGTGACACCCACCAAAAACCCCAAGAAATCGTCCCCAAAACACCACCAAAAAGAGCTCCGAAAATCAACACAAAAGAGACGGGAAATCCACCATGAAGAACCACGCCGAACCTTCTATATACATGCCATGAATGGTCCATACAAGGCCTAGTTTGCCACCCAAACATCCATCCCTCTCTAGATCTCACATGAAGCTCTCAAACTAGCCTTCTAAAAACCTAGGGAAAATAGAGAACGGAAAATGGAAAAACCAAATGAGCTAGGGTTCCAAGAGTTGGTCGCCAACCTCTCACCTCTTGGGTTATATAGGCGTAACCGAATGTCTAAAATGCCCCTCTCTACTAACTAGGGATACATGCCCCTCAAGGACGGATTTGGAATTTTGATGTCTTCACCATCGGACGGATGCCCGGCGACCGCACCTCGCGTAGCCTCGACGCACGCCTTGCGATCCCGACGCGTGTCCTCCGGCTCGTTTCCCGCCGCGGCCGTGGCGGTCGTACCGCCCCCCGGGCGGCCAGGACCGGCCCGCGGATTCGACCGGCCCTGCGGTCCGACCCGGCCCCTCCGGGCGGTTGAACCGGGCTCCGGTGGCCGCACCTCCTCGTCGAGCTCCGGCCTCGGTTTTGTGGCTCAACCGAGTAACCCAAAGGGTTTTCCGGTGAACCACCGCAAACCCCGCGAACTCGGTGTAGCCTCCGCTGGGTCTCCACCTGCGACCCGGCTCCCACGTAGTCCCGGCTCGACCTTGGTTTTGAGGCTCTACCAAGAAACCGTCCACGACTTCATCTTGGCCGTTCATGCCACCATGCGGCCCGCACGACCCCGCCGGCCACCGGGTCCCTCGAACGAAGCCTACTTGTCTTCTCCACACTCGGAGGCCTCACCGGCAACGACCTTTCGCGCTTGTTCTTCACCTGCACCAACACGAGTCAAGCCGCAACCCGCACCCGCAATACTTAGCCAAGAATCAAGCCCGACACAACGTTGTCAATCACTCATCACACAAGGAAGCGACCATCCACCGGTCCTCGAACCACACATGGTCCTCAATCTCCTCTCTTGATGAGTGCATTGACAACACACTCACATGAAGTAACATAAGAGAAAAGGAAGAAAAGAAACAAAAATAAAAAGAAATCCCAACAAGGGATCGAAAGCCAAAGAAAGGCAAAGAGCAAGATCACTTGAAGAAGACAAGTCTCGGACCCTTAGGCAAGGGCAACGGTCAGACACATCCGAGACAAAACACACCAAGCAAAGAGCACAAACCACCAAAGCAAAACTCAACACCACAAAGAGCTCCCCCCGCACATAAGCAAACTCCCCCTCGAACCAATGCATGCAAGAAGGTCACTCTGGAAATGCATGACAAAAGCAAACCAAGCTCACATCGCATAGGGCGCGTTAAACTGCGAAAGACAAAGCCGTTAAACCGCCCCTTGTCATGTGACCGCCCTGCGGGGAGAGGTTAGACCGCCATGGGAAGGGTTGTACCTATCCTTGTTTGCCCACTCCTTTGCCATCCTCTCTTCCCGCTTCCTCTTGAAGCAAAACTCATCCTTGTGACCCTCTTTCCCACAATGGCCACAACGGAACCTCACAAGCTTAGGTTTTGGCTTGGATTGGGGCTGCTCGCTTGGTTTCTCTCCACTCAACTCCTCCACCGATTTCTCCCCGACTTGCCTTCTCACTCACTTTCCCAAAGAACACTTTCCCGGAAGTGCTCACAAACCGATAGGCTTTCGGAGATCATTTGTGGGTGTAGGAAATATAGGTGGAGCTGGGGTTGTGTCTAGTCGGTTCCTAAGATGGTTGGGTTTTGGAGGGAAATCATTTTTGTGGTGGGTTTTTGGTGGCTCCGGGATATTCTCTCCACTTCCTTCACCAACCTTGTTTGCCCCAAGTCCCTCACCATCTTGCCTCTTAAAGGCCTCAATCATCATCCTCAACTGAGGCTCATGACTGGACAACCAACCCATCAACTTCCTCAAGTCATCATTCTCATCCTGCAAACGATCAACATAATGTGCAAGTTCCAAATTTTTCGATGCATGCATTTCACAGGTAGAGCATGATGTAGGCATGGGTTCCTTCAATTTAGCCTCGAGTGAACTAGTGTAAGCATGCATCTCATCAATCTTAGCATGCAAAACAGGGCAAGAAGTCCAAGCACCTAGCAAAGCGAGTCTATACTTAAGCTCGACCCACTTCAACCCTAAGCACATCTAGTTCCTCACACTTGGAGGCATGCTTCTCCTTAAACAAAGCAAGATCAGCAAGGAATATGGAGCAATCAAAGATAATCATTCTCATCAGAAACAATAGGACTAGCCTTAAGCGAATCAATCTCAAGCTTGCTATCAAGCACCTGTGTCTCTAGCTCAGCCACTCTAGTCCTAGCATCCTCGAGTGAAGCCCTAAGCTCTTTCCTCATTTTCATGGCCTCTCTAAGCATGTCATCACGGTTATCAAGCAAAGAGCCAAGCCTCTCATTCTCCTGGCGCAAGAAGGGAAGTTCATCACGCACCTCGTCGTCGGACTCGCAGTTCGAGTCGCTCCGTGTACTCTTCTTGCCGCCGGAGCTCGCCGCCATGGTGCAGAAGCCGTCTCTCGCGAAGCAGCTCAGCCCGCTCAGGTTCATGGACGACTTCTTGTTCTTGCGACGATCTCCCTCGTCTTCACTGCTGCTCGAGCTCGAGGTGGAGTACGCGGAACTGGAGTCGACGTCGCTCGCTCCAACCATCGCTCGGGCCTTGCCTCGGCCCTCCTTCCTCGATCGTCGCTCGTCCTTGTACTTGTTCTTGTGCTTGCTCTTGTGGTCGCGCCTCGAACGGTACTTGCCATCGTTCATCCTCGGCTTGTGCTTGTAGTCGTCCTTGTTCTCGGCCTTCTCCAGGGGCGGCCGGCGACGAAGTGTCTCGACTTGCCGCACCGGAAGCACGTCCTCGTGTTCCTCCTCATGTTCATGCGGTTCTCGTGCAGCCTCTCGAACCGCCTTGTCAACAGCGCCAGCCCGTCCTCTCCAAGGTCATCAAACTCCTCATCTGGCATAGACATCAAAGAGGAAAAGGAGAACATCCTGGTGGATGGGTTAGAGTTAGTCTTTCCTTTGGAACCACCAACGAGGGCAAGACTATGGGAATCAGTCGGTCCCTCGAGCTTGGCGATCATGCCCCTATCCACCTCGGCTCGACTTGAGCTTCGAGAAGCAGCTCGTTCACCGTCAGAGTATCATACCTCTCCGACTCGACTATGGCCTCGAACTTTCCGCCCCATATCATACGATCCAAAGAGTGTAAGAGCTTGACCGCTCTATCATGATCATCGTACGGGAGCACGTCCACATTGGCCCTCATGTTGTTCACCACCACCGTGAACCTCTGAAACAAGGCATCGATGGACTCACCGGGGAGATGAGTGAAGTTCTCGTACTCTCTCCGGTAGGTCGCATACATCCGTGCCTGAACTTGGGCGTTCCCAACATGAGCCTCCTTCAACACCGCCCAAATCCTACAAGCCAAGTGCTCGGTGTGCACCCGATCGAACTCAGGCTGACACAAAGCATGAAACAAGTAGTCGACCGCCTTATTGTTGGCGTCGAATCTGTCCCTCGACCCCCGGAGCAAGGAAATCCATCGCTGGACATAGCCTGTGTCCACCGTGACATCCCAAAGAAGCTGACCCTTTCCGCGGAGGAACGCACCCATCCGCTTGCTCCACATCCGGTAGTTCTTGCCATCGAAGTGTGGAGGACCCGAACCCGTTCCGGTACGCCATCCTTGGATCTTAGACTGGTTAGAGTCAACAAAGACCCGAACCGGCTCTGATACCACTTGAAGGACCGATTAGGCGACCAGAGAGGGGGGGAGTGAATGGGAGCCGATAAAAATTCTTCTCGAGGGAGATTGAAACTCCGACAAGATGAACTAGCACAAGCCGAACCCCCAAAATCACACGCTCCGCACTTCAACCTTCCGTTTGCCAAAACCACGTAGCCACCGGAGTGCTACCGGTCCTAGGAACAAACTCTACCAGCAACCACAACACACACGCAGCACCGACAGCGGAAACAACTCGAAAGCCGGCTAACCGGAGGGGGCGGTTAGACCGGGTATAGGGGCGGTTAGACCGCCTCCACCTCGGCAACCAAGAAATCCTCGGAAACGCCTCTTCCGAGCACCAAAACTCACCACGGTTTCACCAACAGAGATCTCTGGTCAAGGCCATGCTAGCTACCGAAAATCTTGGCGAAAACCAAAACTTCACCCAAGAGCCTAGGGGCGGTTAGACCGGCTACCGGGGCGGTCTAACCTCCCGTACCCGGAAGAACGAACCCCGACCAAGAACACCTAGCAAACCGCACGAGAACGACCCCAAATTTCACCCGGACACTCCTCCGATCAAGGCGAACAAACTCACAGAGGAAAATCCGGCGAAACAAAACTTTGACCCGGAACACCCGGGGCGGTTAGACCGCCCCCGTAGGCGGTTAGACCGCCCCTTCCGGAAAACGAACCCGCGGGTCAAACCTCAACTTCCTCGCGCCCGATCTCCCGAATCACTCCACGGATTGCAGCCAAACTTCGGGAATAGCCGGGTTACCTCCCGGGCAACCTCTACCTCAAAGGAATCGACCCGAAACGCTCACAATCAAGAGGAATCGAAGAAATCGCTTCTCTAGGTCAAGAACTCGCCCAACTCGAGAAACCACCAAATCGAGTCCGATTCAAAGGGGATTTGAGGGCAAAGTCACCAGCCAAAGAGGCACAAGAACCTCATACATGACACCCACCAAAAACCCCAAGAAATCGTTCTCAAAACACCGCCAAAAAGAGCTCCGAAAATCAACACAAAGGAGACGGAAAACCACCATGATGAACAACGCCAAACCTTCTATACATGCCATGAAAGGTTCAAGGACGACCTTTGGGTGACAGGCCTAAGCCTCAAGGACGACTTTTGTGGCATGGCTCGCAGTTCGAGCAGCAAGAGAAGCCAAAAAGACGCCTCGGACTTGGATTCCGAGGATGAGGTATGTGATGAGCTCTCTTCTTTGCGCAAGGAGAATGAGGAGTTGGTTTACTTGCTTGATAATCGCGATCAAATGCTTAGAGAGGCTAAGAAGCTTAGGAAGGAGCTTAGATCTTTGCTCGAGGATGCTAGGACTAGAGTGGCTGAGCTAGAAACACAGGTACTTGATAGCAAGCTTGAAATTGATTCTCTTAAGGCTAGCCCCGTTGTCTCCGATGAGAATGATTGTGCCGATTGCTCGCTTTCCTAGCCGACTTGATCGATTTTAGGGAGAAGCATGCCTCCAAGTGTGAGGAACTAGATGTGCTTAGGGTTGAGTTGGCTGAGCTACAATCTAGACCCACTTTGCTTGGTGCTTGCACTTCTTGCCCTGGTTTGCATGAGAAAATTGTTGAGCTTCGTTCTCGCATTGTTTCGCTTGAGGCTGATTTGAAAGTACCTATTCCTACTTCTTGTTCTACATGTGATTTACATGCTATGAAGAATTTGGATCTTGCAAAAAGTGTTGGTCGCTTGCAAGATGAGAATGATAAGTTGCGTGAAGCGCTGAGTTGGTTATCGAGTCAAGAACTTCAGCTTGGTATGATGATTGCTAGCTGTAAGTGCTTTGATGGTTGGACTTTCGGATTGGATAAGTTTGGTGAGGGCAGTGGTGAGAGAGAAGGGAAATTTGGGAATGTTTCAGTTCCACCACAACCCACACCCAAAGACAAGTTTGCATCCAAGCCAAACCAACCAAGAGAAAAACCGAGTGAGAAGGCAAGTGAAAAGCCTAGTGAGAAACCAAGTGAGAGGCCTTGTGAAGAGCCTCACCCCAAGCCTAAGCCCAAACCAATCCTTTTCCATTGTGAGTTTTGTGGAAAGGATGGTCACAAGAGAGAGTTTTGCTATAAAAGGAAGAGAGAGGCGAGAATGGCTAAGGAGTGGGTGAACAAGGACAGGTACCACCCTTCTCATGGTATGCCTAAGCCTCGTATGCCACTGCCTAAGGGAAAGGGCTTTGTGCGTAAGGATCCGGCATGGGGAGATGATAGATCCCGTAGCCGCGGTGGTGGTCTGGAGAGGGCGGTCAGACCGGCCAGGCATGGCGGTCAGACCGTCTCGACCCAGGGAAGGGCGGTCGACCGGCCCGGCAAGGCGGTCGGGGGACCGGCCCTCCCCGCATTTCCCGGGCGTTCGGTTTCCGAGGTCGTGATGCTGGTGGTTTCAGTTTCCTTGGTCATGGTGCAGATGGTAGATACTTTGAGTCTGGTGGTGTTGAGTTTGCTGGACATTCTCCACCTCGTGATCAATACGAGTTTGGGAGAGGTCGCAACTTTGAGTCTCTGAAGGACTACGGACCACGTTTTCCTTTTCGTGGTACTCGTACTCCTCCAGTGAGATGGGAGTGGTTTTCCCATGGTGGTTCCAGGTTTGATAAGTTTGACAGGATGGATCGCTGTATTGATAGGCAGGGTAGGATGAATGTTGCTAACCCTACTTTCGAGGAAATGGCCCGACACTGATTTGCCACTTTTGGAACTAACCCCAGTGTTGAGTCGTTTGCTCGCTCTCGCTCTTGGTTTTGAGTGGCAGGTGGGAGGCCCGGAGAACATTTGGTTGATATGGGGGTGGTTATCCGGCCTCATACCCCGGTGGTGACATGGTGGTACATCACTTTCGGGGATGGTGGATAAGGATAGGTGACTTTTGAAGAAATGATAAAGGTAAGAGAATTTGTGACCTTCAAGTGTGTGGCCTTGGTCAAGCCACTTGTTTCTTTTGCTCTTTGCCCTATCTCATGTGTGTAAGGTGTCGTATGGACCTCCCCGGGCCCACTACCTCGGTGGGTACCGGGACCGACTACTCGGTGGGCCCCCGGGACTACCCGACTTGCGCTACACGGCACCGAAGGCGTGGAGCACAAGGACAAAGACACGGGAGTAGTACTCGGATAGGACTCGTACATGTTCCGCACCGTGTAGAGGTCTTCTAGACGTACTCGACTAGTACTCCTTCCCTACTCCGACTTGTAACCCCGCCTCCCGACTATATAAGGCGAGGGGGGACCGATCCCAGGATCACCTCATCCAATCTCAACTCACGGCGCACCGTTGCACCATCCCGTAACCGTGCCCTATCAATCCGTAGCTACGCAAAGATACAGACGTAGGGTATTACGCACCTCGCGGCCCGAACCTCGTCTAAATTGTGTGCCACGTGCCTCTTCCTTCGAGTTACCGATCTCGGCGAGTCACATTCATCTACTTCGGGTACTCTCCGTAGTAGGTTGCCGGTCCAAAACACCGACAGCCGGCGCGCCGGGTAGGGGCTCTCGCTCGAGATCACATGGCGAACTCGACGGCTTCCGTTCACATCAAGCCAACCGTCGCCTTCAACCGCGGCGACACCTTCGTCTTCGGCGCACGGGTCCGCACGCGCCGATGGCGTGGGCTCCTTCCGGCGCCGCTTGATCATGCAACCCGACTCGAGGACGGGGCCTTGTGACGCTTCCCGAAGTTGTCACGGGCAAGCTCGCCGCAAGTTCGGCGAAATTTCGCTCTCCAACCTCCACGCCGACTTCGAGCTCGAGTCCGTCTCCAACTCGAACCCGACGTCGCCATGGGCCATCGCATGCGAGCCGGCTCCTCGCCCATCGCGAGGCGGTCCCCTCTCCACGTCGGCGCTCCGTGCGTGGCCCTCGCGTTCCCGCCCGGGCCCGCACGGAGGCTTCTACGCCACGCCGGGCCGGCAAGGAGCCCGTAACCGAGTACAACTCGGACTCCGACGCCGTCTCCAACCGCGTCTCGGACTCCAGCCCTCTCTCCGAGTTCTACTCGAACCCGGACTACGAGTTCGACTTCGGGTCGGACCCTGAGGAGCCTGAGTCCGAAGACAACTCCTCTGAGCTTCCCTTGTCAGGGCCAGCCTCTGGGCTGGTTATAAGATCAACGCCGGCGGGAGATACGTCTGCGGCCAGACCGCAAACCTGCCGAGCTGACAACAGAGGACTCACGCTACGTCGCCTACATCGACTCGCTACCGTTCCAGGAGGGAACACCACTAGCCCAAGCTGACTCAAGCACACCAACTGAGGTGGCACCTTCTGAGCCAAGCTTGGGTACCCCTGATCGTCAAGTCTTCATGGCCGCGCGACACCCGGGAACCTCAGGCACGGCCGCAGACAAGTACCTGGAGGACATCTCCGCGGACGAGCCGGCTCCGCCGATGCCCCCGCGGACGAGACCGACGCCAACGAGGGAAGCCTCGGCGCGAACGTAACAGAAGCGCAACGAACGACGCCGGCGGCTCGGAGACAACCTCCCCATCCGCAACCTTGCGGAAGCTCTCGGCGCCGAGAGCAGAGTTCACACCACTCCCGAGCAATGCCTCATGTCGATCACAACGATCGCACGGCGGGCTCGGGGCATACGGGCCGGGAGAAGTCATCGCCAAGCTCGCCGAGGAAGCCTACTTCATGCGGGTAGACAAGAGAGTCGGCCAACCTCCCCCCGGCTAAGCCTCGCGACAACGAAGCTACTAGTCGCAAGGCCGACCCCGGCCCTAACCGTACTCGGGGCGACATTCCGGTCGAACCAAACCGTCGACGCTCCACCGCCGGCGGACCCTCACGACAAGACAACGTCAACCGGAAGTCGTCCCCCACCGTGCTCCGCCGGTGGCGGCGGCAACGACCCCGACGACGGCGGCGGGCCGACGGCGGCGGCTCCAACCACGGAGCCAACAAGAAAGCGCGGAGGCGGCGGCGCCGCGGCGGCCGCGGCCACGCGCATAGCCACGCCTCCGGCGCCTCTCACGGCGGGTACGATGCTCGCCGAGAGAATCGAAGAGTTGCGGCGGGAAGAAGTCGACGACCGCCGCCGAAGGCGACGGCTTCCCCGCCTTCTCACCTCGGCTTCGCAACCTCGCTCCTCCCCGACAAGTTCAAGCCTTTGGGGATCACCAAATACGACGCGAAGCGAGATCCCATCCGGTGGCTCCGATGCTATGCTCTCTCCATCGAGAACGGCGGCGGCAACGCCGACACCAAGTGCCTCTACTTCCCCTTCGCCGGACCAAGCCCCACTCACGTGGCTCGAGTCGCCGGACAAGCACTCAATCGACAAGTGGGACCACCGAAGGAGCAATTCACAAGCAACTTCGCGGGCGCCATGGGCCGTTCGGGTACTCGCATGGACCTTGCCATGATCAAGCGAGGAACAAGGCGAGACCCTCCGCAAGTACATGCGCCGCTTCTTCGACAAGCGCGCTACCGTCGTGGACGTCACCGACAAGGAGGTCATCGACCTCTTCCGAGACGGGCTCTACCATCGCCGCACCTTCGAGGACTTCGGCCGGCGCCGCCCCCAAGTCCATTCCCCACCTCAAGGACATGGTCACGTCCCGGGCGGATGAAGAGGACAAGGCCAACGCCAAGTACGACGCCATCCGCGGCAAGTCCAAGCAGAACCAAGGCGGCGGCAGCAGCGGCAACCCAAACCAAGGCGGCCGCAACAACAACAACAACAACAACAACTTCTCGGGTCCCAACCGCAAGCGCAAGCCAGACAACACCGTCGCGGCTATCCAGCGTCCCCCGAAAGGGAACTCGAAGAAGAATTCCGGCGGGTTCAAAGACCTACTGAAGGAGAAGTGCCCGTGGCACCCGAACGGCAACCACACCACCGAGCAGTGCTACCAGCTCAGGCATGCACTCAAGGATACGCCGGAGCCACCGCACCCTCACGATCGAAGAACAAGAAGAAGGACGGCGACGACTTCCAAGAACCCGAGAAGACCGTCAACGTCCTCTTCGGCGGACTACCCCGCGGGCGGGAGCAGAAGGCTACTCGCCGTGAAGTGATGTCCATTGAACCGGCGGTTATGACCCCTCTCGGGTGGTCGAGACGCCCATCACCTTCTCCCGCGCGGACCAATGGACCGGCTTCTCCGAACCGGGACGTTTCCCTCTCGTCCCGAAACCAACGATGGCGGGCTCTAAGCTCAACAAGGTGCTCATCGACGGCGGAAGCGGGCTCAACGTCCTCTTCACCAAGACTCTCGGGAAGATGAACCTTGACGTCACCCCCATGCTCGACAAGAGCAAGACATGCCTTTCTACGGCATTGTCCCGGTGCAACGCGGCTATCCCACCGGGCTCGGTGGTACGCCGGTTACCTTCGGGGCGTCTCGCGACAACTACCGCACCGAATACATCAAGTTCGAGGTCGCGGATATCGAGACTTCCTACCATGCCATCCTCGGCGAGACCGGCCATCGCCAAGTTCATGGCGGTGCCCCACTACACATACTTGGTACTCAAAATGCCAAGTCCACTGGCGTACTCTCCCTCCAAGGGGACTTGAAGATCTCTCACGACCGCGATACGAGAGGCCGTGGTGATTGCTTCGACAAATCAAGTACCCACCCCAATGATGGAGGTCTACGCCGCGTCGAAGAAGCTTGCCACAAGCGAACTCGACATCCCGGAGAAGTCCGACGGCGCCAACAAGCCTCGGCCACCCGAGGAGGTGCTCACCAAGTCGGTCGACCTCGGAACGAGCGACCCCACCAAGACTACCACCATCGGGGCCGGCCTCGACCCCAAATAGGAAGACGCGCTCATCAGCTTCCTTCGGGCTAACCGCGACATCTTCGCGTGGAGGCCGACGGACATGCCGGGAGTGCCCGGGGGAGCTGATCGAGCACTGCCTCAACGTCGACCCAAAGGCTACCCCCAAGCGACAACATCTCCGACGCTTCGCCGACGACAGACGGGATGCCATCAAGAAGGAGCTCGCCAAGCTACTCGCTGCCGGCTTCATCGAGAGAAGTCTTCCATCCTGAGTGGCTCGCCAACCCCGTCCTCGTCCGCAAGAAGAACTCGAACGAGTGGAGGATGTGCGTCGACTACACCGACCTCAACAAGCACTGCCCCAAGGACCCCCGGTGGCTATCGACAAGTTCACCAAGTGGATCGAGGTCAAGCCGGTCACATGCCCCAAGGCCGACGAGTACTCGACTTCTGGATGAACTCGTACACCGCTACGGGCTACCCCACCGCATCATCACGGACACGGGGTCCAACTTCAACAACCACCGGTTCCGGGAGTACTGCGAGAACGGCGGGAATCGACGTCGGATACGTCTCCGTCGCCCATCCACGGGCCAACGGACAAGTCGAGCGCGCCAACGGGATGGTGCTCGACGCCCTCAAGAAGCGGCTACACGACGCTCGCTAACTCAAAAGGGGGCAAGTGGATCAAGGAACTACCCAACGCACTGCGGGGGGCCGCGGACTCAACCATCCAAGCCAACGGGGCAATCCCCCTACTTCCTGGTCTACGGCTGCGAAGCCATCCTCCCCGCCGATGTCATATGGAACTCGCCGGCGGTGGAGCACTACGACGAAGGCGTCTCGGAAGACGGCGGACGAGTTGATATCGACGGCCTCGAAGAAGCTCGCCGTGCCGCCCTCGTCCAATCGGCAAGGTACCCGGAGGGTATCCGACGCTACCACGATCGCAACGTCAAGGAACGCTCCTTCAACGTTGGAGATCTTGTCCTCCGCCGTATCCGAACACGGAAGGACTTCACAAGCTCGGCTCCCCACGGGAAGGCCCCTTCACCGTGGCTAAGGTGACCGGGGCCGGGCTCCTACCGCCTCCAAACACTCGAAGGCGAAGAAGTCAACAACTCGTGGAACGTCGACCGGCTCTGTCGATTCTACGCCTAGTACGTTCGACTACTCCGGGGTTCAAGTCCACGCGACTACATCAACACCCCCTTGCCGCAAGCGACCCTCCGGTCCCGGCTTCAAGTCTCCGGACTACCCTCCTCCCGAGTCCGGCCCCGTGCGGCTACCTACGGACCACGGGCCGCAACGAGCGTCAAGGACTCTAGCGGCGGTCTACCAAGAAGGCCACACTCTAAGATCCGGCTGCGCGGCTACTTACGGATCCGCGATCCGGCCCTACACGGCTACCTACGGATCACTCAGCATGTAAGCGGCTACCCGCTCCGGTACTACTCGGTTTGTAAGCGGCCCTCGGGTCCAAGCGACTACTCGTAACTACGGCCACGGCCACCCGGGGTGTACTTCTTCGAATGGCCGTGAGCTTTGTATGCTTTTTGGCCTTAATGCATGACCTTAGGGGGAGCTTGTGAGTTTTGTGCTCCTTTGCTCTTTTGCCGGTGGTGTCAAGCCCTTTTTGCCTCCCCTCGAGGAGCCGGTGGTTTTGTGAGTTTTGTGTGGGAGCTCCTTGTGTAGCATATGTATATCTTTCCTTTATGCATTTCTTGCATTTGGCATAGCATATGTAACATGATGTATAGGCATCATTGTATCTTAGGTTCCATGCATTTTGTATCATATGCATTTGATAGGAAAAGCTTCTCCTATATACATTGTTTACCATGATGGGCTATATATGATCGTGTGAGCTAGTTTGGTATGCTATGGTTAGTTTGGCTTAGCTCTTGATGATCTTGATTTATATCCATGGTTGATGGCTATGTTTTTGAAAAAAAATGTCACATATATGCTCTCTCATGTGTAAATGCCCTTATATGATCTTGACATGCCTTAGTGGCTTTGCTATGCTTAATTTGTGGTTGGATAGCTAGTTTATTGACCATATGGGGCCAAAGGCTCATTTGCCATCATGAATGTTTAGCCCTCTTGCTTTATCATATGGAGGGGCATAAGTTCCTTTTTGTCGCAAAGACATTTCATGTACCATTTATAAATCATAAAATGAAATGTAAAATGCTTGGAAAATGTGATCCCATGTCATATGTGCTGAAATTAAGTTGATTTGGGTGCTAAACCGTTGCATGATGCCTACCAATGAGAAGTCTCATACATAGAAGTAGGCACATGGCTCGGTGGCTTTGACGTGACATGTGGTGCTTGTGGGTGTTTGTGATGGTCTTATGATTAGAATGGCTGTCCTAGCATGAAGTTTGTGTGGCTTTGCCATTTTGACATGTTTTGCTCATGTTTGGGTTTTTGCTTATGAGAGAGTAACTTTTCGCAAAATTACTCAAATCCTTTTTAGCCTTGTCCAATGGTTGTGAAACTTGGTGATCATGTAGTTGGGGTCATTACGAACCTGTAGAGTATATAACTTGCTCATTTGGACTTGTGTAGCCTCTTGTGATGAATTTTGTATATTTGAGAAGCTATATGTTGAAACTTTTCGCATTTTTGCCTTGATTCATGCATTGTCAACAAGGGGGAGAAGTTTGTGCATGCTTTGGGCATCTGAAAGTGTTTGGAAGGTGTTCCAATTGGTTCGGGAAAATTTTGAGCAGTTTGGTACAGGGCCGGTCACATGGGGCGGTCTAACCGCCCCCAGGCGGTCAGATGTGTGGCAGGCGGTCTAACCGCCTGGGGTAGGCGGTCTAACCGCCCTGGGCAAGTTGAGCAGTTTTTGCTCTTTGCTGCATTCCCGTGTTGCATTGCTGCATTTGTTCAGAGGGAGTGTGCTTTGGCTCAGGGGAGCTTGCATATGTGCAGGGGGAGCTCTTTGTGGTGTTCGAGTTTTGGTTCGGTGGTTTGCGCTCTTTGTTTGAGCATGGTTTTCTCTCGGATGTGTCGAGTCGTTGCCCTTGCCTAAGGGGTCCGAGGCTTGTCTTCTTCAAGTGATCTTGTTCTTTGCCTTTTTTTGGCTTTCGGTCACTTGTTGGAGTTTTTCTTTTAGTAGTTTCTTTTCTTTTCTTTTTCTCTTTGGTAACAAATCATGTGTGTTGTCAATGCACTCATCAAGGGGGAGATTGAGGACCATGTGTGGTTCGAGGACCGGTGGATGGTCGCTTCCTTGTGTGATGAGTGATTGACAACGTTGTGTGGACTGATTCTTGGCTAAGTATTGCAGGTGCAGGTTGCGGCTTGACTGGTGTTGGTGCAGGTGAAGAACAAGCGTGGTGTCGGTTCCTGAGTCTTCTAGATCCTTCCCCCTTCTGCATGTGGGCCCTTGTCGTCAGTTTCTCTCCGATTTGGATGAAGCTCCTTGTCTCGCAAGATTCAGCACTTTTCTGGCTAGGTCCTCGGAGTTTGTCATCTTCTCGGGTTAGGTCCCTGGGCTTCTTGGAGTCATATTTGCTTCATTGCATGACTTGTACCGGGCTTCAAGGTCTTGTCACAAGGTGCTTAATGAACTTATCTCGGAAGTCTTGCTTTCAATGCTAAAACCTTGCATAAACACTAAACTCCAAAACCGACATGCACGAATGAACTTGTTATACCAAGGGGGTTAGTACCAATGGATAAGGTATAAAACTCATGCCAACATCGAAGGTAAACTCATGGCTAGGTTGACGGAATTTCACCGTCAACATCTCCCCATGCTTAAACCTTGCTCGTCCTCGAGTAAGCCTTTGATGGATATCATCATTGCCCTTCATTATTTAAACCTTGCACTTGATCATACATGAGAAAACATAATGCTCGCAAAAGTTTAATTGTTAAGGTTTCATAATGTACTAGCCTTCATCCCTACAGAGGGTAGATCTTCAGAAATTTTGAAATAAAAAACGAGATGAAAAAGAGCTAAACCAAGTTCATAAATTTGAATCATCTTGCATAATGCTCATGAACTCTCATCTCACTTTGTCTCTCAAGCCTATTTATTCTACTCCTTTCCCTCTCATATATATGTGGTAGGCATTATATGGAGCTTTTTTTCGGGAAAGTTTAGTCCTACCAAGATATTATAAATGAGATGTTGTCAAAAGAAGACAAGCTTCTCATGGTCTTACTATGACTCGTCAAAAAGGTCATTGGAAAATAATGTTATGTCAAGGAGGGGAAAGAGAAAAATACACACACTTGAGATAGGTGGACATGTGCAAATGGCAAAGAATGATCCCGAGGCACAAAGGAAGTCCTCGTTATCGGATTGCACATGGTTGGAAAAATGAGTATGGATCTTTTCATCTTAAAATCTTGAAATTCCTAATGCACTTTAGAGAACCGGGGAGCTTATTTTATTTTTACTTATATTCACATTTTTTCCTTTTTTCTTTCATATATATTTTTTCTTTCTTTCTTTCTTTCTCATTTTTTTCTTCTTTTTTCTTTCTCATCAAAATTTTTTATTTGCTCCCCTTGAACTCTAAAATTACATTGTACCTACCTCCTCCCCCATGCTTAGACGTTTGCTCGTCCTCGAGCAAAGAGGCTGCGACGTTTTGCATATTTCTCGCAGCATACCCTCCAATTATGGCCATGCTTTGTTGTGGTTGGGGGTATTGTGTATAGGGCTCCGCAAAGGTTACGTTGGGCACCACATAATTTTGTGGAGGCATGGCTGGACCACTCCCCCATGCTTGCATTGGTGGCCCTCCGTAGTAACTTAGCGGTGTAGGGATTCCTCCGAACGGTGGCACATAGTTTTGTTGTGAACCACCCTCTTGTGCGGAGGAGGATCCCTCCTCTACAATTCTTTCTCTTTTATTCTTCCTTGCCGGCACAAGGAGTCCTTCCTCCAACCAATCTTCCTTCCTGTGAATGAAGAGTCTAAGTCTTGGGTCCAGAAGGGGTAGGTTCACTTTGGCCACATGAAAGCCTCCTCTCTCATTTCTACTAATATATTTTTCTTGCTTCAAGTATTCAAATCTGAGAGAGGTCCCGGGTAGAAGATGTTTGGGATTTCTTGTAATTCCCGGCATTAAGGAGATGGCCAACATGGAGAGGTAGCACCCCGAACCAATATCTCCCGATCCCGATGTTTCCTCGCAACACCATCGGTTGATCATGAGGTATCAAGGGTCTATTGGCTGCCTAGCAATTAAAGTCGAGTAAAGCCAATTCAACTCCTTGTCGATCACCTTCGTCTCCCTCATCCTCCCTATAATCCTCTTACACATCCATGAGTGGAATAATTGGATGATGGGGTTCCGGATGGAATTTCGTTGTTGGTGGGCTTCCCCGGAGATTAAATTCCAAAATCCATCTAACATGCCATCCAGCACATCAACTTTCTCCGGAGCTCCCTTTTGGAAACCAAGTAGCTCCGGAATGTGCTCATAGGGAACCACTTGCTAAATTCCCTCCAAACGGAATGATAAACTTGGCACCCCCTCATCAAGAATGGGCGCCATAGTCATCAAAATTTCCAAGGAAAACTCCTTGTGGGTGTTTGCTGACACCCCATTGGAGAATTGCACCCATCCAAGGTGCCCCAACATATAATATATGTCTGTGCCAAAACCCAATGAGTTGAGAGCTTGATTGTCGAAATCGACATTTGCCACAAGCCTCTTCTCAAGGCGAGAGAGTTTCTTTTCCTCCTCCTCCGACAAGATGATGAAGCCATATGTGGAGTACCGCGAAGTTTATGGAGGTGGAGCAGATGAACAGGTCGATTGACGAGGTGGGATGGGCGGCTCCTCCGTACACCCTTGAGGTTTGGTAAACCTCATGGACGAGCTCCTTGTTGCCCTCATGCCACCGAGAAGGAGAGTGTTGTTCCTCCTCGGTGGTGCCGTGTCCTCCTCCATGCTCAGAGGAGACTCGGAAATCGAGTGCCTCCTCAAAGACGTCGTCGAAGATGGCTTGGATGACGACGACCCTTTCTTCTTGGTGAAGAGACTTGTGGTTTTCTTCCTCATGATTGCAGCACTCTTCTCTCTAATAAAATTCCGAGTTTTAACCGGTAACTAGGCATTTCAAGAATTACTTCGGGATGACGACTTCGAGTGGATTAAGGGTGTGAATTGTTTGAGCAATCAAGCTTGGGAAGGATGGCTAAGTCTACGGTGGTTCTGGGCATAAAAACTTGAGCACACAAATAGAGGAAGGAGAGAGCTACTTGCCTGCAGAAGACGGGCACCAGGGGGTGCTATTTATAGGGCAGGCTGGCCAGCCTGGGCCGACCGGCCTGGGGTGGTTCTGCCCCCTGGCTCGGTTCTTTCTCCCAGCACGATCATCTCCCCTTTGTGACTTTTGTTCCTGCGTGCTCCACTAGTTGCACTGCCCAAACGCTCTCGTCCACTCCTTTGCTTGCATTATTGGTCCTTCCACTTGATGCCTTTGCTTTGAGTCATGTCCATGCTCCCTTGCTCCACTTGCTTCACATGCCACCATGAATTTCATGCAAAGCAATGCTTGCTGCCCCCCATGCTTGTACTTTGCATGTGGTCTTGATAAAAGTTGTTGAGAGGGCATCCAATGATGCATCATGGTGCATGCATGATTAACTTAACTAGATTGCCTCCCTCTAAGCATGTCTTAAGGCTAAGCACTCCTCTAATTTCGAAAATGAAAAATAATTTCAGATCTATGGAAGAGCTCAAACATAAATTTAGAGAAGTTTTTAAACCATTAAAAACAAATGTAAGTCAGAAATATTTTCCGACTACATTTATATCGGTCTCACCAGTATTGCTTGCCTTCATTGGTTGAGAGCAAACTTTCCCAGCTTGATCATGGGGGCATAGGTTTAGGTTCTAATTTTGGCTAAATGAGAGAGATTTTGAATGGAATAAAATTAAATGAGGCTTAGAAAAATTCTAATCTTAGAGAAACCAAGGATATAGATTTTTAAACCAACCAAAAGTTTAGTTTCTAGGTTCACGCGAGTCCTTCCACGTGCTGAAAATTAAATAACATCTAGGTACAAGTCGTGGCTCTACTCGTGTGTTTTTAGCATGAAAAACAAGTCAACCACAACATCATAAAGAGGATGAATGGTTGAGTTAGGTTCTGAATTTATTTGGTTGTGGTTTCTCGAAAAGAAACAAACAAACACATAGGAGGGTTCATGTAAAGGGTTTATGATCAAGCAAAATATTCAACCAAGAATTATGTCTCTAATATTGTTCAAACACTTCTAAGTATAATGTCTTTGCGTAGTAAAATTCAAAATTAAATTATTTAAAAAGACTCGAAAAACCTGGAATCGGGTTGTCCTCCCGGTAGCTTATTCTTGACTCGACGAAACGGGTTGCCTCCCACCTAGCGCTTCGTTTATAGTTTATGGCTAGACTTCTTCACTTGATTACTTCAGATCAACGCTCTTTGTGGGTGTTGCAATCTTGGGTACCCACTTCCGCACCATCTTGGGCACGGGCTTATTCTCCAGCTTAGTCATCTTTTTGGTCTTCACAGGCGGCTTTTGTTCATTTGTTTTGACGGATGCAACATCTTCCTTAATTTTCTTCACATCCTTCTTCTTCGGCTCTTCCTTCTTCTTCAGCCCTTCCTTCTTCATTGGTTCTTCCTTAACAACATGACTATGAGGTGGAATATATTTAACTTCAATCATATTGCAACTTCGAGGCGTGGTCAAAACTTGAAGGAAATTTTCTCGCCATTAATGTCAAAGTTGATCTCGCCCTTGCCAACATCAATAGTAGCTCCCACGGTCTTGAGGAACGGCCTCCCAAGGATGAGTGGTGGCTTCTCCCTCTCTCCCATCTCGAGTACCACGAAGTCGACGGGGATGAAATGATGTCCAACCTTCACGGGCACATCTTCGTCGATGCCCAAGGGATAGCGAATGGAGTTATCGCCCAACTCCAAACACATACTCGTAGGCTCCAACGGTAGGCGTAGCTTCTCGAACACATCCCTTGGCATGAAGCTCACACTAGCTCCAAGGTCGCATAACGCCTTCTTGAACTTGAGTTGTGGTATCTTCGTGTCTTCTTTCGGCATCTCAAACTTGGGCTCTTCAGTGACGATCTTCGTAACTTCCTCCTTAGCAAATTCCTCTGCCTCGGCGGATGGTTTAGGCTTCCTTGCTCCCACGGAACGTTCCGGATCTTCGGTCTCCTTTCCCGAACGTGTTTGAATCGCCTTCGCCGTTTCGGGACCTTTAGGTTGTCCCGGAAGCTTCCCTTCATTAGTAGTGAGGCGCCCGGCAAGTTGTCCCACTTGCGTCTCGAGCATCTTCATCATGTTGAGCATTTGATGGTTGGAGCTTCCGACCTCTGTCACCTTGCTATCAATGTTCTCCAACACCTTGTCTATGGCTTTGAACTTGGTGACGGTATCCTTGTTGATCTTAGCTTGCTCGTCCATGAAGTCCTTCAATTGTATACGAAGCGGAACTGAATTCAGAATGGATGAGCTTGCATTAAATTGAGGTCTACCTTGCCCGTAGCGGAAATTCGGCAAATCTCCCTTCCTCATGTAGTCGAGCACCTTGGCTTCCTCCGGACAATCCTTGTGTACATGGCCATATTCTCTGCACTCTTCACATGTGGATCTTGCTTCGGCAGCCTTTAAGTCTTGAGCCTCTTTCTTTTCTATCTCCATATTCTCCAACCTCCGCATGAGTCAATCGATCTTGCCTTCAAGAATGTCTTCTTTCTCCATTTGCAAGACTCCTTTGACGTTCCCTGTGGATTGAACCGGAAGTAAGCGTCCGGATGACGCCCACGTGTCATTGTCCACGACCTTCTTGAATAGAGTGAAAGCTTGAGTCGGCGTAAGCTCGATGATTGATCCTCCCACTGATGCATCAATGATCGTCCTTGACACCATTGTGAGTCCTTGGTAGACCTTTTGCACGAGGTCCTCCTTCGAGAACTTGTGATGTGGAACCACCTGAGTGTACTCATTGAAGCGCTCGAATACCTTCGAGATAGCCTCTGTAGGATATTGAGCAAAAGTAGCAATCTTATTACGCAAGCTTTGTGTTTTACCCGGTGAGTAGTATTCCTTCATGAAGGCCCTCATCAAAGCATTCCAATTTTGCACCGTCTCCACCGGTTGAGAGTGGAACCATTGCAAAGCCTTCCCGAGTAGCGAGAACGAAAAGATCCTTGCCCTCATTTGATCTTAAGTCACCCCGTACATGTTGAATGTTTGACATGGTTGAATGAACGCTTGGAAGTGAAGGTTGAGATCTTCTTTACCGGTGAAGGGTGAATGTTGCACCATGTGGATTGTTGAGGTCTTGATCTCGAACGGCCTTCTGATCTCTACGAGGTTCAAGATTGCTAGGTCGACGATGTCCGGGGTGCATAGCTCCCCGATCTTGCGTTCTTGCGGCGGTTGTTCACCCATCGGTGGAAGTCGATTCTCCCGAGGACTTTGAGGTGGTGAATTCTTTGGAGATTCCAACGATCCTTCGCCTTCTGACTTTGAATCTACAAAATCCAGCTTTTTAGCTTGATGTGCTTCGCGTCTCCTTAGCTTGTAAAGTTTTTCGGGATCATCCACAAAATTATCGGGTTTGTTGGAGTGGTAGCCGTCTATCTCCTGTTAGGGTTAGCGATAAACAAAATATACAAAAACGAAAAAGTAAAAAAACAAATCTAAGAAAACTAGGGTTGGACAAACTAGATTAGATTGATTTTGAGGATGATCAAAAGTTAGTAGATGCAAAAAGAAAAAATAAAAGAAAACTGAAAATTACACAAAAAAGCAATAAAAGATCGAATCTTGATCACTTGTTCCCCGGTAACGGCGCCAGAAAAAGGGGCTTGTTGACGGTGTATATTCGTGTTAAAGTTGAACTAGACTTGCAAGCAGACAAGTCTCCCGTCATAGTTAAGGGACCCTTCTTCCCTCAAGTGGTGAACCCAAGGTATCGAATCCGTGGAACAAATGTGTGATGCAAGAGTTGAACTAGTAATGCCGAGAAACTTCAATCTTCGAGAGGTGAAACCTAATGCATCTAGTCAAAGAACATCAAAAACGAATCTAATCTACTAAAGACCGGAGGTAGCAAGAGATAGAGGGGGATAGATAAACCGATCTAGAGAGATCGGATCAAGCCTTTTGTTGAAGTTCCGAGCAAAAGAAGAAATAGCAAGTTCAATCTCATTAGAAGCCTCTTTAAACCATGGTTTCCCGTCTGACTCTGAAAACACCCGCTTTTTGGAGCCACCGTTCTGTCACAACGCACCCCTATTCGTGAGGGTTAGTCTAGGGTGAGTCCAAGGACAAGTTGAAATCTTTCGAAAGGTCAGGCATGCACCTCTAGCCACCACGGCTACAAGAACACCCTATGTGATCTATCTCGAGAATAGATCTAAGATAAGAAAAGCTGATCGAAAAGAAAGATGTCGGAGAAACACTTGATCACTAAAAATCAGATTGCAACTTGATACATCAACTAGTACATGATACATGAATCAAGATCACCACCGGGATCCTACCTCGATCTTGCTTCTAGCTCCGGGAACTCCGACATGGTCTTCCTTGCAAGGTTCCCACATCGGCTAGGGAGACCCTAGTCAACTAGCTCGACCCTCTCCTCTCTGAGATGGCGTCCCTCTCTTCTCTGCTCCTCGGCGGTCGGTGGCGAATGGATTGATGCGTGGCTCTTGGCCTCGGGGCTATAAATAGCCCGAATGGAGGCTAGATCAAAGGGGGCTGACTGGGCCGAAAAATGGGCTGGGTCGGCCGGCCTGGGCCGACCGGCCTGGGCCCACTTAGGCCCAGCCAGTTGCCTCCTTCGCGTGGTGTCGTTTTCTGAGTCTTCTAGATCCTTCCCCCTTCTGCATGTGGGCCCTTGTCATCAGTTTCTCTCTGAGTTGGACGAAGCTCCTTGTCTCGCAAGATTCGGCACTTTTCTGGCCAGGTCCTCGGAGTTTGTCATCGTCTCGGGTTAGGTCCCTGGGCTTTTTGGAGTCATGTTTGCTTCATTGCATGACTTGTACCGGGCTTCAAGGTCTTGTCAGAAGGTGCTTAATGAACTTATCCCGGAAGTCTTGCTTTCAACGCTAAAACCTTGCATAAACACTAAACTCCAAAACCGACATGCACGAATGAACTTGGTATACCAAGGGGGTTAGTACCAACGAATAAGGTATAAAACTCATGCCAACACCGAAGGTAAACTCATGGCTAGGTTGACAGAATTTCACCGTCAACAGCAACCAAAGATTTTACAGGCAACAACAAAAATATGGAGATTGATCCAAATATAATTTCTAGGGTTAGAGGAGGGGATGAATTCAAGCAAGCAAAGGAGACAAGCGATTTTTTTACCGAAGTTCAACTTCACCAAGAAGGCTACGTCTCCGTTGAGGTTCCCACAAAGGGAGGGCTTTCACGAAGAGCCACTTGCATCACCCAATTCATTACAAAGGTAAACTGGTGCTCACTAAGAAATTCCACAAAGGAGGGGTAATACAAATGTTCCCGGGTGCTCCACAAGGAGAGGGCACTAAACGGGCGATGCCTAACCATCTAGAAGCAATCTTCAAGAGTAACAAACGTGAATCGATCAACCAAAACCTCCGCAAGTGCTTCTTGAGATGAACAAGTGAAGAATTCTCACAAGGGGGCTTAATCTCACACCTCAAGTGTTCTCACACCGAAACCCTAGGAGGAATCCTTGATTGGAGTGCTTGGTAAGGAGTTGGGAGAGAGGTTTGAAGCTTGGGAGGTGTCTCTAATGGAAGGGAGGGCGGAACCCTAAAGAGGAGGAACAAAGGGTATTTATACCCGAGCTCCCCGAGCTAGCCGTTATGAGCTGCCTGCGGCCTGGCCGGGTCACCCGGCACGGGTGGCCGGGTCACTCGGCAAGTTCAAGTACCATCCCGGGTCGCCCGGCCACTTGTGCTGGTTGACCCGGTAAGGCTGGAAGAGCTAGGTTAAGCTACTAAAAGGCTGATTTTGGTTTTTCTGAAGATTTTTCTAGGTTTTTCACTCTTAGAAAAGATGAGAGAAGATTAAGAGTAGAACTTGTAGTGAACCTCGACCAACCGACCGACCACATCCCTCTTTATAGTTCAGTGTTTCCTAAACTCAAATTCACACTAAAAATTAAAATTAAATCGCCAATTGAGCTTCAACACCATTCATAAGAAAACGAGGGCCTTCCTTTGAGTATTTACATTTATTTAATCTTTTAAGCCTGCACACATCTCATTGGAAGCATTAATCCTCCCAAATTGCATTGTCATTATCACCGAAATAATTACGAGCCTAGATGCACTTTCAGGACCTCAACTCAGAGGTGCTGCTCCGGAACCGGCGTTGTTTGCGCCGCCGATGGCTAGGATCCGGCACGGGCAGCCGTGTGGCATCAGAGTCCAGAAGCGTCAGTGGCGGATTCCGGGGAGGGAACCAGCGACGTTGGGGCGAAGCCCGGGGAGCAGCGGCGCTGGGGTGGATTCCAGGGGTCAACGACGATCGCCGGGAGCAGGGATTGGTTGGGGTTGCACCCTACCGTTCAAGGCCATCTTCTTCTGCTCGGCATGAAGCATAGTAGCTGGCGCTGGGAGACGAGCTTTCCCGGCCCGGGCCACACACGAGGCATCCAAGCACGCCGTCATCGTCAACTCCGGCGGCGCGCGCTACGCGAGCCGCACTTGAACGGCGGTCGTCGTTGGCTCCGGCGTGCCGGTGCCGGACTGGAGGCACAGGTAGTTGCACGAGGGCGGATCGACACCCTGGAGCCGAGGCCCATTCATCACTGCCTCTACCGCCCGTCAGCAGGCGGCGCCAGCACGTCCCCGCCGGGACATCGCTTCCCCGTGCACAGGGAGAAGCTCGGGGATCCTGCGGGTGGCAGAAGCTCGCCATCTCGCAGAGAGGAGACCGAGGGGTAGGGGCATCGGTGAGAACTGAGAAGGCGAGTAGAATGTGGATGAGGAATGGAAGGAGAGGGGTAAAACATGTTGACGCAAAAATAGGATGTGGTTGACGGTGTATTTTGGTACACCAAACATGTTCATTACACTTTGGTTTGGGATTGATTATGTAACTACCCCGCCACTAGGCACACTAATGATATAACAAGTTCATCTTTGTATGTGCATTTGGAAGTGTTATGTTTTTGCAGGAAAACGTGGACAAAAAGGACGGAGTCACAACAAGTTCAAAGGAGTAAATAAGGAGTCCCGTTCGTGTTCAAGTGCATGATGAGATCACTCCCAAAGGTGGCGAGGACCAAAGTGTTACAAAGGAACATTCCCGAGGATTGAAGCGTAAAAGACCAAACTTCATGCGAGAAGACCCTCTTTCTTGGACGCGAAGATGATGTCGTCAAATTGATGCAATTAGAGGGGGCAAAGTGCAAAATGTCAAGAGGACCCACAGGAGCGAAGGGCAACCGAACTGGGCCAGGCTGGGATGGGTCTGGGTCGGTCGGCACAGGCCGACCGGCCTGGCTTATTCCCGTGTCGGTTTGCACCCCCCGTTTCTTGAGCGTGAAGATGATGCAACCCTAAATTCGTGGAGGCGCCACCATTCGCAGAGAGAGAGGGTGTGACAACCCACCCAGGAAAATATCGTACTATTGCCTAAACCAATCCACTTTGGTCATTAAGCAATAATAAAGTATCATCCTATTATTAGTCGCTGGGTTAACGCCTGGTAAATCACTTGCATAGCAACAAGGATCGACATATATGCATTAAAACTCACGCGAAGGCGAGTCCAGAGATACAACATACTTAACAATAGAAATTCACCACGAAGGGTTTAATTATTACAAACCAAAGTTGTTGACATGACAACGTAGTTCAGAGTTTTTAAAACAGCGGAATTAAGCTAAGAGGAAAGCGAGAACACCACGGGAGCCAACCATGATGCCTTCATTCGTTGTCTTCCACCCACTTCAGCTCCCAGCCAGGCGGGATCTCCCCGGGCCACACATCACCAAAGGCATTACCTGGAGCAACAGATTATAGCAAGGCTGAGTATACTAATACTCAACAAGACTTACCCGTCGGTGATAACTACTTCACCAACTCTAGACATGATAAGCTTTTTGGCCACTAGGTTAGTTTTCTTTTGCTGAAAAGTAACAAAAAGTATGTCCTTACTTTCAAGATTTTAGCACAAGTTCTAGTGGGTTTATACTTTTCTAAATTAGCCATCTAGTACAAACAAGGTTGTACAATACAATTAATCAAGCATAAAATTTATCAACTTCCACCATTAGGGATCTCATGGCTAGTGGAGTAAGTAGTCTCAGATAACGGTGAGAGGCCGACAATTGATTTATTTAAACCTTGCAAGGTAGACCTAAACACACGGTGGGATGCCCCCGTGAGGACAACCACCAAACGGTTCCCAAAAATCCTCAGGTCGGGATAAAAGGCCACAGTCTTTGGTGCTGGATATCTGGACTACCCCGCGAGGCAACCAGACTCACACGTGCACCACCGGTAGCTAGCCGTGAGACGCATCCCAAGAGTAGTGATAGTTAAATCCCTAACCATCTCATTAAGGTACTGGGCTTAACGATCCCATTCCCGACAAGTGCTTAGAACGTTCAAACACTTATCCCACGATAGCCATTGGACCGGAGCCCACATCCCATTCTCTTACCACATGAGCAATCCATTTAAGGGGATCTTGTGATTCCAACACAAGAACCTAATCTCGTGAGTGACAATCATCACTCGACTTGTAACAGTCCTATAGCATGGCAGCTATCGACCTATCATACTAGTAAGGACTCAGGTACCTAGGGATCATGCATCTAGGGTTCCATACAATTCCTGAACTTAAATGCTCAAGCATCCATAGATATTTGTATATTAAATTTGAAAAACTGGGTTAAATGCACCGGGGCTTGCCTTCGTCAGCAGTGTTAGCCTGGGCACCCTCGGTGTCTTTGAGTACTTCCACGTACTGCAGTGCAGCTTCCGCTTCTCCCTCCTCGGCTTCCGGCACGAGCGAGTAGTCATCGTCGGGAAGGTCTACACGGAATGCAATGCAGGGTTCAGGTGATGTGATAGATTATTTATCTTATCCAACTCTTGTTGGCCATATTCACCTTAACAAACATTTAATTACCAATTTCTTTTATGAAGGTTATTATTGATATGTGTTTTATTCTTTTAATTAAACACTTAATAAGGTTTCCTTTTATAATTTGTTATTTCATGTGAAGATTTAATACTTCACCTTTCACTAGCAAAGGTGCATACACAAGATAATTAATTACATTTAATTCTTTAAATAACAAGGGTCTATTCTTAGATCTTAACTAAGCTTGGCAAACATTTTACAAAAGGGATATAAACAATAAAAAGGGCATTTTCCTATTTAACAAAACATTAAACCTATAAAGGCCTCCAAAGCTTTTATTAAACAATAAAACACTAAAATTCAGTGGGGGTTTTCTTAAGCACCAAAACACTTATACTAAGCCACTGAACACACATGCATGCTTTGAAAGGCAAGAAAATTAATTATACCAATAAATACAGAAGGTTAACACATAAACAAGATAAAAGCATATAAAAAATAAATAAGCAACCAGTTGCTCCAAACTTCCTCACACATGCTCTCTGGTCCTAAACCATCCTAGAAAAGCAGCAAGCACACCTAGAACTACTACTGATCTTGCATTAATCAATTACAAAGGAAAACATGCATATATTAAGAATAAATACTTCTGTCATTCAAAAATTGTGATTAATGCACCATAGGTGCAACTTGGCATAACAGGACCACATGTAGAAGTTGGGCACAAAAACATAATTATTTTTATCTACAAAAATCATCTAGACAGATTCTGCATAAAAGGAAAACAATTCATATAAAAAGATTTACATCACAACTTTGTGCAATTTTTGGTACAAGAGCTAGTCATAACATAACACACAACATATCAAAAAATAAGATACAGAGGACCTATGGATTTTGAGATATCACAGATCTAGGTTTTTCACATTTCTATTTTTCATGCCAAAAATATTAGGAAAGGGCCTAAGTGAGTATAACAAAAGTTGCAGTGCTCCTCACCAGGAATCTAGCAAAATTGAGTTAGAAATTTTCCGAATTTTCTACGATTTTCTAGAGGTTTAACATGATTCAGCAATTTGCATTCACTATTGAAGATGCATTTAACACCGAGGACCCTACAAAGATCTAAAGTATTACAACCATACCCCGGTTTGTAGTAAACACCTTAGAAAGAGGTGGAGGCTTGCAATGTGGCCCTTGGCCATGAGGGCGGCGCGGCTCGGCCAATTCCGGCGAGGCCGGCGGCGCTCCTAGCCGTGCAGGGGCGCGGGGAGGAGGGTGAGCTCACCTAGGGCTCGTGGGCACTCGGAGTTTGGGCGGAAAGGCACCCGATGGTGGCGCACGGCGATGGCTGGCGGCGACGGCCGCGGTGTGCTGTGGCTCCGGCGAGGGGGCGCAATGCCGAGAAAACAAGCGATGGCGCACACCTCTAGGGGTCCTAGAGGATGCGTTGGAGGCGCGAGTTTGCGACGGGGACGGCCGGAGGAGGTGGCGCTCCGGCAGCGGCGCGGGTGGCGTGGTGGGCGGTGGTGTCGGCGCGAGGAGGGGCAAGGCGCTCGGTTTTTATAGGCGAGACCTCCCGGTGATGTTGCGGTGACGGCGAAGATTCCGCCGTAGTATGGTGACCTCAGCCAGCGCGCGTACGGCAGGATGCCGCCGACGGACCGGCGGTCCGCGGCGAGCTCCGTGCCGGTACGGCGCGCGCGCGACAAGCGAGGGCCCGGGAGGATTCCAAGGAGCCTCGGGGTGCGGCGCATGGGGAAGGGGCATGCCTCGGCCGGCGGGTGGTCTTGGGCGGCACGTGGTGCGGACGCCGAGGCCGGTCGGCTTGCGGGCGCGGCGTGGCGGCGCCCTGGCCTGGACATGTTGCTGGCTCCCTGTTTGAGTGCGTTTTTCACCAAAAATTTGTACTGAAGTGCATCAAGTGATGAATAAGAAAGTTATAGATCTAGCTATCCTCTACAACTTTCACAAGGCTATATAGTATTTTTCTCAGTAGATTTTGCTGGAGTGGCTTGCCAACTTTGAATGCCACTCAGTTTCAGTGAACAGGAGGTACTGCCAATTGACCAAGTTTTTCACCTTTTTCCCTTCAAAATTTGAAATTCCAATCTACATGAAAGTTGTGTCCCTCAACAAGCTGGACAACTTTCATAAAGGTAGATTTTTAAGTGTTTAGGTGAAATTTGGAGAACACGACACAAGTTCCAGAAGACATTCAGGGTCACTAGGGTTTAGGTGGCGTTTGACCAAGACTTTAACCAAGGGTTGACCACACATGTGTGTCATCTTGGTCAATGGGGTCATTAGGGTTGTTTGGTGAGGTTTTCGAGGTGAAGACCCAGGTTGACCGTGATTTGACCACTGTCAGCAGAGTTGACTGACAATAAGGGTTAAACAAAAACCTGGGGCGTCACAGCCTACCTGTCGGTGTTTTAGAGCAGAAACCTACCAAGGGGAGTACCCGAGGTTGATGAATGTGGCCTCGCCGAGATCGGTAACTCGAAGGAAGAGACACATGGCACACAATTTAGACAGGTTCGGGCCGCGAGGTGCGTAATACCCTACGTCCTGTATGCTGCGTAGCTCTGTGTTGATTGGGTGTGTTCACAAGATGATGCGTATATCAGAGAGAGGGGTCCCTACCTCGCCTTATATAGCCCAGGAGGTAGGGTTACAAGTCAGTTTGAGGAGAGAGTACTAGTCGGCTACGTCTAGGAGTTCTCTACATAGTACATGACAAGTATAGCTTCCTATCCGAGTACTTCTCCACCTTAGTCCTTGCGCCCCATGCCATCAGGTGTCGTGTGACCCAAGTCGAGTAGTCCCAGGGGCCCACCAAGTAGTCGGTCCTGGTACCCACAGAGGTAGCGGGCCCAGGGAGGTCCATACGACAAGCCCCCCAATACTTTGTAGTCGAGCAAGATAGTTTCGAGTAGTCTTGATGGCCTTGATGAGTAGTCCTCAGGCATCCCCGAGTACTACAAGCCAAAAGTCCTCAAGAATACTTGAAGCATCCTGAGGCTGGAAGGTACTCTAGTTGATCTGTGAGTAGTCTTGAAGTCTTCTCGAGTAGTTCCCAAGCGTCCTCGAGTTCTTCTCTTGAAGGTCTTCCATAGTACTCGCTCTGTCTTGAAGAAGAAACCATATGGAAAGCCCTGAGCCTTAGGTTGAATCGCATATTCAAGCTGAGGGTCAATCTGAAGTTCTGCCAAGATTATCTTGTAAAACCGGAGAAAAAATCGAAGGACACATGGCACGGAGCCCCCGAGCCTTGAGTCGAGTACTTCCTCTCAAATTGAAGGGTCATCTTGATTGTAGAATGTGTCTTGAGTTGCTCTTGTACCTTGTCGCCACCCAGAAATCTAGCAGATGTAGTCGAGCCCCCGAGATGGAGTGCATCAACTACTGGAAGACGAAGAGTCAGGCGCCGCCATTGAGTCAGCTGCCGATACTTATCCATCTGGCCGTTGCACAGCCGCCGGTTACGTTATAAATAGAGGTTGAAACCCTTGGGGTTTTCCATTCCCCACAGCCGCAGCCACTGGAGTAGATCTAGCCAAGAGTCCAGCCACTCGTGCCACTGCTGCCGCGCCGTAATCTGCAGATCCACGCGCACTGCCATTGCTCGCCACCAGTAAAGCGCCAGAGCGGATGCGAGTGAAGATTCGGTGCACTTGGAGGATGAAGTCTTCTCCGTCCAAGGGCGCGAAGGCTGGAGCCGGTGCCGGGAAGAAGAGATCCTGCAGCGAGGCAAAAGGATTTGCCCGGGATTTATCGTCGCCAACATCTCCCCCACGCCCCAATACGAACAAGGAGTGGAAGAAATCCAAGGCGAAGACTGAAGATTTGTTGGCGCTGGTAAACAGCGCGTTCCTCCGGGAGAAGGAGATGGACATGTGGCGCGCCGCCGCGGGCGACCTGTACCCGATGGAGAAAAACCCCGACGAGGTCCCCATGTTCGCCCGGTTCGTGGAGCGCGGACTAGCACTCCCGGCGAGTGACTTCTTCAAGGGTCTCCTCAAGTACTACGGTATCGAGTACTTGAACTTGAACCCTAATGGAATTTTTCATGTCTCCGTCTTCGTCCACTTCTACGAAGCCTTCATGGGGATCAAACCCAACTCAATATTGTTTCGGAAATTCTTCCGTGTGAAGCGCAGCCGAGCGCCAATGACCCGCGAGTAGTCGGAGGAGCCGGCATTCAGATACATGAAGACGCCGTCGACCAGTACTTGTCGTACAAGCTCATCGACTCGAACCAAGACTGGAAGGCTAAATGGTTTTACGTCACGAACCACCACCCGGAGCTGCCGAAGCCCAGCGGGAAGCAGCCGAAGCATCGGGCGTGGTGGAACACCGAGCCGACAATGTAGGAGGATATCCAACTACCTGAGCTGTTGCAGAAGATTAAGGCTTTGAGAGAAGCCGGGCTGAGGGCTGAACACGTGGCCTTCTGCTTCATGAAGAGGAGATTGCAGCCGTTGATGGCACGTGACACCCTCGGGTACCAGTACACCGGTGATGAGGACGCGTCGAGGATGCCCGACAACGAAGTCGACGATGAAGACATTGTCAAGAGGCTGGGCAGGATATTCAAGGATATGCCACCGTACACACCTGCCCAGTCCCCGAGTACTCCGCAACTCGTCCACCGAACAAGGTTAGTAGCCGATGACCTCTGTCTCTGGGTACTGATTGGATTGAAGTAGTCGCACTAACCCACGTTGTTTGCTGCAGGATGACATAGCGAAGTTTGTCTCCGACCAAACTCCCCCTCCTCGACTTGTAGATATTCCGGAGGAGGGCAAGGGCAAGGCCAAAGAACGCCGTGAAGTCGGCGAAGGTGATGATACCGTCACCATTGAAGATACGTCCGATGAGGAGGACGGGGAAACGCTGCAGGAGCGATTTCAGCTGCGGTCTAGGTTCAACCGACCTGGGCTGCCCAATGTCCCCCTTATCGAGGATCCACCGACTAGCCTGGAGGCTAGTCTCCCTACGCCGTTGAGGAAGCCGCGCAATGTGGCGCGCAAACGTGTCGCCAAGAAGTTGAAGGTGATAGAGATGACGTCCCAAGAGGTAAGTTCCTCGAGTAGAGTGGTCGAGTATTTGTCTTGAAGTATTGTATGCTGACAATTTGAAATCTGAGTTGTCGCAGGAGATTCCATCATCCGACCCCATTGATCTAGTGGAAGGAGATGACTGGGACATGGTGGGCGAGCCGACTGAAAGAAGCCGCAATCCAGCCCCCACCGTAGAAGAGCTTGTGTCACAGATGACACAGCAGACGACTAGAGTTGTCGAGCCGCAGGTGCCGGCCATGGAGAGCAGGCCAGAGCCGAGCGCGACTACTAGGGACGAAGAACCAGTAGCAACTCAGGTTAAAGAAGAGGCGCCCGCGGAAGCTGGGCTTGTCGACATTGCCAGCATACTTGGCGCTCCGACCGTGGCTGTTGTCCGGTCGAGCTTGTGAGTGAAGTCCATCCTTGAGTAGTACATGGAATTGAGTAGTCGTGCTTGGCTAACCACTCTGTGTGTGCTGTGCTGGAAATCGACTGATCTGTCCTGGGAAGGTGATGAACCCAGCGCGGCAACAACTGAAGAAAATGTGACGCTCACTGTCGAGGAGTCCGATCCCCTTCCCCAGGCCGAAACCGTGGCGCCGGGCGCAGAAGCAACACCACCGGAAGCCACCGTAGTAGAAGGTAAGTAGGCCATGAAGGTGTCGTCCGCCCCCGTAGTAGTCATAGCCCCCGGCATGCGATATCGTTTGGCTTGTGTTTGACGGGGGCACAAGTCGAGGGGACGGCAATCCCCGAAGCCGTGCTGGTAGAAGGCGTCGTGCCTAAAGCCGAGGTGATCGCAGGATCAGCATCCGAGCCGACAGAGACACCAGCCCCCAAGATCACAGAAGAAGTGCATGACGATGCACTGCCGGAGACGAGCATGGACGTGGTCATCCGGTCGCCTGAGATCCAAGACGCGGAGCTGATTCATTCAGTGCCGATGTCAGAGGCAGCAGCGGCTAGTCGTGGTGGGCTCGAACTTCTAGCAGATGACCTCATCAACCCGTCGATGGTGGCCCGCAACTTGGAATCGATGCGCCGGACGGAGCAATGGATGATGGTACGTGACGGTACCCTTGAGTAGTCGAGTTCCGCTAGAATTGAGTACCCAAGTAATAATTGTTGCATTGTACAGGATGTCGTGGAGAGATCCCGACAAAAATCCGATATGCTCCAGGGGTATGGCGATACAGTGCTCCGGGCGGAATCGTTGGAGAAGGAACTCAACAAGGCCAGTGTTGACGGTAAAAATCCGTCAACCTAGCCATGAGTTTACCTTCGGTGTTGGCATGAGTTTTATACCTTATCCATTGGTACTAACCCCCGTGGTATAACAAGTTCACGTGTGCATGTTGGTTTTGGAGTTTAATGTTTATGCAGGGTTTTAGTGTTGAATGCAAGACTTTCGGGATAATTTCATCAAGCACCTCATGACAAGACTTTGAAGCCCCGTACAACTCATGCAATGAAGTAAACTTAACTCCAAGAAGCCAGGGACTTGATCCCAGAAGACGACAGACTCCGAGGACCTGACCAGAAAAGTGCTGAATCTTGCAAGACAAGGAGTTGTGTCCAATTCGGAGAGAAACTGACGACATGGACCTACATGCGAAGGGGGAAACATCCGGGAAGCAAGGGAACCGACGTAGAGCAAAGGAGGCCTCGGGGCCGGGCCCGGACGGGCCCGAGCCGGCCGGCCCGGGCCTGGTCGGCCCCGAGGGCCCATCCGGGGCCCATTTGCCCCCTCCTTTGCCCTAGCCGCCAATCGGGCTATTGATAGCCCCCCGACCGAGAGCCACGCATCATAGAATTCGTCATCGCCCGCCGAGGAGCGAGAGAAGAGAGGGACACCATCTCGGAGAGGAGAGGGTCGAGCTAGTTGACTAGGGTTTCCCTAGCCGACGTGGGAACCTTGCACGGAAGACCACGTCGGAGTTCCCGGAGCTAGAAGCAAGATCAAGGAAGGATCCTGGTGGTGATCTTGTGTATGTATCATTGTTATAGTTGAATTATCAAGTTGAATCTTTTCCTAGCGATCAAGTGTTTCCTCGAAGATTTCGTTTTTCGATCGGTTTGCTTATTCCAATTCTATTCTCGAGATAGATTACATAGGGTGTTCTTGTAGCCGCGGTGGCTAGAGGTACACGCCGGATCTTCCGAAAGAATCTCGACTTGTCTTTTGACTCGCCCTAAGCTCCCCGCATGAGTAGGGATACATTGTGACGAACGGGGGTTCCAAAAGGCGGATGTTTTCGGATTTGGATGGCGGATGTTTTCGGATTTGGATGGGAAACCACGATTTAAAGACGCTTCTTATAAGATTCGATTTGCTACTTCTTCTCTTGCTTGGAACTTCAACAAAAGGCTTACCCCGATCCCTCTAGATCGGTTTATCTACCCAATCTTACTTTGTTTTCTCCGGTCTTTAGTAGATTAGATTCGTTTCATGTCTTTTACTTAGATGCATTAGGGTTTTATCGAAGATTGAAGTTACTTGGCTTTATTAGATTAAGTTTTGCGTCACACATTTGTTCCACGGATTCGATACCTTGGGTTCACCACTCGAGGGAAGAAGGGTCCCTTTACTACGACGGGAGACTTGCACGCTTGCAAGTCACAAACGAACTTTGATATAATTATTAACCGTCAACAAGCCCCTTTTTCTGGTGCCGTTGCCGGGGAACAAGTGATCAAGATTTGATTTTTTATTGCCTTTTTGTAATTTTCAGTTTTCTTTTTGTTTTTCTTTTTGCATCTACTAAACTTTGATCATCCTCAAAATACATCTAATCTAGTTTGTCTAACCCTAGTTTTTATAGATTTGTTTTTACTTTCTAGTTTTTGCATATTTTGTTTATTGCTAACCCTAACAGGAGATGGACGGCTACCTCTCCAACAAACCCGATAATTTTGTGGATGATCCAGAAAAACTTTACATGCTAAGGAGACGTGAAGCACATCAAGCTAAAAAGCTGGATTTTGTAGATTCGAAGTCGGAAGACAAAGGATCGCAGGAATCTCTGAAGAATTCACCACCTCAAAGTCCTCGGGAGAATCGACTTCCACCGATGGGTGACCAACCACCGCAAGAACGCAAGATTGGGGAGCTATGCACCCAGACATCATCGACCTACCAATCTTGAACCTTGAGGAGATCGGAAGACCGTTCGAGATCAAGACCTCAACAATCCGCATGGTGCAACATTCACCCTTCACCGGTAAAGAGGATCCGAACCTTCACCTCCAAGCGTTCATTCAACTATGTCAGACTTTCAACATGGATGGGGTGACTCAAGACCAAATGAGGGCAAGGCTTTTTCTGTTTTCACTTCTCGGGAAGGCTTTGCAATGGTTCCACTCTCAACCGGCGGAGACGGTGCAAAATTGGAACACGTTGATGAAGGCTTTCATGAAGGAATACTACTCACCGGGTAAAACTCAAAGCTTGCGTAATAAGATTGCCACCTTTGTTCAATATCCTACGGAAACTATCTCGGAGGCATTCGAGCGCTTCAACGAGTACACTCGGGCGGTTCCACATCACAAGTTCCTGAAGGAAGACCTCGTGCAAAAGTTCTATCAAGGACTCACCATGGCGTCAAGGACGATCATCGATGCATCGGCGGGAGGATCCATCATCGAACTTACACCGACGGAAGCTTTCACGCTATTCAAGAAGGTCGCGGATAATGACACGTGGGCGTCATCGCGGCGCCTATATCCGGTTCAACCCACGGGGGAACGTCAAAGGAGTCTTGCAAGTGGAGAAGGAGAACATACTTGAAGGCAAGATCGACTCACTCATGAGGAGGTTGGAGAAGATGGAGATGGAAAAAAAAGAGGCTCAAGACTTGAAGGCCGCCGAAGCAAGGTCCACATGCGAAGAATGTGGAGAGTATGCCCATGTCCACAAAGATTGTTCGGGAGGAAGCCAAAGTGCTCGACTACATGAGGAAGGGAGAATTGCCGAACTTCCGCTACGGGCAAGGTAGGCCTCAATTTAATGCAAGCTCATCTATTCCTAACGCGGTTCCGCTTCGTATACAATTGAAGGAGTTCATGGATGAGCAAGCTAAGATCAACAAGGACACCTTCACCAAGTTCAAGACCATAGACAAGGTGTTGTAGAACATCGATAGCAAAGTGACGGAGGTCGGAAGTTCCAATCATCAAGTGCTCAACATGATGAAGATGCTCGAGACTCAAGTTGGACAACTTGCGGGGCGCCTCACTAATGATGAAGGGGAAGCTTCGGGACAACCCAAATGTCCCGAATCGGCGAAGGCCATTCAAACACGTTCGGGGAAGGAGACCGAAGATGCGAACGTTCCGCGGGAGCAAGGAAGCTTAAACCATCCACCGAGGTGGAAGGAGTTGCTAAAGAGAAGGTTACGGGGATCGTCACCGAGGAACCCGAATTTGAGATGCCGGAGGAAGACACGAGGATACCGCAACTCAAGCCACGCTTCTTCCGAGGTAAACTTGACAACCACTTTGAAAAGTTTGTGGAGGTTGTGCGTAGACTTAGCATCAACATGCCATTACTAGATGCCCTACAAGTACCTACATATTCTCGTTACTTTAAAGACATACTTGCAAATAAATATGAGATAGCAACACTCGGGGTAGATGCGAGGACCATGTGTGGTTCGAGGACCGGTGGATGGTCGCTTCCTTGTGTGATGAGTGATTGACAACGTTGTGTGGACCGATTCTTGGCTAAGTATTGCGGGTGCGGAGTTGCGTCTTGGCGGGTGTTGGTGCGGGTGAAGAACAAGCGCGAAAGGTCGTCGCCGGTGAGGCCTCTAGGTGTGGAGAAGACAAGTAGGCTTCGTTCGAGGGACCGGTGGCCGGCGGAGTCAAGTGCGGGCCGCATGGTGGCATGAACAGCAAGATGAAGTCGTGGACGGTTTCTTGGTTGAGCCTCAAAACCAAGGTCGAGCCAGGACTACGTGGGAGCCAAGTCATGAGTGGAGATTGGCGGAGGCTACACCGAGTTCGCGGGGTTTTCGGTGGTTCACCAGAAAACCACTGGGTTCCTTGGTTGATCCACAAAGCCAAGACCGAAGAACCGAAGACGGTCTTTGCGGCGGCACCGGACCGGTCTGACCGGTGGGTCTGACCGGTCTGACCGGTGGGGACCGGTCTGACCGGTGAGGAGCACCGGTCGGCGGGTGTGCGACGACGCAGTCCAGAATCTTCGAAGCGGAGGACACGCGTCGGGATCGCATGGCTTGCGTCGAGGCTAAGCAAGGTGCGGTCGCCGGGCATCCGTCCGATGGTGAAGACATCAAGAATTCCAAATCCGCCCTTGAGGGGCTTGTATCCCTAGTTAGTAGAGAAGGGTATTTTGGACATTCGGTTGCCTCCATAGAACCCAAGAGGTGAGAGGATGGCAGCCAACTCTTGGAACCCTAGCTCATTAGTTTTCCTATTTTCCACCTATTTTCTCTAGGTTTTCCTTAGGACTAGCAAGAGAGCTTCACGGAGAGATCTTGTAGAGAGGGATGGATGATCGGGCGGCTTGCTAGACCTTGTACGAACCTTTGTTTCATGTATAGATGATTCGGCGTGGTTCCTCAAGGTTTGGATGTATTTTCCCCGGTTGTTCTTGGTGGTGATTTTCGGAGCCCTCTCTTCGTGATTTCTTTGGGGTGTTTTCGGGGCTTTTCTCTTGGGGATTTGATGGGGGAAATTTGTGGGAACCCTTCGTGGTTCTTTGGGCTGTGATTCCCCTCCCAAATCCGTGAGTAAAAGTGCTCGATTTTGGGGTTTTCTTGAGTTCTTGGGTTGGAAGTGCTTTCGGCGGGATTTCTTCGATTCCTCCTTTTTGGACGAGATTTGGTGGGATTAAACTTGGCTATGGACTCCTCATGAGGTGTTCCTGATATCCCCAAAGTCTTGTTCAAGTCCGTGGAGCGATTCGGGAGATCGAGATTTGGATTTGGGGGAGTTGACCCGCGGGTCGTTGTTCATCCCGAGGCGCCGGAGCTACACGGTCGGCCGGTGCTCTTGACCGGTCTGACCGGTGCGAGCTCTTGTGGGTTTTTGCTCGGGTGAACGTCTTGGTGTGTTCGTTGTTGTCCCGTGGTGCTGCTGTTTCGAGTTTGGGTCCGTTTGGTGGTCGGTTGGCCTGTTTGGTGTCTTGGGGGCTTTCAGGCTGCCATCGGTCTGACCGGTGTGTCTCACCGGTCTGACCGGTGTAGAGCCACTTAGTGAAAGTTGCTCAGTTTCACCAGCAGGGACCGGTCTGACCGGTGGTGCTCACCGGTCTGACCGGTGTGAGTCTGTAGGCTCGAGGTTTGGTTTTTCCGCTGCGTTTCTCGGGTCGGAAGGTGGTGTGTTGGTTCCTAGGTCCAGTGGCACTCCAGTGGCTACGTGGGCTTGACCAACCTTGGTAGTGAGTCGGAGACGTGTGTTGGAAGCCGTGTTCATCTTGTTGGAGTTTCCATCTCCTTCGAGAAGAATTTTTATCGGCTCCCATTCACTCCCCCCCCTCTCTGGTTCGCCGTATCGGTCCTTCAAGTGGTATCAGAGCCGGTTCGGGTCTTTGTTGACTCTAACCAGTCTAAGATCCAAGGATGGCGTACCGAGAACGGGGGTTCGGGTCCTCCACACTTCGATGGCAAGAACTACCAAATGTGGAGCAAGCGGATGGGTGCTTTCCTCCGCGGAAAGGGTCGACTGCTTTGGGATGTCACGGTGGACACGGGCTATGTCCGGCCGATGGATTTCCTTGCTCCGGGGTTGAGGGACGGATTCGACGCCAACAATAAGGCGGTCGACTACTTGTTTCGTGCTTTGTGTCGGCCGAGTTTGATCGGGTGCACACCGAGCACTTGGCTTGTAGGATTTGGGCGGTGTTGAAGGAGGCTCATGTTGGAAACGCCCGAGGTTCGAGGGCACGGTTGTATGCGACCTACGGAGAGAGTACGAGAACTTCACTCATCTCCCCGGTGAGTCCATCGATGCCTTGTTTCGAGAGGTTCACGGTGGTGGTGAACAACATGAGGGCCAATGTGGACGTGCTCCCGTACGATGATCATGATAGAGCGGTCAAGCTCTTACACTCTTTGGATCGTACGATATGGGGCGGAAAGTTCGAGGCCATAGTCGAGTCGGAGAGGTATGATACGGCGACGGTGAACGAGCTGTTCTCGAAGCTCAAGTCGGCTCGGGTGGATAGGGGCATGACCGCCAAGCTCGAGGGACCGATCGATTCCCATAGTCTTGCCCTCGTTGGTGGTTCCAAAGGAAAGACTAACTCTAACCCGTCCACCAGGATGTTCTCGTTTTCCTCTTTGATGTCTATGCCAGATGAGGAGTTTGATGACCTTGGAGAGGACGAGCGGCGGCGTTGACGAGGCGGTTCGAGAGGCCGCACGAGAACCGCGTGAACATGAGGAGGAACACGAGGATTTGCTTCCGGTGCGGCAACCGGGACACTTCGTCGCCGATTGCCCGGAGAAGGCCGAGAACAAGGACAGCTACAAGCACAAGCCGAGGATGAACGATGGCAAGTACCGTTCGAGGCGCGACCACAAGAGCAAGCACAAGAACAAGTACAAGGACGAGCGACGATCGAGGAAGAAGGAGGGCCGAGGCAAGGCCCGAGCGATGGTTGGAGCGAGCGACGTCGACTCCAGTTCCGCGTACTCCACCTCGAGCTCGAGCAGCAGCGAAGACGAGGGAGATCGCCGCAAGAACAAGAAGTCGTCCAAGAACCTGAGCGGGTTGAGCTGCTTCGCGAGAGATGGCTTCGCACCATGGCGTTGAGCTCCGGTAGCAAGAAGAGCACACGGAGCGACTCGGACTGCGAGTCCGACGACGAGGTGCGTGATGAGCTTCCCTTCTTGCGCCGGGAGAATGAGAGGCTTGGCTCTTTGCTTGATAACCGTGATGACATGCTTAGAGAGGCCAAGAAAATGAGGAAAGAACTTAGGGCTTCACTCGAGGATGCTAGGACTAGAGTGGCCGAGCTAGAGACACGGGTGCTTGATAGCAAGCTTGAGATTGATTCGCTTAAGGCTAGCCCTGTTGTTTCTGATGAGAATGATTGTGCTGATTGCTCCATATTCCTTGCTGATCTTGCTTTGTTTAAGGAGAAGCATGCCTCCAAGTGTGAGGAACTAGATGTGCTTAGGGTTGAAGTGGCTGAGCTTAAGTCTAGACCTGCTTTGCTAGGTGCTTGCACTTCTTGCCCTGTTTTGCATGCTAAGATTGATGAGATGCATGCTTACACTAGTTCACTCGAGGCTAAATTGAAGGAACCCATGCCTACATCTTGCTCTACCTGTGAAATGCATGCATTGAAAAATTTGGAGCTTGCACATTATGTTGATCGTTTGCAGGATGAGAATGATGATTTGAGGAAGTTGATGGGTTGGTGTCCGGTCACGAGCCTCGTTGAGAATGATGATCGAGGCCTTTAAGAGGCAAGATGGTGAGGGGCTTGGGGCAAACAAGGTTGGTGAGGGAAGTGGAGAGAATATCCGGAGCCACCAAAAACCCACCACAAAAATGATTTCCCACCAAAACCTAACCATCTAAGGAACCGACTAGACACAACCCCGGCTCCACCCGTGTTTCCTACACCCACAAATGACCTTCAAAAGCCTATCAAGTTTGTGAGCACTTCGGGGAAAGTGTTCTTTGGGAAGGAGAGTGAAAAGGCTAGTGGTGAGAAACCGGTGGAGGGTTTGAGTGGAGAGAAACCGAGTGAGCAGCCACATCCCAAGCCAAAGCCTAAGCTTGTGAGGTTCCATTGTGGCTATTGTGGGAGAGATGGCCATAAGGAGGAGTTTTGCTTCAAGAGGAAGCGAGAGGAGAGAATGGAGAAGGAGTGGGCTAACAAGGACAAGTACCACCCTTCCAATGGTGTACTTGAGCCTCGTATGCAGATGCCCGGGGGCAAGGCGATTGTGAGGACACTTCGGGCTTGGGGAGAGAAGAAGGTCTGCAGGTGGTGTTGCTGCGCCGGTGTCACACCGGTCAGACCGGTGTGGGGCACCGGTCGGACCGGTGCGGGCACGGGACGGACGGATGTTCGGGTTTCGAGCTTGTACGGGTGCGAGGGTTGTTTCCGGTGGTCGTGGTTCGGTGGTTGGGCTGGAAAGGGTGCGGGTGGTCGGTTGCTAGGCGTTCTCCTCCTCGTGCTCAATACGGGGATTGGAGGAGTCGTGGCGTTGAGTTGGAGAGGAAGGACGTTCCACGGGCTTTCTTGCGTGGTTTTGGTCCTCCTCCGGGCGAGAGAGGGTGGTTCCCTCAGGGTGGTTACCGTGGTGGTGTTCGTGGAGGTAGCTTTGGTAGGAGAGATGCTTTGGTTGGTGCTAACCCCACTTTCGAGCAAATGGCTCGGCACTGGTTTTCCTCCTTTGGTACTAACCCCAGTGCTGAGTCGTTTGTTCGCTCATGTGCCTATTTTTGAATTTCAGGTGGGAGACTTGAAGAACATTTGGTTGATTGACTCCGGTTGTTCGAGGCATATGACCGGAGACAGGGGGTGGTTCTCAAGTCTCGTCCCGGTGGTGACGAAGAGGTACATCACTTTTGGGGACAATGGGCGTGGGCGTGTGCTTTCGAAGGTGAGATAAAAGTGAGTGACAAGATCACTCGAGGCGTGTTGCTCTTGTTCAATCGCCGGGGTACAATTTGCTTTCGTGTCCCGGTTGTTGGATGAGGGCTTTGAGGTGTTGTTTCGGCCGGGCGGTTCTCGGATTGTGGACTCTCGAGGGGACCTTGTACGTATGGTCGTTCCCGAGGGTCGGGTGTTTCGTGCTGATTTTCTCGGTCTTCGGGTGTGGAGCGTTGTTTCTTGGCCGGTTCTTCGAGTGAGTTGTGGAAGTGGCATAGGAAGTTGGGTCACTTGAGCTTTAACCTTTTGTCACGCTTGAGTAAACTCAATTTGGTCCGAGGATTGCCACGGCTAAGGCTTGAGAAAGAGTTGGTGTGTGCTCCGTGTAGGCATGCCAAGATGGTGGCCTCTTCTCACCCGCCTCTCACCGATGTGATGACCGAGCGTCCATGCGAGCCTGCTCCATATGGACCTTGTTGGCCCGGCTCGTGTGCGATCGCGGGTGGGAAGTGGTATGTCCTTGTTGTGGTGGACGAATATTCTCGGTATGCGTGGGTGTTCTTTCTAGAGGATAAGGGGGAGACGTTTGGTTTTGTTCGAGATCTAGTCTTGAGGTTGAGGAACGAGAGGCATGGAGATGCCATACGAGCTATCCACGGTGATAATGGCTCGGAATTCGGGAACTCTCGTTTTGAAACCTTTTGTCATGACTTGGGTCTTGAGCACCGGTTCCGAGTCCGTATACGCCTCCCCGTGAATGGTGTTGTGGAAAGGAAGAACAGACCCCGTGCGAGATGGCTCGGACGATGCTTGATGAGCATAGGACTCCGAGGAGGTATTGGGCCGAGGCGGTGAATACCGCATGCTATGTGTTGAACGAGATATACCTCGAGTGCACAAGAAGAAGACATGCTATGAGTTGATGCATGGTCGCACACCCAAGGTGAGTCACTTCCATGTCTTTGGTTGCAAGTGTTTCATTCGAAGAAAGGCGGGAAGTTGGATAAGTTTGAGGCTAGGTCCGTCGATGGCATTTTCTTTGGTTATGCATCTCATTCTAGAGCATATCGTGTGCTCAATCTTGAAACTAACCAAATCGTGGAGACTTGCGAGGTAACCTTCGACGAGACAGAGCCACGTAGTCAGCTTGTCTTTGAGTGTGCAGGTGATGATGAGCTTGGCGAGGAGATCTTTCAGGAGGAGGAGCATGAACATGGTGATGATGAAGATGGCGGTGTGGCGCCCCCGGCTGAACATGTACCCACTACTTCGACTACGATGATGGATGGACCCTCTGCTACACCTACGACGACAAATCAAGAACGAGGAGAAGCTGATGTTGAGGGGGAGGTAGCTTCGAGGCGAGAACCTCCCCGGCGAGTTCAAGTGGATCACCCAGCTTCAAGGATCATCGGCGACATGAATGAACGCACTACACGGTCGAGGGTTCGAAACAATTCCCATTTTGCTCATGCTGCGTTTGTTGCTTCTTTCGAGCCCAAAGACATTGGACACGCACTATCCGATCACAATTGGGTTAACTCGATGCATGAGGAGTTGGAGAACTTTGAGAGGAATCGAGGTGTGGGAGTTGGTTGACCCTCCCCCGTGGTGTAAGCCGATCGGTACAAAGTGGGTGTGGAAAAACAAAGAGGGGAGAGAAGGGTGAGGTTGTGAGGAACAAGTCGAGACTTGTTGCTCGGGGGTTCGGTCGAAGGAGGGGATTGACTACGAGGAGACCTTTGCTCCCGTAGCCCGTTTGGAGGCAATTAGGATCCTTCTAGCCTTTTTCGTGGCTAAAGGGTTCAAGTTCCACCAAATGGATGTGAAGAGTGCTTTTTTCTGAATGGTGTGTTGGAGGAAGAAGTGTATGTGAGGCAGCCTCCGGGGTTTGAGAGTGAGAAGTACCCCCACCGGGTGTACAAGTTGAGGAAGGCGCTGTATGGGTTGAAGCAGCGCCTAGAGCTTGGTATGGCAAGGTTGAGGGGGTTCTTGTTTGAGAGAGGCTTTGAGATGGGGAAGGTCGATCGACCTTGTTTTTGCCGAGGGCAGGGCGAGAGATATCCCGATTGTGCGGGTGTACGTGGATGATATTGTCTTTGGTGGCTCGTCTAACTCTCTTGTTGCGAGGTTTGCGGATGATATGAGCAGGGAGTTTGAGATGAGCATGATGGGTGAGTTGCAGTTCTTCCTCGGCCACAAATCAAGCAATCAAGGGAAGGGACATTTGTGCACCGGGCTAAGTACACCAAGGACATTGTGAGGAAGTTCAAGATGGAGGACTCCAAGGCTATGACGACGCCGATGAGTACGACTACAGCTCTTGATGCGGATGAGGAAGGTGAACACGTGGACCAGAAGGAGTACCGGAGCATGATCGGGTCACTCCTCTACTTGACGGCGACGAGGCCGGACATACAGTTCTCGGTGTGTCTGTGCGCTCGTTTTCAAGCGTCTCCGAGGACTTCACATCGGCAAGCGGTGAAGAGAATTTTCAGGTACTTGCGTCACACTCCCGACTTCGGCCTTTGGTACTCCGCGTCCTCTTCTTTGGCGCTTCATGGTTTTTCATATGCGGATTTTGCCGGGTGTCGGTTGGATAGGAAGTCCACTTCTGGGACTTGCCAGTTTTTGGGTTCTTCTTTGGTGTCTTGGTCTTCCCGCAAGCAGTCGAGTGTTGCTCAATCCACGACCGAGGCCGAGTATGTTGCCGTCGCTAGTTGTTGCTCTCGCTTCTTTGGATCACCTACACCATGAGTGACTTTGGTGAGGAGTATACCCATGTCCCACTTCAATGTGATAGCACCGGTGCCATAAGCGTTGCAAAGAACCCAGTGCTCCATTCCAAAACCAAGCACATAGAAGTGAGGTATCATTTTCTGAGAGACAATGTTGAGAAAGGAAAGATAGCTTTGATCCATGTACCCACACATGATCAACTAGCCGATATTTTCACCAAACCCCTAGATCAAGCCACTTTCACTCGTTTGCGGGGGGAACTTGGTGTGTGTTTGATTTCTTGAGTTGGGTGTGTGGGAGCTCTCTTTTGCCGGTGGTGTCGAGCCCGTTTTGCCTCCCCTCGAGGAGCCGGTTTGTAGCATATGTATAGCTTTTCTTTGTGCATTTCTTGCATTTGGCATGGCATATGTAACATGATGTATAGGCATCCTTGTATCTTAGATTGCATGCATTTTGTATCATATGCATTGGTTAGGAAAAGCTTCTCTCATATACATTGTTCACCATGGAATGAGATATATGTCTTTGTTAGCTTGTTTGGTATGCTACGGTTAGTTTGGCTTAGCTCTTGATGATCTTGATGAATAATCCATGGTTGATAGCTATGCTTTTGAAAAATGTCACATGTATGCTCTCTCATGTGTAAATGCCTTTACATGCTCTTGACATGTTTGTGTGGCCTTGCTATGCTTAATTTGTGGTTGGATAGCTAGTTTATTGATCATATGGGGCCAAAGGCTCATTTGCCATCATGAATGTTTAGCCCTCTTGATTTATCTTGTGGAGGAGCATAAGTTCCTTTTTGTCGCAAAGACATTTCATGTACCATTTACAAATCTGAAAATGAAATGAAAAATGCTTGGAAAATATGCTCCCATGTCATATGTGCTGAATTTAATTTGCTTTGGGTGCTAAACCGTTGCATGATGCCTACCAATGAGAAGTCTCATACATAGAAGTAGGCACATGGCTCGGTGGCTTTGACATGACATGAGGTGCTTGTGGGTGTTTGTGATGGTCTTATGGTTAGAATAGCTGTCCTAGCATGAAGTTTGTGTGGCTTTGCCATTTTGATATGCTTTGATCATGTTTAGGACTTTGCTCATGAGAGGCAAGTTTTTCGCAAAATTGCCAAAATCCATCTTAGCTTCGTCCAATGGTTGTGAAACTTGGTGATCATGTAGTTGAGATCGATACGAAGCCGTAAAGTATCTAACTTGCTCATTTGGACATGTGTAGCATTCTTTGTTGAATTTTGTCTATTTGAGAAGCTCTAGGTTGAAAGTTTTGCATTTTTGGCTTGATTCATGCATTGCCAACAAGGGGGAGAAGTTTGAGCTTGAAATGGCTTGTTGGACGCGTTTAGAAGGTTTTCGAGTGGTTTCGAGCCATTTCGGGTTTCGTTGTACACCGGTCCGACCGGTGATGAGCACCGGTCCGACCGGTGTGAGTGCTGGTCCCGTACATATGTTGGGCACCGGTCCGACCGGTGGTGATGACCGGTCCGACCGGTGTGAGCCGAAATTGCCGCACCGCCCCGTTTTCAGTTTGTTTTGCTTGCATTCGTCTGGGGGGAGTTGCATTGGTTCGGTGGGGGAGCTTGCATGTGTGCGAGGGGGGAGCTCTTTGTGGTTGTTCGAGCTTTGTTTTGGTGGTTTGCGCTCTTTGCTTGAGCCTTGTTTTGTCTCGGATGTGTCGAGCCGTTGCCCTTGCCTAAGGGGTCCGAGATTGGTCTTCTTCAAGTGATCTTGCTCTTTGCCTTTGTTCGGCTTTGATCGCTTGTTGGAGTTTCTTTTTGTTCGTTTCTTTTCTTTTTCTTTTCTCTCTTGTTATTTTCGTGTGGTGTTATCAATGCACTCATCAAGGGGGAGATTGAGGACCATGTGTGGTTCGAGGACCGGTGGATGGTCGCTTCCTTGTGTGATGAGTGATTGACAACGTTGTGTGGACTGATTCTTGGCTAAGTATTGCAGGTGCAGGTTGCGGCTTGACTCGTGTTGGTGCAGGTGAAGAACAAGCGCGAAAGGTCGTCGCCGGTGAGGCCTCCATGTGTGGAGAAGACAAGTAGGCTTCGTTCGAGGGACCCGGTGGCCAGCGGGGTCAAGTGCGGGCCGCATGGTGGCATGAATAGCAAGATGAAGTCGTGGACGGTTTCTTGGTTGAGCCTCAAAACCAAGGTCGAGCCGGGACTATGTGGGAGCCAAGTCATGAGTGGAGATTGGCGGAGGCTACACCGAGTTCGCGGGGTTTCCGGTGGTTCACCAGAAAACCACTGGGTTCCTTGGTTGATCCACAAAGCCAAGACCGAAGAACCGAAGACGGTGCCGCAAAGCAGCACGGACCGGCCCGACCGCGGTGGGTCTGACCGGTCTGACCGGTGGGGACCGGGCTGACCGGTGAGGAGCACCGGTCGACCGGTGTGCGACGACGCAGTCCGGAATCTTCGAAGCGGAGGACACGCGTCGGGATCGCATGGCTTGCGTCGAGGCTACGCGAGGTGCGGTCGCCGGGCATCCGTCCGATGGTGAAGACATCAAGAATTCCAAATCCGCCCTTGAGGGGCTTGTATCCCTAGTTAGTAGAGAAGGGTATTTTGGACATTCGGTTGCCTCCATATAACCCAAGAGGTGAGAGGATGGCAGCCAACTCTTGGAACCCTAGCTCATTAGTTTTCCTATTTTCCACCTATTTTCTCTAGGTTTTCCTTAGGACTAGCAAGAGAGCTTCACGGAGAGATCTTGTAGAGAGGGATGGATGATCGGGCGGCTTGCTAGACCTTGTATGAACCTTTGTTTCATGTATAGATGATTCGGCGTGGTTCCTCAAGGTTTGGATGTATTTTCCCCGGTTGTTCTTGGTGGTGATTTTCGGAGCCCTCTCTTCGTGATTTCTTTGGGGTGTTTTCGGGGCTTTTCTCTTGGGGATTTGATGGGGGAAATTTGTGGGAACCCTTCGTGGTTCTTTGGGCCGTGATTCCCCTCCCAAATCCGTGAGTAAAAGTGCTCGATTTTGGGGTTTTCTTGAGTTCTTGGGTTGGAAGTGCTTTCGGCGGGATTTCTTCGATTCCTCCTTTTTGGACGAGATTTGGTGGGATTAAACTTGGCTATGGACTCCTCATGAGGTGTTCCGATATCCCCAAAGTCTTGTTCAAGTCCGTGGAGCGATTCGGGAGATCGAGATTTGGATTTGGGGGAGTTGACCCGCGGTGTCGTTCATCCCGAGTCGCCTGTGCTACACCGGTCGACCGGTGCTCTTGACCGGTCCGACCGGTGCGAGCTCTTGTGGGTTTTTGCTCGGGTGAACGTCTTGGTGTGTTCGTTGTTGTCCCGTGGTGCCGCCGTTTCGAGTTTGGGTCCGTTTGGTGGTCGGTTGGCCTATTTGGTGCCTTGGGGGCTTTCGGTCGCCATCGGTCCGACGGTGTGTCTCACCGGTCTCGACCGGTGTAGAGCCACTTAGTGAAAGTTGCTCGGTTCACCAACGGGGACCGGTCGACCGGTGGTGCTCACCGGTCCGACCGGTGTGAGTCCGTAGGCTCGAGGTTTGGTTTTTCCGCCGCGTTTCTCGGGTCGGAAGGTGGTGTGTTGGTTCCTAGGTCCGGTGGCACTCCGGTGGCTACGTGGGCTTGACCAACCTTGGTAGTGAGTCGGAGACGTGTGTTGGAAGCCGTGTTCATCTTGTTGGAGTTTCCATCTCCTTCGAGAAGAATTTTTATCGGCTCCCATTCACTCCCCCCCCTCTCGGTTCGCCGTATCGGTCCTTCAAGATCATGTCAAGATGTCCGAGGAGTGTAGTGCCGCTATTGCTAATGGGCTAGAGAAGCAAAAAGACCCCGGGTGCCCTACAATTCCATGTTCGGTTGGTTCTTTCAACTTTGAGAAGGCGTTATGTGACCTTGGAGCTAGTGTGAGCGTCATGCCGAGGGATGTGTTCGAGAAGCTAAGCCTACCAATGGAGCCTACGGGAATATGTTTGGAGTTGGGACACAACTCCATTCGCTATCCCTTGGGCATTGCTGAAGATGTACCCGTGAAGGTCGGACACCACTTCATCCCTGTAGACTTCGTTGTGCTCGAGATGGGAGAGAGGGAGAAGCCGCCGCTCATCCTAGGGAGGCCTTTCCTCAAGACCGTGGGAGCTACTATTGATGTTGGCAAGGGGGAGATCATGTTCGATATCAACGGAGAAAGGAGTTCCTTCAAGTTCCGTCCAAGAATCAAGGCATGCAACATGATTGGAGTGAAGGGAGAACCAAAACAAACGGAGGGGCTGAAAAAGAAGAAGGAGCCGAAAAAATGAACGTAAAGAAAATCAAAGAAGGTGTTGCATCCGTCAAGACAAAGGAAGAGAAGCCGCCTGTGAAGACCAAAAAAATGACTAAGCCGGAAGACAAGCCCGTGCCCAAGATGGTGCGGAAGTGGGTACCCAAGATTGCAACACCCGCAAAGAGCGTTGATTCGGAGTAATCAAGTGAAGAAGTCTAGCTATAGACTATAAACGAAGCGCTAGGCGGGAGGCGACCCGTTTCGTCGAGTGAAGAATAAGCTACCGGGAGGACAACCCAATTCCAGGTTTTTCGAGTATTTTTAATAATTTTGTTTTCAGTTTTATTACGCAAAGACATTAGACTTAGAAGTGGTTGAACAATATTAGAGACATAATTCTTGATTGAATGTTTGCTTTATCATAAACCCTTTGCATGAACCCTCCTATGTGCTTGTTTGTTCTTTTCTTTTTGAGAAACCTCAACCAAATAATTTCAGAACCTAACTCAACCTTTCACCCTCATTATGGTGCTGAGGTTGACTTATTTTTCATGCTAAAACCACATGAGTAGAGCCACGATTTATATTTAGGTGTTAATAAAATTCAGCACGTGGTAGAACTCGCGTGAACCTAGAAATCAAAACTTTTGGTTGATTTTAAAAATCTTTATCCTTGGTTTCTCTAAGATTAGAATTTTTCTAAGCCTATTCTAATTTTGTTTTATTCAAAATCTTTCTTATTTAGCCAAAATTAGAACCTAAACCTATGCCCCCATGATCAAGCCGGGAAAAGTTTGCTCTCAACCGATGAAGGCAAACTATACCGGTGAGACCGAAATCAACGTAGTCGAAAAATATTTTCGACTTACATTTGTTTTTAATGGTTTAAAAACTTCTCTAAAATTGTGTTTGAGCTCTTGCATGGCTCTAAAAAATATTTTAAATTTCGAATTAGAGGAGTGCTTAACCTTAAACACACCTTAATGGAGGCAATCTAGTTTGAATTAATCATGCATGCACCATTGGATTCCCTTTTATAAACTTTCACCAATTCCACATGCAAAGGACAAGCATGGTGGGCAGCAAGCATCAACTTTGCAGGAATTTCATGGTGGCATGTGAAGCAAGTGGAGCTAGGGAGCATGGACATGACCCAAAGCATGGAGCATCAAGTGGAAGGACCAATAATGCAAGAAAATGAGTGGACGAGAGCGTTTGGGTGGTGCAACTCGTGGAGCATGCGGGCAGGAAAGTTGCAGAGGCGAAATGATCGTGCTGGAAGAAAGACGAGGCGGGGAGGTGCACCGAGGCCCCCAGGTCGGCCGGCCCAGGCCAGCCGGCCTCCCCTACATAAGGAGCCCCCCGGCTCCCGTTTTCTGCAGGCAAGCTTCCCTCTCCTTCCTTTGTTTGTGTGTTCAAGTTTGTGTGCTCAAAACCTCCGTAGACATAGCCAACCTTCCCAAGCTTGATAGCTCAAGAAAAAATCCACATTCTTAATCCACTCAAAGTCCACATCCGAAGCAAAGTGTTTAAGTGCCTAGTTACCGGTTGCAACCCGGAGTTTTAGTTGAAGAAAAGAGTGCAGCAACCATGTGGAAGAAAACCACAAGTCTCTTCTCCAAGAAGAAGAGTTCGTCGTCGTCCAAGCCGTCATCAACCACGTCTTCGAGGAGGCACTCGGTTTCCGAGTCTCCCCGGAGCATGGAGACGGATACGGCACCACCGAGGAGGAACGATGCTCTCCTCCTTGATGGTATGAGGGCTGCAAGAAGCACGTCCATGAGGTTTACCAAACCTCGTGGGCACACGGAGGAGCAGCCTGCGCCACCATGACGATCGACCCGTTCAACCGCGCCACCTCCTTACACTCCGACATACTCTTCGTACGGCTTCATCATCTTGTCATCAGAGGAGGAGGAGAGGCTCTCTAATCTTGAGAAGAGGCTTGTGCCCAACGTCGAGTTCGACGACCAAGCACTCTATACCTTGGGTTTTGGCACCGACATTTACTATATGTTGGGGCACCTTGGATGGGTGCAGTTCTCCAACGGAGTATCGGTGGACACCCACTTGGGGTTCGCTTTGGAAATTTTAATGACTATTGCACCTATCCTTGATGATGGGGTGCAAAGCTTGTCATTCCGTTTGGAGGGAGTCCAACAAGTGGTTCCCTACGAGCACGTTAGGGAGCTGCTTGAATTCCACAAGGGAGCTCCAGAGAAAGTTGACGTGCCACCCGGCATGTTAGCGGGATTTTGGAATATGATCTCCGGAGAAGCCCATCAACAACGCAATTGCATCCGCAACCCCATTATACGGATATTTCACTCTTGGATGTGCAAGAGGGTATTGGGGAGGATGAAGGAAACGAAGGTGACCGACACGGAGTTGAATTGGCTCTACTCGGCTTTAATTGCCAGGCAGCCAATAGACCCCTCTTACCTTATGATCAACCGTTGGTGTTGTGAAGCAACATCGGGGGCGGGTAATATTGGTTCGGGGTGCTACCTCTCCATGTTGGCCTTCTCCTTACGGCCGGGGATCGCAAGAAACCCCGACCATCTTTTGCGTGGTACCTCTCTCGGTATTGAGTATTTGCGGCAAGGCAGATACATTAGTGGAGATGAGAGAGGAGGTTATCGGTTGGCCATAGTAAACCTGCCCCTTCCGAATGAGAGGCTTAGACTTTTCATCGAAGGAAGAGAAGATTGGTTGGAAGAGGGACTCCTTGTCCCTGCAAGGAAGAACAAAAGAGGAAGAATCGTAGAGGAGGGAACATCCTCCGCACAAGCGAGTGGAGCACAACCCAATGTGCAACCATTCGGCGGGATCCCTCCTCCGCCAAGTTATTACGGAGGGCCACAAGAGCAAGCATGGGGGGGTGGTGCACCGGTACCCCCACCAAATTATGTGGTGCCCAACGCTAACTTCGCGGAGTCCTACGCACATCATCCCCAACCACAACAAAGCATGGCCATAATTGGAGGGTATGCTGCAAGAAACGCCCAAAACATCGCAAGCATCCAAGCTAACGCAGCTCAACTTGGTGAAGGAAATGCAAATATTGCCTTTGAGCTCGGGCGCCTTCACCTTGTGGAGCCAAATCAATTCGTCGGAGGGAATGTCCAATCATATTATGAGCAAGGGTATTATTATCAAGATCATCAACATCAACCACCGGCGGAGGACTAGAAGATTTAGGAACTTTAGTTTTCTTTTCTTTTCTTGTTCTCTGTAATTTTCAGCTTTTGCTTATGTGTGTTTGCGTAGTATTTTCTGTTTTTATTTAAATTTCAGCAAGCATGTTTGTTTATTTTCAGTTTGTATTTCAACTTGATGTCATCATTAATAAAGACGCCACCTTGATTATATCATTGGAAAAGTTACAAAAATTTGTGCCATGATGATATATGATTATAATTGCAGCTTTGTTCATCTTTGTAATTGATTTATGCATGTTAAAGCTAGTGCTCTCTTAAAAATACAAATCTGAATTTATTTAAATGCTAGCTTAATCTTCAGTGGAGGTTATGATTAAAATAAAGACCCATAGTGTTTCATGTGCTCTCAAGTTATGAATAGATTAAAGATGTCTTTTATGCTCAAAAATATCGCTAACCTTGTCATAAATATCACTTGTGTGTTGCTCAACCTATCCAAAGCCTTATATATATTTGAGTGCATAAACCTTAGTGTACAAGATTTATTTTTGAGTGAGTTATTGCAGGCCATGATTTCTCTGGCCCGAGACTAAGAAGTTGGTCATTCCGTTTTTGCGTATCTATCTTTTTGCTAGCCTTTTATCAATGCATTGTGTATCCCCGCATTGGAGATCTCACAAACTTCGCCGGATATCCACCCTTAAACCAAATATCATCTTTTGTGATTACCTCCTTGACCACAACCTATTGTTGAGAATGGATCATCAATTCAAGGAAGATCGCAAGACGGTGCCGACATTGAAGATTTCAAGTATCTCTCCAAGGAAAAATATTTCCGGTACCTACCTTATTTTTCGCCTCTTTGCTCAAGGACGAGCAACGTCTAAGCATGGGGGAGGAGGTAGGTACGGTGCAGTTTTAGAGTTCAAAGGGGAGTATTTTTTAAAAAAATGATGAATGAAAAAAAATTCGGCGATGTACGTGACTTCCAAGGTGAAGGTCTCACAAGAAGAAAGAATATATATATATATATATATATATATAATGAAAGAAAGAAAAGAATGAGAAATATGAGAATGCGTAAAGTGAACTCCCCGGTTCTCTAAGAGTGCATTCAAGGCTTCAAGTTTAAAAGATCCATTCTCATTTTCCAACCATGTGCAATCCGATAACGAGGACTTCCTTTGTGCCTCGGGATCACTCTTTGCCATTTGCACATGTCCACTTATCTAAAGTGTGTGTATTTTTCTCTTTCCCCTCCTTGATTTAACATTATTTTCCAATGACCTTTTTGACGAGTCTCGGTAAGACCATGAGAAGCTTGTCTTGTTTTGACAACACCTCAATTATAAAATCTTGTTAGGACTAAACTTTCCCAAAGCTCCATATAAAGCCTACCACACATATATGTTATGAGAGGGAAAGGAGTAGAATATATAGGCTTGAGAGACAAGCGAGATGAGAGTTCATGAGCAATATGCAAGATGATTTAAATTTGTGAACTTGGTTTAGCTTTTTCTTTATCTCATTCTTTATTTCAAAAATTCGAGATCTATTCAAACTTTGTGAGCATGTTAATACTTGTGGGATAAGCTTAATAAGAATCTACCCTCCGTATAGATGAAGGCTAGTACATTATGGAACTTTAATGAATTAAAATTTTGAGAGCATTATGTTTTCTCATGTGTGATCAAGTGCAAGGTTTAAACACTCGTTTGGCAATGATGATATCCATCGAAGGCTTACTCGAGCACGAGCAAGGTTTAAGCATGGGGGAGATGTTGACGGTAAAAATCCGTCAAACTAGCCATGAGTTTACCTTCGGTGTTGGCATGAGTTTTATACCTTATCCATTGGTACTAACCCCCCGTGGTATAACAAGTTCACGTGTGCATGTCGGTTTTGGAGTTTAATGTTTATGCAGGGTTTTAGTGTTGAATGCAAGACTTTCGGGATAAGTTCATCAAGCACCTCATGACAAGACCTTGAAGCCCCGTACAAGTCATGCAATGAAGTAAACTTAACTCCAAGAAGCCGTGGACTTGATCCGAGAAGACGACGGACTCCGAGGACCCGACCGTAAAAGTGCGTCGAATCTTGCAAGACAAGGAGTTGTGTCCAATTAGGAGAGAACCGACGACATGGACCTACATGCGTAAGGGGGAAACATCCGAGAAGCAAGGGAACCGACGTAGAGCAAAGGAGGCCTCGGGGGCCGGGCTCCGGATGGGCCCGTGCCGGCCGGCCCGGGTCCGGTCGGCCCGTGCCCATCCGGGGGCCCCCCTCCTTTGCCCTAGCCGCCAATCGGGCTATTTATAGCCCCCCGACCGAGAGCCACGCATCATAGAATTCGTCATTGGCCGCCGAGGAGCGAGAGAAGAGAGGGACACCATCTCGGAGAGGAGAGGGTCGAGCTAGTTGACTAGGGTTTCCCTAGCCGACGTGGGAACCTTGCACGGAAGACCACGTCGGAGTTCCCCGGAGCTAGAAGCAAGATCAAGGAAGGATCCCGGTGGTGATCTTATGTATGTATCATTGTTATAGTTGAATTATCAAGTTGAATCTTTTCCTAGCGATCAAGTGTTTCCTCGAAGATTTCGTTTTTCGATCGGCTTGCTTATTCCAATTCTATTCTCGAGATAGATTACATAGGGTGTTCTTGTAGCCGCGGTGGCTAGAGGTACACGCCGGATCTTCCGAAAGAATCTCGACTTGTCTTTTGACTCGCCCTAAGCTCCCCGCATGAGTAGGGATACGTTGTGACAGAACGGGGGTTCCGAAAGGCGGATGTTTTCGGATTTGGACGGGAAACCACGATTTAAAGACGCTTCTTATAAGATTCGATTTGCTACTTCTTCTCTTGCTTGGAACTTCAACAAAAGGCTTACCCCGATCCCTCTAGATCGGTTTATCTACCCAATCTTACTTTGTTTTCTCCGGTCTTTAGTAGATTAGATTCGTTTCATGTCTTTTACTTAGATGCATTAGGGTTTTATCGAAGATTGAAGTTACTTGGCTTTATTAGATTAAGTTTTGCGTCACACATTTGTTCCACGGATTCGATACCTTGGGTTCACCACTCGAGGGAAGAAGGGTCCCTTGACTACGACGGGAGACTTGTACGCTTGCAAGTCACAAACGAACTTTGATATAATTATTAACCGTCAACAGCCAGGAAGCACTCCGCCATGCTGCAGTACAAGCTCGATGGTGCCTTCGCCCAGTACCACAACGAGGTACAAGACATGCAGGTGAAGAGCGATGAATTGGTCCGCAAGAACAAGTCGCTATGCCAAAATAACATAGGTATGCCGGTGTCAGCCTTTCGAGTATATATTGGGAGTACCCTGTAGTAGTCTGACATCACCGCCTGAGTTGTTTGCAGATCTTGAGGCCCGGGTGGAGCAGCTGAAGGCATCAGAGATCGATATGAAGAATCTCTTCTATCGAGAGAAGGATGCCCGCGAGGTACTTGAGTATGATTATAAGCAGCTGGCCATGAGTGTAGTACGCACATGGAGCTTCGGATCGCCTCTGATCGTGACCTTGTCAACTGCTATAAATCTCTGCAGAAGCTCAATGAAGACTGCGAGAAGTTGCGGGGACAGCTCAAGGAACCTGAAGAAGCCGCGCTTCTGAGGACCATGTGTGGTTCGAGGACCGGTGGATGGTCGCTTCCTGGTGTGATGAGTGATTGACAACGTTGTGTGGACTGATTCTTGGCTAAGTATTGCAGGTGCAGGTTGCAGCTTGACTGGTGTTGGTGCAGGTGAAGAAAATGCGTGAAAGGTCGTCACCGGTGAGGCCTCCAGGTGTGGAGAAGACAAGTAGGCTTCGTTTGAGGGACCCAGTGCCCAGCGGGGTCTAGTGCGGGCCGCATGGTGGCATGAACAGCAAGATGAAGTCATGGACAGATTCTTGGCTGAGCCTCAAAACCAAGGTCGAGTCGGGACTATGTGGGAGCTGAGTCATGAGTGGCGATTGGCGGCGGCTACACCGAGTTCACGGGGTTTCCAGTGGTTCACTAGAATACCACTGGGTTCCTTGGTTGATCCACAAAGCCAGGACAGAAGAACCGAAGACGGTGCTACAGTAGCTCCAGACCGGTCTGACCGGTGTGCGACGACGCAGTCCGGAATCTTCGAAGCGGAGGATTTGATGGGGGAAATTCGTGTGAACCCTTCATGGTTCTTTTGCCTTTCATTTCCCTCCCAAATCCGCGAGTTAAGGGGCTCGATTTTGGGGTTTTCGGTGTTCTAAGGTTAGAGGAGTTCTTGGCGGGATTTCTTCGATTCTTCTTGATTTGGCAAGTTTTGGTGGCAAAATCTTGGCTATGGACTCCTCATGAGGTGTTCCTACTATCCCCAAATTCTTGTTCAAGTCCGTGGAGCGATTCGGGAGATCGATGTTTTGATTTGGAGGAGTTGACCCGCGGGTGTTGTTCATCCTGAGCTGCCCAGGTTACACCGGTCTGACCGGTGCTCTTGACCGGTCTGACCGGTGCGAGCCACTTGTGGGATTTGCCTCGGGTGAACTGCTTGACTCGTGTGTCTTTGGGTCTTGGTGTTGCTGTTCAGTTCTTGGTTTGTTTGGAGTTGTTTTGTTAGGTTTTGTGTAGGGTTTTTCTTCCGTGCAGGTTGTGTTTTGGGGGTGTTTTTGTTCCGGGGCCTAGAGAAGTCACCGAGGCTCTCTCGGAACGCTTGTTGTGCGGTCGTTGTAACCACCAACCCGACCGGCGCCGTTGAGGACCATGTGTGGTTCGAGGACCGGTGGATGGTCGCTTCCTTGTGTGATGAGTGATTGACAACGTTGTGTGGACCGATTCTTGGCTAAGTATTGCGGGTGCGGGTTGCGGCTTGACTCGTGTTGGTGCGGGTGAAGAACAAGCGCGAAAGGTCGTTGCGGTGAGGCCTCCGGGTGTGGAGAAGACAAGTAGGCTTCGTTCGAGGGACCCGGTGGCCGGCGGGGTCAAGTGCGGGCCGCATGGTGGCATGAACAAGAAGATGAAGTCGTGGACGGTTTCTTGGTAGAGCCTCAAAACCAAGGTCGAGCCGGGACTACGTGGGAGCCGAGTCATGAGTGGAGATTGGCGGAGGCTACACCGAGTTCGCGGGGTTTGCGGTGGTTCACCGGAAAACCACCGGGTTACCTCGGTTGAGCCACAAAACCGAGGCCGAAGACTCGACGAGGAGGTGCGGCCACCCGGGCCGGTTCAACCGCCCGGGAGGGGCGGTCGACCGCCCGGGGCCGGTCGGATCCACCGGGCCGGCCTAACCGCCCTGTGGGGGGGGGCGGTCCGACCGCCCCGGCCGCCGCGCCGAGAAGCTTCGAAGCGGAGGACACGCGTCGGGATCGCAAGGCGTGCGTCGAGGCTACGCAGGTGCGGTCGCCGCCGGCATCCGTCCGATGGTGAAGACATCAAGAATTCCAAATCCTCCCTTGAGGGGCATGTATCCCTAGTTATTAGTGAAGGGTAGTTTAGTCTTTTGGGTGCCTCCATATATACTCATTAGAGGGGTGGATGGCAGCCAACTCTTGAAACCCTAGCTCATTTGGTTTTTCCATTTTCGTTCTCTATTTTTCCCTAGGTTTTTAGAAGGCTAGTTTGAGAGCTTCATGTGAGATCTAGAGAGAGGGATGGATGCTTGGGTGGCAAACTAGACCTTGTACGAACCATTCATGGCATGTATAGAAGGTTCGGCGTGGTTCTTCATGGTGGTTTTCCCGTCTCTTTTGTGTTGATTTTTGGAGCTCTTTTTGGCGGTGTTTTGAGGACGATTTCATGGAGTTTTTGGTGGGTGTCACGTATGAGGTTTTTGTGCCTCTTTGGCTGGTGACTTTGCCCCCAAATCTCCTTTGAATCGGACTCGATTTGGTGGTTTTCGTTGGAACTCGAGTTCTTGACCTAGAGTAGCGATTTCTTCGATTCCTCTTGATTGTGAGCGTTTCGGGTCGAATCCTTTGAGGAAGAGGTTGCCCGGAGGTAACCCGGCTATCCCCGAAGTTTGGCTGCAATCCGTGGAGTGATTCGGGAGATCGGGCGCGAGGAAGTTGAGGTTTGACCCGCGGGTTCGTTTTTCGGGAAGGGGCGGTCTAACCGCCTACGTGGGGCGGTCTAACCGCCCGGGGTATTTCCGGGTCAAAGTTCGTTTCGCCGGAATTTCCTCTCGTGAGTTTGTTCGCCTTGATCGAGGAGTGTCCGGGGTGAAATTTGGGGTCGTTCTCGTGCGGTTGCTAGGTGTTCTTGGTTGGAGTTCGTTGTCGGGTACAGGAGGTTAGACCGCCCCCGTGTAGCCGGTCTAACCACCCCTAGGCCCTTGGGTGAAGTTTTGGTTTTCACCAAGATTTTCCGGTAGCTAGCATGGCCTTGACCGAGAGATCTCTCGTTGGTGAAACCGTGGTGTGTTTTGGTGATCGGAAGAGGCGTTTCGGAGGATTTCTTGGTTGCCGTGTGGAGGCGGTCTAACCGCCCCCTATACCCGGTCTAACCGCCCCCTCCGGTTAGCCGGCTTTCGAGTTGTTTCCGCCGTCGGTGCTTGTGTGTGTGTTGTGGTTGCTCGGTAGAGTTTGTTCCTAGGACCGGTAGCACTCCGGTGGCTACGTGGTTTTGGCAAACGGGAGGTAGAAGTGCGGAGCGTGTGATTTCGGGGGGGTTCGACCGAGCTAGTTCGTCTTGTCGGAGTTTCAATCTCCCTCGAGAAGAATTTTTATCGGCTCCCATTCACCCCTCCCCCTCTCTCGGTCGCCTTATCGGTCCTTCAAGTGGTATCGAGCCGGTTTGGGTCTTTGTTGACTCTAACCGCCTAAGATCCAAGGATGGCATACCGAGAACGGGGTTCGGGTCCTCCACACTTCGATGGCGGGAACTACCGGATGTGGAGCAAGCGGATGGGTGCGTTCCTCCGCGGAAAGGGTCACCTGCTTTGGGATGTCACGGTGGACACGAGGCTATGTCCGGACCGATGGATTTCCTTGCTCCGGGGTCGAGGGACGGATTCGACGCCAACAATAAGGCGGTCGACTACTTGTTTCGTGCTTTGTGTCGGCCGAGTTCGATCGGGTGCACACCGAGCACTTGGCTTGTAGGATTTGGGCGGTGTTGAAGGAGGCTCATGTTGGGAACGCCCGGTGTTCCAGGCACGGATGTATGCGACCTACCGGAGAGAGTACGAGAACTTCACTCATCTCCCCGGTGAGTCCATCGATGCCTTGTTTCAGAGGTTCACGGTGGTTGTGAACAACATGAGGGCCAATGTGGACGTGCTCCCGTACGATGATCATGATAGAGCGGTCAAGCTCTTACACTCTTTGGATCGTACGATTTGGGGCGGAAAGTTCGAGGCCATTGTCGAGTCGAGAAGTATGACACTCGACGGTGAACGAGCCGTTCTCGAAGCTCAAGTCGGCCGAGGTGGATAGGGGCATGACAGCCCAAGATCGAGGGCCCGACTAACTCTCATAGTCTCGCCCTCGTCGGTGGTTTGAAAGGAAAGGCTAATACTAACCCATCCACCGGGATGTTTTCTTTGTCCTCTTTGATGTCTATGCCAGATGAGGAGTTCGACGTGCTTGGAGAGGACGAGCTGGCTCTCCTGACGAGGCGGTTCGAGAGGCTGCACGAGAACCGCGTGAACATGAGGAGGAACACGAGGACATGCTTCAAGTGCGGCAAGACTGGACACTATTTCGCCAAGTGTCCGAAGGTGAACAATCACGACAAGCACAAGTTCAAGGACAAGAGGAAGAAGTCCAAGAAGAAGGATCATGGACATGGGAAGAAGGCACGGTCTCGAGAGAAGATGAAGAGATCAAGCGACATCGAGTCTGATTCCGAGGACACGTCTTCAAGCTCGAGTGATGAAGACGAAGAGGATGAGAAGAAGAGGAAGAAGAAGAAGAACCTTGGCAAGTATCTCAACGGCCTTTGTGTGACGGGCCTAAGCCTCAAGGACGACTTCTGCGGCATGGCTCGCGGTTCGAGCGAAGCAAGAGAAGCCAGAAGGACGCCTCGGACTTGGATTCCAAGGATGAGGTATGTGATGAGCTCTCTTCTTTGCGCAAGGAGAATGAGGAGTTGGTTGACTTGCTTGATAATCGCGATCACATGCTTAGAGAGGCTAAGAAGCTTAGGAAGGAGCTTAGATCTTTGCTCGAGGACGCTAGGACTAGAGTGGCTGAGCTAGAAACACAGGGTTCTTGATAGCAAGCTTGAAATTGATTCGCTTAAGGCTAGCCCCGTTGTTTCGATGAAAATGATTGTGCTTGATTGCTCGCTTTCCTAGCCGACTTGATCGATCTTAGGGAGAAGTATGCCTCCAAGTGTGAGGAACTAGATGTGCTTAGGGTTGAATTGGCTGAGCTACAATCTAGACCCACTTTGCTTGGTGCTTGCACTTCTTGCCCTGGTTTGCATGAGAAAATTGTTGAGCTTCGTTCTCGCATTGGTTCGCTAGAGGCTGATTTGAAAGTGCCTATTCCTACTTCTTGTTCTACATTTGAGTTGCATGCTATGAAGAATTTGGATCTTGCAAAATGTGTTGGTCGCTTGCAAGATGAGAATGATAAGTTGCGTGAAGCGCTGAGTTGGTTGTCGAGTCAAGAACCTCAGCTTGGTATGATGATTGCTAGTTGTAAGCGCTTTGATGGTTGGGCTTTGGGATTGGATGAGGTTGGTGAGGGCAGTGGTGAGAGAGAAAGGAAATTTGGGAATGTTTCGGTTCCATCAAAACCCACACCCAAAGACAAGTTTGCATCCAAGCCAAACCAACCGAGAGAAAAACCGAGTGAGAAGGCAAGTGAAAAGCCTAGTGAGAAACCAAGTGGAGAGCCTCTCCCCAAGCCTAAGCCCAAACCAATCCTTTTCCATTGTGAGTTTTGTGGGAAGGATGGTCACAAGAGAGAGTTTTGCTATAAGAGAAAGAGAGAGGCGAGAATGGCTAAGGAGTGGGCGAACAAGGACAGTACCACCCTTCTCATGGTGTGCCCGAGCCTCGTATGCCACTACCTAAGGGAAAGGGCTTTGTGCGTAAGGATCCGGTATGGGGATATGAGAAATCCCGTAGCCGCGGGGGTGGTCCGGGAGAGGGCGGTCGAGCCGGGCCCGGCTAGGCGGTCGGACCGGCCCTCCCCGCATTTGCGGGCGTTCTGTTTCCGAGGTCGTGATGTTGGTGGTTTCGGTTCCCTTGGTTATGGTCCGGATGGTAGACACTTTGAGTCCGGTGGTGTTGAGTTTGCCGGACGTTCTCTACCTCGTGATCAATACGAGTTTGGGAGACGTCGCGGCTTTGAGTCTCGGAAGGGGCTACGGACCATGCCTTCCTTTTCGTGGTACTCGTACTCCTCCGGTGAGACGGGAGTGGTGTTCCCATGGTGGTTCCGGGTTTGATAGGTTTGACGAGATGGATCGCCGTATTGATAGGCGGGGGTAGGATGAATGTTGCTAACCCTACTTTTGAGGAAATGGCCCGACACTGGTTTCACACTTTTGGGACTAACCCCAGTGTTGAGTCATTTGCTGGTTCTCGCTCTTGGTTTTGAGTTGCAGGTGGGAGGCCCGGAGAACATTTGGTTGATATCGGGGGTGGTTCTTCGGCCTCATACCCGGTGGTGACATGTAGGTGCATCACTTTCGGGGATGGTGGACAAGGATGAGTGAATTGTGAAGAAATGATAAAGGTAAGTGCTTTGTGAACTTCGAGTGTGTGGCCTTGGTCAAGCCACTTGGTTTGTTTTGCTCCTTCTCTATATCATGTGTGTAGGGTGAGCTTTGTATGCTCTTTGGCCCTAGTGCATGTGTTTAGGGGGAGCTTGTGAGTTTTGTGCTCCTTTGCTCTTTTGCGGTGGTGTCGAGCCCTTTTTGCCTCCCCTCGAGGAGCCGGTCTTTTGTGAGCTTTGTGTGTGTGGTTGGTTTCCTAAGTTGGTGGTGAAGCTCCTTGTGTAGCATATGTATAGCTTTCCTTTGTGCATTTATTGCATTTGGCATGGCATATGTAACATGATGTATAGGCATCCTTGTATCTTAGATTGCATGCATTTTGTATCATATGCATTGGATAGGAAAAGCTTCTCCTATATACATTGTTCACCATGGGTTGCTATATATGTTCTTGTGAGCTCGTTTGGTATGCTACGGGTAGTTTGGCTTAGCTCTTGATGATCTTGTCGAATGATCCATGGTTGATGGCTATTTGTTTTGAAAAATGTCACATATATGCTCTCTCATGTGTAAATGCCTTTATATGATCTTGACATGTTTTAGTGGCTTTGCTACGCTTACTTTGTGTTAGGATAGCTAGTTTATTGATCATATGGGGCCAAAGGCTCATTTGCCATCATGAATGTTTAGCCCTCTTGCTTAATCTTGTGGAGGGGCATAAGTTCCTTTTTGTCGCAAAGACATTTCATGTACCATTTACAAATCTGAAAATGAAATGAAAAATGCTTGGAAAATGTGCTCCCATGTCATATGTGCTTTGAAATTAATTTGCTTTGGGTGCTAAACCGTTGCATGTTGCCTACCAATGAGAAGTCTCATACATAGAAGTAGGCACATGGCTCGGTGGCTTTGACATGACATGAGGTGCTTTTGGGTGTTTATGATGGTCTTATGATTAGAATGGCTGTCCTAGCATGAAATTTGAGTGGCTTTGCCATTTTGATATGTTTTGCTCATGTTTAGGTATTTGCTTGTGAGAGAGTAACATTTCGCAAAATTACTCAAATCCTTTTTAGCCTTATCCAATGATTGTGAAACTTGGTGATCATGTAGTTAAGGTCATTACGAACCCGTCGAGTATCTAACTTGTTCATTTGGACTCGTGTAGCTCCTTGTGATGAATTTTGTATATTTGAGAAGCTATATGTTGCAAGTTTTCGCATTTTGCCTTGATTCATGCATTGTCAACAAGGGGGAGAAGTTTGTGCATGTTTTGGGCACTGGGAGTGTTTGGAAGGTGTTCCAATTGTTTCGGGCAATTTTTGAGCGGTTTGGTGCGGGGCCGGTCTCTTTGGGCGGTCTAACCGCCCCCCGGCGGTCGGTTCGGGCGGAGGCGGTCTAACCGCCCTAGGCGAGAGGTCTAACCGCCCCGGGCGGTGTGAACGTGTTTTTGCTCTTTGTTGCATTCCCAAGTTGAATTGATGCATGTGTTCGGGGGAGTGTGCTGTGGCTCAGGGGGAGCTTGCATTTGTGCAGGGGGAGCTCTTTGTGGTGTTTGAGTTTTGCTTTGGTGGTTTGCGCTCTTTGCTTGAGCCTGTGTTTTGTCTCGGATGTGTCGAGCCGTTGCCCTTGCCTAAGGGGTCCGAGACTTGTCTTCTTCAAGTGATCTTGCTCTTTGCCTTTCTTTGGCTTTCGATCGCTTGTTGGGGTTTCTTTTTATTTTGTTTCTTTTCTTTTCCTTTTCTCTTGTGTTACTTCATTTGAGTGTGTTGTCAATGCACTCATCAAGGGGGAGATTGAGGACCATGTGTGGTTCGAGGACCGGTGGATGGTCGCTTCCTTGTGTGATGAGTGATTGACAACGTTGTGTGGACCGATTCTTGGCTAAGTATTGCGGGTGCGAGGTTGCGGCTTGACTCGTGTTGGTGCGGGTGAAGAACAAGCGCGAAAGGTCGTTGCGGTGAGGCCTCCGGGGTGTGGAGAAGACAAGTAGGCTTCGTTCGAGGGACCCGGTGGCCGGCCGGGGTCAAGTGCGGGCCGCATGGTGGCATGAACAAGAAGATGAAGTCGTGGACGGTTTCTTGGTAGAGCCTCAAAACCAAGGTCGAGCCGGGACTACGTGGGAGCCGAGTCATGAGTGGAGATTGGCGGAGGCTACACCGAGTTCGCGGGGTTTGCGGTGGTTCACCGTAAAACCACCGGTTACTCGGTTGAGCCACAAAACCGAGGCCGAAGACTCGACGAGGAGGTGCGGCCACCCGGGCCGGTTCAACCGCCCGAGAGGGGCGGTCGGACCGCCCGGGGCCGGTCGGATCCACCGGGCCGGCCTAACCGCCCGGGGGGGGCGGTCCGACCGCCCGGGCCGCCGGCGCCGAGAAGCTTCGAAGCGGAGGACACGCGTCGGGATCGCAAGGCGTGTGTCGAGGCTACGCGAGGTGCGGTCGCCGGCATCCGTCCGATGGTGAAGACATCAAGAATTCCAAATCCGCCCTTGAGGGGCATGTATCCCTAGTTATTAGTGAAGGGTAGTTTAGTCTTTTGGGTGCCTCCATATATACTCATTAGAGGGGTGGATGGCAGCCAACTCTTGAAACCCTAGCTCATTTGGTTTTTCCATTTTCGTTCTCTATTTTTCCCTAGGTTTTTAGAAGGCTAGTTTGAGAGCTTCATGTGAGATCTAGAGAGAGGGATGGATGCTTGGGTGGCAAACTAGACCTTGTACGAACCATTCATGGAATGTATAGAAGGTTCGGCGTGGTTCTTCATGGTGGTTTTCCCGTCTCTTTTGTGTTGATTTTCGGAGCTCTTTTTGGCGGTGTTTTGAGGACGATTTCATGGAGTTTTTGGTGGGTGTCACGTATGAGGTTTTTGTGCCTCTTTGGTCTGGTGACTTTGCCCCCAAATCTCCTTTGAATCGGACTCGATTTGGTGGTTTTCGTTGGAACTCGAGTTCTTGACCTAGAGTAGCGATTTCTTCGATTCCTCTTGATTGTGAGCGTTTCGGGTCGATTCCTTTGAGGAAGAGGTTGCCCGAGAGGTAACCCCGCCTATCCCCGAAGTTTGGCTGCAATCCGTGGAGTGATTCGGGAGATCGGGGCGCGAGGAAGTTGAGGTTTGACCCGCGGGTTCGTTTTTCGGGAAGGGGCGGTCTAACCGCCCGGGGGGGGGCGGTCTAACCGCCCGGGTATTTCCGGGTCAAAGTTCGTTTCGCCGAATTTCCTCCGTGAGTTTGTTCGCCTTGATCGGAGGAGTGTCCGGGTGAAATTTGGGGTCGTTCTCGTGCGGTTTGCTAGGTGTTCTTGGTTGGAGTTCGTTGCGGGTACGGGAGGTTAGACCGCCCGGTAGCCGGTCTAACCGCCCCTAGGCCCTTGGGTGAAGTTTTGGTTTTCACCAAGATTTTCCGGTAGCTAGCATGGCCTTGACCGGAGATCTCCGTTGGTGAAACCGTGGTGTGTTTTGGTGATCGGAAGAGGCGTTTCGGAGGATTTCTTGGTTGCCGTGTGGAGGCGGTCTAACCGCCCCCTATACCCGGTCTAACCGCCCCCTTTGGTTAGCCGGCTTTCGAGTTGTTTCCTTGTCGGTCTGCCGTGTGTGTGTTGTGGTTGCTTCGGTAGAGTTTGTTCCTAGGGACCGTAGCACTCCGGTGGCTACGTGGTTTTGGCAAACGGGAGGTAGAAGTGCGGAGCGTGTGATTTCGGGGGTTCGACCGAGCTAGTTCGTCTTGTCGGAGTTTCAATCTCCCTCGAGAAGAATTTTTATCGGCTCCCATTCACTCCCCCCCTCTCGGTCGCCTTATCGGTCCTTCACTGTCCACCCGGCTCGACCGGTGCGAGCCATTGGTATGACCGGTGCGGCACGAGCAAGAAGCCGTGCAAGTTTCCGCTGTGCGTGTTGGTGTGTTTTGGCTCGGAAGGTTGTTTGTTGGTTCCTAGGTCCAGTAGCACTTCGGTGGCTGCGTGGGCTTGGCCAACTTGGGTAGTGAGTCGGAGACGTGTGTTGGAAGCCGTGTTCATCTTGTTGGAGTCTCCATCTCCTTCAAGAAGAATTTTTATCAGCTCCCATTCACTCCCCCCTTTCTGGTTCGCCGTATCGGTCCTTCAAGTGGCATCAGAGCTGGTTCGGGTCTTTATTGACTCTAACCAGTCTATGATCCAAGGATGTCATACCAGGAACGGGGTTCGGGTCCTCCACACTTCGATGGCAAGAACTACCAGATGTGGAGTAAGCGGATGGCGGCGTTCCTCCGTGGAAAGGGTCAGATCCTTTGGGATGTCACGGTGGACAAAAGCTATGTCCAGCCGATGAACTTCCTCGCTCTAGGATCGAGAGACATGTTCAACGCCAACAACAAGGTGGTCCACTACTTGTTTCGTGCTCTATGTCAGCCTGAATTCGATCGGGTGCACACGGAGAGTTTGGCTTGTAGAATCTGGTCGGTGTTGAAGGAAGCTCATGTTGGGAATGCCCAGGTTCAGGCTCGGATGTATGCGACTTACCAGAGAGAGTACGAGAACTTCACTCATCTCCCTGGCGATTCCATCGATGCTTTGTTTCAGAGGTTCACGGTGGTTGTGAACAACATGAGGGCCAATGTGGACGTGCTCTTGTACGATGATCATGATAGAGCATTCAAGCTCTTACACTCTTTGGGCCGTACGATTTGGGGTGGAAAGTTCGAGGCCATTGTGGAGTCGGAGAAGTATGACACTCTGACCGTGAACGAGCTGTTCTCGAAGCTCAAGTCGGCTGAGGTGGATAGTGGCATGACAGCCAAGATCGAGGGCCCGACTGACTCTCATAGTCTCGCCTTCATTGGTGGTTCGAAAGGAAAGGCTAACACTAACCCATCCACCAAGATGTTCTCTTTGTCCTCTTTGATGTCTATGCTAGATGAGGAGTTTGACGTGCTTGGAGAGGACGAGCTGGCGTTGCTGGCGAGGAGGTTCAAGAGGCTGCACGAGAACCGGGTGAACATGAGGAGGAACACGAGGGCATGTTTCAAGTGCGGCAAGGCTGGACACTATTTCGCCGAGTGTCTAAAGGTGAACAGCAACGACAAGCACAAGTTCAAGGACAAGAGGAAGAAGTCCAAGAAGAAGGATCCTGGACATGGGAAGAAGACGCGGTCTCCAGAGAAGATGAAGAGATCGAGCGACATCGAGTCCGACTCCGAGGACACGTCTTCAAGCTCGAGTGATGAAGACGAAGAGGATGACAAGAAGAAGAAGAAGAACCTCAGCAAGTATCTCAACGGCCTTTGTGTGACGGGCCTAAGCCTCAAGGACGACTTCTGCGGCATGGCTCGCAGCTCCAGCAGTAAGAGAAGCCAGAAGGACGCCTCGGACTTAGATTACGAGGATGAGGTATGTGATGAGCTCTCTTCCTTGCGCAAGGAGAATGAGGAGTTGGTTGACTTGCTTGATAATTGTGATCACATGCTTAGAGAAGCTAAGAAGCTTATGAAGGAGCTTAGAGCTGTGCTTGAATATGCTAGGACTAGAGTGACTGAGCTAGAAACACAGGTTCTTGATGGCAAGCTTGAAATTGATTCTCTTAAGGCTAGTCCTGTGGCTTCTGATGAGGATGATTGTGCTGATTGCTCTGTTTTCCTAGCTGATTTGACTGCTCTTAGGGAAAAGCATGCCTCCAAGTGTGAGGAACTAGATGTGCTTAGGGTTGAGTTGGCTGAGCTACAATCTAGACCCACTTTGCTTGGTGCATGTACTTCTTGCCCTGGTTTGCATGAAAAAATTGTTGAGCTTCATTCTCGCATTGTTTCGCTTGAGGCTGATTTGAAAGTGCCTATTCCTACTTCTTGTTCTACTTGTGAGTTGCATGCTATGAAGAATATGGAACTTGCAACAATGTGTTGACCATTTCCAGGATGAGAACAATAAGTTGCGTGAATTGCTGAGTTGGTTGTCTAGTCAGGAACCTCAGCTTGGTATGATGATTGCGAGTTGTAAGCGTTTTGATGGTTGGGCTTTGGGATTCGATAAGTCTGGTGAGAGTAGTGGTGAGAGAGAAAGAAAATTTGGGAATGTTTCAGTTCCACCACAATCCACACATAAAGATAAGTTTGCACCCAAGCCAAACCAGTCGCTTAAAACGAGAGAGAAACCAAGTGAGAAACCGAGTGAGAAAACTAGTGAGAAGTCTTGTGAAGAGCCTCATCCCAAGTCTAAGCCTAGACCAATTCGGTTCCATTGTGACTCTTGTGTAAAGGATGGTCACAAGAGAGAGTTTTTCTTCAAGAGGAAGAGAGAGAGGAGAATGGCGAAGGAGTGGGCTAACAAGGACAAGTACCACCCTTCCAATGGTGTACTTGAGCCTCGTGTGCAGTTGCCCAGGGCCAAGTCAAGTGTGAGGACAGTTTCGGCTTGGGGAGAGCGAAAGGCTGTTGGCGGTGCTGTTGGCCAGGCAACACTGGTCAGACCGGTGAGAGGCACCGGTCAGACCGGTGCACACCTGGACAGGAAGCAGTTTGGGTTTCGTGCTCGTACAGGTGCGAGATTTGGTTCTAGAGGTCGTGGTTCTGGTGGTTGGTCTAGAGAGTTTGCAGGTGATCAGTTTGCTGGATGTTCTCCTCCTCGTGCTCAATACGGGGATGGGAGGAGTCGTAGCTTTGAGATGGAGAGGAGGGACAGTCCACGGTAATCCTTTCGTGGTTTTGGTCCTTCTCTAGTTAGTGAGGGATGGTTTCCTCGTAACGGTTACCATGGTGGTGTTGAGTTTGCTGGACGTTCTCCACCTCGTAATCAATACGAGTTTGGGAGAGGTCGCAGTTTTGAGTCTTAGAAGGGCTACGGACCACGCTTTTCCTTTCGTGGCACTCGTACTCCTCCAATGAGACAGGGGTGTTCTTCCCATGGTGGTTGTAAGTTTGACAGGATGGATCGCTGTATTGATAGGCATGGTAGGATGAATGTTGCTAACCCTACTTTCGAGGAAATGGCCCGACACTGGTTTGCCACTTTTGGAACTAACCCCAGTGTTGAGTCGTTTGCTCGCTCTCGCCCTTGGTTTTGAGTTGCAGGTGGGAGGTCCAGAGAACATTTGGTTGATATCGGGGGTGGTTCTCCGGCCTCATACCCCGGTGGTGACATGGAGGTACATCACTTTCGGGGATGGTGGACAATAATGAGTGACTTCTGAAGAAATGGTAAAGGTAAGTGAATTAGTGACCTTCAAGTGTGTGGCCTTGGTCAAGCCACTTGGTTTGTTTTGCTCCTTGCCCTATCTCATGTGTATAAGGTGAGCTTTGTATGCTCTTTGAACCTAATGCATGTGTTTATGGGGAGCTTGTTGGTTCTATGCTCCTTTGCTCTTTTACCGGTGGTGTCGAGCCCTTTTTGCCTCCCCTCGAGGAGCCGGTGGTTTGTGAGCTTTGTGTGTGGGAGCTCCTTTGTAGCATATGTATAGTTTCCTTTGTGCATTTCTTGCATTTGGCATGGCATATGTAACATGATGTATAGGCATCCTTGTATCTTAGATTGCATGCATTTTGTATCATGTGCATTGTTTAGTAAAAGCTTCTCCTATATACATTGTTCACCATGGAATGCTATATATGTCTTTGTGAGCTTGTTTAGTATGCTATGGCTAGTTTGGCTTAGCTCTTGATGGTCTTGATTTATATCCATGGTTGATGTCTATGCTTTTGAAAAATGTCACATATATGCTCTCATGCGTAAATGCCTTTATATGATCTTGACATGCTTTAGTGGCTTGGTTATGCTTAATTTGTGGTTAGATAGCTAGCTTATTGATCATATGGAGCCAAAGGCTCATTTTCCATCATGAATGTTTAGCCATCTTGCTTTATCTTGTGGAGGGGCATAAGTTCCTTTTTGTCGCAAAGACATTTCATGTACCAAAATTGAATCTGAAAATGAAATGTAAAATGCTTGGAAAAAATGTGCTCTCATGTCATATGTGCTGAATTTAATTTGCTTTGGGTGCTAAACCGTTGCATGATGCCTACCAATGAGAAGTCTCATACATAGAAGTAGGCACTTGGCACGGTGGCTTTGACATGACATGAGGTGCTTGTGGGTGTTTGTGATGGTCTTATTATTAGAATGGTTGTCCTAGCATGAAGTTTGTGTGGCTTTGCCATTTTGACATGTTTTGCTCATGTTTAGGACTTTGCTCATGAGAGGGTAACTTTTCACAAAATTGCTCGATTCAATCTTAGCTTCGTCCAATGGTTGTGAAACTTGGTGATCTTGTAGTTGATGTCAATACGAAGCTATAGAGTATCTAACTTGCTCATTTGGACATGTGTAGCATCCTACGTTGAATTTTGTCTATTTGAGAAGCTCTAGGTTGAAACTTTTGCATTTTTGGCTTGATTCATGCATTGCCAACAAGGCGGAGAAGTTTGAGCTTGAAATGGCTTGCTAAATGCATTTAAAAGGTTTTCAGGTGGTTTCGAGCCATTTTTGGGCTCTGGTGTGCACCGGTCTGACCGGTCGAGGTCACCGGTCTGACCGTTCAGAGTGTTGGTCCTGTTTACATGTTGCACACCGGTCTGACCGGTGGTGTTGACAGGTCCGACCGGTCAGGGCTGAGTTGTTGCAGCTGCCCTGTTTCAAGTGGTGTTTTGCATGCATTCGTCCAGGGGGAGTTGCATTGGTTCAGGGGGAGCTTGCATGTGTGTAGGGGGAGCTCTTTGTGGTTTTTCGAGCTTTGGTTTGGTGGTTTGCGCTCTTTGCTTGAGCATAGTTTTGTCTCGGATGTGTCGAGCCGTTGCCCTTGCCTAAGGGGTCCGAGACTTGTCTTCTTCAAGTGATCTTGCTCTTTGCCTTTGTTTGGCTTTCGATCGCTTGTTGGAGTATCTTTTTGTTCGTTTCTTTTCTTTTACTTTTCTCTCTTGTTACTTTATGTGGGTGTTGTCAACGCACTCATCAAGGGGGAGATTGAGGACCATGTGTGGTTCGAGGACCGGTGGATGATCGCTTCCTGGTGTGATGAGTGATTGACAACGTTGTGTGGACTGATCTTGGCTAAGTATTGTAGGTGCAGGTTGCGGCTTGACTGGTGTTGGTGCAGGTGAAGAACAAGCGGAAAGGTCATCACCGGTGAGGCCTCTAGGTGCGGAGAAGACAAGTAGGCTTCGTTCGAGGGATCCAGTGGCCAGCGGGGTCAAGTGCGGGCCGCATGGTGGCATGAACAGCAAGATGAAGTCATGGACGGTTTCTTGGTTGAGCCTCAAAACCAAGTTCGAGCCGGGACTATGTGGGATCCGAGTCATGAGTGGCGATTGGCGGAGGCTACACCGAGTTCGCGGGGTTTTCAGTGGTTCAACAGAAAACCACTGGGTTCCTTGGTTGATCCACAAAGCCAGGACAGAAGAACCGAAGACGGTGCTGCAGCAGCTCTCGACCGGTCTGACCGGTCTGACCGGTGGGTACCGGTCCGACCGGTCTGATCGGTGGGTACCGGTCTGACCGGTGAGGAGCACCGGTCTGACCGGTGTCCGACGACGCAGTCCGGAATCTTCGAAGCGGGGGACACACATCGGGATCGCATGGCTTGCGTCGAGGCTAAGCAGGGTGCGGTCGCCGGGCATCCGTCCGATGGAGAAAATCTGAAGACTTCCAAAACCGCCCTTGAGGGGCTTGTATCCCGAGTTATTAAGTAAGGGTATTTTATACTTTCGGTTGCCTCCTATATGACCCAAGAGGTGAGAGGATGGCAGCAATCTCTTGGAACCCTAGTTCATTTGCTTTCCTATTTTCCCTTCCTATTTTCTTAGGATTTTCATAGGACTAGCTTGAGAGCTTCATGTGAGATTTTATGAGAGGGTTGGATGATCGGGCGGCAAGCTAGACCTTGTATGAACCTCCTTGGTATGTATAGATGATTCGGCGTGGTTCCTCAAGGCTTTGTTGTGTTGTTCCCGGTTGTTCTTGGTGGTGATTTTCGGAGCCCTCTCTTCGTGGTTTTCTCGGTGTGTTTTCGGGACCTTGCTCTTGGGGATTTGATGGGGGAAATTCGTGTGAACCCTTCGTGGTTCTTTTGCCTTTGATTCCCCTCCCAAATCCGTGAGTTAAGGAGCTCAATTTTGGGGTTTTGCAGCGAGATTTCTTCGATTCCTCTTGATTTCTCAAGTTTTGGTGGACAAAATCTTGGGTATGGACTCCTCATGAGGTGTTCCTACTATACCCAAAGTCTTGTTCAAGTCCGTGGAGAGATTCGAGAGATCGAAGTTTTGATTTGGAGGAGTTGACCCGCGGGTGTAGTTCATCCCGAGCTGCCCAGGTTACACCGGTCTGACCGATGCTCTTGACCAGTCTGACCGGTGCAAGCCACTTGTGGGATTTGCCTCGGGTGAACTGCTTGACTCGTGTGTCTTTGGGTCTTGGTGTTGATGTTCAGTTCTTGGTCTGTTTGGAGTTGTTTTGTTAGATTTTGTGTAGGGTTTTTCTTCCGTGCAGGTTGTGTTTTGGGGGTGTTTTTGTTCCAGGGCCTAGAGAAGTCACTGAGGCTCTCTGGAACGCTTGCTATGCGACTGCTGTAGCCACCAGCCTGACTGGCGCTGTCCACCGGTCTGACCGGCACAGACCATCGGTCTGACCGGTGCAGCACAAGCAGCAAGCCGTGCAAGTTTCCGATGTGCGTGTTGGTGTGTTTTGGCTCGGATGGTTGTTTGTTGGTTCCTAGGTCCAGTAGCACTTCGGTGGCTGCGTGGGCTTGGCCAACTTGGGTAGTGAGTCGGAGACGTGTGTTGGAAGCCGTGTTCGTCTTGTTGGAGTCTCCATCTCCTTCGAGAAGAATTTTTATCGGCTCACATTCACTCCCCCCTCTCTAGTTCGCCGTATTGGTCCTTCAGCTTCCTATTGCAAGGCTGCTAGTGCCACACCCGGGTGAGCCGAGGACACTATACCACATCCCCTCTATACCAACGGATGTTAGTCATTATAAGTAGGATAGTACCGACCAACCATTCGTCGGTATAGCTTATTAACAGACCGTCCGTTGGTATAACAAGTTATAACAAGCAACTATCAGTCGGTATAAAATTTTGATGTACCTCTGAACCATCCATCGGCACAACTCAATATAAACTGCGAACTGTCCGTCGTTATACATATAGTAGGCCCAATTTGCTCAAAAAGAGCCCAAATAGCAAAAGGCCCATAACAAACCCTATCTCCCCCTACTCATTCCCCTCCCCTCCAGCCACCCCTACCCCTCAGCGCCCGCCGCACGCCCGTAGGCGCACGGGTTGCGGCCAGCCTCCCAGACCCTCAACACCCCACCGACAGTTGTCATCCCCAGCTAGCCGTCTACCATCGATCCTCCTCCTGTCCTCCATCCCGGGCGGGTGTCGCCGCTCCCTCCTCTCTCTCTCCCTTGTCCTCCAGCTCCAGACCCGAGTGGGTGCCTGCACGAACTGGGGGATAGCAGAGCAGAGGAGAGGAGGATGTGCACGCCATGTCAGGTTCGTCCCCCTTTCTCAACCTCCATGGTTCCATCCATTCAATCCAACCCTAGATCCCCCAATTCGCGCGCCAATTCCTCGACGGGGCCGCTTGATTCGGCGCAGGATGGTCCACTCCCTCGAGCGCCAGAGTGAATAGTACCGCGAGGTCGCCCGATTTAGGGCCGGATTTGTTTGTCACCGCAGCTCTGCGGCCGGCGAGGAACGCTAGCTGGAGTTTTCATTTGCTTGTCCTCCCCTAGCATGTCTTCCTTCCCACAAGGAACAGGGAGAAGGAGGGATTTGGAGGGGGCGTGGGTTTCGCTAGGTCGATTAGGTTGGGATGCTGCTGCCTTGTGCCTTCCAAGCATCTGTGGGATGGTGCGGTGTCAGGTTAATTATCTGCTAGGTTGGTTGGCTGGGTACTTGGGTTTAGCTCGTGGAGAACCATGACGATGGGTCTGTGCTCTGAGATGTGGTCTTGCACACCTTGTGATCTGGGGGTCCTGGCCCTCCCAAGTCCATTCGTGCTCAGTACTTAACTGGATCAGGCCGCTGTTTGCTCTGCTAAACACAAATGGTACTGCTGATGGTGTGCTTGTTTGGCATTATTTTTTATCACAGCAAACCTCACACTTGTTGTTTGTTGACGGATAAAAGACGTATCCCTCTACGATCCGCAAGCGTACGGACCCCACACCTTTTTCACCACGGGATTCCCAAGGTTCTTGTCAATCCGCGGAGCAAGGGGATTACAAGCGTTCAATCTACTTCTACACACTAGTTACTAAAATCCTAACTACTATTATACTAGAAAACAACTAAACTACACTAGAGAGAACGATTAAGATATCAAGATAGGAGACACTTGCCCATGGGTCTACGATCATGCAATCAATTAAAGACATTAAACCAATCTAATCTATCGGGGGTTGTGACCACGGTTTCGCCCTTTCCCTCCTCTCGTACTGTCACTACGCGAAGGTATTCATGACTAGACCTATGATGGACATGGCGTATTGAATGGATCCAAGGAAGCATTGGAGCTCATACTCCCTTTACGGCATGGTAGCTAACCTTAAGCATTAAAGTATATTCAACACAAGATGATAGATAGATAATCCGACAAAGTATGATTACATCTTAAGATCGATTACAACCCATGGACGAACAAGGAGATTACCCCATCAAGGTGTTGATCATGGCACCGTTGATCATGGTTTCCCTTCTGACGGTGTCTTCCTTCTTCTCCACGTGCGGGTGCTTCCTTCGAGGTGGACGATCCCCCTCCGGAGATCTCCCTCCTCTCTCTCTAGCTTGTGGATGACCTACAAGTGCGAATGGCTCTCCCCCCGTCGAATGGCGGCGCCTCCAGGGTTTTAGGGTTGAAGATCCTTCGGGTGCAAGGAAAACGGGACCGAACCGGCCACCGGAGTGGGCAGGGCCGTCCGGCCTAGGCCGACCGGCCTGGGCCCACCTTGGCCCGGTTCGGTCGCCCCTTCGCTCCTGTGGGTCCTCATGAGATTATGCACTTTGCCCCCTCCACTTGCATGATTTTGATGATGTCATCCTTGCGTCCAAGATGGAGGTTCTCTTCGCATGAAGTTCGGTTTTTACGCTTCAATTCCCGAGGGTGTTCCTCGTAGCACTTCGGTCCTTTCCACCATTGGAAGTGATTTCATCAAGCTCATGAACACGAACAAGACTCCGTAAATGCTCCTTTGAACTTGTTGCGAATCCGTCCTTTATGTCCATGTTTCCCTACATAAACACAACACTTCCAAATGCATGCACATAGATGAACTTGTTATATGATTAGTGTGCCTAGTAGTGGGTTAGTTCCATAATCAAATCCAAACCAAAGTGTAATGAACATTCTAGGTGTACCAAAATACACCGTCAACATCTCCCCCACGCTTAGCTCTTGCTCGTCCTCGAGCAAGTACTCGTAAAAGAACTTCGTCCAAGGTGTAATCGTGAACCGCTTATCCTTCTTCACAAGTTAGTCAATCCTTTCATCTTTAATACATAAACATAAAGTAGTGATCATCATACATAAATATGGGCGTTTAGAATCTTTACCACGTCAAGATTTACCCCACAACTCAAACTATTCACTTGAAGTCTTCAATTTCAGCCATACTTACTTCTTTGCTTCCATCGGAGGGTTTTTATGATTTTAAAAACAAAATTCCTGCAACAAGTATTAGACAAAAACCTTTCTCCAAGCTCTCTCAAGTCACTCATATGAGATGGCTATCCTAAACCAATTTTATAAAACTCTCGCCTCCCATAAGTCTCTCATATAACATGTAAAGTGGAGCTATAGGTAGGGCTAGCGCAATCAACACAAGTATTGTCAAACTAAGAACTTCCTCTAATGGTTGTTTACCTTTCAAAGCCAATGATCATGAGAATTAACCATATGTAGGGATATCAAGAACGAGAAGATTTAGAATGGTGGACATGTGCAAGGGCAAAAGAAAATTATGACTACAAGGCATCGATGACGTCCTCGTTGTCGGATTGCACATGGTTGGAAAAGAACGAAAGTTTCGTCTCTCAACAACGCGACATCCTTCCTTACACTTTATTTTTCTTTTCTTTCACTTGATTCATCCCTCTCATATCTTTATTGCTACCTCCTCTTTTCTCTTTTCTTTTTCAAGCACCACGGCAAATATTTTTCGAACCACACACTTGTGTTCATATATCAAAAATCGAAGATAAACAAACAAGTGAATAAAGATAAGCATCACACAAGACACAAAAAATATATAAAGACTCTTTTTATTTGGTTTTCTTTGACTCAACACTAATTTAAGACACTTGCAAAAATTTAAAAACACACTCGAAAACTAAGACACATTAAACTCTAAGACTCTCGCTCGAAGATTAAACTGAACCTAAATTTTGAAACTCAAAAGCTAAGGCTAGCTAGCTAGCTCTCCTCCACACTAAAAACATACGACATCCTCGTCGTATCTTACAAAATTCCTAAGGGGAAGACTAGACCTAGTGGTACTTCAAGCAAGTATTACACCACTTGCCTCACATGTTTCCAACCATGCCAAAAAGTTTGCACACGTTACGGTTAAGGAACTTGTAGTCGTCTTCGACTACGCGCTCCAAGTCCTCCATACGCTGCTTCATTACTTCCATGGCTTGGAGACATTCATCAACCGACGCGTAGAGATCCGCGATGGATTGACGGCAAACTCGACAACACATCGGATGCAATCCGAAGGGGTCGTTGTCGCCATTGTCTCCACCATCGTCCCCGCTGTCGTCGCCACCACCATTGTCGCCGCCATTGTTGCCATCGTTGTCGTCGCCGTTAGGGCCTTCGGGAGTCCTCTCCTTGGGCTCCTCATCCCAAATGTAGAGGTCATTATCTTCAACGGGATTGCGAGATGCAAGAGCTCCGGTCAGGACACGTCCTCCACAACGGATGCGGGCAGTCCTCTTGACGGGTAGCTTGAGCTCTCATCGCATCTCCTCCTCCATCTATGGCTCCTTGGCTTCTAGCTTCAACTCTAAGCTTCTTGGGGACTCAATGGCTACTGAAAGGGTGCAAAATATTGCTTGGAGGGGTTGATTCCCGAGCTCCTAATTCGGCTAAATAAATAGTCCAGAGAGGGAAGCCCTGGGAACCTCATTTTCCTTTTTCTAACTTCCCTTAAAATTTTCTGACCGAAGAAGGAAGTCGAAAAGGAGCAGCTGGGCCGGTCGGCCTGGGCCGGCCGGCCCACCCTGTCTCGGGGGCTGGGCCGGTCCGGTTTTTCGCGTACCGCCCTTATTTTACCTCCTTAGCCCATGGGAAAAAGTTGGCCCAGTAAATCTTCGTGAGAAACTCCAGAAAATTAAAAGAAAAACTATTTACAGAAATTCATGCCTTGTTTTTCGTCCTAGACGGGACGTTCGGGCTCTTGTTCCATGGTGAAGACATCAACATGGTGAAGGGGCACAACGTCGGGTTCGTAGTAAACCTTAAGCTGTTGACCATTCACCATAAATTGATCTCCTTTTATATCCATAATGGTTACCGCTCCGTTGGAGAGCACCGAATGCACAACATAAGGTCTGTCCCACTTGCTTTGCAATTTCCCCTTTCCGAAGGTTTTAAACCTCGAATTGTAGAGGAGGACCTTATCTCCTCCTTTGAATTCTTTCTTTTTTAATCTCTTATCATACCACCTTTTGAATCTCTCTTTGTATATGCTTGCATTTTCATATGCTTTCAACCTCAACTCCTCTAGCTCGCTTATTTGGATCCTTCGTTTCACAACCGCGGCATCGAGATCGAGGTTCATCTCTTTAATCGCCCAATAGGCTTTATGTTCCAACTCAACCGGAAGGTGGCAAGCTTTTCCATAGACGAATTGATAAGGGGTCATACCTATCGGTGTCTTGAACGCCGTTTGATAAGCCCATAAAGCTCCATCTAATTTCTTTGACCAATCTTTGCCTCCCTTCTCTATGGTTTTGTTGAGGATGCTTTTTAATTGCCTATTTGACGTTTCCGCTTGTCTGTTGGTTTGTGGGTGATAGGCCGTAGAGACCCTATGTTCAATCCCCAACTTCGACAAGCACTTTTTGAAATTCTTCCCTGTGTAGTGAGTTCCTCCATCACTTATCAAGATTCTCGGTGTACCGAAACGAGGAAAAATCACGTTCTTGACCATAGTAATGGACTCCTCCGTGGAAGCTTTACGACATGGCATAGCCTCTACCCACTTGGATACATAGTCAACCATGACTAGGATATACTCAAATCCAAATGAGTTTTTGAAAGGCCCCATGAAGTCTATACCCCATACATCGAATATATTGATTTGTAGTTTGTATTTCAAAGGCATAGAATTTCTTTGAGAGATGTTTCCGGTTTTTTGGCGTTCGGGGCATGATGCAACATATCTTTTAGTATCTTCATGCATCTCCGGCCAAAAGAATCCGCTCGACCATACTTTTGCTTGGGTTCGAAAATGGCTATAGTGTCCACCGTACTCCGCCGAGTGACACTTCCTTAGAATTTCTACCCTCTCTTCTCTTGGCACACATCTTCTCATCACTCCATCATTGCCAAGTTTGAAGAGGTATGGTGCATCCCAAAAGTATATCCTACTTTCGGAGATTATCTTCTTTTGAGAGTTTTTGTCTAGATGATCGAGAGGCATCTTTCGAATGGCTCGAATGATATCGATCATCCAAGTATTTTTATCAAGCACTCGATAGAGGTGGTCATCTCTCATCTTATCTTCGATGGGCTCTTTATCATCTTGTCCACGATTCATCCTAGACAAATGATCGGCCACAACATTTTACACCCCCTTTTTATCACGAATTTCAACATCAAATTCTTGGAGAAGAAGGATCCAAAAAATCAAACGTGGTTTAGCTTCCTTCTTAGCGAAGAGATACTTGATGGCTGCGTGATCGGTGTAAACAATGACCTTCGAGTTCACGATGTAAGATCTGAATTTTTCGAAAGCGAATACCACTGCAAGCAACTCTTTTTCCGTAGTGGCATAATTTAATTGTGCCTCACTAATAGTTTTGCTAGCATAGTAAATGGCATGAACTCGGCCTTCCTTTCTTTGACCCAAGACCGCGCCTACGGCGTAGTCACTTGCGTCACACATGATCTCGAAAGGTTGGCTCCAATCCGGAGGTTGGATGATGGGAGCACTCACCAATGCACTTTTCAAGGTCCGGAATGCCGCTAGGCACTTCTCATCAAAGTCAAAAGCCACATCCTTTTGAAGAAGATGCGTTAAAGGCTTAGTGATCTTTGAGAAGTCCTTAATAAATCTTCTATAGAATCCGGCATGGCCTAGAAAGCTCCTTAAGGACTTAACATCCGTCGGAGGTGGGAGTTGCTCAACCGTCTCTACCTTAGCCTTGTACACTTCAATGCCTCTCTCGGATATAACATGTCCGAGCACTATGCCTTGCCTAACCATGAAGTGGCACTTTCCCCAATTTAATACCAAGTCTACCTCCGCGCACCTCGTGAGGACCTTTTCCAAGTTTGCCAAGCAATCCATGAACGTCTTCCCATAAACGGAAAAATCATCCATGAACACCTCGACAATTTCTTCGATGAACTCCGAAAATACAGCCATCATGCAACGTTGAAAAGAGGTCGGAGCGTTGCATAGACCGAAGGGCATCCTTCTATACGTAAACATTCTGTAAGGGCATGTAAATGTTGTTTTGTGTTGATAGTCCGGGTGAATGGGAATTTGCATGAACCCCGAGTACCCATCGAGAAAGCAAAAATAAGCGTGGTTTGCTAACCTCTCGAGCATCTCGTCAATGAACGGTAGGGGGAAGTGATCTTTCTTCGTCGCTTTGTTAAGGTTACGATAATCAATACACATCCGCCACCCGGTCACGGTTTTTTGCGGTATCAACTCGTTCTTCTCATTCTTCACCACGGTCAAACCTCCTTTCTTTGGTACACAATGTACCGGGCTCACCCATTCGCTATGCGGAACCGGGTAGATGATTCCGGCATCAAGTAACTTGATGACCTCTTTCTTTACTACCTCTCGCATGGCATGGGTTAGCCTCCTTTGGTGGTCCACTATGGGCTTACATTGGTCTTCCATTGGTATACGATGAGTGCAAAAGGCTGGGCTAATACCTTTGAGATCGTTAATCGAATATCCAATCACCTTCCTATGTTTTTTCAATAAAATCAGCAACTTCTCATTTTCTTGGGGACTCAACTCGTCGCTCACGATGACTGGATAGGTCTTGTCTGGGCCCAAAAATTCATACTATAATCCTTTGGGCAAAGGTTTAAGGTCTACCTCGGGCGCTTGTGGCTCCTCGGGTTTAATCTCTCCTATATCTTCAAATTTTCCTTCCTCCACGCTTCCATCATGTGGTTCCAAGCCTTTTGTTGCTTCTTCTAGTTCTTCATCTTGTTGGTTACTAATTTGATTTTCCATCGCTCTTTGCAGCGGGTCTCTAAGGGTTTCAACAAAACAAAGACTGTCTATCTCTTCTACTTCTTCATCTTTGGGAGGAAAGGGTGTAAGGTGTTTAGAAGCACAAAGAAAGTTATATGTGTACTTTGTTCCATTAAGGTTCATTGTTACTTTGCCTTCTCCGGCATCTAACATGGCATCAACCAACTTAAGAAAGTGCCTACCTAGGATTATGTGATCATGATTACTATGGTAAGCATCAATAACAAAGAAATCGGTTGGTATACAATTTCTAGAGATTTTTACTTTCATGTTGCAAGCAATACCTAGAGGTTTGATAGTTCTACCATCTCCCAAAATTAATTTCGTTGATGTTGGAGCTAAGTCTAGGTTGTGATCTTGAACTTTATCGTAAATTTTAGAAGATAGGACACTTAGTTGTGCTCCGATGTCGCATAAAGCTTTGCATCGAACTCCGTTGATCTCGCAACTCAAGCGTGGTGTCATCTTTTCTTCTTCTTCGGATCCTATCGCGTAGACTTCGGCGAGGCGAGCGTATGGTGATGCTTCGGGCTTGATCCCCATGATTCTCTTCACCTCGTCTATGTGTTCCGGATCCACTATATCATCTCCAAAGAGCTTATGAAAGATCTCACTGGTGGTTTCAAGGTCGTATGAATTTTCTGCTTTCTTCTCCGGTGGGAAATCCACTTCCAATGCTCTCGCCATTTCCTTTTGATTAGGGAACGGTCTTCTCTTGTCGAATACTTCTCCGTAATCGATAGGACCCAATCCATTAGTTCGAACTCCCTTAGTGGCTTCGCACTTGACATGCTTCTCTTGTTTGTCTCATTTGGTATGGCGAAGTCGATGCTTGGGGTAGTTCTTGACTTGATGTGTTCTTGTTCAAGCTTTTCCGCGATTGGTTCGTCTTTTGTGACTTCCGGGGTTGCCTCTTTACAAAATTCAGCACACTTTTTTCTTCCTCGAATTCCGGCTCTTCCGCAAGTCTTGTTTCCCAATCTCTTCGCATGGCAGCCGCTTTACTAATTTTTTGTAGAAGTTGGGTGGCTTCCGTGAGTGTTTTCTCCATGAGATCCCCACCTGCACACATTTCGACATGTTACATGCAACTAGGGATTAGGGAAAAGAAAAATGTATGCAAGAGTACGTCACCGGAGAAGCCGAGTATTGGTCCTTGTTCGATTAACCCATTAAACCTATCCCAGGCTTGGTCTATCCCTTCCTCTTCTCCTTGAATGAAATTGATCACTTGCCTCCTTAGATGTTGAACCTTGCTAATTGGAAAGAACTTCTCGCAAAACTTCTTTGTCAACTTGTTCAATTGCCTTCAACTTCAAAGGACGCAAACGAATACCATGTCTTTGCATTGCCGGCAAGTGAGTAGGGAAAGAGATTCCATTTGAACCATTCATCGGGGACTCCTTCTTGGCGCACCGTGTTGCATATCGTCGTGAAACTCCTTATGTGTCTATATGGGTTCTCCGTAACCATCCCTTCAAACGGGTTTGCCACCACTATCTCGATGATCTTGGATTTAATCTCATACTTGATCGCTTTGAGCTTCGAATCTGACTCTTGTACTTTTATGTCTTCACATCGAGGGCTAGCGTAATCCCTTAATGATTTCTCCGGTTCTTCCACGGGTTGATTAACGAACGCCATCTAGACAATAAGATAAAAACCAAAACAAAAACGAAACAAGTGTTTTTCTAGATAATATATGTTAGATATAGCAAATGAAAGATAAACTAAAATATAAAACTAAGTTAAATGCAAATCAAACGATGTAAACTAGCTTGCTCCTCGGCAACGGCGCCAGAAAAAGGGGCTTGTTGACGGATAAAAGACGTATCCCTCTACGATCCGCAAGCGTACGGACCCCACACCTTTTTCACCACGGGATTCCCAAGGTTCTTGTCAATCCGCGAAGCAAGGGGATTACAAGCGTTCAATCTACGTCTACACACTAGTTACTAAAACCCTAACTACTATTATACTAGAAAACAACTAAACTACACTAGAGAGAACGATTAAGATATCAAGATAGGAGACACTCGCCCATGGGTCTATGATTATGGAATCAATTAAAGACATTAAACCAATATAATCTATCGAGGGTTGTGACCACGGTTTCGCCCTTTCCCTCCTCTCGTACTGTCACGACGCGAAGGTATTCATGACTAGACCTATGATGGACACGGCGTATTGAATGGATCCAAGGAAACATTGGAGCTCTTACTCCCTTTACGGCATGGTAGCTAACCTTAAGCATTAAAGTATATTCAACACAAGATGATAGATAGATAATCCGACAAAGTATGATTACATCTTAAGATCGATTACAACCCATGGACGAACAAGGAGATTACCCCATCAAGGTGCTGATCATGGCACCGTTGATCATGGTTTCCCTTCCGATGGTGTCTTCCTTCTTCTCCACGTGCGGGTGCTTCCTTCGAGGTGGACGATCCTTCTCCGGAGATCTCCCTCCTCTCTCTCTCTCTAGCTTGTGCATGGCCTCCTGGTGTGAATGGCTCTCCCCCGTCGAATGGCGGCGCCTCCAGGGTTTTAGGGTTGAAGATCCTTCGGGTGCAAGGAAAACGGGACCGAACCGGCCACCGGAGTGGGCTGGGCCGGCCAGCCTGGGCCCACCTCGGCCTGGCTCGGTCGCCCCTTCGCTCCTGTGGGTCCTCATGAGATTATGCACTTTGCCCCCTCTACTTGCATGATTTTGACGATGTCATCCTTGCGTCCAAGATGGAGGTTCTCTTCGCATGAAGTTCGGTCTTTTACGCTTCAGTCCCCGGGGGTGTTCCTCGTAGCACTTCGGTCCTTGCCACCATTGGGAGTGATTTCATCAAGCTCATGAACACGAACAAGACTCCGTAAATGCTCCTTTGAACTTGTTGCGAATCCGTCCTTTATGTCCATGTTTCCCTACATAAACACAACACTTCCAAATGCATGCACATAGATGAACTTGTTATATGATTTGTGTGCCTAGTGGCGGGTTAGTTCCATAATCAAATCCAAACCAAAGTGTAATGAACATGCTAGGTGTACCAAAATACACCGTCAACATTGTTCTACTTAACTGTTGTAAAATTGTTCAATTTTCTGCAACAGTGAGCTAATAAGTATCGTTCAAGTGCTGTTTTGAACATCATTGTTTGCTGAGATGCTTTCATTGCATACATTGTATGAATCCAGATAGCTTGTGTTTGCTTCAATTTTCTCAATATTTTCTTTGCACATGTTGCATGTTCGGATCCGGCCGAGGCGACCCCGGAGAGGTGAGCAGGAGCAGCCCCATCTACCTTACTCTTGTTTCTCAGATGTGCGAACCATGGTGTGCAGATCTGGTGGCTATGTTGTTTGTGCGCCCACTTGCTGCTGTTTTGGATACATTGTTCCTTGACCTGATCCGTGGGTACTTTCTTCTGTTGCAGGTCTAGAGATGGCCATAGAAACGGTGATCTAGGCCTTGGATTGTTCCACCAATTCCTGACGTGATCAGTGAGAAGGATAAGGTAATCGCATCCACTATGCTTACTGTGCTCCTGTTTTCTAGCACATGGTTTGTGATGTGGTGTTTCTAGATCTGCTTACTATAGATCCTTGGAGCACGTGTTCTGTGGTGCTTGTTATGGTGTTTGCTACCACATGTTCTGAGCATAGGTCATTCACATTTTTTGAGGCAATCACTAGGTTTTTTCATCACCCTCTATCTATGTCAATTTCTTTATTTTACTAGTATATACTTTAGAAATAGACCTCCCAGGGTACTGCAGGTATGTTCCCAAAACATCATAATCTTCCCAGGGTACTGCAGGTATGTTCTGAATTTTAATTTCAATAAACCGCTCACTGTTCTAAATGGAAATGTGACTGGAAATTGTTAATGGGATTGACCCTTCTGTTAGAACATACATAGATGGTATAATTTTTTACAAGAAAAAAGCCTAAACAAGGGTCTAGAAAGCAAGTCTTGTTTAAACAATGTGGCTGCATTGATTTTGTTACTCATGATGTTTCATTGTTGCAGAGAACTCCTTTTTGCTCATAACAAGTGTGATCATACAATCTTTTTAACAATTTACACTTTTCACCTTGTTCAGGTCGGAGGTCTTAAAGGCAGCGTCATGCTTGATCATGTTTGCACTTGGCAGGAAGTGGATTTTGTTTTGGACAGATTTGAGACATTTTGTATGTGTCCTGATGAGTTTGTGTATCCAAACATTATATGTGCATTGTGACAATTCAAACTCTAGGTTGTGTTCAATGAATAAGTTATATATGTTCACTTGTGTTTGATGTCTGTGCTTCAATTGAAAGATATGAGTTATGTTCAGCCTGTTTTTTCTTTTGTAATGTTCAAAAGATTGATATCAGACCTTAATATAAGGTTATTATATTTATAATTTTCTATAGGTTCATATAAATGATTAGCAATGGATTGTTGGTCGGTATAGAAGTTTATATCGTCGGACTGTTGGTCGGTACAAGTCTGTAACTAACTGTTAGTCGGTGTTTATGTGTCCGTCAGTATATCTCCCGTGGGCATCTAACGATCCATCGGTATAACAATGTCTGTCGGTATAACTCTATACTGACGCCAATTACAATGACTGATAGTGTCCGTCGGTATAACTCTATACCGACGGATGGAACGTCGGCATACAGGCTTATACCGACTATATTGTAGTTGGTATATTGGGGTTGTGGTATAGTGAGATTGCTCTGTTGGTTGACCGGTTGAAGGAAGCTCCCGGACGTCTGGCGAATTATGTCAAACATCTGGCGAAGTCCATCCCGAACCAAGTCTTGGCGTACATGAAGTCGTACTTCCCCAAGGCTCTGGTAGATGTAGTCGCGGGTGGACTAGCCGCCAATTGCACAGATGAGCAGTAAAAGGAGCTTCTAGAGCAGATGGCGCCAATCGCCGAACAAGTTGCGGAGAAGCTGAACCTCCAGTAGTTGTCATGTAGGGTTAGCTTTTGGCAGTAATTGTAATATAAACAGAGTTGTAATGAACTTTTTTAAGTTTTAATGAAAAAGACTTTCATGAAATGAGTACTCGTTATCGCGATGTGTATGTGTGGAGTGCTCATCTGTGGAGTTGTGAGCGAGTAGTAGTACTCGGCAGTAGACCCATGGAGGGAGTCACAATAAATGAGTTGATCGAGAATCAAACTTTATTACTGAAAGGGTACACCTGGATGGCCAGTGCTGTTTACAAGTGTAGTCACCAGGACCCGGAGGCCGCCTATGGCTAGAGTAGTGCTAGGGCGCGTGGCCGCTTACAGCTGTTGATCCGTTAGTAGCCGTATAGGCTGGATCTAGAAGTACATGGTCTCTTGATAGACCGCTGCTAGAGTCCTTGACGCCCTGAGCAGCCCGAGATCCGTTAGTAGCCGTTAGCGCTGCATCTTCGAGTAGAGTAGTCCAGAGACTTGTTCCTGGACCCAGAGGCCGCTTACAGCGAAGGGCCCAGGAGTAGTCGTGTAGACTTGAGCCCCCAGAGTAGTCGAGAGACTATGCGTAGAATCGACAGAGCTGGTCGACATTCCACGAGTTGCTAATGTTGTCGCCTTTAAGTGTTTGGAGGCGATACGAGCTTGGTCCGGTCACCTTTGCAACTGTGAAGGGACCTTCCCATGGCAAGCTAAGCTTGTGTAGTCCTTTCGTGTTCTTGATGCGGCGGAGGACTCGATCACCAACGTTGAAGGAGCGTTCCTTGACGTTGCGATCGTGGTAGCGTCGGATACCCTCGAGATACCTTGCTGATTGGATGAGGGCAGCACAGCGAGCTTCTTCAAGTCCGTCGATGTCAACTCGTCTGCTGTCTTCAGATATGCCTTCGTCGTATTGCTCTACTGTCGGCGAGTGCCACATGACGTCGGCAGGTAAAATAGCTTCGGAGCCATAGACCAGGGAATAGGGTGACTGTCCCGTCGGCTTGGTGGGTTGAGTACGCAGCCCCCAGAGTGCATTGGGCAGTTCCTTGATCCACTTGCCTCCTTTTGTGTTAGCAGCATCGTGCAGTCGCTTCTTGAGAGCGTCAAGTACCATCCCATTGGCGCGCTCGACTTGTCCATTGGCCCGTGGATGGGTAACTGAGACGTACCGGACGTCGATCCCGTTGTTCTCGCAGTACTCCCAGAACTGGTGATTGTTGAAGTTGGAGCCCAGGTCTGTGATGGTGTGATGGGGTAGTCCGTAGCGGTGCACGAGTTCATCCAAGAAGTCGAGTACCCTATCGGCCTTGGGGCAGGTGGCCGGCTTGACTTCGATCCACTTGGTGAACTTGTCGATGGCCACCGTAACTCTATTGAATCCTCCCCGGCGTAGTCGGAAGAGGCCCAATCATGTCGAGCCCCTAGCAGGCGAAAGGCCAGGTTGGTGGTATGGTGACTAGCTTGCAGGCCGGGACGTGCTGTTGCTTGGTGAAGTATTGGCACCCTTGGCACACTCTGACGAGTTCCTCAGCATCGCCCACTGCTGTGGGCCAGTAGAAAGCTCGTCGGAAAGCCTTGCTGACCAGCGTACGTGAAGACACGTGGTTGCCGCAGACGCCTTTATGGATCTCCTCCAAGATGTCCTTGCCTTCTTCTCGGGGAACGCACTTCATGAGTACTCCGAAAGTGGCGCCCCACCTGTAGAGCTTGTCCCCGACTAAGACGTAGAACTTGGCCCGGCGGATGAGCTGCTTGGCCAGGTTTTTGTCTGTGGGAACCTTCTGCTCGCGGATGTAGTCAATGAAGGGTTGTCGCCAGTCCATATCTATCATCATGACCTCCTTGCCAGTTGGCAGAGGCGCTGGGTCAGTGGTCGTGGGCGCCAGCTCCGGGATGGATGGCGCGTGATGCTCGTGGATGAAGACACCCGCTGGTACTTGAGCGCGAGTAGAACCAAGCTTCGACAAGACGTATGCTGCAACGTTGTTGTCGCGGACGACGTAATGGAACTCAAGACCGTAGAATTTATTCTCGAGCTTGCGGACTTCTAGGCAGTAGGCGTCCATGTTCTCCTTGTTGCAGTGCCAAGACTTGTTGACTTGGCTGATGACCACTGCAGAGTCGCTGTAGACTAGTAGTCGCTTGATGCCTAGAGAAGCTGCGAGGCGGAGCCCATGTAGCAGGGCTTCGTACTCAGCTTCGTTGTTTGAGACCTTCCAGACAATCTGCAGAACATACTTGAGTTTTTCACCCGTTGGAGAAATCAGGAGTACCCCTGCACTCGCGCCTTCGAGCTTGAGCGAACCGTCGAAGTACATCACCCAATGCTCTGGGCGCTCGATTGGAGTTGGTAGCTGATTCTCCTGCCATTCTGCCATGAAGTCGACTAGTGCTTGCGACTTGATGGCTGTTCGTAGCTTGAAGTCGATGTTGAGGGCACCGAGTTCGACTGCCCACTTAGAGATTCTTCCAGTAGCATCTTGGTTCCGCAGGATGTCACCGAGCGGGTAGTCAGTGACGACGGAGATCGAGTACTCCTGGAAGTAGTGTTGTAGCTTCCGCAAGGTGATGAGCACTGCATACAGTAGCTTCTGCACTGGTTGGTAGCGTGCTTTAGATTCCGACAGGACCTCACTGACGAAGTAGACTGGTCGCTGGACTGGGTAGGCGTGGCCGTCTTCTTGCCGCTCGACAACGATGGCAGTACTGACCACGTGGGAAGTCGCAGCGAGGTAAAGCAGTAGCTGCTCTTTTTTGCGAGGAGTCGTGAGGACTGGTGGTTTGGACAGGAAGTCCTCGAGCAAAGCCAGAGCTTGATCCACCTCTGGAGTCCACATGAACTTCTCTTGATGCTTGAGTAGTTTGAAGAAAGGTAGTCCCCGTTCTCCAAGCTTCGAGATGAATCTGATCAAGGCCGCCATGCACCCGGTAAGATTTTGCACATCTTTGATGCAGGCGGGAGCTTTCATCTTGGTGATGGCTGAGATCTTCTCGGGGTTGGCTTCGATGCCGTAGTGGCTGATGATGAAGCCGAGTAGTTTTCCCGAAGGTACGCCGAAGACGCACTTGTTCGGGTTGAGCTTCCAGTGGTACTCTCGCAGGGATGCGAAAGTCTCTTCAAGATCGGCGATGAGCGTGTCGGAGTTTCTGGTCTTGACGACCGCGTCATCCACGTAGGCATCGACGTTCTTGTTGAGCTGTCTCTTGAAACAGGCCTGGATAGCTCGCTGATAGGTAGCACCGGCGTTCTTCAACCCGAACGACATGGTCGTGTAGCAGTAGGTGCCGAACGAGGTGATGAACGCGGTCTTCTCCTGGTCTTCTTCCTTGATAGCAATTTGGTGGTACCCGGAGTAGCAGTCGAGGAAGCAGAGCAGGTCGCAACCCGTCATGGAGTCGATGACTTGATCTATCTGCGGCAACCCAAAGGGGTCCTTGGGGCAGTGTTTGTGAGATCGGTGTAGTCGACTCACATCCTCTACTCGTTTGTGTTCTTCTTGCGGACGAGGATGGGGTTGGTGAGCCACTCAAGATGAAAGACTTCTTTGATGAAGCCGGCCGCGAGTAGTTTAGCAAGTTCCTTCTTGATGGCATCCCGCCGGTCGTCGGTGAAACGGCGGAGATGTTGTCGTTTCGGGATAGCTTTAGGATTGACGTTGAGTGAGTGCTCGATCAGGTCCCTGGGCACCCCTGGCATGTCCGCTGGTTTCCAAGCGAAGATGTCTCGGTTAGCCCGAAGGAAGCGGACGAGCGCGTCTTCCTATTTCGGGTCAAGGCCCGCCCCGATCATGGTAGTCTTGCTGTTGTCGCCTGTCCCAAGGTCGATCGCCTTGACTTGCACTTCCTCGGATGGCTGAGGCTTGTTGGTTGTGTCCGACTTCTCTAGGATGTCGAGTTCACTTGGGGCAAGATTCTTTGATGCGGCAAAGATCTCCATCATGGCATTGGGTACTTGATTGGTGGATGTGAGTTCCACAGCTTCAGTGTCGCAGTCGAAGGATATCTTCAAGTCCCCTTGTAGCGAGAGTACACCGGCCGGACTTGGCATTTTGAGTATCAAGTACGTGTAGTGAGGTACCGCCATGAACTTGGCGATAGCTGGTCTGCCGAGGATGGCATGGTACGAAGTCTTGAAGTCCGCGACTTCGAACTTGATGTACTCGGTGCAGTAGTTCTCCCTAGTTTCCCCGAAGGTAACTGGCAGGACCACTGAGCCTAGTGGGATAGCCTCGTTCCCGGGGATGATGCCGTAGAAAGGCGATGTGCTCTTGGTGAGCATGTGAGTGATGTCGAGCTTCATCTTCTTCAAGGTCTTGATGAAAAGAACATTGATCCAACTCCCACCGTCGATGAGTACCTTGTTAAGTCTGGAGCCCGCGACTACCGGCTTCAGGACGAGTGGAAACCGCCCTGGTTCAGAGAAGCTTGTCCATTGATCTGCGCGGGAGAAGGTGATGGGTAGTTCCGACCACCTGAGAGGGGTCGGAACCGCTGTTTCAATGTTCAAGACTTCTCGCCTGGTGGCCTTTTGAGACCGTCTGGTGGGTAGTCCGCCGAAGAGGACGTTCACCGTCTTGTCGGGTTCTTGGAAGTCGTTGTTGCCTTCGTCAGCTTTTTTCTTTCCCTTCTTGTCGTGAGGAGGCCGTGGGTCTGGAGAGTCTTTGAGTGCTCACCGCAGTTGGTAGCGCTGCTCGGTGGTGTGGTTGCCCTCCAGGTGCCATGGGCACTTCTCTTTCAGCAAGTCCTTGAAGCCGCCGAAGGTGTTCTTCGAGTTGTCTTTCGCAGGGCGCTGTATAGCCACGATTGTGTTGTCTGGCTTGCGCTTGCGATTAGGACCCGAGTAGTTGTCATTATTGCGACCCCCTTGATCCCTGTTGTTGTTGTTGCTACCACCCGCGTTTTGCTTGCTCTTGCCGCGAATAGCATCGCACTTAGCATTGGCCTTGTCTTCTTCGTCGGCCCATGAAGTGATCATGTCCTTGAGCTTGGTTATAGAACTCGGGCGGCGCGACCGAAGTCTTTGAAGGTGCGGCGATGGTAGAGACCATCTTGGAAGAAGTCGATGACCTCCTTGTCGGTGATGTCGACTACGGTGGCGCGCTTGTCGAAGAAGCACCGCATGTACTTGCGTAAGGTCTCGCCCTGTTCCTGCTTCACCATAGCCAGGTCCATGCGAGTACTCGAGCACCCCATGGCGCCCGCGAAGTTGCTGGTGAACTGCTTCTTCAGCTCGTCCCACTTGTCGATCGAGTACTTCTCGAGTGACTCGAGCCATGTAAGTGGAGCTTGGTCGAGACAGAAAGGGAAGTAGAGGCACTTCGTGTCGTTGTTGCCACCAGCATTTTCGATGGAGAGGGCATAGCATCTGAGCCACTGGACTGGGTCTTGCTTCGTATTGTACTTGGTGATCCCCAGAGGTTTGAATTTCTCCGGGAGAAGCAGATTGCGAAGCCGAGCAGAGAAGGCGGGGAAGCCGTCATTTTCGCCTCCCGTGGAGGACTTGTTGCATCGAATTTCTTTGATTCCGCGGCGGGCATCATAGCCGCCGCGTGAGACACCAGTGACGTGGCTGTCTGCATGGCCTCGGCCTCCGCGATCGCCTCCGCCACCGGCTCTCCTGGCAGCCCCGTGTGAGGAGCTCCCGCTGCCGCTGCCTCCCCCGCAAGCCTCACCATGAGCCACCACGGCGCGACTACTGCCAGCGCCGCCAGCACTATTGCCGCCCTGAGAAGGTCCACCAGCTGATGCCCTAGTACGGTTGGGGTTTTGCGGTAGTTCTCCTCGAGTACGGTTGCGTCCGTTGTCCGCTGGACTGCGACTTGTGGCTTCATGGTCGGCTTCACGAGTTCTGAGGGGAGGCACTTGAGTGACTCTGTTGTCGACTCTCATGAAGTAGGCGTCCTCCGCGATCTTGGCGATGACTTCTCCCGCACGCATCCCCTGAGCCTGACGTGCTATCGTGGTGATAGACATGAGGCACTATTCAGGAGAAGTGTGCACCCGGTTTTCGACTTGGTCAAGTGCTTCCGTGAGGTTCCGTATGGGGACACTCTCATGGAGACGTCTACGACGTTCGTTCCGCTTCCTGTTGCGCTCACGTCGGGCGTTCTTGTCATCGTTGGTTTCATCTGCGGGTGCGTTGGCAGACAACTCGTCTGCTGAGATATCTTCGAAGTAGCGGTCAGGGCGTGTCCCTGAGGGTCCCAGCGTCTCGCCGGCAGCCATGAATACTTGGCGATCTGGAGTGCCGAGATCGGAGTTGGTAGTCTCCACCTCTGTTGAAGTGTGCTCCTCTGCTGGAGCTAGTGGTGTTCCCTCCTAGAAGGGAAGCGAGTCGAGGTAGGCGACGTAGTGTGAGTTCCCATCTGTCAGGTCTGCAGGCTTGCGATTTGGCCAGTAGACGAATCTCCCAGCGGGTGTAGATGTTATAACCAGGTCGGCAGCTGGTTCTGGCAGCGGTTGCTTGATCGTGGTGTTCTCGGACTCGGGCTCGTGGTCCAAGCTGAAGTCAAACTCGTAGGAGGAGTCCGAGTAGTAGTCGGAGTCGGGGTTGGAGTCCGAGGTGTAGTCGGAGACGATCTCCTTGCCGGCCCAGCGCGTAGTGAGAGCCTTCGCATGGGCCTTGCTAGCGTTGCAGAGGCCGTATGGGAAGTGCTCATGGAGTGGGAAGTCCGCACACGATCGCTCAGTAGCCGGCTCGCATGCGATGGCCCACGGGGATGTCAAGTTCGAGTTGGAGGCGGATCCAAACTCGAAGTCGGCGTGTTGGTTGTAAAGCGAAATTTCGCCGAATTTTCCGGCGAGTTCGCCCGTGATCACTTCAGGAAGCGTCACTAGCCCAGTGCTCGGGTTGGGAGTCATGGTGAGGCGGCGTTAGAAAGATCCAACACCGTCTGCGGTGCAGACCCAAGACCCGAAGACGAAGGTGTTGCCGCGGTTGAACACGACGGTTGGCTTGATGGAGATTGAATCCGTCGAGTTCGCCATGAGATCTCCAACGAGAGCCCCTACCTGCCGCACTAGCTGTCGATGTTTTAGACTGGCAACCTATCAAGGGGAGTACCCGAGGTAGATGAATGTGGCCTTGCCGAAATCGGTAACTCGAAGGAAGAGACACGTGGCACACAATTTAGACAGGTTCAGGCCACGAGGTGCGTAATACCCTACGTCCTGTATGCTGTGTAGCTCTAGATTGATTGGGTGTGTTTACAAGATGATGCATATATCGGAGAGAGGGGTCCCTGCCTCGCCTTATATAGCCCGGGAGGCAGGGTTACAAGTCGGTTTGAGGAGAGAGTACTAGTCAGGTACGTCTAGGAGTTCTCTACATAGTACAGGACATGTATAGCTTCCTATCCGAGTACTTCTCCAGCATAGTCCTTGCGCCCCACGCCATCAGGTGTCGTGTGACCCAAGTCGAGAAGTCCTAGGGGCCCACCGAGTAGTCGGTCCTAGTACCCACCAAGGTAGTGGGCCCAGGGAGGTCCATACGACACTACCCCCCTTAACCGGAATCTCGTCCCGAGATTCGATTTAAGAACAACAAGATAAGCGGCAGAGACTTACGGTTTCTAGATTGCAGGAAGCCAGGATACTTGGTGTTGAGGTATTCCTCCGTCTCCCAAGTTGCTTCTTCTTCCGTGTGATGACTCCACTGTATCTTGTACATTCTTACGGTTTGTCTTCGGGTCTTTCTCTCCTTTCGGTCCAACACTCTCAATGGATGCTCGATGAGTGAGAAATCCGGCTCAATCCAAGCATTAGCTTCTGTGATTACTTCGTTTTCTGGCACAGACATTCCCTTCTTTAATTGAGTCACATGAAAGACACTGTGGACTGCAGAAAACTGTTCTGGCAGTTGAATACGATAAGCCACTAGTCCACATACTTCTATGACTTCATAAGGTCCAATGTAGTGCGAATCTAATTTCCCTTTAACACCAAACCTTTGCACACTCTTGGTGGGGGAAACCTTTAGGTACACATAATCTCCCACTTCAAAGTGTCGGGGTGTCGTTCCCTTATCATGATAACTCTTTTGCCTCATCTGAGCTAACTTCAAATTCTCCCTTATCACTTGCACTTTTTCTTCGGCATCTTTAACTAAGTCCGGACCAAAGAGTGTCCTTTCTCCAGCTTCTAACCAGTTCAACGGGGTGCGACATCTTCGTCTGTAAAGAGCATCGAACGATGCCATCTTCAAACTAGCTTGATAACTATTATTGTAAGAGAACTCTGCCAAGGACAAACACTTGTCCCAACTCTTATCAAAGTGCAAGATGCTTGCTCGGAGCATGTCTTCCAAAATTTTATTTATCCTTTCCGTCTCACCATCGGTCTGCAGATGATAGCTGGAACTACGAATCAACTTGGTTCCTAAGCACGCATGCAACTACTCCCAGAAACGAGCTACAAATTGAGTTCCTCTATCAGAGATTATGGTTTTCGAAATTCCATGCAAACGAACTATTTTGATCCATGTATATCTCTGCATATTGTTGCACTGAGTAAGTAATATGAACTGCAATGAATGGGCGGTCTTGGTGAGTCTATTTATGATAACCTAGATAGAATCCTTCTTTCTGGCTGTAAGGGGTAAACCCACAATGAAGTCCATACTAATGTCATCCCACTTCCACATGGGTATCGACAACAGTTGGAGTACACTGGCCGATTTCAAATGGCTTGCTTTCATCCGGTGGCAAGTATCACACTCGACCACATACTTGGCTATATCAACTTTCATATTGGACCACCAGAAATTCCGTTTCAAATCTTGGTACATCTTGGTACTATCGGGATGAATAGAGAATTCGGACATATGAGCCTCATCAAAGTTTGTTTTCTTAATTTCTGGATTGACAGGAACCACAAGGCGTTTTCCAAACCAGATCACATCCTTGTGATCCTTCTGCAAACATGTATACTTAGGATCTCCCTCTGCTAGCTTCTGCTTGATGGTTTGTATGTCTTCGTCATTGCGTTGAGTAGTGACAATTCTATCATAAAGATTAGATTCAGCAGCTAAGGCATAAAGATTTCCTTGCTCTACTACTTCCAAGTTGAGCCTTCTCATTTCCTCGCATAATGGGTCACTAACTGGCTCCAACTCTAGATGACTGCAGTGAACTTTGCGGCTAAGAGCATCTGCAACAACATTTGCTTTCATAGGTTGATAGTGCACTTCTAGGTCATAGTCCTTAATTAACTCAAGCCATCTCCTTTGCCTCATATTTAGTTCTGACTGAGTAAAGATGTATTTGAGACTCTTGTGATTAGTGAAGATATTGCAGCGATTACCCATCAGATTATCTCTTCATATCTTGAGAGCGTGAACCACAGCTGCTAACTCCAGATCATGGGTGGGATGATTGATCTCATGAGGTCGAAGTGCCCGTGAAGCATAGGTTCTTGCATAAGAACACAACCAAGACCCGTGCCTGATGCGTCACAGAAAACTTCAAAAGGTTTGGAATTATCTGGTTGCACTAGCACCAGGGCTGAAGTTAAGTGTTGCCTCAAGGCGTGGAAGGCTTTCTCACATGCTTCACTCCACATGAACTTCACTCCTTTCTTGAGCAGTTCGATCATAGGTTTAGCGATTCTAGAGAAGTCTGGAATAAATCGACGGTAATAACCTGCCAAACCTAAGAAACTATGGATTTGGTGTACGGACTTAGGTGGTTTCGAATCCATCACCTCTTGTACTTTGCTAGGATCTAGGAAGATACCATCCTTGGAAATAGTGTGGCCCAAAAATTTCACACTATTCAACCAGAATTCACATTTGGAGGACTTAGAATAAAGCTTATGATCTTGCAAATGCTGTAGGACAATTCGGAGATGTTTGGCATGCTCCTTCTCATTTTTGGATCGATAAGGATATCATCGATAAAGACCACTACGAATTTGTCGAGCTCTGTCATAAACACGGAGTTCATGAGGTACATGAAGTAGGATGGGGCATTTGTGAGACCAAAGGACATCACTAAGAATTCGTAAAGACTATAACGAGTGGAGAAAGTAGTTTTAGAAATGCCACAAGGTCGAATTTTGATTTGGTGGTAACCAGAATGAAGATCGATCTTGGAGAAAACTTTGGCTCCAGCCAATTGATAAAAAAGAACATTGATTCGGGGAAGAGGATATTTGTTCTTGATGGTTACTGCATTGAGCTATAACCCACACACGGCCTCAAGCTACCATCCTTCTTTTTGACAAAGAGAGCGGGACCACCCCAAGGAGAAGAGCTTGGGCAAGTATAACCCTTATCTAACAGCTCATGGAGTTGGTTTTTTAGTTCGGCTAGCTCTTTGGGAGGTATACGGTAAGGTTGTTTAGAAATGGGAGCAGTACCCGGTTGGAGTTCAATTACAAACTCGACATCTCTGTCTAGTGGCATACCAGGCAACTCATCAGGAAAGACATCTGGATACTCACACACTACTGGAATTTCATCAAGAGGGTAGATAATGATCACATAGGCACAAGAGTTTGTACCGTCCTTGAAAGGTAAGAACAAGGTAGTGTTCCCGACTGTAGGTGAATTGATCTCTACAACTCTATTTGACATATCTAGAACCACCTTATGCTAGGTCATCCGGTCCATACAAAGATAACATCCATGCCTGCCAAATTGATGGCTATGAGGTTTGTTGGAAAGATTTTACTACCCAATCCCAAACATACTCCGCGGATTAAGGTACTAGAGGTGATTTGCCCTCCCGGAGTGATTATTTTATAAGCGGAATTGGTATGAGAACCCTTCAAACCCATTTTGCCTATTAGCCTTTCACTTATGAAAGTGTGGGTAGCTCCAGGATCAAATAAAATCTTAACAGGAGTATCATTGATAGAGAATGTACCCGTGAGCACTGAAGCTCCCTCTGGAATGTCACTCATGGTGGTGAAGTTCAGCTTGCCTTGCTGGACTTGCACCATAGGCTTCTTAGTCGGAGTGGCAGGCTTGTTCCCTGCACCTTGATTCTGTGGGTTGGGCTTGATCTGCTTGGGCTTGGGGCAATCGCTAATGTAATGCCCTGGCTGACCACAGTTGAAACAACGGTGATCACCGACATTGCGTGGGGGGTGCATTAGGCTTTGGAGCCTGCTGCTGAGCGTTGCGGAACTGGAAGTTCCCTGAAGGTTTGCCCTGGGGTGGCTTCATCGTCCAGCGTCCAGTTGAAGATGGCTGGGATAGGTTTGGAACATTCTTCTTCACAAAGTGAAACTTATTGTTAGTTCCACTGCCCGGAGCAAAACCAGACGACCTCTTCTTGTCCCTGTGGGCCTTTTTCATGGCATCCTCTTGGGATATAGCCTTGTTCACGAGCTCTTGGAAATTTTCTAGCTCGAGCAGGTTCAGCCATTCATACAACTTGCCATATAGCCCATCACGGAACCTTTCCATCTTCTTTGCATCAGTAACTATGTGATGTCCACCATATTGGCAAAGGCTATTGAACTTCTGGGCGTAACGATACACCGTGTCAGATCCCTGCCTGAGGGCCAGTAACTCCCTCATCTTTCTATCCATTAATCCTTTAGGGATGTGATGGCTCTTGAAAGCTTGTTTGGAATCATTCCAAGTGACAGCACGCCCTTGCTGCATAGCCTTGAAATGATCCTACCACATTAAGGCTTCTCCTTGCAGTTGCAGGGCTGCGAAGTTGGCTTTGTTCTCCTCAGAGCAAGGCATCACAAAGGCAGAGAACTTTGCCTCGATGGCCTTGATCCAAGCCTCAGCTCCAGGGGGTCTGATGCCTTGGAGAAGGTCGGTGGCTTCATCCCTATGAACTGAGCATACGTGGTGACCTGATTAGGCCCCTCGTGATTGGCCCCATGTGGCGGCCCTCGGTTCATCTGCTGGGTGATCTACTATTGCGCCTGTAGGATCTGGCGCAGCACCTCGGTTTGAGTAGCCATGAAGGCCTCTGACGACGTCATGGGCGGCGGTGGCGGCAGGTCGCTGCTGTCGGTCGCTCCAAACCCGTTGGGAGAGCTGTGCGTGGATCCCACCATCTGAAATGCGAGCCTTTATTAGACACATAGCCAGAACCTTACTTAGAAATGATGACATGTGCAATCATGCATGACAATAGCTCATTTGCATTCACACGATGATGGAAACAATAGTCGTAAGATATCACGTAGCCAAAATTAACTTCATAAAATCATTCTTCAACACAGTCAAAAGATACGATAACTCAAGTGCCTCAAGTTGGCTTTCCACTTCTCGGCAAATTTTCTATTTCGCATGCCCAGAGAAGGCAATGTGCGGAAAGTCACCTAGCTGTTTTGGCAATCGACCGACACTCACCGAAAACGTCATAGTCCTCCCATTACTTATGCAAAAATGCTGAGTTTTGGCGAGCGTGGTTATTGTAACATTTTGCACAACTTTGGTAATCAACACGGAACAAGATCCCAACAACGTGGTTTGGAACAAATCGAACTCAATTCGAATTACAATATGCTTAATCATTCTTGATTACAACATGACGGATAAAAGGGTCCAAAGACACTACATGGGAACACCATGGTACAACAGGGTTACAATGCAGTCACGCTGCATGAAGCATACTCCTAAGCTGACCATCACAACCATCCTGAAGGTGACACCTAGGAGCACAATTCTTCTTATTATCGTTCTCTTGCAATCCTAGTTGCCCACTGAAGCACCACTACCAACAGGTGAAACTGGTGGGGTCGGTAACAGCGGTCCAGCCTGACTCGTCTGATCCAGTCAGACTGTCCCTGCTACTCTTCCGGAGGTGCCTGCACTGGAGGTAGCGACTGCAAAGCCACTATGGCCTGCAAGGCTGCAACCTGCACCTCGGCCTCCTCAACCTGCTGCTACATCTCGGCAATGTTCTGTAGCATTGTCAACCTCTCGATCTCGTGAGCATCGGCATCCTCCTTGAGGTTATGAACCTCCGCCTCGAGATCCACGATCCTCTGAAGACGGTCACCTCTCTCTAACTCTAACTGAAATCTCCTAGAGCGTAGCCGGTCATTCTCCTGTTGCATCTGGGTAAGTGTAAAGTTCAGCTGCTGGTGAGCTGCCGAAAGTTGCTGCCAATTCCGCTGAGCTACCTCCAAACGCTGCCCGATTATTGCTACAGTGTTGCAACGCAGCCCCTGAAGTGTGAACACGACATTGAGACAACGTGCCAACGTTTGAGTGACATCCAGCGGCTCGGCTAACAACAATAGCTCCCGAAGGTGATCCATACGATCCAGCTACGCTGGGTCGTGAGGACTCACAGCGGGGAACAACCCGAACAGAGAGAGAGCCACGACGGTAGGGTTGTGGTCGCAAAAGTCATCAACACCCGAAGAGCGGCTGACACGACGGTCTCGTGGCTACAAAAACCCCAGTAGACGAAGCTCAAGTCGAACCAATCGGCATGGTCCGGGTGTGGTAGCATAGTGACGATCACCCTGCAACGGGGAACGCCTAAGCGCTCGAACTCGGACACCTCATAAGTCGGTGGAGTGGTGTAACCAGCAGCGCTGAGTGCTTCCCACGCAAGGCATGGAAAACCCTCCCAGTGCAACCCGTTGGTACGGATCGTACCGTCAGCGTCGAACTCGTGAAACAAGGGGAAAGCCATTTGTACAAAAGGTGTAACAAATGTCAAGTCTCAAAGAGAACAACATGCCAAATGGTGAAGTTCTGGCAGCTGTGAATAAAAATTCATAACTAAAAATCCAGAACACAATAAATTCCCAAATTTTTCAAGCTACTCTGCATGGTTTTTATACACACTTTTGGTAATCAAAGGTTGAGTTGGATCAAAAAGGACAAGGTGAAAGGATGCAGAGTCAGAATGCTGATGCTGAAAACAAGACCTAGATTCGCTTAGAAAGGTGCAACTCAAGGTTGAGGGAAGCTATGATCGAAAATTTTTGTGAGCAAACACTAGATTGGGTATGGAGCAACTTTTGTTTAACACACCTATTTCAATTACTTCCTTGAACGTGGTGCAAAAACCAGACGAACAAGCTTTTACAAAAAAATTTGGTCAGCATAACAACTAAGCATGAGAGGTACTCTAGTTTATAGAAAACACACACTAGCAAAATTTTCATGAGAGCATATAAAAATTCTATTTTGGGTCCATTTTTGTTGTTTCAATTTTTAACATGCATGCAAGACGTCCTATTCGACCTCACATGGCAATCAAGCCAAAAATCGAAGTTAGTGCCGGTGGCAAGGCTTTTATTCGTCTCTCCCTATAATATCTAGTCCAGAACTATACGGTACTCACTTAACGATTAACGAAGTGTTGTTATGTACCTGCAGAAAAACGAACCTTCCGCGCCAGCATGTCACGGAAGCGTCCACATACATCACCGTTTGTCGGTGTTTAAACCTCTCGACCTCCATAGGAGGTACCCGTAGCAAGGAAGAAGGTGGGGATCGCCATGATCTGGAACCCGAAGGTACGCGCGAGGACACAAGACACAAGATTTATACAGGTTCGGGTAGCCAGAGTAGCTACCCTACGTCCTGTTTGGAGTAGTATTGCGCCCTGCGCTTGGTGTTGTTCACCGGAGGGATTGGGCTGTGCGGCTAGGTACCCGGCCCTCCTTTATATAGTCCAGGGGGCGGGTGCCGAGTCAGTTACAAGGTAGGAGTCATAGTAGGATTACACAGAGCGAGTCCTAGTAGGAGTACAGAGGAATTCTAGTAGGGGTCCGTCTTCTACTCTCCCTCCTTCCTTGCATGAGTACCCGGGGTGTATGCCCGACAAGCCCCCGAGCACGTTGGAGTCGAGAGTAGTAGTTCGAGTAGTCTTGAAGCCTCTTCGTGTAGTTCTTGAGTGTCCTCGAGTACTGCTTGGAGAAGTCTTCAATAATACTTGAACTGCCGCGAGGCTGGAAGGTGGTCCAACTCATCAGTCTTGAAGTCGAGATTATATGGAAGTGCGATTGCATGAAGGACCGATACGGCGAACCGTAGAGGGGGGGGGGAGTGAATGGGAGCCGATAAAAATTCTTCTCGAAGGAGATGAAAACTCCAACAAGACGAACGCGGCTTCCAACACACGTCTCCGACTCACTACCAAGGTTAGTCAAGCCCACGTAGCCACTGGAGTGCCACTGGACCTAGGAACCAACACACCACCTTCCGACCCGAGAAACGCAACGGAAAAACCAAACCTCGAGTCTACGGACTCACACCGGTCGACCGGGTGAGCACCACCGGCCGGACCGGTCCCCGCCGGTGAAACCGAGCAACTTCCACTAAGTGGCTCTACACCGGTCGACCGGTGAGATACACCGGTCGTACCGATGGCGACCGAAAGCCCCCAAGGCACCAAACAAGGCCAACCGACCACCAAACGGACCCAAACTCGAAACAAGCAAAGCAACACGGGACAACAACGAACTCACCAAGATGTTCACCCGAGCAAAATCCCACAAGGGCTTGCACCGGTCGACCGGTCAAGAGCACCGGTCGACCGGTGTAGCACGGGCGCCTCGGGATGAACAAAGACCCGCGGGTCAACTCCCCCAAATCCAAATCTTGATCTCCCGAATCGCTCCACGGATTTGAACAAGACTTTGGGGATATCAGGAACACCTCATGAGGAGTCCATAGCCAAGTTTAATCCCACCAAATCTCGTCCAAAAAGGAGGAATCGAAGAAATCCCGCCGAAAGCACTTCCAACCCAAGAACTCAAGAAAACCCCAAAATCGAGCACTCTTACTCACGGATTTGGGAGGGGAATCACAGCCCAAAGAACCACGAAGGGTTCCCACAAATTTCCCCCATCAAATCCCCAAGAGAAAAGCCCCGAAAACACCCCAAAGAAATCACGAAGAGAGGGCTCCGAAAATCACCACCATGAACAACCGGGGAAAACACATCCAAACCTTGAGGAACCACGCCGAATCATCTATACATGAAACAAAGGTTCGTACAAGGTCTAGCAAGCCGCCCGATCATCCATCCCTCTCTACAAGATCTCTCCGTGAAGCTCTCTTGCTAGTCCTAAGGAAAACCTAGAGAAAATAGGTGGAAAATAGGAAAACTAATGAGCTAGGGTTCCAAGAGTTGGCTGCCATCCTCTCACCTCTTGGGTTATATGGAGGCAACCGAATGTCTAAAATGCCCTTCTCTACTAACTAGGGATACAAGCCCCTCAAGGGCGGATTTGGAATTCTTGATGTCTTTACCATCGGACGGATGCCCGGCAGCCGCACCCCGCGTAGCCTCGACGCATGCCATGCGATCCCGACGCGTGTCCTCCGCTTCGAAGATTCCGGACCGCGTCGTCGCACATCGGTCGACCGGTGCTCCTCACCGGTCGACCGGTCCCCACCGGTCGACCGGTCGGACCCACCGGTCGGGACCGGTCCGGTGCCGCCGCACCTCCGTCTTCGGTTCCGGTCTTGGCTTTGTGGATCAACCAAGGAACCCGGTGGTTTTCTCGGTGAACCACCGAAACCCCGCGAACTCGGTGTAGCCTCCGCCAATCTCCACTCATGACTTGGCTCCCACGTAGTCCCGGCTCGACCTTGGTTTTGAGGCTCAACCAAGAAACCGTCCACGACTTCATCTTGTTGTTCATGCCACCATGCGGCCCGCACTTGACCCCCGCCGGCCACCGGGTCCCTCGAACGAAGCCTACTTGTCTTCTCCACACCCGGAGGCCTCACCGGCAACGACCTTTCGCGCTTGTTCTTCACCCGCACCAACACGAGTCAAGCCGCAACCTCGCACCCGCAATACTTAGCCAAGAATCGGTCCACACAACGTTGTCAATCACTCATCACACAAGGAAGCGACCATCCATCGGTCCTCGAACCACACATGGTCCTCAATCTCCCCCTTGATGAGTGCATTGACAACACCCACACGAAAGTAACAAGAGAGAAAAGAAAAAGAAAAGAAACGAACAAAAAGAAACTCCAACAAGCGATCGAAAGCCAAACAAAGGCAAAGAACAAGATCACTTGAAGGAAACAAGTCTCGGACCCCTTAGGCAAGGGCAATGGCTCGACACATCCGAGACAAAGCAAAGCTCAAGCAAAGAGCGCAAACCACCAAAACAAAGCTCGAACAACTCTCAAAGAGCTCCCCCTGCACACATGCAAACTCCCACTGAACCAAAGCAACTCCCCCTGGACGAATGCATGCACGAAACCACATGAAACAGACACCGCAAAGACTTTCGACTCACACCGGTCGACCGGTCATCACCACCGGTCGACCGGTGCCCAACATATGTACAGGACTAGCACTCACACCGGTCGGACCGGTGCTCATCACCGGTCGACCGGTGTACAACGAGCCCGTAAAATGGCTCGAAACCACCGAAAACCTTCTAAACGCGTCCAACAAGCCATTTCAAGCTCAAACTTCTCCCCCTTGTTGGCAATGCATGAATCAAGCCAAAAAAGCAAAACTTTCAACCTAGAGCTTCTCAAATAGACAAAATTCAACAAAGAATGCTACACATGTCCAAATGAGCAAGTTAGATACTCTACGGCTTCGTATCGATCTCAACTACATGATCACCAAGTTTCACAACCATTGGACGAAGCTAAAAAAGATTTTGGCAATTTTGCGAAAAACTTGCCTCTCATGAGAAAAGTCCTAAACATGATCAAAGCATATCAAAATGGCTAAGCCACACAAACTTCATGCTAGGACAGCCATTCTAATCATAAGACCATCACAAACACCCACAAGCACCTCATGTCATGTCAAAGCCACCGAGCCATGTGCCTACTTCTATGTATGAGACTTCTCATTGGTAGGCATCATGCAACGGTTTAGCACCCAAAGCAAATTAAATTCAGCACATATGACATGGGAGCACATTTCCAAGCATTTTTCATTTCATTTTCAGATTTGTAAATGGTACATGAAATGTCTTTGCGACAAAAAGGAACTTATGCTCCTCCACAAGATAAATCAAGAGGGCTAAACATTCATGATGGCAAATGAGCCTTTGGCCCCATATGATCAATAAACTAGCTATCCAACCACAAATTAAGCATAACAAGGCCACAAAAACATGTCAAGAGCATGTAAAGGCATTTACACATGAGAGAGCATACATGTGACATTTTTCAAAAGCATAGCTATCAACCATGGATTATTCATCAAGATCATCAAGAGCTAAGCCAAACTAACCATATCATACCAAACAAGCTCACAAAGACATATATCTCATTCCATGGTGAACAATGTATATGAGAGAAGCTTTTCCTAACCGATGCATATGATACAAAATGCATGCAAAACAAAGATACGAGGATGCCTATACAACATGCTACATATGCCATGCCAAATGCAGGAAATGCACAAAGAAAAGCTATACATATGCTACAAACCGGCTCCTCGAGGGGAGGCAAAACGGGCTCGACACCACCGCAACAGAGAACCCCCACACACCCAACTCAAGAAATTAAACACACACCAAGTTCCCCCCGCAAACGAGTGAAAGTTGCTTGATCTAGGGGTTTGGTGAATATATCGGCTAGTTGGTCATGTGTGGGTACATGGATCAAGGCTATCTTTCCTTTCTCTACGTTGCCTCTCGTAAAATGATACCTCACTTCTATGTGCTTGGTTTTGGAATGGAGCACCGGGTTCTTTGCAACGCTTATGGCACCGGTGCTATCACATTGAAGTGGGACATGGGTATACTCCTCACCAAAGTCACTCATGGTGTAGGTGATCCAAAGGAGCCGAGAGCAACAACTAGCAACGGCAACATACTCGGCCTCGGTCGTGGATTGTGCAACAGTCGACTGCTTGCTGGGATGACCAAGACACCAAAGAAGAACCCAAAAACTGGCAAGTCCCATAAGTGGACTTCCTATCCAGCCGACACCCGGCAAAATCCGCGTCTGAAAAGCCATGAAGCGCCAAAGAAGAGGACGCGGAGTACCAAAGGCCGAAGTCGGGAGTGTGACACAAGTACCTGAAAATTCACTTCACCGCTTGCCGATGCGAAGTCCTCGGAGACGCTTGAAAACGAGCGCACAGACACACCGAGAACTGTATGTCCGGCCTCGTCGCCGTCAAGTAGAGGAGTGACCCGATCATGCTCCGTACTCCTTCCGGTCCACGTGTTCACCTTCCTCATCCGCATCAAGAGCCGTAGTCGTACTCATCGGCGTCGTCATAGCCTTGGAGTCCTCCATCTTGAACTTCCTCACAATGTCCTTGGTGTACTTAGCCCGGTGCACAAATGTTCCTTCCTTTGATTGCTTGATTTGTAGCCCGAGGAAGAACCGCAACTCACCCATCATGCTCATCTCGAACTCCCCGCTCATATCATCTCGCAAACCTTGCAACAAGAGAGTTAGACGAGCCACCAAAGACAATATCATCCACGTACACCCGCACAATCGGGATATCTCTCGCCCCCCTCGGCAAAAACAAGGTCCGATCGACCTTCCCCATCTCAAAGCCTCTCGCAAACAAGAACCCCCTCAACCCGCCATACCAAGCTCTAGGCGCCGCTTCAACCCATACAACGCCTTCCTCAACTTGTACACCCGGTGGGGGTACTTTTCACTCTCAAACCCCGGAGGTCGCCTCACATACACTTCTTCCTCCAAGACACCATTCGAAAAGCACTCTTCACATCCATTTGGTGCAACTTGAACCCTTTAGCCACGTAGAAAATGCTAGAAGGATCCTAATCGCCTCGAAACGGGCTACGGGAGCAAAGGTCTCCTCGTAGTCGATCCCCTCCTTCGACCGAACCCTTGAGCAACAAGTCTCGACTTGTTCCTCACAACCTCACCCTTCTCTCCCTCTTTGTTTTTCCACACCCACTTTGTACCAATCGGCTTACACCCCGGGGGGAGGGTCAACCAACTCCCACACCCGATTCCTCTCAAAGTTCTCCGGCTCCTCATGCATCGAGTTAACCCAATTGTGATCGATAGTGCGTGTCCAATGTCTTTGGGCTCGAAAGAAGCAACAAACACAAGATGAGCAAAATGGGAATTGTTCCGAACCCTCGACCGTGTAGTGCGTTCATTCATGTCGCCGATGATCCTCGAAGCCGGGTGATCCACTTGAACTCGCCGGGAGGTTCTCGCCTCGAAGCTACCTCCCCCTCAACATCGCCTTCTCCTCGTTCTTGATTTGTCGTCGTAGGTGTAGCAGAGGGTCCATCCATCATCGTAGTCGAAGTAGTGGGTACATGTTCGGCGGGGGCACCGCACCACCATCCTCATCATCTCCATGTTCATGCTCCTCCTCCCCGAAAGATCTCCTCGCCAAGCTCATCATCACCCGCACACTCAAAGACAAGCCGACTACGTGGCTCGTCTCGTCGAAGGTTACCTCGCAAGTCTCCACGATTTGGTTAGTTTCAAGATTGAGCACACGATATGCTCTAGAATGAGATGCATAACCAAAGAAAATGCCATCGACGGACCTAGCCTCAAATTTATCCAACTTCCCGCCTTTCTTCGAATGAAACACTTGCAACCAAAGACATGGAAGTGACTCACCTTGGGTGTGTGACCATGCATCAACTCATAGCATGTCTTCTTCTTGTGCACTCCGAGGTATATCCCGTTCGACACATAGCACGCGGTGTTCACCGCCTCGCCCCAATACCTCCTCGGAGTCCTATGCTCATCAAGCATCGTCCGAGCCATCTCACACAAGGTCCCGTTCTTCCTTTCCACAACACCATTCGGGGAGGCGTATACGGACTCGAAAACCGGTGCTCAAGACCCAAATCATGACAAAAGGTTTCAAAACGAGAGTTCCCGAATTCCGTGCCATTATCACCGCGGATAGCTCGTATGGCATCACCGTGCCTCTCGTTCCTCAACCTCAAGACTAGATCTCAAACAAAACCAAATGTCTCCCCCTTATCCCCGAGAAAGAACACCCACGCATACCGAGAATAGTCGTCCACCACAACAAGGACATACCACTTCCCCCCCGCGAGATCGCACACGAGCTGGGCCAACAAGGTCCATATGGAGCAGCTCGCATGGACGCTCAGTCATCACATCGGTGAGGGGCGGGTGAGAAGAGGCCACCATCTTGGCATGCCTACACGGAGCACAAACCAACTCTTTCTCAAGCCTCAACCGTGGCAATCCTCGGACCAAATTGAGTTTACTCAAGCGAGACAAAAGGTCAAAGCTCAAGTGACCCAACTTCCTATGCCACTTCCACAACTCACTCGAAGAACCAGCCAAGAAACAACGCTCAACACCCGAAGACTGAGAAAAATCAGCACGAAACACCTGACCCTCGGGAACGACCATACGTACAAGGTCCCCTCGAGAGTCCACAATCCGAGAACCACCAGGCCGAAACAACACCTCAAAGCCCTCATCCAACAACTGAGACACAGAAAGCAAATTGTACCCCAGCGATTGAACAAGAGCAACACGCCTCAGAGTGATCTTGTCACTCACTTTTATCTCACCTTCTGAAAGCACACGCCCACGCCCATTGTCCCCAAAGGTGATATACCTCTTCGTCACCACCGGGACGAGACTTGAGAACCACCCCTGTCTCCGGTCATATGCCTCGAGCAACCGGAGTCAATCAACCAAATGTTCTTCAAGTCTCCCACCTGAAATTCAAAAATAGGCACGTGAGCGAACAAACGACTCAAGATCGGGGTTAGTACCAAAGGAGGAAAACCAAGTGCCGAGCCATTTGCTCGAAAGTGGGGTTAGCACCAACCAAAGTATCTCTCCTACCAAAACTGCCTCCACGAACACCACCACGGTAACCACCCTGAGGGAACCACCCCTCTCTGCCTGGAGGAGGACCGAAACCACGCAAGAAAGCTCGTGGAACGTCCTTCCTCTCCAACTCAACGCCACGACTCCTCCAATCCCCGTATTGAGCACGAGGAGGAGAACGCCTAGCAAACTGACCACCTGCACCCTTTCCAGCCCAACCACCAGAACCACGACCACCAGAAACAACCCTCGCACCTATACGAGCTCAAAACCCGAACACCGTCTGTCTGTGCCCGCACCGGTCTGACCGGTGCTCCACACCGGTCTGACCGGTGTGACCTGGGCAGCAGCACCACCTGCAGCCTTCTTCTCTCCCCAAGCCCGAACTGTCCTCACAATCGCCTTGCCCCTGGGCATTTGCATACGAGGCTCAAGTACACCATTGGAAGGGTGGTACTTGTCCTTGTTAGCCCACTCCTTCTCCATTCTCTCCTCTCGCTTCCTCTTGAAGCAAAACTCCTCCTTATGGCCATCTCTCCCACAATAGCCATAATGGAACCTCACAAGCTTAGGCTTTGGCTTGGGATGTGGCTCGCTCACTCGGTTTCTCTCCACTCAAACCCTCCACCGGTTTCGACCACTAGCCTTCTCACTCTCCTTCCCAAAGAACACTTTCCCCCGAAGTGCTCACAAACTTGATAGGCTTTTGTAGATCATTTGTGGGTGTAGGAAACACGGGTGGAGCCGGGGTTGTGTCTAGTCGGTTCCTTAGATGGTTAGGTTTTGGTGGGAAATCATTTTTGTGGTGGGTTTTTGGTGGCTCCGGATATTCTCTCCACTTCCCTCACCAACCTTGTTTGCCCCAAGCCCCTCACCATCTTGCCTCTTAAAGGCCTCGATCATCATCCTCAACTGAGGCTCGTGACCGGACAACCAACCCATCAACTTCCTCAAATCATCATTCTCATCCCGCAAACAATCAACATAATGTGCAAGCTCCAAATTTTTCAATGCATGCATTTCACGAGTAGAGCAAGATGTAGGCATGGGTTCCTTCAATTTAGCCTCGAGCGAACTAGTGTAAGCATGCATCTCATCAATTTTAGCATGCAAAACGGGGCAAGAAGTGCAAGCACCTAGCAAAGCAGGTCTAGACTTAAGCTCGCCCACTTCAACCCTAAGCACATCTAGTTCCTCACACTTGGAGGCATGCTTCTCCTTAAACAAAGCAAGATCAGCAAGGAATATGGAGCAATCAAGACAATCATTCTCATCGAAACAACGGGGCTAGCCTTAAGCGAATCAATCTCAAGCTTGCTATCAAGCACCCGTGTCTCTAGCTCGCCCACTCTAGTCCTAGCATCCTCGAGTGAAGCCCTAAGCTCTTTCCTCATTTTCTTGGCCTCTCTAAGTATGTCATCACGGTTATCAAGCAAAGAGCCAAGCCTCTCATTCTCCCGGCGCAAGAAGGGAAGCTCATCACGCACCTCGTCGTCGGACTCGCAGTCCGAGTCGCTCCGTGTGCTCTTCTTGCCGCCGGAGCTCAACGCCATGGTGCGAAGCCATCTCTCGCGAAGCGGCTCGGCCCGCTCGGGTTCTTGGACGACTTCTTGTTCTTGCGGCGATCTCCCTCGTTGTCGCCGCCGCTCGAGCTCGAGGTGGAGTACGCGGAACTGGAGTCGACGTCGCTCGCTCCAACCATCGCTCGGGCCTTGCCTCGGCTCTCCTTCTTCCTCGATCTTCGCTCGTCCTTGTACTTGTTCTTGTGCTTGCTCTTGTGGTCGCGCCTCGAACGGTACTTGCCATCGTTCATCCTCGGCTTGTGCTTGTAGCCGTCCTTGTTCTCGGCCTTCTCCGGGCGGTCGGCGACGAAGTGTCCCGCTTGCCGCACCGGAAGCAAGTCCTCGTGTTCCTCCTCATGTTCACGCGGTTCTCGTGCGGCCTCTCGAACCGCCTCGTCAACCGCGCCGGCTCGTCCTCTCCAAGGTCATCAAACTCCTCATCCGGCATAGACATCAAAGAGGAAAACGAGAACATCCCGGTGGATGGGTTAGAGTTAGTCTTTCCTTTGGAACCACCAACGAGGGCAAGACTATGGGAATCGGTCGGTCCCTTGAGCTTGGCGGTCATGCCCCTATCCACCTCAGCCGACTTGAGCTTTGAGAACAGCTCGTTCACCGTCAGAGTATCATACCTCTCCGACTCGACTATGGCCTCGAACTTTCCGCCCCATATCGTACGATCCAAAGAGTGTAAGAGCTTGACGGCTCTATCATGATCATCGTACGGGAGCACGTCCACATTGGCCCTCATGTTGTTCACCACCACCGTGAACCTCTGAAACAAGGCATCGATGGACTCACCGGGGAGATGAGTGAAGTTCTCGTACTCTCTCCGGTAGGTCACATACAACCGTGCCTGAACCTGGGCGTTCCCAACATGAGCCTCCTTCAACACCGCCCAAATCCTACAAGCCAAGTGCTCGGTGTGCACCCGATCGAACTCAGGCTGACATAAAGCACGAAACAAGTAGTCGACCGCCTTATTGTTGGCGTCGAATCTGTCCCTCGACCCCGGAGCAAGGAAATCCATCGGCCGGACATAGCCTCGTGTCCACCGTGACATCCCAAAGCAGCCGACTCTTTCCACGGAGGAACGCACCCATCCGCTTGCTCCACATCCGGTAGTTCTTGCCATCGAAGTGTGGAGGACCCGAACCCCGTTCCCGGTACGCCATCCTTGGATCTTAGACCGGTTAGAGTCAACAAAGACCCGAACCGGCTGCGAAACCACTTGAAGGACCGATACGGCGAACCGTGAGAGAGGGGGAGTGAATGGGAACCGATAAAAATTCTTCTCGAAGGAGATGAAAACTCCAACAAGACGAACGCGGCTTCCAACACACGTCTCCGACTCACTACCAAGGTTAGTCAAGCCCACGTAGCCACTGGAGTGCCACTGGACCTAGGAACCAACACACCACCTTCCGACCCGAGAAACGCAGCGGAAAAACCAAACCTCGAGTCTACAGACTCACACCGGTCAGACCGGTGAGCACCACCGGTCGGACCGGTCCCTGCTGGTGAAACTGAGCAACTTCCACTAAGTGGCTCTACACCGGTCAGACCGGTGAGATACACCGGTCAGACCGATGGCAGCCTGAAAGCCCCCAAGGCACCAAACAGAGCCAACCGACCACCAAACGGACCCAAACTCGAAACAAGCAGCAACACGGGACAACGGCGAACTCACCAAGATGTTCACCCGAGCAAAATCCCACAAGGGCTTGCACCGGTCGGCCGGTCAAGAGCACCGGTCGACCGGTGTAGCACGGGCGACTCGGGATGAACAAGACCCGCGGGCCAACTCCCCCAAATCCAAATCTTGATCTCCCGAATCGCTCCACGGACTTGAACAAGACTTTGGGGATATCGTGAACACCTCATGAGGAGTCCATAGCCAAGTTTAATCCCACCAAATCTCATCCAAAAAGGAGGAATCGAAGAAATCCCGCCGAAAGCACTTCCAACCCAAGAACTCAAGAAAACCCCAAAATCGAGCACTCTTACTCACGGATTTGGGAGGGGAATCACGGCCCAAAGAACCACGAAGGGTTCCCACAAATTTCCCCCATCAAATCCCCAAGAGAAAAGCCCCGAAAACACCCCAAAGAAATCACGAAGAGAGGGCTCCGAAAATCACCACCATGAACAACCGGGGAAAACACATCCAAACCTTGAGGAACCACGCCGAATCATCTATACATGAAACAAAGGTTCGTACAAGGTCTAGCAAGCCGCCCGATCATCCATCCCTCTCTACAAGATCTCTCCGTGAAGCTCTCTTGCTAGTCCTAAGGAAAACCTAGAGAAAATAGGTGGAAAATGGGAAAACTAATGAGCTAGGGTTCCAAGAGTTGGCTGCCATCCTCTCACCTCTTGGGTTATATGGAGGCAACCGAATGTCTAAAATGCCCTTCTCTACTAACTAGGGATACAAGCCCCTCAAGGGCGGATTTGGAATTCTTGATGTCTTTACCATCGGACGGATGCCGGCGGCCGCACCCCGCGTAGCCTCGACGCATGCCATGCGATCCCGACGCGTGTCCTCCGCTTCGAAGATTCCGGACCGCGTCGTCGCACACCGGTCGACCGGTGCTCCTCACCGGCCGACCGGTCCCCACCGGTCGACCGGTCGTCGGACCCACCGGTCGACCGGTCGGTGCCGCCGCACCTCCATCTTCGGTTCCGGTCTTGGCTTTGTGGATCAACCAAGGAACCCGGTGGTTTCCTCGGTGAACCACCGGAAACCCCGCGAACTCGGTGTAGCCTCCGCCAATCTCCACTCATGACTTGGCTCCCACGTAGTCCCGGCTCGACCTTGGTTTTGAGGCTCAACCAAGAAACCGTCCACGACTTCATCTTGTTGTTCATGCCACCATGCGGCCCGCACTTGACCCCCGCCGGCCACCGGGTCCCTCGAACGAAGCCTACTTGTCTTCTCCACACCCGGAGGCCTCACCGCAACGACCTTTCGCGCTTGTTCTTCACCCGCACCAACACGAGTCAAGCCGCAACCCGCACCCGCAATACTTAGCCAAGAATCGGTCCACACAACGTTGTCAATCACTCATCACACAAGGAAGCGACCATCCACCGGTCCTCGAACCACACATGGTCCTCATTGCAAAATCGCACTCCATATGGAGTAGCCCCCGAGCCTTAGGTTGAGTTGTAAACTCTGGCTGAGGGTCATTCTTGATTCTGCTTCCGTCTTGAAAAAATCAACTGATGAGTGTAGCCTAGTAGCCCTCGAGCCATGGAACGATTGAAGAATCAGTCCAAGGGTCTTAAGTGTTTGCGGAAGTCATCATTTGAGTAATCTTGTAGCGTTTAGCCCCCGAGCTTATGGCCAGGTGAGTCGTAGAAGCCACGTCGAGTAGTTGTTGGTGCTGAGCCCCCGAGCTAGAGAGCTAGCGGAGACTACTCGAGTTGTCATCGAGTAGTAATTTGGTGTGTAGCCCCTGAGTTTGGGAACTAGCCACGCCGGTGGAGGTACGCAGAGCGTACTGGAAGTCGTCGCCGAAGCTTGACCTGAAAGTAGAGATGCGTACATTATGTAGCATTTTTGTAGAAATTGAATCTACAAATTACACATACAAATATGAATATAGATGTAAATGTCATGTGTCATGCTCTTGTTGTGGTCGTTAGGCGTCGAGTAGTTAGCCTGATGCGGTTTAGCGCCCAGTCTCTGTGGTCGCTGTTTAGCCATAGCCGCTGGGGGCGTGGAGGCATGACAGGAGAGCTGGTTTAAGTGCTCGGTCTCTGAGGAGCCTGTTTAGCCATAGCCGCCGGGGGGCGTGGAGGCATGACATGAGAGCCAAGGCTTTGCGCATCAAGACGTGTGCTACCGTAGCGAGACCATTAAGAGGTAGACGAAAGTAGTCGACATGGCGACAAGAGAGAGCGCGATTGCTCGTTGTTCCGCATGGCGGAGAGCGAGATTGCGCAAGGTGCCTCCTCGGGGTGCGGCCGTTGTGCGCCTCCGGCACTCGGCACACGAAACGTCGTGGCAAGAGCCTCCTAATTTGGTGTACCAAGCCCGTGATAGTCGGTCAACGGCCCCAAGGAATAATTGGCACGGTGTAGCTCGCTAGCGGTGTAGCCGTAGAGAGGCGTACACGAAGTAGTCTTTGGCGTTGGTTCCTGTATGTGGAGAGCAAGCCAAAGAAAGAATAATTATTGAAATAAGTGACTTAGCTTAATTCGCGCACGAGTGTCAACGAAGCCGTGGCGGTCGGTGATGGAGCCGCGACGATTGTTGCTGAAGTCAACTAGTCGGAGGTGGATCCGACTAGTTGTTGATGACGTAGTAGCCGCCCTCGACAAGTTTACTAGTCGAGATGAGTAGTCGAAGTAGTCGTACGCCCAGAAGACGACGTCGCGGCGGCGTACGGCGTAGTCGATGTAGAGCCGCTGCAGCCGAGAGACGAGTACTCGCGGCGCACGGCAAGGTTGACGTAGAGCCCGTGCGGCCGGGTAACGAGTAGTCGCGGCGCACGGCAGTGCTGAGGTAGAGCCTGTGCTACCGTGAGACGATGTAGTCATACTCGTGTTGATGCAGCCAGATGTCGATGCAGTAGGTCTCGTGTACATCGGTCATGTGCGGCAAGTGAAGGTCTTGAGGTCTCCTGCTGCGCCTTCGTGTGTGTGCGTAGCAATACTCCACAAATTAATTTCTGAGCACTCAGCAAGGGAGGGACGTGGCAGCTCTGTCTCTCTTGATGAGTACGTACACGGCTAGTCCTATGTTGCAGCTTTCGACTTGACATCTCAGGATCGCGCTCTAGTCGGACTTGGACTCCGAGATGGGAAAAATGATGTGGATTCCGCCTCGGTCTTGGACTCTTGGTACGCTACGCCTGAATCCTATTCGGAAAATTCTGCTGGCACACAAGCTCTCGGTGATTTCGACCTATCCGTGAATACGGAATCGAATCCGCCGAACTTGGTCTTGATGACGTGCAATAGTGCGCCGATCGCCGGTTGGTCGTTGTAGCAGCTATGGAGACGAGTAGATTGATTTCGAAGAAGAGGTCCTTCAAATTCGCCTGATGATCGTGACGATGGCCCCACGGTGGGCACCAGCTGTCGGTGTTTAAACCTCTCGACCTTCATAGGAGGTACCCACAGCAAGGTAGAAGGTGGGGATCGCCATGATCTGGAACACGAAGGTACGCGCGAGGACACAAGACACAAGATTTATACAGGTTCGGGTAGCCAGAGTAGCTACCCTATGTCCTGTTTGGAGTAGTATTGCGCCCTGCGCTTGGTGTTGTTTCCCGCAGGGATTGGGCTGTGCGGCTAGGTACCCGGCCCTCCTTTATATAGTCCAGGGGGCGGGTGCCTAGTCGGTTACAAGGTAGGAGTCCTAGTAGGATTACACAGAGCGAGTCCTAGTAGGAGTACAGAGGAATTCTAGTAGGAGTCCGTCTTCTACTCTTCCTCCTTCCTTGCATGAGTACCCGGGGTGTATGCCGATGAAGGCGACTGGGACACGGTGGGGGAGGCAGCTGGGGGTAGTCATAGCCCAGCCCCCACCGTAGAAGAGCTCTTGGCGCAGATGGAGCGTGTTGGGGGGATTCGGAATCAAGCCTTTCATATACTAAAAATAAAAGAATGTCTTTAGTCGCCCAAGTCCCTGTGCGAAAGGCCTAGCAGCGAAAGCCCAGGAGCCCTTGAATTCTTTTCCGTCTTTCACGATTCATCTTTTGACCAGTACCCTTCGTTGCCAGCAGAGCTATAAAATGAGCTCGGAATAATCCAGGGCGTTGGGGCCTTGGTCAGGCAGATTGATTTTCTTCCACGACGAAACCCCAGGAGCGAATCTTATTCACCCAGGCAATCTTGGCCTGGGATTCGCTCAAGGGCTTCGTCATCCCTAACTCCTGACGACTTCAAGTTTGCATGTGAATTCCTTGTTTCAGGTGACGAAAGGTGCCAGGTGAAAGGGGGATCTCCAAAAGATTGAAGGTTTCCTCCCGACAGGCGCACGTGTTGAGAGCAAGAAAGGCGCCGCGATTTGCGGCGTGACATCATGAAGCGCCGATTACGTGGAGACCTGATTGGAGACTTCCCAGAAATCCTAGCACATCCTGTTTTGATCCGTTATACACAAGGGTGTTCTCGGAATGTAAAAAAGTCCGTTCGCCTCCCTATAAAAGGAGACGAACGACACTTGTAAAGGGGATCATCTTTTCAGAGTTCTACTGTTGAGAAAAGAGCTTTTTGGTTGTCCTTTGTCTTGAGTTTTGGTTTTGGTTCTCGAGCTTTCGTTCTCCTTCATTGTTTGTGCACGGTAGCTTCGGCTATCGCCACCAACAGAGCGCCAGCCCCCTGTTGCTCAGGGGAGCACAGAACCCGCCGCTGCTGCCACTGAGGAGGCAGCGGCTACTGAGGCGCAAGAGGAAACGCCTGCCGAGGCAGGTCTGGTCGACATCGCCAGTATCCTCGGCGCCCCAACCGTGAGGGTGGTCCGGTCGAGCTTGTAAGTGTTGATCCTTCCCAAGTAGTACATTAGATGTGGTAGTCGTACTAGGTTGACAACCAGCTTGTACACTACAGGAAATCGACGGACTTGTCCTGGGAGGGGATGAACCCGTTGTAGAGGTGGCGGAAGAGGAGGTTGCACCGCCTGCTGAGGAGTCCGCTCCCGCCCCTCAGGCAGAGCCCGAAGAGTAGTCATAGCCGCCTGGTAAGACTAATCCGCTTGTCCGTTTGTCGACAGGTGCTGAGGCCGAGGGAAGCGATATCCCATCGGCGGTGCTCATTGAAGATGTGGCACCGGAGACTCAAGAGGCTGCCGGAGGAGCCCCCGAGTCGATGGAGGTGACCGTCGGAGAAGCCGCCGCGACGACTGGAGGGGAGGGCGACGACGCGCTGCCAGAACCCGCTCTAGAGGTGGTCGTCCGCTCGCCAGAGATCCAGGATGCGGAGCCAATCCGCTCGGCGCCAATGTCTGGAGCCGCGACCGTTGACGGTTAATGTTTGTATCAAAGTTCGTTCGTGACTCGCAAGCGTACAAGTCTCCCGTCGTAGTCAAGGGACCCTTCTTCCCTCGAGTGGTGAACCCAAGGTATCGAATCCGTGGAACAAATGTGTGACGCAAGACTTAATCTATTAAAGCCAAGTAATCTTCAATCTTCGATAAAAACCTAATGCATCTAAGTTAAAGACACAAAACAGATCTAATCTACTAAAAACCGGAGAAAACAAAGTAAGATTGGGTAGATAAACCGATCTAGAGGGATCGGGGTAAGCCTTTTGTTGAAGTTCCAAGCAAGGGAAGAAGTAGCAAATCGAATCTTAATAAAAGCCTCTTTAAATCGTGGTTTCCCGTCCAAATCCGAAAACATCCGCCTTTCGAGACCCCCGTTCGTCACAACGTATCCCTATTCATGCGGGGAGTTTAGGGCGAGTCAAAAGACAAGTCGAGATTCTTTCGGAGGATCCGGCGTGTACCTCTAGCCACCGCGGCTACAAGAACACCCTATGTAATCTATCTCGAGAATAGAATTGGAATAAGCAAAGCCGATCGAAAAACGAAATCTTCGAGGAAACACTTGATCGCCGGGAAAAGATTCAACTTGATAATTCAACTATAACAATGATACATACACAAGATCACCACCGGGATCCTTCCTTGATCTTGCTTCTAGCTCCGGAACTCCGACGTGGTCTTCCTTGCAAGGTTCCCACGTCGGCCTAGGGAAACCCTAGTCAACTAGCTCGACCCTCTCCTCTCCTAGATGGTGTCCCTCTCTTCTATGCTTCTCGGCGGCCGAAGACGAAATCTTCTCTCGCGTGGCTCTCGGTCGGGGGACTATAAATAGCCCGATTGGCGGCTAGGGCAAAGGACGACGGGTTTGGGCCCAAAATGGGCTCGGGCCGACCGACCGGGCCGGCCGGCCGGCCGGCCCGGGCCCATTTAGGCCCGGCCCCGTGGGCTCCTTTCCCCGAGGTCGGTTCCCTTGCTTCCCGGATGTTCCCCCTTCGCATGTAGGTCCACGTCGTCGGTTTCTCTCCGAATTGGACTCAACTTCTTGTCTTGCAAGATTCAAAGCACTTTTCCGGTCGTGTCCCCGGAGTCCGTCGTCTTCTCGGATCAAGTCCCCGCTTCTTGGAGTTAAGTTTGCTTCATTGCATGACTTGTTCGGGGCTTCAAGGTCTTGTCATGAGGTGCTTGATGAACTTATCCCGAAAGTCTTGCATTCAACACTAAATCCCCGCATAAACATTAAACTCCAAAAACGACATGCACACGTGAACTTGTTATACCACGGGGGTTAGTACCAATGGATAAGGTATAAAACTCATGCCAACACCGAAGGTAAACTCATGGCTAGGTTGACGGATTTTCACCGTCAACATCTCCCCCATGCTTAAACCTTGCTCGTCCTCGAGTAAGCCTTCGATGGATATCATCATTGCTAAACAATGTTTAAACTTTGCACTTGATTACACATGAGAAAACATAATGCTCTCAAAATTTTAATTCATTGAAGTTCCATAATGCACTAGCCTTCATCTCTACGGAGGGTAGATTCTTATTAAGCTTATCCCACAAGTATTAACATGCTCACAAAGTTTTAAATAGATCTCAGAATTTTTGAAATGAAGAACGAGATAAGAAAAGCTAAACCAAATTCACAAATTTAAATCATCTCGTGTATTGCTCATAAACTCTCATCTCACTTGTCTCTCAAGCCTATATATTCTACTCCTTTCCCTTTCATATATATGTGGTAGGCTTTATATGGAGCTTTGGGAAAGTTTAGTCCTAACAAGATTTTATAAATGAGGTGTTGTCAAAACAAGACAAGCTTCTCATGGTCTTACCGAGACTCGTCAAAAAGGTCATTGGAAAATAATGTTAAATCAAGGAGGGGAAAGAGAAAAATACACACACTTTAGATGAGTGGACATGTGCAAATGGCAAAGAGTGATCCCGAGGCACAAAAGAAGTCCTCGTTATCGGATTGCACATGGTTGGAAAATGAGAATGGATCTTTTTATCTTGAAGCCTTGAATGCACTCTTAGAGAACCGGGGAGTTCACTTTACGCACAAATATATATTTTTTTTCTCTTTCTCATATTTCTCATTCTTTTCTTTCTTTCATTCATTCATTTTTTTTTCGTCATATATTCAGTCCATGACTTTCACAACGAAGTTTTGATTTTTTATACCTTGAAAGCCATGAATATCACTGGATTTTTTTTCTTTCATCATTATATATATTTTTTTTAAATACTCCCTTTTGTACTCTAAAACCGCACCGTACCTACCTCCTCCCCCATGCTTAGACGTTGCTCGTCCTCGAGCAAAGAGGCGAAAAATAAGGTAGGTACCGGAATATTTTTCCTTGGAGAGATACTTGAAATCTTCAACGTTGGCACCGTCTTGCGATCTTCCATGAATTGATGATCCATTCTCAATGATAGGTTGTGGTCAAGGAGATGATCACAAAAAGATGATATTTGGTTTAAGGGTGGATATCCGGCGAAGTTTGTGAGATCACCGATGCGGGGATACACAATGCACGGATAAAAGGCTAGCAAAAAGATAGTTACGCAAAAACGGAATGACCAGCTTCTTAGTCTCGGGCCGAGAAATCATGGCCTGCAATAACTCACTCAAAAATAAATCTTGTACACTAAGGTTTATGCACTCAAATATATATAAGGCTTTGGATAGGTTGAGCAACACACAAGTGATATTTGTGACAAGGTTTGCAATATTTTTGAGCATAAAAGACATCTTTAATCTATTCATAACTTGAGAGCACATAAAACACTATGGGTCTTTATTTTAATCATAACCTCCGCTGAAAATTAAGCTAGTATTTAAATAAATTCAGATCTGTATTTTTAAGAGAGCACTAGCTTAAACATGCATAAATCAACTACAAAGATGAACAAAGCTGCAATTTTAATCATATATCATCATGGCACGAATTTTGTAACTTTCCAATGATATAATCAAGGTGGTGACTTTATTAATGGTGATATCAAGTTGAAATACACACTGAAAATAAACAAACATGCTTGCTGAAATTTAAATAAAAACAGAAAATACTACGCAAACACACATAAGCAAAAGCTGAAAATTACGAGAGAAAAAGAAAAGAAAAGAAAAGAAAACTAAACTTCCTAAATCTTCTAGTCCTCCGTCGGTGGTTGATGTTGATAGTCTTGATAATAATACCCTTGCTCATAATATGGTTGGACGCTTCCTCCGTCGAATTGATTTGGCTCCACAAGGTGAAGGCGTCCAAGTTCAAAGGCAATATTTGCGTTGCCTTCACCGAGTTGAGCTGCGTTAGATTGGATGGCTGCGATGTTTTGAGCATTTCTTGCAGCATACCCTCCAATAATGGCCATGCTTTGTTGTGGTTGGGGATGATGAGCGTAGGACTCCGCGAAGTTAGCGTTGGGCACAACATAATTTTGTGGCGGTACCGGTGCACCACCCCCCATGCTTGTTGTTGAGACCCTCCGTAATAACTTGGTGGAGGAGGAACCCCGCCGAATGGTTGCACATTGGGTTGTGCTCCACTCGCTTGTGCGGAGGATGTTCCCTCCTCTACGATTCTTCCTCTTTTGTTCTTCCTTGCGGGGACAAGTAGTCCCTCTTCCAACCAATCTTCCCTTCCTTCGGTGAAAAGCCTAAGCCTCTCATTCGGAAGGGGTAGGTTCACTATGGCCAACCGATAACCTCCTCTCTCATCTCCACTAATGTACTTGCCTTGCCGCAAGTACTCAAAACCGAGAGAGGTACCACGCAAAAGGTGAGCGGGGTTTCTTGCGATCCCCGGCCGCAAGGAAAAGGCCAACATGGAGAGGTAACACCCCGAACCAATATTACCCGCCCCCGATGTTGCTTCACAACACCAACGGTTGATCATGAGGTAAGAGGGGTCTATTGGCTGCCTGGCAATTAAAGCCGAGTATAGCCAATTCAACTCCGTGTCGGTCACCTTTGTTTCCTTCATCCTCCCCAATACCCTCTTGCACATCCAAGAGTGAAATATCCGGATAATGGGGTTGCGGATGCAATTGCGTTGTTGATGGGCTTCTCCGGAGATCATGTTCCAAAATCCCGCCAACATGCCGGTGGCACGTCAACTTTCTCCGGAGCTCCCTTGTGGAATCCAAGCAGCTCCCTTACGTGCTCGTAGGGAACCACTTGCTCGATTCCCTCCAAACGGAATGACAAGCTTTGCACCCCATCATCATCAACGATGGGTGCAATAGTCATCAAAATTTCCAAGGCGTAACCCAAGTGGGTGTCCACCGATATTCCGTTGGAGAACCGAACCCACCCGAGGTGCCCCAACGTGTAGTATATGTCGGTGCAAAAACCCAAGGTGTAGAGTGCTTGGTCGTCGAACTCGACGTTCGGCACAAGCCTCTTCTCAAGATTGGCGAGCCTATCCTCCTCCTCCGCCGACAAGATGATGAAGCCGTACGAAGATTGTGTCGGGGTGTAAGGAGGTGGTGCGGTTGAGCGAGTCGATCGTCGTGGTGGCGCGGGCTGCTCCTCCGTGTGCCCACGAGGTTCGGTGAACCTCATGGAGTGCTTCTCGCAGCCCCGTATTGGAGAGCGTCGTTCCTCCTCGGGGGTGCCGTGTCCGTCTCCATGCTCCGGGGAGACTCGAAACCGAGTGCCTCCTCGAAGACGTGGTTGATGACGGCTTGGACGACGACGAACTCTTCTTCTTAGAGAAGAGATTTGTGGTCTTCTTCCACATGGTTGCTGCACTCTTTCTTCAACTAAAATTCGGGTTGCAACCGGTAAACTAGGCACTTAAACTCTTTGCTTCGGATGTGGACTTTGAGTGGATTAAGGATGTGGATTTTTCTTGAGCTATCAAGCTTGGGATGGTTGGCTAAGTCTACGGAGGTTCCGAGCACACAAACTTGAACACACAAACAAGGGAAGGAGAGGGAAGCTTGCTTGCGAGAAAACGGGCGCCGGGGGGCTGCTTTTATAGGGCAGGCCGGCCGGCTCGGGCCGGCCGGCCCGGGGTCCTCCGGCTCCTCCTCGGCGCGTCTTTCTCCCAAGACGATCATTTCGCCTCGCAACTTTCCCCGCCCGCGTGCTCCACGAGTTGCACCGCCCAAACGCTCTCGTCCACTCCTTTTCTTGAATTATTGGTCCTCCCACTTGATGCTCCATGCTTTGGGTCATGTCCATGCTCCCTAGCTCCACTTGCTTCACATGCCACCATGAAAATCCTGCAAAGTTGATGCTTGCTGCCCACCATGCTTGTCCTTTGCATGTGGAATTGGTGAAAGTTGATAAAAGGGGATCCAATGGTGCATGCATGCTTAATTCAAACTAGTTGCCTCCATTTAGGTGTGTTTAAGGTTAAGCACTCCTCTAATTCGAAATTTAAAATATTTTTCAGAGCCATGCAAGGGTTCAAGCATAATTTTAGAGAAGTTTTTAAACCATTAAAAACAAATGTAAGTCGAAAATATTTTTCGACTACGTCGATTTTGGTCTCACCGGCTTGATCATGGGGGCATAGGTTTGGGTTCTAATTTTGGCTAAATAAGAAAGATTTTGAATAAAACAAAATTAGAATAGGCTTAGAAAAATTCTAATCCTAGAGAAACCAAGGATAAAAATTTTTAAAACCAACCAAAAGCTTTGATTTCTAAGTTCACGCGAGTCCTACCACGTGCTGAATTTTATTAACACTTAAACATAAATTGTGGCTCTACTCGTGTGGTTTTAGCATGCAAAATAAGTCAACCTCAGCACCATAATGAGGGTGAAAGGTTGAGTTAAGGTTCTGAAATTATTTGGTTGAGGGGTTTCTCGAAAAGAAAAGAATCAAACAAGCACATAGGAGGGTTCATGCAAAGGGTTTATGATAAAGCAAACATTCAATCAAGAATTATGTCTCTAATATTGTTCAACCACTTCTAAGTCTAATGTCTTTGCGTAGTAAAACTCAAAAAACTAAATTATTAAAAATACTCGAAAAACCCGGAATCGGGTTGTCCTCCCGTAGCTTATTCTTGACTCGACTTGACGAAACGGGTTGCCTCCCCGCCTAGCGCTTCGTTTATAGTCTATAGCTAGACTTCTTCACTTGATTACTCCGGATCAACGCTCTTTGCGGGCGTTGCAATCTTGGGTACCCACTTCCGCACCATCTTGGGCGCGGGCTTGTCTTTTGGCTTGGTCGGCTTAATCAATTTTTTGGTCTTCACGGGCGGCTTCTCTTCCTTTGTCTTGACGGATGCAACACCTTCTTTAATTTTCGTTACGTTCACTTTTTTCGGCTCGTTCTTCTTTTTCAGCACCTCCGTTTGTTTTGGTTCTACCTTCACTCCAATCATGTTGCATGCCTCAATCCTTGGACGGAACTTGAAGGAACTCCTTTCTCCGTTGATATCGAACATGATCTCCCCCTTGCCAACATCAATAGTAGCTCCCACGGTCTTGAGGAACGGCCTCCCTAGGATGAGCGGCGGCTTCTCCCTCTCTCCCATCTCGAGCACAACGAAGTCGACGGGGATGAAGTGGTGTCCAATCTTCACGGGTACATCTTCGCAATGCCCAAGGGATAGCGAATGGAGTTGTCACCCAGCTCCAAACATATTCCCGTAGGCTCCATCGGTAGGTGTAGCTTCTCGAACACATCCCTCGGCATGACACTCACACTAGCTCCAAGGTCGCATAACGCCTTCTCGAAGTTGAAAGAACCAACCGAACATGGAATTGTAGGGCACCGGGGTCTTTTTGCTTCTCTAGCCCATAAGCAATAGCCGCACTACACTCCTCGGTCATCTTGACATGATCTACCCCGAGTGTTGCTATCTCATATTTATTTGCAAGTATGTCTTTAAAGTAACGAGAATATGTAGGTACTTGTAGGGCATCTAGTAACGGCATGTTGATGCTAAGTCTACGCACAACTTCCACAAACTTCTCAAAGTGGTTGTCAAGTTTACCTCGGAAGTAGCATGGCTTGAGTTGCGGTATCCTCGTGTCATCTTCCGCATCTCGAATTCGGGTTCCTCGGTGACGATCCCCGTAACCTTCTCTTTAGCAACTCCTTCCACCTCGGTGGATGGTTTAAGCTTCCTTGCTCCCGCGGAACGTTCCGGATCTTCGGTCTCCTTCCCCGAACGCGTTTGAATGGCCTTCGCCGATTCGGGACATTTGGGTTGTCCCGGAAGCTTCCCTTCATCATTAGTGAGGCGCCCCGCAAGTTGTCCAACTTGCGTCTCGAGCATCTTCATCATGTTGAGCACTTGATGATTGGAACTTCCGACCTCCGTCACTTTGCTATCGATGTTCTCCAACACCTTGTCTATGGTCTTGAACTTGGTGACGGTGTCCTTGTTGATCATAGTTTGCTCATCCATGAACTCCTTCAATTGTATCCGAAGCGGAACCGCGTTAGGAATAGATGAGCTTGCATTAAATTGAGGCCTACCTTGCCCGTAGCGGAAGTTAGGCAATTCTCCCTTCCTCATGTAGTCGAGCACTTTGGCTTCCTCCGGACAATCTTTGCGGACATGGCCATACTCTCTACATTTTTCGCATGTGGACCTTGCTTCGGCGGCCTTCAAGTCTTGAGCCTCTTTCTTTTCTATCTCCATCTTCTCCAACCTCCTCATGAGCGAGTCGATCTTGCCTTCAAGTATGTCTTCCTTCTCCACTTGCAAGACTCCCTTGACGTTCCCCATGGGTTGAGCCGGGTGTAGGCGCCGGATGACGCCCACGTGTCATTATCCGCGACCTTCTTGAATAGCGTGAAAGCTTCCGTCGGTGTAAGCTCGATGATAGATCCTCCCGCCGATGCATCGATGATCGTCCTTGACGCCATGGTGAGTCCTTGATAGAACTTTTGCACGAGGTCTTCTTTCGGGAACTTGTGATGTGGAACCGCCCGGTGTACTCGTTGAAGCGCTCGAATGCCTCCGAGATAGTTTCGTAGGATATTGAACAAAGGTGGCAATCTTATTACGCAAGCTTTGAGTTTTACCCGGTGAGTAGTATTCCTTCATGAAAGCCTTCATCGGCCGTGTTCCAATTTTGCACCGTCTCCGCCGGTTGAGAGTGGAACCATTGCAAAGCCTTCCCGAGTAGTGAGAACGGAAAAAGCCTTGCCCTCATTTGATCTTGAGTCACCCCATCCATGTTGAAAGTCTGACATAGTTGAATGAATGCTTGGAGGTGAAGGTTCGGATCCTCTTTGCCGGTGAAGGGTGAATGTTGCACCATGCGGATTGTTGAGGTCTTGATCTCGAACGGTCTTCCGATCTCCTCGAGGTTCAAGATTGGTAGGTCGATGATGTCCGGGGGTGCATAGCTCCCCAATCTTGCGTTCTTCCGGTGGTTGGTCACCCATTGGTGGACGTCGGTTCTCCCGCGGACTTTGAGGTGGTGAATTCTTCGGAGATTCCCGCGATCCTTTGTCTTCCGACTCCGAATCTACAAAATCCAGCTTTTTAGCTTGATGTGCTTCGCGTCTCCTTAGCCTCGTAAAGTTTTTCCGGATCATCCACAAAATTATTGGGTTTGTTGGAGAGGTAGCCGTCCATCTCCCGTTAGGGTTAGCAATAAACAAAGTATGCGAGAAAAAACTAGAAAACAAAACAAATCTATAAAGACTAGAGTTAGACAAACTAGATTAGATGTATTTTGAGGATGATCGAAATTTAGTAGATGCAAAAATAAAACAAAATCAGTACTGAAAATTACAAAAAAAAGCAATAAAAAATCAAATCTTGATCACTTGTTCCCCGGCAACGGCGCCAGAAAAAGGGGCTTGTTGACGGTTAATGTTTGTATCAAAGTTCGTTCGTGACTCGCAAGCGTACAAGTCTCCCGTCGTAGTCAAGGGACCCTTCTTCCCTCGAGTGGTGAACCCAAGGTATCGAATCCGTGGAACAAATGTGTGACGCAAGACTTAATCTATTAAAGCCAAGTAATCTTCAATCTTCGATAAAAACCTAATGCATCTAAGTTAAAGACACAAAACAGATCTAATCTACTAAAAAACGGAGAAAACAAAGTAAGATTGGGTAGATAAACCGATCTAGAGGGATCGGGGTAAGCCTTTTGTTGAAGTTCCAAGCAAGGGAAGAAGTAGCAAATCGAATCTTAATAAAAGCCTCTTTAAATCGTGGTTTCCCGTCCAAATCCGAAAACATCCGCCTTTCGAGACCCCCGTTCGTCACAACGTATCCCTATTCATGCGGGGAGTTTAGGGCGAGTCAAAAGACAAGTCGAGATTCTTTCGGAGGATCCGGCGTGTACCTCTAGCCACCGCGGCTACAAGAACACCCTATGTAATCTATCTCGAGAATAGAATTGGAATAAGCAAAGCCGATCGAAAAACGAAATCTTCGAGGAAACACTTGATCGCCGGGAAAAGATTCAACTTGATAATTCAACTATAACAATGATACATACACAAGATCACCACCGGATCCTTCCTTGATCTTGCTTCTAGCTCGGGAACTCCGACGTGGTCTTCCTTGCATGGTTCCCACGTCGGCTAGGGAAACCCTAGTCAACTAGCTCGACCCTCTCCTCTCCTAGATGGTGTCCCTCTCTTCTCTCGCTTTCTCGGCGGCCGAAGACGAAATCTTCTCTCGCGTGGCTCTCGGTCGGGGGACTATAAATAGCCCGATTGGCGGCTAGGGCAAAGGACGACGGGTTTGGGCCCAAAATGGGCTCGGGCCGACCGGACCGGGCCGGCCGGCCCGGGCCCATTTAGGCCCGGCCCCGTGGGCTCCTTTCCCCGAGGTCGGTTCCCTTGCTTCCCGGATGTTCCCCCTTCGCATGTAGGTCCACGTCGTCGGTTTCTCTCCGAATTGGACTCAACTTCTTGTCTTGCAAGATTCAGGCACTTTTCCGGTCGTGTCCCCGGAGTCCGTCGTCTTCTCGGATCAAGTCCCCGCTTCTTGGAGTTAAGTTTGCTTCATTGCATGACTTGTTCGGGGCTTCAAGGTCTTGTCATGAGGTGCTTGATGAACTTATCCCGAAAGTCTTGCATTCAACACTAAATCCCCGCATAAACATTAAACTCCAAAAACGACATGCACACGTGAACTTGTTATACCACGGGGGTTAGTACCAATGGATAAGGTATAAAACTCATGCCAACACCGAAGGTAAACTCATGGCTAGGTTGACGGATTTTCACCGTCAATAGCGACGAGTAGTCGTGGGGGGCTCGAGCTGTTGTCCTTTGTCTTCAGTTTTGGTTTTGGTTCTCGAGCTTTCGTTCTCTTTCATTGTTTGTGCACGGTAGCTTCGGCTATCGCCACCAACAATTGGCGCCCACCGTTTGTGCTTGGCTCGAGTAACAAACCCAGAATGTCTACAAGGAAGAAGAGAACTACTGTCAACTCTACCAAAGGGGCGTCGTCATCCATGGACGAAGAGCCGAACCTTTCAACTTTGCTCACTCAGGGGGAAGTGCTCCCGGAATCTAACCCAGCGCATGAGGCGGAGCTGGCCAAACTGCGCAAAGAGGCTGAAGAATTAGCCAGAACCAAGAAGAGGCTCCTAGGAATACAGCACGAAGCTGAGATCCAAAAACAAAAAGCCGAAATCGCTAGCTTGAAGGAAGAACTGCGTGCTCTAAAAGCAAAGCAATCCTTAAGCTTCAACCAACCTTCACCCGAGTATACCATTCCCAGCCAGTCTAACGTCAATGAGCGCACTGAGTTTTTCACCCAGCGTCCTCCGCACACTACCTTCAGTCGCAACCCCTTCGTGAGCCCGTTCGAGTCAGGCCCTTCGCACCAGGATGTTCATACTATTCGCACGAGACCTTGGGACCCCAAACCCCCTTGTCTCAGGAGGTTCAGATCACCCCATGGCCACAAACGTACAGGCCAGTTCCACTACCCAGATTCTCGGGCCAATCTAACCCAAGGCAATTCCTGATGAGCTACGAAGCCGCCATTCTTTCGGCCGGCGGTGACGATTCTGTACTGGTGAAATCCTTCATCATCGCTGCTGTCGACACGGCAGCACAGTGGTATTCCCTGTTAAGCCTAGGTGTAATTCACGGATGGGACGATCTCAAGCAGCGGATCCTCTCAAACTTCCAGGGTTTCCAACGTCCAGAACTCACAGAGAGCGATCTGTTCTCATGCAAACAGAAGGACAAGGAGCCTCTCCAAAACTACTTAAGAAGATTCGTGCATCTCAGGGCCCAGGCGCCAAATGTTTTGGACGCCGTCGCCATCAACGCTGCAATCGTAGGTCTGAGAGCCGGCCAGTTTCGCTCACACCTCATGCGCGAAAGGCCCAGAACAATCCAGCGTCTATACGAAGAGTTCGAGAAGTATTGTCGCTCCGACAATGACTTCAGGATGTGTATGGAAGAACAAGCACAGCAGAAAAAGTCTGCGAAAGCTAACTAACCCAGCGAAAGGGAATGGCTGTTGACGGTTAATAGTTGTATCAAAGTTTGTTTATGACTTGCAAGCGGACAAGTCTCCCATCGTAGTCAAGGGACCCTTCTTCCCTCAAGTGGTGAACCCAAGGTATCGAATCCGTGGAACAATGTGCAACGCAAGGATTCAATCTAGTAAAGCAAGGTAAAGCTATCTATTGAAGAATCAAATTGCATCTAATCTAAGATATCATAAGGAAAACACATCTAATCTAATCTACTAAAGAGGTAACAAGAGAAAGCAAGAGATAACCAATCTAGAGAATCTAGATCATGCTTATGTTGTAGCTCCAAACAAGATAGATGAAGATAGAAAAGTGAATCTCATTAAAAGCACCTTTAAATCGTGGCCTTCCCATCCGACTCCGAAAACGCCCGCCTTTCGGAACCCCCGTTCTGTCACAACGTATCCCTACTCATGCGGGTAGTCTAGGGTGAGTTCAATAATAACAAGTTGAAATCACTTGGCCGGTCCGGTATGCACCTCTAGCCACCGCGGCTACAAGAGCACCCTAAGTAATCTATCTTAAGTATAGATCGTAGAAGAAGCAAAACCAAGAAGAAAACAAAATCATCGAGAAGGCACTTGATCGCTAGAAATCGGATTCACTATAAAACTTCACCATGAATGATTACATGAACAAGATCACCACCGGGATCCTACCTCGATCTTGATCCTCGCTCCGGAGCTCCGACGTGGTCTTCCATGCAAGGTTCCCACGTCGGCTAGGGAGACCCTAGACAACTAGCATGACCCTCATCTCCGAGATGGTGTCCCTGAAGCTTCTCTGCTTCTCGGCGGTGGATTACGACTTGGATGATGCGTGGCTCTCGGTCAGGGGGCTATTAATAGCCTGAGAAGAAATTAGGTCAAAGGGGAGGCCGATTGGGCCCCGAAAAGGGCTGGGCCGACCGGCCTGGGCCGTCCGGCCTGGGCCCTTTTCGGCCCACTTTGCTGCCTCCTTCGCCTAGTGTTGCTTCTCGCGTCTTCTAGATGTTCTCCCCTTTTGCATGTGGGCCCTTGACGTCGGTTTCTCTCCGAATTGGACTCAACTCCTTGTCTTGCAAGATTCAACACTTTTCTGGTTCGGTCCTCGGAGTTTATCATCTTCTCGGGCTTGGTCCTTGGGCTCTTGGAGTCATGTTCACTTCATTGCTTGACTTGTATCGGGCTTCAAGGTCTTGTCATGAGGTGCTTAATGAACTTATCCCGGAAGTCTTGCTTTCAACGTTAAAACCCTGCGTAAACACTTAACTCCAAAACCGACATGGACAAGTGAACTTGTTATACCACGGGGGTTAGTACCAATGAATAAGATACAAAAGTCATGCCAACATCGAAGGTAAACTCATGGCTAGGTTGACAGATTTTCACCGTCAACAACTCCCCCATGCTTAAACCTTGCTCATCCTCGAGTAAGCCTTCGATAGATATCATCGTTGCCCTTCATTGTTTAAACCTTGCACTTGATCATACATGAAAAAAAACATAATGCTCTCAAAAGTTTAATTCGTTAAAGTTCCATAATGTACTAGCCTTCATCCCTACGGAGGGTAGATTTTTAGTTAAGCTTATCCCACTAGTATTAACATGCTCACAAAGTTTAAATAGATCTCAGAATTTTTGAAATAAATAACGAGATAAAGAAAAGAGCTAAACCAAGTTCACAAATTTAAATCACCTTGCATGTTGCTCATGAACTCTCTTCTCACTTGTCTCTCAAGCCTATATATTCTACTCCTTTCCCTCTCATCACATATGTGGTAGGCTTTATATGGAGCTTTGGGAAAGTTTAGTCCTACCAAGATTTTATAAATGAGGTGTTGTCAAAACAAGACAAGTTTCTCATGGTCTTACCGAGACTCGTCAAAAAGGTCATTGGAAAATAATGTTAAATCAAGGAGGGGAAAGAGAAGAGTACGCACACTTTAGATGAGTGGACATGTGCAAATGGCAAAGAGTGATCCCGAGGCACAAAGGAAGTCCTCGTTATCGGATTGCACATGGTTGGAAAATGAGAATGGATCTTTTAAACTTGAAGCCTTGAATGCACTCTTAGAGAACCGGGGAGTTCACTTTACGCATACTCATATTTTTTTCTCTTTCTCATATTTCTCATTCTTTCTTTTCTTTCTTTCTTTCTTTCATTCATTTTTTTCTGTCATATATTCGGTTACGTGACTTTCACAACGGAGTTTTGATTTTTTTTATTTGCTTGCTCCTCTTTTGAACTTCTTTTTTTTAAATTGCTCCCCTTTGAACTCTAACTCGCACCGTACCTACCTCCTCCCCCATGCTTAGACGTTGCTCGTCCTCGAGCAAAGAGGCGATAAATAAGGTAGGTACCGGAAATATTTTTCCTTGGAGAGATACTTGAAATCTTCAATGTTGGCACCGTCTTGCGATCTTCCTTGAATTGATGATCCATTCTCAACGATAGGTTGTGGTAAAGGAGGTAAACACAAAAGATGATATTTGGTTTTAAGGGTGGATATCCGGCGAGGTTTGTGAAGTCTCCGATGCGGGGACACACAATGCACGGATAAAAGGCTAGCAAAAAGATAGATACGCAAAAACGGAATGACCAGCTTCTTAGTCTCGGGCCAGAGAAATCATGGCCTGCAATAACTCACTCAAAAATAAATCTTGTACACTAAAGTTTATGCACTCAAATATATATAAGGCTCTGGATAGGTTGAGCAACACACAAGTGATATTTATGACAAGGTTAGCAATATTTTTGAGCATAAAAGACATCTTTAATCTATTCATAACTTGAGAGCACATAAAACACTATGGGTCTTTATTTTTATCATAACCTCCGCTAAAGATTAAGCTAGCATTTAGATAATTTCAGATTTGAATTTTAAGAGAGCACTAGGTTAAACATGCATAAATCAATTACAAAGATAAACAAAGCGGCAATTATAATCATATATCATCATGGCACAAACTTTGTAACTTTACTAATGGTAAAAACTTGGTGGTGACATTATTCATGATGAAAATAAAAACTAACACACACGCTGAAAATTAAACTAAAAACTAAAAATTAAAGTAAGCTGAAAATACTACGCAAACATAGGCACCTCCAAGCTGAAAATTAAAGAAAAGGGAGTAAAGGAAAGATAACTAAAGCTCCTCCTTTCTCCAATCTTCCGCCGGTGGTTGATATTGATAGTCTTGGTTGTTGTACCCTTACTTGTAATAGGAATGCACCACTCCTCCTATGAATTGTCCGACGGTGCTAGGTGAAGGTGTCCAAGCATTTAAGCGACGTTTGCATTTCCTTCACCCATTTGGTTTGCATTGGTTAGGATGGCTGCAATAATTTGCACGTTCCTTGCAGCGTATCCTCCAATGGTGGCCACATTTTGTTGTGGTTGAGGAAGGTGTGCATATGGCTCCGCAAAGGCTACGTTGAGCACCGCAGAAATGGTGGGGGTATGGCTGAACCACTCCCCCATGCTTGCATTGGTACACCACCGTAGTAATTTGGCGGCGCCGAAATTTCTTCAAATGGTGGCACATAATTTTGTTGTGCACCTTCTTCTTGGGCCATGGAAGATCCTTCTCCTATAATCCTTCTCCTTTATTTTTTTCTTTGCCGGCACAAGAAGTCCTTCCTCTAACCAATCTTCTTCCCCTCAAGAAAAAGTCTTAACCTTACTTCCGAAAGGGGCAAATTCACCTAGGCCACTTTGAAGCCTCCTCTCTCATCTTCACTTATATATTTTCCTTTCTTCATATATTCCTAGGGAAGTCCCGGGTAGGAGATGATTCGGGTTCCTTGTAAGGTTTTAAAGAAACAGCCAATATGGAGAGGCAACACCCCGAACCAATATCTCCCGAACTCGATGTTGCTTAACAACACCACCGGTTGATCATAGGTGAGTGGGGTCTATTGGCCACTTGGCAATCAAAGCCAAGTAAAGCCAATTCAACTCCGTGTTGGTTATCTTTGTCTCTCTTATTCACCCCAAAAATCCACTTGCACAAAAAGTGACACACTTGGATGATGGGGTTCCGGATAGTATTTCTTTGTTGATGGTCTCCTCCCGCGATCATACTCCAAAAACTTTCCCATGTGCCCTCATGCACATCCACTTGTTCCGGAGCTCCCTTTTTAAAAATAGGAGATACCCGCCCATGGGTCTACGATACTAGAACATGCAATCATTTCGAACATGAAAACCAATCTAATCTATCGGGGATTGTGTTGAATGGATCCAAGGAAGCATTGAGGTCTATACTCCCTTTACGGCATGGTAGCTAACCTTAAGCATTAAAGTATCTCCAACACAAGATGATAGATAAATAATCCAACAAAGTGTGATTACATCTCAAGATCGATTGCAACCCATGGATGAAAGGGGATTACCCCATCAAGGTGCTAGAAATAGCATCGCTGATCAAGGTTACCCTTCCGACGGTGTCTTCCTTCTTCTCCACTTGTGGGCTCCCTCCAACGGAATGAGAGACTCAGCACTCCTTCATCAAGGGTATGCGCCATGGTCATGAAAATTTCCTAGGCGAATTCCTTGTGGGTGTTTGCCGACACTCCGTTAGAGAATTGCACCGGTGTCCCGTGTGAAACCCAATATGTGGAGAGCTTGGTCGTTGATGTTGACGTTCGCTACAAGCCTCTACTTAAGGCGAGCGAGCTTCTTCTCCTCCTCCTCCGTCATGATGACATACCTCTCGGAATACCGCGGAGCGTATGGAGGTGGAGCGGATGATCGTGTCAAGTGGCGAGGTTGGACGAGCGGCTCCTCCATATGTTATTGAAGTTTGGTAAACCTAACAAAAGAGTTTCGTGTGGCCCTCATGCCACCAAGGAGAAGAGTGTGGTTCCTCCTTGGTGGTGCCGTGTCCTCCTTTATACTTCGAGGAAACTCGGAAACCGAGTGCCTCCTCGAAGAGGTTGATGGCTTAGACGACGATGATCCCTTCTTCTTCGGTGAAAAGGCTTGTAGTTTTCCTCCATGATTGCAGCACTCTCCCTCACAAATATATATCCGGGGTTTTCACCTGGTAACAAGGTACACAAATATTATTTTGGAGTCTGGACTTTGAGTGGATTAAGGGTGTGGATTTTTTTTGAGCTATCAAGCTTGGGAAGGTTGGCTATGTCTACAGAGGTTCTAGGCACACAAACTTGAACACACAAACTGAGGAAGGAGAGGGAAGCTTGCCTGCAGAAACCGGGAGCCGGGGAGGCTCCTTAGTAGGGGTGGCCGGCTGGCCTGGGCCGACCGGCCTGTGTGGCCTGGTGCTCCTCCCCGCCCCGGCTTTCTTCCAGCACGATCATCTCGCCTCTACAACTTTCCTTCCCGCGTGCTCCACGAGTTGCACCGCCCAAACGCTCTTGTCCACTCATTGGTCCTTCCACTTGATGCTTCATGCCTTGAGTCATGTCCATGCTCCCTTGCTCCACTTGCTTCACATGCCACCATGAAATTCCTACAAAGTATGCTTGCTGCCCACCATGCTTGTCCTTTGCATGTGGACTTGGTGGACTTGGTGCATGCATGATTAATTCAAACTAGATTGCCTCCCTTTAAGTGTGTTTAAGGCTAAGCACTCCTCTAATTTCAAAATTTAAAAATATTTTTCAGAGCCATGCAAGAGCTCAAGCATAAATTTAGAGAAGTTTTTAAACCATTAAAAACAAATGTAAGTCGAAAATATTTTCCGACTACGTTGATATCGGTCTCACCGGTATTGTTTGCCTTCATTAGTTGAGAGCAAGCTTTTCCCGGCTTGATCATGAGGGCATAGGTTTAGGTCCTAATTTTCATTAGATGAGAGAGATTTTGAATGAAATAAAATTAAGTGAGGCTTAGAAAATTTCTAATCTTAGAGAAACCAAGGATATGGATTTTTAAATCAACCAAAAATCAAGATTCTAGGTTCACGCGAGTCCTACCACGTGCTGAAATTTAAATAACATCTAGATATAAGTCGTGGCTCTACTCGTGTGTTTTTAGCATGAAAAAGTAAGTAAACCACAGCACCATAATGAGGGTGAAGGGTTGAGTTAGGTTCTGAAATTATTTGGTTGTGATTTCTCGAAAAAGAACGAACAAACACATAGGAGGGTTCATGCAAAGGGTTTATGACAAAGCAAAATATTCAACCAAGGATTATGTCTCTAATATTGTTCAACCATTCTAAGTCTAATGTCTTGTGTAGTAAAATTCAAAACTGAATTATTAAAAAGACTCGAAAAACCTGGAATCGGGTTGTCCTCCCGGTAGCTTATTCTTGACTCGACGAAACGGGTTGCCTCCCGCCTAGCACTTTGTTTATAGTCCATGGCTAGACTTCTTCACTTGATTACTCCGGATCAACGCTCTTTGCGGGCGTTGCAATCTTGGGTACCCACTTTTGTCTTAGTCATTTTTTTGGTCTTCACAGGCTGGTTTTGTCCTTTGGTCTTGACGGATGCAACAACTTCCTTCATGTAGTGGCTTGGCATCTCGAACTCCGGTCCTTTGGTCGTGATCTTCATGGCCTCCTAGTGTGATCCTCCATCTCTCCCGAATGAGTTTGAGTAGCCTTCGCCATCTTGGGACCTTGGAGTTGTCTCGGATATTCTTTTTCATTACCCATCGGGCGCCCGGCAAGTTGTCCCACTTGCGTCTCTAGCATCTTCATCATGATGAACACTTCTCCTCGCATGTGGATCTTGCCTTGGTAGCCTTTAGGTGTTGAGCTTCTTTCTCTATCTCCATCATCTCCATCCTCCTCTTGATCTTGAACGGTCTTCCGGCGTCTTGACCTGGAGTTGGTGATTCCCTTGGAGATTTTGACGGTCCTTCGAGTTTGACTTTTGAATCTAGGGTTTCCAACCCTTTAGCTTGTGTTGCACGTCACCTTTGCCTGTAACGTTTTCCTGGATCATCCACAAAAAAGTTTTGGGTTTCTTGGAGAGGTAGCCAACCATCTCCGGTTAGGGTTAGCAAAAATAAAAATCAAACAAAAGAAAAATTAGGGTTGATTAAAACTAGATTAGATAGATTTTTTTCTTTTTGAGGATGATCCAACTTAAGAGATGCAAAAGAAAATTAAAAGAAAAACTGAAAAAATAAGCGATACTAGATCGGATCTTGATTGCTTGTTCCCCGGCAACGGCGTCAGAAAAAGGGGCTTGTTGACAGTTAATAGTTGTATCAAAGTTCGTTTATGACTTGCAAGTGAACAAGTCTCCCGTCGTAGTCAAGGGACCCTTCTTCCCTTGAGTGGTGAACCCAAGGTATCGAATCCGTGGAACAATGTGCAACGCAAGGATTCAATCTAGTAAAGCAAGGTAAAGCTATCTATTGAAGAATCAAATTGCATCTAATCTAAGATATCATAAGGAAAACACATCTAATCTAATCTACTAAAGAGGTAACAAGAGAAAGCAAGAGATAACCAATCTAGAGAATCTAGATCATGCTTATGTTGTAGCTCCAAACAAGATAGATGAAGATAGAAAAGCGAATCTCATTAAAAGCATCTTTAAATCGTGGCCTTCCCATCCGACTCCGAAAACGCCCGCCTCTCGGAATCCCCGTTCTGTCACAACGTATCCCTACTCATGCGGGTAGTCTAGGGCGAGTTCGATAAGAACAAGTTGAAATCACTTGGCCGGTCTGGTATGCACCTCTAGCCACCGCGGCTACAAGAGCACCCTAAGTAATCTATCTTAAGTATAGATTGTAGAAGAAGCAAAACCAAGAAGAAAACAAAATCATCGAGAAGGCACTTGATCGCTAGAAATCAGATTCACTATAAAACTTCACCATGAATGATTACATGAACAAGATCACCACCGGGATCCTTCCTCGCTCCGGAGCTCCGACGTGGTCTTCCATGCAAGGTTCCCACGTCGGCTAGCGAGACCCTAGACAACTAGCATGACCCTCATCTCCGAGATGGTGTCCCTCAAGCTTCTCTGCTCCTCGGCGGCGGATTACGACTTGGATGATGCGTGGCTCGCAGTCAAGGGGCTATTAATAGCCTGAGAAGCAATTAGGTCAAAGGGGAGGCCGATTGGGCCCCGAAAAGGGCTGGGCCGGCCGGCCTGGGCCGACCGGCCTGGGCCCTTTTCGGCCCACTTTGCTGCCTCCTTCGCCTGGTGTTGCTTCTCGCGTCTTCTAGATGTTCTCCCCTTTTGCATGTGGGCCCTTGACGTCGGTTTCTCTCCGAATTGGACTCAACTCCTTGTCTTGCAAGATTCAAGACTTTTCTCGGTTCGGTCCTCGGAGTTTATCATCTTCTCGGGCTTGGTCCTTGGGCTCTTGGAGTCATGTTCACTTCATTGCTTGACTTGTATCGGGCTTCAAGGTCTTGTCATGAGGTGCTTAATGAACTTATCCTGGAAGTCTTGCTTTCAACGTTAAAACCCTGCGTAAACACTTAACTCCAAAACCGATATGCACAAGTGAACTTGTTATACCACGGGGGTTAGTACCAATGAATAAGATACAAAAGTCATGCCAATATCGAAGGTAAACTCATGGCTAGGTTGAAGGATTTTCACCGTCAACAACGGCCAAACCCCAAAAATGCCTCGCAGGCCAATCCTCGAAGCGTTTTCGGTCTGGATGGCGAAAACACCCAGGCAAACCCTGACCCTCAGGCTGATTCGTAGAGCCTCATTCCCAACCCGCCCAGTCCACCGCACTCCAGTCAGGGCGGAGGCCGCAGGGGCGGGAGAGGTGGAGGCAGAGGCAGGGGTCGCGGCAGGGGCCGAGGCCATAACGAGAAAAGAAAGTGGTATTGCATTTTCCACAAGGAAAACGATGACCACAGCTCAAATTACTGCCCAGACAAGAAAAGATTCGAAGCCATCCTCGAGGAAGAGAGGAAGGAAAAGGAGAGAGCGGGTGCCGTGAACCATGCTGCTCCTGCATGGCAAAACCCAGGTTTCGGGAGGAACTCTTTCGCCAATCCTTTCCAGCCACCTCAATTCCAGCCACCACAGTTCCAGCAAACCCTTTCCACTTATCCCCAACCTTCGCCCTGGCAATCACAAACCTTCCAAGCTCAGAACATTGAGCGCAGGCCTGTCGAGCAACACCCCATTGCTCTGCCGCCTCCTCCTTACAAAGGCCCCTCAGCTCCGCCATTGCCAGCCAAGCTTGAGGGCCAGAGCGATCCTTTGCCATCCGTCGGAACCATAATGCCTATATCAGGGGGCTCCGCATTGGAGTTCGAAACCAAGAAGTAATGGAAGCACTACTTTCGCGAGGTGCGAAACATCTGTGTGGAGGGGAGAGTCGAGAAAACAAGATGGTCTCACATCCCAATCACCTTTTCAGAAGAGGACGTGAGGTTGCAAGGCTTCCCCCACAACGACGCTCTAGTGATAGAAGCGAACATAGCAAGTTGGACTCTGGGGAAGCTCTTGGTAGACAACGGTTCATCAGCCGATATTATCTTTGCCGATGCCTTCGACAAGATGGAGCTCAACAGAGATTTGCTTCAACCACCAGACACACCGCTGTACGGTTTCGGAGGGCGCGTCATCCATGCGCTAGGCAAAGTGGTTCTCCCAGTATCTTTCGGCACAGTCCAAAACGCCAGAACAGAATATCTATCCTTCGATGTCGTGGAGATGTATTACCCATACAATGGCATCTTGGGCAGAGGATTCCTCAACAAGTTTGAGTCAATCATTCACCAGGCTTATCTCTGCATCAAAATCCCGGCGACGCTGGGGGTCATCACAATCTGGGGTCATCAAAACGACGGCCGCAACCTAGAGAGGGGCCGCACCCCAGGCCAACGAAACGTGCACGCTCTTGATGAAGCGGTCGAGAGCAATGCGATGGAGAAGCAGCCGAAGGCAAACAAAGAAAAAGTTAACATACAGCCGGACTGCGAAACCAAACGCGTCTTACTAGATGCGATGGTTCTGGACCAGTCTGTCTTCATCGGCTCTGACCTTTCAGCTGACGAGGAAGCAAATCTAGTACAATTCCTCCAAAAGAACAAAGATGTATTCGCTTGGTCTGCCAAAGATCTCACAGGCGTGGATCGAAGCTTTATTGAGAACAAGCTGAACATTGACCCTTCGGTCAAGCCGCGAAAGCAAAAGTTAAGGAAGATGTCCGATGACAAGGTAGTGGCCGTCAAGTTAGAAGTTCAGAGGCTGCTTGACGCCACCGTCATCCGCGAGGTCATGTACCCCAAGTGGCTAGCCAACACAGTACCAGTCAAGAAAAAGAACGGCAAGTGGCACATGTGTATTGATTTCACTGATCTCAACAAGGCCACGCCGAAAGACAATTACCTACTGCCGCGAATGGATCAGGTTGTGGATCCTGCTGCCAACGCTGCGATCATGTCTTTGTTGGATTGCTTTTCTGGATATCACCAGTGTTGGATGGCGAAGGAGGACATGGAAAAAACCAGTTTCATCACACCCTTTGGAACCTTCTGCTTCGTCCGAATGCCAGAAGGTTTGAAAAACGCCGGCTCAACATTCACCAGAATGACCGGGACAGTGTTTAAGCCGCAGATCGGCAAGAACATCCAGGCTTATGTCGACGACCTCATCGTCAAGAGTTCCAACCGGGCCTGTCATGTAAGTGATTTGGCTGAGACCTTCGCCAACATGAGGCGGGCCGGTTTGAAACTAAACCCAGAGAAGTGCGTGTTCGGGGTCACGAAAGGAAAAATTTTGGGGTGCCTCATCTCCGCCAAAAGAATCGAAGCCAATCCCGACAAAGTAAGAGCAATCAGAGAAATGGAGGAGCCCAAGACGAAAAGGGACATTCAGAAACTGAACGGTCGGGTGGCAGCTCTAAACAGATTCATTTCGAGATCTGCTGAGCGAAGCCTCCCGTTCTTCAAAGCTTTGAAGGGCAAGGGCGCGATTGAGTGGGGCCCTGAGCAAAGCAAGGCTTTTGCCGAGCTCAAGGACTACATCGAGAAAATGGCGATACTATCCCCACCTTCACCGTCGGAGCCACTTCTGCTATATGTGGCCGCCTCAAAGGCTGCGGTCAGTGCTGCTCTGGTCCGAGAGGTCGAGACCAAAAAAGGGAAATTTCAATCCCCCGTCTATTTCATCTCCGAGGCCCTGGCGGGCTCAAAGCTGCTTTACTCAGAATTAGAGAAAATCGCCTACGCGGTCATCATGGCCACGCAAAAGCTCAGACACTATTTTGAAGCACACAAGGTCACCGTGCTCACGGACCAACCCTTAAATGATCTGTTCATCAACAAGGAGGCCTCGTCCAGAATCGCCAAGTGGGCAACTGAGTTGTCCGAGCATACGATAGATTTTGGGAAAAGGTCGGCGATCAAGTCCCAAGTCCTAGCGGACTTCATCGTAGACTGGACCTCACTAAGCAATGCTACTACCGACGAAGAGCTGGTCCCGGTCTGGGGGATCAGATGTGACGGAGCCTGGGGGCGCAAAGGCGCCGGCATTGTAGCCATTATCACCTCACCGGCAGGCATCAAGCTACGATACGCCGCAAGGCTAGACTACAAAGACCCATCTGACAGGTGCACCAACAACACCACCGAGTACGAGGCTTTACTATTGGGCCTCCGCAAGGTGAGAGCCCTTGGGGCCAGCAACTTCCTAGTCAAGTGCGACGCCAAGGTCATCAAGGACCATGTGGAGAAAGAAAGCGAGGCCAAGGAGCTGGAGTTAATCAAGTATCTCGCGGAGGTGCGCAAAATGGAAAGGCACTTCCGGGGATTCACCATCGAGCACTTGCCCAGGAAGCACAACAGCGAAGCCGACGAGCTCGCAAAGAAAGCTGCAAGGGGGGAGGCGATGCCTCCAGATGTATTCTTCGAAATCCTGATGACGCCATCCACAAAACCAGACAAGTAGCCGCTCAGCACAGTCAATGCAATCGCCAGCCTGGACTGGAGAGCCCCTATAATTGCTTTCCTTCGCGGACACTACGAGCCGGTCGAAACCTATGACCTCAAAAGGATGCAAGTGCGGGCCAAAGGCTACATCCTCAAGGACGGCATCCTGTTCAAGCTGGGAGTGTGTGCACCATTGTTAAAATGCATCTCTTAGGAGCAAGGCATCGAGCTAATGAGGGAGATTCACGGAGGAATGTGTGGGTTGCACATAGCAGCGAGGGCTCTGGCCGGAAAAGCTTTCAGACAGGGTTTCTATTGGCCAATGGCGATAAAGGATGCTGAGCACATCGTCAGAACCTGCAAAGCCTGCCAGTTCGCCGCAAAGCACCAGCGAAGGCCTGGCACTCCATCGCAGCTCATCACGCCCACATGGCCGCTGCAACACTGGGGAATGGATATTGTTGGACCGCTTCCCACAGCCCAAGGCAACTTCAAGTTCGCAGTGGTTGCAGTCGAGTATTTCACCAAGTGGATTGAGGCAAGACCTCTCACTACCATCACTTCAACCACCATTAAAAAATTGTTTTGGCAGCAAATCATCTGTAAATTTGGGGTGCCCAGAGAGCTCACCGTGGACAACGGCAAGCAATTCGACTGCTAGGATTTCAGGGAGTACTGTAGCTCGATCGGAACAAAGCTTTGCTTCGCGTCTGTGTACCACCCTCAGTCCAACGGCGCAGTAGAAAGAGCTAACGGACAAATTTTCTCAGCCATAAAGAAATGCCTCTTCGAGCAGAAAAAAGGAAAGTGGGTAGACGAGTTATCAAGGGTCATCTGGTCACATAACACCACAGAATCAAGAACCACCAAGTTCACTCCATTCAGATTGTTGTATGGGGCCGAGGCAATGTGCCCCGAAGAGCTTGCCAACGAAAGCGCCAGAGTTTTAGCAGGAAGCTCTCGTGAAAACGAAGAAATCGACAAGGACCTAGTGGAAATCGACAGGCTGGACGCAGTTCAGAACCTGCTGAAATATCAAGAAGAAACCAGGAGGTGGAGAGATAAGAAGACATCCCTCAAAAACATTAAAGTGGGCGACTTCGTCCTGAAGAGAAAGAAAAATGCCGATGCAGTAGGCAAATTTCAATTCGCTTGGGAAGGACCATATGTAGTCTCAAGTTCTGTTCGAGATGGGGCCTTTCGTCTCAAGGACGAGGCAGGCGTGGAGTTGCCGCATTCGTGGAATGTGGACAACTGGCGCAAGTTTTTCCCATAACTTATTTCAGTAGGAGTCCGTCGCACAGAACTATAAGTGCGGTGGACTCAGCTAGTTTTACATTTTCCAGTCTTTGCTTTTGCGCATTTTAAATTCAATAACAAGGCGGGTACTCTTTTCCTCACATAGGGAGGACTCCACTCTGGAGCGTGAGGTTTTTAACGAGGCAGCCTTGATGTAAAATTTCCTTCACAATGAATGAAATAGTTCCTCCCTAAGTTTTGTTGTTTTTCCCTTCGTATAAATTAAAGTGCTATCCTAAGATAGCCCATCCCAAAAGAGGATGAATTAAAGTGCTATTTTTGAATAGCCCTCTCCGAAAGCGAGAGCATTAAAGTGCTACCCACAGGTAGCCCACCCACAAGTGGTGAAAGCAAGACGATTCACAAAGAATCAATCCTTTAAAGAGCTGCTTTCACAGCAGCCCGTCCAAAAAGGACGTACGAAAGGAATGCAGCCTCGGATCGAGGAGCCGAAAACAAGGGTGCCGCTAACATTGATTTTTTGCAAAAACGTTGTCACAAGCGACACCTAATGCCACAAATACGAAATTATTTTAAGCCAGCAAAAAAACGTGTGTCGTCAAAAAACAGCTCAAAAGCTGTAAAATTTGACAAGGGTAGACAGCCTCTAGTCCTGCAATGTGTTCCACGCCCATGCGTCGCATCGCAGGCTAGCTTCGTTTCTAACAAAAGACTGCAAGGGAAAAACAAATGAATTCAGCACGCAGCGTCGCTCAAGGTCTCAAAGGTCAACAAAATCGAAACCATACTAATTCGACAGTCTTAAGCAAAACGAATAAACTAAAGTTTTCCCCACTTCCGAAGGGGGGAAGACGTTTTCTTCCTAAAACAACAAGTCGAAAGCGGCGAAAATTTCAGTTCGAACATGCAAAAGTATTAGTGCGGTGGAGAGTTTCGGGCAAAGCATTCAGCGCCATGCTCTCGCAACTAGTTCATCAAACACGATACGCCAAATTTACATTACAATTGTCAAAAATTCAAGTGGCTAACATGCCAACTAAGTTTCAACCTAGCGCTACTCGGCCGGATTAGAAGCAGAGCCCCGGGGCAATCCGTCGTGACGAAGGGGAGCCAGAGCTTCGCCAGTCACAGGGTCCACCAGGCCGCCTTCGTCCCTAGGTGCTTCGCAGACAGGGGCTCCAGGGACTCCTTGATCAACGGCGTCGTCGCTTGCCTTCGGCGGCCAATCTCTAAGGGGTCCATAAGGCCCTAGAGTTGCGTCGGGACCATGCGTCGCGCGATGCTCACGAAGCTCTAAAGTCTGTTTCGCCTAACCAAAAAAGAACTATGAGAAGGAAGAAAGCATTAAGCATCAGCGCAAATGACCGCTTAACAAAAATAATCGATGTCAAAGTAAACCGAAAAGGCTCACCTTTGCCAACCGGTCCACGGCTTTCTTTCGAGTGTGCGCCCGTCCACTTTTAGCCCTAAAGTTGCGAAGAATGATCTTATTGATCCGCTCTACCGTCTTTCTTGGGGCTGGCACCTCGTTAGGTGAAGGGAATGCGAAGCCTTGACTCCCGAAAGCCTTGAAATGGTCGCAACCTTGTCGCTCGAGAAGATGAAGCAACATTTCTGAACAAGTTGCCGCCCCATAATCCCCAATTTTACTCGTGGTGTCGGGCAGGAGTTTCAGTTCACTATGCAACCACTCCACGAAGCTTGAAATATTGTCGGTAATTTTGAAGTCCTGGACTTCGGTTCCAAAACTTTCTAAAGCTCGACGATACTCTGTCGCTAGATATGCCCCCCATTGATGGCATATGCTTCGTTCTTTTTCAGAGTATCCCCGAGCTCGCCCTTCACCTTCTTCAATTCAGCGATAAGGTTGGCATTAGCCTCCAAAAGAATGTTCTGTGCGTCATACTGCGTAACCATGTCTTTTAATTCTTTACGGCATTCTTCATAGCATTTCAAGCTCAACTCCAGCTCTTTCTTCAAAGAATTCATGGCTTCCTGTTGCTTGGCGCGCTGGTCCGCCTGGAGACGAGACTCTTGTTTCAACTTCTCATTTTCCTCTTTCAGGCACCGGTTCTCGTCTTCTAGAAATTTTTGTCTATCAAGAGAGGTCCTGGCCTCCGCAGCCGCCCTCGCGAAGCCTTTTTGATAGGCGACAATGCCCCTTGAAAGATAAGCGCGCACAATCTTCATCAAATCATCAGCGCTCAAATCTTCTAGGGTGCGCTCAAAATCTGCAAAAAGTTAGCAATCATATTATTCGCCCATACACCTTCGTATAGCCGACATAGTGAAGGCACTAAGTCGAAACACTAAGGCAATAAAGCGATAGGCGATGTTTCATACCAGGTTCTCCCAGCACAGATGCGAGACTTGCTCTTGATACGGAGGGGTCTGCTTCAACTTGAGGAGTTTTCTTCTCCCGATCCTTGGTGCTCAAGGTGACTAGAGTCCTGGCCGCTAAAATTAGCACGAAAACGAAAGCCATAAGCAAATGGAATGCACAGTTTATAGGAAGGACACGAAAAACCACCTCTGAGTAAAAACATCATACCGGCATCTTCAAGCTCAAGGACATTGGGTGTCGTCGCCGGCTCCGGTGCGATGCCATCAGCAGCTTTCGCAGCTGCCGGGTCAAGATCATCTGACACCGACGGCGGCGAACGAGACGCGTGTGCCGCGGATTCTCCAGCTTCCGGAGCATCCAGGTCGATTGGATCCTGGGCCTTTGCACCCGAACCTTCGCCTAGATTCACGTCAACAACCACCGAATCGCATTGGGGCTGTAGACGGGGGGCATCTGAACCCTTCACCACTAGAGCAGCGTCGTCGTCAATATAGCAAAGATCTTCAGATTCATCTACGACATCCACAAGGCTGGCCACACGCTCCTTCGTGGCTGCGTCGGCCATGGCAATTTCCTTCTGAATCGACTCCGCCACGCGCTTGCCCCTAGCCTCGCGCGCCTCCAACTCCTCAGCATCAGCTAGGCCCACCGGCGACGGCTCTTCCGTCAATTTCTGTGCCGGCCCCTTCGGAGGATAGTTAGTGCAGGTCTGGATCTGAGGCGTTGGCACGATATCAACGTCCTCATCAGTCTCCGCGACTGGGTCAGTCCGCGCCCTTTTTCCAGAGGTCTCGTCCTCGTCGGGCCCCTTCTTCTTGATCGTAACCCGCTTCGCCCTCTCTGTTGCTTCCAAAGGCCTCTTCTTCAAAGCCAACCTCTTATCTGCATCACCGGCGAGGGAGGGGTCATGGATCTTTTTCTTTTCCCCCTCGGCCGCGGCCACCTTTGCCGCCTCAGCCTTGCGGCGAGCCAAGGTCTCATTAACTTTCAACAACTTTGTGGATTTTTCTGCAAGCGGAGGCAGGGTAGCTTTAGCAGCATCCGCCTTTCGCTTGGCCAAGATGTCTTGGGCTTTGGTGCTTTTCACAGCAGGTTCTGTTGTAACAGCAGTCTTACTTAATTTACTCTTCCGAGAAGTTTCCACAGCCTCAGATCCAGTGTTACCCGGTGGTTGCATCTTCTTGCTAGCCGTCGGGGGCACCGGGCGAGGCGAATAGGTGACACCCATTTCGTCAAAAACTCGGTTAACCCGGCCTTGGTGCTTCAAAATCCTTTGAGCACATTCCCACTCTTTGTGGGTGAAATTTCCGATCATCTGAACAACTTTCCTTTCAACTTCAGCGACGACCTCTTCGTCGGTTTTATCAGCAGGTCGCTTGACATTAAATATGGGGCTTCGCACATCTTGGTCCAGCCGGGGCAGCCATTGCACCTTAAACGCCCATGACCCCCATCGGGGCTGGCACGGCAAGATATCGGCGGCCACAAATTCCTCGAGAGCGTCTCGCGTAGTGATCACATGAGTTGCCTGATAAAATGCACTTGCTGATGAGCGGCTAGCCTTCGTCAGCTCCGGCGATAGCTCGACCTCCAAATCGACCATACGACTCACAAAGTCATATGTTGTCACTTCTTCCTGTTTCGAGTTTCGTCCCACCACTGCGATAGGGGCATAAAACCAGTAGGAGGTCCACCGGTTAGCCCACTTGTTTTTGTATGCTGGGGCTAATTTCACTGGAGCTTGATTCTTGCCTGGACGACGGGTCTAAAAGGTACAACAGCCATACTGAGCCTCTTTTTCTTCGTCATCGACAGCTATAAGCTTCCTCACCCAGTGGATCTCAAAGTGGCGAACGAAGGTCTCCACATCATTTTCACCAGTAAAGGTCCGGCATGCCCACAGAAATTTCAACACTTGCGGAATGGAATTAGGCGTTAGTTGGTGGATCTGAACGCTATAAGCTGCCAGGATGTCCGCAAACATCTTGGACACTGGCAGTCGAAGCCCCGCGGTAAAGAAATCCCGAAAGACCACACTCTCATTTTTCCCGGGTTTCGGCGTGGTTTCCTTCCCAGGTAAACGATAGATTCCAGGCTCGAAGCAGCCCTCCAACCGTAGCGCATCCAAATCTGCCTGAGTCATCAAAGATTGACCAATGTAACAGGTCCGGGCTTTCGCCCCAGCCAGATTCCCCTTGGACCCTTCCGCAGCAACTTCCACAGCTGCATCAGCTTCCCCTCCTATCTCCCTCCTCCACGTCGATAACCGCACATTTTCCAGCATCTGTGTCGCTCAGCATTATTTCAACATAACTCCCACCACCCAAACTACTATTTTCATCGCTACTAGAGGTAGATGAAGTACTACCACTCTCGCGAGAGCTGGCAGACCAATCCAAACCAGAAATCTAACCAGACTCCGAGCTAGACGACGAGGTGGAAGATGTTACGATGGCCTCCGTAGCTTCCGGCGCTGCTTGCTTCCCATGATTCGACGATGACTCTTCATCCTCCATGGCTATATTACGGTTCCTGACGCAAGCTATATGAGTCTCTTAGAAAGGCGAACTCGACTGAGTAGCACCGGTAGCTAAAAAATGAAAACATGTATTCAAGTCAGAAGAAAACTAACCTCTCGAGTCGACCGGAGCTTTCGCTGAAGCGACTCGTGAGAGGCAAAGGCAAGAGCAACAGGCGAAAAATAACAAGAGAGAAGCGAGAATGCAAATGGCAGTGGGCGTGCACCGGCGTCGGCCCCGGTCTATTTATAGGCGGTAAACCGCAATGGTCAAAAATTTTGAACTGAACAGTAAAACGCAGTGCCTAGAGGGCATTTGAGGTATTTCAAGTGAGGCCCTCGGGAACCGACGCCTGGAAGACATTTTCTTCCACATTGATTCTCGATCCTCAGGTTTCGCTGGCTCAGGTTTGCACCGAGGCAAACGCTTCGCCATCGAGGGGCTTCTGTTGGGGGGATTCAGAATCAAGCCTTTCATATACTAAAAATAAAAGAATGTCTTTAGTCGCCCAAGTCCCTGTGCGAAAGGCCTAGCAGCGAAACCCCAGGAGCCCTTGAATTCTTTTCCGTCTTTCACGATTCATCTTTTGACCAGTACCCTTCGTCGCCAGCAGAGCTGTAAAATGAGCTCAGAATAATCCAGGGCGTTGGGGTCTTGGTCAGGCAGATTGATTTTCTTCCACGACGAAACCCCAGGAGCGAATCTTATTCACCCAGGCAATCTTGGCCTGGGATTTGCTCGAGGGGCTTCGTCATCCCTAACTCCTGTCGACTTCAAGTTTGCATGTGAATTCCTTGTTTCAGGTGACGAAAGATGCCAGGCGAAAGGGGGATCTCCAAAAGATTGAAGGTTTCCTCCCGACAGGCGCACGTGTTGAGAGCAAGAAAGGCGTCGCGATTTGCGGCGTGACATCATGAAGCGCCGATTACGTGGAGACCTGATTGGAGACTTCCCAGAAATATCCTAGCACATTCTATTTTGATCCGTTTTACACAAGGGTGTTCTCGGAATGTAAAAAAGTTTGTTCGCCTCCCTATAAAAGGAGACGAACGGCACTTGTAAAGGGGGTCATCTTTTCAGAATTCTACTGTTGAGAAAAGAGATTTTTGGTTGTCCTTTGTCTTGAGTTTTGGTTTTGGTTCTCGAGCTTTCATTCTCCTTCATTGTTTGTGCACGGTAGCTTCAGCCATCGCCACCAACAGAGCACCAGCCCCCTGTTGCTCAGGGGAGCACAGAACCCGCCGCTGCTGCCACTGAGGAGGCAGGGGCTACTGAGGCGCAGGAGGAAACGCCTGCCGAGGCAGGACTGGTCGACATCGCCAGTATCCTCGGCGCCCCAACCATGAGGGTGGTCTGGTCGAGCTTGTAAGTGTTGATCCTTCCCGAGTAGTACATTAGATGTGGTAGTCGTACTAGGTTGACAACCAGCTTGTACACTGCAGGAAATCGACGGACTTGTCCTGGGAGAGGGATGAACCCGTTGCAGAGGTGGCAGAAGAGGAGGTCGCACCGCCCGCTGAGGAGGCCGCTCCCGCCCCTCAGGCAGAGCCCGAAGCGCCGGCCGCTGAAACTACGTTGCCTGAGACCAGCGTCGTTGAAGGTGAGTACTCTGCTCAGGTGCGAGTACCCCGAAGAGTAGTCATAGCCGCCAGGTAAGACTGATCCGCTTGTCCCTTTGTCGATAGGTGGTGAGGCCGAGGGAAGCGATATCCCATCGGCGGTGCTCGTTGAAGATGTGGCACCGGAGACTCAAGAGGCTGCCGGAGGAGCCCCCGAGTCGATGGAGGTGACCGTCGGAGAAGCCGCCGTGACGACTGGAGGGGAGGGCGACGACGCGCTGCCAGAACCCGCTCTGGAGGTGGTCGTCCGCTCGCCAGAGATCTAGGATGCGGAGCCAATCTGTTCGGCGCCAATGTCCAGAGCCGCGATTAGTAGTCGTGGCGGGCTCAAGCTGTTAGCAGATGATCTTGTCGACCCGGCGATGGTGGCTCGGCACCTGGAGGCGGTGCGCCAGGCCGAGCAATGGATGAAGGTGAGTAGTCGACACCCTTGAGTAGTCAATCCTTTAGTGTTGAGTACCCATTTGAAATGTGTTGTCTATGCAGGACGTCGCGGAGAGGTCCCGCCAGAAGTCCGAGATTCTTCAAGGGTACGGCGACGCAGTGCTCCGGGCCGAGACATTAGAGGAGCAACTCGTGAAGTCCTGGAAACACGCCGCCGCCATGCAGTCAAAGCTGGACACCGCCTTCGCCAAGTATCACAATGACGTCCAAGAGATGCAGGCGAAGAGCGTCGATCTGGTGCGGAAGAACAAGTCTCTCCGCAACAAAAATAAAGGTACGCGACCGCCTTTTCGGGTACTTGTTGATGGTAGCTGGAGGTAGTCTGACCCACTTTGCCTTTGTTGATTGCAGAGCTTGAGACCCGTGTGGATCAGCTGAAGGCTTCGGAAACTGATGTGAAGAACCTCTTCTACTGGGAGCAAGAGGCCCACCAGGTACTGGAGTACGATTATAAGGAGCTTGCTTACGAGTGCGACAAGCACATGGAGCTCTGTATTGCATCAGATCGTGACCTCGTCAACTGCTACAAATCCTTGCAGAAGCTGAACGAGGACTGCGAGAAGCTGCGGGCTCAGCTCAAGGAACTCGAGGAACTCGCGCTCCCCATCGCGAGGCTGTTGGTGCCCCACCCTGGCGGTCTAAAGATAGCTCCACTGGTGGACCGGCTGAAGGAAGCCCCCAGCCGCCTGGCGACCTACGTGAAGCACTTGGCCAAGTCGATCCCCAACCAAGTTCTCGCATTCATGAAGTCGTACTTCCCGAAGGCTCCTGTGGATGTAGTCGCCGGCAGGCTAGCCGCCAACTGCACCGACGAGCAATACGCGGAGCTGCTGGAGCAGATGGCACCCATTGCTGAACAAATCGCCGAGAAACTCAACCTCTAGTAGTCCTGTAATGTTAGCTCGGAGCAGTAGTTGTACATAAACAATTGTAATGAAATTTTTTAAGTATGAATGAAGAAAACTTCCATGGATGAGTACTCATGCGATCTATGAGTGTGGAGTCCCATCGTGGAGTCGTCGCGAGTAGTCGTACTTGCCAGTACTCCCGTTGAGGGAGGAAGACGGTAAAGTAGTTGATGGATAATCAAACTTTATTACTGAAGAAGTACACCTGGATGGCCAGGGCTGTTGTTACAGAGTAGTCGCCAGGACCCGGAGGCTGCCTACGGCTAAGTAGTGCTAGGGCGTGTAGCCGCTTACAGCTGTAGATCCGTTAGTAGCCGTGTAGGCTGGATCTAGGAGTACATGGTCTCTTAGTAGACCACTGCTAAAGTCCTTTGTCGCTCGTCGCAGCCCAGGATCCGTAGGTAGCCGCATGGGCTGGATCCTGGAGAGGAGTAGTCCGGAGACTGGTGCCTGGACCCCGAGGCCGCTTACGGCGAAGGGGTCTTGTAGACTAGGCGTAGAACCGACAGAGTTGGTCGACGTTCCACGAGTTGTTGACGTCTTCGCCTCCAAGCGTCTGGAGGCGGTAGGAGCCCGGTCCGGTCACCTTTGCAACTGTGAAGGGACCTTCCCAGGGCAAGCTGAGCTTGTGTAGTCCTTCCGTGTTCTGGATGTGACGGAGGACAAGATCGCCAACGTTGAAGGAGCGTTCCTTGACGTTGCGATCGTGGTAGCGTCGGATACCCTCTAGGTACCTTGCTGATTGGACGAGGGTGGCACAGCGAGCTTCTTCGAGTCCATCGATGTCAACTCGTCTGCTGTCTTCGGAGACGCCTTCGTCGTAGTGCTCCACTGCTGGTGAATCCCACATGACATCGGCAGGGAGGATTGCTTTGGAGCCGTAGACCAGGAAGTATGGGGATTGCCCCGTTGGCTTGGAGGGTTGAGTACGTAGCCCCCAGAGTGCATTGGGTAGTTCCTTGATCCACTTGCCTCTTTTGGAGTTGGCGGCGTCGTGTAGCCGCTTTTTGAGGGCGTCGATCACCATCCCATCGGCGCGCTCGACTTGTCCATTGGCCCGAGGATGGGAAACTGAGACATATCAGACGTCGATCCCGCTATTCTCGCAATAATCCCAGAACTGGTGGTTGTTGAAGTTGGAGCCTAGGTCTGTGATGATGCGATGGGGTAGTCCGTAGCGATGTACCAGTTCATCCAGGAAGTCGAGTACTCTGTCAGCCTTGGGGCATGTGACCGGCTTGACCTCGATCCACTTGGTGAACTTGTCGATGGCCACCAATACTCTATTGAATGCACCTGGTGCAGTTGGAAGTGGCCCAATCATGTCGAGGCCCCAGCAGGTGAAAGGCCAGGTTGGCGGTATGGTGACTAGCTTGTAGGCTGGGACGTGTTGTTGCTTGGCGAAGTATTGTCACCCTTGGCACCTTCTGATGAGTTCTTCAGCGTTGCCCAGAGCTGTGGGCCAATAGAAAGCTCGTCGGAAGGCCTTGCTGACCAGCGTACGGGAGGACGCGTGGTTGCCGCAGACGCCTTTGTGGATCTCCTCCAAGATGTCCTTGCCTTCTTGTCTGGGAACGCACTTCATGAGTACTCCTGAAGATGCGCCCCGCTTGTAGAGTTTGTCTCCGACGAGGACGTAGGACTTGGCGCGGCGGATGAGCTGCTCGGCCAAGTTCTTGTCTGAGGGAACCTTCTGCTCGCTGAGGTAGTCGATGAAGGGCTGCCTCCAGTCCACGTCGATCATCATGACCTCCTGGCCAGCCGGGGGATGCGCTGGGACAGTGGTCGGTGGCGCCGGCTCCGGAATGGATGGCATGTGAAGCTCGTGGACGAAGACATCCCCTGGTACTTGAGCGCGAGTAGAACCAAGCTTCGACAGGACGTTCGCTGCAACGTTGTTGTCACGGACGACGTGGTGGAACTCGAGACCATAGAACTTGTTCTCGAGCTTGCGGACTTCTAGGCAGTAGGCGTCCATGTTCTCCTTGTTGCGGTCCCAGGACTTGTTGACTTGGTTGATGACCACTGCGGAGTCGCCGTAGACTAGTAGCCGCTTGATGACCAGTGAAGCCACGAGGTGGAGCCCGTGTAGCAGGGCTTCGTACTCGTCTTCGTTGTTCGAGACCTTCCAGAAGATCTGTAGGACGTACTTGAGTTGTTCGCCCATTGGAGAGATCAGGAGTACTCCCGCACATGCGCCCTCGAGGTTGAGTGAGCCGTCGAAGTACATCACCCAGTGCTCTGGGCGCTCGGTTGGAGTAGGTGTGACAACCCGCCCAGGAAAATACCGTACTATCGCCTATGACCGATCCACTTTGGTCATTAAGCAATAATAAAGTATCATCCTGTCGTTAGTTGCCGGGTTAACGCCCGGTAAATCACTTGAAAAGCAACAAGGATCGAATATATGCATTAAAACTCACTCGAAGGTGAGTCCAGAGATACAACAACATTAATATCCAAATTCATACCCCGAGGGGTTTATTTATTACAAACCATAGTTTTTGTCACGATGAAATAGTTCAGAGTTTTCGAAAAGCAGCGGAAATTAAACTAACGGAAGCGAAGTCACCACGGGAGGCCATCCATGATGCTTTCAGTAGTCGTCCTCCACCCACTCCAGCTCCCAGCCGGGCGGGATCTCACCGGGCCACACATCACTGAAGGCATTACCTGGATCAACACATTATAGCAAGGCTGAGTATACTAATACTCAGCAAGTCTTACCTGTCGGTGATATCTACTTCACCAAATCTAGACCATGATAGGCTTTTTGGCTACTGGGTTGCTTTTGCTAAAAAGTAACAAAGAGTAGGTCCTTACTTTCAATATTTTAGCACAAGTTCTAGTAGTGTTAATCTTTACTATATTAGCCAACTAGTACAAACAGAGTTGTACAATTCAATTAATCAAGCATCATCTTCATCAACTTCCATCATTAGGGATCTCATGACTAGTGGAGTAAGTAGTCTCGGATAACGGTGAGAGGCCGGCAATCGATTGATTTAAACCTTGCAAGGTAGACCCAAACACACTGTAGGCTGCCCTCGCGAGGACAACTTTCCCCGGGCCGTCCCCAAAAATCCTCGGGTCGGGATCGAATCTTACGGTCTTTGGTGCGAGCTATCCGGCATACCCCGCGAGATACCCGGAGTCACCATACACCACCCGTAGCTAGCAGGTGAGAGCGAATCCCAAGAGTAGTAATAGTAGGATCCCTCGCCGCCTCATTAAGGTACTAGGCTTACCGGCCCCATAACCGGCATGTGCTTAGTACGTTCAAAAACTTAACCCACATAACCACTGGACCGGAGCCCCAGATCCCATGCTCTTACCACGTGAGCAATCCATTTAAGGATACATTGTGATTCCTATCTAGGAACCTATTCTCGCGAGTTAGGTCATCCCCCGACTTGTAACGGTCCTATAGCTTAGCAGCTATCGACCTATCATACTAGTAGGGACAAAGGTACCTATGGATCATGCATCTAGGGTTTCATTCAACTCCTGAACGTAAATGCACAATCATTCATAGATAATTGAATAAAGAATTTTAAAACTGGGTTAGATGCACCGGAGCTTGCCTTCGTCAGCTAGGTTAGCTTGGGCACCCTCGGTGTCGAGTACTTCCACGTACTGCAGAGAACCTTCCGCTCCTCCTTCCTCGGTTTCCGGGACAAGGGAGTAATCTCCGTCCGGAAGATCTACACGGAATGCAATGCACTTTAGGTGATGTGATAGTTTGTTGTCTTATCCAACGCTAGTTGGTCATATTCACGTTAACAAGCATTCATCTAATGTTTCTCTTTTAGGAAGTTATTGGTTGTACATGGGTTCCTCTTTTATTCCACATTTGAATAAAGGTTTTTATTAAGCTTATCATTTCATGTGAAAGCTTCATTTCATTTTATCTTTACCAACATGGTGTAATTAATATTTTTATTTATGCATTACTTTCTTATCAGTGATGTTAATTAATTATCTTTTAATTATATTAAATAATACTCTTCAAAAAGGAAAAGAATTAATTAGGGATTTTTCTTTATTTAATTTCCCTTTAATATTAAAAGGGCATTTAAGCCTTTTATTAATCAATCAGGGATGTAGTGTTTCTTAAGCCTACTGGCACCTATCCTGGTCCATTGGACCCACATGTAAGTGTTGGATGCTAGGAAATTAAATATGATGGAAAATAACAAAGCTAACTAGTGATTCCATTTAAATGCATATAAAAATAAATAAGCATCAAAATGATCCCAATTTTCTCGTGCAAGCTCTCTGGTCCTAAACAAGCCTAAATAACCAGCTTGTTCACATGGAAACTCTACTGAACTTGGTTTATTAATTTACAAAGGAAAACATGCATAATTCAAGAATAATTACTTCTGTTAATCCAAAATTCATGATTAATTCACAGGATCTGTGTTTTGGCATTACAAGACAGTGTGCACAAGTTGGGCTCAAGAACATAAATATATTTAACAGGAAAAATCATCTAAGCAGTTACTGCAGCAATGGAAAAGAATTTATCTAGCAAGATCTACTGCATAACTTTGTGCAATTTTTGGCACAGCATCTAGTCATATCCTAACACACAACATATCCAAAATTTGGCTACAGAGGAGTTATAGATTTCATGTTATAATAGATCTAGGCTTAACACACTTGTATTTTTCCTGCTAAAACTATTTAGAATCTAGCCATGAGTATACAACAAAAGAGGTGGGGTTTATCATCCTGAACCCTACAAAATGGGTTTGGGATTTTTCTGATTTTTCTGTGAATTTCTAGGGATTTTTCAAGTCACTGGACAAACTAGCAAGAAAACTTAGATAACTTTCATTACAGACAGGTCCTTAATTCACAGAAAACACCCTGCTAAGATTTCTAGTCCTTGGCTGGGGAGGCTGCGGGCTCGCCGGAAATCCGGCGGCTCCGGTGGCGCTCCTGGTCGGGGAACAGCTCGGGGTCGAGGGTAGGCTCACCTAGGATCGATAGGTACACGCGATTGGGGCGGGGAGGTCCTCCACGGCGGCGCACGGCGGCGACCGGCGGGGACGTCCGCGGCGGCTCGGTTTCTGGCGAGGAGGGCGCAGGCTTTGGACAACACGCGACCCCGGGAGGTGCACTGGGGTCAAGGGAGCTAGTGGAGTGGTTGGTCAGTGGGGAGAGCGAGCGGCGCTGCAAGGTCCCGGCGGCGGTGGTAATGGCGGTGTGGAGGCTCGGTGGCGCGCGGAGGGGGAACAGGACGACGCTTAAATAGCCTCGACCCGGCCTGGAGGTGACGGCGGCATGACCTATGGCCGTAGCACGGCGCACGCGGGCGAGGGAATGCGGACGGACCGCCGGTCCGAAGGGGGGGGCGTCCCGGCCACCTCACCCGCGCGCGCGCGGCGCGTGGCGCGGCGGCCCGCCGCGCGCGTCGTGGGGGCGCGGGTCGCCTCGGCAGGGGCGCGACCTAGGGGCGCGGTCGGCCTCGGGCGGAGGGGGCGTCGGGAGGCACGCGGGCGCGGACGCCGGGGTGCGGCCGGCGGCGGCCGGCGACGCGCGGCGAGCGGGCGCGCGCGACGTCGCGCGCGCGTTGGCGTTCCGCCTAACCCGTTTCTGTCGAAGCGCTGTTCAACTCAAATTGTCTCCAAAATTTTGAATAAAACTTGACCAAGTGATGAACATGAAAGTTGTAGATCCAACCACCCTCTACAACTTCTAAAAAGGCTATATACGGTTTTTCTTCACAGATTTTGAATTACATGAATGCCAACTTTGAATGTCAGGCTGTTTTTGGCAACAGTGATTTCTGCCTTGCAAGGGGTTTTTCAAGATTTTCCCCTCAAAATTTGAAATGCCAATCTACATGAAAGTTGTGTCCCTCAACAAGATCTACAACTTTCCTAAAGGTAGAATTTTAAGTGTTTAGGTGAATTTTGGAGAACGCGGCAAAAGTTCTGGCAGACACCTGTGGACACTGGGGTGGCAAGGGGTTTGACCCAACCTTTGACCATGGGTTGGCCCCACAAGTGTGTTTACTATTCATTTAGGGTCACTAGGGTGTGTTAGTGAGTTTTCCGGGGTGAGGGCCCAGGTTGACCTAGGTTTGACCTCGGTTGACCATTTGACCGGCTAATCCGGTCATTAGCGCTAATGACGGTAATTAAAAACCTGGGGCGTCACAGCCTACCCCCCTTAAACGGAATCTCATCCCGAGATTCGATTTGACAACGAAGAGATGGGAGAAAGACTCACTGTTTCGAGATTGGAGGAAGCCTGGATACTTGGTGTTAAGATAATCCTCCGTCTCCCATGTGGCTTCTTCCTCCGTGTGATGGCTCCATTGGATCTTGTACATTCGCACGATTTGCCTGCGGGTCTTTCGCTCTTTTTGGTCTAGTACCTTCAATGGATGCTCGACGAGCGAGAAATCCGGCTCGATCCAAGCATTAGCTTCCGTGATGATTTCATTCTCCGGAACAGGCATTCCCTTCTTCAACTGAGTTACATGGAACACATTGTGAACTGCAGAAAACCGTTCTGGCAATTGGATACGGTAAGCCACGGGTCCACATACTTCTATTACTTCATATGGTCCAATGTAGCGCGGGGCTAACTTTCCCTTGACTCCGAACCTTTGCACACCTTTGGTGGGGGATACCTTCAAATATACATGATCTCCCACTTCAAAGTGTCGAGGTGCGGTTCCCTTATCATGGTAACTCTTTTGTCTCATCTGTGCCATCTTCAAATTTTCTCTTATCACTTGCACCCTTTCTTCGGCCTCTTTAACTAACTCGGTCCAAAGAGTGTTCTCTCTCCGGCCTCTGACCAATTCAGCGGAGTGCGGCATCTACGTCCGTATAGGGCATCGAACGGTGCCATTTTCAAGCTGGCTTGATAGCTGTTATTGTAAGAGAACTCTGCCAAAGACAAACACTTCTCCCAACTCTTGTCAAAGTGCAAGATGCTTGCTCTCAACATGTCCTCTAGAATCTGATTTATCCTCTCCATCTGACCATCGTTCTGCGGATGATAACTGGAACTGCGGAGTAGTTGAGTTCCCAAATACTCATGCAACTGTTCCCAAAAACGGGCTACAAACTGAGTCCCTCTATCAGAGATTATAGTCTTTGGGATTCCATGCAAACGAACTATATGGTCCACGTACAACTCTGCATATTGTTGTACAGAGTAAGTGGTGTGCACGGCAATGAAGTGAGGGGTTTTGGTGAGTCTATCCACAATTACCCAAATAGAATCCTTCTTTCTAGGGGTTAGGGGTAAACCCACAATGAAATCCATGCTAATATCGTCCCACTTCCACATAGGTATCGACAGGGGTTGGAGTACTCCTGCCGATTTCAAATGACTTGCTTTCACCCTGTGGCAAGTATCGCACTCGGCTACATACTTGGCTACATCCACCTTCATATTGGACCACCAAAAGTTCTGCTTTAGATCTTGGTACATCTTGGTACTACCGGGATGAATAGAGAACTTGGACTTGTGAGCTTCATCTAGAATGATTTTGTTGATTTCTGGGTCAACGGGGACCACTAGACGTTTTCCAAACCAGACCACATCTTGGTGATCCTTCTGGAAACAAGTGTACTTTGGGTCTCCTTCTGCTAGTTTCTGCCTGATGGTTTGAACATCTGCATCATTGTGCTGGGCAGTGACAATCCTGTCATAAAGATTTGACTCTGCCGTCAAGGCATAAAGAATTCCTTGCGGTACCACTTCTAAGTTGAGCCTTCTCATTTCTTCACACAAGGGTTCACTGACTGGCTCCAACTCTAGGTGGTTGCAATGATCTTTGCAGCTAAGAGCATCCACAACAACATTTGCTTTGCCGGGATGATAGTGCACTTCTAAATCATAATCCTTGATCAACACAAGCCATCTTCTCTGTCTCATATTCAATTCTGACTGGGTGAAGATGTATTTGAGGCTCTTGTGATCGGTGAAGATATTGCAATGATTGCCCATTAGGTAATGTCTCCATATCTTGAGGGCATGGACAACAGCAGCCAACTCAAGATCATGGGTAGGATAATTGAGCTCATGGGGTCGAAGTGCCCGTGAAGCATAGGCAATGACTCGGCCTTCTTGCATAAGAACACAGCCGAGACCCGTGCCTGATGCGTCACAGAAGACTTCAAACGGTTTGGAATTATCAGGTTGAGCTAGCACTGGGGCTGAAGTTAGATGTTGTCTGAGGGTGTGGAAAGCTTTCTCACATGCTTCACTCCACACGAATTTTACTCCTTTCTTGAGTAATTCAGTCATGGGTTTTGCGATTCTGGAAAAGTCAGGAATGAATCGACGGTAGTATCCCGCCAATCCTAGGAAACTACGGATTTGATGTACGGATTTGGGTGGTTTCCAATCCATCACCTCTTGAACTTTGCTAGGATCCACGGAGATACCATCGTGGGAAATGGTGTGCCCTAAGAATTTGACACTTCTCAACCAGAATTCGCATTTGGAGAACTTAGCATAAAGCTTGTGTTCTCGCAAACGCTGAAGGACAACTCGGAGATGATTGGCGTGATCTTTCTCGCTCTCCGTCAAATTTATCGAGCTCCGTCATGAACACAGAGTTCATGAGATACATGAAGTAGGCAGGCACATTAGTGAGTCCGAAGGACATGACCAAGAACTCGTAAAGACCATAACGAGTGGAAAAGCGGTTTTAGGAATGTCGCATGGTCGAATCTTGATTTGGTGGTAGCCAGAACGAAGATCGATCTTAGAGAAGACTTTGGCACCAGCCAATTGATCGAAAAGAACATCAATTCGAGGCAGTGGGTATTTGTTTTTGATGGTGACTGCATTGAGTGGTCGATAATCTACGCACATTCTCAAGCTACCATCTTTCTTTTTGACAAAGAGAGCAGGGCAACCCCAAGGAGAAGAGCTCGGGCGAATGTAACCCTTATCTAACAATTCTTGGAGTTGGGTTTTTAATTCAGCTAACTCTTTGGGTGGCATGCGATAGGGTCTCTTGGAAATGGGTGCGGTACCAGGCTGGAGTTGGATCACAAACTCGACATCTCTGTCTGGTGGCATACCAGGCAACTCGTCAGGAAAGACATCCGGGTACTCACACACTACTGGAATTTCATCAAGAGAGGAGATAATGGTCACATAGGCACGGGGAGTCGGTACGCGTCCGGAAAGGTAGGTACATGGTAGTGTGCCCGACCGTAGGAGAGTTGATCTCTACGACCCTATCCGATATATTTAGAATCACCTTATGTTGATTCATCCATTCCATACCCAAGATAACATCCATGCTCCCCAATTTGATAACTATCAGATTAGATTGAATAACTCGACTTCCTAGTCTTAGAGGAACTCCAAAAGTAACTAACTGAGACGTGATGTTTCCACCGGGTGTGGTAATTTTATAAGCAGATTTGGTTTGTGCTCCTCGTAGACCCAATTTGTCTAGTAGACTCTCATTTATGAAACTATGGGTGGCTCGCGAATCAAATGAGACCTTAACAGGAGTGTTATTGATAAAGAATGTACCCGTGAGTACTGAAGCTCCTGCTGGGATGTCACTCATTGTAGTGAAGTTCAGCTTGCCTTGGCGCACTTGCACCATAGGCTTCTTGGCCGGAGTGGTAGGCTTGCTTCCCGTACCCTGATTCTGCGGGTTGGGCTTGATTTGCCTGGGCTTGGGACACTCATTAATGTAGTGCCCTGGCTAGACACAGTTGTAGCAACGACGATCTCCAACATCGCGAGGGGGTGCAATAGGCTTTGGAGCCTCGTTCGGCCGGGCACGGCGGAACTGGAAGTTCCCAGCAGGTTTGCCCTGGGGTGGCTTCATCGTCCAGCGTCCAGTTGAAGATTGCTGGGATGGGCCTGGAGCTTCCTTCTTCACAAAGCGAAACTTCTTGTTTGTTCCGCTACCTGGGGTGAAACCGGACATCCTCTTGTTGTCCCCATGGGCTTTCTTCATAGCATCCTCTTGCGAGATAGCCTTGTTCACTAGCTCATGGAAGTTTGCGGGCTCGAGCAGATTTAGGCGCTCATACAGCTTGCCATCAAGCCCGTCACGAAACCTCTCCATCTTCTTGGCATCAGTATCAACATGATACCCACCGTACTGGCACAAGCTATGGAACTTCTGAGCATAGCGGTACACGGAGTCAGATCCCTGACGGAGGGCCAACAGCTCCCTCATCTTTCGTCCATCGGACCCTTGGGAATGTGGTGGCTCTTGAAAGCCTCGCTTGAACTCTTCCCAAGTCACGGCGTGGCCTCGCCGCATGGACTTGAAGTGGTCCCACCACATCAAAGCTTCCCCTCGCGATTGCAGGTCTTGCGAAGTTCGCTTTGTTCTCCTCGGAGCAAGGCAAAGACAAAGGCGAGAGAATTTCGCCTCTATGGCCTTGACCCAAGCCTCGGCTTCCAGAGGGTCTTCTGCTTTAGCGAAGGTTGGCAGCTTCATGGCGATGAAGGGCGTACGTGGTGACCTGGTTAGGCCCCTCGTGGTTGGCCCCGTGTGGCGGCCCTCGGTTCATCTGCTGGGCGATCTGCTGCTGCGTCTGCAGGATCTGGCGCAGCACCTCGGTTTGGGTGGCCATGAAAGCCTCCGTCGGTGTCATGGGCGGGGGTGGTGGCAAGTCACCACTACCACTCGCTCCGAAACCGTTGGGAGAGCTGCGCGTGGTTCCCACCATCTGAAAAGTGAGCTTTATTAGTGAGATAACCGAAAGCTTACTCCAAATGATGACAAGCACGATCATGCATAATCACATCTCATTAGTACTTAAACAATGAGGACAGCAACAAGCAACAATATTCTACAGCCACCAAGATTCATAGAATCGTTCTTCTCAACACGGTTAGGACGGCGATTACTCAATTGCACGGCTCATTATTACTTCCGAACGATCATCGTCATTCCGAATACCAAAGAAGGTGGTATACGAATGAGCACTTATTCGCTGGCAACGAGTGATGTTCCTAAAAATGCTTTGTTTTACCAACGTCTTTAGGAGAGAATGCAACATTGACAAGCGTGGTCATTTGCAACAATTTATCCAAGGACCTGGTATCCGAACGCAAGAAAAATTCAAATTGAATGACAACGAAATTTACTTAAAGCATACAAGCTTAAGCATTCTTATTACAACATGACAGAACAAGGTTCAACGACATTACAACTTGAATTCGAAACATCATGACATGACAAGATACAATAGTTGCTTGGCACGAAGACGTGCTGTCAAGCCAACTACTCTAACATCTCAAAGACAACTCGATAGGATCGACATCCTCCTAATCCCTGCTGTCGGCAACCTAGTTGCCCACTGAAGCACCACTGTACGAAGGAGAAGCTGGGGAAGTCGGTAGCGGTGGTCCTTCCTGGCTCGTCTGATCCAGACCGGACATAGCCTGCTGCTCCTCCGGTGTGCTCGTACCGGGGGCGTGGGCCGTAAGGCCACTATAGCCCGCAACGCCGCCACCCGTACCTCGGCCTCCGCACGTGCTTCTCGCATCTCGGCAATGTTCCGCAAGTAGTGTCGGCCTCTCTATCTCGTGAGCGTCGGCATCCTCCTCTAGTGCATGGTTCTCCGCCTCCAAATCCACGATCCTCTCGTAGGCGGTCACCTCTCTCAAGCTCCAAGCGGAACCTCCTTGCACGCAACTGTCGTTCTCCTGCTGCACCCGGGTAAGCGTGAAGTTCGACCGCCGGTGCGCTCGCTAAAAATCGCTCCCAATCGCGCCTAGATGCCCCCAAGCGCTGTGCCATAATCGCTGCGGTGTTATAACGCAGCCCATGGAGTGTGAAGACCACGTTCAGACAACATGCAAGCATCTGAGTAACATCCAACGGCTCTGCTAGGGTCAGTAGCTCCCGTAGGTGGTCCATACAGTCCAACCAAGCTGGGTCGTGAGGACTCACAGCAGGAAACAGTCCAAGCGGAGAAAGAGCTACCACGGTGGGGTTGTGGTCACAAAAGTCTGTCAGCACTCTGAGGGCGGCTGACTCCACGGACTCGTGAGTGATAAATCCCCAGTAAATAAAACTCAGGTCAAACCAGTCGGCGTGATCTGGGTGTGGCAGAACAGTAGCGATCACTCTGCAGCGAGGAACGCCAAAGCGCTCAAACTCCTTCACCTCGTAAGTCGGTGGAGTAAGGTAGCCTGCGGCACTGAGTGCTTCCCACGCCAAGCGCGGAAAACCCTCCCAGTGCAACCCGTTGGTACGGATCGTACCGTCAGCGTCGAACTGGTGGAACACGGGGAAATCCATCTGTACACAAATGTAACTCATGTCAAATCTCAAAGAGAACGGCATGTCAAATGGTGAAGTTCTGGCAGCTGTGAATAAAAATTCATAACCAAAAATCCAGAAACCTCAAAAATTTCCCAAGTTTTAAATTAACCTTTAATACTTTTTAATTAAGCTTTTTAAGGTTGAGCATCGATCAAGGAAAAAAAAGATGAATGGTCCTTAACCTGGATGTGCCTAGGGAAAAGGGAACCAACCCATCGAAACTAGGATTGAGACTTGCTATTTACAAGATAACTAGTTGAGGAGCAACTATTTTTAACAATTTGGTTTTAATTACACTTAGCACAAGGTAAACAAATTTTTCAAAAAATTTTGGCAGCATGACGGCTAGGTATGGAAGGTACTCTAGTTTATAAAAAGCACACACTAGTATAAACTTCCTTAGAGAACATATGGAATTCGATTTTTTGGGTCCAATTTAGTTGTTTCGATTTTTAATATGCATGCAAGACATCCTATTCGACCTCACATGGCAATCAAGCCAAAAATCGAAGTTAGTGCCGGTGGCAAGGCTTTTATTCGTCTCTCCCTATAATATCTAGTCGAGAGCTATACGGTACTCGCTTAACGACTAACGAAGCGCCGTTATGTACACACGCGAAAACGAATCTTTCGTGCCAGCACGTCACGAAAGTGTCCACATACATTACCGTTCACTATAGAAACGGTATCGATGCGTTAAGCCGCTGCATGGACAGCGTCCAACCTCGGACACCCTCCGTTTGAATGGAGTGTATCCTTGCCTCGCATGAGCGACATGCGGAATGCACACGTATGAAACACGTGGCGACATACAACTGACAAACAGACGCGAAGATGGGATCCGTGGAATAGATCACTCCATCAACCCTCGCAATTCCCGTGATGCGGAACAGCACACGTATAAAACACGTGGCTCCTAGTTTGGTTGTGCGAGAAAGTAAGTCTGACATAAAGTAATGTGCTGGGAGTTAGCAAAATAAACCATAAGTTATTAAGCCACCTGAAAGAACCCAAAATTCCCTCTAGGGCCTCTCGGTCTAGTTTATCCTTAGCGGACCAACGTATTTTGGAAAAATCAGAAAACCTTGGCATATTTTATCCAAAAACCATTGATTAAGGTTTATTAATTAATCTCTGGTGCATATAAGCTCTGATGCCAACTGTGACAACCCGCCCAGGAAAATATCGTACTATCGCCTAAGATCGATCCACTTTGGTCATTAAGCAATAATAAAGTATCATCCTGTCATTAGTTGTCGGGTTAACGCCAGGTAAATCACTTTAAAAGCAACAAGGATCGAATATATGCATTAAAACTCACTCGAAGACGAGTCCAGAGATACAACAACATTAATATCCAAATTCATACCCCGAGGGGTTTATTTATTACAAACCATAGTTTTTGTCACGATGAAATAGTTCAGAGTTTTCGAGAAGTAGCGGAAATTAAACTAACAGAAGCGAAGTCACCACAGGAGGCCATCCATGATGCTTTCAGTAGTCGTCCTCCATCCACTCCAGCTCCCAGCCGGGCGGGATCTCACCAGGCCACACATCACTGACGGCATTACCTGGATCAACACATTATAGCAAGGCTGAGTATACTAATACTCAGCAAGTCTTACCCGTCGGTGATATCTACTTCACCAAATCTAGACCATGATAGGCTTTTTGGCTACTGGGTTGCTTTTGCTAAAAAGTAACAAAGAGTAGGTCCTTACTTTCAAGATTTTAGCACAAGTTCTAGTAGTGTTAATCTTTACTACATTAGCCAACTAGTACAAACAGAGTTGTACAATTCAATTAATCAAGCATCATCTTCATCAACTTCCATCATTAGGGATCTCATGACTAGTGGAGTAAGTAGTCTCGGATAACGGTGAGAGGCCGACAATCGATTGATTTAAACCTTGCAAGGTAGACCCAAACACACGGTAGGCTGCCCTCGTGAGGACAACTTTCCCAGGCCGTCCCCAAAAATCCTCGGGTCGGGATCGAATCTTACAGTCTTTGGTGCAAGCTATCCGGCATACCCCGCGAGATACCCGGAGTCACCATACACCACCCGTAGCTAGCCGTGAGAGCGAATCCCAAGAGTAGTAGTAGTAGGATCCCTCGCCGCCTCATTAAGGTACTAGGCTTACCGGCCCCATAACCGGCATGTGCTTAGTACGTTCAAAAACTTAACCCATGTAACCACTGGACCGGAGCCCAGATCCCATGCTCTTACCACGTGAGCAATCCATTTAAGGATACATTGTGATTCCTATCTAGGAACCTATTCTCGCGAGTTAGGTCATCCCCCGACTTGTAACGGTCCTATAGCTTAGCAGCTATCGACCTATCATACTAGTAGGGACAAAGGTACCTATGGATCATGCATCTAGGGTTTCATTCAACTCCTGAACGTAAATGCACAATCATTCATAGATAATTGAATAAAGAATTTTAAAACTGGGTTAGATGCACCGGAGCTTGCCTTCGTCGGCTAGGTTAGCTTGGGCACCCTCGGTGTCGAGTACTTCCACGTACTGCAGAACCTTCCGCTCCTCCTTCCTCGGTTTCTGGGACAAGGGAGTAATCTCCGTCCGGAAGATCTACACGGAATGCAATGCACTTTAGGTGATGTGATAGTTTGTTGTCTTATCCAACGCTAGTTGGTCATATTCACCTTAACAAGCATTCATCTAATGTTTCTCTTTTAGGAAGTTATTGGTTGTACATGGGTTACTCTTTTATTCCACATTTGAATAAAGGTTTTTATTAAGCTTATCATTTCATGTGAAAGCTTCATTTCATTTTATCTTTACCAACATGGTGTAATTAATATTTTTATTTATGAATTAATTTCTTATCAGTGATGTTAATTAATTATCTTTTAATTATATTAAATAATACTCTTCAAAAAGGAAAAGAATTAATTAGGGATTTTTCTTTATTTAATTTCCCTTTAATATTAAAAGGGCATTTAAGCCTTTTATTAATCAATCAGGGATGTAGTGTTTCTTAAGCCTACTGGCACCTATCCTGGTCCATTGGACCCACATGTAAGTGTTGGATGCTAGGAAATTAAATATGATGGAAAATAACAAAGCTAACTAGTGATTCCATTTAAATGCATATAAAAATAAATAAGCATCAAAATGATCCCAATTTTCTCGTGCAAGCTCTCTGGTCCTAAACAAGCCTAAAGAACCAGCTTGTTCACATGGAAATTCTACTGAACTTGGTTTATTAATTTACAAAGGAAAACATGCATAATTCAAGAATAATTATTTCTCTTAATCCAAAATTCATGATTAATTCACATGATCTGTATTTTGGCATTACCAGACAATGTGCACAAGTTGGGCTCAAGAACATAAATATATTTAACAGGAAAAATCATCTAAGTAGTTACTGCAGCAATGGAAAAGAATTTATCTAGCAAGATCTACTGCATAACTTTGTGCAATTTTTGGCACAGCATCTAGTCATATCCTAACACACAACATATCCAAAATTTGGCTACAAAGGAGTTATAGATTTCAAGTTATGATAGATCTAGGCTTAACACACTTGTATTTTTCCTGCCAAAACTATTTAGAATCTAGCCATGAGTATACAACAAAAGAGGTGGGGTTTATCATCCTGAACCCTACAAAATGGGTTTGGGATTTTTCTGATTTTTCTGTGAATTTCTAGGGATTTTTCAAGTCACTGGACAAACTAGCAAGAAAACTTAGATAACTTTCATTACAGACAGGTCCTTAATTCACAGAAAACACCCTGCTAAGATTTCTAGTCCTTGGCTGGGGAGGCTGCGGGCTCGCCGGAAATCCGGCGGCTCCGGCGGTGCTCCCCGGCCGGGGAACGACTCGGGGTCGAGGGTAGGCTCACCTAGGATCGATAGGTACACGCGGTTGGGGCGGGGAGGTCCTCCACGGCGGCGCACGGCGGCGACCGGCGGGGACGTCCACGGCGGCTCGGTTTCTGGCAAGGAGGGCGCGGGCTTTGGACAACACGCGACCCCGGGAGGTGCACTGGGGTCAAGGGGAGCTAGTGGAGTGGTTGGCCGGTGGTGTCGGTGCGGAATGTGGTCCCGACACTAACCAGTAGTAAGCGCCGCGGTCTATCCCTCAATGGTGGATGCTAAGCAACAAGTGACACAGAGTTTTTATCCTGGTTCCAGCCGAGGGGGCCGTACGTCCAGCAGTGGCGTGCTCAAGGCACTATATTACTTAGCACCGGGGGTGCCTGTAGTGGGGCTGCTACAAGCAAGGCGGGAGAGGAAGCATGGCTTCCAAGTCCCTGGTGTGATGGCTGAAGATGTTGTGGGAGAATTGGAGAGCAAGTGCGTGGTGCAGCCTGTCTCCAATTGTGTCGTGTCTGTGTTCCCTTCGCTGTTCTCCCTCCCCCTGCGGCAGGGGGGTTCGTCCCCCTTTTATAGATCAAGGAGGGAGCGAATTACATGCGCGCCGCGCTACCTAGCTACGTGAAGGGGTGTGGCGTGCTATGCGTCGGAGAGTGGGCGGCCGTCGGACGACCCTTGCAGCGATCCGGCCATCATGGCCCATCTTGTACCCGAACAGTGGCGGTTCGAGGGTAGAGGGGCGGCAGATGGTGGTGATGTCTTCTGATGGGCTCGAGGGAGTTGCTGACATTGGTCCGTACGGGGTACAGGGGTAGGTAAAACGGCGTCCCGTTCCAATACGCCTCACCGTACTGGAGTCGTTGCCACAGTGCCGGGCGTGCGCCCGCACGCGCGAGGGCGGGCGCCATGCCGTAACAAGGGGCGGGGATGGCGTTCCTCCCGCCTAGCGCCTCCACCTAACCCCGTAGGTCACAAGAAAGCAAATCGAGGGTGAAGCCGGCCCCCCTTCGAGGGCTCGGTGCGTTAGCCGTACTAGAGCAGCGCACGGCGTCACGGATCGACACCGGCCGCGGCGCACGGTCCCTCCCCACGGTGATGGGGATGGGCTCCCTCTGGGGAGTTGGTGCGGCGGCACGGGGCGCGAGCCCCGGCGCATGATGGCACTTGTCCCGCCGGTGTCGGGGCGTTAAATGCCCGTGTGCGGGGGCGGGCGCACGCGAGCGGGGTGCCCTCGAGCGAGGCGGACCCCGGTCGAGGGCGGGTCGGACCCTCGAGCGAGGCGGAGCCCCGCCCCGAGGGGGGAGCGGGCCCTCGAGCGGGGCGGAGCCCCCGCCCGAGGGGGGAGCGGGCCCTCGAGTGGGGCGGAGCCCGCTCGAGGGAAGCGCACCCCTTCGAACGGGACGGAGCCCCCTCGGGGGAGGCGTGCACCCTCGAGCGAGGCGAAGCCTGCTCGAGGGGATCTTCGAGAGGGCCACCTTGGTGGGCCGTTGAGGTCCTTTGCAGCGTGGGCCGTATCCTGCATGGTTAGGCAAAGCATGTTTGGTTTTGTTGCAGGTTTTAAGTGGGGATTCCCCGGTTGTTAAAGGGGACCCCTAGGCCTGTCCCCGACAGTAGCCCCCGAGCATCTGTGGGTTTGCCATTGAGGCTCCCGCGCATGCCGGAACCCAGCGATAGGACGTTCTTCCCTCCTTGTCTCGCGAACGCTTTCCGTGGGGCCACGTCGGCGGACCGCGGGTCTAGCCCTCGAGGCCCCGCGAGAGCATGGATGCTCCCCGCAGGGGTTAACCGTGAGAACTGGTCAGAGGGTGTGGCACATGTTTCAACCGGCGTCGGCAATATCTCAGCCGGCCTCGGTGACGCACGCGCCGCCGGCACCTTGTCTCCCGGCGGGTGCAATTCAAGGAGGTGTAGCCGTGCGTCAAGCCCCCGAGCCTGGGCCCGTTCGAGGCGATCGGGTAGAGCTTTACGACTTGTTTCTTAACGCGCCCTCGCCGTCCCTCCGCGGGACGGAGGGTGAGGTTTCCGCAACCCCCATCGAGTGGGTCGCGAATTGCGGATTCCTCGTCGAGCTGCTAGCGGGTGGTTCGAGTGGACGCCCATGCCCCGTTCGATAAGGGTAGGCTGCGTGGTCCAGAGACACGTCCATTGAAGCGCTTGCGTGGGTTTGCTAGGTGGGGCTCGGTCCGTTCGATAGGGACCGAGGGCGCGGAAGCTCTCCCTCGGTGGGATCCCCCTGCTAGCTGCCCTCGCTGGCTCTCGAACACGACATGTGGGGCACCCTCGAGCCGATGGGCTCGTGGAACGGCTCGAATGCGCGTGCCCTCGTCGTCCCTGACTCTGCGATCTGGGGCGCCTGTTCGAACCCGTCGAGGGTCAGGCTTCGAACCTCTGATCAGTAGGGCCGTGCGGGGCGGCGCCTGGGCAGCCCCGTCTTTGCGTTTGCGGCCGTCGAGGGGTCTGGGCGTGCCGGCCCTCGAGGCGTTGGTCAGTAGCACTACGTGGCATGGGTGCTCGCGATGCCCGCTCTGTTTCAGGCGGGCCTCAGGGCGACCCTCTCACGCTTGTGCCCCTTTAGAAGGTTGATATTGTCTCGAGCCAGGGGCTCGCGCCGCTCGAGGGTGCTACGTGGCATGGGTGCTCACGAGGCCCACTTTGTTTCAGGCGGGCCTCGGGGCGACCTTCTCACGCTTGTACCCATTCGAGGGTTGACGTTGTCTAGAGCCAGGGGCTCGTGCCGCTCGAGGGTGCTACGTGGCATGGGTGCTCGCGAGGCCCACTTTGTTTGAGGCGGGCCTCGGGGCGACCTTCTCACGCTTGCACCTGCTCGAGGGTTGACATTGTCCCGAGCCAGGAGCTCGTGCCGCTCGAGGGTTCTCCTTGTTTCACAAGGGACCGGGCCATTAAATGCTCCACAGTAGAGGCTGCGGTTTTCGCATCGCGGGCGCGCCTTTTTAGGCGTCGCGGCCGCGCGCGCGCGTAGTGGGCGGCGTGGTCAGGCGGATGTGACTGCCTGCCACGGCCCCGGCTAGTCTTCACCGTGATGATGGCCGTTTTACGGTGATGTGGCCGCTGCAGTCGTGGTGGGGTCCGCTTGCCAGCGAGAAGAAAAGATTCCCTGCAGTTAACGCGCGCGGGACATCCGCTCGGAGAGCTCGCCCGCGGCTTATAAATCTGAGGAGAAGAGGAAACGACGGTTTTTTACCTTAGCGCTCCGCCATTTTAGCCCTCCGTGCTTTCTTCCCCGCTTTGCCTTTGCCTCCGTGCGGCTTCGCCATTAGAGCTTTTCCTCCTCTTCCTGTCCTTCGTTCTCCGCATCCTTTGCCCTTCCTCATGGCGCCGCCTCAGCCCCTCACGATCCTTGAGCCGTACGCCTGGGAGCGGTCGACGGTGACCCAGCTAGCCCTTGGCGAGCTGGTCACCGCCGGCCAGTTGGCGGCCAATGAGGATGGGCGCCCGGCGGAGTGGATAGTGCTACCGGCGGGGGACCCGCGCACCCAACCCGCCGGAAGGCTATGTAGTGAGCTTCGTGCGCTTCCATGAGCGAGGCTTCAACGCGCCGGCGAGCCGCTTCATGCGAGCGCGTGCCACTACTACGGCGTGGAGTTGCACAACTTCGCGCCCAACGCGATCTCGCAGGCGGCCACGTTCGTGGGCGTCTGCGAGGGGTACTCGGGGATCCCGGTCAGGCGGGAGCTGCGGGTGCACCTCTTCCGCGCGGAGCTCTTCACGCAGCCCACGACGGAGCCGAGGACCCGCCGCGCAGTGCGCGCCGGCGGGATGTCACTCGCCCTGCGGGCGCAGTTCAAGGATGACTACATCCCCTGCACCATGATGACGAACAACGCCGGCCGGGAGCGGGGATGGTTCTGCACCGCGCAACGCCGAGCCCGGCCTCCCCCCCCCTACACCGGTCGGGTGTTCAAGGAGAAGCCCGGCTCCCGGGGCTACGGGGTGTCCACGCCCCGGCATCGGCGGCGGCGGGGAGTCGGTTCGGCCGCCCGAGGAGCCCGACGGCGCGAGGGGCGACCGCGGCGAACGTCCTCGCCTTCCTCCATCACCGGCGGGTCGTGCCTCCGATGGAGAGGCCGCTCCGCATCTTTCGGATGACGAGAGGAGGCGGACCCCGTCGCACCGGCGAGGTCGCGGATGCTCCCGACCCCCTCGGGCGGCCGTACGCGCTCACCGGGCGCGGAACGCCGTCGACACCCCGATGCCGGCGCGCCGGACCGGACCCCGTGGGACATCGAGATGCTCCCTACCGGCCCGCCGGTGAGTTCGATTCTTGATTTCGTTTGAGTTCTTGGCGTTGCCTGCGCCTCCCCGACGAGTCTTTGTCGTTCTCGCATGCGGTCGGTGAGCTTCACCGCCGCGAAGTCCGTTCCGCCCACCCCCGACTCCCGCGCACTCGGTCGGGCGGCGCAGCAACGGGAGCGAGGAGCGGCCGGCGCGCAAGAGGGAGCGCGCGAGGCGGCACCAAGAGCGCCGCGAGCGACGGAACGCGGAGTACCGGCGGCGTGAAGAACGGGGGGCTCTCCTCCCGGGGACCGAGGAGTACTCGTCCTCGAGGAGGACGAAGAGGAAGAGGGGCGAGGGGGAGGGCCCCCTCGATAGGTGGGAGCTGTGCCCCCGTCGCCGGAGCCGGCCGCCGGCGGCAAGGGCGGCATCGCCCGGGACGGGCGCAACGGCGCCCGCCGCCGGCAATCGACAACAAGGGCGGCGCGCGCGCGCGAGGCGCCGGGCGCTTGCCGCGGAGGCGTGCATGGCAAGCGCGCACGCACGCGCGGCAAGCGTGCCCGCGCGCGCGGAGCGGGGCCCGCGCGCGCGGTGGCGTCGTGCGGAGGCGCGGCGGCGGGCGTGCGGCCGCGCCGGCCTCGTCCGCCGAGGCTACGAGGAAAAGGAAACACGCCTTTTCCTCTTCGAGGTAAGGAACTCGCTTTTTTCACTTGATTTTTGTTTTGTGACGATCGGGGCGTTCTAACTTTTTGTTTGTGCTTGCGCGGGGTGGTGCCAATCGTGCCTCCCCTCGCACCGGCCAAGGTGCCGAGGGCGGACGCATCCATCCCCACCCGGCGGCGCACGTCGAGGGCGTCGCGGGGCGGGGGCAAGCGCGGCGGCGGGCGAGAGCTCGCAAAGCCGGGCCGAGGCTTCGAGGCCTCGGCCGGCGGATCGACCCGCCGTGGCGCGGCCGGCGCTCGCCGAGGAGCGGCCGGCGCGGCCATTGTGGGGACGCGAGGCCGCGGCGGCGGCCGTGGCGGGGAGGTGCGGCCCGCGGAGGGCGCCGCTACGGAGGCACGGTCCATGGCGCGGGCCGCGGAGGAGGCGGAGCGGGTGCGGCCGGCGGCGGCGCCCGTGGTCGCGGCGGCACGGTCGGAGGTGGCGGCCGCGGCCGTCGCGCCAAGCGCTCGCGGCCACGGAGGCGCAAGTGGAGGCGCCGGCGGAGGGCGGCGCAAGGCCGGCGCCCGCCGGCGGTTCCCGGGCGGAGGTGGTGGAGGTCCCGGATGACGACTCCCCGCCGCCGGGGTGGGATCGGTGGGCTAGCTTCCCCACACGCTCCCCCGAGCCCCGGGGGAGGGGGCCCTCGTGAGGCGGCACGAGGGTCACATGGTGGCGGGGGACCGAGGGACACGGCGCCGAGGCCTCGTCCTCCCGCGCCGGCCACCCCGCCCGGGGTGGAGGGGGCCGGCGGTGATCCCCCCCGCATTTGCCGACGCTAGGGGGAGCGAGGAGCTGCGGGGAGAGCTCGGAGCCACGGCGCCACGCTCAACCGCGCGCCGAACGAGGCGGCCCGAGGGTCCATGGTGGCCCCGCATGGCGCGTCTTCCAGGTAGGGCGTCGTTGCTCGTTTTCTTCTATCTCTCGATTTTGTGTGCTGCCTCTGTGTCGTGGCGCTTACGGGTTCTGATTTGTGGGTGCCAGGAGCTCGAGCGCCGCGCCCACGACAAGTACGATGCCTTCGATTGGGTGAACGCCGAGATCCACCGGCTCCGGGAGCGGTGCGGCGCTTTCGACGCGCTTGCGACGCCCTCGGGACCCCGGACACGGGGCCGGCGTGCCGGGCCATGGCCCGGCGCGACGAACTCCCCGAGAGCTCGAGGCGGGGACCCGGCGCGCCGCTCGAGCCTCGAGCGGGTGCCGCACGGCCCTCATCGATCGTGATGAGGCGCCGTGGCGGGGCGCGCTCGGTACCTCGGAGAAGATGCGGACGGCGGCAACCAATTGGGAGGGCCGAGGTGGCCAACGTCCGCGGCGAGAACCGGGGGCTCCGCTCATCGCTCGAGGGGGCGCAAGCACGGCCGGCGCCGGGCCGAGGAGGCGGGCGCGCGGGCCGGGAGCAGCGGGCCAAGGAGGCCGACGATTTGAAGGGCGCCCTCGACGCCAAGGTTGTGGCGCTCGCCATCGCCGAGGAGCGGCTTCGGCGAGGAGCACACGCCCGCCAAGGGGCCGAGGGGCGGCTCCGGCGGGGAGCAAGCTGCCCTCGTCGACGCCGGTCGGCGGCCGGAGCGAGAGAGCGCGTCGCTCGCGAGGCGGCGCGGGTCGGCCGGAGGAGCGGAACACCGTGTTCTCCAAGGCAGAGGGTGAGCTCATTGTGCTCAGCATCACAAATGCGAACAATGAGCTGGCCCTCCAGGAGCAAGGTGAGACCGTCAAGCGCCTCGAGCTGGCGGTCGAGGCCGTGCGCCGCGACCTCGAGGCGGAGAGGAAGCAAGTCGAAGGTGAGCCGCTGCTTGACTCCTGCTTGGTTGGTTTTCCATTTGGGAATTCGCGCTCCCTTTTCTGATTTCTTTCTTGTCTTGGTGACTCCAGGCTTGCGCACCGCTCTGGGGCATGCAGCCGAGCGGGCCGAGGCACTGCCGAGCTTCCTATAACTCCTCCGAGCGGGAGCTGCGGCGGCTGCGTAGTGCGGCCCTCGAGACCCCGCCAAGCCGTGGAGGAGGGCGAAGCACGGCCGGCGGCCTCGCTAGCCGGTCGCCCGCGCGCCCTTGGCGGCCACGTCACCGAGCGGATGCGCCGAGCGCTGCGTCTTGGCGCCAGAAGGCCCTCAGAGTGGTACGATCCCACTACGAGGTTAACTTCGAGGCGCTGGCGGAGGGCTACGTCGTCCCCGAGGGTGTCGAGGACGAGGTGGCGATGGAGCGTGTGGACGCGCTCACTGCTGATGCCGCCGGGTCGCTCGCTGAAGCCTTCGAAGAGTTCCTCTTCCCGGATGCTGTTGACGCCGCCGCTCCTCCTGCCTGAAGACAGTTGGGCACTAGGCCCATTTTTATGTGTATCAGTATTCTGGCCTCGCGTCCTTTTGTAAATGAACAAGTTGTTTTTTTGACATAAACGTCTGCTGAAGTAAAGTCTTTTGTTTACTACGCTTTTTGTTTCTCCTTCTTCCTGAGTAGATTCTAGTTAGGGGAGTTCGATTTTCGGGGGGGGGGGGGGGGGGGGGGGGGGGGGTCTGGTTTGGAGGCGAGAGAGAAGGGCCATATCCACGCGGCGTAGGCTATCTCTGGCTCGCGCGCTCCTTCCGCTAGGCCGCCTGCGCCCTGTTCGAATCGTTGCTCGGGGTTGAAGTAGAAAACAAACTTAGCGCGCGTGAGTTGTTTCGTTTTTGCGCGAAAAATGGGACCATTTTGGGGGGGTGCCCCCCCGCAGTAGCCCCCGAGGGTAACTTGGGTTTTAGGGGAAAGCCGAGTTGCCCTTTTTATTAGACTTGAAGCATTTACATAGTTGTTACCAACTGGGGCGTTGGTCATATGGTTTTTACAATAAAAAGTACTTGGAAATCCTAGCTAGGGGTAGAAGCGACGTAGCTATTGGATGTTCCAAGCGTTGGTGAGCTCTTCACCGTCCTCGTTGGCCAGCTTGTACGTGCCGGGCTTGAATACCTTCACCACGACGTAGGGTCCCTCCCATGGGGGCGACAGCTTGTGGCGCCCTCGGTTGTCTTGGCGTAGCCTTAGGACCAAATCCCCTTCACTGAAGTCCCGTCGACGTATCTTGCGTGCTTGGTAGCGTCTTAGGGACTGTTGATACCTTGCAGAATGCATTAAGGCCACGAGGCATGCCTCGTCCGACCGATCCGGCGAGTCCTCGCGGGCTCACCGGTTGGCATCCTCGTCATAGCCTCGAACCACGGGCGATCCGTATTCCGTGTCCGTGGGGAGGACGGCCTCCGCACCATGGACTAGGAAAAACGGGGTGAACCCGGTGGCTCGCTCGGGGGTGGTCCTTAGGCTCCACACAACCGGCGGTAGCTCTTGGAGCCATTTTCGCCCGCATTTGTTGAGCTGGTCGAAAGTTACCGGGCTTAAGGCCCGTAGGATCATGCCATTGGCACGCTCTACTTGGCCGTTGGTCTGTGGGTGTGCCACAGCCGCCCAATCCACACGGATGTGGAATTTGTCGCAAAACTCCAAAAACTTCCTGCCCGTGAACTGGGACCCATTGTCTGTGATGATGGAGTTTGGCACTCCAAAGCGGTATACGATGTTGGTGAAGAATGTTACCGCTTTGCTCGCCCTCAGATTCGTGATGGGGCGCACCTCTACCCACTTGGAAAACTTGTCGATTGCGACCGGCCAAGTGGGTGAAGCCCCCGGCGCCTTCCGCGGGGGCCCGACGATGTCCGGCCCCCACACGGCAAATGGCCATGTTACGGGTATGGTCCGTAGGGCATGGGCGGGTAGGTTGGACTTGCGGGCGTAGAAGCGGCACCCTTCGCGGTGCGTACGATTTCGGCGGCGTCCGCAACCGCGGTAGGCCGATAAAAGCCACGGCGGAACGCATTGCCGACGAGGGTACGAGGCGCTCAATGATGGCCGCGGATCCCGGCGTGGATGTCCCGCAGGAGTTCGCGCCCTTCAAGAATGGGAACGCACCGCTGCAGGATGCCAGAGGCGGCGCGCTTGTACAGCTCGCAGTCAACGAGGGCGAAGGACTTGGCCATCCTGGCGATGCGCCTGGCCGCGGCCCGGTCCGCGGGGAGTTCCCCTCGAGCCATCCAGGCAATGTATTTGTCTCGCCAGTCCGCTTTGACGGGAGCTGGCTCGATGTCATCACGTCATCTCCGTAGGCGCCATACCCCTCGAGAAGGGAGAGCACGTACGCCTCGTTCGAGGGCTCCTCGTCCATGGGTTCCGCACCCACTGGGTTCGAGGGAGCCCCCGAGGGTTCATCGTGACTCGAGGGGTGGGGCTCGAAGACGACCGAGGGTTGAGCGACGTCGCGCGCGAAACGTTCGGGGGGAACGGTGATCCGCCGGACGCAATCTTGGCCGGTTCATCCGCCTCCTCGTTGTGCGGCGGGGGCACATGGTTGAGCTCGATGCCGTAGAACTTGCCCTCGAGGGCCCGCACGGCCTTGCAGTAGGCCTCCATCTTGTCGTCATGGCAGCTCGCGTTCTTCATGACTTGATCGATTACGAGCTGTGAGTCCCCCCGCACGTCGAGGCGCTTGACGCCTAACTCGATGGCGATTTTGAGGCCACAGAGGAGGGCGTCGTATTCAGCCATATTATTGGACGCGGGGAAGTGGAGGCGCACTGCGTAGCGCATGTACTCCCCAAGGGGTGACACGAAGAGCAGGCCCGCGCCCGCCCCTGTTTTCATCACCGAGCCATCGAAGAACGGAGTCCGGCCTCGCTTGGATCCGCGGAGGCGGCGACTCGTGTATCCGTCCACTCAGCGACGAAATCCGCCAAGATTTGAGACTTGATGGCCTTGCGCGGGGCGTAGGCAAGCGTCTCGTCCATCAGCTCCACGGACCATTTGGCAATCCTGCCTGCGGCGTCGGGGTTGCGGATGATCTCCCCCAGCGGAAAAGAGGAGACCACCGTGACGGGGTGGGCCTCGAAGTAGTGGCGGAGCTTGCACCGCGCAAGGACTACCGCGTATAGCAACTTCTGGACCTGGGGGTAGCGCGTCTTGGTGTCTGACAGGACCTCGCTGATGTAATAGACAAGCCCCTGCACAGGTAAAGCATGCCCTTCCTCCGTGCGCTCCACGACGATCACGGCGACCACACGGGTGGTTGCGGCCACGTAGAGTCAGCGGGGCTCGCCGTCCCGCGCGGCGTGAGAATGGGGGCGTGCGCTAAGGACGCCTTTAGCTTGTCGAGCGCGTCCTGGGCCTCGGCGGTCCAGGAGAAGCGTTCGTGTTTCTTGAGGAGGCGATAAAAGGGCAAGCCCTTCTCGCCGAGCCTCGAGATGAAGCGGCTCAAGGCGGCAAGGCACCCTAGCACTTTTTGCACCCGGATTGGACCCATTCGTTCGAGGGCCGCAACCTTTTCGGGGTTGGCCTCGATCCCCCGTTGGGAGACAATGTATCCCAGGAGCATGCCTCGTGGCACTCCAAAGACACACTTTTCGGGGTTTAACTTGACCCCATTTGCCCGTAGGCAACCGAACGCGATGCCAAGGTCGCCAACCGGGTCGTTCGCCTTCTCGGTCTTTACGACGATGTCGTCCACATACGCCTCGACCGTCCGCCCGATATGGTCTCCGAAAACGTGCTGCATGCAGCGCTGGTATGTTGCACCCGCGTTTCGGAGGCCAAATGGCATCGTGACGTAGCAGAACATCCCGAACGACGTGATGAACGAAGTCGCGAGCTGGTCGGACTCCTTCATCTTTATTTTATGGTATCCGGAGTAAGCATCAAGGAAGCAAAGCAATTCACACCCAGCCATTGAATCAACGATTTGATCAATGCGCGGCAAAGGAAAAGGAACTTTAGGACATGCTTTATTAAGACTGGTGTAGTCTATACACATCCGCCATTTCCCATTCTTTTTCTTTACAAGCACGGGGTTTGCTAGCCACGTTGGGTGGAACACCTCCTTGATGAACCCGGCCTCGAGAAGCTTCCGCAGCTCCGCTCCGATTGCCCGTCGCCGCTCCTCGTCGAAGCGGCGGAGCCGTTGTTGCACGGCGCGGGCGTGAGGCAGGATGTCAAGGGAGTGCTCGGCGACCTCCCTCGGGATGCACGGCATATCCGAGGGGGCTCCACGCGAAGATGTCGGTGTTGGCGCGGAGGAAGTCGACGAGCACCACTTCCTATTTGGGGTCGAGGGTGGAGCTGACCCTCAACGCCTTGCCCTCGGGGGCAGAAGGATCGAGGGGGACCACCTTGGTCTGCTCCGCGGCCTCGAACGTGCCGGTGTGCTTGGCGGCGGAGTCGAGGTCATCGTTGACCATCTTCTCCAAAGTGGTTACTAGCGCTTCGTCCAGCGCCAACGCCTCTGCGTGCTCTACGCACTCGACGTCGCAGTCGAATGCGTGCTCGATGGACGAGCCGACGGTGATGACGCCGTTCGGTCCTGGCATCTTCATCTTCAAGTAAGTATAGTTGGGGATCGCCATGAATTTGGCGTAACAGGGTCGCCCAAGTATGGCGTGGTAGGCTCCCTTGAACCCCACTACCTCGAATGTGAGGATCTCCTTGCGGAAATTCTTCGCGGTGCCAAACCAAACCGGCAGGTCGATCTGCCCGAGGGGATGGACCTGCTTGCCGGGCGCGATGCCGTGGAACGGCTTCGTGCTGGGCCGCAGCTGGTCCAGCCCGATCCCCATCAAGCGCAGCGTATGCGCGTAGAGGATGTTGAGGCTGCTGCCCCCGTCCATCAAGACCTTCGAGAACCGCGCGTTCCCGATGATGGGGTCGACCACCAGCGGGTACTGGCCGGGTTGGGGGATGCGGTTCGGATGGTCCTCCCGCCGAAGGTGATGGCGTCCTCCGACCAATTGAGGAAGGAGGGAGGCGCATTCTCGCGGCGAGGACCTCGTGCCGCTCCTTCTTGCGGCGGCGGGTCGACATGTCAACGGTGGGTCCCCCGAAGATGAGGAACACGTTCTCTACGGCGGGGAAGCCGCCGGCATCGCCATCTCCTCCGTCTTTCTTGGCCTGCCTCCTTCGCGGCGGCGCGGCCATAGAACTTCTTGAGCATGTCGCACTTGCTCAAGGGTGTGGTTTGCGGGGTCTTGTGATAAGGACATGGCTTTTTCGGCATGTCGTCAAACACCCCGGGCCTCGAGGGGGGCCGGGTCGAGGGCCCCACCGAGCCGGGTCCACGCCGAGGGCCTCGGCATTACCGCCGTCACGCCCCTGCTCGCGCACCTCACGGCGCGGCTTCTTTCCCCTTCTTGCCCCGCTTGTCGTTGCGGTGGGGCTCCCTAGACTTGCGCGCCCTCGCGCGGCGCGTCCTCCGGCGCTTGCCCTTCTTGCCGTCGAAGATCGCCCCCACGGCCTCCTCTCCTGAGGCGAAGCTGGTGGCGATGTCGAACAGCTCGTTGGAGTCCTCGGGCGGGCTGCGTCCCAGCTCCCGCACGAGGTCCCGGCACGTGGTGCCCTCGAGGAAGGCGTGCACGATCTCGGACTGCGCCACGCTGGGGAGCTCCGTGCAGCGCTTGGAGAAGCGCCGTATGAAGTCCCGCAGCGACTCGCCGGGCTTCTGCGTGCAGGAGCGCAGGTCCCAGGAATTCCCAGGGCGCACGTACGTGCCCTGGAAGTTGCCCACGAACGTGCGGACCAGATCGTCCCAATTGTGGATTTGGCTGGCGGGCAGGTGCTCGAGCCATGTCCGGCCGCATCGCCGAGGTGCAGGGGCAAGTTGCGGATGATGACCTCGTCGCTGGTTGCCCCGCCCAGCTGGCAAGCCAAGCGGTAGTCGTTGAGCCACACGCGGGGATCCGTCTCCCCGTTGTACTTGACAATGGTCGAGGGTTGGCGGAAACGCTGGGGGAAGGCTGCCGTGCGGATCTCCCGGCTGAACACACGGGTCCCCGGGGGTTCCGGCGTCGGGGAGCGGTCCTCACCGCTGTCGTAGCGCCCGCCCCGTGGAGGGTGGTAGCCCACCATCGCTCGCGCGTCCGCCTTGCTTGTGCGGCGGGCGTTGATGACGTTGCGAGCGTCACCGTCCAGAGCTCTGCGCGTGTCAAGGAGCCGTTCCCTGGCCGGTGCGCGTCCTGAGTTGGCGGGACGCTCCGCCGCTCCTCCCGCGTGGACCGAGGGTTCGCCCCCTTGTGCGGCCCCGTCACCCCGCGCATCCCCTTGTTGGCGGATGCGCGACGCCGAGCTCTCGGCCTGCTGGACGGCCGCTTGCTCGATGAGAGTCTGTACCTCGCGGTGCAGGTCTCGTGCCTCAGGAGTCGAGGGTGCCGGCATGGCCCGCAGCGCGGCGTTGCGGCGGCAACGAGCTTCGACTTGCCGCGGCGGCATGTCGAGTTGTCGGCGTTGATGCGGTCGCGGGCTTGTCGCCCGGCTCCCGCACGCGTTCGCCGCGAGCGGAGGCTTCTCCGGCCATCGAGGCGCGGAGCGGCCGCACCGTCCGGTACTCCTCCGCCAACTTGGCCTCGAGCTCGCGGGCTTGGCCCGGCTGCGCGTCGGTGTCGGCTCGGCGAGAGCGCTTGGCCCCGCGGCTGGGCGTGTGGCGATCCCTGGGGCAGGCGTGATTTCCCCGTCTCCGGCGCCCACCACGCCAGCGGCATTGGGCCGGGTCGTTGGTGATGACGGCATAGCACTCCCACGCGGGGTTGTAGCTCCCGGTCTCGGAGTCGTCGGAGCAGCCGAACCAGTAGTCCGTAGCGTCAAGGAAACACACGAACATTCTCGGGTCCGGCACGCGGCGGAGAAGTCCCCATTCGCGTACCCGTGGCGGTTGGCGGGTGGCAACGCGTCGAGGGAGCCCGGGGACGACTCGTCGCCCACCGAGGTGCGGGATCCCCGGCGACGAAGACGTGACGGCCGGGGCGGGACCCCGCGCATCGTGGTGTTGACGTTCTCGTTGTAGGCCGACGTGGCACCACGCAACCCAATGGGGATGCACGGTCCGGAGACCGCGCGCCGTCCCGCCGGGGTGGTGGCGGTCGTCGTGGCGGTGGGGCGCGCCGTGCCGAGAGGCGGCGCGCTCGGTCCGTCGTCGCTTTGACCCGCGCCCGGCGCGAACACAACCCCGAGCGGCGGCGGTGTCGTGGAGTGGACGGGCCCGCGGCATCCGCGCCGCGGGCGTCCGCGCCGTGGTGGTGCGTGCGGCGGGGACCGGAGCGAGTCCGGCCTGGCGCCACGCGCGGAGCTCCTCACGGTTGGTGAGGCGCATGAGGTAGCCGTTCCCCGTGGCTTGAAAGTTCAGGCCCCCCGAACCGGATTTCGAACCCGGCGGGGAGGGGGTCCGAGCTGCCCATGCAATAGCGTGTACCACGGTACTCGGTGCGGATCACCATGGAGGGAGTTGACGGATTGACCTTAGGCGCTCAGATCGCCCCACGGTGGGCGCGAACTGTCGGTGCGGAATGTGGTCCCGACACTAACCAGTAGTAAGCGCCGCGGTCTATCCCTCAATGGTCGATGCTAAGCAACAAGTGACACAGAGTTTTTATCCTGGTTCCGGCCGAGGGGGCCGTACGTCCAGCAGTGGCGTGCTCAAGGCACTATATTACTTAGCACCGGGGGTGCCTGTAGTGGGGCTGCTACAAGCAAGGCGGGAGAGGAAGCCTGGCTTCCAAGTCCCTGGTGTGATGGCTGAAGATGTTGTGGGAGAATTGGAGAGCAAGTGCGTGGTGCAGCCTGTCTCCAATTGTGTCGTGTCTGTGTTCCCTTCGCTGTTCTCCCTCCCCCTGCGGCAGGGGGGTTCGTCCCCCTTTTATAGATCAAGGAAGGAGCGAATTACATGCGCGCCGTGCTACCTAGCTACGTGAAGGGGCGTGGCGTGCTATGCTGTAGAGTGGGCGGCCGTCCGGACGACCCTTGCAGCGATCCGGCCATCATGGCCCATCTTGTACCCGAACAGTGGCGGTTCGAGGGTAGAGGGGCGGCAGATGGTGGTGATGTCTTCTGATGGGCTCGAGGGAGTTGCTGACGTTGGTCCGTACGGGGTACAGGGGTAGGTAAAACGGCGTCCCGTTCCAATACGCCTCACCGTACTGGAGTCGTTGCCACAGTGCCAGGCGTGCGCCTGCACGCGCGGGGGCGGCTGCCATGCCGTAACAGTGGCAGGGATGGCGTTCCTCCCGCCTAGCGCCTCCACCTAACCCTGTAGGGTCACAAGAAAGCAAATCGAGGGTGAAGCCGGCCCCCTTCGAGGGCTCGGCGCGTTAGCCGTACTGGAGCAGGCGCACGGCGTCACGGGACTGACACCGGCCGCGCTGCACAGTCCCTCCCCACAGTGATGGGGATGGGCTCCCTCCTGGGGAGTTGGTGCGGCGGCACCGGGGCGCCGTTGACGGCCGTATTTTGGTGCACCTAGCATGTTCATTACACTTTGGTTTGGATTTGATTATTGAACTAACCCGCCACTAGGCACACTAATCATATAACAAGTTCATCTTTGTGCATGCATTTGGAAGTGTTGTGTTTATGTAGGAAAACATGGACATAAAGGACGGATTTGCAATAAGTTCAAAGGAGCATTCATGGAGTCTTGTTCGTGTTCATGAGCTCGCTGAAACTACTTCCAATGGTGGTGAGGACCGAAGTGCTACGAGGAACACCCCCGGGGATTGAAGCGTAAGAGATCAAACTTCATGCAAAGAGAGCCTCCATCTTGATCGCGAGGATAACGGCGTCAAAATCATCCAAGTGGAAGGGGCAAAGTAGATAAGTGCACGAGGACCCACGGAGCAAAAGGGCGACCGAACCGGCCGAACCGGCCGGGCACGGGCCGGCCGGCCCGATCGGATCGGCCCGGCCCACTCGGGCACCGGTTCGGTCCCGTCTTCCTTGCCCTCGAAGGATCTTCGACCCTAAAACCCCCGACGCGCCGCCAACACGGGGAGAGGAGTTTATTCGCACGAGAAGGCCATCACAAGTTAGAGAGAGAGGAGGAGGATCTCGGTGGAGATCAACCACCTCGAAGGAAGCACCCTCTCGTGGAGAAGGAGGAAGACACCGGCGGAAGGGAAACCATGATCAACGGTGCCATGATCAGCACCTTGATGGGGTAATCTTCTCATTCGTCCATGGGTTGTAATCGATATTGAGATGTAATCGCACTTTGTCGGATTATCTGTCTATCATCTTGTGTTGAATATACTTTATTGCTTAAGGCTTGCAACCGTGCCATAGAGGGAGTAGAGCTCCAATGCTTCCTTGGATCCATTCAATACGCCGTGGCCATCAAAGGTCTAGTCATGAATACCTTCGCGTAGTGACAGTACGAGAGGAGGGAAAGGGCAAAACCGTGGTCACAACCCCGATAGATTAGATTGGTTTTTCATGTCTTTAAGCGATTGCATGCTCTAGTATCGTAGACCCGTGGGCGAGTGTCTTCTCTTTTGATCGTTTATTATTCTCTCTATTGTAGTTTAGTGTTTTCTAGTATAATAGTAGTTAGGGTTTTAGTAGCTAGTGTGTCGTTGTTGATCGAACGCTTGTAATCCCCTTGCTCCGCGGATTGACAAGAACCTTGGGAATCCCGTGGTGAAAAAGGTGTGGGGTCCGTACGCTTGCGGATCGTAGAGGGATACGTCTTTTATCCGTCAACAAGCCCCTTTTTACGGCGCCGTTGCCGGGGAGCAAGTTAGTTTACATCGTTTGATTTGCATCTAACTTAGTTTTATATTTTAGTTTATCTTTTATTCGCTATATCTAACATTTATTATCAGAAAAACACTTGTTTCTTTTTTGTTTTTGTTTTTATCTTATTGTCTAGATGGAGTTCGTTAATCAACCCGTGGAAGAACCGGAGAAATCATTAAGGGATTACGCTAGCCCTCGATGTGAAGACATAAAGGTACAAGAGTCGGATTCGAAGCTCGAAGCGACCAAGTATGAAATTAAATCCAAGATCATGAAGATGGTGGCGGAAAACCCATTTGAAGGGATGGTTACGGAGAACCCATATAGACACATAAGGGATTTCACGACAATATGCAACACGGTGCGTCAAGAAGGAGTTCCGATGAATGGTTCAAATGGAATCTCTTTCCCTACTCACTTCTTTGGTAAAGCAAAGACATGGTATTCGGTTGCGTCCTTTGAAGTTGAAGGCAATTGGAACAAGTTGACAAAGAAGTTTTGCGAGAAGTTCTTTCCAATGAGCAAGGTTCAACATCTAAGGAGGCAAGTGATCAATTTCATGCAAGGAGAAGAGGAAGGGATAGACCAAGCACTGGGATAGGTTTAATGAATTAATCGAACAAGGACCAAAACTCGGCTTCACCGGTGACGTACTCTTGCATACATTTTTCTTTTCCCTAACCCCTAGTTGCATGCGACACGTCGAAATGTGTGCAGGTGGGGATCTCATGGAGAAAACACTCACGGAAGCCGCCCAACTTCTACAAAAAGTTAGTAAAGCGGCCGCCATGCGAAGAGATTGGGAAACAAGACTTGCGGAAGAGCCGGAATTCAATTCAAGGAAGAAAAAGCTTGCTGATTTTTCTAAAGAGGCGACCCCGGAAGTCACAAAGGAGGAACCAATCGCGGAAAAGCTTGAACAAGAACACATCAAGTCAAGAACTACACCAAACGTCGACTTCGCCGCACCAAATGAGACGAACAAGAGAAGCATGTCAAGCGCGAAGCCACTAAGGGAGTTCGAGCCAATGGATTGGGTTCCTATTGATTACGGAGAAGTATTCGACAAGAGAAGACCGTTCCCTAATCAAAAGGGAATGGCAAGAGCATTGGAAGTCGATTTCCCACCGGAGAGGAAAGCTGAAAATTCATACGACCTCGAAACCACCGGTGAGATCTTTGAAAAGCTCTTTGGAGATGACGTGGTGGATCCGGAACATATTGCCGAGGTGAAGAGAATCATGGGGATCAAGCCCGAAGCATCACCATACGCTCGCCTTGCTGAAATTTATTCGATCGGATCCGAAGAAGAAGAGAAGACGACGCCGCACTTGAGTTGCGAGATCAACGGAGTTCAATGCAAAGCTTTATGCGACATCGGAGCCCAAGTAAGTGTTCTATCTTCTAAAATTTACGATAAAGTTCAATACCACAACCTAGACTTAGCTCCAACATCAACGAAATTAATTATGGGAGATGGTAGAACTATCAAACCTCTAGGTATTGCTTGCAACATGAAAGTAAAAATCTCTAGAAACTACATACCAACCGATTTCTTTGTTATTGATGCTTACCATAGTAATTCTGATCATATAATCTTAGGTAGGCCTTTTCTTAAGTTGGTTGATGCCGTGTTAGATGCCGGAGAAGGCAAAGTAACAATGAACCTTAATGGAACAAAGTACACATATAACTTTCTTCGTGCTTCTAAACACCTTACTCCTTTTCCTCCCGAAGATGAAGAAATAGAAGAGATAGATAGTCTTTGTTTTGTTGAAACCCTTAGAGACCCGCTGCAAAGAGCGATGGAAAATCAAATTAGTAATCAACAAGATGAAGAACTAGAGGAAGCAACAAAAGGCTTAGAGCCGCATGATGGTAGCGTGGAGGAAGAGAAGTTCGAAGACATAGGAGAAATCAAACCCGAGGAGCCACAAGTGCCCGAAGTAGACCTTAAACCTTTGCCCAAGGGATTAAAATATGAATTTTTGGGGCCGGACAAAACCTATCCGGTCATTGTGAGCGACGAGTTGAGCCCCGAAGAAAATGAAGCGTTGCTGATTTTATTAAAAAAACATAGGAAGGTGATTGGATATTCAATCAATGATCTCAAAGGTATTAGCCCAGCCTTTTGCACTCATCGTATACCAATGGAAGACCAATGTAAGCCTGTAGTGGACCATCAAAGGAGGCTAACCCATGCCATGCAAGAGGTAGTAAAGAAAGAGGTTATCAAGTTACTTGATGCCGGAATCATCTACCCGGTTCCACATAGCGAATGGGTGAGCCCGGTACATTGTGTACCGAAGAAAGGAGGTTTGACCGTGGTGAAGAATGAGAAGAACGAATTGATACCGCAAAGAACCGTGACCGGGTGGCGGATGTGTATTGATTACCGTAAGCTTAACAAAGCGACGAAGAAAGATCACTTCCCCCTACCGTTCATAGACGAGATGCTCGAGAGGTTAGCAAACCACGCTTATTTTTGCTTTCTCGATGGATACTCGGGGTTCATGCAAATTCCCATTCACCGGAAGATCAACATAAGACAACATTTACATGTCCTTACGGAACGTTTGCATATAGGAGGATGCCCTTCGGCCTATGCAACGCTCCGACCTCTTTTCAACGTTGCATGATGGCCGTGTTTTCGGAATTCATCGAAGAAATTGTTGAAGTGTTTATGGATGATTTTTCCGTTTACGGGAAGACGTTCATGGATTGCTTAGCAAACTTAGAAAAGGTCCTTACAAGGTGTGCGGAGGTAGATTTGGTTTTAAATTGGGAAAAGTGCCACTTCATGGTTAAGCAAGGCATAGTGCTCGGACATGTTATATCCGAGAGAGGAATTGAAGTGGACAAGGCTAAGGTAGAGACGGTTGAGCAACTCCCACCTCCTACGGATATTAAGTCCTTAAGGAGCTTTCTAGGCCATGCCGGATTCTATAGAAGATTTATAAAGGACTTCTCAAAGATCACTAAGCCTTTAACACACCTTCTTCAAAAGGATGTGGCTTTCGACTTTGATGAGAAGTGTCTAGCGGCATTCGGACCTTGAAAAATGCGTTGGTGAGTGCTCCCATCATCCAACCTCCGGATTTGAGCCAACCTTTCGAGATCATGTGTGACGCAAGTGACTACGCCGTAGGCGCGGTCTTGGGACAAAGAAAGGAAGGCCGAGTTCACGCCGTTTACTACGCTAGCAAAACTCTTAGTGGGGCACAATTAAATTACGCTACTACGGAAAAAGAATTGCTAGCGGTGGTATTCGCTTTCGAAAAATTCAGATCTTACATCGTGAACTCGAAAGTCATTGTTTACACCGATCACGCAGCCATAAAGTATCTCTTGGCTAAGAAGGAAGCTAAACCACGTTTGATTCGTTGGATCCTTCTTCTCCAAGAGTTCGATGTTGAAATTCGTGATAAAAAGGGGGTGGAAAATGTTGTGGCCGATCATTTGTCTAGGATGAATCGTGGACAAGATGATAAAGAGCCCATAGAAGATAAGATGAGAGATGACCACCTCTATAGAGTGCTTGATAAAGATACTTGGATGATCGACATCATTCGAGCAATTCGAAAGATGCCCCTCGATCATCTAGACAAAAACACTCAAAGGAAGATTATTTCCGAAAGTAAGAAATATTTTTGGGATGCACCATACCTCTTCAAGCTTGGCAATGATGGAGTGATGAGAAGATGTGTGCCAAGAGAAGAGAGGCTTGAGATTCTAAGGAAGTGCCACTCGGCGGAGTACGGTGGACACTATAGCCATTTTCGAACCGAAGCCAAAGTATGGTCGAGTGGATTCTATTGGCCGGAGATGCATGAAGATACTAAAAGATATGTTGCGTCATGCCCCGAATGCCAAAGAACCGGAAACATCTCTCAAAGAAATTCTATGCCTTTGAAATACAACTTGCAAATCGACATATTCGATGTATGGGGCATAGACTTCATGGGGCCTTTTAAAAACTCATTTGGATTCGAGTATGTACTTGTTATGGTCGATTATGTATCCAAGTGGGTAGAGGCTATACCATGTCGTAAAGCTTCCACGGAGGAGTCCATCACTATGATCAAGAACGTGATTTTTCCTCGTTTCGGTACACCGAGAATCTTGATAAGTGATGGAGGAACTCATTTCACCGGAAGAACTTCAAAAAGTGCTTGTCCAAGTTGGGAATTGAGCATAGGGTCTCCACGGCCTATCACCCACAAACCAACGGACAAGCGGAGACGTCAAATAGGCAATTAAAAAGCATACTTAACAAGACCATAGAGAAGGGAGGCAAGGATTGGTCAAAGAAATTAGACGGAGCTTTATGGGCTTATCGAACGGCGTTTAAAACACCGATAGGTATGACCCCCTATCAATTCGTCTATGGAAAAGCTTGCCACCTTCCGGTTGAGTTAGAACATAAAGCCTATTGGGCGATTAAAGAAATGAACCTTGATCTCGATGCCGCGGTGGTGAAACGGAGAATTCAAATAAGCGAGCTAGAGGAGTTGAGGTTGAAAGCTTATGAAAACGCAAGCATATACAAGGAGAGAATCAAAAGGTGGTATGATAAAAGGTTGAAGAAAAAAGAATTTAAAGAAGGAGATAAGGTCCTCCTCTACAATTCGAGGTTTAAAACTTTCGGAAAGGGGAAATTGCAAAGCAAGTGGGACGGACCTTATGTTGTGCATTCGGTGTTCTCCAACGGAGCGGTAACCATTATGGATATAAACGGCGATCAATTTGTGGTGAATGGACAGCGGCTTAAGGTTTACTACGAACCCGACATCGTGCCCATTCATCATGTTGACGTCTTTACCATGGAGGAAGAGCCCGAACGTCCCGCCTAGGACGAAAAACAAGGCACCAACTTCTGTAAATAATTTTTCTTTTAGCTTTCTGGAGTTTTTCGCGAAGATTAACTGGGCCAACTTTTTCCCACGGGCTGAGGACGAAAAAATAGGGCGGTGTGCAAAAACCGGACCGGCCCGGCCCCCGAGGCGGGGTGGGCCGGCCGGCCCAGTCGGATCGGCCCATTAGTGGCCCGACGCCCGATGTCCCCGAATTTCGCCCGAATTGCTTCTTTTTGGCTTCCTTGTTTGGTCGGAAAATTTTAAGGGAAGTGTAAAAAAGGAAAATAAGGTTCCCAGGGCTTTTCTCTCGAGGACTATATATTTGGCCGAATTGGGAGCTCGAGAATCAAACCTTTCAAGCAATGTGTTGCACCCTTGTAGCAGCCATTGAGCCTCCAAAAAGCTTAGAGTTGAAGGTAGAAGCCAAGAAGCCATCGATGGAGGAGGCGATGCGATGCGAGGTCAAGCTACCCGTCAAGAGGACCGCACGTATCCGTTGCGGAGGACGTGTCCCGACCGGAGCTCTTGCATCTCGCAACCCCCGTCAAAGGAGAGAAGGTCCCTACACCCGTTCGAAGGTCGGCACGTCTCCAAGGCATCAAGCGCAAGGATTACAAGGAGATGTCGCCGGAGCCTAAGGATTATGGGGATAGCGACTACTCCGACGATCGTAGCCCGAGCTCGTGGTCGGCCGCCGGTAGAGACGATGACGATTGGGGCGAGCAGCCCTACGAAAGGACTCCCGAGGGCCCCAACGGCGACGGCAACGGCGGTGGCGAAGGCGACAACAATGGAGGTGGCGACGACGGTGGTGACAACGGTGGAGATTATGGCGACGACGACCCCTTCGGATTGCATCCGGTGTCTTTGTCGAGTTTGCCGTCAATCCATCGCAGCTCTCTACGCATCGGCCGACGAATGTCTTCAAACCATGGAAGCGATGAAGCGGCGTATGGAGGTCTTGGAGCGCGTAGTTGAAGATGACTACAAGTTCCTTAACCGTAACGTGCGCAAACTTTTCGGCATGGTTGGAAACATGAGAGGCAAGTGGTGCAAAGCTTGCTCGAAGTACCATTAGATCTAGTTTTCCCCTTAGGATTTTTGTAAGATACGACGAGGACGTCGTATGTTTTAAGTGTGGGGGAGAGCTAGCTCGCTAGCCTTAGCTTTTGAACTTCAAGTTTAGGTTCGGTTTAATCTTCGTGTGAGAGTCTTAGTGTTTTTAATGAGTCTTTAGTTTTCGAGTCTCGTTTTTAAATTTTTGCAAGTGTCTTAAATTAGTGTTGAGTCAAGAAAACCAAATAAAAAGAGTCTTCATATATATCTTTGTTTTTTTGTATTGTTTATCTTTATTTACTTGTTTGTTTAATCTTCGATTCTTGATATATGAACACAAGTATGTGGTTTGAAAATCGTTTACCGTGGTGCTTAGTGGAATCGCTACTACTTAAAGTACCCATACCGCACTTCGATCTTGAGCTTCACATGCTAGTTGTGCTATGTTCGATGCTAAAAATTGGAGGATTTCAGTTCTGAAAATTATATTAAAACCCTTGTAATAAAGGTTAGCAAAACCTCTTTTTCCAAGTTGAGAGTAAGAAAAAATTCCTATCCAAAGCCAAGTTTATTTTCGCTCCACCATAAGTGTGATTAGCACGATGAGTTAGGCTAGGACCCTTCTCTCTTGGTGAGTTTTAATTTCGAGCAATGATCATGTCCTTGTGCTTATCTTTTGTTGCTAGCCTCGTCATACATTCGGTAACATGACTTTCACAACGGAAGTCACGTACATCGCCGAATTCCATACCCAACCCTATACATCTCTTTTGTACATCGTATTCCTTGAACACAACCTATTTTCAAAGTTTCGTCTCGTTTCTAGCATGATTTATTTAAAAATTTCAGATTGTATGCATGCAAGGGAAGAGAGAATTGAAAGCTTTGAAAAGTTGTCAAGAGAGAGAAAAATAAAGAGAAAAAGTATGTGTATGGAAAAGAAAGAAAGAAAGAAAGAAAAATCATATGTGAATGAAAGAAGAAAAGAAAAAGAGAGAAAGATGAGTTAGCAATGAAGATATGAGAGGGATGGATCAAGTGAAAGAAAAGAAAAAAATAAAGTGTAAGGAAGGATGTCGGGTTGATTGTGAGACGAAACTTTTACTCTATTTCCAACCATGTGCAATCCGACAACGAGGACATCATTGGTGCCTTGAAGTCACAATTTTCTTTTGCCCTTGCACATGTCCACCATTCTAAATCTTCTCATCCTTGATATCCCTACATATGGTTAATTCTCATGATCATTGGCTTTGAAAGGTAGACAACCATTAGAGGAAGTTCTTAGTTTGACAATACTTGTGTTGATTGCGCTAGCCCTACCTATAGCTCCACTTTTACATGATATATGAGAGATTAATGGGAGGTGAGAGTTTTATAAAATTTGGTTAGGATAGACACTTCATATGAGTGACTTGAGAGAGCTTGGAGAAAGGTTTTTGTCTAACACTTGTTGCGGGAATTTTTGTTTTGAAAACCATAAAAACCCTCTCGATGGAAGCAAATAAGTAAGTATGGCTGAAATTGAAAGCTTCGAGTGAAGAGTTTGAGTTGTGGGGTAAATCTTGACGTGGTAAAAATTCTAAACGCCCATGTTTATGATTGATTATCATTACTTTGTGTTTATGTATTAAAGATGAAGGGATTGACTAACTTGTGAAGAGGGATAAGTGGTACACGATTACACTCCTTGGACGAAATTCTTTTACGAGTACTTGCTCGAGGACGAGCAAGAGCTAAGTGTGGGGGAGATGTTGACGGTGTATTTTGGTGCACCTAGCATGTTCATTACACTTTGGTTTGGATTTGATTATTGAACTAACCCGCCACTAGGCACACTAATCATATAACAAGTTCATCTTTGTGCATGCATTTGGAAGTGTTGTGTTTATGTAGGAAAACATGGACATAAAGGACGGATTTGCAATAAGTTCAAAGGAGCATTCATGGAGTCTTGTTCGTGTTCATGAGCTCGCCGAAACTACGTCCAATGGTGGTGAGGACCGAAGTGCTACGAGGAACACCCCCGGGGATTGAAGCGTAAGAGATCAAACTTCATGCAAAGAGAGCCTCCATCTTGATCGCGAGGATAACGGCGTCAAAATCATCCAAGTGGAAGGGGCAAAGTAGATAAGTGCACGAGGACCCACGGAGCAAAAAGGGCGACCGAACCGGTCGAACCGGGCTCCGGGCCGACCGGCCCGTCGGATCGGCCCGGCCCACTTCGGGCACCGGTTCGGTCCCGTCTTCCTTGCCCTCGAAGGATCTTCGACCCTAAAACCCCCGACGCGCCGCCAACACGGGGAGAGGAGTTTATTCGCACCGAAGGCCATCACAAGTTAGAGAGAGAGGAGGAGGATCTCCGGCTGGAGATCAACCACCTCGAAGGAAGCACCCTCTCGTGGAGAAGGAGGAAGACACCGGCGGAAGGGAAACCATGATCAACGGTGCCATGATCAGCACCTTGATGGGGTAATCTTCTCATTCGTCCATGGGTTGTAATCGATATTGAGATGTAATCGCACTTTGTCGGATTATCTGTCTATCATCTTGTGTTGAATATACTTTATTGCTTAAGGCTTGCAACCGTGCCATAGAGGGAGTAGAGCTCCAATGCTTCCTTGGATCCATTCAATACGCCGTGGCCATCAAAGGTCTAGTCATGAATACCTTCGCGTAGTGACAGTACGAGAGGAGGGAAAGGGCGAAACCGTGGTCACAACCCCGATAGATTAGATTGGTTTTTCATGTCTTTAAGCGATTGCATGCTCTAGTATCGTAGACCCGTGGGCGAGTGTCTTCTCTCTTGATTGTTTATCATTCTCTCTAGTGTAGTTTAGTGTTTTCTAGTATAATAGTAGTTAGGGTTTTAGTAGCTAGTGTGTCGTTGTTGATCAAACGCTTGTAATCCCCTTGCTCCGCGGATTGACAAGAACCTTGGGAATCCCGTGGTGAAAAAGGTGTGGGGTCCGTACGCTTGCGGATCGTAGAGGGATACGTCTTTTATCCGCCAACGAGCGCGAGCCCCGGCGCATGATGGCACCGTCCCGCCGGTGTCGGGCGTTAAATGCCCGTGTACGGGGGCAGGCGCACGCGAGCGGGGTGCCCTCGAGCGAGGCGGACCCCGGTCGAGGGCGGGTCGGACCCTCGAGCGAGGGCGGAGCCCCGCCCGAGGGGTAGCGGGCCCTCGAGCGGGGCGGAGCCCTCGCCCGAGGGGGGAGCGGGCCCTCGAGCGGGGTGGAGCCCGCTCGAGGGAAGCGCACCCCTTCGAACGGGACGGAGCCCCCTCGGGGGAGGCGTGCACCCTCGAGCGAGGCGAAGCCTGCTCGAGGGGATCTTCGAGAGGGCCACCTTGGTGGGCCGTTGAGGTCCTTTGCAGCGTGGGCTGTATCCTGCATGGTTAGGCAAAGCATGATTGGTTTTGTTGCAGGTTTTAAGTGGGGATTCCCCGGTTGTTAAAGGGGACCCCTAGGGCTGTCCCCGACAGGTGGGGAGAGCGAGCGGAGCTGCAAGGTCCCGGCGGCGGCGGTAATGGCGGGGTGGAGGCTCGGTGGCGCGCGGAGGGGGAACAGGACAGCGCTTAAATAGCCTCGACCCGGCCTGGCGGTGACGGCGGCGTGACCTACGGCCGTAGCACGGCGCACGCGGGCGAGGGAATGCGGACGGACCACCGGTCGGAAGGGGAGGGCGTCCGGCCACCTCACGGCGCGCGCGGCGCGTCGGCGCGTGGCACGGTGCGACCCCGGCGCGTCGTGGGGCGCGGGACGCCTCGGCAGGGCGCGGCCTAGGGGGCGCGGTCGGTCTCGGGCGGAGGGGGCGTCGGGAGGCACGCGGGCGCGAACGCCGGGTGCGGCCGGCGGCGGCCGGCGACGCGCGGGCGCGCGGGCGCGCGCGACGTCACGGCGCGTCGGTGCTCCGCCTAACTCGTTTTGCTCAAGCGCTGTTCAACTCAAATTTTCTTCAAAATTTTGAATAAAACTTGACCAAGTGATGAACATAAAAGTTGTAGATCCAACCACCCTCTACAACTTCTAAAAAGGCTATATAGGGTTTTTCTTCACAGATTTTGAATTACATGAATGCCAACTTTGAATGTCAGCCTGTTTTTGGCAACAGTGATTTCTGCCTTGCAAGGGGTTTTTCAAGATTTTCCCCCTCAAAATTTGAAATGCCAATCCACATGAAAGTTGTGTCCCTCAACAAGATCTACAACTTTCCTTAAGGTAGAATTTTAAGTGTTTAGGTGAATTTTGGAGAACGCGGCAAAAGTTCCGGCAGACACCTGTGGACACTGGGGTGGCAAGGGGTTTGACCCAACCTTTGACCATGGGTTGGCCCCACAAGTGTGTTTACTATTCATTTAGGGTCACTAGGGTGTGTTAGTGAGTTTTCCGGGGTGAGGGCCCAGGTTGACCTAGGTTTGACCTCGGTTGACCATTTGACCGGCTAATCCGGTCATTAGCGCTAATGACGGTAATTAAAAACCTGGGGCGTCACAGTAGGTAGCTGATTCTCCCGCCATTCCGCCATGAAGTCGACTAGTGCCTGAGACTTGATGGCTGTGCGTGGCTTGAAGTCGATGTTGAGGGCGCCGTGTTCGACTGCCCACTTGGAGATTCTTCCAGTAGCATCTTGGTTCCACAGGATGTCGCCGAGCGGGTAGTCGGTGACGACGGAGATCGAGTACTCTTGGAAGTAGTGTCGTAGCTTCTGCGAGGAGATGAGCACTGCGTACAGAAGCTTTTGTACAGGCTGGTAGCGTGCCTTGGATTCTGACAAGACCTCGCTGACGAAGTAGACTGGTCGCTGGACTGGGTAGGCGTGGCCGTCTTTATGCCGCTCGATGATGATGGCAGTACTGACCACGTGAGTAGTCGCAGTGATGTAGAGCAGTAGCTGCTCGCCTTTGCGAGGAGCCGTGAGGACTGGTGGCTTTGATAGGAAGTCCTTGAGCTGGGCAAGGGCTTGGTCCTTCTCTGGAGTCCACACGAACTTCTCTTGGTGCTTGAGTAATTTGAAGAAGGGGAGCCCCCGTTCTCCAAGCTTCGAGATAAATCTGTTCAAGGCCGCCATGCACTCGGTCAGCTTCTGGACGTCTTTGATGCACGTGGGAGCTTTCATGCTGGTGATGGCGGAGATCTTCTCGGGATTGGCTTCGATGCCACGGTAGCTGATGATGAAGCCGAGTAGTTTGCTCGAAGGTACGCCGAAGACGCACTTGTTCAGGTTGAGCTTCCAACGGTACTCGCGCAGGGATGCGAAAGTCTCTTCAAGATCGCCGATGAGGGTACTGGAGTTTCTGGTCTTGACGACCACGTCATCCACGTAGGCTTCGACGTTCTTGTTGAGTTGCCTCTTGAAGAAGGCCTGGATAGCTCGTTGGTATGTAGTGCCGGCGTTCTTCAACCCGAAGGACATGGTCATGTAGCAGTACGCGCCAAACGGGGTGATGAACGCGGTCTTCTCCTGGTCTTCTTCCTTGATCGCGATCTGGTGGTACCCGGAGTAGTAGTCGAGGAAGCAGAGCAGGTCGCGCCCCGTCGTTGATTCGATGACTTGGTCAATCCGAAAGCAACCCGAAAGGGTCCTTGGGGCAGTGCTTGTTGAGGTCGGTGTAGTCGACGCACATCCTCCACTCGTTCGAGTTCTTCTTGCGGAAAAGGACGGGGTTGGCGAGCCACTCAGGATGGAAGACTTCTTTGATGAAGCCAGCCGCGAGTAGTTTGGCGAGTTCCTTCTTAATGGCGTCCCGTCTGTCGGCGGCGAAGCGGCGGAGGTGTTGTCGCTTCGGGGTAGCTTTAGGATCGACATTGAGGGAATGCTCAATCAACTCCCTGGGCACCCCTGGCATGTCCGCTGGCTTCCACGCGAAGATGTCGCGGTTAGCCCGGAGGAAGTTGATGAGTGCGCCTTCCTATTTGGGGTCGAGACCCGCCCCGATGGTGGTGGTCTTGCTGTCTTGTCGCTCGTCCCGAGGTCGATTGTCTTGACGGAACCTCCTCCCGTGGCCGAGGCTTGTTAGCTTTGTCCGACTTCTCTCGGGATGTCGAGTTCACTTGGGGCAAGCTTCTTCGACGCAGCGTAGATCTCCATCATTGCATTGGGTACTTGATTTGTGGAGGCAATCTCCACGGCCTTCCATGTCGCGGTCGTGCGAGATCTTCAAGTCCCCTTGTAGTGAGAGTACACCTACTGGACTTGGCATCTTGAGTACCAAGTAGGTGTAGTGGGGTACCGCCATGAACTTGGCGATAGCCGGTCTGCCGAGGATGGCATGGTAGGACGTCTCGAAGTCCGCGACTTCAAACTTGATGTACTCGGTATGATAGTTGTCCCGATATTCCCCAAAGGTAAACTGGCAGGACCACTGAGCCCAGTGGGATAGCCGCGTTCCCGGGGACGATGGCGTAGAAGGGCGAGGTGCTCTTGGTGAGCATGTGGGTGATGTCGAGCTTCATCTTCTTCAAGGTCTTGGTGAAAAGGACGTTGAGCCCGCTTCCACCGTCGATGAGGACCTTGTTGAGCCTGGAGCCCGCGACCACCGGCTTCAGGACGAGAGGGAACCGCCCTGGTTCGGAGAAGCTAGTCCACTGATCCATGCGGGAGAAGGTAATGCGTACCTCCGACCACCTAAGAGGGGTCGGAACCGCTGGTTCAATGCTCATGACTTCTCGACGGGTAGCCTTTTGTTCCCGTCTGCTGGGTAGTCCACCGAAGAGGACGTTGACCGTCTTGTCAGGTTCCTGGAAGTCGCCATTGTCGTCATCGTTCTTCTTCTTTCCTTTCTTGTCATGAGGGTGTGGTGGCTCTGGAGTACCCTTGAGTGCTTGTCTGAGTTGGTAGCACTGCTCGGTGGTGTGGTTGTCGTCCAGATGCCACGGGCACTTCTCTTTCAGCAAGTCTTTGAAGCCGCCAGAGGTCTTCTTCGAGTTCTCCTTCGCAGGGCGTTGGATAGCCGCGACAGTGTTGTCTAGCTTGCGCTTGCGGTTGGGACCCGAGTAGTTGTTGTTGTTGCGACCGCCTTGGTTCCCGTTGTTGCTGCTGCCACCGCCCGTGTTCTGTTTGCTCTGCCGCGGATGGCATCGTACTTGGTGTTGGCTTTGTCTTCTTCGTCGGCCCAGGACGTGATCATATCCTTGAGATGTGGGATGGACCTGGGGCGGCGTCAACCGAAGTCTTCGAAGGTGTGACGGTGGTAGAGACCGTCTTGGAAGAGGTCGATGACCTCCTTGTCGGTGACGTCGACTACGGTGGCGCGCTTGTCGAAGAAGTGCCGCATGTACTTGCGGAGGGTCTCGCCTTGTTCCTGCTTCACCATAGCGAGGTCCATGCGAGTACCCGAGCGGCCTATAGCACGCGCGAAGTTGCTGGTGAACTGCTCCTTCAGCTGGTCCCACTTGTCGATCGAGTGCTTATCCAGCGACTCGAGCCATGTGAGCGGGGCTTGGTCCAGGCAGAAGGGGAAGTAGAGGCACTTGGTGTCGTTGTTGCCGCCAGCGTTCTCGATGGAGAGGGCGTAGCACCTGAGCCACTGGATGGGGTCTTGCTTCGCATCGTACTTGGTGATTCCCAGAGGTTTGAACTTGTCGGGGAGGAGTAAGTTGTGAAGCCGAGGGGAGAAGGCGGGGAAGCCGTCGTTGTCGCCTACTGTGGCAGACTTCTTCTGCCGCAGTTCTTCAATCTTTTGGCGGGCGTCGAAGCCGCCCTGTGAGGCTCTGGAGGCGTGGTTGTTCGCGTGGCCTCAGCCTCCGCGATCGCCTCCGTCACCGGCCCTCCTGTTGGCCCCATGGTTGGAGCTTCCGCCGTCGCTGCCTCCGCCACCAGGGTTGCGGTGGGGGATGATCTCACGATCGCCGCCAGCAGCTGCAGCGCTATTGCCAGCTTGAGAGGGTCCGCCGGCGTTTGCACGAGTACGATTGGGCTAGGCCGGCAGCTCGCATCGGGTACGGTTGCGGCCGAGGTCCGCGCTGAGACTTGTAGCTTTGTTGTCGCAGTTCCTGGCGGGAGGTGGCTGAGCGACCCTGTTGTCGACTCGCATGAAGTACGCATCTTCCGCGAGCTTGGCGATGACTTGTCCCGCGCGCATCCCCTGGGCCTGACGTGCTATCGTGGTGATAGACATGAGGCATTGCTCCGGGGTGGTGTGTACCCGGCTCTTGACTTGGTCGAGTGCTTCCGCAAGGTTGCGGATGGGGAGGGAGTCTCGAAGACGCCGATGTCGTTCGCTGCGCTTTCTGTTACGCTCGCGTCGAGCGTCCCTGTTAGCGTCAGTCTCATCTGCGGGTGCTTCAGCAGACAGCTCGTCTGCGGAGATGTCCTCAAGGTATCAGTCGTCTGCCGTCCCTGAGGGTCCTGGTGTGTCGCCAGCAGCCATGAAGACTTGTTGATCGGGGTTGCCAAGACTGGAGTCGGAGCTCGCCACCTCAGTTGGAGTGTACTCCTCAGCTCGAGCGAGTGGTGTTCCCTCCTGGAAGGGAAGCGAGTCGAGGTAGGCGATGTAGCGTGAGTCCCCGCTTATCGGTCGGGCGGGCTTGTGATCCGGCCGGTTGACGAATCTCCGGCGGGTGTGGACGTTATAACCGGCCCCGAAGCCGCCCTGATAAGGGTTGCTCAGTAGAGTTGTCCTCGGACTCGGGATCCTCAAGGTCCGACCCGAAGTCGAACTCGTACGCAGAGTCCGAGTAGAAGCTGAAGAGGGGGTTGGAGTCTGAGGCGTAGCCGGGGGCGGTGTCGGAGTCCGAGTTGTACTCGGGTACGGGCTCCTTGCCGGCCCGGCGTGTAGAGGGAGCCTCCGTGCGGGCCCTGCTGAGGTTGCGGGGGCCACGCGTGAAGCGCTCGTGGGGTGGGGAAACCACATGCGATGGCTAGGTAGCCGGCTCGCATACGATGGCCCACGGGGACGTCAAGTTCGAGTTGGAGATGGATCCGAGCTCGAAGTCGGCGTTTTGGTCGAAAAGTGAAATTTCGCCGAACTTGCCGGCGAGTTCGCCCGTGACTACTTCGGGAAGCGTCACGAGGCCGGTCTCCGGGGTTGGGCGGCATGGTGAGGCGGCGTTGGAAAGACCCAGCGCCGTCAGCAGTGCAGACCCAGGCGCCGAAGACGAAGGTGTCGTCGCGGTTGAAGACGACGGTTGGCTTGATGTAGACAGGAGCCGTCGAGTTCGCCATGTGATCTCGGGCGAGATCCCCTACCCGGTGCGCCACCGTGTCGGTGTTTTAGACTGGCAACCTACTAAGGGGAGTACCCGAAGTAGATGAATGTGGCCTCGCCGAGATCGGTAACTCGAAGGAAGAGACACGTGGCACACAATTTAGACAGGTTCGGGCCGCGAGGTGCGTAACACCCTACGTCCTGTATGCTGTGTAGCTCTAGATTGATTGGGTACGATTACAAGATGATGCAATCTTATGTCGTGAGATGAGATGATCGAGAGAGGGGTCCCTGCCTCGCCTTATATAGTCCGAGAGGCAGGGTTACAAGTCGGTTCAGGGAGAGAGTACTAGTCGAGTACGTCTAGGAGTCCTCCATACAGTGCGGGACATGTACAGCTTCCTAACCGAGTACTTCTCCTCTGTAGTCCTTGTGCTTTACGCCATCACGTGTCGTGCAGCGCAAGTCGGGTAGTCCCAGGGGCCCACCGAGTAGTCGGTCCTGGTACCCACCGAGGTAGTGGGCCCAGGAAGGTCCATACAACACCGTTCACTATAGAAACGGCATCCATGCGTTAAGCCGCTGCATGGACAGCGTACAACCTCGGACACCCTCCGTTTGAATGGAGTGTCTCCTTGCCTCGCATATTTGTCATGCGGAATGCTCACGTATGAAACACATGGCGACAATACAACTTATAACCAGACGCGAAAAATGGGATCCGTGGAATGGATCACTCCATCAACCCTCGCCCATGATGCGGCACAGCACACGTATAAAACACGTGGCTCATCTAGTTTGGTTGTGTAAGGAAGTAAGTCTGACATAAAGTAAATGTGCTGGAAGTTAGCAAAATAAACCATAGGTTAATAAGCCACTTGAAAGAACCCAAAAATTCCCTCTAGGGCCTCTCGGTCTAGTTTATCCATAACGGACCGAAGTGTTTTGGAAAACCAAACACTATTGGCAATTTTTATTCAAAAACCAGTGATTAGGGTTATTAATTAATCTCTGGTGCATATAATTGCTCTGATACCAACTGTGACAACCCGCCCAGGAAAATACCGTACTATCGCCTAAACCAATCCACTTTGGTCATTAAGCAATAATAAAGTATCATCTTGTTGTTAGTCGTCGGGTTAACGCCCGGTAAATCATTTGCATAGCAACAAGGATCGACATATATGCATTAAAACTCACGCGAAGGCAAGTCCAGAGATACAACATACTTAACAATAGAAATTCACCCCGAAGGGTTTAATTATTACAAACCACAGTTTTTGACATGACAACGTAGTTCAGAGTTTTTAAAACAGCGGAATTAAACTAAGCGGAAAGCGAGAACACCACGGGAGGCCAGCCATGATGCCTTCATTCGTCGTCTTCCACCCACTCCAGCTCCCAGCCAGGTGGGATCTCTCCGGGCCACACATCACCAAAGGCATTACCTGGAGCAACAGATTATAGCAAGGCTGAGTATACTAATACTCAGCAAGACTTACCCGTCGGTGATAACTACTTCACGAACTCTAGATATGATAGGCTTTTTGGCCACTAGGTTAGTTTTCTTTTGCTGAAAAGTAACAAAGAGTATGTCCTTACTTTCAAGATTTTAGCACAAGTTCTAGTGGGTTTATTCTTTTCTAAATTAGCCATCTAGTGCAAACAAGGTTGTACAATACAATTAATAAAGCATAAAATTTATCAACTTCCATCATTAGGGATCTCATGGCTAGTGGAGTAAGTAGTCTCAGATAACGGTGAGAGGCCGACAATCGATTGATTTAAACCTTGCAAGGTAGACCTAAACACACGGTGGATTGCCCCCGCGAGGACAACCACCAAACGGTTCCCAAAAATCCTCGGGTCGGGATAAAAGGCCACAGTCTTTAGTGTCGGCTATCTGGACTACCCCGTGAGGCAACCAGACTCACACGTGCACCACCGGTAGCTAGCCGTGAGACGCATCCCAAGAGTAGTGACAGTTAAATCCCTAACTGTCTCATTAAGGTACTAGGCTTACCGGTCCCATTCCCGACAAGTGCTTAGTACGTTCAAACACTTATCCCACGATAGCCATTGGGCCGGAGCCCACATCCCATGCTCTTACCACATGAGCAATCCATTTGAGGGGATCTTGTGATTCCAACACAAGAACCTAATCTCGCGAGTGACAATCATCACTCGACTTGTAATGGTCCTATAGCATGGCAGCTATCGACCTATCATACTAGTAAGGACTCAGGTACCTAGGGATCATGCATCTAGGGTTCCATACAACTCCTGAACTTGAATGCTCAAGCATCCATAGATATTTGTATATTAAATTTGAAAACCTGGGTTAAATGCACTGAGGCTTGCCTTCGTCAGCAGTGTTAGCCTAAGCACCCTCGGTATCTTCGAGTACTTCCACGTACTGCAGTGCAGCTTCCGCTTCTCCCTCCTCGGCTTCCGGCACGAGCGAGTAGTCACCGTCGGGAAGGTCTACACGGAATGCAATGCAGGGTTCAGGTGATGTGATAGATAATTTATCTTATCCAACTCTTGTTGGCCATATTCACCTTAACAAACAATTAATTATTAATTTCTTTTCATGAAGGTTATTATTGATATGTGTTTTATTCTTTTAATTAAACACTTAATTAAGGTTTCCTTTTATAATTTGTTATTTCATGTGAAGATTTAATACTTCACCTTTCACTAGCAAAGGTGTATACACAAGATAATTAATTACATTTAATTCTTTAAACAGCAAGGGTGTATTCTTAGATCTTAACTAAGCTTGGCAACCATTTTACAAAAGGGGTATAAAGAATAAAAAGGGTATTTTCCTATTTAACAAAACATTAAACCTATAAAGGCCTCCAAAGCTTTTATTCAAAAATAAAACACTAAAATTCAGTGGGGGTTTTCTTAAGCACCAAAACACTTATACTAAGCCATTGAACACACATGCATGCTTTGAAAGGCAAGAAAATTAATTATACCAATAAATACAGAAGGTTAACACATAAACAAGATAAAAGCATATAAAAATAAATAAGCAACCAATTGCTCCAAACTTCCTCACACATGCTCTTTGGTCCTAAACCATCCTAGAAAAGTAGCAAGCACACCTAGAACTACTACTGGTCTTGCATTAATCAATTACAAAGGAAAACATGCATATATTAAGAATAAATACTTCTGATCATTCCAAAATTGTGATTAATTCACCAGAGGTGCAAATTGGCATAACAGGACCACATGCAGAAGTTGGGCACAAAAACATAATTATTTTTAGTTACAAAAATCATCTAGATAGATTCTGCATAAAAGGAAAACAATTCATATAAAAAATATTTACATCACAACTTTGTGCAATTTTTGGTACAGGAGCTAGATATAACATAACACACAACATATCAAACACTAAGACACAGAGGACCTATGGATTTTGAGATATCACAGATCTAGGTTTTTCACATTTCTATTTTTCATGCGAAAAATATTAGGAAAGAGCCTAGGTGAGTATAACAAAAGTTGCAGTGCTCCTCACCAGGAATCTAGCAAAATTGAGTTTGCAATTTTCCGTATTTTCTACGAGTTTCTAGAGGTTTTACAAGATTCAGCAATTTCCATTCACTATTGAAGATACATTTTACACCGAGGACCCTACAAAGACCTAAAGTGTTACAACCATACCCCGGTTTGCAGTAAACACCCTAGAAAGAGGTAGGGGCTTGCAATGTGGACCTTGGCCATGGGGGCGGCGCGGCTCGGCCAATTCCGGCGAGGCCGGCGGCGCTCCCGGACGTGCAGGAGCGCAGGGAGGAGGGTGAGCTCACATAGGGCTCGTGAGCACTCGGAGTTTGGGCGGAAAGGCACCCGATGGTGGCGCACGGCGATGGCCGGCAACGACCGTCGTGGTGTGCTGCGGCTCCGGTGAGGGGGCGTAGTGCCGAGCAAACAAGCGACGGCGCACGCCTCTAGGGGTCCTAGAGGATGCGTTGGAGGCGCAGGTTTGCGACGGGGATGGCCGGAGGAGGCGGCACTCCGGCGGCGGCGCGGGTGGCGCGGTGGGCGGCAGTGCCAGCGTGAGGAGGGGCAAGGTGCTCGGTTTTTATAGGCGAGACCTCCCAGTGACGTTGCGGTGACGGAGGAGATTCTGTCGTAGCATGGCGACCTCGGCCGGCGCGCGTACGGTGGGATGCCGCCGACGGACCGGCGGTCCGCGGCGAGCTCCGGCCGGCACGGCGCGGCGCGCGAGGGGCCCGGAGGGCTCCGAGGAGCCTCGGGGTGCGGCGCATGGGAAAGGGGCACGCCTCGGCCGGCGGGTGGTCTTGGGCGGCGCGCGGTGCGGACGCCAAGGTCAGTCGGCGCGCGGGCGCGGTGCGGCGGCGCCCTGGCCTGGACATGTTGCTGAACCCCTGTTTGAGCGCGTTTTTCTCCAAAAATTTGTACTGAAGTGCATCAAGTGATGAATAGGAAAGTTGTAGATCTAGCTATCCTCTACAACTTTCACAAAGGCTATATAGTGGTTTTCTCAATAGATTTTACAGGAGTGGTTTGCCAACTTCGAATGCCACTCAGTTTCAGTGAACAGGAGGTACTGCCAGTTGACCAAGTTTTTCACCTTTTTCCCTTCAAAATTTGAAATGCCAATATACATGAAAGTTGTGTCCCTCAACCTCAACAAGCTGGACAACTTTCATAAAGGTAGATTTTTAAGTGTTTAGGTGAAATTTGGAGAACGCGGCAAAAGTTCCGGAAGACATTCAGGGTCACTAGGGTTTAGGTGGGGTTTGACCAAGACTTTGACCAAGGGTTGACCACACATGTGTGTCAACTTGGTCAATGGGGTCATTAGGGTTGGTTGGTGAGGTTTTCGAGGTGAAGACCCAGGTTGACCGTGATTTGACCACTGTCAGCAGAGTTGACCAACAATTAGGGTTAAATAAAAACCTGAGGCGTCACAGAGGGCCATTCGCCCGAGAGGCCATCCACAAGATAGAGAGGAAGGAGAGGAGAGAGATCATTTGCGAGGAGGATCGCTCTACTCGAAGGAAGCAACCACAAGTGTAGGAGGACATCGAGGCTCTGCCACGACACCGTCAGAGGAGAAGGAAGACATCGTCGGAAGCGTTACCATGATCAACGGTGCTACGCCTAGCACCTTGATGGGGTAATCTTCTCATTTGTCCATGGGTTGTAATCGATCTTGAGATGTAATTGTAACTTGTATGGTTTCAATCTATCATCTAGTGTTGAAAATGCTTTCATGTTTAAGGTTATCTATCATGCCGTGTAGGGAGTATAGATCTCACTTCTCCCTTAGAACCCTTCAATACATCGTGATTATCATAGGTCTAATCACGAATACCTCCGCGTAGTGACAGTACGGGGGGTGGGAAAGGGCGAAACTGTGGTCACAACCCCGGTAGATTATATTGGTTTTCATATCTTAAGCGGTTGCATGTTCAAGTATCGTAGACCCTTGGGAAGTGCCTTTTATATATCTTGTGAGTTTAATCGCTCTCTCTAGTGTAGCGTGGTAGTTCTCTAGATTAACCTAGTTTACGATTTGGATAAGTTAGTAGTGCTAGATCAAATGCTTATAATCCCCTTGCTCCACGGATTGACAAGAACCTAGGGAATCCCCGTGGTGAAAAAGGTGTAGGTCCGTACGTTTGCGGATCGTAGGTGGATACGAGTTTTATCCGTCAACAGACGTCACCTCCGCGTGCGACACACGTGACTCCCCCATCTGTAGCGAGACGTGCAGCCAATCTGACCTATTGATTGACAATGGAAAAATATTAAGGATTGGCTATAGAACCGATGGATCTTCAATAGTAAGTGTATCTGCCAATCAGACGATATAGAGAAGCGGGATCGGCAGGCTCGAAAGCAGGTGAAGTGCAAGTATGTAAATAAATGAATCGGTTGGATTAGCCGATCGTGACGTCAACACTTGAACGAGTCCGGAGCGGCTGTGATGGTGGAAGCCGATGAGATCTAGATTGAGATGGATAAATTGATGATAAAAGCTAAAATTGCAAGAATTGGTACGAAAACTTGTAGATCTAGCTAATATCGGTAAAGAGTGAATAAAGAACTAGACGAAACCTCAGCGATGTGCCCGGAGGTTATAGCCTAGGATTATTCGGTAAAATGGTACTCACAAGCTTGTCGGAGGTCGATCGACGCAGCCCGACAATCTTGAAGGATGACATTGAAGAAAAGAAAAATGCAATGACGAAGTCGCTGAAAAGCGGTTTGTTTGATATTGGTGTGCACAGATTTTCCTACCACGTAGGGTCCCTATTTATGTCCTGAGGACAACCCGACTCCTAGTCGATTACGACACAGTTTACTTGCATCTAAAGAAAATGAACACTACTAAAATATAAAAAGACTCACACAGGAGTTAAATTCTCCTGCAACTGACTCTTGACCTGTTGCCAATCATAGATTGACCCGCTTCCACCACGTCTTGCCTTTGGCATATCCTCGATTGCCGCTTTCTCCCTTTTCATCGGTCGATTCCCTGATTGACCATCGCCTGATCATGTTGACCTATTACCTATATGGCCCTGGTCAGGCAGCCTTGACCATTGTCGAGCTTATGTTGACCACCTTCTCTTTCTTCAATCGGGCGATTACACTGTTCATTCATCAGCTGCCCCTTCCTTTTCCTTTTGACTTAATTTTCCAAAAAGATGGTGTCAACAAAACAGTTAGTCACTGAAACCAAACAGGACTAACTTAAATCCAACAGACATAAGTGAGACGACTTATAAGTCAGACGACTTATGGAAACCAAACAGGACCTAAATTGAAGTCGTCTAAAAGCACATGATTAAGCATGTTCCGGTTCGTCTAGTCTGACTTAGATTTAGATCCCCGTTCTCTGTGCACGCGCCAGGCGCCACATGATGATCGACGATCACCTCTCACCCTGCTTCAATTCCGATCCGATCCAAACTTTTGATGCTTGCTTCTGATCCCCTCCCCTCCGGCATCATTCCTTCCACTACCTAGTTAATTTTATCGGCAAAATGACAAGTTGTAGAGCAGCATGTGCCAGCTTCGTGCTCGACTGCTCCCCTCGAAGAAAAAACTATTAGCCACCCACACTGTTCTGATCACCCGCGGGCGTCTCGTCTCCCCCGTGCGGGCGATAGGCGCCCCTCCTCAACCCTAGCGCCGCCGCCTCCTCCCCCCGCCGAGTCCCGGCCGCGCCGCCGCCCGAGGGGGTCGCCGGGTCTCCACGTGCCCGCAAGGAAGGCGGCGGCCGGGGGAGGGGGGCTTTCCTCCTCGCGTCGGTGGAGCGGGGTGGGCGCGGACGCCTCGGGCCATTGGAGCGGCTCGCCGGCGTGGGCCACCGTCCGCGCGCGCCGGGTGGTGGGCTCGCCGGATCCGGCATTGCCATGGCCGGATCCGGGGTCCCACGGAGGAGCGTCCGCATTTGGAGGTCGGACGGGTGCCGGTCCGGCGGCGGTGACGGCGGGCCCTAGGGGGTGAGGGCGGCGGGCGCGGCCTCGCTCGGGGGTGCTTTCCGGTCGCGGTCGGCGGGCACTTCGTTGGCTGGCGGGGGCTTCCCGTGTGGGGAGCTCGGCGGCCTATGGGCGGTGCCCTGTAGCGGAGGCCCTTTGCGTCGATGTTCATTGTGGTGGCGGCCTACGGCGCGGCTTCTGCGGCGGTGTTGTGGTCGGCGGCGGACGATGGGGTGAGGTGGCCTCCGGTGTCTGGCGGTCAAGCGTGGGGTGGAGAAGGCGGAGGTGGGCTTCTCAGATCTGCGGGGTCGCTGCCTGCCTCCCGGTAGACAGCGACATGGGCGGCGGTGGCCTATTACTGGGTGTCGGTGTTGGGGCCTACCTTTCCCAGACTAAGTGTCGGGGAAGGGTTTGGTTGCCTGATGCTGTGCTCGGTGCAGGTTGGTGGTGGCTTGTGGTGGTTGGCGACCTCGGCCGACCTCGTGCTCATGTGTGAACCTTTCTCGTGGCCTAAGTGCAGTGGAGGTTCGCCGGTGTGCAGCACGGTGTCGGCGTTGGTTGGCGGCTGCTGCGGGTTGCTTCCGCTCCTCGATGTCCCCCCTGAAGATCTGGTTCCTCCCGGTCAGTGTCGGTTCTCCCGCGAGGTGGACAAGGTGTCGCGACTCTCGTGCCGTTGATCATCAGTGTGGTTGAGGGGGGCCTAAATGCTCGCCCCTCGCGTATCTGATGATCGTGGCCGGTGTGGCGGTCCATCTTCTCCTCGTCGTCGGGTCGGCACTGGACGAAGCGTCGGGCGAAAGCTCTCCCGGCTTGATGTCGGTGTCAACAGTGGTAGTGTCTTCGAGTGTCGTTGTCCTCCTTGGAGGTGTTGTTGGGATGCTTCCTGCTTGATCTCTGTCTTCCAGGTGAAAACCTTTCTCCGGTTCTTCGGAGGAGCGACGATGGCGGGTGCGACGTCATTTCCTTCTTGGGGGCGTCGCTTTGGAATACATGTGACCTGCTTTGCTGGCGGTTTGGCTTGACGGGCGTTGGATGTTGTGTCGCTTGGCTGGGCTTTTAGTTAGAAGCTTATTCTTCTTTTTATTGTTGTTTTGTTTTTTCTTTTGCCTCGATTTGGAGTCTAAGCGCTCCGTTGTATTCGTTGGCCGTATATGTCCACTTGTGGATGTAGAGGTCGGATTTATTATCCTTAATTAAAAAAACTCGCTCTGATCTGAAGTGTATAAATCACCCTAGCTCATCAGCCTCTTCGATCAGCTCGCACCTTGCAACGTAGTTGCATCTTGTTTTCTGGTTGTGTTCAGTATGGCCGGCAAGGCACTCTCCTCTGCCGTTCTCCTCTCCTTCTTCATGATCTTGGTACGTGATTTCAAGCTCTTGAATTACCAATTTGTCACGATATATAATGTCGTAGCCGCGCATCTTCACCGTCCATTTCTGCCCGGCCGCCGTTCCGCGCGCGCACGCAGGCCACCGGATCAAGATCTCCGGCGGACGTCCAGGTCCAGGCAGTGCTGCCGCTGCAGAGCTCAACGACGATGACCGGCGACGACAACGAGTGCGTGTACACGGTCTACGTGCAGACGGGATCGATCTGGAAGGCCGGTACGGACTCGGTGATCGGCCTGGGCCTCCGCGCCGCCGACGGCGCCGGCTTCACCATCCCGGACCTGGCCAAGTGGGGCGGGCTCATGGGCGCCGGCCACGACTACTACGAGCGCACGCAGCTAGACATCTTCAGCGGGCGCGGGCCCTGCCTGGCGTCCCCGCCGTGCGGGATGAACCTGACCTCCGACGGCTCCGGCGCGCACCACGGCTGGTACTGCAAGTCCGTCGAGGTCACCGTCTCCGGGCCCCGCGCGGCGTGCGCCAGGGTCGCGTTCGGCGTCGAGCAGTGGCTCGCCACGGACGCGCCGCCGTACCAGCTCCACGCCGAGCGCAGCGTCTGCGGGAAGAGCGACGCCGCGGAGGAGTGAAGTGGTGTGTGGTGTGGTATGGTGTGTGTGGTGTGGTGGTGCGCGCCGGAACCCGATGTCACGCGTCAGGTGTCATTGCGTAGTTGGCCTTCGTGATCCACACACCTTTGATTCTTAACTCTTCTCCGTGTGATCGTCTTGTGTTGTGCACATGCTCACCGGATAGGCACGCTATGCACGTCGTAAAGGACTGAAGTAGTCATCGACGAAATGTCCAACCAGTAGCCGAGCTGTGCTGTACGCACGACGCGACACGCGCACACTGCATTATTATTAGTCAGTATTAAAAAGGATCAAAGTGAATAAGCTAAGTGATGTCTGATGAAATTGCATCGACTTGCGCCGTGGAGACACCGGGCGCATCAGTTGACGGGCGCGCTCCTCCGGCCTCCAAATAGTTCCCGATGGGCGCCGGCCGTATCCGCTGCCCGCGTCGCCGTCGATCCCCGGCAGCCAACTACTCTGGGACACGTTCTGCGTCGCCCCGAAAATGATCGCCGAAGAACACGCTCGCTGCCCGCGCGCGCGATCGCGTGACCACGGCATTGTTTAACCGAGCGGCTGTTGCTGTCACGACCCTGCCGGCCAGGCCGGCCGAAATAATGTCGCGAGCTAGGGTCCCCGGCTGACAGTGACTCCGCGCGAGGGGCGCGTAGTAAACGCTCGCCCGCCGCGTCATGGATCGGGCAGGTGGCAGCCAACGAAGCGAATTGAAGCGAACGCCCACGAGCCTGAGCGCAACGGCACCACCACCACGCCAATCGCGAATGGTGGTCTACTGGGCTACTGGCAGCGTCGTGTGCACTCGTGTTTCACGTGGCTCGCCGATCGGGGGCCCTAGGCCTGAGCTCTGGCTCTGGCTCCTTCTCGCAGGCCGCGAAGGATATGCCGCCTTGGATCCTCCTCTGCTGCGGCCATGATATCCAAATTAAAACCAGCTCGCCGTCGTCAAGTAGCTAAGCTTTCTACTATCCCGCAAGTGTCAATGTCCGGTGGGGTCGTCGCCCCCCTACCCCCATATTAGCGCCCCACGAGAGAGACCACAGCCCACCACTCGCCCCTTCGCTGTGAGCCTGAGGCCGTGTCTCTTCTCCCACCACCAACCCAGCTCTCTCAGCAGAAGATTCTGCGATCGTCGCAGACGGCCATGGCCAAGCTCTCCCCCTGCCTGCTCCTCGTCGTCCTCGCCGCAGCGGTAAGCTCATCCATCGATCATTCCCACCTACTGCTATATGTCACGCTCGCCACGCACTCGCCGCGCGCGCGCGTCGTCGTCGTCGTCGTCGCCTTTGCTTCACTCACCATCATCCAATAACACCCGTCAGCAGGCGTGCGCGGCGGCGGCGGGCGTCGTGACGGACGTGTTAGCGCGGGACCCGAAGGACAAGTGCGTGTACACGGTGTACGTGCGGACGGGGACCATCTGGAAGGGCGGGACGGACTCCAAGATCGGGGTGACGCTGCTGGGTTCCGACGGGTCGGGCATCCGGATCCCGGACCTGGAGCGGTGGGGCGGCCTCATGGGCGCCGGCCACGACTACTACGAGCGGGGCAACCTCGACATCTTCAGCGGCAGGGGCCCCTGCATGCGCGCGTCGCCCTGCGCCATGAACCTCACCTCCGACGGCACCGGCCCGCACCACGGATGGTACTGCAACTACGTCGAGGTCACCTCCACGGGGCCGCACCTGGGATGCGCGCAGCAGCTCTTCACCGTCGAGCAGTGGCTCGCCACCGACGCCCCGCCCTACCGCCTCTACAAGACCGTCGACAAGTGCCACGAGAAACGCTCGGCGGCAGCGGCGGCTACTGCCGGTTCCGGGGACGACGGCGACGAGACCGCTGCGGCGGGGGCCGCGCTGTAGGCGGTCGAAGCTAAGCTCCCTGGCCTGATTCATCAGCTGCTCTGCTCCCATGCTGTGCCGACGATGTGCCTCCGGCCTATGTAATAATTGTGCAGCCGTGCGTGATCTCTTCGGATCGCGTTCTTGCATCCCGTGAAGATTTCTCCACCTCCTTTTTCTTTCTACGACGAGGAGATGAGATGGATCTGAGAATAAAACCCGTCGCCGTTTCTTCAGGCTCCCATGGCTGCCTCTGCGCTGCGTTGCCGATGGCCAATGGGAGTTCGAGTTTGACTCGATCGGCTGAGGTTGTTTGTGTGTCTGCGTCAGTTCATTTGCCCTTTGGATGCGATCTCGTGCCACTTGGCATTGATTTCTCCACGTCTAGCTACTGTGATTGTGATTTGTGAAGGCCAACGTGTCGGCAAAGCCCAGGAATCAATCCATCTCCTGAAGGTGGCTCTTTTTTGTTCGTAGCGGGACTTAAGTGGGCCGCCTCGATATATACAGTACCATCCGGTGGTGGTGGTGGTGGGCTGGGGGTGCTCACTTCAGCGACAAATCTCGCCGTGTTGCTGTAAGAAAGGTGGCTCGGGGGTTGAAGTGCATGCATGCACGTAACAAAATTGATGAGATCAATCACATGCAACATTGATTGAAATTAAAAAAATTATAAATCACAAACCAAATATCAAAATTAAATTCTGATCACACCATTGGATTTCTGACAATAAAAACTTCAAAACAAGATCCCAATTGACTATATTTTGACAAACTTTATTTTATTTGTATTTTTTAATTACGGTTATATATTCTGTTATCGTCAGAACAAAACGAATGAAGTGCTAGAACAAACGAGAACAACTGTCAGAACAAGTTTATATGCCATCTCGAATAACAAATGTGGTGTCAGAACAAATCAGAATAAGGGTCAGGCACATGTTATTATTATAGACAGAACAAGATATTACTATAGACAGAGTAAGATATTGCTATAGACAGAGTAAGATATTACTATAGCCAGAACAAGTTTGTATGTCATCTCGAACAAAAAAATGTCAGAACAAATGTTAGAAAAAAATCCGATTATAGCCTTAACAATTTTTTGTGCCATCTCGAACAACAACAAATGTAGTGTCAGAACAAATCAGAACAAGGGTCGCAACAAGTTGTCATTATAACCTGAATAAAACACTTATAGCTAGAACAACTTAATATTCTAACGAGAACAAATTTACATCTCATCTTGAACAATAAAAATATGAATGAAGGGAAAATATTAAAAAGAAAGAATGTAAAAATGGAAATAGAAAAAATAACGTAGAAAGTAAAAAATAAATAAATAAAAATAAAAGAGAAATAAGAAAATTTAAAGAAATAGAATAAAAAGAAAGAAGAATAAAAAGAACGAAAGAATAAATGAAATAGAAAAAATAATGTTAGAAAGAAAATATAAATAAAAAGAAACAAGAAAAAAATATGAAATAAAAAAAGAAACAAGAAAAATGGAAAAGGAAAACGAAATAAAAAAAGAAAAGAAAGAAATACAAAGAAAGAAGAATAAAAGAAAGAAAGAAAAAATGAAATAAAAAATAATATTTGAAAGTAAATATAAATAAAAAAGAGAAACAAGAATAAAAATAAAAAAACAGATAAAGTGTTCCATAAAATATGAATAAAAAAGAAAAGACAAAATAGGAAAAAGAAATAGAAAAGTAAAAGAAAAGAATAATAAACGAAAGAATCATAAAAAGAAAAAAGAAAGAAAAAACACCCAGCCCGCGGCCTTCGGCGACAGGACGACAATTTGTAGATGAAGCGACATATAGTAAACGCGTGGTGGGCCTGGCCGAGGAATCTCTACCAAATGAAAGCGCAACCAAAAGCAAGCACATCATAGGGCCACATTGCTGGTTTTTTTACCGTCGACAGATGTTGATCGTGTGACAGAACCGTCCAAATAATTCCGTATTATCGCCTAAGCCGGCCCACGTGGCCATTAAGCAATAATAAAGAATTATTGAGTCGCTTCCGCCGGGTAAAGCCCGGTAAATCACATAAAACAGGATCGCTGATATGCGCTAAGCCCACACGAAGGAGGGACCAGAGTACAACATTACATTACATTAAAAAAAGGTTCACAAGTTCAACATTATTACAAAACAGGTATTTCGTACATGAAAGTAAAAGTGATTCAGAGTTTAAACAGCGGAAAGTAAACTAATGCGTGATACACATAAGAGGCCATCCATGCATATCACTCATCATTATCGTTCTCCCATTCAACCTCCCATCCTTCTTGAATAACACCAGGCCAGATAGGATTACCTGAAATCAACAAATTAAGCAAGGCTGAGTACTAATACTCAGCAAGACTTACCCGATAAAGAGAATACAACTAGACATGCAAGACTTTTTGGCTGCTGGGTTTGTTTTGCCAAAAGCGACTAAGAGTGGATCCTTATTTTCAGACTTTAGCTCAAGTTCTAGTATGTTAACCATTCTATGTGAGCACCTGCACTAAACAAGCATGTTGTGCAAACAATATTAAACATGTAATAATATTAATCCAAAATGTTCCATAATAAACATGGGGTAGCCAGTGGTCAAGCCGACTCAGATAACGGCGAGTGACCGATGATCGATCGATTTATATCCTTGCAAGGTAAACCCAAGATACACAGAAGAAGTAGACCCCAAGAATTCAAATAAAAGCAAATGCGAGGTCTAACCCGACCGGGCGGTTCCCAACATCCCACGGTTTGGGATCGGACGCTACAAACTCGGTACACGGTTATCCGAAGGGTCTAACCCGACCGGTCCGGGACTCACACACTATACCACGGGTAGCTAGCCCGGAGACACATCCCAAGCGGGTAGTTAGAAAGATCCCGCCCGGTTCAGAAGGTACTAGGCTTACCGGTCCCATTCCCGACAAGTACTTGGTACGTTCAATAGCTTAGGACCAGCACCATGCTACTCGGTCGAGACCGAACCCATTGCTCTTACCACATGAGCGAGTCAATTTAACCATCTTATGATTCGAACATAAGCATCCTATATCTCGCGAGCAATGAGTTATTACTCGACTTCTACCGTATCCTTAGAGCATGGCACTAGCGTTCCTAACATACTAGTAAAAGAGCATAGGAGTCCTAAGGAACATGCAACTAGGTTTCAAAACAACTCCTGAAACTTAAATGCACAAGTAAAGCAATAAGGTACTGAAAAAGTAAAAGACATGATTTTAATTTATAAAAGATGGGTTAGATGAAACTGGTGCTTGCCTTCCTCAGACTCTACACCAACACAAGCCTTGGGCTCTTCTGGACTTTGGTCCAGGTCTTGCTGCACACCAAGCTGGTTCAGCTCGCCATCAACGGTCCCGTCTCCCTCCTGGGTGAGTGTGTACGTACCGTCCGGTAAATCTACACGTATACATGCATATGCATTAATTAAAGTTAATCTTGATGGTGACTGTGTACATATAAGCAAAATAACTTATTTAACTTCACCAAACAGCAAGGGGGTGTGATTAAAATTCAAAAACAGAAACAAACATGATTTCACAATTTAGCACTTTTAATTTCCATTTCTTTCTTTAATTATTTAAACAAGCCTTTCAACCATAAATCCAAATTAAATAAAAAACACTTCCAATGAGCCTAATCTTTTGCACACAGCAACATATGCTTAATTTAAGCTATCACACCAAAATTTGGCTTAAGATCATTTATAAATTAATTTAAACGAAAAAGACAAATTTCAGCCTAGTAAATCAACATTAATTCATATAAAAAGATTTAATAAACTTTTTGATCTCAACTTTCTCCTACAGGTCATGTATGCCAAAAATGAGTTTCTGACCAAAGCATGATTGCAGATTCAAATTATTTTTCAGATTTTGAATTTAAGCTCCTACAGAAGATTAAATCCAAAACATCTATTAAACAATTCCATAAAATCACATCCACTCTACCAGAGGTACTACTCATCAAGGCAAAGCCCTAGGGTGCACTTGTGGTCAAAGAAAAGTTCATTAAAGGGGCTATAAAAAGCATCAAACTTATTCTAGCATAAAGCTTAAATAAATCATAACTGAAAATATATACATCAAAATCATGCAAATTTTTGCCACAGATCTAGACATGTCATAAAGAGCAACATATCCAAAATTCAAGTTCATAGCATGTGTATATTTTAAATCACACTAAAAACACTCCAAATTGAGTTTGAATTTTTAATTCAAAAACTGTACAGAAAAACCCTATACATGTTTTCTAGAAAAGATAGATTTCTTCACCACGAAACCAACAATCTCCCTGGAAACTTACATAAATCTCCCTGAAAATACCTTCTCTCTTGCAATGTAGTCCCCGGCAGGTCTGGACCTCGCCGGCGGTGGAATTGGCGGCCGACGGCGGCGGGGCTTGGCCGGAGGAGGCACCCCGGGCTCCCCCGGACCTCGCCCAAGGGTCGCCGGGCGGCGACGGGACCGGAGACGGCCGCGTCGGGCGCCGGCGGCGCGGCCGGCCGGACCCCCGGCCGCCGGTCGCCGACGACCGGTGGCGGCGGTGTCTGGCGGCCAGGCGGCGGTGTGGCGGCGTCGAGGGAGGAGCAGGGAAGGGGATAGAAGGTTGGGTGGTGCTGGTTTGACGCGGGAAGCAGGACTCTGCGGCGGTGGCGACTATGGTGTTTCTGACGGCGGACGGGAAGACGAGCACGAGGTTCAGGCTTGGTTTTTGGTGCGACAAGCTGCGTATACTCGACGAGGACGAGGTGGTGGCGCGCCTAAGGGCACCAGCTGGGCGGTCATCGGGTCGCGGCCGCATGCGCATGGAGCGCGCGGCGCGGACGCGCGACGACGCGTGGCCAAGGGGGCCCGCGACCGGTCTGCAGCTCGTCCCAGGACTCGGCGCATGGTCCCACGGGTCTTCGGAGGTACCAAGGTCGCACGCGGTCCATCACGGAGTTTCCGGAGTCCGTACGCCGGAGAGCGCAGACGGCGACGCGTGGCAGGAACGGTCCCGACGTCCCTGGCGCGAGAGTACGAGGCCGACGCCAGGGGGCTAGTTCTATTTCATTTGCGCAGATTCAAAAATGCATAACTCCATAAAGTGGCAACTAAGTTGAAAATCTCCAAAAACGAAAGTTGTAGAGGAACTATAGATCTACAACTTTCCCAAAGGGCGCCATATGTTTTGATCAACGGTTTGCCCGGGAACGTCGACCGAAGTTGCAGATTTTCCACGGCTCGAATTCTCGTTCACGGCGCGGTCAAACCGATTTTTGGCCAATTTGCACTCAAAATTGGAATGTCCGCCAATTACAAAAAATGTGTTCCCGGAAATAACGAACAACTTTCGTATTGGCCGATTTTGAACTTCTATAGTGAAATTTGGAGAACACGCAAGAAAACCATTTCAGTCTTAAAGGAGATCTAGGGTTTGACCGTGATTTGGGGTTTTGACTAAGGCCTTTTGTGCAAATTGGTGACAAAACATGTCAAACATGCTTAGAAGTTAATTTACCTTGATTAACTCATATAATTAATGTTATTAGCGCAATTAAACATCAGGGATTTAGGATTTAAAAGATGGAAGCAGGGGGAAGGAACTTACTTTGCCTTGATTCAAGAAAACCCAGATAATTCTCATTGAGATAATGTTCAGTTTCCCATGTAGCTTCTTCTACGGTATGATGACTCCATTGGATTGTATACATCTTTACAGATTGCCTTCGAGTTTTTCTTTCTTTTACATCAAGAATTCTCAAAGGATGTTCCACTACAGAGAGATCCGGTTCAATCCAAGCATTAGCTTCTTCAATCACTTCTCTAGCCGGTTCATGTGCACATTTCCTCAATTGTGATACATGAAACACACCGTGCACGGCGAGAGAATCGTTCGGCACGACCGAATACGGTATGCCACTGGCCCACAGACTTGAATGATCTCATAAGGGCTAATGTATCGAGGAGCTAACTTCCCTTTCACACTGAATCTTTGGACACCCTTGGTTGGCGAAACTTTTAAGTACACAAAGTCACCAACTTTGTATTCTCTAGGTGCCTTTCCCTTGTCATAATGACTCTTTTGTCTTTCTTGTGCAATTCTCAAGTTTTCCTTGATTACCCTTACTTTTTCTTCGGCATCCTCAACTAGGGCTGGACCAAAGAATTTCCTCTCCCCGGTCTGTGACCAGTTCAAGGGAGTACGACATCTCCGTCCGTAAAGAGCCTCAAAAGGTGCCATTTTCAAGCTGGCTTGATAACTGTTATTGTAAGAAAATTCAGCCAGGGCGAGACACTTGTCCCAACTCTTATCGAAATGAATCACGCATGCTCGCAACATGTCCTCTAGAATCTGGTTTACCCTTTCAGTTTGACCATCAGTCTGAGGACGATAAGCTGAACTGCGTATAATTTTTGTGCCAAGTGGCTTATGTAATTGTTCCCAAAAACGTGCCACAAAGAGAGATCCCCTATCAGAAATGATGGTTTTAGGAACACCATGCAAGCGGACAATGTGCTCAATATAAAGACTTGCATAATCTTTGGCATCATATGTAGTGCGGACTGGAATAAAGTGAGCTGTTTTTGTCAGTCTATCTACGATAACCCAGATGGAATCATGTTTCCTAGATGTGAGTGGCAATCCGGACACAAAGTCCATACTTATGTCATCCCACTTCCATGAAGGTATGGGTAGGGGTTGAATAGTACCGGAAGGTTTCAAATGACTTGCTTTAATTCTTTGACAAGTATCACATTCCGACACATATTTGGCAGTGTCCACCTTCATATTGGACCACCAAAAATTCTCCTTTAAATCTTGATACATTTTACTACTCCCCGGATGGATAGAGAATTTAGAGAGATGACCTTCATCAAAGATTTCCTTTTTCAATTCCCAATTATCTGGAACAACAAGGCATTGCCCAAACCAGATTATATCTTTCTCATCCTTCCGGAAACAATCATGCTTAGGATCCTTTTCTAGCAATTTTTGTTTAATTAAAAGAATACCCTCATCTTGAATTGAGCCTTAACAATCCTATCAAATAGGTTAGACTCCGCAGAAAGAGCGTTCAGGCTTCCTTGTTCAACAATTTCCAAGTTTAGCCTTCTCAAAATCCTCACATAGAGTGTGACTGTAAGGTTCCATTGATATGCAATTGCAGTGAGCCTTGCGGCTAAGAGCATCTGCAACTACATTCGCCTTTCCAGGATGGTAATGAACCTCAAGATCATAATCCTTGATTAACTCTAACCATCTTCGTTGCCTCATATTTAAATCAGATTGAGTGAAAATATACTTGAGGCTTTTGTGGTCAGTAAAGTATTGCAGCGGGTTCCCATAAGGTAATGCCTCCACATTTTCAGTGCATGAACAACCGCTGCTAGCTCTAAGTCATGTGTGGGATAATTCTTTTCATGAGGGCGAAGCGCTCTTGAGGCATAGGCAATAACCCCATTTTTCTTGCATAAGAACACAGCCAAGACCCGTGCCTGAAGCATCACAATAAACTTCATATGGCTTTGAATTGTCTGGCTGCGCTAGCACTGGGGCTGAAGTTAAATGTTCTCTTAATTTTTGGAAAGCTTTATCACAAGCCTCACTCCACACAAATTTCACGCCTTTCTTTAGCAACTCAGTCATAGGCTTAGCAATTCTAGAGAAATCCGGAATAAAACGGCGATAATAACCAGCCAAGCCTAGAAAGCTGCGGATTTGATGAGCTGATTTAGGAGGTTGCCAATCCATAACTTCTTGCACTTTGCTTGGATCGACAGATATGCCTTCGCTGGAAATAGTGTGCCCCAGAAATTTAACACTATCCAGCCCAAACTCGCACTTGGAGAACTTAGCATAGAGTTTATGCTCTCGCAAGCGTTGTAAGACAATGCGAAGATGTTCCGCATGTTCTTCCTCATTCTTGGAATAAATAAGGATGTCGTCAATGAAAACCACGATGAATTTATCCAACTCCGTCATAAATACGGAATTCATAAGGTACATGAAGTAGGCTGGTGCATTTGTGAGACCAAAAGACATAACCAAGAATTCATATAGGCCATAGCGAGTAGAGAAAGCTGTCTTGGGAATATCACTAGGCCGGATTTTAATTTGATGATAACCAGACCCAAGATCGATCTTTGAGAAGACCTTAGCTCCAGCCAGCTGGTCAAATAGCACGTCAATGCGGGGCAACGAATATTTGTTTTTGATAGTCACCGCATTGAGAGGTCGGTAGTCCACACACAACCTCAGGCTACCATCTTTCTTTTTCACGAAGAGGGCGGGACAGCCCCAAGGAGAAGAGCTTGGGCGGATGTAGCCCTTATCAAGCAACTCTTGAAGTTGTTTCTTTAATTCAGCAAGTTCTTTAGGTGGCATTCTATAAGATCGCTTAGTGAGGACCAGGAGCGTCCCAGTGTTCGATGGATGACCGCTCCTCAGTGATGAGTGATTGACAACGGGTGTTGGACTGACTCTTGGCCTAGTGCGCAGGTGTAGGCTGCGGCCTAGTTCGTGTTGTTGCAGGTGAAGAACGGGGCGCGAAAGGTCTTCGACCTTGAGGGGCCTCCGGGAGATGGAGAGACAAGTAGGCTCGGTTCGAGCGACCGGTGGAGCGAGGGGGCCGGGTGCGGGCCACATGGTGGCGACACGAGCAAGACGAAGTCATGGACAATCGAGCGGTGCACGGTGGCGGTCGAGTCAAGTGGTTTGGCGGGAGGCCGGACCGAGCACGCGGGGTTTGGTGGTTTGCCCACAAAACCATCGGAGGACGGTTTCTTGGTTTGGGCCTCAAAACCAAGTCCGAGGGCCCAACACGACGGAGACGGGATCCGGGCGTGTCGGGAAGCTTCGAGGCAGAGGACACGCGGCGGGATCGCATGGCTTGCGTCGGGAGGACGCGGGGTACGGCAAAGGCGTGGCCGTCCAATGGCAAGACCCACAAACATTACCTAAATGCCCCTACGTGGGTTGTATCGCCAGTAGTTAAGTTAGGGGTAGTCGAGTCATTTACCACTCCGGCGGGACCTGATATATAAGCCATGAGTGTGTGTGGATGGCTCTCTCCCTCAACGACTTAGGGTTTCATTTCCTCCCTCCCTTTTCTCATTTTTTCGTAGCTATTTTCTTCTCCATTTTCTCTAGGCTAGCATGAGAGCTTCATGTGAGATTTGTTGAGAGGGATGGATGCTAGGGCGACATGCTAGACCTTGTGAATCTTTCCTGGTTTGTATAGAAGATTCGGAGTTGTGTTTTTCGTGGTCTTTTTGTGCTTGTTTTCGTGCCTTTGTTCTCGGTGTGATTCCACGGATTTGAGTGGGTTTCTCCCCGGATTTCTTTGAGGGAAACATGGATAGATGTCTCGTGCATTTTTGTGATTGATCTTGTGCCCTCAAACGCCGGGAAACCACTTCGATTCAAGGATTTTCGTTCGGTGCTCTAGCTCGTGGTGGTGCTCAAAGGATTCGCGATTCCCGGTGATTTAGGGAGTTAGGAGGCAAGATTTTTGGGCTATAGCATCCTTGTGTGACGCTTTTCAAGTCCCCAAACCCTTGTCTCTACAGCTTCTACCGTTTGGGAAATCCGATGATGATTTGGGGGAGTTGACTTTCGGGGTCGGGCTGTTTTCAGTTCTGTCCGTGCCTGGCGGACGGTCCGCGAGGGTCTGGCGGACGGTCCGCGTGAACAATGTTCTTCGCGTGTTCTTCGTGTTCTTGCTCAGCTTCGCTTTCGATCCATTTTGGTTTTGAGTTTTGGTTGGAAGTGGTTTCGGACGATCCGCCGGCGGCGGGCGGACGGTCCGCGGGTGCCTGGCGGACAGTCCGTGTGCTCCCCGCGGACGGTCCGTTTTTCGGGGTTCGCTTCTGGTGGTTCTGTTGGCTTTAACGGACAGTCCGCGGCCCGGGCGGACGGTCCGCCGTACCTGTGCGGACAGTCCGCGGTACATTGGCAGACGGTCCGCGTGGCCCGTGCGGACAGTCCGCCTCTCTGGACCGGACGGTCCGCCGAGCCTGTGTGCTTTGCTTCTTGGTTCGATTCCTCTCTTCCCTTCTTGTGCTTCCACGTGTGCTTCAAGGAATCATTCCTAGGATTAGAGGTTGATCCATAACCTCGTTGTCTTGGCGATTGGTGGGTGATTCGATCCATCGCTTGTGTGTGACCGGGATTTGACTAGGGTATAGGCCGGGTTCTTTGAGAAGAATTTTTACCGGCTCCTATTCACTCCCCCCCTCTCTAGTCGCCATCTGATCCTTCAATTGGTATCAGAGCTTGGTGCCGGATTCTTTGCGACTTTGACAAGTCTTGAATCCTAAGATGGCGTACGTTGAGCGGGGCGGTCCGCCGCACTTCGATGGCAAGGGTTACCACAAGTGGGTGGCTCGTATGATGATCTTTCTTCGTGGCAAGTTGTTGGATTTCATTGTGCTTGACAAGACCTATGCTATTCCGGTCAACATCCATACTCTTATGGTGACCGATGCCGGTGCTAAGGCCAAGTATGAGGCAAATGCAAAAGCCGTTGATCACTTGGTCCGGAGCTTGTGTGATCCTGAGTTTGAGCGTGTTCGCCATTTGAATCTTGCTTGGCAAATTTGGGAGAAGTTGTTGGTTGCTCACGGTGGTGATAACCATGTGAAGGCTTGCCTCTTTGTCTCTTACCTGATGCAATATGAGAACTTCACTCAACTTCCCGGTGAGGACATCGATGCGATGTTTCAGAGGTTCACCGCCATCGTGAACAACATGAAGGCTAATGTTGAGGATTTTCCTTACACCGAGCATGATCAGGCTTTGAAGCTCTTGCATGTCTTGAATCCAAATGTTTGGGGTGCTAAGGTTGAGGCCATCAAGGAGTTTGGGCAGTATTTGACTATTGAGTTGGATGACCTCTTTTCTAAGGTCAAGTCGGCTAAGGTTGACAGGAAGTTGCAATCCAAGCATGAGGGCTCGACTGACCATAGTCTTGCTCTTGTGGGCGGATCAACGAGCAAATCTAACCCTTCCTGTCGACAGTTTTCCTTGTCTTCTCTTATGTCTATTCCAGATGAGGAGTTTGATGTGCTGGGCGAGGAGGAGCTGGCCTTGCTCTCAAGAAGGTTTGATCGACTACACGAGAGTCGGAGGAATGCAAGGCGGAGCTCAGGGATGTGCTACAAGTGTGGAAAGCGTGGCCACTTCATCGCCGAGTGCCCGGAAGCGAAGGAAAACAAGTACAAGATGAACGAGTGCAAGGCGCACCCGAGGCGTGAAGACAAGTACTCCTCCAAGGGCAAGCACTTCAGCAAGTCCAAGAGCAAGGACAAGGACAAGCGGTGACCGAGCAAGGGCGGCTACAAGAAGGACAAGGCAAGAGCTATGGTGGCCGGTGCAAGTGACATTGACTCAAGCTCAAGCGACGCGCAGTCAAGCTCAAGCAGTGAAGATGAAGACGCCGGGAGGCGCAAGGGCAAGAAGAGTGCAAGCCGGAACCTCAGTGGATTGAGCTCTGTGGCGCTTGAAGGCTTTTGTGGCATGGCCCATAGCTCGAGCAGCAAGAAGAGCGACAAGGAAGACAGCGACTCCGACTCGGAGGATGAGGTAAATCGTGACCCCGACTCTTTGCTTGCTGAGATCACTAGGTTGAATGGCTTGATTGACAACCGTGATAGTGTGTTGAGAGATGCTAAGAAGATGAGGAAAGATCTTAGGGCTCAACTTGAGAATGCTAGTGAGAAAGTAGGAGAGTTAGAGTCCAAATTGCTTGAATTGAAACTTGAGAATGACTCTTTGAAACTTGCTCCTACTACTCCTGATGATGTTGAATGTCTTGAGTGTGATGCATGGTTGAATGAGATCAAGTTGCTTAATGAGAAGAATGCTTCCACTTTGGCTAAACTAGATGCTCTTAGGACTGAGTATGATGAGCTTAAGGCTAGACCCACTTTGCTTGGTGCTTGTAAATCATGTCCTACTATGCATGCTAAGCTTGTTGATGCTCGTTCTACTATTAGCTCTTTGGAAGCTTCTTTGAAATCTCCTGTTGTCAATGCATGCACTAGCTGTGATGAAGTTACTTTGCACAATCTTGAACTTACTTCCCGTTTGGATGTCATCTATGAGGAGAATGACTACTTGAGGAAGGTGTTGGGTTGGTTGTCTGGGCAGGAACCTCAATTGAAAATCATGATTGAGGAGTTCAAGAGAGCTGATGGTCGTGGTTTGGGGTTTGAGAAGTTGGGTGAGAAAGTGTGAGAGAACAGTGGGGAGAGTGTGTATGAGAAGTGTGTTGAGTCTAACCCCGAGTTCGAGGTGATTGGAGACATCCAAGTCCCACTTCCAAAGGCACCCAAGAACACTTTCACACCAAAGCCCAACCACCTTTGCAACAAGCTTGACACAACCCAAGATCCACCCAAATTCCCACCTAAGACAAATGACTTCCGAACCGATGAAGTTTGTGTGTGAGAAGGGTGAGAAGCCTAAAGAGAAGCGAGCCAAAACCAAAACCCATCCCCTTCGAGTGTGAGTATTGTGGCAAGGAGAGACACCTAGCGAGTTTTGCTATAAGAGGAAGAGGGATGAGAGGCTTGCTAGGGAGCAAGCAAACCAGGACAGGTATCGCCAGTCTCGTGGTATTCCTGAGCCTAGAGTGCCACTTCCACGGGGTGTGGGAAGTGTGAAGAGTGTTGGTAGAGTTGGAGCTCAGGGTGGTAGGTTTGTTAGGAGAGATGATGGTGAGCGTGCTGGTGAGAGGTTTGGTCGGGCACGTGGTGGTTTTGCTGGACGTCCTCCTACTCATCCTCAATATGGGTTTAGGGGAGATGATCGCAGCTTTGGGTTCCAGAGGAACTACGGACCACGTTATCCCCCTCGTGGTGCTCGTACTCCTTCCATGGGACATGGGAAGTTTGGTGGCAAGGGAATGATGTTTGCTAACCCCTCTTTTAAGCAGATGGCTCGACACTGGTTTACTTTCTTTGGGCTAACCCCAGTGTCGAGTCGTTAGCTCACTCTCGTTCTTGTTTCTGACTACAGGCAGGAGGCTTGGAGAACATTTGGTTGATCGACTCCGGATGTTCCCGACACATGACCGGAGATAAGAAGTGGTTCTCCAGCCTCACCCCAGTGAAGGAAAAGATGTACATCACATTTGGGGACAATGGACGAGGAAGGGTGATTTCTGAGGGTGTTGTGCATGTGAGTGACAAGGTAACATTGAAGGGGGTTGCTCTTGTGAAGTCTTTGGGTTTCCATTTGCTTTCGGTTTCTCAGTTGCTTGATGAGGGCTTTGAGGTGCTTTTCAAGTCTGGTGAGTCTCGTTTGCTGGATTCTCGAGGTGATCTCGTCTGTATGATTATCCCCGAGGGTCAGATTTTCAGGGTTGATTTCTCTCGTTCTTTGGGTCCTGCTCGCTGTTTGATGGCTGGTCCTTCTTCTGATTTGTGGAAATGGCATAGGCGGTTGGGACACTTGAGCTTTGATTTGGTTTCCCGCATGAGTGGTCTTGACCTTGTCCGAGGATTGCCGAGGTTGAAGCTTGAGAAGGATTTGGTTTGTGCTCCGTGTAGGCATGGCAAGATGGTAGCCACTCCCCATCCACCCCTGACCGATGTCATGACCGAGCGTCCTACAGAGCTGTTGCATATGGACCTTGTTGGGCCAGCTCGAGTTCGCTCGGTGGGTGGGAAGTGGTATGTCCTTGTTGTGGTGGACGATTACTCTCGCTATGCTTGGGTGTTTTTCTTGGAAGACAAGAGTGAGACTTTTGGTTTTGTTCGAGATCTGATCGTGAGATTGAAAAACGAGAGGCATGGGAATGCTATTTGAGCTATCCGCAGTGATAATGCCTCAGAGTTCAAGAACTCTCGTTTTGATGCCTTTTGTCGTGATCTAGGTCTTGAACATCAGTATTCGACCCCGTATGTGCCCCCTCAAAATGGAGTTGTGGAAAGGAAAAATCGGACTCTTTGTGAGATGGCTAGGACGATGCTCGATGAGCACAGGACTCCTAGGAGGTATTGGGCCGAGGCGGTCAATACGGCTTGTCATGTTTCCAACGAGGATTTTATTGCGAACTTTCAAGAAGAAGACCCGTTATGAGCTTATGCATGGTCGGGCACCCAAGGTGAGTCATTTTCGAGTCTTTGGTTGCAAGTGCTTTATTCTTAAGAAGGGAAAACTCGACAAGTTTGAGGCTAGGTCTAGTGATGGTATTTTCTTTGGATATGCTAACCACTCTAGAGCCTATAGGGTGCTTAACCTTGAGACTAACAAAATCATGGAGACTTGCGAGGTGACCTTCGACGAGACAATGCCATGTACCTCTCTTGGCTTTGAATGTGCAGGTGATGAGGAGATGGCCGAGGACCTCTTTGAAGAGGAGAAGGATGAAGCTGGAGATGATGATGGAGAGAACCATGCGCCTGAAGCTGAGTGTGTACCCACTACTTCCCCTACGACCACTACAGAGCGTGGACCGTCTACTTCATGGACAACGACGGTGCGACAAGAGGACCAGGAGAGAGAAGCTGAAGTTGAGGAGGAGGTAGCCTCGAGGCGTGAGGCTCCCCGGCAGATTCAGGAAGTGCACCCCCTGTCGAAGATCATTGGGGACATCGACGAACGTACTACACGGTCAAGGTCCAGGAATTCCTCTCATTTTGCTCATCTGCTTTTGTTGCCACCTTTGAGCCCAAGGACATTGGACACGCTTTATCTGATGCAAACTGGGTCAATTCTATGCATGAGGAGTTGGAAAACTTTGAGAGAAACCAGGTGTGGGAGTTAGTTGAACCACCTCCAAATTGCCATCCTATAGGAACCAAGTGGGTTTGGAAGAACAAAGAGGGTGAGAATGGCATGGTTGTGAGGAACAAGTCCAGACTTGTTGCTCAGGGGTTTAGTCAGAAGGAGGGGATCGACTATGAGGAACCTTTGCTCCTATAGCCCGTCTTGAGGCAATTCGGATCCTTCTAGCCTTTGTCGTGGCTAAAGGGTTCAAGTTGTTTCAGATGGATGTGAAGAGTGCCTTTCTGAATGGCGTCATAGAGGAGGAGGTGTATGTGAAGCAGCCACCTGTGTTTGAGAGCGAGCTGTACCCACACAGGGTGTATAGGTTGAAAAGGGCTCTGTATGGGTTGAAACAGGCGCCCCGTGCTTCGTATGGGAGATTGAGAGGTTTTCTCGCCGAGCACAGGGTTTGCGATGGGTACCGTGGATAGGACCTTATTTCTCTTCAAGCATGGAAATGACTTGTTGATTGTTCAGATATACGTGGATGATATTGTCTTTGCTGGCTTTTCACATAACCTTGTTGCCAAGTTTGCAGATGAGATGAGCAGGGAGTTCGAGATGAGCATGATGGGTGAGTTGCAGTATTTTCTCGGGCTGCAGATCAAGCAAGTGAAGGATGGAACATTCGTGCACCAGACCAAGTACACGAAAGACATGCTGAAGAAGTTCCAGATGCAAGATGTGAAGCCGATGTCGACTCCCATGGGGAGTACGGCCACTTTGGATGCGGACGAGGACGGAGAACCAGTGGACCAGCGGGAGTACAGGAGCATGATCGGCTCCCTCCTCTACTTGACGGCGACGAGGCCGGACATACGGTTCGGCCGTGTGTCCGTGCGCTCGTTTTCGTGCTTCGCTGAGGACATCACATCGACAGGCCGTCAAGAGGATCTTCAGGTACCTACCGTCTGCCCCTGGTCTTGGTCTTTGGTATTCGTCCTCCTCGACTCTTTCTCTTCATGGTTTTTCCGATGCGGATTTTGCTGGTTGTCGAGTCGAGAGGAAGTCTACTTCTGGTACTTGCCAGTTTCTTGGGTCTTCGTTGGTTTCATGGTCTTCCCGCAAGCAGTCTAGTGTAGCTCAGTCTACCACCGAGGCGGAGTATGTTGCAGCCGCGAGTTGTTGTTCCCAGCTGTTGTGGATTTCATACACTTTGAGAGACTTTGGTGAGGAGTGCACCCAGATCCCACTTCTTTGTGATAGCACTAGTGCCATAAGCGTAGCCAAAAACCCAGTGCTTCACTCCAGAACCAAACACATAGAAGTGAGGTATCATTTCTTGAGGGACAATGTGGAAAAAGGAACCATTGTGTTGAGTCATGTCCCTACCCAAGATCAGCTAGCCGACATCTTTACAAAGCCTCTCGACCAAGCTACATTTGTGCGCTTGCGGGGGGAACTTGGGGTTTGTTGCCCTTTCTAGTTGATTCCTGGGGGATTTCCTTTTGTATCATATGTCTCATACCATGTTTACTTTGATGTATATACATGTTTTGCTTGATGTACAAACCATGGTAGGATAGCCATCTTGTCATATATCATGTTGCATTTGTATCATATTGCATTTTAGGACGATGAGCTTCTTTCATATGCCTTATTTTAGTCTCTTTGGCTATTTGTGAGATATTGGTCATATGTGTGGAGAAATGGTGATGTGAGGCTATGCTCTTGAAATATTTGAGATATATGTGTGGTGAGATAGCCCCTTTTTGAAATAAATGCTAATCTTGACTAATTTTTGGCGAAATGTGCTCTACTCATGTGTAGTAGTGTATCCATGTCACGTTTTGGTCTAAATGTGCTTTCTATGCTTAGATTGTGCTTGGATGCCTTTTTCTTGCATTTGGGCCAAAGGCCGAATATCATTGTGAATGTTTAGCCTTTGTTGCATTCATGGGGGAGCATAAGCTTCTTTTTGCCGCAAAGGCACTTCATGTACCATGAAATGAATTAATCTTGAAAAGAAGTGTGTATGCTTGAAAAATGCTCCATCCATCATGTCTATGCTTAAAATGTCTTATCTTTCACATATGGGTGCAAAACATGTTGCATGATGTTCACCGGTGGAGAAGTCTCCCCGAAGTGGACACATGGCTCATGAGCTTTGACATGACATGCTTTGCTTTATGGGTGTTTGCCATGATCTTTTGCTGAGAATTTGCTATCCTTGTATGATCTTTGAATGGTATGCATGTTTGTGGCTCAAGTGTGACATGGATAGGCTTATGTGAAGCGAGCCTTCTTTTGGTAAAACTGTTTAAATCTGAAAATTTTGCTTTGTCACATGCTTGTATTTTCATATATTACTTGTGGCAATGCTTTGTCTATGCTATGATTCATATGTATGATTTTTGTCTCATTTCTAGCCTTTGACACTATATTTGGCCTATTTGAGAAGCTCATGTAGATGTGTATATGCTTTGTTTTGCATTTCTGCATTTTCACCTTGATTCATACATTGTCAACAAGGGGGAGAAGAGGTGAGCTTAATGAAAATTCAGAAGAGGTGAGCTAAAATTTGGAAGTTTGCATCCACATGTTCAGGGGGAGCTTGCATTTGTTCGGGGGGGAGCTTTCTTGCTGATTTCAATGTGGAGTTTGTGCTTTGCTTGGCTTGTGACCTTTCTTTGCCTTTCCTTGGTTTTGGTCATGAGTTGAGCTTCTTTGTTTTTCTTTCTTCTTCCTCTCTTTTTCTCTGAACTTCATTTCGCGTTGTGTGTTGTCAATGCACTCATCAAGGGGGAGATTGAGGACCAGGAGCGTCCCAGTGGTCGATGGATGACCGCTCCTCAGTGATGAGTGATTGACAACGGGTGTTGGACCGACTCTTTGCCTAGTGCGCGAGGTGTAGGCCGCGGCCTAGTTCGTGTTGTTACGGGTGAAGAACGGGCGCGAAAGGTCTTCGACCTTGAGGGGCCTCCGGGAGATGGAGAGACAAGTAGGCTCGGTTCGAGGGACCCGGTGGACGACGGGGCCCGGGTGCGGGCCACATGGCGGCGACACGAGCAAGACGAAGTCATGGACAATCGAGTCGGTGCACGGTGGCGGTCGAGTCAAGTGGTTTGGCGAGAGGCCGGACCGAGCACGCGGGGTTTGGTGGTTTGACCACAAAACCATCGGAGGACGGTTTCTTGGTTTGGGCCTCAAAACCAAGTCCGAGGGCCCAACACGACGGAGACGGGATCCGGGCGTGTCGGGAAGCTTCGAGGCGGAGGACACGCGGCGGGATCGCATGGCTTGCGTCGGGAGGACGCGGGGTGCGGCAAAGGCGTGGCCGTCCGATGGCAAGACCCACAAACATTACCTAAATGCCCCTACGTGGGTTGTATCGCCAGTAGTTAAGTTAGGGGTAGTCGAGTCATTTACCACTTCGGCGGGACCTGATATATAAGCCATGAGTGTGTGTGGATGGCTCTCTCCCTCAACGACTTAGGGTTTCATTTCCTCCCTCCCTTTTCTCATTTTTTCGTAGCTATTTTCTTCTCCATTTTCTCTAGGCTAGCATGAGAGCTTCATGTGAGATTTGTTGAGAGGGATGGATGCTAGGGCGGCATGCTAGACCTTGTGAATCTTTCCTGGTTTGTATAGAAGATTCAGAGTTGTGTTTTTCGTGGTCTTTTTGTGCTTGTTTTCGTGCCTTTGTTCTCGGTGTGATTCTGCGGATTTGAGTGGGTTTCTCCCGGGATTTATTTGAGGGAAACATGGATAGATGTCTCGTGCACCTTTATGATTGATCTTGTGCCCTCAAACGCTGGGAAACCACTTCGATTCAAGGATTTTCATTCGGTGCTCTAGCTCGTGGTGGTGCTCAAAGGATCCGCGATTCCCGGTGATTTAGGGAGTTAGGAGGCAAGATTTTTGGGCTATAGCATCCTTGTGTGACGCTTTTCAAGTCCCCAAACCCTTGTCTCTACAGCTTCTACCGTTTGGGAAATCCGATGATGATTTGGGGGAGTTGACTTTCGGGGTCGGGCGTTTTCGCCCGTCCGTGCTCGGCGGACGGTCCGCGAGGGTCTGGCGGACGGTCCGCGTGAACAGTGTTCTTCGCGTGTTCTTCGTGTTCTTGCTCGACTTCGCTTTCGATCCGTTTTGGTTTTGATTTTTGGTTGGAAGTGGTTTCGGACAGTCCGCAGCAGCGGGCGGACGGTCCGCGGGTGCCTGGTGGACAGTTCGCGTGCTCCCCGCGAACGGTCCGTTTTTCGGGGTTCGCTTCTGGTGGTTCTGTTGGCTTTAACGGACAGTCCGCGGCCCAGGCCGGACGGTCCGCCGTACCTGTGCGGACAGTCCGCGGTACATTGGCGGACGGTCCGCGTGGCCCGTGCGGACAGTCCGCCTCTCCTGGACGGACGGTCCGCCAGGGCCTGTGTGCTTTGCTTCTTGGTTCGATTCCTCTCTTCCCTTCTTGTGCTTCCGTGTGTGCTTCAAGGAATCATTCCTAGGACTAGAGGTTGATCCATAACCTCGTTGTCTTGGCGATTGGTGGGTGATTCGATCCATCGCTTGTGTGTGGCCGGGATTTGACTAGGGTATAGGCCGGGTTCTTTGAGAAGAATTTTTACCGGCTCCTATTTACTCCCCCCCTCTCTAGTCGCCATCTGATCCTTCACTTAGAAATAGGAGCAGTGCCAGGTTGTAGCTCAATGACAAACTCAACATCTCTGTCTGGTGGCAATCCAGGCAATTCATCAGGAAAGACATCCATGTACTCACATACTACTGGAATGTCCTCAAGTTGAGTAGTTATGGCTGCATACACATATGAGCCTTTATGGCCTGTTGGGGGAAGGTAAAGAATTGAATTTCCGACCAAAGGTCAGTTGATTTCTAACATTCTTTCAGAAATATCTAGGACAACTTTGTGCTGAGTCATCCAATTCATGCCTAAGATAACATCTACCCCTTCTAGGTACATAGTGACCAGATTAGTTGGAAATGTTTTGCTACCTATCTCAAGTGGTACGCTTAAGGCTACTTGATTTGAAGCAACATTTCCACCCGGTGTGGCAATCATATAGGCCTGCTTAGTGTGACACCACTTCAAGTCCAAATTTCTCACGGTTTTCACATTAATAAAGCTATGAGTAACACCAGAATCAAATAATATAGTAACTGGACAACCATGGATAGAAAATGTACCCGTCAATACTGGTGCTCCCTCTGGCAGATCAACCACTGTGGTGAAGTTTAAACGGCCTTGCTTCACTTGCACAGTTTGTTTCTTTCCCTGATTTCCAGCCTTAGAGCCTTGCCCCTGACTTTGCTGATGTTGCTGTCGAGGGCGTGTGCACTTGTTAACATAGTGCCCCAACTGTCCGCAGTTATAGCAACATCGATCATCATTGTTGCGGGCAGGTGAGGGTGCACTAGGCCTAGGAGCGGTCTGCTGAGTGCTGCGGTAGCCAAAGTTGCCAGACGGCTTAGACTGAGATTGCCTCATCACCCAGCGTTCAACTGAAGATGGCTGGGGGGCACCCTGCACATTCTTCTTCACAAATTTAAATTTCTTGCCTTGGCCACTGCCTGAAGCTTGATTGAACTTCCTCTTTCTATCCTGTTGAGCCCTCTTCATAGCGTCCTCCTGAGAGATGGCCAAATTCACTAACTCAGGATAGCTATCAATTTTGATTAAGTTCAACCTCTCATAGAGCTCTCCATCAAGCCCTTCCCGGAATCGCTCCATCTTTTTCTTATCAATATCAACATGATAGTCCCCATACTGACAGAGACTATTAAACTTCTGAGCATACTGATAGACTGAGTCAGAGCCTTGCTTGAGATTCATTAGCTCTCTCATTTTCCTATCAACAAGCCCCTTAGGAATATAATGCTCTTTAAATGCTTTCTTGAATTCTGCCCAAGTAATCTGGTGACCCTGTGGCTGCATGGATTTGAAATGCTCCCACCAGATTAATGCTTCACCCCTCAGTTGCTGAGCAGCGAAGCCTGCCTTATGTTCTTCAGAGCAAGGCAATGTGAAGATGGAAAACATGGCCTCTAGGGCCCTGATGAAAGCCTCAGCCTCTAGGGGCTCCTCTGCCTTGGTGAGGAGGGGTGGCGTCATTGTCCTGAATTTTTCATAGGACATGACTGCATTATGTCCATCCTGATTATGGCCTTGATTGTGCACAGGCTGCTGCAATCTTTGTGCAATTTGCTGCTGAGTCTGCAGAATTTGGCGCAACACTTCGGTCTGCGCCGATGAAAGCTTCGCGGGTGTCATGGGGGGAGGTGGAGGAAGAGGAGCATCCCCACTGCCTCCCGCACCCCGAGAGTCATTCTGTGTGTTATCAGACATCTGAAAAGTTGAACTTTCATTAGATACATATTCAAAGCTTGCTTAAAAGAATACAAGAAGAATATGCATACGAAAATTCAGACATAGAAATTTTCAGAATTTTGACAGCATCACAGTTCTGAGTAAATAAATCATAACTCTCTGTACAGAAGTCGAAAATTTCTAAAATTTGGTCAGCATGTGTGGAATTTTATAAACTTCAACTTTGGTATTCAACTCCAGATCAGATTCATCCTTTACAGGGGTTGAAAAATTCAGTTTCCAAAGTTCTGTCTAGCAGTTTGGACAGCAGCCAGCAACTTACTAAAAATTCGATATTTCTTAAACTACACATGCAAAAATGCTGAATTTTGGTGAGCCATTATAAAATTTCAAACAACTTTGGTAGTCATTGCAAAATCCAGAAATGACCATAGCTTTCTTCATTTCATTTCTTAGGCAGATTGCTGCCAGAAAAGTATTTTTCCACCATAATTATAGATTACAAAATTTGGTGGATCACCATTACATAGGGGTCTCTATGTAGCTTCTAGCTACACAAAAGAATACTCTAAGTCAGCCTAGCACCAAAATCTAACCAAAAGGGCTAACAAAGAGTACATGTCAAGTTTTCCTACTACAACATCTAGGATCTAGGTCCTATGTACAAACTATGGATAGTTCCCCGCGACATGTAAGAATAGAGCACCAAGCTCCTCTAATCGAGTCCGGGGACGTCCTGAACCTCCTCTCGGGTCCACTCGGATCTCCATCTCGCTCATCGTCAACAATAGCCGGTGGGTGGTGCACCTACCGGAGCATAACCACAACACCCTCCAAGGCCCGTATATCGAGCTCGAGGTCCCCAACCTCGCTCCCCGCAAATCCCGGATGTGCTCAAGGTGCACAAGCCTCTCGCATCCCTATCAACCACCGAGCCTCGCGCACCCCGCCGCCCACCGTAAGTCCGGAATCCGCCGCAAGTGGTCACCTCGCTCAAACGAAACCGGTGCGCCCGCCCATGGAGCCGCCGTATCCGATCCCCGAAGGTCGGCAATAGTCCGCACACTCGGGTGTACTTAACATACTGCTCAGTGAAGAGGCCGACAACCCAGTAGATGTACCAAGTAGCTCCAGTGAGACGACCAGCCAAGTCATCCGCGATAACTCGACGAAGGTCCTGTAGAGCGTACAAGGCCCTCAAGCATGTGCCCAAAGTCTATACGGTGTCATAGGGTGGCACAGTCTCGAGAAGTGTGGCTATATTGGCCATCCGGCCTAGCCACAAAGGATCATTGGGGTCCAAAGCTAGAACCAACCCCAACGGTGTCTGAAGCATCTCCTGCGGTCTGTGGGTGGAGAGAGCGTGGAGCACCATCAAGGCTGCCGACTCCACTGCCTCAACAGCGCGGAAGCAGAGGAGCTCCATGCTCAAGTCTGCCCACTCGGGGTGGCCCGGGTGGGGGAGCACAGTCACTCAAACTCTGCAGCTCGGTACTCCCAACTCCTCGTACTCCACCCCCTCGTAGAAGGGAGGGGTGGTGTAGCCGACAAAGACACAAGGCTCTCCACGCAATGCGTGTGAAGCCCTCCCACCGCAAGCCGGCTGGTGGCAAACGTGCCATCAGCACCCACCGCAACAAACCCAGGGGCAGCCATCTGTAAAATAATTACAAACACATGTTAGAACCCAAAAATATGAGTTTAACATGCAATATGGTAAAACTGGCAGTTCTGACAAAAATTCATAACTGAAAAACCAGTACCCCAAAAATTCCAAATTTTTGTGAGCAACTCGACAATATTATAAATCACATTTTTGGTATTCAAAGGTCGAACTAATTCAGATTGGAAAAGGGTGCAAAAGGTCCATTTTCAGAGTGCTGTTGCCCAGAAATTCAGCAGGGCAGAGCTTCACTAAAAAGACCATAACTCAATACATGAGTACCCAATTACCATGAAATTTTCATAGCACGATCTATGCTAGATAATGAACATTTGTGCTGTAGATTCTCAGGTCAAAATCTGTGTGGAACTATAGGTAAAGATTCGAGTTTTCTGCGTAACTCAGAATTTTGACAGAATTTCAGCATGACCTTGCCTAGCAATTTTAATCCTAACTTCAGTTTTAAGCATCCTAAAATCATGAGAAATTCAGGGAGCAAACTTAACTAGGTGATGAACAATTTTCCTAAAGAGCACCTAGCCAGAAATTTTCTAGATAAACCTTAGGAAGATTTGGACAGCAACTAGTTAAATTTTTGCTTAATCACACATCAAAGCATCAAACTAGCATGATTGATCCTTAAGAAACACAATTTAACTAAAGACCAAAGGACACATGATTTAAGTTCATTTTTGGTTTAATAGCTTTTACATGATGCAAAAAAGCGTCCTAAACTTCCTCACAAAGCTTTTAAGCTTAAAAATGAAGTTAGTGCCGGTGGCAGGGCATATATAAACATCTCTCCCTGTAATAGCTAGTCGAAAACTTTTCGTTTCTTAATTACCGTACCTAAAAACTGTGGTTAATGTACCTGCAGAAAATCACAGATATTCAAGACCTTTTGTGCCAGCACTCACAAAAGCGTCCACATTCATTACCGTTCACTATAGAAATGGTATCCACGCATCAAGCCGCTGCATGGATAGCGTCCAACCTCGGACACCCTCCATTTGAATGGAGTGTACCCTTGCCTCGCATGAGCGACATGCGGAATGCACACGTATGAAACACGTGGCGACACACAACTCATAAACAGACGCGAAGATGGGATCCGTGGAATGGATCACTCCATCAACCCTCGCAATTCCCGTGATGCGGAACAACACACGTATAAAACACGTGGCTCAACTAGTTTGGTTGTGCAAGAAAGTAAGTTTTGACATAAATAAATGTGCGGGAAGTCAGACTAAATACACCATAGAATACTAGCCACCTGAAAGAACCCAAAAATTCCTTCTAGGGCCTCTCGGACTAGATTAAACCTTAACGTCCTACTCTTTTATCAAGATTATTAATCTTGGCAATTTTTATTCCAAAAACAAGTCTGTTAAGGTATTTTAATTACTCTGGTGCATATCATCGCTCTGGTACCAGCTGTGACAGAACCGTCCAAAATAATTCCGTATTATCGCCTAAGCTGGTCCACGTGGCCATTAAGCAATAATAAAGAATTATTGAGTCGCTTCCGCCGGGTAAAGCCCGGTAAATCACATACAACAGGATCGCTGATATGCGCTAAGCCCACACGAAGGCGGGACCAGAGTACAACATTACATTACAGTACAAAAAAGGTTCACAAGTTCAACATTATTACAAACCAGGTTTTTCGTACATGAAAGTAAAAGTGATTCAGAGTTTAAACAGCGGAAAGTAAACTAACGCGTGATACACATAGGACGCCATCCATGCATATCACTCATCATCATCATCATTCTCCCATTCAACCTCCCATCCTTCTGGAATAACACCAGGCCAGACAGGATTACCTGAAATCTACAAATTAATCAAGGCTGAGTACTAATACTCAGCAAGACTTACCCGATAAAGAGAATACAACTAGACATGCAAGGCTTTTTGGCTGTTGGGTTTGTTTTGCCAAAAGCGACTAAGAGTGGATCCTTATTTTCAGATTTTAGCTCAAGTTCTAGTATGTTAACCATTCTATGTGAGCACCTGCACTAAACAAGCATGTTGTGCAAACAATATTAAAGAGGTAACAATATTAATCCAAAATATTCCATAATAAACATGGGGTAGCCAGTGGTCAAGCCGACTCAGATAACGGCGAGTGACCGACGATCGATCGATTTATATCCTTGCAAGGTAAACCCAAGATACACGGAAGAAGTAGACCCCAAGAATTCAAATAAAAGCAAATGCAGGGTCTACCCTGACCAGGCGGTTCCCAACATCCCACAATTTGGGATCAGACGCTACAAACTCTGGTACACGGTTATCCGAAGGGTCTAACTCGACCAGTCCGGACTCACACACTATACCACGGGTAGCTATTCCGGAGACACATCCCAAGCGGGTAGCTAGAAAGATCCCGCACCGGTTCAGAAGGTACTTGAGGAACCAAGTTGAGAAGTACCTTGGTCCGTGTGTGATGAGTGATTGACCGGATGGTTTGAAGCTTTGTGTGTGTAGTGTTGAGTTGTGTTGTGTGTGTTTTATTTTGTGTATTTACCTTATTGTTTATGTGGTGTGTTGTCAATGCACTCGTGAGGAGTGGTTGACAACGTTGTGTGGACTGACTCTTGGCCTAGTATTGCGGTGTGTTGGTTGCGGCTTGGTTTGCGTTGGTGCGGGTGAAGAACGAGCGCGAAAGGTCTTAGCCTTGCGGGGCCTCCGAGGAGTGGAGAGACAAGTAGGCTTGGTTCGAGGGACTCGGTGGCCGATGGGATCAAGTGCGAGCCGCATGGTGCAAGAAGAGCAAGACGAAGTCGTGGAGATGGAGCCGGTGCATCGGTGGTGGCCAAGTCAAGGAACGAGGCAAGACCGAGTAGACCGTCCGGCGCCGGGAGGTGAAAGGCTTGGCGAGCTCGACGCTTGGTGTGGTGAGGCCGGGCCGTGTACGCGGGGTTTGGTGGTTTCGCCACAAAACCATCGGAGGAGGGTTTCTCGGTTTGGGCCTCAAAACCGAGCCCGAGGGCCCGGCGTGATCGGAGACGGTATCCGGTGCGTCGGGAAGCTTCGAGGCGGGCGACACACAACATGATCTAGGTGCTTCCGTCGGGAGGACGTGAAGGCCCGATGGATGCGCGACCGTCCGATGGTGAACTTCATGTGTTGACCAAAACGCCCCTGTGAGGGCTTGTGTTGTACTCCTAGTGTAGGGGCACTTCGGTCTTTTCCGGAGGGCCTATATATAGGAGGAGGGGGCTGAATTTTCAGCCAACTCTTGGGCTAGAGGCTGCTGTACTCTTTGATTTTGGAGTGCTTTGGGAGAGAGGGAGAGAGGAGAGAGTGGCTCTTTGATTGGAGCTTTTTGCCATCTTAGATTTGGTTTCTAAGAGTGGCTTGTAATCGATTGGACAAGATATTCATAGTGATTTCATCCTCTAAATCTTGTGCCAATCTTTCTATTCCCGAATTTCTTTTATTGCTTTTTCGGAGCTCTTTTTGTGCTATTTTCGTGCTAGTTTTTGGTGCCTTTGTTCTTGGTGTGATTCCGCGGATTTGAGTGGGTTTCTCCCCGGATTTCTTTGAGGGAAACATGGATGGATGTCTAGTGCATCTTTGTGATTGATCTTGTGCCCTCAAACGCCGGAAACCACTTCGATTCAAGGATTTTCGTTCGGTGCTCTAGCTTTTGGTGGTGTTCAAAGGATCCGCGATTCCCGATGATTTAGGGAGTGAGGAGACAAAATTTTTGGGGTATAGCATCCTTGGTTGACGCTTTACATGTCCCCAAACTCTTGTCTTAACAGCTACTATCGTTAGGGAGATCCGGTGATGGATTGGGAGTGTTGACTTTCGGGGTCGAGCGGTTTTCGCCCGTTCGTGCTTGGCGGACGGCCGCGAGGGCCGGGCGGACGGTCCGCGTGTACGTGTTCTTCGCGTGTTCTTTGTGTTCTTGCTCGGCTTTGCTTTCGATCCGATTTGGTTTTGGTTTTTCGTTGCGGCGGTTTGCGGACGGTCCGAGCTTCGAGCAGCGGACGGTCCGTGGCCCGTGCGGACGGTCCGCCCGGTCTTCGCGGACGGTCCATTTTTCTTGGGTCGGTTCGGTGGTTCTATTCGCTTTAACGAACGGTCCGCGGCTCGGGCGGACGGCCCGCGAAGCAAGGGTGCGGACAGTCCGCGGACCTCGCCGGACGGTCCGCGCGGCCATCGCGGACGGTCCGCCCGCCCGGCCAGACGGTCCGCCGCAGCCCGGTCGCTTTGCTCTTTGGTTCGATTCCTCCCTCCTTCATTCGTGCTTCCGCGTGTGCTTCAAGGACTCGTTGTTTTGGCGATTGGTGTGTGATTCGTTCCAACGCTTGTGTGTGACCGGGTTTTGACTAGGGTTTAGGCCGGGTTCTTTGAGAAGAATTTTTATCCGGCTCCTATTCACTCCCCCCCTCTCTAGTCGCCATCCGATCCTTCAGTACTAGGCTTACCGGTCCCATTCCCGACAAGTACTTGGTACGTTCAATAGCTTAGGACCAGCACCATGCTACTCGGTCGAGACCGAACCCATTGCTCTTACGACATGAGCGAGTCAATTTACCCATCTTATGATTCCAACATAAGAATCCTATATCTCGCGAGCAATGAGTTATTACTCGACTTCTACCGTATCCTTAGAGCATGGCACTAGCGTTCCTAACATACTAGTAAAAGAGCATAGGAGTCCTAAGGAACATGCAACTAGGTTTCAAAACAACTCCTGAAACTTAAATGCACAAGTAAAGCAATAAAGTACTGAAAAAGTAAAAGACATGATTTTAATATATAAAAGATGGGTTAGATGAAACCGGTGCTTGCCTTCCTCAGACTCTACACCAACACAAGCCTTGGGCTCTTCTGGACTTTGGTCCAGGTCTTGCTGCACACCAAGCTGGTTCAGCTCGCCATCAACGGTCCCGTCTCCCTCCTGGGTGAGTGTGTACGTACCGTCCGGTAAATCTACAAGTATACATGCATATGCATTAATTAAAGTTAATCTTGATGGTGACTGTGTACATATAAGCAAAATAACTTATTTAACTTCACCAAACAGCAAGGGGGTGTGATTAAAATTCAAAAACAGAAACAAACATGATTTCACAATTTAGCACTTCTAATTTCTATTTCTTTCTTTAATTATTTAAACAAGCCTTTCAACCATAAATCCAAATTAAATAAAAAACACTTCCAATGAGCCTAATCTTTTGCACACAGCAACATATGCTTAATTTAAGCTCTCACACCAAAATTTGGCTTAAGATCATTTATAAATTAATTTAAAAGAAAAAGACAAATTTCAGCCTAGTAAATCAACATTAATTCATATAAAAAGATTTAATAAACTTTTTGATCTCAACTTTATCCTACAGGTCATGTATGCCAAAAATGAGTTTCTGACCAAAGCATGATTGCAGATTCAAATTATTTTTCAGATTTTGAATTTAAGCTCCTACAGAAGATTAAATCCAAAACATCTATTAAACAATTCCATAAAATCACATCCACTCTACCAGAGGTACTACTCATCAAGGCAAAGCCCTAGGGTACACTTGTGGTCAATGAAAAGTTCATTATAGGGGCTATAAAAAGCATCAAACTTATTCTAGCATAAAGCTTAAATAAATCATAACTGAAAATATATACATCAAAATCATGCAAATTTTTGTCACAGATCTAGACATGTCATAAAGAGCAACATATCCAAAATTCAAGTTCATAGCATGTGTATATTTTAAATCACACTAAAAACACTCCAAACTGAGTTTGAATTTTTAATTCAAAAACTGTACAGAAAAACCCTATACATGTTTTCTAGAAAAGATAGATTTCTTCACCACGAAACCAACAAACTTACATAAATCTCCCTGAAAATACCTTCTCTCTTGCAATGTAGTCCCCGGCGGGTCTCGACCTTGCCGGCGGTGGAATTGGCGGCCGACGGCGGCGGGGCTTGGCGGAGGAGGCGCCCGGGCTCCCCCGACCTCGCCCAAGGGTCGCCGGCGGCGACGGGACCGGAGACGGCCCCGCCAAGCACCGGCGGCGGGCCGGCCCGGGACCGGCCGCCGGTGCTGCTGATGACTGGTGGCGGCGGTGTCTGGCGGCCAAGCGGCGGTGTGGCGGCATCGAGAGAGGAGTAGGGAAGGGGATAGAAGGTTGGGTGGTGCTGGTTTGGCACAGGAAGCAGGACTCTGTGGCGGCGGCGACTATGGTGTTTCTGACGGCAGACGGGAAGAGGAGCAGGAGGTTCAGGCTCGGTTTTTGTGCGACAAGCTGCGTATACTCGACGAGGACGAGGTGGTGGCGCGCCTAAGGGCACCAGCTGGGCGGTCATCGGGTCGCGGCTGCATGCACATGGAGCGCACGGCGCGGACGCGCGATGGCCCGTGGCCAAGGGGGCCCGCGACCAGTCTGCAGCTCACCCCAGGACTCGGCGCATGGTCCCACGGGTCTTCGGAGGTACCAAGGTCGCGCGCGGTCCACCACGGAGTTTCCGGAGTCCGTACGCTGGAGAGCGCGGACGGCGACGCATCGCAGGAACGGTCGCGACGTCCCTGGCGCGAGAGCGCGAGCCCGACGCCAGGGTGCTAGTATTTCATTTGCGCAGATTCAAAAATGCATAACTCCCTAAAGTGGCAACTAAGTTGAAAATCTCCAAAAACGAAAGTTGTAGAGGAACTATAGATCTACAACTTTCCCAAAGGGCGACATATGTTTTGATCAACGGTTTGCCCGGGAACGTCGACCGAAGTTGCAGATTTTCCACAGCTCGAATTACTGTTCACAACGCAGTCAAACCGATTTTTGGCCAATTTGCACTCAAAATTGGAATGTCCACCAATTACAAAAAATGTGTTCCCGGAAATAACGAACAACTTTCGTATTGGCCGATTTTTGAACTTCTATAGTGAAATTTGGAGAACGCGCAAGAAAACCATTTCAGCCTTAAAGGAGATCTAGGGTTTGACCGTGATTTGGGGTTTTGACTAAGGCCTTTTGTGCAAATTGGTGACAAAACATGTCAAACATGCTTAGAAGTTAATTAACCTTGATTAACTCATATAATTAATGTTATTAGCGCAATTAAACATTAGGGATGTTACAGATCGGACCGTCCAAAAGCAGCTGTCGAGCCCCTTCGTTCCGAGCACCAAAGTCCTCGCCACCGCCTACTGCCACCTCCCTCTGGCCTCCGCGCGTCGCCCCCGCTGGCCCGCCCCCATCTCCTTCGACGCAAGAGAATCTCCCTTGGTACCTTCGCTCCCCCTGCACGGCTAGACCACTGATGCTTGAACCCAAGGCATAGTGTGTCGTGCGTGTATGGATCGTAAGCACAGACAAGGCCAAAGTTGTGTTGTGGCTCAGGCGACCGCCTCCCGTCGATGGAGGTCGAGCTCCGTTAGTTCTAGAGGTTCATCGTGTGCTCTCCCTCGACCCCGCATCATGGACGGGATGGGACCAGGACGCCCTGCCTCTGCATCACCGGCCACGTTGCAGCGTGAGCTGCAGATCAACACGACCATGGCGCAGGAAAGAGCTCCTCGCCGCGAGCCTGTACTTCGATGGAAGGTCCTCTGGACAAGCAGCTCAAACGGCTACTAGTCAACGCAATGACGATGCGACCAGCAGCTCCAGGCAGTCACAACTTACTGTCCATGTGCTATTCCTCCAAGGCCACATTAGAAATAGATGATGTTGCCCCCGCTTCCTGCAACGTGCTCGACAAAATGCCAAGCTCTCAGGTGATAAAGGTGTCTATCTTCTTCTGTAGAGATTCTGCAAATGCCAATGATGCCAACATAAATTCATTTGTGCATGCTTGGTGTAAAAGACGGAGTTCTCTATCTTCTTTCTGTAAATTAATTTTGGAATTTGGGTTATCACCAATTCACCACACCATTATATGAGCATGATCTGTTTTCTCAGTACCCATTCATGTTATTGTACTTATCTCATCAAATCACACTAGCCACTCGCTCACTCATATTTCAATTAAGCTTTGTTCGTCTTCACAAAACATCAACTTGATACAAGAACAGATAGTGGAGTCTATGATGTACTTCCTAGGGGCAATCAAGAGAAATTTCTTACTTAGTTTATTCTAATACACCAATGTTCTTGCTGCATGAAGGTTTGCTTATTGCTAGAATTTGTTTAGCGCCAAATATAAAGGAAAGAGGGGATTGCCGCAGTTCCTGGTACTTGCTTATTAGCACTACTATCAGCCTTGTTTGTAACCAAAGCAACAGCTACTTGAGCATTGGCAACAACTTGTGCTGCCAGGTCATCAGGATCTGAACCTGACTTCTCTTCACTGTATCCTTTTATCTTGCCTGGGCCTTTTTTGCAATCCTTCAGGCTTCATCATCTTCCTCATTTAACTTTAAACCACTACCACCGTAACCTATATCATATGCCTTCTCTATATCCTACCCCATTGAACAATTTGTTGAGATTGAACACAGCAGAGCCATTTCTTCCAGCACACCCTGTTTTCTCAACACGATGAACATAGCCCTCATAATGGTGAAGAACATCATAATTTACTAGCAGCTCAAGTTCTTTTACATCTAAACCTCTAGCAGCAACACTAGTAGCAATCAGAAGCTGCAGACATTGCTCTTGAAATCAGCAATAATTGATTTGCGACCAATTTGATCTTTACTTGCATAAAGAGATGGACATGGATATCCATGCTTAAACAAGTCACCAAGATTTAGATTATTTCAAGTATCACTGTATTCAACTTGAGCTCTGTAGTATTGTTGACACATTTTATCTATGAATTTTATCCTTCACATTTATTGGAAAAAGGACTAAAATATAATTAGATCACCTTATTAGGGTTTATATTGACAATTTCCACGAGTTTTGGTGAATCTATGAATCTACATGGACTATTTAGAAAATATGCAAAGAAACCACTCTAGAGGACTCCAGAAGGCTCTGGAACTCAACGTGACTTAGCACCTAAGAAAGAAGCATCTAGAATGAGCAAGGACCCACCTGGCCGAAGTGGGCCCAGAGGGGCCTGGTGGTGGGGCCGACCGCCCTGGTGCCAAATGAGCCCAGCTTCCGGAATCTTCCTCCACCACCTATGAGAATCAATCTAAACCACATGTTTAGGTCGGTTTGATCCTACGACGCACGTCTACCCCTCAACACTATATAAGCAGCCCCCTGCCCCCTGGTAGAGGCATCTGGCATACATCAGATCAAGTCAGAGACACTACACCCTAGAAACACCATATAACAGAGTAGCTAGCTAGTTTAGATCTAGGAGGAGGCAAGTCTTCTACTTGGCTCCGGATCGTTTAGAGGCTGATCGAGATACTGATCTAGCTTCGCTATTGTAAGTTCTTATCTAGTTACTTACATTTGTTATACAGACATATGTTCTTATCAATGATTACATTCGACATTATATGCTTTGGTGTTTATTATGATTACATGTTTAGCATAGTTGATTTGCCTTTATATTCATGTATGGAGCCGTATAGCCCTCACCTAGATCATTTGTTAACATGGGTGAACGATAAAGATAGTGTAAGCGTGGTGCTTATATTGTATTTATCTGCGATTGCACCCTACATGTCGGGTCGTGTGGTAGATCATGGTGGTGACAATACTTTTGAGTCCTTCGCAGTCCACCACCCATGTATAGGACTAGTGGAGCCTTATACTGTTTGGGTTGTAGTTTCGGCCTTGATCCTCCTGGATAGTCTCCCCATGCATTAATATAATAGTTCTTCTTCCATGATTGCTAAATGTTTGCACTAATCATAGTTTGCATTGACATATAGTTTAGAGTTACCAAGGAGTATCCTCTCTAGCTAGACTTTGCTATGTTTCTCTTGCTATAGTGACACTTTCTAGCTGCTCATGATGTTATGACTTGCCCATGCTATCATTATCTATATTTTATGTGACTTACCCTTGTTTATAGCAATTGATATATTTTGGACACTCTACATTATAAAACTGAGAGATGAGCATGTATTAGCTATTATGGATTAGAAAGACTTCTTTCCCTATGGTAGAATATAAATATGATACTTGGTTTTACTCCTAGTTAAAATGCTACAATGGTATATTCATATCTGTGCGCTTGCGGATACCCTGTTTCTATATATCTTCTTTTCTAGAGATCCAAGGCATATGTAAGAGTACCATATCCATGCGTTTTCAGGCACACATGTCAGGGCTGACATCAACCTATATCGAGTTGTGCTATGAATCGTGTCAGAATTCACCTTTTAGTTTAATCTGAAAGCAACATCTGATATACATTTAGCATCATGTTAAGATATACCTTTGCATTTCTGGTGTCGTCGATAGAGATGGATCTTATATCCGATTCTAGTCGATGACATTAGCAATGTCAACAAGCATTTTTGACGCCGTTGCCAGGGAAAGAAAGTCTATAGCCTAGATGAAAAAGTTTCAGTAATAGCATGCATGCATCTCTCACACATAATGTATCGAGAATCCAAATAATCATTACTTAAACAGGCTTACCCTTGTTCTTTCCACTTTTGTCTATCTTATTCAGGGTAATGTATGAATAAGAATCTTCCAGAAAACTTCGTTTCAGATCTAGAGAAAATCATAAGGAAGGCAATGCCAAAGCCTAGGTCTCCTGATTCTCAGCCCACGACTTCTGCCTTGGGAGATTCAACAGCGCGAAGCTTAACACCCACGTTTGAAGTACGGCAAACAAGTCCCTACGCAAATACTCCGCACCGACCCCAGACAACATTCGTACTGGTCCGACAATCGCTGTAAGAAATGCTGCTTTTGAGCTCAAGCCTGCACTGATTAACATGGTACAAGCTAGCCAATTTTGTGGAAAAGCTCATGAAGATGCCAACAAACACCTTCAAATTTTTTTTGGAGATATGTACTCCCTCTGGTTCCCTATTAGAAGTCATTTAGGACAGCGACACGGTCACCAAAGCACAACTTTGCCTTTTATTTTCTATAAAAATATTTATTGGAAAGTTATATATGTATATTCTTATTAAAGTAATTTTCAAGACAAATCTATTTATATAATTTTCACATTTTCAAACTCAACGACTTAACAGTTATTCATGATTTATATTCCCAATGTTTGACTCAAACCTTTTCCAAAACGACTTCTAATAGGGAACCGGAGGGAGTAGCACCTTCACGATCAAGATGTTCCAAGTGATGCAGTCCTACTTCGTTTATTCCCATTCTCACTATTGGGGCGAGCGAAGCGATGGTTTTACTCCAACAAAGACAAATTTACAACTTGGACATTGTGTTCTACTGCCTTTCTGGCAAAGTTCTTTCCTATAGGCAAAACCAGTGCCTTAAGGGGGAAAATTTCAAGTTTCTAGCAGCAACACGAGGAATCTGTTCCTGAATCATGGGAGCGCTTTCAAGACTACATTTTAAAATGCCCACACCATGGAATGGAAAATTGGTTGCTCTTGCAGACCTTCTACCACGGCCTCTCTACAAACACTTGTGAAATGATGGATGCTGCAGCTGGAGGTGCTTTCTTGTCCCTTACACTTACTCAAGCTCCTAACCTTGTGGAAAAGATGGCGTCCAATCAAGCTTGGAACGAGGAGCGTCAACCCCGCAAGAAAGAAAGAGGAATGCACCAGCTCAAGGAGGTAGATATGATGTCTGCCAAAATGGATTTACTGATGAAGAGGCTTGAAGACAAAGCCCCTGAGAAGAGGGAAGTCATGCAACTCTTCAAATCCCGCATGACCTGTGAAGAGTGTGCAAACACTAGACACTCAGGGAGTCAATGCTCTCAGCTGGAGGAGGACGTGAGATACATCAACAATAACAACCAATATCATCCCCAGTAGAATCAAGGATGGACTCAACAGAGGACCAACTACCCAGGTAACTATTCAGGTAACTATCAAGGTAATAATTCTTCCAATAATTTCTCACTATTAAGAGACTTAGTCCAAAACCAGGGTAGAATTATGGATAATCTGTCTAAGAAGTTAGCTTGCAATGATAAAATGCTTGAACTATTAGTAATAAAATGGAAAGTTTTTCTTCTGCCATCAAGAACCAACATAGATTTAATAAAATGCTAGAACCTTAGATTTCTCAGCTGGCATCATCTGTTCCCACGGCTAGCCCAGGTAAGATTCCGGGCCAGCCGGAAGAATTAGAATATGCAAATCTTGTCAATATCTATTCTGCAGATCTGTGTTCGAGTAAGACAGAAGAAGGCCCAAGATGGACTAATTGGGGCATGCCCGCCAAAAGAGGAGATCCAGGAAGGCCTGTCATCACCATCACTATTGGAGCCTACACTCTCAAGGATGCACTTTGTGACTTTGGGTCTAGCATCAATATAATTCCTAAGGTAATATATAAGAAAATTAATGGTTAACCTTTATTGTATACAACCATGTGCTTGCAGCTTGCAGACCTGTCACTATGCCACCCTGAGGGCATCCTAGATGACATATGTCTGGGGGTAGGATGCTCCTACGTGGCTGCCGACTTCGTTATTGTCGAGACTGGGGGAAGTGAGAATGCTCCAATCATTCTGGGACGTCCTTTCCTTGCCACAACCAAAGCCATCATCTACACCGACACCGCTAAGATCGTCTTCACCATCAATGGGAGAAAGGAGAGATTGAATTTCAAGAACAAGATCCTAAAAGCTCCTGCACACCCCCAATATTTTTACCCCCCAAAAACACGAGCCAGTTGTCGAGAAGAAGAGAAGAGATAGAAGGAGGAATAAGAAGAGTAATTGACCTCAACCACATGTGGAGGAAGTTTGGATGATCAACACGATTCAATCAGAGAATAAGAACATGTTCCCTTCACCGTTACTGCGAAAGCTTAAAGACCCTGGAGTTCCATCAATCCACTGCTCCATCAATCAATGGAACTTCCAGCGAGTTGTCCGCGACACAGGGTCGGGCATCAACCTAATGTCTAAGGTAACCTATGAATTAATATATGGTGACCTACCTTTGTATTCCACATATATAATGTTGCAGATGGTGAATCAATCACAACGGTTCTCAGAAGGAATTGCATGAGATATACCTATCAATATAAAGGACCACTATGTTCTAACTAACTTTTTAGTCATAGACATGGGAGATGAGCAAGATCCTCCCATCGTGCTTGGAAGACCGTTCCTGAACATAACAAGAGCAATCATCTACATCAGGACTGGCGAAATCCACTTCCAGTTCAGAACTGAAAAGGTATGCTGCTACTTCAATACTTATACTAATCCTGAGCAGCCTAAGAAGAACAAGACGTGAAGACGCCTTCAGAAATTGCAACGCAAGCTGAGCACAAAGTTGACGGATGTCAAGAACATTGAAGAAGAGATTAAGGAGAAGTACGCTCATCTTCTACTAGCCCAGTATTCTGAACCTGTTACTCCAGAAAGGTCTCCACCGAAGAAACAAGTTGGAGGAAGAAAGATCAAAGTACACCTTCAGAAGACCAATCACTACCCGCGTCATCAACTGATCAATCAATGCCCACTACATCTACACCATGGGAGTAAGTACTCTAAACTCTCGCCGAGAGCTAACTCGGTATTTATCTTTATTTTCTGCACTGCATATTTAGATTAGCATGTCGATTTCCCTACCTGCATTGGAAAAAAATCATAAAAATATTTTCTGCTTTTTGCATTCTTCAAGGCCCCATGTACTCCGTACCGTGGTGGCATAAAAAAATATATATAAATAAATTTTGCATTCACATGCTTTTGTTTTAGCATCCCTTTTGCATATAAAAATTCACAAAAAAATACGTGGGCACATGAAGGTCCACACATTTCAGAAACACCCGAAAAGAAGTGGGCACATGAAGGCTCACAACATAATCCTAGAATTTGCTCCTTCGGGTATGTGTGAGACTAATATTTACAGGGAGAAATTAATAAGGACCTGAAGGCAAATAAGTTCCAAGGATGAATCAAGAGTCACTTCAAGATCTAGCTTCGGGGAGAGCACCCCCAGTTATCACGATAAGTATCACTATCCTATGTTTCTAGCTAGTTATTTGAGTATTAATTAAAAGTCTTTGTTTGAATAAAATGCTAGAGCCTGCTAGTTGGCTTTTCTCTATGATGATCTTGATGATATATGCTTGGAGATGATGAATAGTTGATCCGCTGTAATTCCTTTTAAAAGTGCTTAGTTTTCAGACCTAGATTCTCCTGAAGCTTAAATGTTTAATTCGCTCTAAATCCAAAACCTGTGCAAGTACATGCTTAATCTGAGTCTAGGCTTTGGAAGATGATTCATGAAAAGTTGAGTTGCTATTGATCATTTTCCTACAGAAGCTTGATTCCTGGATTTATCTTAAAATCATGAAATTTTATATGACTACTTCCTGTGTCTATGATCCTTAAGAGCTTGTCATACACATCAAGATCATTCCAGTCCACCATTTATGCCGCTTCTGATATGGAAGTACGCATTTTCCATCAAGACATATAGCTCATGCAACTCTAGGATATATCTCTCTCAATGATAAAAAGGATTCTGGGGTGACATTTAAAAAAGAAAAAAAGCAGAGAAAAAGAAGAAAAGAGAGGAAAAAGTGAGAAGAGAGAGGGAGAGAAAAGGACAAGTGTCATACTAGGGGAGAAGGGCCTACCTCCCTAAAAGAAATAAATTTAGAGATGAATAATGGACGCGTGTCCTATGGCGAGTAGAGCCCACATCTCTAAGGAGAGAGAAAAATGGACAAAGTACAGGGTGAGTAGAGCCCACCTCTCTAAGAATAGAAAGTCCAGATCTTAAAATTCTTAGAAAGAGAGATATAGTCCAAGAGTTAGGCTAAAAGGCTTACCACCTTTCACCCTCATCCATCCAACACTATCATCCATATATTTCTTGCCAAGTGTGACTCCATGCTTGAGAAGGTCATACACAGGATCTCTGAGTTTTATCTGAAAATGTGCAAAACCCCAAGATGATAGCTGATCGAAGAATTTGAGATATATTGCTTGACTTCATTGTTTTGTCTTTTATTTGCTCAAGATTTATGAAAAGGCTATGCTTAAAGGTTGAAGGTAAGAGAGAGCAATATTATTGAGGAGAGTTGGTTTTTGAAAATCATAGTACTTTTGAGGTGTGAAAGCGTTGTAGCAACTCCTGATCTCGCTAAAGCATATCTTTGCTAGGGACTAGCAAAGGGTAAGCTTGGGGGAGTTTGTTCACACATTTTATCTATAAATTTTATCCCTCACATTTATTGGAAAAAGGACTAAAATATAATTCGATCACCTTATTAGGGTTTATATTGAAAATTTCCACGAATTTTGGTGAATCTATGAATCTACAGGGACTATTCAAAAAATATGCAAAGAAACCACTCTAGAAGACTCCAGAAGGCTCCGGAACTCAACGTGACTTAGCACCTAATAAAGAAGCATCTAGAATGAGAAAGGACCCACCTGGCTGAAGTGGGCCCAAAGGGGGGCCCACCCCAGCCCGAGCGGCCTGGTGGTGGGGCCGACTGCCCCCCTAGTGCCAAATGAGCCCAGCTTCCGAAAGCTTTCTCCACCGCCTATGAGAATCAATCTAAACCACATGTTTAGGTTGGTTTGATCCTACGACGCACGTCTACCCCTCAGGACTATATAAGCAGCCCCTTGCCCCCTAGCAGAGGCATCTGTCATACATCAGATCAAGTCATCAAGTCAGAGACACTACACCCTAGAAACACCATATAGCAGAGTAGCTAGCTAGTTTAGATCTAGGAGGAGGCAAGGCTTCTACTTGGCTCCGGATCGTCTAGAGGCCGATCGAGATACTAATCTAGCTTCTCTCTTATAAGTTCTTATGTAGTTCCTTACATTTGTTATACAGACATATATTCTTATTAACGATTATATTTGACATTATATGTTTTGGTGTTTATTATGATTACATGTTTAGCATAGTTGATTTGACTTTATATTCATGTATGGAGTCGTATAGCCCTCACCTAGATCATTTGTTAACATGGGTGAACGGTAAAGACAGTGTAAGCGTGGTGCTTATATTGTATTTATCTGTGATTGCACCCTATATGTCGGGTCGTGTGGTAGATCGTGGTGGTGACAACACTATTGAGTCTTTCGCAGTCCAGCCCCCATGTATAGGACTAGTGGAGCCTTATACTGTTTGGGTTGTGTCAAGTTTCGGCCTTGATCCTCCTGGATAGTCTCCCCATGCATTAATATAATAATTCTTCTTTCATGATTGCTAAGTGTTTGCACTATTCATAGTTTCAATTGACATATAGTTTAGAGTTACCGAGGAGTATCCTCTCTAGCTAGACTTTGCTATGTTTCTCTTGCTATAATGACACTTTCTAGCTGCTCATGATGTTATAACTTGAACAATGCTACCAAGAAGAAGAAGAAGAAGAAGAAGAAGAAGAAGAAGAAGAAGAAGAAGAAGAAGAAGAAGAAGAAGAAGAAGAAGAAGAAGAAGAAGAAGAAGAAGAAGAAGAAGAAGAAGAAGAAGAAAGAAACAACAACGATGGTATACATCTTGCAGACATTATACCGATACCTATTTCTGACAGGTGTGATAATATTTGAAATAACATTGCTGCACAATGTGCTTTGTATACATGAGTTCTATCAGCAGGTGGACAAACACTGATTAGACTTAGGAAGGGCGCGGCAAAGCCGCGCCAACAATTTCTAGTCTCTACATAACGAAATAACAACCAAAAGAAGGCACCTCGTAGGGCCACGAGAGCGTCACATCCCATCACGGCTTCGCCGCCTCATTAAAAAATAGTTGTGGCACAGGGGTTCGCCGGCGACACTCGTCTAGGCGAGGAGTTCCTAACGTCAACAACATCGTTCCTACACCGTGATCCCCAAGAACGAGGTTCACGCGAGCAAGTTGGGCGTCAATCGACCGGCAACGCAAGCGGTTGTGGTGTGCACGAGCAACGCGACGACACATGAGGCACCCTGGTGGCCGGTCTGCCGAGAGGGCTCGTCCCCGCGAACCGGAGAGAGCGTGCACGTGGTAAGAGAAAGTGCGCTCTTACCTTCTTTATCTCCTACCTCCAGACTCTGGTCACCTTCGTTTGCCCTGTTCACTTGGCTTGTCAACCACTAGCCAGCAGTACTTTTCTCTCAGAGCAAACCAGCCAGCAGTACTTTTCTCTCAGAACAAATCAGCAACAACCACCAGCCAAACGAATAGTTGGTTGCCCGCCGCTCGCGAACGAGAGGTCCGCCGCTCGCGAACGAGAGGTACTGTCGACGTTGGTGCTAAGACACAACAAACATAGTAGTTCTTCACAGCTCTCTCACGCGCCCCTGTACGCCCTCCTGCTCAGCAGGGAAAACCGACCAAAGGCCAACAGCCCAGCAAGCTAGCACGCCCTAGCAGGCACACGCAGATCGGTTGTTGACATGAACACATGGTGGACACCCAAGAAATTCTTTCAAGGAAAGCTCCTCATTAGGAAGCATAATGTCATCCACGCTTTGTGTATTTGTGCCTTTGTGGAGCTATAGGAGTACTCCCTCCGTCCCAAAACAAATGCAATTCTAGGACTGAGCACGGAAACCAATGCAATGTGTAAAATGACCAAAATACCCCTTGTCTTATATGAGAAATATTTATCAATTGGCTTGTCTTTTATGTGAGAAGCTTCTAGATTCCCTTGTCTTTTGTTGTTGGTTACTCAAAGTTGCATTTTTTGTGGGACAAATTTTGAATCCTAGAATTGCATTTATTTTGGGACGGAGGGAGTAACAACTTGTGAATCACTGCAGTCACTTGCGTTTGCTCTGCTCCGTGCACGGAGCGAGGAGCCCTGCCAAACGCTCGTCCAAAACGGCTCCCCACGAGAATCCTCCTGAAAACCCGCTGACTGGAGCATTTTCACGGAGGGAGAGCCAAAAATACTAGGGGGAATTCCCTCAGTGCCACCGGAAATTACACTGGTCCCTTCAGTGCCATTGGAAATACATCACTCCCTTCGCTACCATCGGATCTATTTTTCACTCCTGTCATTGCCATTGCCGTCTGTTTTAGAGACCAACGGTGTTAATTTGTCTTGTCTCAATCAGTTATTCCAGTTCTACCCCTTATCCTCAGACTATCCTTCTTGAGGCCTCATCCTTCTTCCCTGGCGTCACCGAATCTCGTCGGCCCATCGCGGGCCGCCCGCCGCCCTCGACGCGCGCGGCGCCCGACGCGCGCCCGCCGCCGCCGCCCCCATTGCGCGCCCCCGCTCCCCGCCCCCCAACACGCGCCCGTCGCAGCCGCCCCCGATGCGAGGCCGCCGCGGCCTCCCCGACGTGCGCCCCCGCCGCCGTACCCGACGCCGCCGCATCCGCGCCGCAGACCCCGACGGGCGACCGTAGCTGCCGCCCCCGACGCGCGGGTTGGCGCCGTCACGCCGGCCCCGATGGGGACACCAGACGGCTCCTGGCTTCCTGCAGGGTACGTTGTTCTCCTCTTATCAAGTTTTCTCATTCATTTTTTGAACTAGATCCAGGATGGATTGTTGTAGGAGGCCTCTTGTTGTAGAGTGTTCATAGTCCAGTTTATGCACAGGATGGATCCTAACTCGAATGACTGGCTGGAGATGTTTTTTCAAACAAATTCAGAGCCGCTTAATGTTCCATCAACCCCATCCATGGATTGCCCATCCTTTGCCACAGCTAGCCAGTCAACTCAGCCAACAACAAGCCATCCTGTTGAACCTTGCACAAATGAGCCCACTAAACCATACCATGATGAGTCTGATGACCATGATGAGAATGATGACTATCTAGCAAATCCTGAACCTGAAAATGAACATGTCGGTGTTGATGATGAACTCATGTACTTATCTTCTTCAAAGACAATTCCCGAAGAAAGGGAGTTTGAGTCAATTCTAGAGGAAATGGAGTCTGAGTCTGGTTCTGAGTCTGATACAGACTATGAGGAAGCGGATGGGTTAATCGGGAAGGATCCTTTGCCAACAGTGGGAATCATATCTTATGACAAAGAAAACCCTCCCATGACTGTAGGAAGTTTATATCATGACATTAAAGAATTTAAGTTGGCACTTTGTCAGCATGCTATCATAAAAGAATTTGAGTTTAACACTGAAAAGAGTGATCCAAGGAGAGTGAGGGTTTATTGTTCAAAGAAGGTAGAAGATAAATATAAGTGGAGGATACATGCTTCGACAATGAAGGATGACAAAACAATAAAGGTTTATTGCTAATTGTTGATTTATTGCTGTATTTATTCTTTTTAATTCTTGCTAATTATTACTGTTAATCACTCATTGTTAACTATCTCATGCTAGGTGAAGAAGAATCCAAAGAAGCATTCATGTTCTACTGCAAGAAGAAGCAAGGAAGTGAAGCATGCTACCAAATATTGGGTTTGTGAAAAAGTAAAGGATTGGTTGATGGAGAACCCAAGATTGGGGGCTAAAGAGTTGCAGTGGAGGATAAAGGACAAGTACAAAGTAGAGGTGCCCTACAAGAGAGTGTATGCAGGTAAAGAAGAGGCACATACTAAGTTGTTTGGTAGTTGGGATAGCAGCTTTGATAATCTGTATAGGTTCAAGGCAGAGGTGGATAGGTCCAGTCCTGGTAGCATTGTAGAAATTCAGCATCACACTATTCTTGAGCAAATCAGGTTTAATAGGCTTCTTTTTGCTATGAAACCATGCATAGAAGGTTTTCTACAAGGATGCAGGCCATACTTAGCGATAGATAGCACATTTTTGACAGGAAGGTTCAGGGGGCAGCTAGCATGTGCTATAGCTGTAGATGGACACAACTGGATGTATCCAGTTGCTGTTGGAGTATTTGACTCAGAAACTGAAGAAAATTGGGTTTGGTTCTTGGAAAGGCTTAGAGATGCAATTGGATCACCGCAGGGCTTAGCTATATGTACAGATTCAGGATATGCAGTGATGGCTGGAGTCAAGGAAGTTTTTCCAACTACAGAACACAGGGAATGCATGTTGCATTTGGTGAAGAACTTCAAGAAAAAGTACACTGGTAAAGTATTTGATGATCATCTCTGGGCAGCAGCATATTCTTGGAGCCCTTACTTCTTTGAGAAACATTGGAAGGCAATGGATGAAGCTAAACCAACAGCAATGAATTGGATAAGGAAAAATCATACTAGGATATGGGCAAGAAGCCAATTCTGGACCAATTGCAAAGTTGACTACATCACAAACAATTTGGCAGAGTGCTTCAACAATTGGATAAAGAAGTACAAGGGCTTGAATTTGGATGACTTAATGGACAAGATTAGGCAACTTATTATGTCAAAGTGGTATGAAAGAAGGACCATCTCAAGAAAGATTGAAGGGCTTATTCTGCCACACATCATCAAGGAATTGAGGGAGCAAAGTAGGAATTTGGATATGGATGTACAAAGAAGTGGCGATTTTGTGGCAGAGGTTTCTGTCAAGGGTGGTACTGGCTACAAATGTGTTGTCAACCTCAGAGATAGAACTTGCCATTGTAGAAAGTGGCAAGTTTGTGGCATTCCTTGCAAACATGCCATTGCATTTATCACTTATATAAGGGAACCGTTGGAAAAATATGTTGACATGTATTACTCGGTTGAGAAATTTAGAGTTGCATATGAGGTTCTCATACCATCCATGCCTGACAAGTCACAATGGCCAGAATCTCACCATGATTTCTTCATGGATCCACCCCTTCTAAAACCTACAGCAGGTAGAAGACATAACCAAAGGTTCAAAGGATGTGCAGAGGGAAATGGCAGCACAACTAGACAGAAAGGGCAACATCAGTGTCGCATTTGCAAGAAATATGGCCATCGCTGGTACAATTGTAAAGATGGTGATCCTAACGACATTGCAGGCATGCTAGCTGAAAGGTATGAAATCTGGAATAATTTACAATTTCCTCTTATTTTTTGAGTACTTATTTATGATATTACATTGCTGCTCATGCAACAAAAAGGGGTCCACCGAAGAAAAAGAAGAAAATCATTCAACCATCATGTGAGAGCAGCATGGTACCTTTTGGACCAGCATATAAAACAATGAATTTCCCTCCTAGGTATGCATCCATACACCTGTAACTACTTAATTCCCTTGTATCAAATGCATTCATTCCTAATTAAAATTTGTCTTACAGCCAAAGGGAAACAAACAGCCAAAGTGCATCAGCGTTCATAGGTTCAGAAAACTCTCTCAGGCACATATCCAATGACTCAAGGCTTCATTTTATTTCAGATCAGATCAGACTCATGTACGTAACTCATTGCAGGTTTGGAATCGGCTCAAATCAACTTGAGATCCTTTCCATCGAGTACCCTATGCCATCCACACGTGAAACAACACCACCTCCTACCACCTCCAAGGCTACAAAAGAGAAGAAAGCTAAAGGGAAGGCAAAGGCAGCATCGAAGAAGAAGAAGAAGGAAGTTTCAGTGCCACATGATAGTCCAGCAATGGGTACTAGAAGCAGGACCCCTCAAAAGCATAGCCCTGCCTCACATACAAGAAGCAAGAGAAAGCTTCCAGATCTAAATTTCTAGTTGATGCAGCTCGTCTTATTTTGTTGCAACCAAGTAAACCGTTAATTGCAATGTTAGATTCCAATGATGCCTGTATTGACATCAAAACTACTCGTATAATGGCTGCAATGGCTGCCTGTTTGGATAGGAGTGATGTATGGTTGCTTGTGTGGAAGGCCATGATTATGTATGCCTGCTTTTGTATGGTTAGCAATGTGTTGGTATGAACATTTGGTGGTTGCATATGTTGTCAAAAAATATGGTGGTCAATTTGCAATGTTCTGTGAATGTGTTTGAGATGGCTTTGACTACTTAATGAATGAGGAACACAAATGGAGGTCAATTTGCAGGGGTATTTTTGTTATTTCACCCTCCATTTAACACCGTGACTCCCTATAACAAACGTAAATGGCAGTGAAGGGAGTGAATACCGGATTCAATGGCAGTGAAGGGAACTGTGTTTTCCAATGACACTGAAGGGACCAGTGTAATTTCTGGTGGCACTGAGGGAATTCCCCCAAAATACTAGCTTCTCCCGGCTCCGTCTCCCTCTCTGACATTCTCCTTACGAAACTACCCCCGGACTTTGAGATAAACTACTGCTAAAATGCTACTGGGGCCCACTGCGCCACCTACCTTCTGCAGGGCGGTCACCTGACGGCGGGAAGCACGACACAGAGCTGGACGGTGACGGCTCTGGATGCCGACGGCGGAGCTGGATGCCGGAGGCCGCTGCTCCTATTGCTCTAGCTGGCCGGCGGAGCGGGCACAGGAAGGCGGAGGAGACGGAGATGCAGTGGAGCCAGAGGAGAGGGAGATGCGGTGGGGCCGGGGCGTGGACCTCGACGATGCTGTGGAGAGATTGAGGTGGCGAGACTCAGCCGCGGAGAGGGCGCGTAGACCTCGACGGCGCGGCGGCCCTCCACGCCCGACCCCGAGGAAGCAGCGGCCGCGGTGCCGAGGAGCTAGACGGTGCAGTTCCGGTGTGGAAACGCCCGACCCCGAGGAAGCAGCGGCCGCGGTGCCGAGGAGCTGGACGGTGCAGTTCCGGTGTGGAATCGGTCCGGGCGTCGCTCCCTGGTCACTGGTCGTGGCCGATGCTCGCGCGTGCTGCTGGCCGCCTGGAGCTCTGGAGGATGGGGAAGGGCGTCGGATGCCTGGAGGACGGAGAAATCTCCAGAAAGAGATGCGATGCCTGGAGCACAAACGTGTGGATGACAGGATGAGAATGCTCGGTGGAACGTGTGGAGGAGAAACAAAACGAGGAAAAATGAGAAGGAAAATTAGAAGAAAAAAGAAAAGAAAAATAGGATGAAAAAAGGAAAAGAAAAAATTAAAAAGAAAATGAAAATGAAAAATGAAAAGAAAAGAGAAAAAAGAAGGGCATTATGGGCCTTTCAGCATCTTATCCACCACACACAGCCAGGAGAATCTGTTTTATAAAACATTTTTCTAAAATGGATTCAGCTCTAGCACAGAATCCGCTCCACCAACACAGCCACAGCCGGAGCCGAAGCCCTGCCAAATGCACTCTAATTTTGCAACCTCTTGCTCCGTTGCTCCCATCAAAGCTCACATCGACAACTAAGGAAACCTTAATATATATGCTCCATATGTATTTGATGATATGCACAAGTGTAGACCGGCATATTCATGGTCATATCTGTGGTTGATAAATGCAGCATATAAGCTCCAAGACCAAGAGCTAGATGGTGAATAATGGTAAGTACAAACTATTTCTTACTATTCCCTGCCCCCTTTTCCATATGACAACAATCTAGTATTCCTAAGACACTTTGTCTTCGTTTAAGCCTGGATATCACTATAAAGAAAATAAAATAATGAGGATAGCTTGGAATCAAATTGTTTTTAGTATAAATTATAATAGAAAATTTAGAGTGCTTGTAATTAACATAAGCCATCAAATTAAATCTAACGGTGGTAGTACCAATATTAAAAAGATAAAAATTATAGTGCTGGAATCTACAACTTTGTTTTTAGTATAATAGAAATTTTAGAATGCTTGTAATTAACCTAAGCCATCAAATAAAATCTAACAGTGGTAGTACCAATATTAAAAAAATAAACATTATAGTGCTGGAATCTACAACTTCCTCTTGCCATTTTATTCAACAAAAAGAAAAAGTCAATGTAGCTCACAAAGGTTTATAATCTCATCTGGTACATGTTGTCGACTCTGCGAATTCGTCATTGTAATGTGACATTGCTGAAGTATACATTCGCTGGCCTACAATGTATGTATGCTGGGCTGGCACGCTCCCAGCAAGGCGCTGCAATAAGTTTTCTAGTAATGTCATAAAACTTCAGCATAACCATGGCAGACACGGTGGGTTTTCAAATACTCTCCTCTGTCTACATTTAGATTTTTTTTTGAAGTCGATATTTTCATATTTCTGTTTGAAATAAATTATTTTTAAAATATATTGTTGTCAAGTGAAAAAGGTTTAGCTTCAAAAAGTTAAGTGCAGATCTATTTTGAGACGGAAGAAGTGCACAACTACTACACTCTCTTTTTTATATATTGAAGAAGATGCGCACTACCTATATAACTTTTTACCTTTAACCAAAATCAATTTATTATATATCATAAAAATAATGATATAAGCATACTCATATGTATTCCGAAACATATTTTGTGTGATGTCAATTTTATGGTTGTGAGAAAAACAATATATAATATATTAATCATCAAATTATATCACAGTAAGATTGTGCTAGGTCAAACTGTGACTTTGTTTAGGGACCAAAGTCGTTGTAAGGGTTTTTTTTAAAAAATCCTTTACTAATCCTTGATTTTTAGGAATATGGAAAAAATACCACTCCAACAACTCCTAATCTTTTAGGACTCGGAAAAAACAGCATCTTCGACGTAAAGTTATGCAGTTTTGGTCGATGTGTATCCTCTACTAAACAAGGTGGAAGTGCTCAGAAATAATAAATACTAGAAAATGATTCTTAATGCAAATGTACAAGAGAGAAATAACATATAAAAGTGGTTAGGATAATTTAAGAATAATATAAGATTCTTGGTGCAAAATTGTCTTCTGTATTTTAGGAGTAGATTATTAAGAACTTTTGGAGATGACTTTCTTTATTCTTTCTAATACCTTTTTTAAAGGAAAATATTAGATGCTCTTGGAGATGCACTAAGCCATCGGACCCAAATACCTTTTTAGAAGCACTAAAATTTCATCTTGTTATGAAGAAAATATTAGATGCTCTTGGAGATGCTCTAAGTCATCGGACGTTGTTATGTTGATAATCTACGGAAGGGGAAAACAATATGCCAGGGGTAGCTCTATGCCAATTGCATCCTTTAATTTCTTATTGATTGTTTACTGTCAATATGCACATATACAACTTTATTTTTTAATATAGTTTATGCATCACCAGCCTGTTCACTCGGCTGATGGCTCGTTGCTGGTGTTGATTTATTCTGAGAGAAAAGTATTGTTGGCTGGTTGTTGGTGGTTAGTTTGTTCTGAGAGAAAAGTACTGCTCGCCGGTAGCACGGTGCACATCCTGCTTTTATAACCTTATAATATTGCTGCCACCAACTATCGCCAGTACCCTCCTGTTCGTCTGGATTATCAATCATATTCAATGGTACTTTTCTCTTAGAACAAATCAACAACAGTCATTAATCAAACAATGATATTTTTCTCACGAAATTAATCAACATCAGCCACCAGCAACCATCCATCCTCTTCTAGCTCGTCGCCCACCATCATCCACCGCCCCACCGCCAGTCCAGTCCACGTAAGGGTTTTCCAAATTCCAAGCCCGCCCGCCAGTGACATGCTTGTCTTTGGAAATTGGATAATCGAACAGAAGCTCCAAAGGCATGTGCATATTTAGCCACCACCACCTCCTTAACGGATCGACAATGCTCATATCTTTCCGCGGGTTTTTTTGGTTCAGAAAAGGATTGGAAACAGGACGGGTGGCTCAGCATCAAAACAGCTACAGCTTGACACCGGCCAAAGAAGTTCACAAAGGCGAATGCTCATGTGCATCATCAGGCATCGATCGGTTTCGATATCTGTCGCGAAAGCGGATGAGTGCCTAGCTCGACTAGTCAACGCCGGAGTCAGGCTTCCATTCTTTACTCCGTAAGCAGCTTGCCGCCTTCGTTCGTTCGTCCCCCGCGTTGCGTCAGCGACGACGCTAACGCAGCATGGAACCGTCACAACTGTCTCGCAATATGCACCACGCAAACCTCCCTCCGATCCATCTCCCGTATCGCGTCGGAGGCATGCATGCACGCGGGAATGAGGGAGAATCTCCTCCACGGCTCGTCGCGGCTCCACGGTTATTCTAATCGCGAACGTCACATGAATCGCTGGACGCTAGCTCAGCTCGCCACACCTCGCCGGCGGTACGAAGCTTCTAGTCCTGCAGATATTCCCTGCTTCGTCCCTGAGGTTTCTTTCCTTCATGCCTTCCATTCTTCGTAAGGTTAGATCGATGATGAGTAAAATATTGGCTGGGAACTTATCTTGTGATGTCATCCAAATTTTCAAATTATCAAGATACACTTTCAAATCTGCAAACTTGGCTTAAAATATTTTGTGAGTTTAGGCCTACCGAGATCGCCATACTTGCCTGTTAAGGACCATCCGATCGATCTACACCGACATTTTTTTAACGGACGGTGAAAGCTTATGGTTTCCCAAATTTTTACTAAGAAGAAGGGAGTTGACCCAATTTATAAGGAAATCCGGACCCGAAAACCATACAACTCTGGTCGCTCGACCATACAACTAGTGGAACACAGAACCCCGACTCCGGTCCGCAGACCATACAACTAAGCACTTCAGTGGGTTGGATTGGGACCTCAACACGCACCGCTCAACTCAACGACTCATCGGTCGGATTGGGAGATCGACACGATCAACTCAAACAACTTCAAAGGATCGGTCCAGTCGTCGGATTCGAACATCGACCTGGGCCTCTACAACTCTGTTCCGCCATCGACACGAGCCACCATACACAGCCAAGAACCAAGACCTCTCTTCTCCCCCGCTCAAAGGAGAAACTACTGCCTACTCTCTGTTTTTTTACCTCCCCCACACAAAGAAACGAAAGGAAGAAGCACTCTCACCCGGCACAACGCGAAGCACAAGCCGAATGATCCAGGCAGCAGTCTCCCGCCGAGGAAGCTCAACGTCACCTCCAGGAAGGGCATGACCACTGGTAGGGAGGGGGGCTTTAGTCCCGGTTGGAGAGGGGTTTAGATCTCTCAAGTCCAACCAGGACTAAAGTTCGGAGACAAAACCCCCCCTCCCTTTAGTCCCAGTTGGTGTTACGAACCGAGACTAAAGGGGGGCACGCCAGCACCTGCGCCCACCCCCTTTAGTCCCGGTTGGTGTTACCAACCGAGACTAAAGGGTCTCGTTTCTCTTTTTTTGTTTTTGATTTGATCTTATATTCTAATTGTTGTCTAACCCGTATATGCACGTATACGTATTTGAACATGTATATAGGTATATACCTGTCTATATATACCATGTACGCAGTTAGACTTATATATAAAGTTTTTGAAGTTAGACTTATATATAAACTTACATAAACTTAGAAATATACACATCAAAATAAATAGTATTTATACATCAAAATATTGTTCACTTCAAATTTCTAGTCTCTATTAGATTTTTTGGATGCATCATAACAATGTTTTCCTGTTGGCATAACCACCTCCTCATGGATGAATCCCAAGAGACTTTCTTGAATCGCCGAAAGAAGATCCTTCTGAATGACCTCGTCCTTAACCATATCCATCTGTATAATGTGCAAATATGTTAATATATTGCACCCAACAATTTAATATAGAAGCATCTGTATAATGTGCAAATATGTTAATATATTAGGAAATGATGTATTATTAATAGGTTTATTTAATTAACTTACATCATAATTTCCGGACTTTGCAATTGCCAAACAGCGTATGTGCTCACAAACATAGTATCCACATAAATTATTTCCTTGTTCCTGTCTTAAACACTAAAGTGGATAGGAGAAAATGTTATGAAATATAAGTGTGATAAATTTAAATTTTCTCAAATCCGAAGTTGTTATTTGGATTACGTACCGGATAATCAGTATAGAATGTAATTGTTGGGTTAAATTCACCTTCTTTCTCTGTAATGAATTTTTGCCAAGCTCTGAGGAAAATTAATGAGAGATGATGTGTTAGTAAAAGCATATCTTGAAACAAATATTGAAGGTTTTGGTAACTTGCGGGTAAAAGAATATATATATATAAATAAATACATATATAAATAAATATTGCATTTAAAAGAATGTCTTAGGTAGCATTATTACACTTGAAACATATCTTGAAGGTTTTGGTAACTTGCGGGGTTGTTTCTCAATGAATCCCACACCATGACGCTGCTATTGTCGACTTGAATGATCATAAGAATCCAGTTGAAACTGCACATACATGGTCATAATAGTCATACAAATTAGAACTAAATAGAATTAGCAAAGACAATTAGATGGCAATTGCACATACTCGCGGTTGTAAGGTACTAGTATGAGATCCTTGTCATGAAACCTAGACAGGGTCCTATAGATTGTCGTGATTGTTGTGTCTGGTTGATGCTTGACCTCAAACTCATTGACTTTTGATGGGTCCATGAAACCAATACTGGCAATATTCTTTTTTTGCATCTCATGTTTTTGCAGGCTACCAAAAAGGAAATACAAATTTAATTAGTAAATCCACATATGTAATAATTTAATTAATAAACATAAAAAGGCATTACTTATAGACACCAAGCGACGATAAGATCGGTACTCAGGGCATCTTGATGGTAAACTTCATAAATATCTTTGAAATCCAGCCAGACCACCTTGTTGCCTTCAGTGGCAAAATCTTCGGGTGCAACAAGCATAGCTATGTTATGTACGCCTTTCAGTGATTGCCGCATGTACCACTCATGAAATTTGTACATCTTAGGTGAGAGCTTAAGTACTAGTTCGGGCTTGACACGAGGTTTTCCTAGCTGAAAGGGCCATCTATACTCGAAACTTGGATCCTGGGGTGGTTCTTCATGGCCGAGTGCAACACCTAAAGGCATCCTTGTTTCTTCCATGAAACCAAGGGGCTTCACTACTTCTTGTGTAGGCATTTCTGCTACAGCTCGTTCCTGTGCATTGAGCCCGGAGGGAACGTAAGTCTATTTCCTCATCGACGCATCTTCTTTAGACGACGTCGACGCCAGTATGGGCATCATCAATTTCTTGCTATTTTCACTCATTAGTTTGAAAAACCCAAGTTTTGACGGATCTAGTTGTTTGGTCTTCTCTAGCTCCCTCCGTTGTTGTTTTGTATTCAAATTGCTGAAAAATTCATGCACATGTTGGTTACTGATCGTTGTTTTTCCTTCTTCTATCATCTCCCATGCTAGCTTCCTTAGTTCCTTTTGCTGATGGGCTCAACCATTTTCTTTATCGTTTGTGGTTTTGGTGGTTGCACTGGGTTGCACGATTGTGCTCCGACGGTTTTTTCGTTTGTGCTTTCGTGGCTAGGTGGTTTCTTCTGCGGTGGTTTCTTTTGCGGTGGTTTCACGGTTTTTTCAGATATGCTTTGGTGGTTGGGCGGTTTTTCTGATGTGCTTTCATGGCTGGGCGGTTTTTTCGCGGTCTTTGCGGTGTTTTTTGTGCTTTTGATGGCGCTTGCTTTGCCACCATTGGTTTTTTCTGCTTTTTTGGAGGTGATTCGGGATTGATGTCAATATCATGGCTGGAGCTCGCACCTCCGGAATTGAATAATGGTTCTTGTGTAGACGGTGAGTGAGGTGATATTGAAGGTCGTGAGGACGACCTAGGAGATGATAATGGTCGCGACTGCGGGGGATCTGTAGGAGGGATTGATCCCTCCGTTTGGGGGATTATAATGTAACGTTTGGGCCACAATATGATACTGTGAACAACATCCTTGAGTGTTCTTTCCCCGTCACCTCCTGGGATGTCTAGCTCTAAATCTTCAAATTGTGACTGACAAATCTCCTCCACAGAAACGGAGGCGTAGTCGGGTGGAATCAACATGTCGTGGCTAGTCTGTCTAGGAAAATGCGCAAAAGCACTTCTGTACGCCACCTGCATTGTGATGTTACCAAATGGCTTGTGCAGGTCACATGGGGTGCACCGATAGAGAAAATCCACCGGTATTGTTGGTTGTCATCCACTGGAACTCCTTCGATTGCCCTAGGCTCTTCAGGGCCTTCTGTGCAAGCACCCGGTGCGACCTCTATGCAAGCACCTGGTGCAACCTCGGTAGAAGCACAACTGCTTTTCCAAGCAGAAGGGCTAATGACGGGATCTAGAGGTACTTCAGGCAGTGCTCCAGTTTGGGCTATTTTAGATATCGTTACGGCCAGTCCTCGTTCAATCTCTACCTGCATCTTTTCGTCTTGTTCTTTAAGTCTTTGCTCCATCATTTGGCGCCAATGATCCTATTCTCGCTCTTTTCTTCTTTTGCGGCTTCTATAGCTATCGAGGTTTCCCTTGAAGGCATACTTCCACAGCACCACCCCGTAGCCCCTGCAACGTCCTGGGTGTTCTGGATTCCTGAGTGCCATAGTGAGCTCATCCATTTCTCTGTCAACCTTCAATCTACCAGCTTTGACATCTTCTATTTTGTTCATTAACTCAAGTGCCTTCTCTCGTAACGTGGGCGGTAATTCAAGGGTACCATCATCCAGGTTCAATCTGCCTCCATGCGCATAATACCAATTCTTTGATCTTTCGGGCCAGTGAAAGACTGCTGATATGATACCTGAGGACCATGTGTGGTTCGAGGACCGGTGGATGGTCGCTTCCTTGTGTGATGAGTGATTGACAACGTTGTGTGGACTGATTCTTGACTAAGTATTGCAGGTGCAGGTTGCGGCTTGACTCGTGTTGGTGCAGGTGAAGAACAAGCACAAAAGGTCGTTGCCGGTGAGGCCTCCAGGTGTGGAGAAGACAAGTAGGCTTCGTCCGAGGGACCCGGTGGCCAGTGGGGTCAAGTGCGGGCCGCATGGTGGCATGAACAGCAAGATGAAGTCGTGGACGGTTTCATGGTAGAGCCTCAAAACCAAGGGCGAGCCGGGACTACGTGGGAGCCGAGTCATGAGTGGAGATTGGCGGAGGCTACACCGAGTTCGTGGGGTTTCCGGTGGTTCACCGAGAAAACCCGGGTTACTCGGTTGAGACACAAAACCGAGGCCGAAGACTCGACGAGGGAGGTGCGGCCACCCGGGCCGGTTCAACCGCCCGGGTGGGGGCGGTCGACCGCCACGGGGCCGGTCAGATCTCCCTGGCCGGTCTAACCGCCCAGGGGGGCGGTCTGACCGCCCTGGCCGCCGGCGTCAAGATGCTTCGAAGCGGAGGACACGCATCGGGATCGCAAGGCTTGCGTCGAGGCTAAGCAGGTTGCGGTCGCCGGGCATCCGTCCGATGAAGATATTCTGAAGATTTCCAAATCCTCCCTTGAGGGGCATGTATCCCTAGTTATTAGTGAAGGGTAGTTTTGTCTTTTGGGTGCCTCCATATATACTCATTGAGTGGGTGGATAGCAGCCAACTCTTGGAACCCTAGCTCATTTGTTTTTCCATTTTCGCTCTCCTTTTCCCTAGTTTTTCCTAGGACTAGCTTGAGAGCTTCATGTCAGATCTAGAGAGAGGGATGGATGTTTGGGTGGCAAGCTAGACCTTGTACGAACCTTCATGGTATGTATAGATGGTTCGGCGTTGTTCCTCAAGGTGGTTTTCCCATCTCTTTTGTGGTGATTTTCGGAGCTCTTTGTTGGTGGTGTTTTGAGGATGATTTCTTGGGGTTTTTTGTTGGGTGTCACGTATGAGGTTCTTGTGCCTCTTTGGCTGGTGACTTTACCCCCAAATCTCCTTTGTATTGAACTCGATTTGGTGGTTTTTCGAGTTGGAGGAGTTCTTGACCTAGAGAAGCGATTTCTTTGATTCCTCTTGATTGTGAGCGTTTCGGGTCGATTCCTTTGAGGTAGAGGTTGCCTAGGAGGTAACCCAGCTAATCCCGAAGTTTCGCTGCGATCCGTGGAGTGATTCGGGAGATCGGGCGCGAGGAAGTTAGGGTTTGACCCGCGGGCTATTTTTCTGGGAGAGGCGGTCTAACCGCCTGGAGGGGGCGGTCTAACCGCCCTGGGTGTTTCCAGGTCGAAGTTTTGTTTCGCCGGATTTTCCTCTGTGAGTTTGTTCACCTTGATCGGAGGAGCGTCTCGGGTGAAATTTCGGGTCGTTCTCGTCTTGTTTGCTAGGAGTTCTTGGTTGGACTTCGTTGCTGGGTACAGGAGGTTAGACCGCCCCTGGTAGCCGGTCTAACCGCCCCTAGGCCCCTGGGTAGAGTTTTGGTTTTCGCCAAGATTTTTTGGTAGCTAGCATGGCCTTGACCAGAGATCTTTGTTGGTGAAACCGTGGTGCGTTTTGGTGCTCGGAAGAGGTGTTTCGGAGGTTTTCTTGGTCACCAGGTGGAGGCGGTCTAACCACCCCCTATACCCGGTCTAACCGCCCCCCTCTGGACAGCCGGCTTTCGAGGTGTTTCCGCTGTCGTGGGTGCGTGTGTGGTGAGGTTGCTGGTAGAGTTTGTTCCTAGGACCAGTAGCACTCTAGTGGCTACGTGGTGTTGGCAAACGAAAGGTAGAAGTGCGGAGTGTGTGATTTTGGGGGTCCGACCGAGCGGGTTTCATCTTGTCGGAGTCTCAATCTCCTTCGAGAAGAATTTTTATCGGCTCCCATTCACTCCCCCCCTCTCTGGTCGCCTAATCGGTCCTTCAAGTGGTATCAGAGCCGGTTCGGGTCTTTGTTGACTCTAAACAGTCTAAGATCCAAGGATGGCGTACCAGGAACGGGGTTCGGGTCCTCCACACTTCGATGGCAAGAACTACCAGATGTGGAGTAAGCGGATGGGTGCGTTCCTCCTTGGAAAGGGTCAGATCCTTTGGGATGTCACGGTGGACATAGGCTATGTCCAGCCGATGGACTTCCTCGCTTCAGGATCGAGGGATAGGTTCGACGCCAACAACAAGGCGGTTGACTACTTGTTTCGTGCTCTGTGTCAGCCTGAGTTCGATCGGGTGCACACCGAGCACTTGGCTTGTAGAATTTGGTCGGTGCTGAAGGAGGCTCATGTTGGGAATGCCCGGAGTTCGAGGGCACGGATGTATGCGACCTACCAGAGAGAGTACGAGAACTTCACTCATCTCTCTGGTGAGTCCATCGATGCCTTGTTTCAGAGGTTCACGGTGGTTGTGAACAACATGAGGGCCAATGTGGACGTGTTCTCGTACGATGATCATGATAGAGCGGTCAAGCTCTTACACTCTTTGGATCGTACAATTTGGGGAGGAAAGTTCGAGGCCATTGTGGAGTCGGAGAAGTATGACACTCTGACGGTGAATGAGCTGTTCTCGAAGCTCAAGTCGGCTGAGGTGGATAGGGGCATGACTGCCAAGCTCGAGGGACCGACTGATTCCCATAGTCTTGCCCTCGTTGGTGGTTCGAAAGGAAAGGCTAACACTAACCCATCCACCGGGATGTTCTCTTTTTCCTCTTTGATGTCTATGCCGGATGAGGAGTTCGATGTGCTTGGAGAGGACGAGGCGGCACTCCGACTAGGCGGTTCGAGAGGCCGCACGAGAACCGAGTGAACATGAGGAGGAACACGAGGACATGCTTCCGGATGCGGCAAGCCGGGACACTTCGTCGCCGATTGCCCGGAGAAGGTCGAGAACAAGGACGGCTACAAGCACAAGCCGAGGAATGATGGCAAGTACCGGTCGAGGCGCGACCACAAGAGCAAGCACAAGAACACGTACGAGGACGAGCGACGATCGAGGAAGAAGGAGAGCCGAGGCAAGGCCCGAGCAATGGTTGGAGCGAGCGACGTCGACTCCAGTTCCGCGTACTCCACCTCGAGCTCGAGCGGCAGTGAGGATGAAGGTGATCGTCGCAAGAACAAGAAGTCGTCCAAGAACACGAGCGGGGCCGAGGCGCCGCGAGAGACGACTTCTGCACCATGGTGCTGAGCTCCGGCAGCAAGAAGAGTACACAGAGCGACTCGGACTCTGAGTCCGATGACGAGGTGCGTGATGAGCTTCCCTTCTTGCGTCAGGAGAATGAACGGCTCGGTACTTTGCTTGATAATCGTGATGACATGCTTAGAGAGGCAAAGAAAATGAGAAAAGAGCTTAGGGCTTCACTTGAGGATGCTAGGACTAGAGTGGGCCGAGCTAGAGACATAGGTGCTTGATAGCAAGCTTGAGATTGATTCCCTTAAGGCTAGCCCTGTCATTTCGGATGAGGTTGATTGTCTTGATTGCTCCATATTTCTTGCGATCTTGCTTTGTTTAAGGAGAAGCATGCCTCCAAGTGTGAGGAACTAGATGTGCTTAGGGTTGAAGTGGCTGAGCTTAAGTCTAGATCTGCTTTGCTAGGTTCTTGCACTTCTTGCCCTGTTTTGCATGCTAAGATTGATGAGATGCATGTGTACACTAGTTCTCTTGAGGCTAAATTGAAGGAACCCATGCCTACATCATGCTCTACCTGTGAAATGCATGCTTTGAAAAAATTGGAACTTGCACATTATGTTGATCGATTGCAGGATGAGAATGATGACTTGAGAAAGTTGATGGGTTGGTTGTCTGGTCATGAGCCTCAGTTGAGTATGATGATCGAGGCATTTAAAAGGCAGGATGGTGAGTGACTTGGGGCAAACAAGGTCGGTGAGGGAAGTGGAGAGAATATCCCAGAGCCACCAAAAACCCACCACAAGAATGATTTCCCCCCAAAACCTAACCATCTCGAGAACCGACTAGACACAACCCCGGCTCCACCCATATTTCCTACACCCACAAATGATCTCCAAAAGCCTATCAAGTTTGTGAGCACTTCCGGGAAAGTGTTCTTTGGGAAAGAGAGTGAGAAGGCTAGTGAGGAGAAATCGGTGGAGGAGTTGAGTGGAGAGAAACCAAGTGAGCAGCCCCAATCCAAGCCTAAGCCTAAGCTTGTGAGGTTCCGTTGTGGCTATTGTGGGAAAGGAGGTCACAAGGATGAGTTTTGCTTCAAGAGGAAGTGGGAAGAGAGGATGGCGAAGGAGTGGGTGAACAAGGATAGGTACAACCCTTCCCATGGTGTACCTAAGACTCGTATGCCACTGCCCAGGGGTAAAGCTGTGGTGAGAAGTGTTCCGGCATGGGGAGATGTGAGTTCCCGCAGCCGAGGAGCAGTCCTGGAGGGGGTGGTCAGACCGGCCCTGCCCAGAGGGGGCGGTTAGACCGGCCTGGCTAGGCAGTTTAACCTCCCCCCCCAGAATTCTGGGTGGAGTGGTTTTTGAGGTGGTGAGTCGAGAGGTTTCAGGTCTGGAGGTGGTGTTGCTGGTGGTTGGTCTGGAGAGACAGCAGGTGGTCAGTTTGCTAGGCACTCTCCCCCTCGAGTTCACTACGGGGATGGGAGGAGTAGCTTTGAGAAGGAGAGGAGGGACGGTCCACGGGTTGTCTTCCGTGGCTTTGGTCCTCCTCCAGGCAGCGAGGGGTGGTTTCCTCGGAGTGGTTACCGAGGTGGTGTTCATGGTGGTAGTTATGGTAGGAAAGGTGGCTTGATGTGTGCTAACCCCACTTTCGAGCAAATGGCTCGGCACTGGTTTTACACTTTTGGTACTAACCACGGTCTTGAGTCGTTTGTTCGCTCACGTGCTCATTTTTGAATTTCAGGTGGGAGACTTGAAGAACATTTGGTTGATTGACTCCGGTTGCTCGAGGCATATGACCGGAGACGGGGGGGGTGGTTAACAAGTCTCGTCCGGTGGTGACAAGGAGGTACATCACCTTTGGGGACAATGGGCGTGGGCGTGTGCTTTCAGAAGGTGAGATAAAAGTGAGTGACAAGATCACTCTGAGGCGTGTTGCTCTTGTTCAATCGGCGGGGTACAATTTGCTTTCGTGTCCCGGTTGTTGGATGAAGGCTTTGTGGTGTTGTTTCGGCCAGGTGGTTCTCGGATTTTGGACTCTCGAGGGGACCTTGTCTGTATGGTCGTTCCCGAGGGTCAGGTGTTTCGTGTTGATTTTTCTCAGTCTTCGGGTGTGGAGCGGTGTTTCTTGGCTGGTTCTTCGAGTGAGTTGTGGAAGTGGCATAGGAAGTTGGGTCACTTGAGCTTTGACCTTTTGTCTCGCTTGAGTAAACTCAATTTGGTCCGAGGATTGCCACGATTGAGGCTTGAGAAAGAGTTGGTTTGTGTGCCGTGTAGGCATGCCAAGATGGTAGCCTCTTCTCACCCGCCTCTCACCGATGTGATGACTGAGCGTCCATGCGAGCTGCTCCATATGGACCTTGTTGGCCCAGCTCGTGTGCGATCTGTGGGTGGGAAGTGGTATGTCCTTGTTGTGGTGGACGACTATTCTCGGTATGCGTGGGTGTTCTTTCTTGAGGATAAGGGGGAGATATTTGGTTTTGTTCGAGATCTAGTCTTGAGGTTGAGAAACGAGAGGCACGGAGATGCCATATGAGCTATCTGCAGTGATAATGGTTCGGAATTCAGAAACTCTCGTTTTGAAACTTTTTGCCATGACTTGGGTCTTGAGCACCAGTTTTCGAGTCCGTATACACCTCCCCAGAATGGTGTGGTGGAAAGGAAGAACAGGACCTTGTGCGAGATGGCTCGGACGATGCTTGATGAGCATAGGACTCCGAGGAGGTATTGGGCTGAGGCAGTGAATACTGCGTGCTATGTGTCAAACAGGATCTACCTCAGAGTGCACAAGAAGAAAACATGCTATGAGTTGATGCATGGTCGCACACCCAAGGTGAGTCACTTCCATGTCTTTGGTTGCAAGTGTTTCATTCTGAAGAAAGGCATGAAGTTGGATAAGTTTGAGGCTAGGTCTGTCGATGGTATTTTCTTTGGTTATGCATCTCATTCTAGAGCATATCGTGTGCTCAATCTTGAAACTAACCAAATCGTGGAGACTTGCGAGGTAACCTTCGACGAGACGAGCCACGTAGTCGGCTTGTCTTTGAGTGTGCGGGTGATGATGAGCTTGGTGAGGAGATCTTTCGGGGAGGAGGAGCATGAACATGGAGACGATGAGGATGGCGGTGCGGTGCCCCCGGCTGAACATGTACCCACTACTTCGACTACGATGATGGATGGACCCTCTACTACACCTACGACGACAAATCAAGAACGAGGAGAAGCTGATGTTGAGGGGGAGGTAGCATCGAGGCGAGAACCTCCCCGGCGAGTACAGGTGGATCACCCAGCTTCGAGGATCATCGGCGACATGAATGAACGCACACACGGTCAAGGGTTCGAAACAACTCCCATTTCGCTCATGCTGCATTTGTTGCTACTTTTGAGCCCAAAGACATTGGACGCGCACTATCTGATCATAATTGGGTTAATTTGATGCATGAGGAGTTGGAGAACTTTGAGAGGAATCAGGTGTGGGAGTTAGTTAACCCTCCCCCAGGGTGTAAGCCGATTGGTACAAAGTGGGTGTGGAAAAACAAAGAGGGAGAGAAAGGTGAGGTTGTGAGGAACAAGTCGAGGCTTGTTGCTCAAGGGTTCAGTCAGAAGGAGGGGATTGACTACGAGGAGACCTTTGCTCCCGTAGCCCGTTTGGAGGTGATTAGGATCCTTCTAGCCTTTTCCGTGGCTAAAGGGTTCAAGTTGCACCAAATGGATGTGAAGAGTGCTTTTCTGAATGGTGTGTTGGAGGAAGAAGTGTATGTGAGGCAACCTCCGGGGTTTGAGAGTGAGAAGTACCCCTACCAAGTGTACAAGTTGAGCAGGCGCCTAGAGCCTGGTATGGTAGGTTGAGGGGGTTCTTGTTTGAGAGAGGTTTTGAGATGGGGAAGGTCGATCAGACCTTGTTTTTGCCGAGGCGGGGGGCGAGATATCCGATTGTGCGGGTGTACGTGGATGATATTGTCTTTGGTGGCTCGTCTAACTCTCTTGTTGCAAGGTTTGCAGATGATATGAACAGGGAATTTGAGATGAGCATGATGGGTGAGTTGCAGTTCTTCCTCGGGCTACAAATCAAACAATCAAAGGAAGGAACATTTGTGCACCAGGCTAAGTACACCAAGGACATTGTGCGGAAGTTCAAGATGGAGGACTCCAAGGCTATGATGACGCCGATGAGTACGACTACAGCTCTTGATGCGGATGAGGAAGGTGAACACGTGGAGCAGAAGGAGTACGGGAGCATGATCGGGTCACTCCTCTACTTGACGGCGACGAGGCCGGACATACAGTTCTCGGTGTGTCTGTGCGCTCGTTTTCAAGCATCTCCGAGGACTTTGCATCGGCAAGCGGTGAAGCGAATTTTCAGGTACTTGCGTCACACTCCCGACTTCGGCCTTTGGTACTCTGCGTCCTCTTCTTTGGCGCTTCATGGTTTTTCAGACGCGGATTTTGACGGGTGTCGGTTGGATAGGAAGTCCACTTCGAGACTTGCCGAGTTTTTGGGTTCTTCTTTGGTGTCTTGGTCTTCCCGCAAAAACGGTCGAGTGTTGCTCAATCCACTACCGAGGCCGAGTACGTTGCCGTCGCTAGTTGTCGCTCTCGGCTCCTTTGGATTTCATACACCATGAGTGACTTTGGTGAGGAGTATACCCTTGTTCCACTTCAATGTGATAGCACCAGTGCCATAAGCATTGCAAAGAACCTAGTGCTCCATTCCAAAACCAAGCACATAGAAGTGAGGTATCATTTTCTGAGAGACAACGTAGAGAAAGGGAAGATAGCTTTGATCCATGTACCCACACATGACCAACTAGCCGATATTTTCACCAAACCCCTAGATCAAGCAACTTTCACTCGTTTGCGGGGGGAACTTGGTATGTGTTTGATTTCTTGAGTTGGGAGTGTGGGAGCTCCGTTGTAGCATATGTATAGTTTCCTTTGTGCATTTCTTGCATTTGGCATTGCATATGTAACATGATGTATAGGCATCCTTGTATCTTAGATTGCATGCATTTTGTAGGAAGAGCTTCTCTCATATACATTGTTCACCATGATGTGTTATATATGATCTTATGAGCTAGTTTGGTATGCTATGGTTAGTTTGCCTTAGCTCTTGATGATCTTGATTTATATCCATGGTTGATGGCTATGCTTTTGAAAAATGTCACATATATGCTCTCTCATGTGTAAACGCCTTTATATGATCTTGACATGTTTTAGTGGTTTTGCTATGCTTAATTTGTGGTTGGATAGCTAGTTTATTGATCATATGGGGCCAAAGGCTCATTTGCCATCATGAATGTTTAGCCCTCTTGCTTTATCTTATGGAGGGGCATAAGTTCCTTTTTGTCGCAAAGACATTTCATGTACCATTTATAAATCTGAAAATGGAATGAAAAATGCTTGAAAAATATGTTCCCATGTCATATGTGCTGAAATTAATTTGCTTTGGGTGCTAAACCGTTGCATGATGCCTACCAATGAGAAGTCTCATACATAGAAGTAGGCACATGGCTCGGTGGCTTTGACATGACATGAGGTGCTTGTGGGTGTTTGTGATGGTCTTATGATTAGAATGGCTGTCCTAGCATGAAGTTTGTGTGGCTTTGCCATTTTGACATGTTTTGCTCATGTTTAAGCTTTTGCTTGTGAGAGAGTAACTTTTCGCAAAATTACTCAAATCCTTTTTTGCCTTGTCCAATGGTTGTGAAACTTGGTGATCACGTAGTTAAGGTCGTTACGAACCTGTAGAGTATGTAACTTGCTCATTTGGACTTGTGTAGCTCCTTGTGATGAATTTTATATATTTGAGAAGCTATATGTTGTAAAGTTTCGCATTTTGCCTTGATTCATGCATTGTCAACAAGGGGGAGAAGTTTGTGCATGCTTTGGGCACCTGGGAGTGTTTGGAAGGTGTTCCAATTGGTTTGGGCAAACTTTGAGTAGTTTGGTGCTGGGCCGGTCACATGGGGCGGTCTAACCGCCACCAGGCGGTCAGATGAGTGGTAGGAGGTCTAACCGCCTGGGGTAGGCGGTCTAACCGCCCTAGGCAGAGTGAGCAGGTTTTTGCTCTTTGTTGCATTCCCATGTTGCATTGCTCCATCTGTTCAGGGGAGTGTGCTTTGGCTCAGGGGGAGCTTGCATATGTGTAGGGGGAGCTCTTTGTGGTGTTTGATCTTCGCTTTGGTGGTTTGCGCTCTTTGCTTGAGCTTTGCTTTGTCTCGGATGTGTCGAGCCGTTGCCCTTGCCTAAGGGGTCCGAGACTTGTCTTCTTCAAGTGATCTTGCTCTTTGCCTTTCTTTAGCTTTCGATCGCTTGTTGAGGTTTCTTTTTATTTGTTCTTTTCTTTTCCTTTTCTCTTTGGTTACAAATCAAGTGTGTTGTCAATGCACTCATCAAGGGGGAGATTGAGGACCATGTGTGGTTCGAGGACCGGTGGATGGTCGCTTCCTTGTGTGATGAGTGATTGACAACGTTGTGTGGACTGATTCTTGACTAAGTATTGCAGGTGCAGGTTGCGGCTTGACTCGTGTTGGTGCAGGTGAAGAACAAGCGCGAAAGGTCGTTGCCGGTGAGGTCTCCAGGTGTGGAGAAGACAAGTAGGCTTCGTTCGAGGGACCCGGTGGCCAGTGGGGTCAAGTGTGGGCCGCATGGTGGCATGAACACCAAGATGAAGTCGTGGACGGTTTCTTGGTAGAGCCTCAAAACCAAGGGCGAGCCGGGACTATGTGGGAGTCGAGTCATGAGTGGAGATTGGCGGAGGCTACACCGAGTTCGCGGGGTTTGCAGTGGTTCACCAGAAAACCACTGGGTTACTTGGTTGAGGCACAAAACCGAGGCCGAAGACTCGACGAGGAGGTGCGGCCACCCAGGCCGGTTCAACCGCCCAGGTGGGGCGGTCAGACCGCCCGGGGCCGGTCGGATCTCCACGGCCGGTCCTAACCGCCCGGGGGGCGGTCGACCGCCACGGGCCGCCGGCGTCAAGATGCTTCGAAGCGGAGGACACGCGTCGGGATCGCAAGGCTTGCGTCGAGGCTAAGCAGGTTGCGGTCGCCAAGCATCCGTCCGATGAAGATATTCCGAAGATTTGCAAATCCGCCCTCGAGGGGCATGTATCCCTAGTTATTAGTGAAGGGTAGTTTAGTCTTTTGGGTGCCTCCATATATACTCATTGAGTGGGTGGATAGCAGCCAACTCTTGGAACCCTAGCTCATTTGTTTTTCCATTTTCGTTCTCCTTTTCCCTAGTTTTTCCTAGGACTAGCTTGAGAGCTTCATGTCAGATCTAGAGAGAGGGATGGATGTTTGGTTGGCAAGCTAGACCTTGTTCGAACCTTCATGGTATGTATAGATGGTTCGGCGTTGTTCCTCAAGGTGGTTTTCCCGTCTCTTTTGTGGTGATTTTCGGAGCTCTTTGTTGGTGGTGTTTTGAGGACGATTTCTTGGGGTTTTTTGTTGTGTGTCACGTATGAGGTTCTTGTGCCTCTTTGGCTGGTGACTTTACCCCCAAATCTCCTTTGAATCGAACTCGATTTGGTGGTTTTTCGAGTTGGAGGAGTTCTTGACCTAGAGAAGCGATTTCTTCGATTCCTCTTGATTGTGAGTGTTTCGGATCGATTCCTTTGAGGTAGAGGTTGCCCAGGAGGTAACCCAGCTAATCCCGAAGTTTCGCTGCGATCCGTGGAGTGATTCGGGAGATCGGGCGCGAGGAAGTTAGGGTTCGACCCGCGGGCTGTTTTTCTGGGAGAGGCGGTCTAACCGCCCCGGGTGTTTCCGGGTCGAAGTTTTGTTTCGTTGGATTTTCCTCTGTGAGTTTGTTCACCTTGATCAGAGGAGCGTCTGGGTGAAATTTCGGGTCGTTCTCGTACTGTTTGCTAGGAGTTCTTGGTTGGAGTTCGTTGCTGGGTACAGGAGGTTAGACCGCCCCTGGTAGCCGGTCTAACCGCCCCTAGGCCCCTGGGTGGAGTTTTGGTTTTCGCCAAGATTTTTTGGTAGCTAGCATGTCCTTGACTAGAGATCTTTGTTGGTGAAACCGTGGTGCGTTTTGGTGCTCGGAAGAGGTGTTTCGGAGGTTTTCTTGGTTACCAGGTGGAGGCGGTCTAACCACCCCCTATACCCGGTCTAACCGCCCCCCTCTGGACAGCCGGCTTTCGAGGTGTTTCCGCTGTCGTGGGTGCGTGTGTGGTGAGGTTGCTGGTAGAGTTTGTTCCTAGGACCAGTAGCACTCCAGTGGCTACGTGGTGTTGGCAAACGGAAGGTAGAAGTGCGGAGCGTGTGATTTTGGGTGTCCGACCGAGCGGGTTTCATCTTGTCGGAGTCTCAATCTCCTTCGAGAAGAATTTTTATCGGCTCCCATTCACTCCCCCCCCCCTCTCTGGTCGCCTAATCGGTCCTTCAATACCCTTGGTGATAAGGTCTTGTTACATCTTCCACCACTTGGGAATTGCTGCCGCGTAACCACCTCGACCAAGACGATGGTTGTATTCCCCTTTCTTACTAGCACTGTTCTTCTCTTGGGCACTTTTTTGGGTAAAATTTTCACTTTTCTTGTATTCAACAAAGGACTTCTCGTGATCTTTTATCTTCGGATATTCATCCTAATTTGGAGTTCGGTTGTTCTTGATAAAATCTCTAGTAAACTTCTTCTTGAAATTCTGAAATTGAGTTGCGATCTTCACTAGAGTCCAACCTTTAACAAGGTTTGGGTCGACGCCTTCAGGAAGTGCGAAGTGTTTTAGCACATCATTCCACAGCTGGTCTTTTACTGAGTCTGGAACCACGTATGGATTACTTGGTTTTCCCTTCCATTCTCTATACTTGATGGGCACGTTGTCCCTTACAATTGCCCCGCATTGAGACAAAAACTTGTCCTTGATTTTTTTGGAGCAACAGGCTGGCCAAGCTCTGACACCTCCGTGATAGGATACATCACATCATCGACGATTAGTTGTGCACGACCTCTCTTGGACTTTTTCATCATCGATCCAGAAGCCTACAAGAATTAACAGTAATTTTCCATGAATCGACATAAATTTATGAGAATATACAAGAAATGGGGTTATCGAATTAATAGTAATGAACTTGATGCATGATATGTATACCTCGTTGGAACCTTCTGCATTAGCATCCTCAAGGTCATCATTTGCAAAGTGGGTGGCTATGTCTTCCTCGTTATTTGCAAAGTCATCGGCGGCGACGCCTCCTTGACTGATCATATTTAGAATAATTTCCTCGTCCGTGTAGGATGCAAAGGCATTTGCACCGCCAGCAATAATCTCCTCCATAATCCTTTCATCATTGTCATTATTATCCATCTAGAATTAACAGAAATTTTCTATGAATCTACACGAATTTATGAGAATATACACTGATTTCTATGTATTTCTATTATCCATGTAGAATTAACACTAATTTTCTATGAATCGACACGAATTTATGAGAATATACAATACTTTCTATGTATTTCTAGTATCCATGTAGAATATACACTAATTTTCTATGAATCGACACGAATTTATGAGAATATACAATACTTTCTATGTATTTCTAGTATCCATGTAGAATATACACTAATTTTCTATGAATCGACACGAATTTATGAGAATATACAATACTTTCTATGTATTTCTAGTATCCATGTAGAATATACACTAATTTCTTATGAATCGACATGAATTTATGAGAATATACAATAATTTCTATGTATTTCTACGAGAAGGGGAATATACAATAGTGTCGCCTACCACAGTCGGCGAGGAGAAGGGGAGCCAGGATGCTAGGGTGCGTCGAGGGAGGCAGTGGGTAGCCAGGGCGAGATGGCGGCGGATCTTGGAGGCAGTGGGGAGCCTCGGCGAGACGACGGCAGGATCTTGGGTGCGTCGAGGGAGGCAGTGGGGAGCCGGGCCGAGATGGCGGTCGGCAATGCTGGGGAGAAACAAATTTAATTAGAATTATTATTATTATAGACATATTTAGTAAAATTTTATACATAAATTAATTCTTTAAAGGAAATTTAAAAATGTTGATGCAAACAATTAATTTGCTTGCATCAGCAAGACCTAATTTGGGAGGACAAGGGGCAGGGTCAGTATCCACGGGGGGGGCACTACCGGCGACGTTGGGGAAGACAACTGTGCAGGACGAGGCGACGATGCTCAGAACGGCCGGCGGCAAGGCGAGGAGGAGGACGGCATGGCGGCGGCGGAGCCCCGGACGTCGGGGAGGACGACGCGGAGGAGGAGGGGACGGCGCGGCGGCGGCGGAGGCCGGAGGCCGGGGAGGGACGGGGCGAGGTTGGGGGAGGAAGCCGCCCGCGTTCGGGGGCCGACGGCGGCGGACCGGCGGCATGGCGGGGGGCGAGGGTGTCGGCGGATTTCGGGAGGCCGGCGGCGGCGGAGAATCCCGTGGGGCAGAGGACGGGGGGCGCCGCGGAAGCGGCGGTCAGGTAGGATGACAATGGCGGCGGAGGAGGAGGACACGACGATGACGGCGGCGGGTCGGGGACGAAAAAGTGGCTAAGTGCTGGAGGGCGAGGGTCGCTGGTTTTATATGTACACACCTTTAGTCCCGAGTCGTGTAACGAACCGTGACAAAAGGGTGGTCTTTTGTCACGGTTGGTGATACCACCCGGGACTAAAGGGTGATTTCGCGCGGGGGTGTCAAAAGGGTGGCCTTTTGTCTCGGTTTGTTACACGACCCGGGACTAAATGTGTATTAGGAGGAGGACTTTAATTCTTTTCCCATTTTCCCTCATCATTTTCTCAATCTTTCTCTTTGCAACATTTTTAAAAAATGGTAAGTTTAATATTTGAACCATGCAAAATTATATTTAGTTAAGTGTTAACAGCCTTAACTTTCCAATATAAAAAATAATTTAATAGTTGAAATAATTATTTTCTTTTCGGACTCGACAATATTTGTCTCCTAGAACATAAGAAAAATGTCAAACTTTGTGGTTACTTCTCACAGGGCATCTGAAAGGCTAGGCTTTAACAAGTTTCAGTTCAAATAACTAAAGGAATACACTCATAGAACATTACACAAATGATTTGAACATTAATCATTACAGTACAGTATTAAAGTTTCTTTTCTTGATGAAAGTTCCTTAATCATGGTCGTGACGTAAGTACGGTGTCTCTTCATTTCCCAGCGGTATGCTTGGGTCAACTTCGACAGCGAATGGAGGCATGCCGTCGAACTGATCATAGTCATCTGATTTGTCTGTTCTATCCTCGACTCCCACGGTTACTCTTTTACCTGGAAGAACAATGTGTCACTTTGGCTCTTGTGGTCCTTCGAGATTTTTATTCTTCGGTTTGCTAGTCATATCCTTGACATAGAAAACTTGATGCACATTTTTGGCAAGGACGAATGGTTCATCTTTGAAACCAATCTTGGTCAGGTCGACTATTGTCATTCCATATTGATCTTTCCTTATGCCACCTCCAGTTAGTTTTACCCATTGGCAAAGAAACAGAGGGATGTTAAGTGGCCGTACTCAAGCTCCCATATCTCTTCTATGACACCATAATATGAGTTCTTGTTATTGTTGCCGTCCATGGCATCTATACGGACACCACTATTTTGGTGTGTGGTTTTTCGATCTTGGTCTCTTGTGTAAAAAAGTATAACCATTTATATCGTAAGCTTGGAATTTGACAATTGCGCTAGAAGGTCCCCTGGCTAACAAAGCGAGTTGTGGGTGAATTGTGGAAGCACCAATAACTTGTTCACTCAACCATGAACTTGTTCACTCAACCACGAGGGGAAATTTTCTAGGTGATGGCGTGTAACCCATGCTTCGGTTTTGGATGGATTTTGTGAAGAAATAATCTGCTTGTGTTCCTCAATGTACGGAGTCACCAAGGTTGATTGTTGCAGAATAATTAGGTGTGCTTTATTGAACAAATCAGTATCATTGTTGAAACATGCTTTCCTTCCAATTGTGCCCTTTCCTAGTAGTCTCCCCTCGTGTTGTGATACTGGAACCCCAATCGAGTCAATTGAGTCGACAAAGTCCACACAAAACTCAATGACCTCCTCAGTTACATATCCTTTGGCGATGCTTCCTTCTAGACGTGCGCGGTTAAGAACATATTTCTTGAAGACTGACATGAACATCTCAAAAGGCCACATGTTGTGCAAGTATACTGGTCCAATAATAGTAATCTCTTTCACAAGGTGCACCAGGAGGTGAGTCATAATATCGAATAATGAAGGTGGAAATGCCAACTCAAAGCTGACAAGACATTGCACAACATCATTTTGTAGCTTCACTAGGTTCCTTGGATCGATTGCCTTCTATGAAATTGCATTGAGAAATGCACAAAGCTTTACGAGCGTTAATCGTACTTTCTCTGGTAGAACACCCCTCAACGCAACTGGAAGTAACTGTGTCATCAACATGTGGCAGTCGTGGGCCTTTAGATTTGTGAACTTCTTATCTTTCATACTTATTATCCTTTTTATATTCGATGAGTAGCCAGATGGAACCTTCATACTGTTTAGGCAATCAAACATGATGTCCTTCTCTTCCTTGCTCAGGGTGTAACTAGTAGGACCTAAGTAATCTTGTTCTTCCTCCTCAACCTCTTCACGATCTGCTTCTTCCTCATCAACCTCTATCGGAGGTGCTTCATTCCTATGGATATTTTTCAGGTCCCGTCGTGCTTCCAATGTATCCTTAGAGTTCTTGTAACAACCCAAGAAGCCTAGGACATTCAGACAAAGATTCTTCGTCAATTGCATCACGTCAATAGCATTCCGGACCCCAAGAATTTCCCAATAAGGTAACTCCCGAAATATAGATTTCTTCTTCCACATTGGTGCACGCCCATTAGCATCATGTGGAAAAGGTTCACTACCATCACCCTTTCCAAAGGCAACCCTTAGATCCTTTACCATCTCAAATATCTCCTCACCTTTAAAATGAGGGGGGGCTTTGTACAATGATCAGCCTTTCCTTTCCAATGCAAACCTTTCTTCCTTAAGGGATGCTTCTCAGGAAGAAAGCGACGGTGACCCATATACACAAATTTCTTACAATTTTTCAGATGAACACCGTCTGTTTTATGTAAACAGTGGGTGCAGGCTCGATATCCCTTATTTGAGTGCCCAGATAGGTTACTTAAAGCAGGCCAATCGTTGATGGTAATGAATAACAATGCTCGTAGGTTGAAGTTCTCTTGCTTATTCTCATCCCGCACACGTACACCTTCTTTCTTCCATAGCAGTAATAGTTCATCAACCAATGGTCTTAGATACACATCAATGTCATTACCAGGTTGTTTTGGACCTTGGATTAGCACCGGCATCATAATGAACTTTCGCTTCATGCACATCCAATCAGGAAGGTTGAACATGCATAGTGTCACAAGTCAAGTGCTATGACCACTACTAAACTCACTAAATGGATTGAAGTCATCTATGCTTAAACCAAATCTTATGTTTCTTGCTTCCCCAGCAAAATCTTTGTATTTTCTATCAATCTTTCTCCATTGACACCCATCTGCCAGATGTCTCAGCATGTGGTCTTGCTTACGATCGCTTTTGTGCCATGTCATCAACTTAGCATTTTCTTTGTTCCTGAACAAACACTTCAAACGTGGTATTGTAGGAAAATACCACATAACTTTTGCCGGTACTTTCGTCACCTTGGGAGGTGTCCCCTCGGGAGCACCAGGATCATCATCTCTCCGGATCTTATAACGTAGCGCGTTGCACACAGGACAAGCTTCCAAATTCTTGTGTTCCGTGCCTCAGTATAGGATGCAATCATTAGGGCAGGCATGGATCTTCTGAACCTCCAACCCCAGAGGGCACATAGTCTATTTCGCTTCATATGTTGTTGACGGTAATTCATTGTTCTCGGGAAGCTTGTCCTTCACAATTTTTAGCATCCCCTCAAATGTTTTATCAGACACACCATATTTTTCCTTCCATTGCAACATTTCAAGTGTAGTACCAAGATTTTTGCGACCCTGTTTGCAATCTGGGTACAATAGTTTTCTTCCTTAACAAGTTGATCATCTCAACACGATACGTGAATTCATAAATGTGTTTGAAGCAGAGGTTCAAAAGCTAGAAGCTGACTAGTTTTTAGCTTGGGGACTTGTGATACAATGACATACAGAGGTCACTTGATGGCCATTTTGATCTCCATTATCAGTGACCACACTTTTTGAAAACTAACTTTTATAAAATTAGCTAAATGCAAAATTAAAATTAGTTCTATGTTCCGTTCTATTAAAAAGTAAATTAACAAAGAGAAAGATGAATAAGGGTGAATTCGATGATGTATACCGTTATGAACTAGATCATGAGAACTGGAGGCCTACCTACATTCTTCCTTAACATGTTGATTATCTCAACACAATATGTGAATTCATAAATGTATTTGAAGCAGAGGTTCAAAAGCTAGAATCTGACTAGTTTTTAGTTTCGGGACTTGTGATACAATGACGTACAGAGGTCACTTGATGGCCATTTTGAACTCCATTATCAGTGACCATACTTTTTATAAACTAACTTCTATAAAATTAGATAAATGCAAAATTAAGATTAGTTCTATGTTCCATTATATTAAAAAGTAAATTAACAAAGAGAAAGATGAAGAAGGGTGAATTCGATGATGTATACCGTTATTAACTGGACGATGAGAACTGGAGGCCTACCCACATTCTTCCTTAACATGTTGATCATCTCAACACAATACGTGAATTCATAAATGTGTTTGAAGCAGAGGTTCAAAAGCTAGAAGCTGACTAGTTTTTACCTTGGGGACTTGTGATACAATGACATACAGAGGTCACTTGATGGCCATTTTGATCTCCATTATCAGTGACCATACTTTTTATAAACTAAATTCTATGAAATTAGCTAAATGCAAAATTAAGATTAGTTCTATGTTCCGTTATATTAAAAAGTAAATTAATAAAGAGAAAGATGAAGAAGGGTGATCATGATGTATACCGTTATGAACTGGATGATGAGAACTGGAGGCCTACCTACATTCTTCCTTAACATGTTGATCATCTCAACACAATACGTGAATTCATAAATGTGTTTGAAGCAGAGGTTCAAAAGCTAGAAGCTGACTAGTTTTTAGCTTTGAGACTTGTGATACAATGAGATACAGAGGTCACTTGATGGCCATTTTGATCTCCATTATCAGTGACCATACTTTTTATAAACTAACTTCTATAAAATCAGCTAAATGCAAAATTAAGATTAGTTCTATGTTCCGTTATATTAAAAAATAAATTAACAAAGAGAAAGATGAAGAAGGGTGAATTCGATGATGTATACCGTTATGAACTAGATGATGAGAACTAGAGGCCTACCTACATTCTTCCTTAACATGTTGATCATCTCAACATAATACGTGAATTCATAAATGTGTTTGCAGTAGAGGTTCAAAAGCTAGAAGCTGACTAGTTTTTAGCGTGGGGACTTGTGATACAATGACATACAGAGGTCACTTTATGGCCATTTTGATCTCCATTATCAGTGACCATACTTTTTATAAACTAACTTCTATAAAATAAGCTAAATGCAAAATTAATATTAGTTCTATGTTCCGTTATATATGAAAAAGTAAATTAACAAAGAGAAAGATGACGAAGGGTGGATTCGATGAGGTATACCGTTATGAACTGGATGATGAGAACTAGAGGCCTACCTACATTCTTCCTTAACATGTTGATCATCTCAACACAATACGTGAATTCATAAATGTGTTTGAAGCAGAGGTTCAAAAGCTAGAAGTGACTAGTTTTTAGCTTTGGGACTTGTGATACAAGGACATACAGAGGTCACTTGATGGCCATTTTGATCTCCATTATCAGTGACCATACTTTTTATAAACTAACTTCTATAAAATTAGCTAAATGCAAAATTAAGATTAGTTCTATGTTCCGTCATATTAAAAAGTAAATTAACAAAGAGAAAGATGAAGACGGGTGAATTCGATGATGTATACCGTTATGAACTAGATGATGAGAACTAGAGGCCTACCTATATTCTTTATAATATAAACTAACTTCTATAAAATTAGATAAATGTAAAATCATAATTAGTTCTATGTTTCATTATATCAAAAAGTAAAATTCAATTTTCTCTAGCTCAATATAAAAGATAACAAGACAATGCTATTGTTTAGCCAAACACGTTTTTCTCAATCTAAAGTATATAGATAATAACCTCATCTCTCATTACCTCCTCCCTCTTCCTCCTCCCTCTTCGGATTTAAGATTTCTATTTTCTCCATCTCTAAAATATATCAAAACAATTAATCACAACAAATGATGGGAGGAAGAAGAATCAAACCTCGGAAGGACTTTAGAGGAGAGAAATCTTCACAAATACATGAAGAAAAAATTCAGCAACATCTCTCTAAGGTTGAGGCGTCATGGAGGAGGAGCTTGAGCTCTTGGTGAAGAATGGCTCGGGCAAGAGAAAGGGGAAGAAGAAGCTGGATTTATAGGGCGTGGACTATTAGTCTCGGTTGGAGTTACCAACCGAGACTAAAGGGCACACTTTAGTCCCGGTTGGTAACTCCACCCGGGACTAAGGAATTAGCACCGGGTGGAATTACCAACAGAGACTAAAGGTTTACCCTTTAATCTCGGTTGGTAATTCCACCCGGTGCTAAAAGCCCGCGTCAATCATTGCGGGAAAAATGCGGTTGGGACACCCCCTTTAGTCATGGTTCGTAATACGAACCGGGACTAAAGGGTGGGTGTCTCCAGCGGGCATTTCGGGCCACGTCGACGAAAGGCCTTTAGTCCTGGCTCCAAAGTTGAACCGGGACTAAAGGCCCGAACAAAAGCCTCGCTCTCCACCAGTGGACGCCGGGGTGCCATTGATGTTGTCCCGAGAAAGGAAGGATTTCCCCCGCTTCATCCCCGAAGTGCGGAATAGAGAGACGGCCAGCACCACCAGGCACACCACTGTGGTGCCACTAGTGGTCGACTACACGACCGCAGCCAAACACCAACACCGCGGTGACGCTGACAAATGACCATGCAAGGAACCGCCATCGGCCATGCCACCGCGGCATCACCAACCTGAGAAGACGGCCCAACATAATGAGAAACACCACCGAGGCATCCCCAGTGCACCGTCGTCCAGCAGTCGCCCGCCATGCCACCACGACGTCGCAAGCACCCACCCAGACAAGCCGCCGCGAGCCGCGCCATCATGACGCCGCCAACACCATCCAAGCTGAATCCACAGTCGCGATCAGGTCTCCCCCTCGCGACCCCGACGGAGCCTGGCCCCAGGCCGCGCTTGCACGCCGATGGCAGGGGGGCAGATCAGTCCACTAGGGCGCGGACTCGGTCACGCCATGGGCGAAACCGGGCGCGGTCGGCCGGAGGCGGCCACCGCCGCCGCGGACGCGGAACCACCCAACCACCCCACGCGCGCGACGGCTGCGAGCGCGCGCGGGGGATCCCCGCGCCGGGCAGCAGCCCTCCAGGCCGCAAGCCAAGTCCCGCCGCCGTCGCCGCCGAAACAAATCGTTGACTCGTCGAGGATCCACGGAGCAGATCTGGGCCCAGAGTGCGGATTCGGACACCCCAAGGGCAAATCCAGGCACGGACGGCCGGAATCCGCCACCGTCACTATGGAAGAGGCGGAGCCGCCGAAGTGAGACGAGGGGAAGAGGAAGGAGGTGGGGCCCCACCGCCGCCTTTTATGCGGCGCGCCACCTGCGGCCGCTCCGGCAGCGGCGAGGAGGAGGAGGAGGAGGAGGAGGGGTGGCGATGAAGGTGTGGCGGCGCGGGGTGGTTCGGCTTCTGCCTGTGCCGCTCCGAAGGGGACCGACGCGGGGGACGGGACGATCTGCACCGGCATCATCAGTTACGTTAAAAGTGACGAGCATTTGCAGCAAAAGGTTAAACAAAAGCGAGACAGCGAGTGCCTCGCATGTGCTCGGTGATTTACCTAACTGGTAACGAGACGACGACGGCCACTGGCGTCCCTTCCGGCCACGAGGCGCTGCCACGGCGAGCGTTCTTCTACAACCTTCTCCGCGCCACGCCGAGATTCGCCCGGGACCTTTTTAGGCGGGGTTCGATGGCGTCCCCGGTGCCCCACCAGCTTTCTCTCTCTCCATCAACGGTCATCACACTAGCTCCGATCCCACTGCAAGCATCACTACACAGTACAGTACACGGCTGCACGCAGTACCGCCACGCGCACACATTTGAGGCCATGGAGAACTGCGAGACCATCGATTACTATCAGAAGCCTTCTTCGCATGCTGCCAGCAAGCCAACAACCACCATGGACAAGGCCTTCACCAAGAAGGTCGATGACCATGCCGCCGGGCAGGAGCCGGAGAGCCAGGAGGAGTTCTTCAGCGACTCCGAGTCGGGGTCGGAGTCCATCGAGATCGCCGACCTCAAGAAGCGCATGTGGAAGGACCAGCTGCTGCTCATGAAGCTCGAGGGCCGCTCCGGCCGCGACCGCCCCCACCCCGACGCCGCCGACCTGCGGGGACAGCAGCAGCAGGCGTCCGGCACCGGCCACTCGGACCAGCAGGCCCAAGCCAAGGATGAGACGCCCGAGGCGCGGTACCGGCGCAAGGCGATGCTCCGGGCGCAGGACGGCGTGATCCGGCACATGCTCAAGATGATGGAGGCCTGCAACGCGCGCGGGTTCGTGTACGGCGTCGTGGACGCGGCCGGCGTGCCCGTGTCCGGCTCCTCGGACAGCCTCCGCGGCTGGTGGAAGGACGATGTCGGCTTCGACAAGGCCGGGCCGCTGGCGCTCCTGTCCGGCATCCAGCAGCTGGCGGCGGGTGACGAGCCCGGGAGCCCGATGGCGGCGTCGTTCCTGCACGGCCTCCACGACATCCAGGACAGCACGCTGGGCTCCCTGCTGTCGGCGCTCATCCAGCACTGCGAGCCCCCGCAGCGGAGCTTCCCGCTGGACCGGGGCCTGGCGCCGCCGTGGTGGCCGACGGGGCAGGAGGCCTGGTGGGGGTCGCAGGGCGAGGCCCAGGCGCACCAGGGCCCGCCGCCGTACCGGAAGCCCCACGACCTCAAGAAGGCGTGGAAGATCTCGCTGCTGAGCGCGGTGATCAAGCACCTCAGCCCGCGCTTCGACCAGATGCGCAAGCTCGTGTGGCAGTCCAAGCGGCTGCAGCACAAGATGAGCGCCAGGGACGCCGAGACCTGGTCCAAGGTCATCACGCAGGAGGAGGCGCTCGACCGCCACGCGCAGCGCGCCCTGCAGATCACCCCGCTCGAGGAGGAGGAGGACGATGACGGAGGCCCCGACGCCGGCGACGTCGATTCCCCGCTGGCGGCGGCGCACCACGTCGACAAGCGCAAGCGCAAGGTCGGCAACAACGCAGGTGGCGGCGGTGGCGTCGACGTCGGCAGGGCGTTGCTGGCGCTGCCGGACATAGATGATTGCGTCCCCGACGCGGACCGCAGCTCGATGGACGAGCTCATGAGGCTCTATTACCGATGCCTGCAGGGGACCGAGGACGACGGCGAGCACGACGTCAAGGGCGCGGTGGCATTCGTCGGGGACGACGGCGGGCAGCACAGCGGCGGTGGCGCGGTCGTCGACGAGGCCGCGCCGGTGGCGCACCGCGACATGTTCCTCCAGCACGGTTCGCAGCAGCACGGCGACGGCGGCGGCGGTGCGGTCGTCCCTCATCATCATCAGGCCGCCGCGGTGCAGGACGCGTCGACGTCGCCGGTGCACGAAGATGACATGCTCCGCAGCCTGCTGGGAGTCGCTGATGTCGTGGACATGGGCGACTTCCCGAACAGCCCGATCTGGCAGTGGGGGGTTTACGACTGACTAGATCGGTGAGTTCGTTAGAAATGACACGATAAGGCTAGGTGTGGAGTGCTATGTTAATTACGTAGTTATGCCTGTCTAATTATTTGCTCAAGTCCTTTTAATTTTGTTCCGGTGAACGATAAGCAAGCTACTAAGTTTGTTCATTTGGAGTTCTGTCTTCAGAATTCGGATGATGGAGGAAACTTCTGAGATCTGCAGACTGCAGTGCAAGAATCACACACAATCGCCTCTGTACGGTGGCGTTCAGACGCTAGTAGTAACTACAGAGAAATATCTGGCGTACGTGTGCAATGGTCTCTGATCGAGCAAGGGAAGATGAAGCAAGTGATGCTGCATAGAACACATGCATCTATCGCTGCCCCTGCATGTAGTATAATGACTAAAAACTTTGTCGGTTCAACATGATATACTTTAATTTGCATATATACTAGTATTTATATTGGTTTGTTCGTTCCAAGGTGTCAGATAAACATAGGACCTTGTCAGGTACCAGAAGCAGAAGCAGCAGCAGTTCGGTACTAGTTCCACGCCACATCATTTTTGGTTTCAGTGCGGTCAAAGAAACTATCCCCTGCCTCTCCGTTCGAAAATATAATCATTATTCGATTTTCGTGGCGCATGTTTGATCATTCATTTTATTCAAGAATTTGTGAAAATATGAAAATAATTATGATATACTTAAAATATTTATAATCATAAAACGTGTCGTATCAAAATAAATAATATTTTTGTAAATTTTTGAATAAGATGAATGGTCAAATGTGTTCAGCAAAAGTGAACAAATGCTTACATTGTGGATCGGAGGTAGTAGTTTATTTGACACAATACGTCATTCAGCTGATGCAATGAAGCAAAACATAGAGGACCATTTCACTGTGTACATCTTGATCCACTGCTTCCATTCCCCGCCAGAGCTGTTTTTCGGCCAGTGAGCGCCTAGCTACTTACTCGTCCTTGGATTACCCCAACCATTCCAAATAAAAAGAAGAAGAAAATAATTAATTTAGTTTTAGATTAATTAGTTCATCATAAATATCATATTCAAGAAAGAATGTTGTATATCACTATACTTTACCATGTTAACATGTCTCCGATTACGAATTATCTATGATTCTATTTATGTATGGACCTTCTTTCAATACCCGCACACCCTTCAAACAACTATATTTTCACCGTTTCTTCTTCCTCAATATTTTTCTTGCATACTCTAGTGTTTGCCGTCCTCCTTAGCCTCTTGTTAATAAATCTTTTCAGTGCAATTCAAAATTAATCACTTCCTCTCATCTCGAGCTTCCTCACATCATTTTATAGCTTGTGATTGCCATTTGTTGTTATACTGACATGAGCTTCCTCACATCTTATAGTTTGTGAAATCGATGTACATCCTCTGCAATGCAAGCTTTACATCGCTAGAGGTGTCCAAAGTTTTTTTATTGCTTGTGATTGCTGTTATATTGACATGGTTTCCATATATAGGCGTCTTACATATGCTGCCAGCTTGTACCTTTGCTGTTATACTGACTAGTCTTCAATAGATGACTTGTTCAATCACCAGCGTCACATTAGAGAAATTGATGTCCTAACTTTTTATATATTGTGATTGCTGACATTAGAGAAATCAATGTCCAAACTTTTTATAGCTTGTGATTGCTGTTATACATGATCGATGTTTGTTCAATCACTATCTTGAATATACTCACATGTTGCCGACTTGTACCTTTGTTGTTATACCGACCTGTTTTCAATAGGTGGCATGTTCAAGCACTAGCATCACACTAGAGAAACGATGTCCAAACTTTTATAGCTTGTGATTGCTGACGTAATAGATGAATTAAATCGATGTCCACACTTTTTCTAGCTTGTTTTTGCTGTTATACAGGCTCTTTGTTCAATCACTATCTTGATCCTACTCACATGCTGCTAGCTTGTTCGATGCCCCTTCCCCCCTCCACAAGCTTTACATCACTAGAGAAATCAATGTCTGAACTATAACTTGAAATTTGTGTCTGAACTTTAACTAGATATTTGCTACCCCTTCCCCCCCTCCTTCACAAGCTTTAGATCACTAGATAAATCAATGTCTGAACTTTAACTAGAAATTTGCTACCCAAGCCACTATTTTTTCACCTTCTGATTTGCCAACCCCTTTTTCCGTCTTCCCATTTGCCAACTGTAACACCTCATCCTTCAAAGCTGCACCACCCAGCTCTTCCGAGGGACGGGCACACATACACATATAATCCTGCTTCAATTTTTGTTCTCACTTTATGTAAAAGGGTTGATCTTAAGGTGCTAGTGATGTTGGATAAATGCTTATAAGTTAGCGTCACCTTTGCTCAACTAGCAATGTGATAAACGCATCGCTCTCATGAGCCAATATTATTGGGCCAAACAAATTGGGTCATAGTATCACAACAACACCTTTGCCACCTCATACATATCATTGTTATCCATCCTCTCTCATAAACAACTCTAGCACCACCTTCTCGCTCTCTTCTCAACTTCCACCTTCCAGTGGCCTATGAGTTCAGATCCCACAAGTCATTGCCACAAAGCAATGCTATAATATGAAAATTTCTAGGATAATTATGCGGCACCATGTGAAATAATCACATCTGATTTGCTTCAGCAAACCACTTTCATTATTGTCCAACCGACTGTCCACTACCACCATGGTCATTTAACAACCACTACCATACTATGTCGTCTGCCAACCATCACCATTGTTGCTATATCCTCTATAGCCGAACATTAACCTTGGCAAAGTTAGAATTCACTGTAGACTGAAGAATGGGTAATCGTCGAAGAAAAAGATCGTGGGGGTGGTTTGTGTCACACCTGTTTTTCCAAAGAAAACCAAGTGCAAACCTATATGCATGCCAGGATCATGTTTCATGCATATAGTAGACATAAGTGAATAACAGTTTCAGTATCACGTAAGAAAAAGGAAAATTATCAGAGATTTACGCTTTATCCTGGAAACGAAGGCTCCTAACATCACAGGCAGTCGACATGGGATTGCGTACGCCTAGCACTTGTCAATATCTTCACAAGACTTCAGAGTAGCTTCCTCCTTCTGAGCAACATTGTTTATAGCAAGGGTGAGCACTTGTCATACTCAACAAGTGTGGGGAAAAGAATGAATGCAAAGGCTTTATAGTGGACTGGCTATAAGCATTTAGCATTTTAGTTGGTCAAATTTTATTAGCACCTATTTACTAGCAAGTATAAGTACACACCATCCCACAATTAAGCATAAAGGTAAGAGAAACGCCATAAGCATATGGCAAGCATAACCATGATTTAAGTCCATCTTCAAGTTCAATTATCATGTGAGGGTCCAGGCCACTCTTGACCGTGAGCACGGTTAATCGATTAGTTTTACACTCTGCAGAGGTTGTACACTTTCACCACAAGCAGCGCAAAAGCTCCGAAGAACTTTGAACCCAACCATGCGATGCCGGCCAAGCACCATACCACACTACCGAGGTGTGGTTGCATAGGGACGCTACAAGGCCTTTACAAAGGTTCCCTAGCAAGTTGTGACCCACAAGGTCCGGATCAGTTAGCAAGGTATAAAGTCCCCTAGCAGGTCGATACCCCACCGTAGAAAAGTATAACTCACCCAACCCCCTGCTAGAGCGAGTCCATACCCCGCAGTACCGCTGATCCCTTGTCCTTATCAGGTAAAATCACCCCAAGCTAAAGTTCCTAATTACTCAGCCAAGACCAGTGCCCGTTTAGTTCTTGTGGTTGTACTGTTTTCCTGGGTGGTTCTCCATGTTCCGATTAATGCACAGTGATCTTGTATTAAAATTATCATAAAGGAACATAGAGCATAAAATGATAATCATGTTGATTATTACCAACCCAATTGAGCACACTAAGCATCATCTACCATCAATATTAATTAAGGATCAGGTTCAAGATAATGGTCAAATGAGGCTAGTCATCCTTAATAGGAACCCATCAAAATTAGTGCAAAGCAACACAATGAGTGATTAAATAATTATTAGGACAGGAAACCACACACTTGCCTTTAACCAAAGAATAATTGCTCAGAATTCTTCATCTTCATACTCTTCCAAGCTCTCAAACCACATTCCTTCTACTCACATGAATCATCGAGCACAAACATACAAAGCAAACAAACAAGCAACTAAGAACAACACATCAATCAAAAGAAAGGCTTTAAAAGAGCGCACTAAAGGATAGGCTCGATTCTATGGGTTACACATGAATGAGGGAAACACTGAGAACGTAACTAAGCTCGAAACTATCGTGAGATCATTATCAAACAAGAAGAGACTACGCTTGGCATATTTTAATTAAGAAATCACGTGAAAGAATATTTCAGAGAAATACTCTATGTTACCATTAAACAAGTTACATTTAATTAAAGAAATCACGATAAACCTAATCATATTTTATTTATAACATTCGAGTAGAAGTTATGTCAAATTAACAACTACTTTAGAAAGATAAAGCAGGTATAAGACATCTAGGCGAGTAACTTTATGTCACGTGTTCAACTAAACATATTTAATATTGAAAAGGCATTTATGATGTCATTAGGCATATTAACTTTATTATGAAAACCGATGTTTAACTCTAACATCTTTTATTTAGAAAAGCTAGTTATGAATAGGGATTAACCAATTACATCATGATTAAAGAAAACCGGATTAGAACCTAATCACTTTTTATTTATAAAAGCAATGAAATAAGAATTAGTCAAGATTAACATGTAGTTTTAGTGTTAGAACAAGTAACAGGCGATACACATGCTGACGTACAAGTTAAGGTGAAACGAACGAGAACGGTAGAAGCGAACTATAACGCACACGCAAACCTTAGGCTAGGGTTTAAGAGAACTAGTCTACAAAGAGAACTCGGATGAACAACTGACACACTAACCAAGGGTGATCTGATCTGACAGGAAAAACAGATAACAAGGCAAACTCTAAAGAAAGGTAGCTACGATAGAGTAAGAACACAGCTGATTCATAAAGAGACAACCTAACTGAGATAGGGTAGGCATGAACTAGATATTGATGAACGAGATTCTAAGAGAAACATGAAATAATCATGATAGGATTACTTGATAAAGAAAGGCAGAACAGAAACTCTAAGATATCTACTAGGATCACCAAAGCACACAAACCGTGCTTAGAAGGGAAGGATCTGAATAGCTAGACATGGTTTGAGCTTGAGCTAACAGTAGAAAGATTTAGAGCTTCAGATAGACTTGATCAAAAGAGATACTAAGATAAAGCTGACACCGAATGTCTAACGAATTATTTGCATTTATGATAGAACAAGATTATGAGCTAGGTTCATTTTAATTAACAAAACAAATATAAAGGATATTTCAGAAATAAAATACCCTATGTTGACATTAATGCAATATTAAACTTTATTTATGAAACCGGTGTAAAGAACTAGTCAAGTTTTATTAATAAAGATTCATATATTGATTAAACCGATTAAACATTTAATTTAGAAAAAATAAAATATATGAACAATCTAAACGAAACTTTGTAATTCGAGTAGATCATATTATTATTAAAAACATTATGAAACTGACATTAATCATATTAACATTTATTATAAAAGCCGATGTAAAAGCCTAATCAAATTTTTAATTAGAAAAGATTAATTAACTATTAAACAAATTAACATTTGGTTTACGAAAACCGAGATAAAGATCTAATTAACTTTTATGTACAAAAACATGTGATAGAAACATTAATCAAATTAAATTTGCTTATGAAAAACGTTATATAGATCTATATTACTTTTATTTATAAAAGGCATGTATAACTAGACATTAATCAAAATTAATATTAATTTTATTTTCAGAAAACAAAACATGATGAAAACTCACCACTAATGCATGCTTTACATTATTATGAACCTAACGCATGACCGGATTAAAATGGAGCTAAAACAAATATTTTACGAGATAAACAAGATTGAAGGGACCTAGTCGTGATTAACCGTAGATTTCAGGGAGTAGCAGAGGAAATCTGCAAGACATATTGAATAGTGCTCGTGAAAAGACCTAAGATCAGGGTTAGATCTAAAAAAGGATGTGGTTTGGATTCAGTTGAGAAGATCTAAAAAGATCTAGGGTTTATCTTATAAAAGATGCAAAGACCTAAACTAACATATAGGTTTCAGGATTTTGTAGGGGCTTAACCGCAAAACAGGCAGAGCTTCTTCCTTCTTCAGATCAGACGCGCACAAGGCAGACCGAGCAACAGGGAGCTCCGGCTGGCAGGGTCTCCGGCGGCCTGGGACGGCATCGAGCTCGGCTAGGTGGGGGAAAAGAGAGTGGAGGAGATGGGGAACACGGAGCAGGGCTTACCGCGGACGGACAGGGGCGGTAGCAGCTCGACGGCGGCGAACCCGGGCGACCGGCGGTGGTGCTAGGAGGCGGCACCGTTCTGACGGACTCCAGGTGACGGGAACCGGTGGAGGAGGCGCGGCTTGGCTCGCGGAAACTCCCGGCGAGGTCGATTCTGCTCCGGTCGCGCCCCAAGCGACGAATCGGCGACGACCGGCGGCGGCCATGGCGTCGGCTCGGAGGGGATGGCGGCGCGGTCGGGCGAGGTGTGGGCGGCGAGATGCGGGAGCGGGGGTCGGGGCTCGGGCGGTGGATTTATAGGGGCGCGGCACGGGAGTTCGTGCCGTGAGCGGCACGGACGCCAAAGACGAGGAGGCGCCGGACTCCGGCGAGTCCCGGCCGAGCACGAGGCGGGCGGCGGCACGGGCTTGAATGGGCCTCGTCGGGCCGAGCGAGCGGGCTTGGGTCGGGCCAGTCGTGGGCTGAGCTTAGGCAGACTGGTGGGTTGGAGCGAGGTGGCTGAGCGGGCGAATGGGAGGACTTGGGGGTGGTTCGCCAGACTTCGGAGAATGGGCTGAAAGTGGCCGTGGGCCGAAAAGGAGGATGGAAAGAAAAAGAATTTCTTTTGATTTTTAGAATTTTATTTCCGGGAAAAGAATAATCTAGAAACATCTAGATAATTCATAAAATCCACGAAAAATATTCTGAAAATTCCAAAAATTCTAGGAAAATTCCCAGGGATAGATTGGAACATGAACAACCCAAATAAAGTATTTGATGCTCATGAAAAATATTTTAGAGCCTTCTAATAAATAGAAATAGCTCAAAATAAAATGAGAATAAATTCCAGAAAAATCCGGAAAATTCTCGGAAGGATTTGGACAGCACCTAAACGTTTTTTGAAACCTTTTGCACTCAAGAAGCACCAAGATGCATTGGCATGAATGCAACACATATAACAGTTTATTTAGTTTAGAAAATCAAACAAGGATTTTTTCTATACTATATTTCCTGTAAAGAATAAATGTTGGAAAAATTTTAAAATTATGAGAAAATTGTTATTTAATTATTCTTTCTATTCACATCCTGAAATTGGAAATTTCAGGGTGTGACAGTTTGCGTCTTCATCCTTCCCATGGTGCTTCGGGTTGTCGACATCCCACAATGACTATCAGGTTGTTCCCTTTAGTCGTCGTCGAGTGTTTGTCAGGGTGGATGGGCGTCGACTCCACTAATCTCCTCTAGTCATCTTTTGGTCATCGTGGTTGCTATGATTACCTTTGGGTCATCGCTGTGTTGATGGTCACTGGCCTGCATATATTCATATTTGTTGTCAATATGATTGCTCACTGCCATTCCATTGTTTTGGCTCTCATCCAGGCTTGGAAGGTATTTTGCTGGAGTTGGCGTTGGTGGTCTTAGCAAAAGCTTTGCTCAGATTTTGCTAGTTATGACAATAGTTGTGGTCCTTGAAAGTGTATCTTGGCCCCTAATTGTTTCGGTGATAGTGACTGTGACGCCCCAGGTTTTTAATTAGCGTCATTAATGCTAATGACCGAATCAGCTCAGTAAAACTTGGTGACATTGGTCAAACCATGGTCAACCTGGGTCATCATCTCGAAAACCGAGCCGACAATCCCTAATGACCTTCTTGATCAAGTCTACACACTTGTGGTCAAAGTTGGTCAAATGCACGGTGAAACCCTAATTAAATCCTTATGTCTTTGAACCCCCTCCAGAACTTTTGCCGCGTTCTCCAAATTTCACCTAAACACTTCAAATCGCCCAATATACAAGTTGTCTAGTTTTTCGAGGGACACAACTTTCATGTTGGATGGCATTTTAAATTTGGAGTGGAACATGGTGAAAAACTTGGTCAACTGCAGTCGAGTACTATTCACCGGAATCGAGTGACATTCAAAGTTTGGCAGCAGTTTATGCAAAATCCGTTGAGAAAAACACCATAGAGCCTTTGTAAAAGTTGTAGAGGGATCTTTGATCTACAACTTTGCTATTTACTGCTTGGTGCACTTCAGTTCAAATTTTGGGAGAAAAACATGGTCAAAGTAGCCTAAACTAAAACGGTTGTGCTGGAACGCGAACGTGCGCCGCGACGTCACCCGTGCCGTGCGCCGCCACGTGTCGCCGCTACCGTGCCGCTGTACACGCATGCCGAGATCCGCCCACGACCCCCGGTCCGTGCGCCGCACCCTTCGGGACGTGCCCCCGTGCCACGTGGAGCTCCCGCACGCGTCGGCCGGGACCGCACCGCCGTGAACGCCCGGTCCGCCCGCCCCCCCCCCCCCCCCGCCCCCCGTGCACGCATGCCTGCTGAGGTCGCCGCCGTACCACGGCCGGAATCCCGTCGATCCCTTCATCGCGAAGCAAGCGAGAGTCACCTATTTAAGGCTGCCGAATCGCCCTCGCGCACGCTTCCCGTTCCTCCATCTCCCTGAGCGCCACCGTCCGTGTAATGACCCGGGTTTTCGGTGAGGAAAACCCGACTCCCTGTACCCTTGTGATAGTCCCTGGATCAGTAGCTATCACGTACAAAACTCATTACAGAATAATATCATTTTCATACAACGAAATCAGAGTACAAAACATAATATTTACATCCGAAACAACTCGGTATACGAATTTAGTACAAGCCCCTTGGGCTAAGTGACAAGTAGAAATCCTGCGTAGCGGTAGCTAGGGCTTCAAGTCTTCATCTTCAGTCTTCACCACAGGCATCCTTGAGCGAAGAAACGCAACCCTTCCTTCATGGATTCCCTGAACCCGGACTCTCAAGCCAAGTCCAATCCTGCACACTCACAAAACTATCCCCAAGGAATGGGATAGGTTCACGTCACCGACTGTATGCAGCTTTAAGTGGCCTAACTCTAAAGGATAAGAAAAGTGTCAAGGTAGAAGCTTAGGTTTCCTATGCAGCAGCAGCGAAGCATAAAAGAAATCTTCTCCATATAAGTCCCAAACCATACTCTCAAACACAGCTCGGAACTACCTGGTACCCCAAGTCCCCGTCTCCACATTCTATCTCCATCTAGGGTCGATGCGAGGACTTCCTCTCCTCGCACCTCAATGATTGCAATCGGATCGACGAGGTAGAGGGAGCAGCTCTCCTCTAACCAACTGCAACCACGGCTCACCACACTCTCAACTACAGGGGGAGGTAGAAATCCCAAAACATGAGGAACGAACATGTCTTCAAGGTTTGTCCATGACCGCGGACGCGGCTATACGTATAGATCGAAACTCTGCAGAGCGTGTACACCTGTACCCAACTCGGGATGGTGTCCGGTCGGTAGAGAACCGACCAAACCCACCCTACCGCGTGAACTCTCGGTAGTTACGGTCCCATCCTGCATCCGGCCCTCAAAACGATCCCCCCCCCGTAGTGGGGATTGCACCGGAACTGTGAAATGCCCCCGTGTGGCCACACAGGAGTCGCTCTGAGAGGGTGGTCTCACCTCCACCTCTCCCCCGCTGATACCCCGCTATCCTGCTAGAAGGTATGGTTCCGCACTTGCCGAGCTCAACTCGTCCCTAACCCCACTCTCGGCGAGGTGGTGTGTACGAAAGTCCTATGGACAAGTTGATCCACTCGCTTTCAGACCGGGGCAAGCTCATGTCCTCCATCCGCAGTTAAAACCCCGATACCTATGCTCCAAAAACCGTAGAAGTGGGAATGCATTGAGGAGTGCACCCTCATCCCCGATCCCAGATCGGTTGTGAAGAGTATCTTGGCCCCCCCCTAAGTGGGTTTTGGTGATATAATGACGCACACCTAAGTGGCTAATGAATTTACCTAGTCCATGAGTAGGTATTAAATTTATGTATGGCATCAAGCACAGCTCGTTGACTACACAAAAAGAAAGTGGTGCTCTAAAAGGATTCCTAAGAAGGCTTATTTATTTTTACTTTCGAATTTGAGTCCTAGGAATGCCGTACTATCAAGAGGGACAGGAATTATGTCTTCCAAGAGTCGAATAGGTGCTCTAGTTGCTAAAACAAAACCTATGAGAGACACCTTTGCACCAACACATACACGGGGATCTTTTCTTGGGTGCTGGCCTTGGAAGGCCGGAGTGTCCGGGTTTTCCCGGAGACTCGGACTTCCGGAGACTCCGGGTTTATCCCGGATACTCCGGGTCATAAAGCCTCAACGGCTATATTCTGGGTGAGGGGGTATAAAAGCCCCCTCCACCCCTTCATTTACTTCTCTCCCTGCCATTTTCGTCCTGAACTGTTGCAAACCTCATTTACTCCTCCTTCCTCTCCCTTTGGCTCAAAGTTGGTGAGATTTGTTGTGGGAGTTAAGAGGATTTGAGATCAAGGGCTTGGAGAGTGCTAGTGAGCTGATTTTCCATCTCTAGAGCACCTCGTTCTTCGCTTGGTTGGCAAAATTCATGTTTGTTACTCTTGGAGCTTTGAGCTCCTAGCCGGCTAGGCATTGCCTTGGAGCATCCAAAGGTTGTGCCTGCGCAAGGAAGTTTGTATCACCCCGACATTGAGTAAGTAACTCTAGCTCGATCTTTGCGGTCGCTAGAGCGAGGAAAGTGACCTAGGTGTAAAGGTCCACCCTTCGTGGGTACCTCAACGGAGACGTAGACCTCAAGGTGTGAGGTTGAACTCCGGTAACAAATCCCTGTGTCTCTTGAGCTTGTTCATCTTGTTGTATGCTTGTTTCTTGCTTGAACACATATCTAGGGTTTGGTGCCGATCTACTTCGTGTTGAGGTTCCTACAAGTTTTGAGTGGATAAACAGGCTTGTCTCACCTCAGTACATAACCTATTTTCACAGATTTACTTTTGAGCAAGTTTAAATTCTGTCGATTTAATCTCTCCCTAGCAGGCCGGACTATCCGGACATTTTCCCGGATTCTCCGGATTTCCCGGAGTATCCGGAAAAATATCCGAGTCTCGGACTCGCATCCGACAAACTGCGAAAAAGTTTGTGATTTTCAGGTTTGACTATTCACCCCCCTCTAGTCGACATCTTGATCCTTTCAATTGGTATCAGAGCCAAGTGCTCCTCGTGAAGCTTAACCGCTTGGAGTTAAGATGTCGAACCCAAGTGATCAAGTCCCACCTCTCGCCGGAGGTGATCCCGTCAACAATGTTGTTGGCACACCTCCCATTCCTCAAGGAGGCAACACTCATGCCGCAAGCACGAGTCATCAAGCGCATGGACGTGGTGATGAGTCCTCCGATAGTGAGGACGAAGAGTTCGATGATGCAAGGTCCAACCGCTCCGCTCGACGACCATCAAGGGATTATACTCGAACCTCTTTCGATTATTCTCGCTTATCCTTTAACCAACCATCGGGTTCTAGCCACATTGGGAAGATACCCCAATTTGATGGAACCGGCTATTCCAAGTGGAAGAACTCGATGGAGGAGTATTTGATGGCGGTGAATCCCGCACTTTGGACTATTGTGAACAGGGGTATTACCTTTCCAAGTGGTGATGCGACACTATCTCAAGATCAAGCAAACGAGATACAAAGAAACTATCAAGCAATACACATAATCAAGAGTTCACTCACGTCCGAAGAATATGACAAGGTAGATGGTTTGAAGTCCGCCAAGGAAGTGTGGGACACCTTGTTCATCAACCATGAAGGAACAAAGCAAGTTAGGGAAGGACGGATTCGAGCCTTGGAAAGTGAGCTCAACTGATTTGTCATCAAGGATGATGAATCACCTCAAGACATGTACAACCGGTTGAACAAGATCGTCAACAAGATCAAATCACTTGGAAGTACAAGATGGGGAAGAAGAGAAGTGGTTGACAAGATCCTATCCGCTTACATGGCAAGGGATGTTCAACTCCCTACTCTCATAAGGGAAAAGAGAGGATTCAACAAGTTCACTCCGGCGGATGTAATTGGAAGAATGGAAGAACACCTTATCACTGTCAAGGAGTCCAAGCTCTCACAAGAGATGTCAAAGATGCATGAACAACTTGAGAAGAACAAGGGAGTGGCCCTCAAGGCATCTAGCAAGGAGAAAAGGTCAATCTCATCAACCTCAAGAACCATGGCCGAGGAAGATGATGATGAAGATAGTGACATGGACATGACTCCCAAACAAATGGCTCTCTTTGTAAGGAAGTTCAACAAAATGTTCAAGAAGAGTGGCTTCTTCAACAAGAACAAGGACAAGGACAAGATCAAGACCAAGAGAACTTCAAAGAGACCATGCTTTGGTGTGGCAAGGAGGGACATTTCATTGCGGAGTGCCCTAACATAAAGGTAAGGAGAAGAGACACCAACAAGTTTGACAAGAACAAGAGAAAGGAAGTTGGTGAAGCTCATTTGGGTGAAGAATGGGATTCAAATGATGATAGCTCCGACTCCGACATAGAAGCCGGTCTTGCTACCATAACCATTAAGGAACCAATCAACAAGTCATCACTATTTGAAGATCTCACCGATGATGAGGATGACTTCAGCCACACTTGCCTCATGGCTAGGGGCTCCAAGGTAGACACTCCGACCTCGCCCCTAGATAATGATAGTGAAAATGATTTCGACTTTGAAAAAATGATCACTAGCTTTGGTAAAAAGGCAACTAAGAAAATCATGTTTTTAATGAAAGAAATTGAGAATAGAGATGGGACTCTTGAGGTGCAAGAAGAACTTTTTAGACTTGAGCGGGAGAAAACCATTGCCCTTGAGGATGCCCTTGTAATTGAAAAGAAGGGTTTCAAGGTGCAAGAGGACTCGCTCAAGGAAAATGAGATAGAAATTCTTAGCCTCAAGAAATCCCTTGCTAAAGATAAGTTGTTGGTAGATGAATTAACTAGGGAATCTTTCCTAGCTAAGGATGCTTGCAAGAAACTTGAGGATGAAAAGTTTGAACTTCAAAAGAGCCTTGATAGCTTAAAGACTAGTCACATAACATTAGAAGTTCAACTTGACAACCTCAAGAACAATTCTACGACTTCATCTAATGATGCTTTCTCAAATTCTCAAACTTCAACAAGCAAAGGTTGCTCTAGGTGTTATAAATTTGATATAAATGCTTGTGCTACTAATGTTGCCGAGATGAATGCCATGAGAAAGGAAATTGCTAGGTTGTCAAACTCACTTATAATTGAAAAGAAGAAAGAACCCAAGAGAGGTGAGTTTGAAAACCACACCAAAGGTTTTGGGTCAAGCTACATGAAGAAGTTTGGCTTTGAGGATGGGAAGGGGCTAGGTAAGCAAGAACAAGGTACAAAAGACCCCATCCCATTCATCAAGAAGCACCACACCAAAGGTATGGGAACAAGAAATGTGGTGCACGGCATGAAGCAATTGGGTGTCAAGAACTATGACAACAAAGTTAGATACAACACTCCAATTGAGTTCAAGAGCACCCAAGTGACAACACAAGCACCACCTTCAAAGCCAAACAAGTCAAACAAGAAGCCCAAACCTCATGCATCACAAGATAGTTTTTATGCCGATTATGTGTTGACTTGGAACCACAAGGGTAAGGTGGTTGCCAAGTATGTAGGGCCTCGCACAAAAGGGACAATGATAAAAAGGAGTGTGTGGGTGCCCAAGATTCTTGTGACTAACACTCTAGGACCCAAATCCACTTGGGTACCTAAAACACAAGCATAATTTGTTTTGTAGGCATACTTCTCGGTGGAACAAAATGGGTGATTGATAGTGGATGCACAAATCATATGACCAGGGAGAAGAAATTGTTTACATCTTGTGAGATGATTGAAAATCCTACGGAAAGCATTGCCTTTGGAGGCAATGGTGGGGGAACGGTTATTGGTCTTGGTAAAATTGCTATCTCAATCAATCATTCAATTTTCGATGTTTATTTGGTTGAATCTTTGGACTACAACTTGTTGTCCATCTCACAACTTTGTGAGATGGGCTACAATTATTTGTTCACTAATGAGGGTGTGACAGTCTTTAGAAGGGGTGATGACTCCGTTGCCTTTAAAGGTGAACTCAAGGGAAGGCTTTACTTGGTGGATTTTTCATCGGATAAAGCCCAACTTGATACATGCTTATTGGCAAAGTCTAGCTTGAGTTGGCTTTGGCATCGCCGACTAGCTCACGTTGGGATGAATAATCTCAATAAGCTTCTAAAGGGGGAACACATCCTAGGACTAACAAACGTTCATTTTGAGAAAAATAGAATTTGTAGTGCTTGTCAAGCCGGAAAGCAAGTTGGTGCTCCTCATCCCGCCAAGAATGTTGTTTCTACCACAAGGCCATTGGAACTACTTCACATGGATATCTTTGGTCCGGTAGCCTATGTTAGCATTGGGGGAAACAAGTATGGATTTTTCATTGTTGATGATTACTCTAGGTATACTTGGGTATTCTTTATGAAAGACAAGAGCAAAGTTCATGAAATATTCAAGAAATTTGCAACAAGAGCCCAAAATGAGTTTGAAGTCAAGATCAAAAAGAGTAAGAAGTGACAATGGCACCGAATTCAAGAACACCAACATTGAAGAGTATCTTGATGAAGGCATTGGTCATGAGCTCTCCGTCCCATACACTCCACAACAAAATGGGATAGTTGAGAGGAAAAATAGAACTCTTATTGAAGCCACAAGAACCATGCTTGACGAGTACAAGACTTCGGATAGTTTTTGGGCGGAAGCAATCAACACAACGTGTCATGCTATCAACCGTTTGTATCTTCACAAGCTTCGCCACAAGACCGCCTATGAGCTCCTAATTGGTAAAAAGCCTAATGTCTCCTACTTTAGAGTTTTTGGTTGTAAGTCCTTCATTCTCAACAAGAAGCCCAAAAGCTCTAAGTTTGCATCTAAAGTTGATGAAGGTATCTTTCTTGGTTACGCCTCAAACGCTCATGGCTATTGTGTCCTCAACAAAAGCACCGGTTGTGTTGAAGTCACGTGTGACTTGACGTTTGATGAATCTAATGGCTCTCAAGAGGAGCAAGTTGATGAATTGTGTGTAGGCAAGGAAGTACCCGCTGAAAAGGCTATAAGGAGGATGGCCATTGGAGAAATCAAGCCTCAAGAAGAAGATGATGAGGACTGCATTATTGAAGATGCAGCAGCTCTGCCCCTTGCTGCGCAACCCGGAGAGTCCGGACAAAAACCCGGAGACTCCGGACCTATTGCTGAAGCTTCACAATGCAGTCAAGAAAATGAGGATTTGATTCAACAAGAAGTGTCTGACCCACATCCAAGAGTTCGACAAAGTGTTCAATGAGATCATCCCGTTGACAACATACTTGGAAGCATTCGTAGAGGGGTAACAACTCGTTCAAGATTAGCGAATTTTTGTGAACATTACTCGTTTGTTTCCATGTTGGAACCTCTTAGGGTAGAAGATGCTCTTGGAGATGCTGATTGGGTGATGGCCATGCAAGAAGAGCTCAACAACTTCACTAGGAATGAAGTCTGGTCCTTGGTGGAACGCCCCAAACAAAACGTGATTGGAACCAAGTGGGTGTTTCGCAACAAACAAGATGAAGATGGCGTGGTGACCAAGAACAAAGCTAGATTGGTTGCAAAGGGCTATACTCAAGTAGAAGGCTTAGACTTTGGAGAAACTTATGCACCGGTGGCAAGACTTGAAGCAATTCGTATACTCCTAGCCTTTGCCACTCATCACAACTTCAAGCTACATCAAATGGATGTCAAGAGTGCCTTCTTGAATGGTCCAATCTCCGAAGAAGTCTATGTTGAGCAACCACCGGGCTTTGAAGATCCTCAACTTCCAAACCACGTCTACAAGCTCCATAAGGCGCTCTATGGGCTCAAGCAAGCCCCTAGAGCATGGTATGAATGCCTTAAGGAATTTCTCTTCAAGAAAGGCTTTGAAATAGGCAAAGTCGATCCTACTCTCTTCACTTGTAAACAAGGCAATGATTTGTTTGTATGTCAAATATATGTTGATGATATCATATTTGGCTCTACTAATCAAATTTGGGTTGATGAGTTTAGTAGGATCATGACTAAAAGATTCGAGATGTCTATGATGGGCGAGTTGAAGTTCTTTCTCGGTTTTCAAATCAAGCAACTCAAGGATGGCACATTCATAAGTCAAACCAAGTACACCCATGACATGCTTAAGAAGTTTGACATGAACAACGCCAAGCCCATCAAAACACCTATGCCATCAAATGGACATCTTGATCTAAATGAGGAAGGCAAAAGCATTGATCAAAAGGTATATCGTTCCATGATTGGTTCTTTGCTTTATCTTTGTGCATCTAGGCCCGATATTATGCTTAGTGTGTGCATGTGTGCAAGGTTTCAAGCTAATCCTAAGGAGTGCCATCTAATGGCCGTTAAGAGAATTTTTAGATACTTAGTTCATACTCCTAACCTTGGTTTATGGTATCCTAAGGGCTCCACTTTCGATCTACTTGGCTACTCCGATTCGGATTATGCCGGTTGCAAAGTAGATAGAAAGAGTACATCCGGGACTTGCCAATTCCTTGGAAGGTCCTTGGTGTCTTGGAGTTCCAAGAAACAAAACTCGTTGCCCTTTCCACCGCCTAGGCCGAGTATGTTGCAGCCGGCGCTTGTTGTGCTCAACTACTTTGGATGAGGCTCACTTTGAGAGACTTTGGTTGCAAGTTTAGCAAGGTGCCACTCTTGTGTGACAATGAGAGTGCCATTAAGCTAGCTAACAACCCCGTAAACCACTCAAGAACAAAGCACATAGACATAAGACACCATTTCTTGAGAGACCACGAAGCCAAAAGAGATATCGCTTTAAGTCATGTGAGCACCGATAAGCAACTAGCCGATATCTTCACAAAACCTCTTGATGAACTAAGGTTTTGTGCTTTGAGGAGTGAGCTAAATATCTTAGATTCTCGTAACTTAGCTTGAGATCATGTACATATTTGAGTGACCTAGTATAGGACCTTTGAAAACAAAAGATTTGAGAAAAGCTTATATTGCATTTGTTTTGAAAAATTTGGATCTTTGGGTGCAACACTTGGACTATTGTTCCCTTTGCTTGCTTGTGGCTAGTCCAAGTTGTTGATACTGCTCAGGCTCACATTTATCACATAAGAAACCTCCCAAATCCATTCAAAATCAAATTCCTCGAAAATCTGCTCACTGGTTTCAGGGGGGCGGAGTATCCGGGGTTGGGGCCGGACACTCTGGGTTTTCCGGACTCTCCGGACCTAGCCCGGAGACTCCGGGTTATAAGGGTATAAAAGCTTTTGACGGCAGTTAAAACCTATCTTTCATCTCCTCTCTGTTTTTAATCGTGCTCTCTCTCTCTCCCGTCGCCCCCTCCATCCCCTTGGGCGATTTCCACATCCAACCCCCAAAATCTCGTGAGAGTGAGGATTTGAAGGCTCCAAGGCATGGAGATCAAGGATCTACTGAAGTTTCAAAGGATTCAAGCCTTCTCTCCTCTCTCCCCAAGATACATTCAAAGGAGTCTTCCCGATCTACTTCCCTAGATTAGTCCTTGAAGTATCCTCGTAGGGAGTAGGTAGGAAATACTCCATAGACTCTAGATCTGCGTTTCCTCTCAGTTTGGATGGACATATCTTGCTGCATTGTGAGTTAGGGTTTCGGCTGTGAAACCCGGACACTCCGGGGTCGAAGAACCCGGACTCTCCGGAGTATCCGGAGTCTCCGGACTTTTTCCCGGAGTATCTGAGGTTCGCACTGCAACCCTAAACCACAAGTGTAGCGTGTCTCCACCTTTGACAATCTCTCACTTCCATATCATTTTACCTATCCAGATGGTGAGGTTGAAGGTCAGCCGAGGAAATGAGGAGCCCTCCACCCAACGGAGGACCAAGGCTAGGCATGACCCCGCTGCTTTTTTTGCCGTGCAAGAAGCCTTGGGGCAAGAAAGCTTGCAGCGCAGCTCTAGACCAAGACGGGGTGACCCTCCTCCCTCCTATGCCGAAGGGAGTGAAGAAGAAATAGTGGAGGAGGAGGAGGAGGAAGAGAGGACAGAAAGTGATGATGACGAAGTTGAAGATGAGACCTATGAGCAGTCCCCTGAGCCTCCTCGACGCCATGGAAAGGGGCCAGCTAAAGAAAAATCCCGCTACAAGCCCCATCCCAAAAAGAGCCATCAAGCCCCCTATATCCACCAAAGCCATCCAGCTACTCATGTTCCTCCTAAACATAAGCAAGGAGTAGCTGCTCACATTTGTCCCAAAACCCCTCCTAGGCTTATTCCTACCCTTCCACCAAATGTCCGAGTAGCCGACACTCCTATCAAGCTAAGGGACCCCGGCTCAGTCCTTGGATTTGCTGAACACATGATTAGGGACTACTCAAGGAACTCTCTAGCAGTGAGGGAGCAACGAGAAGAAAATGTCTATTTGTATCTTAAGGGAGAGGGACTTGAGGCAAGATTTTGGTGTGATTTCCACCGGGATTTCTATCAATCCGTGATCCACAATCCTAAGCTAGCTTCCAAGAACATGGCTCCCATTGTGCCGATGAAGTACATTAATTGGAAGTATTATGAAGAGCTGAACAACACCGTATTCAACTCCGTCATTGACAAGTCCAAGGAGGTTGGCCTCTATGACATCATGGGTTTTAGGTACAATTGGAACAAAGAAATTCTTGCTCAATTCCATTGTTCTTATTACTTCAATCCCCATGACAACACCATCACATGGACAACTCAAGGTCAAAAGTGCACCATTGATTACATGACTTTCTCTAGGCTTTTGGGTCTTGGCTCTAAGGATGAAAGGCGCACTCCCGTGCACAATGAGAACAAGTACAAGCCCAAGGAGCTCCCCTTCATGTTTCCTAGCCGAGATTTGGCCATTGAGGGCAAGGCGGACCAACTTAACCCCTACTACTACTATCTCAATCAATTCTTTCGTGCCACTATTTGTCGGGGACAGCCCTAAGGGTCCCCTAAAACAACTGGGGGAATCCCGCTTAAAACCTGCTAAAAAACCGAAGCTAAATGCATCTTGCTTAAGCGCACATACGGGGCACGGCCCACGCCGCGGTGGCCCCCGCGGCCCACCAAGGCGGCCCACTCAAAGGTCCCCTCGAGCAGGCTCTGCCTCGCTCGAGGGTACACACCTCCCTCGAGTGGGCTCCGCCCCGCCGAGGGTACACGCCTCCCTCGAGTAGGCTCCGCCTCGCTCGAGGACGCTCCGCACGTGCACGCCTGTTCCCGTGCGCGGGTACGGGCATTTAATGCTCTGACAACAGCGGGGCGGCGCCATCATGCGCCTGGGACTCACGCCCGGCCCCGTTGCACCAACTCCCTAGGGGGAACCCATCCCCGCCACTGTGGGGGACTGTGCGACGTGGCCGGTGTCAGCCCCGTGACGCCGCACCGCCTACTCCCGTACGGCTAACGTGCCGAGCCCTCGAAGGGGGGACGGCCACACCCTCGAAATGCTTTCCCGTGACTTTGCAGGGCCAGGTCGTGACGCTAGGCCGGCGGGGCGCCATCCCTGCCATTGTTAACTGCAGGCGGCCGCCCCCGCGCGTACAACCCCACGCCGGGCACTGTGGCAACAGCTCCGGCGCTGTGAGGCATGCGAGAACGGGACGCCACCATGCCTGCCACTGTGTCCCGTACGGGTCGATGTCGGCAACCCCCTCGAGCCCGCCTGGGGACATCACGGCTAGCCACTGTGCTCCCACCCTCGAAGCTAGCACTGGTCGGGTACAAGATACGCCATGATGGCCAGATCGCGGCAAGGACTGTCAAGGCGGCCGCCTACTCTACGGCGCGGCGCACCATACTTCCCTATGTAGCTGAATAGTGCAGCATGCTTGTAATTCGCCCTCTCCTTGGGCTATAAAAGGAAGGTGAACTCCCCCGCCGCAGGGGACAAGACAGAGGACACAACGCTCAACACGAGACAGAGAACAACACACGACACACCACGCACTCGCTTTCCAATTCTCCCACAACATCTTCAGCCACTTCACCAGGGACTTGGAGGCCACGCCTTCTCTCCCGCTTTGCTTGTAGCCACCCCACTACAGGCACCCCGGTGCTGAGCAATATAGTGCCCCGAGCACACCACTGCTGGACGTACGACCCTCTAGCCGGAACCAGGATAAACCTCGTGTCCCTGATTGCTTAGCATCGACCATTAAGGGATAGACCTTGGCGCTCATTACTGGTTAGTGTCGGGACCACATTCCGCACCGACAGTTGGCGCCCACCGTGGGGCAAACGAGCGCCTAAGGTCAATCCACCGTCAACTCCCTCCATGGTGATTGGCACCGAGTACCGCGGTACGCGCTACTCCATGGGCAGCTCGGACCCCCTCCCCGCCGGGTTTGAAATCCGGTTCGGGAGCCTGAATTTTCAGGCCACGGGGAACGGCTACCTGATGCGCCTCACCAACCGTGAGGAGCTCCGTGCGCGGCGCCAAGCCGGTCCGCCCCGGCCGCCGCCGCACGCGTCGCCACGACGCAAACGCCCGCCGGCACGAACGCCGCGGGTCCGTCGGCGTCACGGCGTCGCCGCCGCTCCGGTCGGCGCTCACGCCGGGCGCGGTCGAGCGGCGGCAAGCCGAACGCGCCGCCTCCCAATGCGGCGCGCCGTCGGCACACCGGCCGCCGCCCCCGGCGGGGGAACGCGTGGTCCCCGGCCGCGCTTCCCCATCGGTCCGCGCGGCGCTACGACAGCCTACAACGCCAACGACCAACGTCAACACCACGATGCGCGGGGTTCCCCCGGCCGTCACGTCTTCGTCGCCGGGGACCCTAGCGCCTCCGCCGTCGATGAGTCGTCCCTAGGCTCCCTTGACACGTTGTCACCCGCCAACCCGCACGGTACGCGGAGTGGGACTTTCCGGCGTGCGGGACCCAATGCAATGTTCGGGGCGTTTTCTTGACGCCACGGACTACCGGTTCGGTTGTTCCGACGACTCCGGCACCGGGAGCTACGACCCGGCGCGGGAATGCCGCGTCGTTGTCGCCAACGACCCGGCCAAGAAACGCCCACCGCGCGGCGGGCACCGGCGACGGGGAAGTTACGCCCGCCCCGGGGATCGCTCCGCGCGGGCGCGGCGGGACCGAGCACCCCCGGCGGGGCCGTCCTCGACGCACAGTTAGCCCAAGCCCGCGAACTCGAAGCCAAGCTGGCGGAGGAATATCGGACGTGTGGTTGCTCCGTGCCTCTATGGCAGGGGAAGCCTCGCGCACGGCGAGCGCGCGTGGGAGCTGGGCATACAGGCCCGCGACCGCATCAACACCGATTTCAACGTCGACAACCCGACACGCCTCGCCGAGCGAGCCAGAAGCTTATTGCCGCCGCGACACTGCTGCGAGCCATGCCAGCCCCCTCGACGCCTGAGGCGCGTAACCTGCACCGTGAGGTGCAGGCACTCATCGAGCAGGCGGCCGTCCAACAGGCCGAGAGCTCGGCGTCCCGCATCCGCCAGCGAGGGGGACGCACGAGGCGATGGGGGTGCGCAGGGGGCCGAGCCCTCGGTGCACGCAGGCGGAGCGGCGGAGCGACCTGCCAACCCGGGACGCACACCGGCTAAAGAACGGCTCCTCGACACGCGCGGGCAAGCGCGGGATGGCGACGCCCGCAACGTCATCAACGATCGGCGGACGAGCAAAGCAGATGCGCGAGCGGCGGCAGGCTACCACCCTCGGTGGGGTGGACGCTACGACAGCGATGAAGACCGCTCGCCGACGCCGGAACCCCCGGGAACCCGTGTGTTCAGCCGGGAGATCCGCGCGGCGGCCTTCCCCCAGCGCTTCCGCCAACACACGACCATTGTCAAGTACAACGGGGAGACAGATCCCCGCGTGTGGCTAAACGACTACCGCCTAGCATGCCAGCTGGGCGGGGCCACCAGCGACGAGGTCATCATCCGCAACCTCCCCCTGCACCTCGGCGATTCAGCCCGGACGTGGCTCGAGCATCTGCCGGCCAGTCAGATCCATAATTGGGAAGACTTGGTCTGCACATTCGTGGGCAACTTCCAGGGCACGTATGTGCACCCTGGAAACTACTGGGACCTGCGCTCCTGCAACCAGAAGCCCGGTGAATCGCTCCGGGACTTCATACGGCGCTTCTCCAAACGTTGCACGGAGCTCCCAAGCGTGGCACAATCCGAGATTGTGCATGCCTTCCTCGAAGTCACCACGTGCCGGGACCTCGTGCGCGAGTTGGGGCGCAGCCCGCCGGCGGTCTCGAACGAGCTGTTCGACATCACCACCAGCTTCGCCTTAGGTGAAGACGCCGTGGGGGCGATCTTCGACAGCAAGAAGGGCAAGCGCTCGGACGACGCGCGCCGTTGGTGGAAATCGGGCCCGAAGGGTGGACGCCGACACAACAGTCCCTTGAACTCACTCCCTTCCTTCGCCCTCTGCGGCGAGGTTCCTACTTCTACTTGGGCGAGGAAAGGGAACACAGAAACTTACGAAGACGAAACACAAAAGACTCACTGCAAGCTGAAGACCGAAGAACTGGCAAGGGCCTTCGGTGCTCTCTTCTCATTACAGGGTATCCGTTTCATTACAAGGGGTTCACTATTTATAGGAGACCCCTGGGCATAGTTATTTGCCTCAATTACACCTTTTCCGTTCCTGACAAACCGCTTTAAACACTTTACAAGGGCATAACAAGAAGTCCCCGCGTCGTACGGGCCTCCGGCGTGTCTTCGTACGGCCGAAACGCCTTTACACGCGGCCGCCCTTGTCTCTGCCCCGACCGGAGCCCACTTTACACGTCGGCGGGGGCCACGTGTCCGGGGTTGTCGGCCCTTCGGGGGCCGAAGTAGCGACCCTGGGCCGGGGTCGTCGGGCCTCTTCGGGCGCTTCATCTGCGCCGCCGCTGGCTCCAGACGCGACGTCCAGGGCCAGCGCTCTCAGCCCCTGCTTCCCTTGGGCCTCCATTACCGAAAACACCGATGCTGGCGCCTTCGGCGCCGAAGGTGGGTGCAACGATGATGGATCTTCCCTGCACAGCAAAACTTATAGGACAGGAGCGGCATTAGTGTTTCGTTAGTGCTCCTGTAGCGAAGGGTCTTCCCGCGAGACCGAAACCGTGTGCACACCGAAGGTTTTCAGCGTGGGCGGACGAGGGCGACGCTTCCGAAGACCGACTTCCCCAACAGTAGCCCCTCGTCAGTGAGGGCCGTCCTGGCTCCTGCGCAGGGCCGAACTTACGATCGTCCTTAAATCGGGTGAAGGCCGGTCTTCGGAACTCCCCCGGACGGCCCACGCCGACACGGCGTCCCGAAAAAGACATCCGCCGCCCTTGGACAATTTTACCGTTGAGAGGGGCCGTCATCGGGTAAAAGGTAATTTTGATCGAGGCCGGCGCGATTATCGGGACTCGTTACTATATAGGGGGGGGGGGCCGTCCTTTGGTTTACCCCCACCCAGCGGCTTCAGCCCAGATCTTACGACGCGCAAGAGCCCCGAAGGCCTACTGTAAGACTTGCTCCAGCCCCCTTGCTTCTGCTTTTGCTTCGTGCGTAGGTAGCGTTTATGGCGCCGAAGCGTAGACGCGATGCTGTCGCGAGGGAGATCGCGAAGACCTATACATTCGGTCGAAGCCAAATTGACAAGACCGACGTGGAGGCGTTGGTGAAGAACCGCATGGTCGGGGCCGGCCGAGCCCCGGGCCGTGAGACCGTGCCGCGACCGCGAGACAACGAGGTTGTCATCTTCCGAGATCTTCTGTACGCGGGGCTTCGGTTCCCGCTTCATCCCGCCGTCATCGACATACTGCGGTACTTCGACATCTACCTTCACCCGCCTTACCCCCTAATGCCATCCTTCGGCTGTCGGTATATATGTGGATATGCCGGACGACGAAGATCAAACCCTCCGCCGAAGGCTTCGCCTCGGCGCATCAGGTGCATCACCAGCGGCGGACGGTATTCGAGGATGAAGGGGATCAGTCCGTGGAGAAGGACTGTCAATTTGGCTGCCTCAATTTCTCTTATAAGGCTGGCGTAGTGAGCCCGGTCACCGCATACAGGAACAAGTGGCCTTCGGATTGGCAACAACATTGGTTCTACTATGCCATGAGTCCCCCTTCGTCCGGAGGCACTCACCCGCTGGCAACGAAGGAGCTCCCGCCCCTGCACGAGTCTTATGCGAAGAACCCTTCGTGCCCGGAGGGTGACGAGTTCGTTATGATGCTGCGTCGGTTCGCGCGAAGGTACGGTACTCGCGACATCGTAGAGGAGTACCGCAGCATCCCCGTGTGCCCGCTGGTCGACGGCTGGTCCGTGGCCGAAGACGAGTGGGCGGAAGACATCGGCGGCATTCCTTGCCCCGATTGGACGAAGGTCTTCGGCTTCACAGCCGATCGTAAGTTACTCTGCAACCTTGAATAGAATCGCCTCTCGCCATATATCTAGTGAACGAGAAGCTAACGGACTTGGCTGTTTTTCCGCAGTTTTGAGGAAGAGGAAGGTGGAGGCGCACGGGGACTTCATCCTCGGCCCCGTCTCGCCGAAGGAGTACAAGGACACCGTTGCGGAATTGAACGGGTCCCGGACGAACCGTATTTTTGAGTTTTTCAAGGTCGCACCGCCTGAACGCGTCGGCTTCGCCAAACACCGCGAGGCGGCCGAGAAGAAAGCCGCGGCGGTCGCGGCCGCCGAAGCGGATGCGGAGGGAGACGGCGACGCCGCCGCGCGCCGCTCCGCGGAGAGCCGGCCGAAGGGCCGCACCGCCGCGGCACCGCGGCCGCCGAGGGGAAGGCACGGAAGAAGCGGGGCGGGCGGCCGCGATTCACCCCCGTCGCCTAAGAGGACCCGCGTCGTGGACGTGGAAACAGGCCTTGTTGGAGACGTGATAGCCGCCGTGCCGCTGCGCGCGGCCGCGCCTTCGGATGTACCCTCCGGCGCAGCTCCGGCGAGGGCCGGGCGGGGGGGCCACCGGCCGCGGCGCTTGTTCCCCTCGGCCCCGCCGGAGAAGGACGGTGACGATGACAAGGACGTACGCATCGTGTCCTCCGTTGGCGATGCGCCACGCAAGCCAAGCCCCCGTCGCCTTCGGCGCCGAAGCCCCCCAAGACAAAGGCGATTCCGGCCTCCACCTCCAACGGCTCGTCGGACACATCTTCCGATGGCACCGAGCAGTCCGCCTCCCCTTCGGCCCCAGCCTCCGAGAGGAATGATGTCGTCCCCGAAGAGGAGGAGGAAGAAGATGAGGTTCCCGAAAGCAGTAGCTACCGGTGACGCCCGAAGAGCCCCGGCCGCCGCCGTTCGTCTCCGCATCCCCCGCCGAAACCAAGTTGATTGGCGGGAAGACATTCGCTTCCTTGGGCTGACGAGCGGCGGTCATGAGCGCCGCTTCGGGAAGAGGCCGGGGCAAGCTTCGCGATACCTCACGAAGAGGAGTACTTCGGGAAGCTGACCGCTGCGGAGCTCACGACGGCGTGCGGGGACCTGTCCTTGAAGGCCTTCATCGCCTCTCGGTGTCTCTCGCGGAGGTTGGAGCAGGAAAGCAAGGAGGCGAAGGAGAAATCGGTAGCCTCCGTCTCTTCGCTTGAGAGCAGAGTGGCGGAGCTGGAGGGGCGTCTGGCTGCGGAGCAGGAGCGCTCCCGGAAGCTGCAACAGGAGAAAGAAGATGCCGCGAGATCCTCCGAAGCTGTCCTCAGCACACTGCGGCGCGATGTGGAGGTCCTTAGCAGTGCCAAAGAAGACATGCGTGCTCAGCTCGCCGACAAAGAGGTCAAACTGGCCGAAGCGCAGACGAGGTTACGCGAACTGAGCGCAACGTTGGACCAGTACCGCACAGACCACATCCGGAGCGCCGAAGCCCTCCGCGACAACATACTGCAGTTGCTGGAGCAATGCAACTTGGATGCTCCTCCTGTCCCACTTCCTCGTTGCACCGTTGAGTCATTTTACGAATGGGTGAGCGCCTGCTTTGACGTCATCTCGACGAACATAAAGATCTTCGGGGAGCTTGGGGCTGCGGTAGGGGTTCGTACCCTGGCGTATGCGGTGTGCTCGCTGGTGCCGTCAGATCGCCCATCTTCGGAGAAGACAATCAGCAAGGGCGATCTTCGTCGGCTTACGAAGGAAAACTTCGAGTGGCCTAGCGACGCGGAGCTAGAGGTTGGACAGCCTTCCCGTGCTGCCGAAGAATCTTGCAAAGAACTTTATGAACACCTTCTTCGCCCGGCGCGGCTATCAGCTTACCTTGGACGAATCGGCTCGCCTCGGCCGCCCGAGTGCACGCCGGAGCTGCTTCCTCCCCTTTGCTTACACCTCGGTGAGAAGACGTCATCGTCGATATTTTGACACATTTCCCTTGACGCTTTTGCGGATAGGATCGCAAGTTTGCGGCAGAACGTGTTTACGCCCGGCTTTTGGCTCGGTATGGCGGTGCTCCGCCCTTACCCCGATTCATGATGGATGGAGACCGGATCGCCATGCCCGGCGTTCCCCTTATCACCGCCGCGAGCCGGGAGCCGCGGCACGGAGGAGGGGGCGGCCGCCGGCACCGCCGGGGGCGAAGCCGGCGTTACCGAAGGCGCGATGGCACCCGACGCCGAGGGAAGGCACGAGGACGCGACGGGGCCCTCCACCGAGGAAGAGCGCGCCGAAGCGGCCACGGAGGGCCGCCACCCCGGCTCCCGCCGTCCCCGAAGTTGCTCCCGCTCCGAGGGAGGGGTCGCCCCGAAGCCGGGGACGCCGAGGGGGGCAAGGGGGCTCCGCCGGGGACGCCACGGTGGAGGCTTCGGACGCGGCGCACGCGGCGGAACCGGGAAGCTACCTTATTGGCGCCGCCTCTCCGGCGGGGAGCGCCCGACCGAAGCGGCCGTCGAAGCCACCGAAGCAAGCGCCGTTGTGGATGAAGCCGCCGTCGTCACCGAGGGTGCCGAGGTGTGAAAAACGCATCACCGCGAACTTCGTGACGGAGTGAACTATTCTCCCTTCCGAGGGGATGGAATTCTTGTAATATGAAGCGATGCACGGTGTCTGCGCGCAGTTCCTTCGGTGGTTCCCGCGCGAGGGCCGAAGGTGCGAGCAACTCAACTTTGCCCCTTGAATCACTTTTTGTCGCGCCTAACGTGTGGACGAAGTTTAGCATTCGGCACCCCGATGTCTCATATGCGGAGTTTTTGTCGTACCGAGCGGAGCGCTATCGCCTTCACAACGAAGCGGCTAAGCGCTTTTTCGCTGAGTTTTCGAGGGATCCCGCACGCCGGGATGCCACTCTTAGAGAGCGGGCTGCCCGTAGGGCGGCCAAGCGTAGGTTAGTGGACCCCTCCGTAGCCGAAGGGGTCGTTCCGAAAACGGAGCCAGTTGAAGAGGGGGTCCTTGGGCCACCCGAGTATGTATACTTAATTCCTGACGCCTCGTCGCAGAGCTTTGCAGCGGTGAAGGTGGAGACGGAGGGATCCCCTTCGTATAAACTCTGACACTAACTTCGGCGCAGGAAGGATGCCTACCGACAGCGAGCTTCGGGAGATGGCTTTGGAGATCATAGACATGGCATATCTTCGTTTAATTGGCGAAATCTGTGATGAGGTACTGAGCGAAGATTGATCGTTATTTGCGGCCGCGGGCTGGCGCGAAGACTTGAAGCACAGGACTTCGGAACTCCCCCCGGAAGTGTTCGCGGCAGGCCCGAAGCGGACTACGGCTTTGTATATTTATTGTGCCGGTTAGCATATGTTGTAACTACACCGTTGTTTGATTTATAAAGTTGTATTGTTTTTACGGTGGCCGTTGTAAATTGGGGGCGTGTCGAGAGAGGTGTTTTTGCCCGCCGTTTTCGTGCGCACGCTTGGTCGTGAAAACACCCTACGTTCGTTGGACGAAGCGGCATCGCGCTTCGCCTTTAGAGTTAACGCGCGATGTCTTGGCTTTGAGTGTACGCGCACTTCGGCTCAGACACGGCCTCGTCCCGTGCGCCGCCGCGAACGTGCGCTTTTCCTGGTCGTATTGCGAACTTGCTCCGCATCGGCCGGTTTTCTCTTCGGTCAACTCACGACCGGCGCCTCGCTCGCGGCGTGCTACTTCGGCCGAATCATGGCCCCGACCCGCTTCGAGCGGCTTTCTCTTCGGTCAGCTCGAGACCGACGGTCAACTCACGACCGACGCATCGCTCCAGGCGTGCGCTACTTCGGCCGAATCATGGCCTTGACCCGCTTCGAGCGGTTTTCTCTTCGGTCAACTCGAGACCGACGGTCAACTCACGACCGACGCAACGCTCCAGGCGTGCGCTTACTTCGGCCGAATCATGGCCCTGACCCGCTTCGAGCGGTTTCTCTTCGGCCAACTCGAGACCGACGGTCAACTCACGACCGACGCATCGCTCCAGGCGTGCGCTTACTTCGGCCGAATCATGGCCCTGACCCGCTTCGAGCGGTTTTCTCTTCGGTCAACTCGAGACCGACGGTCAACTCACGACCGACGCAACGCTCCAGGCGTGCGCTTACTTCGGCCGAATCATGGCCCTGATCCGCTTCAAGCGGTTTTCTCTTCGGTCACGCCAATAAGTGACAGAATTGGTGTGCGTGCCCCTAAGGCATCCCGCGCCAAGGCTGTTACTTACCGCGCCGAAGGCCACTTCGGAGACTAGGCCCCCCCGGAGGCGGTGGCCTAGCTTCGAAAACATTCTTTGGAAAGAAATGCAAACTGCACACGAAAGAGATGGGGGAGAACTGACTTATATTACACGTCAGGAGTCGAAGGGGTACAAAGGGCCGCCTCGTTAAAAACCTCACGCTTCGCGGGTCCGGAGGGGAACCACGAAGCTTCCCCCGTGAGGAAAAGAGTACGTCCCCCACTACGTTAATGTACATAGGATACAAGGTCAATATATTGACCTAAGGGAAAGAGAAAACTAAGAAAAGTCGAGACTATGCTAAGAACTCGTAGTTGCTTCATACGAAGTATTTCGAAGCATATCCACATTCCCGGTGTACGGCTCTTCGTCGCCCGACGCACCGACGCAGTTTGAATGCCGCTTCGTTTGCGGTGGCCGTTGCTATGAATGGGCCTTCCCATTTCCCGTGCATCTTGCCCTTTAATTTGCCCTTCGGCACCTTGCGTAGCACTAGATCCCCTGACCGAATGAGCTTCGGTTTGATTTTCTTGTTTTTCCACCTCCGGGTCTCGTCTTGGTAGGCCAAGAGGTTTTCGGCTGCCTGAAGGCGGACCTCCTCGATGTTCTGGACCGAAGCCTTGAGGTCTTCGTCTCCGGAGGGCGTGCTCCTCCAAGTGCCCAGGCACAGTTCTTCGGGCAGCATGGCCTCCTCTCCATACAGCAGCTTGAAGGGGGAAAACGCGGGTAGTTCTGGAAGTGGTGGTGTTGTGAGACCAAATTACCCTCGGAAGCTCTTCGGCCCACTTGCTCTTGGGCAAGTCAGTGATGTTCTTCTTGATACCGGCGAAGATGATTCCGTTGGCTCGCTCGACTGCCCCGTTGGACTGTGGGTGGTAGACCGAAGCGAAGCATAGCTTCGTTCCCGGTGCATGCGCGGGAATTCCTTGAACTCTGTGCTGTCAAATTGCTTGCCATTGTCCACCGTGACCTCGTGAGGTACACCGAAGCGGCACACTATGTTTTGCCAGAAGAACTTCTGAATGGTCGCCGAGGTGATGCTCAGCAACGGCTTCGCTTCGACCCACTTGGAGAAATATTCGACCGCCACAACTGCGTGGGTGTAGTTTCCAGGTGCCGTGGGCAGCGGGCCGACGATGTCAACACCCCACCGAGCGAAAGGCCACACCGGTGGTAACAACTGTATCTCGTTGGAAGCAAACTTGCTGTAGGGTGCGTGGCGCTGGCACTCTGGACAGTGGCGCACAATGTCGTGGGCGTCTGCCACTGCCGAAGGCCAGTAGAAACCTTGGCGGAAAGCCTTCTGCACCAGCGCTCTGGTGCCGAGGTGGTGTGAGCACATGCCGCTGTGGATTTCGTGCAGTAGCTGCTTCCCCTCGGTGACTGATATGCACTTTAATAATGGAGCGCACACCCCTCTTCGGTATAAGTTGTCGTCGACCAGGTGATAGTTCCTTGCTCTGATTGCCGCCCTCTTGGCGGTTACTCCATCTTCGGCCTCATAATATCCTTTGAGTGCCGCCACTATTGGGGCACGCCAGTCCTCGCTCTGAATTGCGTTCACAAACTTGGGGGGTCTTTGCTTCGTCGGCAGCGGACCTCGAGGTGAGTGTCCCATAGAAAACATCTGGTGGTAAGGCCTCAAGTAGTGCAGCTGCCTTCGCAATGGCATCGGCCTCCTTGTTGTGATTTACGGGGAAACTTCGTCGTGATGCCAATGAAGAATTTTTCCATGCTTCGGACGGCTTGCGGTACTTCATCATATACGGGTTCTTTGCCTTGTAGGTTTTCCCAATATGGCAAGCGACAAGCTCGAGTCCGTCGGGATGACGAGCCTCCCGGCACCTACGGCCCCGGCCTTCCGAAGGGCGAGCAACGAGGCCTTCGTACTCGCTACATTGTTTGTACGAGTTATCGAAGTTGAGCCGCGAGCATATCGGAGCTTGATGCCCGAAGGGGATTTTAAGACCGCCGCGGCCGCCGAACCGAGGTGGCGGTAGGCGCCGTCACACCGGACTTCCCACACCGGCTCGTGACTACCGGTTCCCCCTTCGGCGCCGAAGGCGTCCAATCGCTACAAAGTCGGCGAGGACTTGAGATTTTATTGCGCCGCGGGCGACGAAGCTTATGACGTGCTCCGCCAATTCCGAGGCCCACTTGCCCATCCCCGCCCGTTGACTCTTTGTTCTCGAACATGTCCGGAGGGGGAAAGTTGTGGGTACCGAGACGTTGTGGCTACGGAAGTAGTGCCGAAGCTTCCTTTTTGCCATCACAACCGCATATGCCATCTTTTCCATTTCGGAGTAGAGCAGCTTCGAGCCGCTCAGAGCTTCGGAGACGTAGTATATTGGGAATTGCCTCAGGACATCTGCCTCCCTGCGCTCTTCCACGAGCACTGCACTAAGCTGCTGTATCGGTTGCTGCGATGTACAACAGCAGGTCGGCCTTCGGTGACGGCTTGGTCATGATTGCGGCATCTTCAAGATATCTCTTGAGTTCATCAAAGGCTTGTTCTTTGCTCCGGGCCCCATTGGAAGGCCGAGTTTGCTCGGAGGACTTTAAAAAAAGGCAAGCTTCGCTCCGCGGCTCTTGAGATAAACCGGTTCAACGAGGCGATTCTCGCCCCGTGAGCCTTTGGACTTCCTTTCGAGTGGCTGGGGGCTGCATCCTTCGCAGGGCCTCGATTTTTTGGGGGTTCGCCTGAATGCCCCGCTTGGAGACCATGCAACCCAACAGTTGCCCCCTTCGAATGCCGAAGATGCATTTCTCAGGGTTAAGCTTGAGGCCGTTTTGCCTCATGTTGTCGAAGGTTTCGGTTAGGTCTGCAATGTGATCTTGCTCTTTCTCGCTCATGATGACGATGTCGTCGACGTACGCCGAGGCGTTGCGCCCCAGCTGGCTGCCCAGAATCAGCTTCATCATGCGGTTGAAGGTGGACCCGGCGTTGCGCAAGCCTTCGGGCATTCTGACGAAGCAGAAGACACCGAAGGGGGTTGTAAATCCAGTTTTTGCTTCGTCTTCCCTTCGCATCCACACTTGGTGATAGCCGGAGAAGCAATCTAAGAGGCTCAACATGTCGCAGCCGGCAGCCTGATCAATGATGACGTCGATCCTTGGCAGAGGAAAAGGGTCCTTCGGGCATGCCTTGTTGAGTTCAGTGAAGTCAATGCACATTCTCATATTGCCGTTTTTCTTCGGTACCATGACCACATTTGCCACCCAGATGGGGTATTGCACTTCTCTGATAATTCTTGCGTCGAGCAGCTTTTGCACTTCGGCCTCCGCAGCCCTGACTCTATCCGCCGACATGGGCCGCTGCCTCTGTAGCTTCGGTTTGACTCTCGGATCAGTATTGAGTGCATGCTCTATGACCGAGCGGTGAACGCCTGTCAGGTCAGACTTAGACCATGCGAAGACATCTTGGTTGTTACGAAGGAACTGCAAGAGTCGGGCTTCGTCTTCTGCGCTGACCTCAGCACCTATCAACACGGTTCCGCTGGCACGTCCGCGCGCATAAGGGGACTGTCTTTGTGACGTCGACGGCCTTCATGCGTTCGGCTTCGGCCCCCTTCATGGACTGCCTCATCTGGGCTTCGGCCCTGTGCTCTTCGGCCGCGCGGCTTCGTTGCTTTCGTCCTCATTGATGACATGGACTTGTCCGTTGTGGACCGAAGTGTTGCGCTCGGCTCTTCGGGCCTCCTCCTGGCTGCCGTAAACTGATATTACTCCTGCCGCCGTTGGTATCTTCATCGCCAGGTACCCTTGGTGGATAACCGCGGCGAACTTGTTGATGGTGTTGCGGCCGAAGATGGCGTTGTATGGGTATGCGAAGTCCACAACATCAAATGTTATGACCTCTTGTTCTCATGGTGGCGTCTTGGCCGAAGGATACATTGACATCAATTTTGCCCAGGGCTTCGATTTTCTTATTGCCGAAGCCGTACAGCGGGTGCTCTGCTTTCTTCAGGTCTTCCTTCTTGAACCCCATGCTGGTGAAACATTGCCAGGTCAAAATGTCCGCCGAGCTGCCATTATCGACGAGGATCCTCCCTACGTCGTTGCCGAAGTAGTACTTCGTGTTCTTGCCAATGTTGGCTCTTATGACGAGCGGGTCGTTGTGGGGGTAGTGCTTGCAACCGGATGTCGGTCGCCGTAAAGGTTATGGGGACATGGGACCATGGCAAGGTGAAAATACTTGCCGGAGCAAATGTGTGATACGCTTCGGTAGTAGTCTTGGCGCGCCTCTTCGTCTCGTGGGTCGGCTCATTTGATCCGCCGGAGATGGCATTAATGATGTTGAGCATGCCCGTCATCCCCGAGCCGCTTGAGTCGGGGACCTCTTGCTTTGGTGGCGGCGGGGGTGGCGGTTGGGTGTGGGTGTAATGCACTTGGTGGTGGGGCGGTGGGTTCGGCCACGACGGCACGAACACCGAAGGTTGTTGCGCGAGTGGGGGAGGAGGTGGAAGCGAGCCGCGGCGCGGGAGGTGCGTATGGCTGTGGTGGGTGGAAAGCATGCGTCGGTGCCGAAGGTTGGTAAGGCTGGTGGCGGTAGGGTGGTGGCAGGGCCTTGAACTGACCCGCACTTTGGTACTTCATGACATGGTTCACGGCCATGCCTGCTGCCTTTGCCTTCTCCTCCGCCTCCCACTCCATCTTCATCTTGACCGCCGAAGGGCACTGGTGCGTGTGGTGCTGGGCATCGATCCCGTGGAGCCAGCAGAAAAAACGCTCGCCTCCGGCCCTCTGCTGGTTATGCTGCTGCGGCTTCGGCCCCTTGGTATGTTTGTATCCGCCCTTGTGCCCACCGCCCCTGTTCTGGTTTTGGTCGGGGGGTGCGGACACGTTGTTGATCTGGCGGTTCGCCGGCTTCGGCGGCTGGTTTTGCCATCCCTTCGGCTGGTCCCATTGGCCCTGTTGTTTCTGCTTCTTTGCCGCGTTTGCCCGGTCGAGCCTTCGGCGGCGGCCTTTGTCTGACTTGCAGTATTCTTGCATGACTTCGAACAATTCTTGCACGGACTTCGGCTTGACCCTGTCGAGCACATCTTGGCAGTTTCCAACCCTCAGGCCACCGACGATGGCGTCGATGATGCTGCTTTCGGACACGTTGGGCGCGCGTGCTGTTAGTTTGACAACCCTGTGCATGTACTCTTGCAGCGACTCACGGTCCCCTTGGACGCACATGTTGACGAGGTCGTTGGAGTCTAACTCTTCGACTTGCATGCCCTTGAAGCTGGACAGCAGCTTGTTCCGCAGCTGGAACCATGATGTAATGTACCCCTTCGGTATGTTGGCATACCAATAGCGGACTTCTCCCTTGAGCGCGAGCACGAGGGCCTTTGCCTTTGTCGTGGCGTCACCTCCGTTGGACTCAACCGCTGCTTCAAACTTCATTAAAAACTCCTTGGGATCGTAGTCCCCGTCGTACGGGGCAGGGTGTTGGCGTTGAACCTACGAGGCCACGGCGCACTCTCCAGCTCAACCGAGAGCGGGGACACCGGGACCACGTTGCGAAGTGGGGCGTCGTCGGGAGCGAGGTGCTCGTGCACCTGCCCCCTGTCTTGGCGGTGCCCTATGCTTTGTCCTTCGGAGGCGTCCTTTTGCTGCCTCCCGCGATCCGGGCCCGAGCACGCATGGCTGCGGGGGTGAGCCAGGCTTGTTGCTGGGCCGCCGGCGCAGCATGCGCGGCGGGTGTCGGTGGCGGTGCAGGCGGCGTCGGAGCGCCTGGCTTGTGGCGGCGTCGCGCGGCGATCCGGCTTTGCGGCATGGCGAGGTAGCGCTCAGCCTGCCTGATGTTGAAGTCGATGGCGTCGGAAGCGATGTGTGGTGGAGCCGCATCCGGTGCCGGGATGGTTGCATCCGCGAGGAGGGTGGGCGCGTCTCTGCTCGGGGCCGAGCCGGCACGGACTTGCCGGCGATGAGGGCCCGAATCCTTCGGAGGGCCTCGATGTCTTGCGCCGAAGCCCCCGGCCCCTCGAGGGCGACTTCGAACACCCCCGAGCGGTGTGCTCGACCTCGGCGCGCGCTCGGCCGGCGGCGGTTCCGGCCGAAGGCCGGACGGCCGAAGGGGGTGGGTTGGTGGGCTCCGACACGAGTGGGGGAGGTCGCCGCCCGAGCCGTCGCCGCTTCGGCGCCGCCGAACGTGTCCTAGCCATGTGGTCCCGAGATCTTCCACGAGGTGGGCGCCAAGCTGATTGGTGGAAATCGGGCCCGAAGGGTGGACACCGACACAACGGTCCCTTGAACTCACTCCCTTCCTTCGCCCTCTGCGGCGAGGTTCCTACTTCTACTTGGGCGAGGAAAGGGAACACGAAACTTACGAAGACGAAACACAAAAGACTCACTTTGCAAGGCGAAGACCGAAGAGCGGCAAGGGCCTTCGGTGCTCTCTTCTCATTACGGGGTATCCGTTTCATTACAAGGGGTTCACTATTTATAGGAGACCCCCGGGCATAGTTATTTGCCTCAATTACACCTTTTCCGTTCCCCGACAAACCGCTTTAAACACTTTACAAGGGCATAACGGTAAGTCCCCGCGTCGTACGGGCCTCCGGGCGTGTCTTCGTACGGCCGAAACGCCTTTACACGCGGCCGCCCTTGTCTCTGCCCCGACCGGAGCCCACCCCACACGTCGGCAGTGGCCACGTGTCCAGGGTTGTCGGCCCTTCGGGGCCGAAGTAGCGACCCTGGGCCGGGGTCGTCGGGCCTCTTCGGGCGCTTCATCTGCGCCGCCGCTGGCTCCAGACGCGACGTCCAGGGCCAGCGCTCTCAGCCCCTGCTTCCCTTGGGCCTCCATTACCGAAAACACCGATGCTGGCGCCTTCGGCGCCGAAGGTGGGTGCAACGATGATGGATCTTCCCTGCACAGCAAAACTTATAGGACAGGAGCGGCATTAGTGTTTCGTTAGTGCTCCTGTAGCGAAGGGTCTTCCCGCGAGACCGAAACCGTGTGCACACCGAAGGTTTTCAGCGTGGGCGGACGAGGGCGACGCTTCCGAAGACCGACTTCCCCAACGAGCGCCCGCGGAGGGCGGCAAGTCCGGGGGAGCCCCACCGGAAGGACAAGCGGGGCAAGAAAGGGAAGAAGCCGCGCCACGAGGCGCGCGAGCAGGGACGCGATGGCGATGACGCCGAGGCCCTTGCTGTTGACCCAGCTCGACGGGGCCCTCGACCGGCCCCTCGAGATCCGGGGGTGTCCGACGACATGTTGAAGAAGCCATGTCCGTATCACAAAACACCGGTGAACCACACCCTCGAGCAGTGCGACATGCTCAAGAAGTTCTACGGTCACACCGCCGCAGAGGACGCGGAGGCCAAGAAGGACGGAGGAGATGGCGACGCCGGCGACTTCCCCGCCGTGGAGAACGTGTTCCTCATCTTCGGGAGGCCGACCGTCGACATGTCGAGCCGCCAGCGCAAGCGGGAGCGGCATGAGGTCCTCGCCGCAGAGAAGGCACCTCCCTCCTTCCTTGACTGGTCGGAGGATGCCATCACCTTCAGCCGTGAAGATCACCCGAACCGCATCCCCAACCCGGGCCAGTACCCACTGGTGGTCGACCCGGTCATTGGGAACGCGCGGTTCTCAAAGGTCCTGATGGCGGAGGCAGCAGCCTCAACATCCTCTACGCGCACACGCTGCGCCTGCTGGGGATCGGGTTGGACCAGCTGCGGCCCAGCACAACGCCGTTCCATGGCGTCGCGCCGGGCAAGCGCGTCCAGCCCCTCGGGCAGATCGATCTGCCTGTTTGGTTTGGCACCCCGAGCAATTTCCGCAAGGAGATGCTCACCTTCGAGGTGGTGGGGTTCCGGGGCGCCTATCACACCATACTTTGGCGGCCTTGCTACGCCCAGTTCATGGCCATCCCGAACTACACCTACCTCAAAATGAAGGTGCCAGGACCGAACGGCGTCATCGCCGTGGGCTCGTCCATCGAGCACGCGTTCGACTGCGACGTCGAATGCGTCGAGCACGTGGAAGCACTTGCGCTGGATGAAGCGCTGGTGACCACCTTGGAGAAGATGGTCAACGAGGACCTCGACTCCACCGCCAAGCACGCCAGCAATTTCGAGGCCGCGGAGCAGACCAAGGAGGTGCCCCTCGACCCTGCTGCCCCCGAGGGCAAGGTGTTGAGGGTCAGTTCCACCCTCGATCCGAAATAGGAAGTGGTGCTCGTCGACTTCCTCTGCGCCAACGCCGACATCTTCGCGTGGAGCCCCTCGGACATGCCGGGCATCCCGAGGGAGGTCGCCGAGCACTCCCTTGACATCCTGCCTCACTCCCGCTCCGTGCGGGCAACGGCTGCCGCTTCGACCGGGAGCGGCGGCGGACGATCGGAGCAGAGCTGCGGAAGCTTCTCGAGGTCGGATTCATCAAGGAAGTGTTCCACCCTACGTGGCTAGCCAATCTGTACTAGTAAAGAAAAAGAATGGGAAGTGGCGGATGTGTATAGACTACACCAGTCTTAATAAAGCATGTCCTAAAGTTCCTTTTCCTTTGCTACGTATCGATCAAATTGTTGATTCGACTGCCGGGTGTGAGCTACTTTGCTTCCTTGATGCCTACTCCGGGTACCACCAAATCAAGATGAAGGAGTCCGACCAGCTCGCGACTTCATTCATCACGCCGTTCGGGATATTCTGCTACGTCACGATGTCGTTCGGCCTCCGGAATGCGGGTGCAACATACCAACGCTGCATACAGCATGTTTTCGGAGACCACATCGGGCGAACTGTCGAGGCGTACATAGACGACATCGTTGTGAAAACCAGGAAGGCGGACGACCTGGTTGGCGACCTCAACATCGCGTTCGGCTGCCTACGGGCCAACGGGGTAAAATTGAACCCCGAAAACTGTGTCTTTGGTGTGCCGCGGGGCATGCTCCTAGGATACATAGTCTCCCAGTGAGGCATCGAGGCCAACCCCGAAAAGGTTGCAGCCCTCGAGCGAATGGGTCCAATTCGGGACCTCAAAGGGGTACAAAAGGTGCTGGGGTGCCTTGCCGCCTTGAGCCGCTTCATCTCGCGGCTCGGCGAAAAAGGCTTGCCCCTCTACCGCCTCCTCAAGAAGCACGAGCACTTTTCCTGGACCGCCGAGGCCCAGGATGCGCTCGACAAGCTGAAGGCGTCCTTGACCCACGTCCCGATCCTCACACCACCGCAGGACGGCGAACCTCTGCAACTCTACGTGGTCGCGACCACCCAGGTGGTCAGCGTCGTAATCGTGGTAGAGCGCACGGAGGAAGGGCACGCCCTGCCGGTCCAGCGGCCGGTGTACTACATCAGCGAAGTCTTGTCCGACACCAAGACACGCTACCCTCAAGTCCAGAAGCTGCTGTACGCGGTGGTCCTTGCACGACGCAAGCTTCGCCACTACTTCGAGGCCCACCCTGTCACGGTGGTCTCCTCCTTCCCGCTGGGGGAGATCATCCGCAATCCGGACGCGGCGGGCAGGATCGCCAAGTGGTCAGTGGAGCTGATGGGCGAGACACTCGCCTACACCCCGCGCAAGGCCATCAAGTCCCAGGTCCTGGCGATTTCGTCACCGAGTGGACGGACACACAGCTGCCGCCGCCGCAGATCCAGGCAGAGTGCCGGACTGCGTATTTCGATGGCTCGGTGATGAAGACCGGGGCGGGCGCGGGCCTGCTCTTCGTGTCACCCCTCAGGGAGCACATGCGGTACGCAGTACGTCTCCACTTCCCCGCGTCAAACAACATGGCTGAGTACGATGCCCTTCTCTGCGGCCTCAAGATCGCCATCGAGATAGGCATCAAGCGCCTCGACGTGCGGGGAGACTCGCAGCTCGTGATTGACCAAGTCATGAAAAACGCGAGCTGCCACGACGACAAGATGGAAGCATACTGCAAGGTCGTGCGAGCCCTCGAGGACAAGTTCTGCGGCATCGAGCTGAATCATGTGCCCCGCCGGTACAACGAGGAGGCGGATGAGCTGGCCAAGATCGCGTCTGGGCGGATCACCATCCCCCCGAACGTTTTTGCCCGAGATGTCGCCCAGCCTTTCGTCACCCTCGAGCCGCACCCCTCGAACCACGCGGAACCCTCGGGGGCTCCCTCGAATCGGCAGGCGCGAAGCCCATGGATGAGGACCCCTCGAACGAGGCGTACGTGCTCTCCCTCCTCGAGGGGTACGACGCCGACGAGGCTGAAGTGATGGATGTCGAGCCAGCCCCCATCAGGGCAGATTGGTGCGACAAGTATGTCGCCTGGATGGCCCGAGGGGAACTCCCCTCGGACCGGTCCGAGGCCAGGCGCATCGCCAGGATGGCCAAGTCTTTTTCCCTCGTCGACGGCGAGCTGTACAAGCGCGCCGCTTCCGGCATCCTGCAGCGATGCGTGCCCATCCCCGAGGGGCGCGAGCTCCTCCGGGACATTCACGCGGGCGTCTGCGGCCACCACACCGCGCCCCGCACCCTCGTAGGCAACGCGTTCCGCCAGGGCTTTTACTGGCCCACCGCGGTCACGGATGCCAGCGAGATCGTACGCACACCGTGAGGAGTGCCAGTTCTACGCCCGCAAATCCAACCTCCCTGCTCACGTCCTGCAGACCATCCCCATCACATGGCCTTTCACCGTGTGGGGGCCGGACATCGTCGGGCCCTTGCGAAAGGCGCCCGGGGGCTTCACCCACTTGCTGGTCGCAATCGACAAATTTTCCAAGTGGGTAGAAGTACGCCCCATTACGAATCTCGGGCGAGAACGGGCGGTGACGTTTTTCACCGACATCGTCCATTGTTTTGGAGTGCCAAACGCCGGTCCCGGTTCACGGGTAGGAAATTCCCGGAGTTCGCGACAAATTCCACATCCGTGTGGATTGGGCAGCGTGGCACACCCACGGACCAACGACCAAGTAGAACGTGCCAATGGCATGATCCTACAAGGCCTTTGTCGGTGCGGAATGTGGTCCCGACACTAACCAGTAGTAAGCGCCGCGGTCTATCCCTCAATGGTCGATGCTAAGTAACAAGCGACACAAAGTTTTTATCCTGGTTCCGGCCGAGGGGGCCGTACGTCCGGTGAGTGGTGTGCTCAAGGCACTATATTACTTAGCACCGGGGGTGCCTGTAGTGGGGCTGCTACAAGCAAGGCGGGAGAGGAAGCCTGGCTTCCAAGTCCCTGGTGTGATGGCTGAAGATGTTGTGGGAGAATTGGAGAGTGAGTGCCGTGTTCACTACGTAGTTCTCCTATCCCTTGCGGCGGGGGGTTCGTCCCCCTTTTATAGATCAAGGGGGGGAGCGAATTACATGCATGCCGCGCTACCTTGCTACGTGAAGGGACGTGGCGTGCTATGCTTGTAGAGTGGGCGGCCGTCCGGACGATCCTTGCGGCGATCCGGCCATCATGGCCTATCTTGTACCCGAACGGTGGTGGTTCGAGGGTAGGAGAGCGGCGGATGGCGGTGATGTCTTCGATAGGCTCGAGGGAGCCGGCGACGTTGGCCCGTACGGAGTACGGGGGTAGGTAAAACGGCGTCCCATTCCTATGCGCTTCACCGTACCGGAGTTGCCTTGCCACGGTCTTGGGCGTGCGCACGCACGCGCGGGGGGCGGGCGCCATGCCATTACGGTGGCAGGGATGGTGTTCCTCCAGCCTAGCGCCTCCACCTAACCCTGTAGGGTCACAAGAAAGCAAATCGAGGGTGAAGCCGGCCCCCTTTCGAGGGCTCGGCGCGTTAGCCGTACTGGCGCAGGCGCACGGCGTCACGGGACTGACACCGGCCGCGCTGCACAGTCCCTTCCCACAGTGATGGGAATGGGCTCCCTCCTGGGGAGTTGGTGCGGCGGCACCGGGCACGAGCCCGGGCGCATGATGGCACTGTCCCGCCGGTGTCAGGGCGTTAAATGCCCAGTGTACGGGGGCAGGCGCACGCGAACGGGCGCCCTCGAGCGAGGCGGACCCCGGTCGAGGGCGGAGCGGACCCTCGAGCGAGGCGGAGCTCGCTCGAGGGAGAGCGGTCCCTCGAACGGGGCGGAGTCCGTTTGAGGGAAGCGCACCCCCTCGAACGGGATGGAGCCCGCCCGAGGGAGGTGCGCACCTTCGAGCGAGGCGAAGCCTTTTCGAGGGGATCTTCGAGGGGGCCACCTTGATGGGTTGTTGAGGTCCTTTGCAGCGTGGGCCGTATCCTGCACGGTTAGGCAAGGCACGTTTTGCTTTGTGGCAGGTTTTAAGTAGGGATTCCCCGGTTGTTAAAGGGGACCCCTAGGGCTGTCCCCGACAGTAGCCCCCGAGCATCTGTGGGTTTGCCATTGAGGCTCCCGCGGATGCGGAACCTGCGATGGGACGTTCTTCCCTCCTTGTCTCGCGAACGCTTTCCGTGGGGCCGCGCCGGCCGGACCCGCGGGTCTAGCCCCGAAGCCTGCGGGGAGCGTGGATGCTTCCGCGAGGGGTTAACCTTGAGCATTGGTCAGAGGGCGTGGCACATGTTTCAACCGGCGTCGGCAATATCTCAGCCGGCTTCGGTGGCGCACGCGCTGCTGGCACTTGTCTCCGGCGGGTGCAATTTCAAGGAGGTGTAGCCGTGCGTCAAGCCCCCCGAGCTCGGGCCCGTTCGAGGCGATCGGGTAGAGCTTTACGACTTGTTTTTTAACGCGCCCTCGCCATCCCTCCGCGGGACGGAGGGTGAGGTTTCCGCAACCCCCATCGAGCGGGTCGCGAATTGCGGATTCCTCGTCGAGCTGCTAGCGGGTGGTTCGAGTGGACGCCCATGCCCCGTTCGATAAGGGTAGGCTGCGTGGTCCAGAGACACGTCCATCGAAGCGCTTGCGTGGGTTTGCTAGGTGGGGCTCGGTCCCGTTCGATAGGGACCGAGGGCGCGGAAGCTCTCCCTCGGTGGGATCCCCCGGCTAGGCGCCCTCGGCGGCTCTCGAACACGACATGTGGGGCACCCTCGAGCCAATGGGCTCGTGGAACGGCTCGGATGCGCGTGCCCTTGTCGTCCCTAACTCGCGATCTTGGGCGCCGTTCGAACCCGTCGAGGGTCGGGCTTCGAATCTCGATCGGTAGGGCCGTGCGGGGCGGCGCCGGGCAGCCCCGTCTTTGCGTTCGCGGCCGTCGAGGGGGTGCGGGCGTGCCGCCCCGGCGTTGGTCGGTAACACTACGTGGCATGGGTGCTCACGAGGCCCACTTTGTTTCAAGTGGGCCTCGGGGCGACCTTCTCACACTTGTGCCCCTTTGGAAGGTCGATATTGTCTAGAGCCAGGGGCTCGTACCGCTCGAGGGTTTTGCGTGGCATGGGTGCTCACGAGGCCTCGTGGCAACCTTCTCACGCCAATGTCCCTTAGAGGGTTGACATCGTTTGGAGCCAGGGGCTCATACCGCTCGAGGGTGCTACGTGGCATGGGTGCTCTCGAGGCCTACTTTGTTTCAGGCGGGCCTCGGGGCGACCTTCTCACGCTTGCACCTGCTCGAGGGCTGAATTTATCCCGAGCCAGGAGTCCGTGCCGCTCGAGGGTTCTCCTTGTTTCACAAGGGACGGGGGCATTAAATGCTCCACGGAGAGGCCGCGGTTTTCGCATCGCGGCGCGCCTTTTAGGCGCGCGCGCGCGCGTAGTGGGCGGCGTGGGCAGGCGGATGTGACCGCCTGCCACGGCCCCGGCCAGTCTTCACCGTGATGATGGCCCGTTTGCGGTGACGTGTCCGCCGTGGTCGTGGTGGGGTCCGCTTGCCAGCGAGAAGAAAAAGATTCCCTGCAGTTAACGCGCGCGGGACATCCGCTCCGGAGAGCTCGCCCGCGGCTTATAAATCTGAGGGGAAGGGGAAACGGCGGTTTTTTACCTTAACGCTCCGCCATTTTAGCCCTCCGTGCTTTCTTCTTCGTCTCTCCTTTGCCACCGTGCGGCTCCGCCATTAGAGCTCTTCCTCCCTTTCCTGTCCTTCGCTCTTCGCATCCTTGGTCCTTTCTCATGGCGCCGCCTCAGCCCCTCACGATCCTGAACCCGTACGCCTGGGAGAGGTCGTCGGTGACCCCGGCTAGCCCTTGGCGAGCCGGTCACCGCCGGCCACCGCGCGGCTAATGAGGATGGCCGCCGGCGGAGTGGATAGTGCCCGCCGGTGGGGGACCGCGCACCCAACCCGCCGGAAGGCTATGTAGTGAGCTTCGTGCGCTTCCACGAGCGAGGCTTCAATGCGCCGGCGAGCCGCTTCATGCGGGCGCTGTGCCACTACTACGGCGTGGAGTTGCACAACTTCGCGCCCAACGCGATCTCGCAGGCGGCCACGTTTGTGGGCGTCGCGAGGGGTACACGGGGATCCCGGTCAGGCGGGAGCTGCGGGTGCACCTCTTCCGCGCGGAGCTCTTCACGCAGCCCACGACGGAGCCGGGGACCCGCCGCGCGGTGCGCGCCGGCGGGATGTCACTCGCCCGCGGGCGCGGTTCAGGGACGTCTACATCCCCCCGCACCATGACGACGAACAACGCCGGGCCGGGAGCGGGGATGGTTCCTCGCGCAACGCCGGGCCGGCCTCCCCCTACACTGGTCAGGTGTTCAAGGAGAAGCCCAGCTCCTGGGGCTACGGGGTGTCCACGCCCCAGCATCGGCGGCGGCGAGGAGTCGGTTTTGGCCGCCGCGAGGGAGCACGGCGGCGCGGGGGCTGACCGCGATGGGCGTCCTCGCCTTCCTCCATCACCGGCGGGTCGTGCCCCTCATGGAGAGGCCGCTCTGCATCTTTGAGATGACAGAGGAGGCGAACCCCGTCGCGCTGGCGAGGTCGCGGATGCTCCCGACCCCCTCGGGCGGCCGTATGCGCTCACTCGGGCGCGGAGCGCCGTCGACACCCGGATGCCGGCGCACCCGGACCGGACCCCGTGGGACATCGAGATGCTCTCCACCGGCCCGCTTGTGAGTTCGATTCTTGAGTCTGTTTCAGTTCTTGGTGTTGCCTATGCCTTCTGACGCGTCTTTGATGTTCTTCATGCAGCTGGTGAACTTCACCGCCGCGAAGTCCGTTCCGCCCACCCTCGACTCCCGCGCGCTCGGCCGGCGGCGGCGGCGGCGGGAGCGAGGAGCGGGCGGCGCGCGGAGAGGGAGCGCGCGAGGAGGCACCAAGAGCGCGCGTGACCCGGCCGAACGCGGAGTACGCGGCGGCGCGAGGAACCGGGGCTCTCCTCCCCGGGGACCGAGAAGCACTCGTCCTCGGAGGAGGGACGAAGAGGAAGAGGGCCGAGGGGGAGGGCCCCTCGATAGGTGGGAGCTCGCGCCCCCGTCGCCGGAGCCGGCGCCGGCGGCGGGGGCGCATCGCTCGGGGCGGGCGCGGCCGGCGCCCGCCGCCGGCAAACGACGACAAGGGCGGCGCGTGCCGCGGAGGCGCGCACGGCAAGCGCGCCCGCACGTGCGGCAAGCGTGCCCGCGCGCGGCAAGCGTGCCCGCGCGCGGGCGGGGCCCGCGCGCACGGTGACGCGCCGGCCTCTCTGCGAGGCTTCGAGGAAAAGGAAACGGGCCTTTTCCTCTTCGAGGTAAGGGGCTTCGCTTTTTAGCTTGATTTGGTTTTGTAACGATTAGGCATTCTAACCTTTTGTTTGTGCCTGCGCAGGGTGGTGCCAACTGTGCCTCCCCTTGCACCGGCCAAGGTGCTGAGGGCGGACGCATCCGTCCCCACCCGGCGGCGCACATCGAGGGCGTCGCGGGCGGGGGCGAGCACGGCGGCGGGCGAGAGCTCGCCAAGCCCGGCCGAGGCTTCGAGGCCTCGGCCGGCGGATCAGCCCGCCGCGGCGCGGCCGGCGGTTGCCGAGGAGCGGCCGGCGCCGGCCATTGTGGGGACGCGGGCGCGGCGGCGGCCGTGGCGGAGGCGCGGCCCGCGGAGGGCGTCGCTACGGAGGCGCCGTGCGCCGTGGCGCCACCGCGGAGGAGGCGGAGCGGGTGCAACCCATGGCGGCGCCCGTGGTCGCAGAGGTGCGGCCGGAGGTGGTGGCCGCGGCGCCGCGTCGGGCGCCCGCGGCCACGGAGGCGCAAGTGGAGGCGCCGGTGGAGGGCGGCGCAAGCGCCGGCGCCCGCCGGCGGTTCCCGGCGGAGGTGGTGGAGGTCCCGGATGACGACTCCCCGCCGCCCGGGTGGGATCGGCGGGCTAGCTTCCCCACACGCTCCCCCGAGCCCCAGGAGGGGGCCCTCGTGAGGCGGCACGAGGGTCACATGGTGGCGGGGGACCGAGGACACGGCGCCGAGGCCTCGTCCTCCCGCGCCGGCCACTCCGCCCAGGTGGAGGGGGTTGCTGACGATCCCCCTGCGTTTGCTGACGCCCGGGGGGAGCAGGAGCTCTGGGGAGAGCTCCGGAGCCACGGCGCCACGCTCAACCGCGCGCTGAACGAGGCGCTGCGGGTCCATGGCGGCCCTGCATGGCGCGTCTTCCAGGTAGGGCGTGGTTGCTCGTTTTTCTTCTATCTCTCGTTTTTGTGTGCTGCCTCCGTGTCGTAGCGCTTACGGGTTTTGATTTGTGGGTGCCAGGAGCTCGAGCGCCGCGCCCACGACAAGTACGACACCTTCGACCGGGGTGAACGCCGAGGTCCACCGGCTCCGGGGAGCGGTGCAGCGCTTTCGACGCGCTTGCCGACGCCCTCGAACCCCGGGACGGGGCCGGCGTAGCGGGCCATGGCGTGGCGCGACGAGCTCCCCGAGAGCTCGAGGGGGACCCGGCGCGCCGCTCGAGCCTCGAGTGGGTCCGTGCGGCCCTCATCGATCGTGATGAGGCGCCGTGGCGGGCGCGCTCGGACTTGGAGAAGATGCGGACGCCGGCCACCAACCGGGAGGCGGAGGTGGCCAACGTCCGCGGCGAGAACCGGGGCTCCGCTCGTCGCTCGAGGGGGCGCAAGCGCGGCGCCGCCGGGCCGAGGAGCGGGCGCGCGGGCGGGAGCGACGGGCCAAGGAGGCCGACGATTTGAAGGCCGCCCTCGACGCCAAGGTTGCGGCGCTCGCCGTCGCCGAGGAGCGGCTTCGGCGAGAGCATACCGCCCGCCAAGGGGCCGAGGGGCGGCTCCGGCGAGAGCAAGCCGCCCTCGTCGACGCCCGGTCGGCGCCGGAGCGAGGAGCGCGTCGCGCGTGAGGCGCACGAGAAGTCGGCCGGAGGAGCGGAACACCACGCTCTCCAAGGCCGAGGGCGAGGTGATTATGCTCGCATTACAAACGCAAATCGGGAGGCCGGCCCTCCAGGAGCAAGGTGAGACCGTCAAGCGCCTCGAGGCCGGCGGTCGAGGCCGTGCGCGCGACTTCGAGGCGGAGAGGAAGCAAGTCGAAGGTGAGCTGCTGCTTGGCTTTTGTTTGGTTGGTTCTTCGTTTGGGAATTTGCGCTCCCTTTTCTGATTTCTCTCTTGTCTTGGTGACTCCAGGCTTGCGCACCGCTCTGGGGCACGCGGCGAGCGGGCCGAGGCGCCGCAGCTTCCTACAACTCCTCCGAGCCGGGAGCTGCGGGGAGCTGCGTGGTGCGGCTCTCGAGACCTGCCAAGCCGTGGAGGAGGGCGAAGCGCGAGGCCGGCGCTCGGCCGGCCGGCCCGCTGCGTGCTCTTGGCGGCCACGTCACCGAGCGGATGTGCCGAGCACTGCGTCTGGGCATCCAGAAGGCCCTCGGAGTGGTACGATCCCACTACGAGGTCAACTTCGAGGCGCGGCGGAGGGCTATATCGTCCCCGAGGGTGTCGAGGACGAGGTGGCGATGGAGCGTGTGGACGCGCTCGCCGCCGACGCCGCCGGTCGCTCGCCGAAGCCTTCGCAGAATTCCTCTTCCCGACGCCGTTGACACCGCCGCTCCTCCCCGCTCGAAGAACGGCCGGGCGCTAGGCCCATTTTTATGTGTATCGGTATTCGGCCTCGTGGCCTTTTGTACAGGAACAAGTTGCTTTTCGAGATAAACATTTGCTGAAAATGAAGTCATTTGCTTTGTACGCTTTTTGTTTCTCCTTCTTCCTGAGTAGATTCTATTTAGGGGAGTTCGATTTTCGCGGGGGCCCGCCGGGTTGGAGGCGAGAGAGAAGGGCCATATCCACGCGGCGTAGGCTATCTCTGGCTCGCACGCTCCTTCCGCTGGGCCTCCTGCGCCCTGTTCGAATTGTTGCTCGTAGCTGAAGTAGGAACAAACTTAGCGCGCGTGAGTTGTTTCATTTTTGCGCGAAAATGGGACCATTTTGGGGGGGGGGGGTGCCCCCCCGCAGGCCCCCGAGGGTAACTTGGGTTTCGGGGGAAAGCCGAGTTGCCCTTTTTATTAGACTTGAAGTATTTACATAGTTGTTACCAACTGGGGCGTTGGTCATACGGTTTTTACAACAAAAATACTTGGAAATCCTAGCTAAGGGTAGAAGCGACGTAGTCGTTGGATGTTCCAAGCGTTGGTGAGCTCTTCACCGTCCTCGTTGGCCGGCCTTGTACGTGCGGGCTTGAGTACCTTCACCACGACGTAGGGTCCCTCCCATGGGGGCGATAGCTTGTGGCGCCCTCGGTTGTCTTGACGCAGCCTTAGGACCAAATCCCCTTCACTAAAGTCTCGTCGACGTATCTTGCGTGCTTGGTAGCGTCTTAGGGACTCGTTGATACCTTGCGGAATGCATTAAGGCTACGAGGCGTGCCTCGTCCCACCGATCCGGCGAGTCCTCACGGGCTCGCTGGTTAGCATCCTCGTCATAGCCTCGAACCCTGGGCGATCCGTATTCTAAGTCTGTGGGGAGGACGGCCTCCGCGCCATGGACTAGGAAAACGGGGTGAACCCGGTGGCTCTGCTCGGGGTGGTCCTTAGGCTCCACACAACCGCTGGTAGCTCTTGGAGCCATTTCCGTCCAGATTTGTTGAGCTGGTCGAAAATTCTGGGCTTGAGGCCCTGCAGGATCATGCCATTGGCACGCTCTACTTGGCCGTTGGTCTGTGGGTGTGCCACAGCCGCCCAATCCACACGGATGTGGAATTTGTCGCAAAACTCTAAGAACTTCCTGCCCGTGAACTGGGACCCATTGTCAGTGATGATGGAGTTTGGCACTCCAAAGCGGTAGACGATGTCGGTGAAGAATGTTACCGCCTGCTCTGCCCTTAAATTCGTGATGGGGCGCACCTCTACCCACTTGGAGAACTTTGTCGGTGCGGAATATGGTCCCGACACTAACCGAGAGAAAGCGCCGTGGTCTATCCCTCAATGGTCGATGCCAAGTAACAAGTGACACAGAGTTTTATCCCGGTTCCCGCCGAGGGGGCCGTACGCCCGGCAGAGGCGTGCTCGAGGCACTATATTACTTAGCACCGGGGGTGCTCGTAGTGGGGACCGCTACAAGCAAGGCGGGAGAGGAAGCGTGGCTTCCAAGTCCCTGGAGGAGTGGCTGAAGATATTGTGGGAGAATGAGTACGTGGTGTGCGGTGTGTTCTTGTCTCGTATGCTTCCGGGTCCGTCGTCCCCCCTTGCGGGCTGGGGGTTCGCCCCCCTTTTATAGATCAAGGGGGAGGCGGATTACATGCGCGCCGCGCTATCTAGCTACGTGGGGAAACACGACGTGCTACGCTGTAGAGTGGGCGGCCGTCCGGACGATCCTTGCAGCGATCTGGCCATGATGGCCTACCTTGTACCCGAACAGTGGCGGTTCGAGGGTAGAAGGGCGGCGGACGGTGGCGATGTCCTCTGATAGGCTCGAGGGAGGTGCCGATGTTGGCGCGTACGGGGCACGGGGAGTAGGTAAAACGACGTCCCTTCCCGACGCGCTTCACGGTCTTGGAGTTGTTGCTGCGGCGCCCGGCGTGCGCCCTCGCACGCGCGGGGACGGCGGCCATGCCGTTACGGTGGCGGGGATGGTGATCCACCGGCCTAGCGCCTCCACCTAACCCCCGTAGGGTCACAAGAAGGTGAATCGAGGGTGAAGCCGACCCCCCTTCGAGGGCTCGGCGCGTTAGCCGCATCGGGGGCGGGCGCGCGGTGTCACGGGACCGACACGGGCCGCGGCGCACGGTCCCTCCCCACGGTGATGGGGATGGGCTCCTCCCCGGGGAGTTGGTGCGGCGGCACCGGGGCGCGAGCCCCGGCGCATGATGGCGCCGTCCCTTCGGTGTCGGGGCATTAAATGCCCGTGTACGGGGGGCCGGCGCACGCGTGAGGGGCGCCCTCGAGCGTGGCGGACCCCGGTCGAGGGTGGCACGTACCCTCGAGCGAGGCGGAACCCGCTCGAGGGGGAGCGAGCCCTCGAGCGAGGCGGAGCCCGCTCGAGGGAAGTGCTGCCCCTCGAACGGGGCAGAGCCCGCCCGAGGGGGCGCGCATCCTCGAGCGAGGCGGAGCCTGCTCGAGGGGATCTCTAAGAGGGCCGCCTTGATGGGCCGTCGGGGTCCCTGCGGCGTGGGCCGTTTCCTGCATGGTTAGGCACCGCATGGTTAGGCTTAGCGTGTTTTGGGTTTGTTGCGGGTTTTAAGTGAGGATTTCCCCGTTGTTTAAGGGGACCCGTAGGGTCGTCCCCGACGGTAGCCCCCCGAGCATCCGCGGGTTTGCCATTGAGGCTCCCGCAGATGCTGGAACCTACTGATAGGACGTTCTTCCCTCCTTGTCTTGCGAACGCTTTCCGTGGGGCCGCGTCGGTGGACCCGCGGGTCTAGCCCGGGGCCTGCGGGCAGAGCGTGGATGCTTCGGGCAGGGGTTAACCATGAGAACCGATCGAGGGCGTGGCACATGTTTCAACCGGCATCGGCGATGTCTCGGCCGGCCTCGGTGGCGCACGCGCCGCGGCGCCGTGTCTCCGGCGGGTGCAATTTCGAGGAGGTGTAGCCGTGCGTTGTTGACGGATAAAAGACGTATCCCTCTACGATCCGCAAGCGTACGGACCCCACACCTTTTTCACCACGGGATTCCCAAGGTTCTTGTCAATCCGCGGAGCAAGGGGATTACAAGCGTTCGATCAACAACGACACACTAGCTACTAAAACCCTAACTACTATTATACTAGAAAACACTTAACTACACTAGAGAGAATGATAAACGATCAAGAGAGAAGACACTCGCCCACGGGTCTACGATACTAGAACATGCAATCGCTTAAAGACATGAAAAACCAATCTAATCTATCGGGGTTGTGACCACGGTTTCGCCCTTTCCCTCCTCTCGTCTCGTCACTACGCGAAGGTATTCATGACTAGACCTTTGATGGCCACGGCGTATTGAATGGATCCAAGGAAGCATTGGAGCTCTACTCCCTCTATGGCACGGTTGCAAGCCTTAAGCAATAAAGTATATTCAACACAAGATGATAGACGGATAATCCGACAAAGTGCGATTACATCTCAATATCGATTACAACCCATGGACGAATGAGAAGATTACCCCATCAAGGTGCTGATCATGGCACCGTTGATCATGGTTTCCCTTCCGCCGGTTTCTTCCTCCTTCTCCACGAGAGGGTGCTTCCTTCGAGGTGGTTGATCTCCAGCCGGAGATCCTCCTCCTCTCTCTCTAGCTTGTGGATGGCCTTCTGGTGCGAATAACTCCTCCTCTCTGTGTTGGCGGCGCGTCGGGGGTTTTAGGGTCGAAGATCCTTCGAGGGCAAGGAAGACGGGACCGAACCGGTGCCCGAAGTGGGCTGGGCCGGCCCGCACGGGCCGGCCGGCCCGAGCCCGGTTTCGGCCGGTTCGGTCGCCCTTTTTGCTCCGTGGGTCCTCGTGCACTTATCTACTTTGCCCCTTCCACTTGGATGATTTTGACGTTGTTATCCTCGCGATCAAGATGGAGGCTCTCTTTGCATGAAGTTTGATCTTTTACGCTTCAATCCCCGGGGGTGTTCCTCGTAGCACTTCGGTCCTCACCACCATTGGAAGTAATTTCGGCGATCTCATGAACACGAACAAGACTCCATGAATGCTCCTTTGAACTTATTGCGAATCCGTCCTTTATGCCCATGATTTCCTACATAAACACAACACTTCCAAATGCATGCACAAAGATGAACTTGTTATATGATTAGTGTGCCTAGTGGCGGGTTAGTTCCATAATCAAATCCAAACCAAAGTGTAATGAACATGCTAGGTGCACCAAAATACACCGTCAACATCTCCCCCACACTTAGCTCTTGCTCGTCCTCGAGCAAGTACTCGTAAAAGAACTTCGTCCAAGGTGTGTAATCGTGTACCACTTATCCTTCTTCACAAGTTAGTCAATCCCTTCATCTTTAATACATAAACACAAAGTAATGATAATCAAACATAAACATGGGCGTTTAGAATTTTTACCACGTCAAGATTTACCCCACAACTCAAACTCTTCACTCGAAGCTTTCAATTTCAGCCATACTTACTTCTTTGCTTCCATTGGAGGGTTTTTATGGTTTTCAAAACAAAAATTCCTGCAACAAGTATTAGACAAAAACCTTTCTCCAAGCTCTCTCAAGTCACTCATATGAAGTGTCTATCCTAACCAAATTTTATAAAACTCTCACCTCCCATTAATCTCTCATATATCATGTAAAGTGGAGCTATAGGTAGGGCTAGCACAATCAACACAAGTATTGTCAAACTAAGAACTTCCTCTAATGGTTGTCTACCTTTCAAAGCCAATGATCATGAGAATTAACCATATGTAGTGATATCAAGGATGAGAAGATTTAGAATGGTGGACATGTGCAAGGGCAAAAGAAAATTGTGACTTCAAGGCACCAATGATGTCCTCGTTGTCGGATTGCACATGGTTGGAAATAGAGTAAAAGTTTCGTCTCACAATCAACGTGACATCCTTCCTTACACTTTATTATTTTTCTTTTCTTTCACTTGATCCATCCCTCTCATATCTTCATTGCTAACTCATCTTTCTCTCTTTTTCTTTTCTTCTTTCATTCACATATGATTTTTCTCTTTTTTTCTTTCTTTTCCATACACATACTTTTTCTCTTTATTTTTCTCTCTCTTGACAACTTTTCAAAGCTTTCAATTCTCCCTTTTCTCGCATGCATACAATCTGAATTTTTTAAATAAATCATGCTAGAGACGAGACGAAACTTTGAAAATAGGTTGTGTTCAAGGAATACGATGTACAAAAGAGATGTATAGGGTTAGGTATGGAATCCAGTGATATACATGACTTTCGTTGCGAAAGTCATGAACTGAATATATGACGAGGCTAGCAACAAAAGATAAGCACAAGGACATGATCATTGCTCGAAATTAAAACTCACCAAGAGAGAAGGGTCCTAGCCTAACTCATCGTGCTAATCACACTTATGGTGGAGCGAAAAAAACAAACTTGGCTTTGGATAGGAATTTTTTTCTTACTCTCATCTTGGAAAAAAAGGTTTTGCTAACCTTTATTACAAGGGTTTTAATATAATTTTCAGAACTGAAATCCTCCAATTTTTAGCATCGAAAATAGCACAACTAGCATGTGAAGCTCAAGATCGAAGTGCGGTATGGGTACTTTAAGTAGTAGCGATTCCACTAAGCACCACGGTAAACGATTTTCAAACCACATACTTGTGCTCATATATCAAGAATCAAAGATTAAACAAACAAGTAAATAAAGATAAACAATACATAAAACACAAAGATATATATAAAGACTCTTTTTATTTGATTTTCTCGACTCAACACTAATTCAAGACACTTGCAAAAATTTTAAAAACGAGACTCAAAAACTAAAGACTCATTAAAACACTAAGACTCTCACACGAAGATTAAACCGAACCTAAACTTGAAGTTCAAAAGCTAAGGCTAGCGAGCTAGCTCTCCCCCACACTTAAAACATACGACGTCCTCGTCGTATCTTACAAAAACCAAAGGGGAAAACTAGATCTAGTGGTACTTCGAGCAAGCTTTGCACCACTTGCCTCTCATGTTTCCAACCATGCCAAGAAGTTTGCGCACGTTACGGTTAATGAACTTGTAATCATCTTCAACTACGCGCTCCAAGTCCTCCATACGCCGCTTCATCGCTTCCATGGCTTGGAAACATTCGTCGGCCGACGTGTAGAGATCCGCGATGGATTGACGGCAAACTCGACGACACATCGGATGCAATCCGAAGGGGTCGTCGTCGCCATAATCTCCACCGTTGTCACCACCGTCGTCGCCACCTCCATTGTTGTCGCCTTCGCCACCGCCGTTGCCTTCGCCATTGGGGCCCTCGGGAGTCCTTTCATAGGGCCGCTCGCCCCAATCGTCATCGTCTCTACGGCGGCCGCCCACGAGCTCGGGCTACGATCGTCGGAGTAGTCGCTATCCCCATAATCCTTAGGCTCCGGCGACACCTCCTTGTAATCCTTGCGCTTGATGCCTTGGAGGCGTGCCGACCTTCGAACGGGTGAAGGGACCTTCTCTCCTTTGACGGGGTTGCGAGATGCAAGAGCTCGGTCGGGACACGTCCTCCGCAACGGATACGTGCGGTCCTCTTGACGGGTAGCTTGACCTCGCATCGCATCGCCTCCTCCATCGATGGCTTCTTGGCTTCTACCTTCAACTCTAAGCTTTTTGGAGGCTCAATGGTCGCTACAAGGGTGCAACACATTGCTTGAAAGGTTTGATTCTCGAGCTCCCAATTCGGCCAACTATATAGTCCTGAGAGAAAAGCCCCGGGAACCTTATTTTCCTTTTTTACACTTCCCTTAAAATTTTCCGACCAAACAAGGAAGTCAAAAAGCAGCAATTCGGGCGAAATTCGGGGACATCGGGCATCGGGCCACCCCGGGCCGATCCGACGGGGCCGGCCGGCCCACCCCGCCTCGGGGGGCCGGGCCGGTCCCGTTTTTTGCACACCGCCCTATTTTTTTCTTCCTCGGCCCATGGGAAAAAGTTGGCCCGGTTAATCTTCGCGAAAAACTCCGGAAAGCTAAAAGAAAAATTATTTACGAGAAGTTGGTGCCTTGTTTTTCGTCCTAGGCGGGACGTTCGGGCTCTTCCTCCATGGTAAAGACGTCAACATGATGGATGGGCACGACGTCGGGTTCATAGTAAACCTTAAGCCGATGTCCATTCACCACAAATTGATCGCCGTTTATATCCATAATGGTTACCGCTCCGTTGGAGAACACCGAATGCACAACATAAGGTCCGTCCCACTTGCTCGCAATTTCCCCTTTCCGAAGGTTCTAAACCTCGAATTGTAGAGGAGGACCTTATCTCCTTCTTTAAATTCTTTTTTCTTCAATCTTTTATCATACCACCTTTTGATTCTCTCCTTGTATATGCTTGCGTTTTCATAAGCTTTCAACCTCAACTCCTCTAGCTCGCTTATTTGAATTCTCCGTTTCACCACCGCGGCATCGAGATCAAGGTTCATCTCTTTAATCGCCCAATAGGCTTTATGTTCTAACTCAACCGGAAGGTGGCAAGCTTTTCCATAGACGAATTGATAAGGGGTCATACCTATCGGTGTTTTAAACGCCGTTCGATAAGCCCATAAAGCTCCGTCTAATTTCTTTGACCAATCCTTGCCTCCCTTCTCTATAGTTTTGTTGAGTATGCTTTTTAATTGCCTATTCGACGTCTCCGCTTGTCCGTTGGTTTGTGGGTGATAGGCCGTGGAGACCCTATGCTCAATTCCCAATTTGGACAAGCACTTTTTGAAGTTCTTCCCGGTGAAATGAGTTCCTCCATCACTTATCAAGATTCTCGGTGTACCGAAACGCGGAAAGATCACGTTCTTGATCATAGTGATGGATTCCTCCGTGGAAGCTTTACGACATGGTATAGCCTCTACCCACTTGGATACATAATCGACCATAACAAGTATATACTCGAATCCAAATGAGTTTTTAAAAGGCCCCATGAAGTCTATGCCCCATACATCGAATATGTCTATTTGCAAGTTGTATTTTAAAGGCATAGAATTTCTTTGAGAGATGTTTCCGGTTCTTTGGCATTCGGGGCATGACGCAACATATCTTTTAGTATCTTCATGCATCTCCGGCCAATAGAATCCGCTCGACCATACTTTGGCTTCGGTTCGAAAATGGCTATAATGCCCACCGTACTCCGCCGAGTGGCACTTCCTTAGAATCTCAAGCCTCTCTTCTCTTGGCACACATCTTCTCATTACTCCATCATTGCCAAGCTTGAAGAGGTATGGTGCATCCCAAAAATATTTCTTACTTTCAGAGATTATCTTCCTTTGAGTGTTTTTGTCTAGATGATCGAGGGGCATCTTTTGAATTGCTCGAATGATGTCGATCATCCAAGTATCTTTATCAAGCACTCTATAGAGGTGGTCATCTCTCATCTTATCTTCTATGGGCTCTTTATCATCTTGCCCACGATTCATCCTAGACAAATGATCGGCCACAACATTTTCCACCCCCTTTTTATCACGAATTTCAACATCGAACTCTTGGAGAAGAAGGATCCAACGAATCAATCCTGGTTTAGCTTCCTTCTTAGCCAAGAGATACTTTATGGCTGCGTGATCGGTGTAAACAATGACTTTCGAGTTCACGATGTAAGATCTGAATTTTTCAAAAGCGAATACCACCGCTAGCAATTCTTTTTCCGTAGTAGCGTAATTTAATTGTGCCCCACTAAGAGTTTGGCTAGCGTAGTAAACGGCGTGAACTCGGCCTTCCTTTCTTTGTCCCAAGACCGCGCCTACGGCGTAGTCACTTGCGTCACACATGATCTCGAAAGGTTGGCTCCAATCCGGAGGTTGGATGATCTCACCAACGCATTTTTCAAGGTCCGAATGCCGCTAGACACTACTCATCAAAGTCGAAAGCCACATCCTTTTGAAGAAGGTGTGTTAAAGGCTTAGTGATCTTCGAGAAGTCCTTTATAAATCTTCTATAGAATCCGGCATGGCCTAGAAAGCTCCTTAAGGACTTAACATCCGTAGGAGGTGGGAGTTGCTCAACCGTCTCTACCTTAGCCTTGTCCACTTCAATTCCTCTCTCGGATATAACATGTCCGAGCACTATGCCTTGCTTAACCATGAAGTGGCACTTTTCCCAATTTAAAACCAAATCTACCTCCGCACACCTTGTAAGGACCTTTTCTAAGTTTGCTAAGCAATCCATGAACGTCTTCCCGTAAACGGAAAAATCATCCATAAACACTTCAACAATTTCTTCGATGAATTCCGAAAACACGGCCATCATGCAACGTTGAAAAGAGGCCGGAGCGTTGCATAGGCCGAAGGGCATCCTCCTATATGCAAACGTTCCGTAAGGACACGTAAATGTTGTCTTATGTTGATCTTCCGGTGAATGGGAATTTGCATGAACCCCGAGTATCCATCGAGAAAGCAAAAATAAGCGTGGTTTGCTAACCTCTCGAGCATCTCGTCTATGAACGGTAGGGGGAAGTGATCTTTCTTCGTCACTTTGTTAAGCTTACGGTAATCAATACACATCCGCCACCCGGTCACGGTTCTTTGCGGTATCAATTCGTTTTTCTCATTCTTCACCACGGTCAAACCTCCTTTCTTCGGTACACAATGTACCGGGCTCACCCATTCGCTATGTGGAACCGGGTATATGATTCCGGCATCAAGTAACTTGATAACCTCTTTCTTTACTACCTCTCGCATGGCATGGGTTAGCCTCCTTTGATGGTCCACTACAGGCTTACATTGGTCTTCCATTGGTATACGATGAGTGCAAAAGGCTGGGCTAATACCTTTGAGATCATTAATTGAATATCCAATCACCTTCCTATGTTTTTTTAATAAAATCAGCAACGCTTCATTTTCTTCGGGGCTCAACTCGTCGCTCACAATGACTGGATAGGTTTTGTCTGGCCCCAAAAATTCATACTTTAATCCCTTTGGCAAAGGTTTAAGGTCTACTTCGGGCACTTGTGGCTCCTCGTGTTTGATTTCTCCTATGTCTTCGAACTTCTCTTCCTCCACGCTACCATCATGCGGCTCTAAGCCTTTTGTTGCTTCCTCTAGTTCTTCATCTTGTTGATTACTAATTTGATTTTCCATCGCTCTTTGCAGCGGGTCTCTAAGGGTTTCAACAAAACAAAGACTATCTATCTCTTCTATTTCTTCATCTTCGGGAGGAAAAGGAGTAAGGTGTTTAGAAGCACGAAGAAAGTTATATGTGTACTTTGTTCCATTAAGGTTCATTGTTACTTTGCCTTCTCCGGCATCTAACACGGCATCAACCAACTTAAGAAAAGGCCTACCTAAGATTATATGATCAGAATTACTATGGTAAGCATCAATAACAAAGAAATCGGTTGGTATGTAGTTTCTAGAGATTTTTACTTTCATGTTGCAAGCAATACCTAGAGGTTTGATAGTTATACCATCTCCCATAATTAATTTCGTTGATGTTGGAGCTAAGTCTAGGTTGTGGTATTGAACTTTATCGTAAATTTTAGAAGATAGAACACTTACTTGGGCTCCGATGTCGCATAAAGCTTTGCATTGAACTCCGTTGATCTCGCAACTCAAGTGCGGCGTCATCTTCTCTTCTTCCTCGGATTCGATCGAATAAATTTCAGCAAGGCGAGCGTATGGTGATGCTTCGGGCTTGATCCCCATGATCCTCTTCACCTCGGCAATATGTTCCGGATCCACCACATCATCTCCAAAGAGCTTTTCAAAAATCTCACCGGTGGTTTCGAGGTCGTATGAATTTTCAGCTTTCCTCTCCGGTGGGAAATCCACTTCCAATGCTCTTGCCCTTCCCTTTTGATTAGGGAACGGTCTTCTCTTGTCGAATACTTCTCCGTAATCAATAGGAACCCAATCCATTGGCTCGAACTCCCTTAGTGGCTTCGCGCTTGACATGCTTCTCTTGTTCGTCTCATTTGGTGCGGCGAAGTCGACGTCTGGTGTAGTTCTTGACTTAACGTGTTCTTGTTCAAGCTTTTCCATGATTGGCTCCTCTTTTGTGACTTCCGGGGTTGCCTCTTTAGAAAATTCAGCAAGCTTTTTCTTCCTTGAATTGAATTCCGGCTCTTCCGCAAGTCTTGTTTCCCAATCTCTTCGCATGGCAGCCGCTTTACTAACTTTTTGTAGAAGTTGGGCGGCTTCCGTGAGTGTTTTCTCCATGAGATCCCCACCTGCACACATTTCGACGTGTCGCATGCAACTAGGGGTTAGGGAAAAGAAAAATGTATGCAAGAGTACGTCACCGGTGAAGCCGAGTTTTGGTCCTTGTTCGATTAATTCATTAAACCTATCCCGGGCTTGGTCTATCCCTTCCTCTTCTCCTTGCATAAAATTGATCACTTGCCTCCTTAGATGTTGAACCTTGCTCATTGGAAAGAACTTCTCGCAAAACTTCTTTGTCAACTTGTTCCAATTGCCTTCAACTTCAAAGGACGCAACCGAGTACCATGTCTTTGCTTTGCCGGCAAGTGAGTAGGGAAAGAGATTCCATTTGAACCATTCATCGGGAACTCCTTCTTGACGCACCGTGTTGCATATTGTCGTGAAATCCCTTATGTGTTTATATGGGTTCTCCGTAACCATCCCTTCAAATGGGTTTTCCGCCACCATCTTCATGATCTTGGATTTAATTTCATACTTGGTCGCTTCGAGCTTCGAATCCGACTCTTGTACCTTTATGTCTTCACATCGAGGGCTAGCGTAATCCCTTAATGATTTCTCCGGTTCTTCCACGGGTTGATTAACGAACTCCATCTAGACAATAAGATAAAAACAAAAACAAAAAGAAACAAGTGTTTTTCTGGAAAATATATGTTAGATATAACAAATAAAAGATAAACTAAAATATAAAACTAAGTTAGATGCAAATCAAACGATGTAAACTAACTTGCTCCCCGGCAACGGCGCCAGAAAAAGGGGCTTGTTGACGGATAAAAGACGTATCCCTCTACGATCCGCAAGCGTACGGACCCCACACCTTTTTCACCACGGGATTCCCAAGGTTCTTGTCAATCCGCGGAGCAAGGGGGATTACAAGCGTTCGATCAACAACGACACACTAGCTACTAAAACCCTAACTACTATTATACTAGAAAACACTTAACTACACTAGAGAGAATGATAAACGATCAAGAGAGAAGACACTCGCCCACGGGTCTACGATACTAGAACATGCAATCGCTTAAAGACATGAAAAACCAATCTAATCTATCGGGGTTGTGACCACGGTTTCGCCCTTTCCCTCCTCTCGTACTGTCACTACGCGAAGGTATTCATGACTAGACCTTTGATGGCCACGGCGTATTGAATGGATCCAAGGAAGCATTGGAGCTCTACTCCCTCTATGGCACGGTTGCAAGCCTTAAGCAATAAAGTATATTCAACACAAGATGATAGACGGATAATCCGACAAAGTGCGATTACATCTCAATATCGATTACAACCCATGGACGAATGAGAAGATTACCCCATCAAGGTGCGATCATGGCACCGTTGATCATGGTTTCCCTTCCGCCGGTGTCTTCCTCCTTCTCCACGAGAGGGTGCTTCCTTCGAGGTGGTTGATCTCCGGCCGGAGATCCTCCTCCTCTCTCTCTAGCTTGTGGATGGCCTTCGGTGCGAATAACTCCTCCTCTCTCGTGTTGGCGGCGCGTCGGGGGTTTTAGGGTCGAAGATCCTTCGAGGGCAAGGAAGACGGGACCGAACCGGTGCCGAAGTGGGGGTGGGCCGGCCCGCACCGGGCCGGCGCCGGCCCGAGCCCGATTTCGGCCCGGTTCGGTCGCCCTTTTTGCTCCGTGGGTCCTCGTGCACTTATCTACTTTGCCCCTTCCACTTGGATGATTTTGACGCCGTTATCCTCGCGATCAAGATGGAGGCTCTCTTTGCATGAAGTTTGATCTTTTACACTTCAATCCCCGGGGTGTTCCTCGTAGCACTTCGGTCCTCACCACCATTGGAAGTAATTTCAGCGAGCTCATGAACACGAACAAGTCTCCATGAATGCTCCTTTGAACTTATTGCGAATCCGTCCTTTATGCCCATGATTTCCTACATAAACACAACACTTCCAAATGCATGCACAAAGATGAACTTGTTATATGATTAGTGTGCCTAGTGGCGGGTTAGTTCCATAATCAAATCCAAACCAAAGTGTAATGAACATGCTAGGTGCACCAAAATACACCGTCAACATGCGTCAAGCCCCCAGAGCCTTGGCCCGTTCGAGGCGATCGGGTAGAGCTTTACGACTTGTTTTCTTACGCGCCCTCGCCGTCTCTCCGCGGGACGGAGGGTGAGGTTTCGCAACCCCCATCGAGCGGGTCGCGGATTGCGGATTCCTCGTCGAGCGGTAGCGGGTGGTTCGAGTGGACGCCCATGCCCCGTTCGATAAGGGTATGCTTTGCGTGGTCCGGAGACACGTCCATGGAAGCGCTTGCGTGGGTTTGCTAGGTGGGGCTCGGTCCCGTTCGATAGGGACCGAGGGCGCGGAAGCTCTCCCTCGGTGGGATCCCCGGCTAGCGCCCTCGGCGGCTCTCGAACACGACATGTGGGGCACCCTCGAGCCGACGGGCTCGAGGAACGCCTCGAATGCACGTGCCCTCGTCGTCCCTGACTCTGCGATCTGTGGCGCCTATTCGAACCCGTCGAGGGTCAGGCTTCGAACCTCTGATCAGTAGGGCTGTGCGGGGCGGCGCCTGGGCAGCCCCATCTTTTGCGTTTGCGGCCGTCGAGGGGTCTGGGCGAGCCAGCCCTCGAGGCGTTGGTTGGTAGCACAGCGCGGCATGGGTGCTCGCGGTGCCTGCTTTACTTCAAGCGGGCCCCGGGCGACCTTCTTACGCACGTGCCCTCTCTAGAGAGCTGATATTGTCCCGAGCCAGGGGCTCGTGGCGCTCGAGGGTTTTACGTGGCATGGGTACCCGCGGTGCCCGCTTTACATCAAGAGAGCCCCGAGCGACCTTCTCACGTCGATGTCCCTTCGAGGGCGACATCGTCCCGAGCCAAGGGCTCGTGCCGCTCGAGGGTTTTGCGTGGCATGGGCGCCCGCGGTGCACGCTTTACTTCAAGCGGGGCCCGGGCGGCCTTCTCACGTCGATGTCCCTTCGAGGGGCTGCTTTCGTTTTGAGCCAAGGGCTCGTGCCGCTCGAGGGTTTTGCATGGCATAGGCGCCCACGGTGCCTCGCTTTACTTCAAGCGAGGCCCCGGCGGCCTTCTCACGTTGATGTCCCTTCGAGGGCTGCTTTCGTCTTGAGCCAAGGGCTCGTGCCGCTCGAGGGTTTTGCGTGGCATGGGCGCCCGCGGTGCCCGCTTACGCCTCGCGGGGCCCCGGCGGCCTTCTCACGTCGATGTCCCTTCGAGGGCCGTCTTTGTCTCGAGCCGGGGGTTCGCCCCCGCTCGAGGGTTCTCCTTGCTTGGCAAGGGACCGGGTCATTAAATGCCTCGCGGTCAAGGTCGCGGTTTTTGCGGCGCGGGCGCGCTTTTTAGGCGGCGCGCCGCGCGCGCGTGTGTAGTGGGCGGCGTGGCGGGCGGACGTGACCGCTCGCCTCGGCCCCTGCGGGTCTTCGCCGTGATGATGGCCCGTCCGCGGTGATGTGGCTCGCCGCGGTCGTGGTGGGGCCCGTTCGTCGGTGTGAGGAGAAGATTCCCTGCGGTTAATGCGCGCGGGACATCCACCCCCGGAGAGCTCGCCCGCGGCTTATAAATCCGAGGGGAGGGGGGAGACGGCGGTTTTTTACCTTAACGCCTCACCATTTCAGCCCCCGTCCCTTCGCCTTCGCCTCGCCTTTGCCACCGTGCGGTGTCGCCATTAGAGCTCTTCTTCCGTTTCTCGTCCTCCGCTCTCGCTTTCCTTTGCCTTCTTCGATGGCGCCGCCTCGGCCCCTCACGATCCGGGACCCGTACGCCCGGGAGAGGTGGTCGGTGACCCGGCCCGGCCCTTGGCGAGCCGGTCGCCGCCGGCCGCCGGCGGCCAATGAAGATGGACGCCGGCGGAGTGGATAGTGCCGCCGGCGGGGGACCGCGCGCCCAACCCGCCGGAGGGCTACGTGGTGAGCTTTATTCGCTACCACGAGCGAGGCTTCAACGCGCGCGGCGAGCCGCTTCATGTGGACGATGTGCCACTACTACGAAGTGGAGTTGCACAACTTCGCGCCCAACGCGATTTCGCAGGCGGCCACGTTCGTGGGCGTCTGCGAAGGGTACCTGGGGATCCCGGTCAGCGGGAACTGCGGGTGCACCTCTTCCGCGCGGAGCTCTTCACGCAGCCCACGACGGAGCCGAGGACCCGCCGCGCGGTGCGCGCCGGCGGGATGTCGCTTGCCCTGCGGGGGCAATTCAAGAACGTCTACATCCCCTGCACCATGACGACGAACAACGCCGGCTGGGAGCGGGGATGGTTCTACTTGCGCAACGCCGAGCCCGGCCTCCCCCCCTACACCGGTCGGGTGTTCAAGGAGAAGCCCAGCTCTTGGGGCTATGGGGTGTCCACGCCCCAGCATCGGAGGCGGCAGGACTCGGTCCTGGTCGCCTGCAGCCCGGCGGCGCGAGGGGCTGACCGCGATGGGCGTCCTCGCCTTCCTCCATCACCGGCGGGTCGTGCCCACGATGGAGAGGCCGCTCCGCATCTTCGAGATGACGAGAGGCGGCCAACCCCGTCGATGCGGCGAGGTCGCGGATGCTCCCGACGCCCCTCGAGCGGCCATATGCGCTCACCCGGGCGCGGAGCGCCGTCGACACCCGGATGCCGATGCATCCGGACCGGACCCCATGGGACCTCGAGATGCTCCCCACCGGCCCGCTGGTGAGTTTGATTCTTGATTTTGTTTTAGTTCTTGGTGTTGCTTCTTCCTCCTGACGCGTCCTTGATGTTCCCGTATGCAGTTGGTGAGCTTTACTGCCTCGAAGTCTGTTCCGCCCACCCCCGACTCCCGCGCGCTTGGCGGGCGGCGCGATGAGCGGGAGCGAGGAGCGGGCGGCGCGCGGGGAGGGAGTGCGCGAGGCGACATCAAGCACGCCACGACCGGCGGAACGCGGAGTACCGGCGGCGGGAAGAAGCGGGGCTCTCCTCCCCGGGGTCCGAGGAGTACTCGTCCTCGGAGGAGGACGAAGAGGAAGAGGCCGAGGGGGAGGGCCCCTCGATAGGTGGGAGCTCGCGCCCCCGTCGCCCGAGCCGGCGCCGGCGGCAAGGGCGGCATCGCCGGGGCGGGCGCAACGGCGCCCGCCACCGGCTATCGACATCGGGGGCGGCGCGCGCGCGCGCGGGCGCCGGCGCGCGCCACGGGGGCGCGTGCGGCAAGCGCGCCCGTGCGCGCGTCAAGCGTGCTCGCGCGCGGGGCGAGTGTGCCGCGCGCGTGGCGGGCGTCGTCGGGGAGGCGCGACGGCGGGCGTGCCCGCACGCGCGGGCGAGCGTGCCCCGCGCGCGCGGCGGCGCCTTCGGGAGGCGCGGCGTCAAGCGTGCCGCGCGCGGGGCGGGGCGGCGCGCGCGCGCGCGCGGCGCCGTCGGGGAGGCGCGGCGGCGGGTGTGCCCGGCCCGCGCCGGCCTCATCCGGCCGAGGCCTCGAGGAAAAGGAACGTGCCTTCTCCTCTTCGAGGTAAGGAGCTCGCCTTCTTTCGCTTGGCTTGGTTTTGTGATGACCAAGCACTCTAACTTTTCGTTTGTGTGCGCGCGAGGGTGGTGCCAACCGTGCCTCCCCTCGCACCGGCCAAGGTGCCGAGGACGGATGCGTCCATCCCCACCCGGCGGCGCTCGTCGAGGGCGTCGCGGCTGCGACAAGCACGGTGGCGGGCGAGAGCTCGCAAAGCCCGGCCGAGGCTTCGAGGCCCCGGCCGGCAGATCCGCCCGCCACGGCGCGGCCCGGTGGTCGGCGAGGAGCGGCCGTGCCGGCCATTGCGGGGGGGAGCCGCGGCGGCGGTCGTGGCGGAGGCGCGGCCGCGAAGGCGGTCGCTACGGAGGCACCGTCGGTGGCGCCGACCGCGGAGGAGGCGGAGCGGGTGCAACCCATGGCGGCGCCCGTGGGCGCGGGGGCGCAGCCGGAGGTGGTGGCCGCGGCGCCGCGCCGGGCGCCGCGGCCATGGAGGCGCAAGTGGAGGCGGTGGAGGGCGGCACAAGCGCCGGCGCCCGCGGCGTCGCGGGCGGCGGAGGTGGTGGAGGTCTCGGACGACTCCCCGCCGCCCTTGTGGGATCGGTGGGCTAGCTTCCCCACGCGTTCCCCCGAGCCCCGGGGAGGGGGCCCTCGTGAGGCGGCACGAGGGTCACATGGTGGCGGGGGACCGAGGACACCGGCGCCGAGGCCTCGTCCTCCCGCGCCGGCCGCTTCGCCCGGGGTGGAGGGGGTTGCGACGATCCCCCTACGTTTGCGACGCCCGAGGGGGAGCAAGAGCTGCGGGGGCGAGCTCCGAGCCACCTGCGCCACGCTCGACCGCTCGCTGAACGAGGCGCTGCGGGTCCATGGCGGCCCTGCATGGCGCGTCTTCCAGGTAGGCCGTGGTTGCTCGTTCTCTTCTTTCTTTCGTTTTTGTGTGCTCCCCCCGTGTCGCAGCGCTTATGGGTTTTGATTCCGTGGGTGCCGAAGCTCGAGCGCCGCGCCCACGACAAGTACGACGCCTTCGACCGGGTGAACGCCGAGGTCCACCGGCCTCCGGGAGCGGTGCGGCGCTTTCGACAAGCTCCCCGAGAGCTCGAGGCGGAGACCCGGCCGCGCCGCTCGAGCCTCGAGCGGGTGCGCACGGCCCTCATCGATCGTGACGAGGCTGCGTGGCGGTGCGCTCGGACTTGGAGAAGACGCGGACACCGGCCGCCAGGCGGGAGGCGAAGGTGGCCAATGTCCGTGGCAAGAAGCCGGGAGCTCCGCTTGTCGCTCGAGGGGGCGCGGGCGCGGCGGCGCGGGCGGGGGCGGGCGCGCGGGGGAGCGGCGGGCCAAGGAGGCCGGGTCGATTTGAAGGCTGCCCTCGACGCCAAGGTTGCGGCGCTCGCCATCGCCGAGGAGCGGCTTCGGCGGGAGCACACCGCCCGCCAAGGAGCCGAGGGGCGGCTCCGGCGGGAGCAAGCCGCCCGGTCGACGCCGGCGGCGCCGGGAGCGAGGAGCGCGTCGCACGTGAGGCGGCGCGAGAAGTTGCCGGAGGAGCGGAACACCGCGTTCTCCAAGGTCGAGGGCGAGGCGCTTATGCTCGGCATTACCAACGCCAATCGGAGCCGGCCCTCCGGAGCAAGGCGAGACCGTCAAGCGCCTCGAGGGGCGGCGGTCGAGGCCGTGCGCCGCGACTTCGTGACGGAGAGGAAGCAAGTCGAAGGTGAGCGCCGCTTGGCTCTTGCCTTGTTGGTTTTTTCGTTAGAGGGCTCGCTTCCCCCTTTCGATTTCTTTTCGTCTTGGCGGTTCTAGGCTTGCGCACCGCTGCGGGGCATGCGACCGAACGGGCCGAGGCGTTGCGGGGCTTCCTACAACTCCTCCGAGCGGGGAGCGGCGGGAGCTGCGTGGCGCGGCCCTCGAGCTCGCCGTGCCGTGGAGGAGGGCGAAGCACGGGCGGCGGCTCGGCCGGCCGGCCGCCCGCACGCCCTTGGCGATCACGTCACCGAGCGGATGCGCCGGGCGGCGCATCCGGGCGTCCCGAGAAGGCCCTCGGAGTGGTGCGGTCCCACTACGAGGTCAACCTCGAGGCGCTAGCGGAGGGCTACATCGTTCCCGAGGGCGTCGAGGACGAGGTGGCAATGGAGCGCGTGGACGCGCTCGCCGGGCCGACGCCGCCGGTCGCTCGCCGAAGCCTTCGAAGAATTCCTCTTCCGGACGCCGCCGACGCCGCTGCTCCTCCCTCCTAAAACCAGTGGGCGCTAGGCCCGTTTTTTGTTCGAGCATCAGTATTCTGGCCATGGGGCCTTTGTAAATAAGCACATTATCTCAATCGTAAACGTTTGATGATACGAAATGAAGTCTTTTGCTTATTGCGCTTTTTGTTTCTCCTTCTTCCTGAGTAGATTTTACTTAGGGGAGTTCGATTTTCGCTGGGGGCCTGCTGGGTTGGAGGCGAGAGAGAAGGGCCATATCCTCGCGGCGTAGGCTATCTCGACTCGCGCGCTCCTTCCGGCGGGCCGCTGCGCCCGTTCGAATCGTTGCTCGAGGTTGAAGTAGTAAACAAACTTAGCGCGTGTGAGTTGTTTTGTTTTTGCGCGAAAAATGGGACCACTTTGGGGGGGGTGCCCCCCCGCAGTAGCCCCCGAGGGTAACTTGGGTTTCGGGGAAAGCCGAGCCGCCCTTTTTATTAGACTTGAAGCATTTACATAATTGTTTACCAACTCGGGGTGTTGGTCGTACGGTTTTTACAACAAAAATACTTGGAAATCCTAGCTAAGGGTAGAAGCGACGTAGGCCGTTGGATGTTCCAAGCGTTGGTGAGCTCTTCACCGTCCTCTTTGGCCGGCTTGTATGTGTCGGGCTTTAGTACCTTCACCACAACGTAGGGTCCCTCCCATGGGGGCGATAGCTTATGGCGCCCTCGGTTGTCTTGGCGCGGCCTTAGGACCAAATCCCCTTCATCGAAGTCCCGCCGACGTATCTTGCGTGCTTGGTAGCGTCTTAGGGACGCGTTGATACCTTGCGGAATGCATTAAGGCTACGAGGCGTGCCTCGTCCGGCCGGTCCGGGGCCGAGTCCTCGCGGGCTCGGCTCGGTTAACGTCCTCGTCATAGCCTCGAACCCCGGGCGATCCGTATTCTAAGTCCGTGGGGAGGACGGCCTCGCGCCATGGACTAGGAAAAACGGGGTGAACCCGGTGGCTGCGCTTGGGGTGGTCCTTAGGCTCCACACAACCGCCGGTAGTTCTTGGAGCCATTTTCGTCCGCATTTGTTCGACTGGTCGAAAATTCGGGCTTAAGGCACCGTAGGATCATGCCGTTGCCACGCTCTACTTGGCCGTTGGTCCGTGGGTGTGCCACGGCCGCCCAATCCACGTGGATGTGGAATTTGTCGCAACTCCAAGAACTTCCGCCCGTGAACGCGGGACCCATTGTCCGTGATGATGGAGTTTGGTACTCCAAAGCGGTAGACGATGTCGGTGAAGAATGTTACCGCTTTGCTCGCTCTTAGATTCGTGATGGGGCGCACCTCCACCCACTTGGAGAACTTGTCGATCGCGACCAGCAAGTGGGTGAAGCCCCCGGGCGCCTTCCGCAGGGGCCCGACGATGTCCAGCCCCCACACGGCGAATGGCCATGTCACGGGGATGGTTTGCAGGGCATGGGCGGGCAAGTTGGACTTGCGGGCGTAGAACTGGCACCCTTCGCAGGTGCGCACGATCTCGCTGGCGTCCGTGACCGCGGTAGGCCGCAAAAGCCCTGGTGGAACGCGTTGCCGACGAGGGTGCGGGCGCGGCGTGGTGGCCACGGCATCCCCGCGTGAATGTCCCGTAGGAGCTCGCGCCCCTCGGGAATGGGCACGCACCGCCGTAGGATGCCGGAGGCGGCGCGCTTGTGCCACCGCCGTCGACGAGGGCAAAAGATTTGGCCATCCCGGCGATGCGCCCGGCCGCGGCCCGGTCCGTGGGGAGCTCCCCTCGAGCGATCCGGGCGATGTACTTTTCGCGCCGCCGCTTCGGGCGAGAGCCGGCTCGATGTCCATCACGTCGGCCTCGTGGGGAGCCGTACCCCTCGAGGAGGGAGAGCACGTACGCCCTCGTTCGAGGGGTCCTCGTCCATGGGTTCCGTACCCGCTAGATTCGAGGGAGCCCCCCGAGGGTCCGTCGTGACTCGAGGGGTAGGGCTCGAAGACGATCGAGGGTTGCGCGATGTCGCGCGCGAAAACGTTCGGGGGAACGGTGATCCGCCGGACGCAATCTTGGCCGCATTCATCGCATCCTCGTTGTACCTGGCGGGGCACATGGTTGAGCTCGATGCCATAGAACTTGTCCTCGAGGGCCCGCACGGCCTTGCAGTAGGCCTCCATCTTGTCGTCGTGGCGCTTGCGTTCTTCATGACCCGATCGATCACGAGCCGCGAGTCCCCCCGCAGCGGCGGCGGTGTCGCGCCGCGTTGACGGACCCGCAGCATCCGCGCGCTGCGGGCGCCGCGCCGTGGTGGTGCGTGCGGCGGAGACCGGGAGCGGACTCCGGCTCCGGCGCTCGCGCGCGGAGCTCCTCACGGTTGGTGAGGCGCATGAGATAGCCGTTCCTCGTGGCCTAAAAGTTCGAGTCCCCGAAGCGAATCTCGAACCCGGGCCGGGGAGGGGGTCCAAGCTACCCATGCGGTAGCGTGTTCCACCGTACTCGGTGCGGATCACCATGGAGGGAGTTGACGGAATGACCTTAGGCGCTTGATTGCCCCACGGTGGGCGCCAACGTCGGTGCGGAATATGGTCCCGACACTAACCGAAGAGAAAGCGCCGTGGTCTATCCCTCAATGGTCGATGCTAAGTAACAAGTGACACAAGAGTTTTATCCTCGGTTCCGCCGAGGAGGCCGTACGCCCACAGAGGCGTGCTCGAGGCACTATATTACTTAGCACCGGGGGTGCTGTAGTGGGGCTGCTACAAGCAAGGCGGGAGAAGAAGCGTGGCTTCCAAGTCCCACGGAGGAGTGGGTGAAGATATTGTGGGAGAATGAGTACGTGGTGTGCGTTGTGTTCTTGTCTCGTATGCTTCGGGTCCGTCGTCCCCCCTTGCGGTGGGGGGTTCGCCCCCTTTTTATAGATCAAGGGGGAGGCGGATTACATGCGCGCCGCGCTATCTAGCTACGTGGGGAAACACGACGTGCTACGCCGCAGAGTGGGCGGCCGTCCGGACGATCCTTGCGGCGATGCGGCCATGATGGCCTACCTTGTACCCGAACAGCGTGGCGGTTCGAGGGTAGAAGGGCGGCGGACGGTGGCGATGTCCTGCGATAGGCTCGAGGGAGGTGTCGCGTTGGCTTCGTACGGGGCACGGGAGGTAAAACGGCGTCCCCTTCCCGACGCGCTTCACGGTCTTGTAGTTGTTGCTACGGCGCCGGCGTGCGCCACGCGCGGGGACGGCGGCCATCTGTGTTACGGTGGCGAGGATGGTGATCCGCCGGCCCGGCGCCTCCACCTAACCCCTGTGGGGTCACAAGAAGGTGAATCGAGGGTGAAGCCGGCCCCCCTTCGAGGGCTCGGCGCGTTAGCGTCTTGGGGCGGGCGCGCGGTGTCACGGGGCGACACCGGCCGCGGCGCATAGTCCCTCCCCCCCACGGTGATGGGGATGGGCTCCTCCCACGGGGAGTTGGTGCGGCGGCACGGGCGCGAGCCGGGCGCATGATGGCGCGCGTCCCTCTAGGTGTCGGGGTGTTAAATGCCGTGTACGGGGGCGGCGCACGCGTGAGGGCGCCCTCGGCGTGGCGGACCCCCGGTCGAGGGGTGGGACGTACCCTCGAGCGAGGCGGAACTGCTCGAGGGGGAGCGAGCCCTCGAGCGGCGGAGCCCGCTCGAGGGAAGTTTGCCGCCCCCTCGAACGGGGCGAGCCCGCCGAGGGGGCGCGCATCCTCGAGCGAGGCGGGCTTCCTCGAGGGGATCTCCTAAGAGGGCCGCCTTGATGGGCCGTCGGGGTCCCTTGCGGCGTGGGCCGTATCTGCATGGTTGAGCACCACATGGTTAGGCTTAGCGTGTTTTGGGTTTGTTGCGGGTTTTAAGTGAGGGATTTCCCCGTTGTTTAAGGGGACCCGTGGGGTCGTCCCCAGACAAACTTGTCGATTGCGACCGACGGTGGGTGAAGCCCCCGGGCGCCTTCCGCGAGGGCCCAACGATGTCCAGCCACCACACGGCAAATGGCCATGTTACGGGGATGGTACGGAGGGCATGGGTGGGCGAGGTTGGACTTGCGGGAGTAGGCGGCACCCTTCGCGGTGCGTACGATTTCGGCGGCGTGCGCAAGCTGCGGTAGGCCGAAAACGCCTTGGCGGAACGCATTGCCAACGAGGGTACGAGGCGCGCATGATGGCCGCGGATCCCGGCGTGGATGTCCCGCGGGGAGTTCGCGCCCTTCGGGGACGAGCACGCCTTTGTTGCGGGGATGCCGAGGCGGCGCGCTTATACGGCTCGCCGTCAACGAGGGCGAAGGACTTGGCCATCCCGGCGATGCGCCGGCCGCGCCCTGTCCGCGGGTAGTTCCCCTCGAGCCATCCGGGCAATGTATTTGTCCACGCCGGTCCGTTTTGACAGAGGCCGGCTCGATGTCCATCACGTCGGCCCGTAAGCGCCATACCCCTCGAGGAGGGAGAGCACGTACGCCTCGTTCGAGGGGTCCTCGTCCATGGGTTCCGCACCCGTTGTGTTCGAGGGAGCCCCGAGGAGTTCGAGCGTGACTCGAGGGGTGGGACTCGAAGATGGCCGAGGGTTGAGCGATGTCGCGCGCGCGTTCGGGGGAACGCGTAATCCGCCGGGACGCAATCTTGGCCGGTTCATCCGCCTCCTCGTTGTACCGGCGGGGCACATGGTTGAGCTCGATGCCGTAGAACTTGTCCTCGAGGGCTCGCACGGCTTTGCGGTAGGGCCTCCATCTTGTCGTCATGGCGGCTCGCGTTCTTTATGACTTGATCGATTACGAGCTGTGAGTCCCCCCCGCACGTCGGGCGCTTAACGCCTAACTCAATAGCGATTTTGAGGCCACGGAGGAGGGCCTCATATTCGGCCATATTGTTAGACGCGGGGAAGTGGAGGCGCACCGCGTAGCGCATGTGCTCCCCGAGGGGTGACATGAAGAGCGAGGCCCGCGCCCGCCCCTGTTTTCATCACCGAGCCGTCGAAGAACAGAGTCCAGCACTCTGCTTGGATGCAGTGGGGGCGGTAGCTGCGTATCCGTCCACTCGGCGACGAAATCCGCCAAGATTTGCGACTTGATGGCCTTGCGCGGGGCGTAGGCAAGCGTCTCGCCCATCAGCTCCATGGACCACTTGGCAATCCTGCCTGCGGCGTCGGGGTTGCGGATGATCTCCCCCAGCGGGAAAGAGGAGACCACCGTGACGGGGTGGGCCTCGAAGTAGTGGCGGAGCTTGCGCCGCGCAAGGACTACCGCGTACGGCAACTTCGGACACGGGGGTAGCGCGTCTTGGTGTCCGACAGGACTTCGACGTAGTATACGGGCCGCTGCACAGGTAAAGCATGCCCTTCCTCCGTGCGCTCCACGACGATCACGGCGCTGACCACCTGGGTGGTTGCGGCGACGTAGAGCTGCAAGGGCTCGCCGTCCTGCGGCGGCGTGAGAATAGGGGTGCGCGCTAAGGACGCCTTTAGCTTGTCGAGCGCGTCCTGGGCCTCGGCGGTCCGGGGAGAAGCGTTCGTGCTTCTTGAGGGAGGCGATAGAGGGGCGAGGCCCTTCTCGCCGAGCCTCGAGACGAAGCGGCTCAAGGCGGCAAGGCACCCCGGCCACCTTTTGCACCCCTTTGAGGTCCCGGATTGGACCCATTCGTTCGAGGGCCACAACCTTTTCGGGGTTGGCCTCGATTCCCCGTTGGGAGACAATGTATCCCGGGAGCATGCCTCGCGGCACTCCAAAGACACATTTTTCGGGGTTTAACTTGACCCCATTTGCCGTAGGCGGTGAACGCGATGCCAAGGTCGCTAACCGAGGTCGTCCTCCTTCCCGGTCTTTACGACGATGTCATCCACATACGCCTCGACCGTTCGCCCGATATGGTCTCCGAAAACGTGCGGCATGCGGCCGGTATGTCGCACCCGCGTTTCGGAAGCCAAATGGCATCGTGACGTAGCGAGAACATCCCGAACGGCGTGATGAACGAAGTCGCGAGCTGGTCGGACTCCTTCATTTTTATTTGATGGTATCCGGAGTAAGCATCAAGGAAGCAAAGCAATTCACACCCGGCCCGTTGAATCAACGATTTGATCAATACGTGGCAAAGGAAAAGGAACTTTAGGACATGCTTTATTAAGGACGGTGTAGTCTATACACATCCGCCATTTCCCATTCTTTTTTTTTTTACAAGCACGGGGTTTGCTAGCCACGTCGGGTGGAACACCTCATTGATGAACCCGGCCTCGAGAAGCTTCCGCGCCTCCGCTCCGAGTGCGCCGCCGTTCTTCGTCGAAGCGGTGGAGCCGTTGTTGCACGGCGCGGGCGTGAGGCGGGATGTCAAGGGAGTGCTCGGCGACCTCCCTCGGGATGCCCGGCATATCCGAGGGGCTCCACACGAAGATGTCGGCATTGGCGCGGAGGACGTCGACGAGCACCACTTCCTATTTGGGGTCGAGGGTGGAGGCGAGCCTCAACGCCTTGCCCTCGGGGGCGAAGGATCGAGGGGGGCCTCCTTGGTTCGCTCCGCGGCCTCGAACGTGCTCGGTGTGCTTGGCGGCGGAGTCGAGGTCGTCGTTGACCATCTTCTCCAAAGTGGTCACCGGCGCTTCATCCGGCGCTAGTGCCTCGTGTGCTCTACGCACTCGACGTCGCGAGTCGAATGCGTGCTCGATGGACGAGCCGACGGTGATGACGCCGTTCGGGCCCGGCATCTTCATCTTCAAGTAAGTATAGTTGGGGATCGCCATGAACCGGGCATAACAGGGGGCGCCCAAGTATGGCGTGGTAGGCTCCCTTGAACCCCACTACCTCGAAGGTGAGGATCTCCTTGCGGAAATTCTTCGCGGTGCCAAACCAAACCGGCGGTCGATCTCGCCCGAGGGGATGGACACCGCATGCGGGGCGCGATGCGGTGGAACGGCGTCGTGTTGGGCGCGAGCCCGGTCCGGCCCGATCCCCATCAAACGCAGCGTATGCGCGTAGAGGATGTTGAGGCTGCTGCCCCCGTCCATCAAAATCTTCGAGAACCGCGCGTTCCCGATGATGGGGTCGACCACCAACGGGTACTGGCCCGGGTTGGGGACGCGGTTCGGGTGGTCCTCTCGGTGAAGGTGATGGCGTCCTCCGACCAATTGAGGAAGGACGGAGGCGCCCTCTCCGCGGCGAGGACCTCGTGCCGCTCCTTCTTGCGCTGGCGGGTCGACATGTCGACGGTGGGCCCCCAAAGATGAGGAACACATTTTCCACGGCGGGGAAGCCGCCGGCGTCGCCATCGCCGCCGTCTTTCTTGGCCTCTGCCTCCTTCGCGGCGGCGCGGCCATAGAACTTCTTGAGCATGTCGCATTGCTCAAGGGTGTGGTTTTCGGGGTCTTGTGATACGGACATGGCTTTTTCGGCATGTCGTCGAACACCCCCGGACCTCGAGGCGGTCGAGGGCCCCGTCGGCCGAGGTCACCGCCGAGGGCCTCGGCATTACCGCCGTCGCGCCCCTGCTCGCGCGCCGCGGCGCGGCCTTCTTTCCCCTTCTTGCCTCGCTTGTCGTTGGAGTGGGGCTCCCCGGACTTGCCGCCCTCGGCGAGCGCGTCCTCCGGCGCTTGCCCTTCTTGCCGTCGTTGCGGGCGCATGAGGTAGCCATTCCCCGTGGCCCGAAAGTTCAAACCCCCGAACCGGATTTCGAACCCGGCGGGGGAGGGGGTCCGAGCTGCCCATGCGATGGCGTATACGGTGGTACTCAGTGCGGATCACCATGGAGGGAGTTGACGGATTGACCTCGGGCGCTTGATGCCCCACGGTGGGCGCCAACGCGTCGGTGCGGAATGTGGTCCCGACACTAACCAGTAGTAAGCGCCGCGGTCTATCCCTCAATGGTCGATGCTAAGTAACAAGCGACACAGAGTTTTTATCCTGGTTCCGCCGAGGGGGCCGTACGTCCCGGCGGTGGCGTGCTCAAGGCACTATATTACTTAGCACCGGGGTGCCTGTAGTGGGGCTGCTACAAGCAAGGCGGGAGAGGAAGCTCGGCTTCCAAGTCCCTGGTGTGATGGCTGAAGATGTTGTGGGAGAATTGGAGAGTGAGTGCCGTGTTCACTACGTAGTTCTCCTATCCCTTGCGGCGGGGGGGTTCGTCCCCCTTTTATTGATCAAGGGGGGAGCGAATTACATGCATGCCGCGCTACCTTGCTAAGTGAAGGGACGTGGCGTGCTATGTTGTAGAGTGGGCGGCCGTCGGGACGATCCTTGCGGCGATCCGGCCATCATGGCCTATCTTGTACCCGAACGGTGGCGGTTCGAGGGTAGGAGAAGCAGCGGATGGCGGTGATGTCTTCGATAGGCTCGAGGGAGCGGCGACGTTGGCCGTACGGAGTACGGGGGGTAGGTAAACGGCGTCCCATTCCTATGCGCTTCACCGTGCGGAGTTGTCGCCACGGTGCCGGGCGTGCGCCCGCATGCGCGGGGGCGGGCGCCATGCCGTTACGGTGGCGGGGATGGTGTTCCTCCGGCCTAGCGCCTCCACCTAACCCCGTAGGGTCACAAGAAAGCAAATCGAGGGTGAAGCCGGCCCCCTTTCGAGGGCTCGGCGCGTTAGCCATACTTGGAGCGGGCGAACGGTGTCACGGGGACCGACACCGGCCGCGGCGCACGATCCCTTCCCATAGTGATGGGAATGGGCTCCCTCTTGGGGAGTTGGTGCGGCGGCACGGGGCACGAGCCCGGGCGCATGATGGCCTTGTCCCGCCGTGTCGGGCGTTAAATGCCCGGTGTACGGGGGTAGGCGCACGCGAGCGGGCGCCCTCGAGCGAAGCGGACCCGGTCGAGGGCGGAGCGGACCCTCGAGCGAGGGCGGAGCCCGCTCGAGGGAGAGCGGTCCCTCGAACGGGGGAGGAGTCCGTTTGAGGGCGGCGCACCCCCTCGAACGGGACGGAGCCCGCCCGAGGGAGGCGCGCACCTTCGAGCGAGGCGAAGCCCGTTCGAGGGGATCTTCGAGGGGACCACCTTGATGGGCCGTTGAGGTCCTTTGCAGCGTGGGCCGTATCCTGCACGGTTAGGCAAGGCATGTTTTGCTTTGTGGCAGGTTTTAAGTAGGGATTCCTAGGTTGTTAAAGGGGACACCTAGGGCTGTCCCCGACGACCTTAAGCCAGAAATTTTTGACCGGTCGAATAAGTACGGTCGAAAATGGCTCCGAGAGTACTGCGATCGTGTGGAGCCTAAGGACCACCCCAAAGCGAGCCACCGGGTTCACCCCGTTTTTCCTAGTCCAAGGCGCGGAGGCCGTCCTCCCCACGGACTTAGAATATGGGTCACCCGGGGTACGAGGCTATGACGAGGACGCTAACCGGCGAGCACGCAGGGACTCCTTTGGACCCGGCCGGACGAAGCGCGCCTCGTGGCCTTCATGCACTCCGCAAGATGCCGGCGGTCCCTCGGGCGCTACCAGGCACGGAAGATACGCCGGCGGGACTTCAGCGAAGGGGATTTGGTCCTAAGGCTACGCCAAGACAACCGAGGACGCCACAAGCTATCACCTCTGTGGGAGGGACCCTACGTCGTGGCGAAGGTGCTCAAGCCCGGAACATACAAGCTAGCCAACGAGGACGGCGAAGAACTCACCAACGCTTGGAACATCCGACAGCTACGTCGCTTTTACCCTTAGCTAGGATTCCCAAGCCTTTTGTTGTAAATCACGTGCCCAACACCCCAGTTGGCGACGACCATGTTAACATCGCCAGTTCAATAAAAAGGGCAACTAACTCGGCTTTCCCTTCAAACCCAAGTTACCCTCGGGGGCTACTACGGGGGGCATCCCCCCGCAAAAAATGGTCCCATTTTTTCGCAAAAAATCCACGCGCACTAAGTATGGTTTGGCTTTGGCCTTGAGCAAAATTCGAACAGGGCGCAGGCAGCCTAGCGGAAAGGACGCGCAAGCCAGAGATAGCCTACGCCTCCGCGAGGATACGACCCTTCTCTCTTGCCTCCGGCCCAGCAGGCTGCTCGCGAAAATTGAACTTCCCTAACTCAAATTTACTCAGGAAGAAGGAGAAACAAAACAACGCAATAAAGTAAAGAACACCATTTCGCTTTCACAAACGTTTGAAACAAAATGATTTGTTCATTTACATGGCCATGCGGCCCATACACTAACACACAAATAGAAAGGGCTTGGCGCCCAGCAATGTTCAGGCTGGCGGAACATCGGCGTCGGTGGCATCTGGGAACAGAAACTCCTCGAAGGCCTCGGCGAGCGCATCAGCGGCGTCAGCGGCCAACGCGTCCACGCGCTCCATTGCCACCTCGTCCTCGACGCCCTCGGGGACGATGTAGCCCTCCGCCACGGCTTCGAAGTTGATCTCATAATGAGATCGCACCACTCCGAGGGCCTTCAGGACGCCGAGGTGTAGCGCCCGGCGCATGCGCCCGGTGACGTGCCCGCCAAGGGCGCGCGGGCGGGCGGCCGGCGAGCTCCCAGCCTGCGCCTCGCCCTCCTCCACGGCCTGGTAGGTCTCGAGGACCGCAGAGCGTAGCTCCAGCAGCTCCTGCTCGGAGGAGTTATAGGAGGTATGCAGCGCCTCGGCACGGTCGGTCGCGTGCCCCAGCGCGGTGCGCAGGCCTGAACGTCGCCAGCAAGAGAGGAATCAGAAAAGGGGGCGAACCCTCTAAGGGAAAATCAGCAAAGCTAAAGACAAACAGCGACTTACCTTCGACCTGCTTCTTCTCCGCCTCGAGAGCGCGGTGCTCGGCCTCGACCGCCTGCTGAAGGCCGTTGACGGTGTCGCTCTGCTCCTTGAGGACCTGCTCCTGGCTCGCGCTCGTGATGCTGAGGACCACCAGCTCGCCCTCGAGCTTCGAGAACTCGACGTTCCGCTCCTCCAGCGACTTTTACGCGCCTCGCGAGCGGTACGCTCCCGCTCGAGCGTCGACCGGGCGTCGACAAGAGCGGCCCACTCTGCTGGAGCGACCCCTCGGCCCACGGCGGGCGGTGCGCTCTTGCGGGGAGCCGGTCCTCCGCAATTGCGAGTGCGGCAACCTTGGCGTCGAGGGTGGCCTTCGGCTCATCGGCCTCCTTGGACATCCGCTCGGCGCGCGTGCCCGCTCCTCGGCCCCCGGGCCGTGCCGGGCTGCGCCTCCGAAGCCACGCGTGGACCCCCCCGGTTCTCGGCCGGACGATGGTCACCTCGGCCTCCCGGTTGGTGGCCGGTGTGCGCATCCTCTCCGGATCCGCCCGCGCTTACCGCGGCGCCTCATCCCGGTCGATGAGGGCCGTGCAAACCCGCTCGAGGGTGGAGGGACGCGCCGCGGCTTTGCCTCTCGCTCTCTTGGAGGCGGGTCGTGTAGGGCCTCGGCCCGGCACGACGCCCGCCCGTCCGGGGGTCCTCAAGGCGTCAGCAAGCGCATCGAAGGCGTCGCACCGCTCCTGGAGCTGGCGGAGCTCGGCGCTCATCTGATCGAAGGCGCCGTATTTTTCGCGGGCGCGGTGCTCGAGCTCCTGCTGCCAACAGATCGAAACCAGTGAGTGTCGCGCCGCAAGGATCGAGCGTGAAGACGAAAAAATCAAAGAAAGTAGACGACGGCGCCTCACCTGGAAGACGCGCCACGCGGGGCCGCCATGAATCCACAGTGCATCGTTTAACGCTCGGTTGAGCGCGGCGCCGTGGTCGCGGAGGTCTCCCCACAGCTCCTGCTCCTCCTGGGCGTCGGCGAAGGCGGGCGGATCACTAACGTGCCCCTCTCCCGGGGCGGAGCGGCCGGCGCGGGAAGAAGATTACTCGGCACCGTGCCCTCGGCCTCCCGCCACCATGTGGCCGTCCCGCCACCTCACAAGAGCTCCCTCCTGGGACTCGGGGGACGGTGTGGGGAAGCTCACCCACTGGTCCCACCCGGGCAGCGGGGAGTCGTCGTTCGGAATCTCCACCACCACCGCCCGGGAGCCGCCGGCGGGTGCGGGCCCCCCGCCGCGCCTCCACCGACGCCTCCGCCCGCGCCTCCGTGGCCGCGAGCTCCCGCCGCGGCGCGCGGCCACCGCCCTCCCGCCGCGTCTGCGCCGCGGGCGCCGGTGGCCCTCCACGGTAGACGCGCCGGCGGCACCACTGCGACCGGCGCCGCCGGCTGCGCCTCCACCGCGATCGGCGCCCGCCGCTCCTCGACGGCCGCCGGCGCGCGGTCGGAACCACCGGCTGCGGCCTTGAAGCCCTCGGCCGCACCCCGCGCGCTCTGCGCCGTGCCGGCGCGCGCCACGCTCGCCCCTGCCCGTGGCGCCCTCGATGAACGCCGCCGGGTGGGGACGGATGCGTCCGCCCTCAACACCTTGGCCGGTGCGAGGGGAGGCACGGTTGGCACCACCCTGCGCAAGCACGAGCAAACCATCAGACCCCTGCTTATCTGACACGCAACCTCTTGAAAGGACAAATCTCTCACCTCGAAGAGGAGAAGGCGCGCTTCCTCTTCTTCGAGACCCCGGCCGACGACGCTGGCGCGGCCGGCGCGGTCGCCGCCGCCCCTCCGGCCATCTCCACCGCGCGCACGGGCCTTGCCCGCGCGCGCGGCGCATTCGCCGCGGGCACCTCCGGGGCGCGCACGGCGCCTCCGCGGCACGCGGGGGCCCCGTTGACGATTTCCCGGCGGCGGGGGCGCCTCCGCACCCGCCCCAGGCGACGCTGCTCCTGCCGCCGGAGCCGGCTCCGGCGACGGGGGCGCAGGCTCCCACCTATCGGGGAGACCCTGGCCCCCAACCTCTTCCTCTTCTTCCTCCTCGTCCGAGGACGAGTACTCCTCGGTCCCCGGTGAGGAGAGCCCCTGCTGCTCGCGCAGCCGGTACTCCTCACTCCGCCGCTCGCGACGCTCCCGATGTCACGTCGCGAGCTCCTTCTTGCGTGCCGCCCGCTCCCGCTCTCGGCCGCGCGTGCCGCGCGACCAAGCGCGCGAGAGCGGGGAGTGGGCGGGTCGGACTTTGCGGCGCTCAACCGCACTAGCTGCGAGCGAAGCATCAAAGTCCGTCAACAACCCGAGGTATTGGCAAAATCGAAACGGAACCAAGAATTTCACTCACCAGCTTGCCGGTGGGGAGCATCTCAAGATCCCACAGGGATCGATCGTTGCGCACGGACTTGGGGTCGACGGCGCTCCGCGCCCGGGTAGCCGCGTACTCCCGCAGGAGGGGGCCCTGCAGCATCTGCAACCTCGCCAGCGCGATGGGGTCCGCTGTCTCGGTCATCTCGAAGATGCGGAGCGGCCTCTCCATCAGGGGGACGACCAGCCGGTGGTGGAGGAAGGCGAGGACGGCCCCCGCGGTCAGCCCGCGGCCCGCCAGATTCCTCAGCGCGGCCAGGAGCGAATCCAACCGATCCCGGTGTTGGGGCGGGGACAACCCGTGGTGCCAGGAGTCGGGCTTCTCCCGGAGCACCAGACCGGTGTAGGGGGGGAGACCGGGCTCGTCGTTGCGAAGGTAGAACCACCCCCGCTCCCATCCTGCGTTGTTGGTCGTCATGGTGCAGGGGATGTAGTCGTCCTTGCGCTGACCCCGCAAGGCGAGCGACATGCCGCCGGCGCGCACCGCGCGGCGGGTTCTCTGCTTCGACGTCGGCTGCGTGAACAGCTCCGCGCGAAAGAGGTGAATCCAGAGATCAAAATTCACCAGGATCCCTAGGTAGCCCTCGCAAACGCCCACGAACGTGGCCACCTACGAAATCGCGTTCGGCGCGAAGTTGTGAAGCTCCACGCCGTAGTGGTGGCAGAGCGCCCGCATGAAGCGGCTCGCCGACGCCGTGAAGCCTCGCTCGTGGAAGCGGACGAAGCTAACCACGTAGCCGCTCGGGGGGTTGGGCGCGTGGTCCCTTGCCGGTGGCATGATCCACTCGGCCGGCCGTCTGTCCTCGTTCGCCACCAGTTGGCCGGCGGCCAACAGCTGGTTCAGCGCTAGCCGCGTTACCGTCGAGCGCTCCCACGTGTACGGGTCGACGATGACGAGAGGCGGTTGGGGCGCCATGAGGGAAGACAAAGGGGCGAGGGACGAAGAACAGGAAGGAGAAGAAGAGCTCCGAAGGTGGAAAGCTGCTTGGGCAAGAACGACTCGGGGGCTGCGGCGCAAGGAGCAAGAATGGCGAATGCAAAGGTAAAAAACCGCCGTTTTCCCCTCTCGTCGGATTTATAGGACGCGGGCGTGCTCTCCGGAGCGTGCGCCCCACGCGCATTAACTGCAGGAGGAATATTCTCTCGCTGACGGGCGGGCCCCACCACGACCGGGACGGCCACGCAACCGCTCACAAGCCATCATCACGGCGTAGAAATGGGAGGGCCGTGGCAGGCGGTCACATCCGCCTGCCCACGCTGCCCACTACGCGTGCGGCTGCAGCGCCTAAAAAGGCGCGCCGTGGTGCGAAACTACAGCCGCGACTGCGGGCATTAAATGGCCCGGTCCCTTACTAAGTAAGGAAGACCCTCGAGCGACGCGAGCCCCTGGCTCAGAAAAAATTCGACCCTCAAAGGGTGCAAACATCGGCTGGTAACCTCGGGGATCGTTTGAAGTAAAACAGGCACCACAGGTACCTTCGATGCACTACTCTACTGATCAGCATTTCGAGGGCTGACACGGTTAGGGACCCCCGAAACCCGCAGATGCAAAGACGGGGGCACCCAGCTGCCACCCCGCACTACTCTACTGATCAGTGTTTCGAGGGCTGACACGGTCAGGGACCCTCGAAACCCGCAGATGCAAAGACGGGAGCGCCTAGCCACCACCCCCGCACGGCCCTGCGATCGAGAGGTTCGAGCCGACCCTCGACGGGTTCGAACAGGCGCCCCAGATCACCAGAGTCAGGGACGACGAGGGCACCCGCATTCGAGCCGTTCTTCAAGCCCGCCGGCTCGAGGGTGCCCCACATGTCGTGTTCGAGAGCCAGCGAGGGCAGCTAGCCGGGGGGATCCCACCGAGGGAGAGCTTCCGCGCCCTCGGTCCCTAGCGAATGGGACCGAGCCCCACCTAGCAAACCCACGCAAGCGCTTTAATGGACACGTCTCCGGACCGCGCAGCCTACCCTTGTCGAACGGGGCATGGGCGTCCACTCGAACCACCCACTAACAGCTCAACGAGGAATCCGCAATCCGCGACCCGATCGATGGGGGTTGCGGAAACCTCACCCTCCGTCCCGCGGAGGGACGGCGAGGGCACGTTAAAAACAAGTCGTAGAGCTCCACCCAATCGCCTCGAACGGGCCCAGGCTCGGGGGCTCGACGCACGGCTACACCTCCTGGGTTGCACCGACAGCGGATAGTGCCAGCTGCGCGTGCGTCACCGAAGCCGGCTGAAACATCGCCGACGCCGGTTGGAATATGCACCACGTCCTCTGGCTAAGTCCTACGGTAAAACCCCTGCAGGAGCACTCACGCTCCTCCAGGGCTTCGGGGGCTAGACCCGCGGGTCCGCTGACGCGGCCCCACAGAAAACGCTCGCAAACCAGGGGGAAGGACGTGCTATCAGTAGGCTCCAGCATCTGCGGGAGCCTGGCCAGCGAACCCGCAGATGCTCGGGAGCTACTGTCGGGGACAGCCCTAAGGGTCCCCTAAAACAACTGGGGGAATCCCGCTTAAAACCTGCTAAAAAAATCGAAGCTAAATGCATCTTTCTTAAGCGCACATACGGGGCACGGCCCACACCGCGGTGGCCCCCGCGGCCCACCAAGGCGGCCCACTCAAAGGTCCCCTCGAGCAGGCTCCGCCTCGCTCGAGGGTACACACCTCCCTCGAGCGGGCTCCTCGAGCAGGCTCCGCCTCGCTCGAGGACGCTCTGCACGCGCACACCCGTTCCCGTGCGCGGGTACGGGCATTTAATGCTCTCACAACGGTGGGGCGGCGCCATCATGCGCCTGGGACTCACGCCCCGGTCGTGTTGCACCAACTCCCTAGGGGGAACCCATCCCCACCGCTGTGGGGGACTGTGCGACGTGGCCGGTGTCAGCCCCGTGACGTCGCGCCGCCTACTCCCATACGGCTAACGTGCTGAGCCCTCGAAGGGGGGCCAGCCACACCCTCGAAATGCTTTCTCGTGACTTTGCAGGGCTAGGTCGTGACGCTAGGCCAGCGGGGCGCCATCCCCGCCCGCGTTGCTTGCGGGCGGCCGCCCCGCGCGCGTACAACCCCACGCGGGCCGTGGCAGCGGCTTCGGCGCGCGGAGGCGTGCGAGAACGGGACGCCACCACGCCTGCCACTGTGTCCCGTACGGGTCGACGTCGACAACCCCCTCGAGCCCGCCTGGGGACATCACGGCTAGCCACTACGCTCCCACCCTCGAAGCTACCACTGTTCGGGTACAAGATACGCCATGATGGCCAGATCGCGGCAAGGACCGTCAAGGCAGCCGCCTACTCTACAGCGCGACACACCATACTTCCCTATGTAGCTGAATAGTGCGGCATGCTTGTAATTCGCGCTCTCCTTGGCCTATAAAAGGAAGGTGAACTCCCCCGCCGCAGGGGACAAGACAGAGGACACAACGCTCAACACGAGACAGAGAACAACACACGACACACCACGCACTCGCTTTCCAATTCTCCCACAACATCTTGACCACTTCACCGGGGACTTGGAGGCCACTCCTTCTCTCCGCTTTGCTTGTAGCCGCCCCACTAGAGGCACCCGGTCTTGAGCAATATAGTGCCCCGAGCACACCACTGCTGGACGTACGGCCCTCTGGCCGGAACCAGGATAAACCTTGTGTCTCTGATTGCTTAGCATCGACCATTCAGGGATAGACCTTGGCGATCATTACTGGTTAGTGTCGGGACCACATTCCGCACCGACACTATTGATCTTAAGATAGGAGATGTTACAGCTTTGAGATACTTTGCTCCAAATCTTCTCAATAGGATGGCACCGGATGAAGAAGGCTTTTGTGTCTTTGACTTCATTTGGAATGAGTTGAGGAGGGCCATGAATGATCCCATGAAGCATCTTTCGTATGCCCCCTATCTCATGTATATGATTGAGAGAGTGACCAATGTCCGCTACCCCAAGGATGTTGTCCATGAGGCGCTTCGCCACCTCCGTGATCGTGCAAAGAGGCCTCCCAAAGGCCGTAAGTATGTTGGATCGTCGAGTGCAGCTCCTTCCCATGATGATTTGCCCGCTGCACGTTTCTCTTCTCCACCTCCTCGTCGGCACCGTGGCTCTATGATCAAGAGGGTGCTCAAGAGCATCTTCACCATGTGCAAGACTATAGCCACGGAAACAAATGAGAACTGCCGCGACATTATCGAGATCAAGTCTCACCTTGGCCTTCCCACCGATCCCTACCGCGAGCTTCTCGAGTTTGATGACCCGTTTGCGGAGTGGGACGCCCAAGGTGCCCAAGAAGAAGAGGAAGAGGAGGGCAATGAGGAAGAAGAAGAAGAGGAGGAGGACGACGACTCTGAGTGACTCCGCTGCTCTTCACTTCCTTTTCGGTGCTTGATGCCAAAGGAGGAGTGAAGTTATCTTTTTGTGTGCTTGTGGAACAATGAACTTGGGTTGTAATAATTTGAATTTGGAACTTGGTTTGTAATAACTCTAAAATTCGTTCGTGTGAGACTATGTGAGCTTGAGACATTTGGTTGTGTGCTTGTGATGTTTTTCTCTGTTTTTTATCTGCTAAGGACAGCTTATGCTAGATTGCAAAACTGTGTGTTGTCTGTTTTTCTGCTGCTGTGCTGAAGCCCGGAGAGTCCGGACATTTTCCCGGAGTATCCGGATTTTCCGGACACTCCGGAACTGGCCTGGAGACTCCGGACTTCTCAGCGCCAGAATTCTTTTCTCTTTTGTTGAATGCATAACCTGTCATGAGCATTTCACCTTTTGACCTGTTGCACGTCACAAGCACCCCACTATTGTAATACTCTCTTAGTTCTCTTGTTGTGCAAAATATTGGCCCTAATAGGACCATTGATATTCAAGATCAAAATGCACATATTAAGGGGGAGTATTACAAAAGTTTTTAATATTCATTATTTATCTCTTATCTGACTTAAGTGTGTTGTCATCAATCACCAAAAAGGGGGAGATTGAAGAGTATCTTGGCCCCCCCTAAGTGGGTTTTGGTGATATAATGACGCACACCTAAGTGGCTAATGAATTTACCTAGTCCACGAGCATGTACTAAAATTATGTATGGCATCAAGCACAGCTCGTTGACTACACAAAAAGAAAGTGGTGCTCTAAAAGGATTCCTAAGAAGGCTTATTTATTTTTACTTTCGAATTTGAGTCCTAGGAATGTCGTACTATCAAGAGGGACAGGAATTATGTCTTCCAAGAGTCGAACAGGTGCTCTAGTTGCTAAAACAAAACCTATGAGAGACACCTTTGCACCAACACATACACGGGGATCTTTTCTTGGGTGCTGGCCTTGGAAGGCCGGAGTGTCGGGTTTTCCCGGAGACTCGGACTTCCCGGAGACTCGGGTTTATCCCGGATACTCGGTCATAAAGCCTCAACGGCTATATTCGGGTGAGGGGTATAAAAGCCCCCTCCACCCCTTCATTTACTTCTCTCCCCGCCATTTTCGTCCGAACTGTTGCAAACCACATTTACTCCTCCTTCCTCTCCCTTTGGCTCAAAGTTGGTGAGATTTGTTGTGGGAGTTAAGAGGATTTGAGATCAAGGGCTTGGAGAGTGCTAGTGAGCTGATTTTCCATCTCTAGAGCACCTCGTTCTTCGCTTGGTTGGCAAAATTCATGTTTGTTACTCTTGGAGCTTTGAGCTCCTAGCCGGCTAGGCGTTGCCTTGGAGCATTCAAAGGTTGTGGCTGCCCAAGGAAGTTTGTATCACCCCGACATTGAGTAAGTAACTCTAGCTCGATCTTTGTGGTCGCTAGAGGGAGGAAAGTGACCTAGGTGTAAAGTTCCACCCTTCGTGGGTACCTCAACGGAGACGTAGACCTCAAGGTGTGAGGTTGAACTCCGGTAACAAATCCCTGTGTCTCTTGAGCTTGTTCATCTTGTTGTATGCTTGTTTCTTGCTTGAACACATATCTAGGGTTTGGTGCCGATCTACTTCATGTTGAGGTTCCTACAGGTTTTGAGTGGATAAACAGGCTTGTCTCACCTCAGTACATAACCTATTTTCACAGATTTACTTTTGAGCAAGTTTAAATTCTGTCGATTTAATCTCTCCCTAGCAGGTCGGACTATCCGGACATTTTCCCGGATTTTCCGGATTTCCCGGAGTATCCGGAAAAATATTCGGAGTCTCCGGACCTGCATCTGACAGCTGCGAAAAAGTTTGTGATTTTCAGGTTCGACTATTCACCCCCCCTCTAGTCGACATCTTGATCCTTTCAGGTTGTTTCGAGCTCACCCCCGCCAAGGTACCCAAAACGCCTTCTCCTGTCGGTTTTACCCCACGCACGCCAAGAACCACTATTCCCATCCCAACACATGCATCGCGAACCTCAGCGTATATACACGCTTATATACATATATATAGTAGTAGGGCAATCAAGGACAGGATAATTAAATAAGGCAGTGCAAGGTTCATCATCATCATGCATTTAAAGTAAAGCGCTAGCATTCTACATAGCAATGCCTAATAGGTATTTCAGAATCAGTCGGGCGTGAACACTTGTGTGCAAGTAGTCGTCGAAGTTTCCATAGTTGTTCTCGATCTTCTGGCTTGACTCCTCGGCTCAGAGAATTCCTAGATTCGCAAATATAAATAAACACGGTGTCTAGATGCAAATAACTCCGAAAAGAAGCAATAAAGAACCAAATAAACTCCAAATGCTAGTCTAATGGGTGCTTTATGATTCTAGAAGAATAAAGAAACTGATTTCATATTTTTCTAAGGTAGGGTCAATTTATTATGGATTTTCAAATAAAGAAATACTTTATGAATTTAATTATTTGCGATAAAGCACAAAAACACAAGTCAGGGGGTTAGGAAACCAGAAGCTAGGTTTTGGGTTGGTCTACAAGGTAAGTTGGCGGGTCAATGATCTTTGTTGACCAAGTCAAAGGGAAAGATCAAAGGTCAACCGGAACCCCACAAGTCACCCTGTGGGTCCCGTATGCCAGATGAGATCAGGTTGGGCAGTTAGCGGCCTCACATGTTAGTGGGACCCAACGGTAAGTTCGTGGGCCCCTTTGGTCAGACTAGAGGGATTGACCAGTATAGATTAGCTAGAGATGATGTGGTGATTGAAAACCTTGGCTCAAGCTGATGCAGGACAAAGATGTGGCGAGGATGGATTTATCCAAGGTATGGCTCATGGTTTAGTTAGTGCACGCATTGTCCACGATGAAGACGTGGCACGGTCATGGCGAAAAGTGTGGCTGGGACTTGAAAGATTTAGAGCATGCACCAAGCACAAGGATTAAGGCTTGGCGGAAAGGGCGAGCGATGCCATTAGCAAGCAACACCCAAACAAGATTGGATAAAGGGCGAAGGTTGGAAGCATAACTGGATCTGACCAGACTTGCTATTTTCCGGCACATGATGTAGCTCCCTGGTTGGGCCAGAAAGGGGACACAAGACAACATGTTGAAGAACAAAAAGGGATCAGGTTGTTGGTTTCGATAACACATACATGGCTTAGGAGCAGGAACTTGTATGTTTACTGGCAACTCCATAATGCTCCCGTGATGGAGCAGATGTGCTAAACGTCCTGGATGTTAGCTTTAGCTAAACTAGTCCATGGCATGTAGACCATTCAGGAGTGGTTTAGCCTTGCTAGCTTTTGCCCGGGTCGAAGCTTCACTGTTTGAGACAGAATGAGCACAAGCCAAGCATGGCTGGAAACAAGGCTGCTGGACAGATAGGGCATGCCTCGAAGGTTTGTCAGATGGTAAACAGCGATGGGTGGTAGGTGTGATCACACCGGTTGGGCGCAAAGACAACGAGGCGATGGGCAGATCGATTGCCCGATCAGCAGGGCGCACAAGCAATGGTAAGGACATCATGTCTTTGGCCGAGGTTCAGCCTTGTCATGGAGAACAGAGACCGACGATGCGATGTGCAAGCGCAATTCGTGATCCAATAGCAAGCGGTGGCGCACGTTATTGTAGGCTGTAGCACCTGCAGTTCAAAACCTGGCGCGAAGGCCAGTTTCTCAGAGGGGCGTCGACGCACGTGTAGCGGTGGCAAGCAGAGAAAAGTGCAACTCCGAATCACGTCTCGGTTGCAACATCGAAGGTCGGCTTTGGAGAGGAAAAGATGATGGCATGGCCAGCTCACTAGGCGTTTCGGCATATCATCAGGCGGGTTGTGGGCATAACAAAGGTTCCCCAGTTTTGTGTGCTGAGAACTCAATCAAATGCCACAAGGGCATGTGCCTCATGGCTGCATACGGTTGTGCTGGTTCACGACATGCAGTAGACGTGGACAGGATAAACTCATGGTGCGGCTGATGCTGGTGGATTTGAGAATGGGAGAAAAAGAGCGGCTGTTGCGTTGCTTGGCTGCTTCGGTGGAGGTGAAGAAGTACCGAGCAAGGAGAGCAGTTGCTGAAAAGAAAGGAAGATGTGCGGCGGCGCCAGGAGGACCTGAGAGAGAGGAGAGGGTATTTTTCTGGGAACGAGTCAAATAGCAAAGTATTAACTCGTGCAGCCGGAAAACATCGTCATAATACAAATGAGTCCGGGGAAGAGTTAAACCATTGAATACAGCTCTCCCCAAAATCGAATCAATAGCAATTGGTCAATTCGAAGAGTTGGGGATTAAAACAAAAAGGGGTGACGACTGGAATCAACATAGGATACGGCAGCTTGCTTTCTTCTTGCCGATCGATTGGAGAAAAAGGAAAGGGGTGGTGTTGTTCGGTGGGGGAAATAAAATAGCAGGGTTACTGCTTGCTTGTTGCAGATCGATGGAAGAATCCAGAGAGATATCAAGTTGCGGCTAGCTGATCTGGGAGAGGGGGAATCATCAGAGAAGGAATAGAGCAACTGCTCTGTTTGGCCTAGCAGAGATGGCACAGAGGGGGTAAAAGGAGAAAGCTGGCAGTGGCTTGGTCAAAAGCAAAGCACAGAACCCATTAGCTTCATGCCACTATGTTAATTGTTGTCACATATGGCCCGCAGTCGCTCGGAAAATGCCCCAGAGGCACTCCACGGTAGCAACAGGTCGGCGGGCGGTGGCTTCATCGAAGGTTGGTGAGAGAAGATGGCGGCAGCTGGCTGGTGCGCACTCCTGGATTTGTAGCTGTAGCTGGTGCTTGCTTTAAGGGAGGAGCAGAGGGATAGAGAGGATTGGGAGGGGTCGTGGCTGCTGTGCTGCGTTAGTGGAAGAAGAAAAGGAATCGCTGGCTTGTTACTTGGGATATGGAGAAAGGAGAGAAGGATTGCTGCTGCTTTGCTTGGAATTCAGCTCCTACTACTGGTTCTTGAAGGAATCGCGGGAGATGGAAGGCAGCAAGCTGCTAGTCCTTGCGATGTAAGATCAGAGCAGCAAGTCTGCTATTTTCTTATAGACTAGAGAGGGAGCAAAGCGGTTGCTGCTACACTTTGGATCTTGCGAAGGGGGAAGACCAAAGGGAAGAGTGCAGAGGCAAGGAGAGGCTGGCGGCGGTGGAACAGAGCGGGTCGGCGTTGAAGCTAGGGTGGCCAGCTCCAAGGAACGGCGCGTGTGCGAGGGTGGTCTGGCACTCGCACGCCTAGACAGGGAGGGTAGGTCGGGACGGCGCGGTCACGCGGACGTGTTCTCCAGGCTCAAGAAAGGTGCACAAAGGCGACGACTTGATCGAGCACACGTGCATGCGCTCGGCCGTGAGGCGAAGCTCTCCCGGGCTAGCATAACGGCGCGGCGGAAACGGCTTGGTGCGGCTCGAGCTCTGCGGCGTTGCGGCTGCAAACAGAAGCACCCGGTGTCGAGCGACGACCGAACGATGGTGACTCAGCGAGGCGGAGGTCGACAAAGGTGGCGCACCATGCGGTGGGGATGCCATCTTGCGAACGGAGGAGCACGATTGGGAACGGCTTGCCCAGCGGTGGTTGGGTCGCGAGGCAAGGTCTCGGCCGGCACGGCGGAAAACAGGGAAACACAACAGCGCGGCGGAGATGCCCAACGCCGGCGAGGTATCACGCGTGCAAGCGCGTGGACGTGTGTGTGTGCACAGGTGCGTGCGTGTGCCGGCAGCGAAACGCGGCGGCAAGCCAACGCTCAGCGGCACACGGCACCGGAAAGGAAGGGAAAGGACTCAGGCAGCAAGCAAGGGGGCGCGCTCATTGAGGAAGGCAGTGGCACCTGCAAAGCGACCGGCTCGGCACGATGGCTGGCTCTCAAGCGACGGCGGGTCTGCGCGGCGGCGCGAAGCGGGCGTGGTCCAACAGCGGGCACTCAAGGCCCAACGAGCACACCAGGCTCGTTCCAGCCACGGCTCGTAGGCCGGTTCCACAGCAAGGTGAAGAGGGTCGAGGGCTCACCTTGCGCTTCTGGACACGATAGCAGGATGGTGGTGATGGGCTCGACGAAGGGGGAGGCAGAGCGGAGTAGGAAGCAGAACAGGGACGGCGTCGAGGTCCTTGGCTGGTCCGGCTCCTGGGCGGTGCGGTCCGTGGCTTCACGGCTGTTGACGGTGAATTTCCGTCAACCTAGAGTACTTGTTATACATTGGTTTCGATTATGATTTGCAACTAACCAGCCACTAGGCATACTAATGATGTAAGAAGTTCACACTTGCATGTCGAATTTGGAGTTTGTTGTTTACCAAAAAAATTAACGTTAAAGAGGAGACTTTCGGGATAAGTTCACCAAGCACTTTGGAAGAAGATCATGAAGCCTGACAAGAGTCAAGACACGAAGTGAACAAGACTCCAAACAACCCAAGGACCGAAGCATCAACACGCAAAACTCCGGGGACTTGGATGTTTACCAACGAGATCAACTCAGCCCGAGAGATATTCTCGCAGCTCAAGACAGCATGATCTTTCGGTACAGATTCAGAGACTTAAACAGTCTTTAATGGCAAAAGTTTGACTACAAAAGTTGTGGGCCTCGACGATACCTTCGATTTGGACAAATGGAAGGCCCAATTCGGATAAGGGAGCTAGGAGATATAGCCCCCGAAATCCCTGGTGCGCAGTCAGTCAGAAATCAGAACAGATTATCTTCCAAAGCTGATTTGGAGATCTTATCTTCGTTTTTAAGGAAAGAAATGAATACCAAAGTTGAAGATAATTTCGTGACACACAACCTGGACACCGAATTTGCATTATTTGGAGTCCGGACGTGGGAGATATGGCGCTGGCAAGGAAGGACTGCGAATCAGGAAAATCTGGCTGATTTTATGGAAACCAAGTTTGCTCATCTCCCAAGGAGGATCTCGTGCAAGGCAAGGTGGAGCACGCTCAAAGGCACCCCAAGGACATAAATACAACCCCCTAGGCGCCCCAAGATGGTTACCCATTGACATCCATTCATCGGAGAGCCACCGCAAGATGAGGGAGAGAGTTAGATGAGCTCATCGCAAGAATCAATGCCGGCGGAGGGAAGGAAGCAAGAGGAGGACTCCAAGCCGCTGGCCTAGCGGTGTTCCAAAGCTTCATCACTGCCATCTTCATCGACGACGTTCCCCGGAGTCTCCATCACCCCTATGTGCTTTAATCTGTGTAAGATGATGGGGTATAGTCTCCGTTCATCCCTAGGGTTTGATGGATGCATGCTATGTGATCGCTACTTGATTCGTGGTTTCAATCTATTGTTTTCATGTTGATGATGCTTTGATGATTAAGGTTAGCTACCGTGTTTTTCGGGCGTATGATATCCGCTACTCCCATAGATTCCATCAACATACCATGTCCATCATACGTCTAGTCACGATTACCTTCGCGTAGACAGTACGAGGGGAGGGAAAGGGCGAAACCGTGGTCACAACCCCTAGTAGATTGGTTTACCACTCTCGTGTAGTAGATGCATATCCATGTTATCCTAGATCTTAGGGAGCGAACACTTATCTTTCTTAATCACTCTGTTGTGTCCACCCTTTACCATCTAGTTTAACCCTAGATTTGTTTGATCAACTTAGATTAACTTAGGTTAGATTGTCTTTACCTTTAGATTAATACCCTCTTTAAAGGTTTCCCTAGTCAACTAGATTAGTGCTTGGTTAAGTGCTAGCAATCCCCTTGCTCCGCGGATTGATAAGAACCTTGGGAATCCCGTGGTGAAAAAGGTGTAGGTCCGTACGCTTGCGGATCGTAGGTGGATACGAGTTTTATCCATCAACAAGCCCCTTTTTCTGGCGCCGTTGCCGGGGAGCAAGCCAGTTTGCTACGTTTGTTGATTTTGTTGATTACTAACATCTAACCCTTATTTTCTAGAAAAAAATCTTTCTTTTTTTGTTTTTCTTTCTACTTTTCTTGTGCCTAGATGGATTTGTTCACCTCACCATTGGAAGACGAAGAGATGTCGCTAAGGGAGCTAGCAATGCCGTCAATGGAAGACATTGAGATACAAAAATCATATTTGATGCTTGCTACAACCCATTATGAAGTGAAGCCTGGAATCATCAAGTTAGTGGCGACAAAACCATTTAGAGGATTGGAGGATGACAACTCATATAGACACATTAAGGAATTCACGATGATATGCAACACGGTGCAACAAAAAGGAGTTCCGGCCGCTTGGTTCAAGTGGAATCTTTTTTCGTAGTCTCTCGAAGATGAAGCGCGAAGATGGTACACACTTCTTGTCGGTGCGGAATATGGTCCCAACACTAACCGGTAGATAGCGCTTTGGTCTATCCCTCAATGGTAGAAGCTAAGTAACAAGTGACACGAGAGGTTTATCCTGGTTCCCGCCGAGGGGGCCGTACGTCCGACGAGGGGCGTGCTCGGGGCACTATATTACTTAGCACGGGGGTGCTTGTAGTGGGGCGATTACAAGCAAGGCGGGGGAGGAAGTGTAGCTTCCAAGTCCGTGGTGGAGTGGGTGAAGATATTGTGGGATAATGAGAATGAGTACGTGGTGTGGTGTCCAGCCGAATCCGTCCCCCCACGGCCCGGGGTTCGCCTCCCCTTTTATAGATCAAGGGGGCGGCGGGTTACATGCACGCGTGCTACCTAGCTATGTGAGGGATGCACGTCGCGCTACGGCCGTAGAATGGGCGGCCGTCCGGTCGATCTTCGCGGCGATCCGGCCATGATGGCCTACCCCCGTACCCGAACGGTGGCGGTTCGAGGGTCGGAGGGCGGCGGATGGTGGTGGCGTCCTCGATAGGCTTCGAGGGAGGTGCGATGATGGGCGGGTACGGGGCACGGGAGCGAGCGAACGGCGTTCCTTCCCAATGCGCTTCGCGGTAGTGGAGTGGTTGCTGCGGCGCGGGCGTACGCACGCACGCGTGGGTACGGCGGCCGCGCGCGTTACGGTGGCGGGGATGGCCATCCACCGGCCTAGTGCCTCCACCTAACCCTTTAGGGTCACGGGAAAGTGAGAGTTGAGGGTGCGCCGGCCCCCCTTCGAGGGTCGGGGCGCGTTAGCCGTACGCGTAGTGGGCGCGCGGTGTCACGGGGCCGACACCGGCCGTACGCACGGTCCATCCCCACAATGGTGGGGATGGGCTCCTCCACGGGGAGTTGGTGCGGCGGCACGGGGAGCGAGCCCGGGCGCATGATGGCGCCGTCCGCGTCGTCGGGGCGTTAAATGCCCGTGTATGAGGCCGGCGCACGCGTGCGGGGCGCCGTGAGCGTGGAGGGCCCCGGCCGAGGGGCGGGACGGACCCTCGAGCGGGACGAGACCCGCTCGAGGGGGGAGTGAGCCCTCGAGCGGGGGCGGGACCACTCGAGGGAAGAGTTGCCCCTCGAACGGGGCGGAGCCCGCCCGAGGAGGGAGTGCGCCCTCGAGCGAGGCGGAGCCTGCTCGAGGGGTCTTCTAAGAGGGCCGTCTCGGTGGGCCGTCGGAGTCTGCGGCGTGGGCCGTGTCTGCATGGTTAGTCACCGCATGGTTTAGGCTTAATGTGTTTCGGTACGGGATTTAAGTGAGGATTTCCCCGTTGTTTGAGGGGACCCCTAGGGCTGTCCCCGACAGTAGCCCCCGAGCATCCGCGGGTTCTCCGTGAGGCTCCCGCGGATGCCGGAACCTCCCGATAGGACGTTCTTCCCTCCTTGTTTGCGAACGCTTTCCGTGGGGCCGCGTCGGCGGACCCGTGGGTCCTAGCCCCCGAAGCCTGCGGGGAGTGTGGGTTCTCTGCGGGGGGTTAACCGCGAGCACTTTGGTCGAGAGGCGTGGCACATATGCCTACGGCATCGGCGGTATTTCGGCCGGCTTCGGGGGGTGCACGCTCCCTTGTCCGCGGCTCCGGCGGGTGCGGTTTCAAGGAGGTGTAGCCGTGCGTCAAGCCCCCGAGCCTTGGCCGTTCGAGGCGATCGGGTCGAGCCTCGACGACTTGCTTTTTAACGCGCCCTCGCCGTCCCTCCGCGGGACGGAGGGTGAGGTTTCGCAGCTCCCATCGGCGGAACGCGAATTGCGGATTCCTCTTCGAGGCTGGTAGCGGGTGGTTCAAGTGGACGCCCATGCCCCGTTTGATAAGGGTAGGCTGCGTGGTCCGGAGACACGTCCATGGAAGCGCTTGCATGGGTTTGCTAGGTGGGGCTCGGTCCGTTCGCTAGGGGCCGAGGGGCGCGGAAGCTCTCCCTCGGTGGGATCCCCCCGCTGGCTGCCCCTCGGCGGCTCTCGAACACGACATGTGGGGCACCCTCGAGCCGACGGGCTCGAGGAACGGCTCGAACGCGCGTGCCCTTGTCGTCCCTAACTGCGATGCGAGGCGCCCGTTCGAAGCCGTCGAGGGTCGGGCTTTGAACCTCGATTAGTAGGGCCGTGCGGGGCCGTGCATGGGCCGGCCCCGTCTTTTCGCGCTTGCGGCGGCGAGGGTGCCGGGCGAGCCGGCCCTCGAGGCGCGGTTGGCGGCACGGCGCGGCGTGGGTGCTTGCGGCGCCCTCTTTACTTCAAGCGAGGCCCCGGGCAACCCTTCTCACGCGTGTGCCTTCTTTTAGAGGGTTGACATTGTCTCGAGCGGGGGCTCGCGCCTCTCGAGGGTTTTGCGTGGCATGGGTGCCCGCGGGTGCACTGCTCTACATCGAGCGAGGTCCGGGCGACCTTCTCATGTCGATATCCCATCGAGGGTTGACGTCATTTTGAGCGAGGGCTCGTGCCGCTCGAGGGTTTTACGTGGCATGGGTGCCGCGGTTGTCTACTCTACATCGAGCAGGTCCGGGCGACCTTCTCACGCCGATATCCCATCGAGGGTCGCTTTTGTTTCGAGCGGGGGTTCGCCCCGCTCGAGGGTTCTCCCCTTGCTTGGCAAGGGACCGGGCATTTAAGTGCCTCGCGGTCGTGGCCGCGGTTTTGCGACGCGGGTGCGTCTTTTTAGGCGCGGCCGCGCGCGCGCGCGTAGTGGGCGGCGTGGCGGGCGGACGTGACGGCTTCGCCTCGGTCGTTGCCGGTCTTTGCCGTAATGATGGCCCGCCCCGGTGTTGTGGCCGTTGCGGTCGTGGTGGGGGCCACTGTCGACGCGATGGAAAGATTCCCTGAGTTAATGCTAGCGGGGCGTCCGCTCGGAGAGCTCGCCCGTCGACCTATAAAGGCGCGGGGAGGAGGGGGCGGCGGTTTTTTTTACCTTAGTGTCTCACCGTTTTCGCCCCCCCGCCCCTTCGCCTTCGTCTCGCTCTTGCCCTCGCGCGGTGTCGCCGTTAGAGCTTTTTCTTCCGTTCCTTGTCCTCCGCTCCTCGTTTTTCTTCGTCCTCTTCATGGCGCCGCCTCAGCTTCCCCTCACGATCCTGGAGCGCGTACGCACGGGAGAGGTCGACGGTGACCCGGCTCGCCCTTGGCGGCCGGTCGCCGCCGGTCGACGGCGGCTAACGAAGAAGGGCGCCGGCGGAGTGGATCGTGCCACCGGCGGCGCACCACGAGCCCAACCCGCCGGAGGGCTACGTGGTGAGCTTCGTCCGCTACCACGAGCGCGGTTTCAACGCGGCGGCGAGCACCTTCATGCGGGCGATGTGCCACTACTACGGGGGTGGAGCCGCACAACTTCGCCCCCAACGCGATCTCGCAGGCGGCCACGTTCGTGGGCGTCCGCGAAGGGAGCCCGGGGGATCCCGATCAGCGGGAGCTGCGGGTTCACCTGTTCCGCGGGGAGCTCGTCACGCAGCCCACGTCGGAGCCGAGGACTCGCCGTGCGGTGCGCGCCGGCGGGATGTCACTTGCCCTGCGGGGGCAATTCAAGGACACCTACATCCCCTGCACCATGACGACGAACAACGCCGGCTGGGAGCGGGGATGGTTCTACCTGCGCAATGCCGAGCCCGGCCTTCCCCCCTACACCGGCCGGGTATTCAAGAAGAGGCCCGACTCCTGGGGCTACGGGGTGTCCACGCCCCAGCATCGGGCGCGGCAGGAGTCCGTCCTCGCCGCCTGCCGGCGGGCGGCGAAGCACGGGCTGAACGCGATGGGCGTCCTCGCCTTCCTCCACCACCGGCGGGTCGTGCCTCGATGGAGAGGCCGCTCCGCATCTTCGAGATGACGGGCGGCCAACCCCGTCGACACGGCGAGGTCGCGGATGCTCCCGACGCCCCTTGAGCGGCCGTATGCGCTCACCGGGCGCGGAGCGCCGTCGACACCCGGACGCCCGCCGCCGCGGGTCGGACCCCCGTGGGACATCGAGATGCTCCCCCGGCCCGCCGGTGAGTTTGGCTTTTAATTTTGTTCTAGTTCTTGGTCTTGCTTTCGTTTTCGATGCGCCATTGTCGCTTTGCGTGCGGGCGGTGGAATTCAACATCGCCAAGTCCGTTCCACCCACCCCCGACTCCGTGCGCTCGGCGGGCGGCGCGCGGCGGCGGCGGCGGGAGCGGGCGGCGCGCAAGAGGGAGCACGCGAGGCGACGTCCAAGCGCGCCGCGGCCGGCGGGCCGCGGAGTACGGCGACGCGAGGAGCCGGGGCTCTCCTCCCGAGGAATCGAGGAGCCCTCATCCTCGGAGGAGGACGAGGAGGAAGAGGGCGAGGGGGGGGGCCCCTCCGACGGTGGCGGCCTCGCGCCCCCGTCGCCCGAGCCGGCGCGGCGACGAGGCGGCTTCGCACGGGGCGGGCGCGCGCGCGCCGCCGCCGGCGGACTCGTCATCGGGGGGCGGCGCGCGCGGCGGGAGGTGCCGGCGCGCGCCACGGAGGCGCGCGCGGGGGCGTGACTGTGCGTGCGTCAAGCGTGCCTCGCGCGCGGGGAAGCGTGCCGCGCGCGCGCGCATCATCGTCAAGGGGCGCGGCGGCGGGCGTGCCGCGCTCGGGGCGAGCGTGCCCCCACGCGCGGCGGCGCCTTCGGGAGGTGCGGCGTCGGGCGCGCCCTCGCATGGGGGCGGGCGTGCTGCGCGCGCGGCGGCGCCACCGGGAGGCGCTACGCGCGGGCGCGGCCGCCGCGCCGGCCTCGTCGCGAGGCCTCGTGGAAAAGGAAACGGGCCTTTTCCTCTTCGAGGTACGGAGCTCGTCTTTTTTCGCTTGGTTTGGCTCGTTGGTGATCGGGTGATTTAACCCTTCGTTCGTGCTCGCGCGGTGGTGCCAACCGTTCCTCCGCTTGCACCGGCCAAGGTGCTAAGGACGGATGCCTCGATCCCCACCGGCGGCGCTCGTCGAGGGCGTCGCGCCGAGGGGACAAGCACGGCGGCGGGCACGGGCTCGCAAGGCCCGGCCCGGGGCCTCGAGGCCCGGCCGGCGGATCAGCCCGCCGCGGCGCGGCCTAGAGGTCGCGGGGGCGGCCGGTGCGGTCGCCGCGGAGACACGGGCGCGGCGGCGGCCATGGTGGAGGTGCAGCCCGCGGTGGCGGCCCTTGCGGAGGAGGTGGAGCGGGCGCAACGGCGGGAGCGCCCGTGGATGCGGCGGTACGGCCGGGAGGTGGCGGCCACGGCGCCACGACGGGCGCCCGTGGCCGCGGAGGCGCGAGGTGGAGGTGCCGGCGGAGGCGGCGCGGGCGGCGGCGTCGCCGTTCGTCCCCGGGGGCGGAGGTGGTGGAGGTCTCGGACGACTCCCGCCGCCTGGGTGGAATCGGTGGGCCGGCGGCCCACGGACTCCCCGAGCCCCGGGGAGGGGGCCCTCGTGAGGCGGCACGAGGGTCACATGGTGGTGGGGGCCGAGGACATGGTGCGAGGCCTCGTCCTCCCGTGCCGGGCCGCCCCGCCCGGGTGGAGGGGGCCGTCGAGGATCCCCCTGCGTTCGCCGACGCCGGGGGGAGCAAGAACTGCGGGGCGAGCTCGGAGCCACGGCGCCACGCTCACGGCGCGCGGCCCCGAGCGAGGCGGCGCGGGTCCATGGCGACCGGCTGGCTCGTCTTCCAGGTGAGCCACAATTGCTCGTTCTTTTTTCTTTTTCGTTTGTGTACATTGCGCCCAAGTCTTGGTGCTTATGGGATTTGGTGTGTGGATGCCAGGAGCTCGAGCGCCGCGCCCACGACAAGTACGACGCGTTTGACCGGGTGAACGCCGAGGCCCACCCGGGGCGGGGAGCGGTGCGGCGCTTTCGACGCGCTTGCGGACGCTCTTAGGACGTCGGACGGTGGGCGGCGTCCGGGCCCCGGCACGGCCCGATGAGCTCCCCGAGAGCTCGAGGGGGACACGGCGCGTCGCTCGAGCCTCGAGCGGGTCCGCGCGCCCTCTTCGATCGCGACGAGGCGGCGTGGAACGCGCGCGCCGACCCGGGAGAAGACGCGGACGGCGGGCGCCAAGGCGGGAGGCGGAGGTGGCCACCGCTCGCGCCGAAACCGCGGGAGCTCCGCACGTCGCTCGAGGGGGCGCGGGCGCAACGGCGCGGGCGAGGAGCGGGCGCGCGGGTTGGAGCGAGCGCGCCAAGGAGGCCGACGACCGAGGGGCCGCCCTCGACGCCAAGGCCGCGGCCCTCGTCGCCGGCGAGGAGCGGCTCCGGCAAGAGCGCATCGCCCCGCCGGGGGCGAGGGGCGGCTCCGGCGGGGAGCGGGGCGCCCTCGGCGACGCCGGACGGCGGCGGAGCGGGAGCGCGTCGCTCGCGAGGCGGCGGAGAAGTCGGCCGGAGGAGCGGAACGCCGCATTCTCCAAGGTTGAGGACGAGGGCGCTCTCGCTCGGCATCGGCAACGCCAACCGGGGGCGGCCCTCCGCGAGCAAGGCGAAACCGTCCGGCGCCTCGAGTTGGAGATCGAGTCCGCGCGCGCGACCGATTTGGAGAGGAAGCAAGTCGAGGGTGAGCCACTTCGTTTGACTCTCGCTTGTTGGTTTTTGCTTTAGAGGGTTCGCTTCCCCCTTTCGATTTCTTTTCGTCTTGTCGATTCCGGGCTTGCGCACCGCCACGGGGCACGCCGCCGGGCGGGCGAGGCTCTGCGGGCTTCCTACAACTCCCTCCCGGCCGGGGCTGCGGGAGGCTGCGTGATGCGGCCCTCGAGACTGCCGCGTCGTCGAGGAGGGCGAGGCCCAAGCCGGCGGCTCGGCGCCGGCCGGCCGCTGCGCACCCTCGGCGGCCACGTCACGGAGCGGATGCGCCGGGCGTTGCACCTAGGCGTCCGAGAAGGCCCTCGGAGTGGTGCGATCCCACTACGAGGTCAACTTCGAGGCGGCGGCGGAAGGCTACATCGTTCCCGAGGGCGTCGAGGACGAGGTGGCCATGGAGCGTGTAGACGCGCTCGGCCGCCGACGCCGCCGGATCGCTCGCCGAGGCCTTCGAGGAGTTCCTCTTCCCCGACGTCGCGGACGCTGTTGCTCCTCCCGCCTGAAAGCAGTTGGGCGCTAGGCCCGTTTTTTGTGTATCAGTACTCTGGCCTCGTGGCCTTTTGTAAATAAACAAGTTGTTTCATGAACATGGGCATTTGCTGTAAATGAAATCGTTTGTTTATCACGCTTTTTGTTTCTCCTTCTTCCTGAGTAGATTCTAGTTAGGGGAGTTCGATTTTCGCAGGGGGCCCGCTGGGTTGGAGGCGAGAGAGAAGGGCCATATCCACGCGGCGTAGGCTATCTCTGGCTCGCACGCTCCTTCCGCCGTGCCGCCGCTTTTTTTGTTCGAATCGTGGCTCGAGGTTGAAGTAGGGAACAAACTTAGCGCGTGTTGTTGTGTTTTTTGCGCGAAAAAATGGGACCATTTTTTTGGGGGGGGGATGCCCCCCGTAGTGGGGGGGGGATGCCCCCCGTAGTAGCCCCCGAGGGTAACTTGGGTTTCAGGGGAAAGCCGAGTTGCCCTTTTATTAGACTTGGAGCATTTACATAGTTGACACCAACTGGGGCGTTGGCCATGTGATTTTACAACAGAAAGTACTTGGAAAGATCCTAGCTAAGGGTAGAAGCGACGTAGCTGTTGGATGTTCCAAGCGTTGGTGAGTTCTTGACCGTCCTCGTTGGCCAGCTTGTACGTGCCCGGCTTGAGCACCTTCACCACGACGTAGGGTCCCTCCCATGGGGGCGATAGCTTGTGGCGCCCTCGGTTATCTTGGCGCAGCCTTAGGACCAGATCCCCTTCGCTGAAATCCCTTCGACGTATCTTGCGTGCTTGGTAACGTCGTAGGGACTGTTGATACCTTGCGGAGTGCATCAACGCTACGAGGCGTACTTCGTCTAGCTGGTCCAGCGAGTCCTCGCGGGCTCGCTGGTTAGCACCCTCGTTGTAGCCTCGAACCCTGGGCGATCCGTATTCTAAGTCCGTGGGGAGGACGGCCTCCGCGCCATGGACTAGGAAAAACGGGGTGAACCGGTGGCTGCGCTTGGGGTGGTCCTTAGGCTCCACACAACCGCCGGTAGCTCTTGGAGCCATTTTCGCCCAGCATTTGTTGGCTGGTCGAAAATTACGGGTTTGAGGCCCTATAGAATCATGCCATTGGCACGCTCCACTTGGCCGTTGGTCCGTGGGTGTGCCACGGCACTGCCCAATCCACGCGGATGTGGAACTTGTCGCGAGAACTCCAAGAACTTCCGGCCGTGAAGCGGGACCCATTGTCCGTGATGATGGAGTTTGGCACTCCAAAGCGGTATACGATGTCGGTGAAGAATGTGACCGCCTGCTCAGCCCTTAAATTCGTGATGGGGCGCACCTCCACCCACTTGGAGAACTTGTCAATTGCGACCGGCGGAGTGGGTGAAGCCCCGGCGCCTTCCGCGGGGGCCGACGATGTCCAACCCCCACACGGCGAACGACCATGTTACGGGGATCGTTTGCAGGGCATGAGCGGGCAAGTTGGACTTGCGGGCGTAGAAGCGGCACCCTTCGCAGGTGCGTACGATTTCACTGGCATCCGCGACCGCGGTAGGCCAATAGAAGCCCTGGCGGAACGCGTTGCCGACGAGGGTGCGCGGCGCGGCGTGGTGGCCACAGATTCCCGCGTGGATGTCCCGTAGGAGCTCGCGCCCCTCGGGAATGGGCACGCACCGCTGTAGGATGCCTGAGGCGGCGCGCTTGTACAGCTCGCCGTCGACGAGGGTGAAAGATTTGGCCATCCTGGCGATGCGCCTGGCTGCGGCCCGATCCGCGGGGAGTTCCCCTCGAGCGATCCAGGCGATGTACTTTTCCCGCCAATCCGCTTGGACAGGGGCCGGCTCTATGTCCATCGCGTCGGCCCCGTGGGTGCCGTACCCCTCGAGAAGGGAGAGCACGTACGCCTCGTTCGAGGGGTCCTCATCCATGGGTTCCGCACCCGCTGGATTCGAGGGAGCCCCCGAGGGTCCGTCGTGGCTCGAGGGGTGAGGCTCGAAAACGACCGAGGGTTGCGCGATGTCGCACGCGAAAACGTTCGGGGGAACGGTGACCCGCCCGGACGCGATCTTCGCCAGCTCGTCTGCTTCCTCGTTGTACCGGCGGGGTACATGATTAAGCTCGATGCCGTAGAACTTGTCTTCGAGGGCCCGCACGGCTTTACAGTAGGCCTCCATCTTGTCGTCGTGGCAGCTCGCGTTCTTCATGACTTGATCGATCACGAGCTGCGAGTCCCCTCGTACGTCGAGGCGCTTGACGCCCAACTCAATGGCGATTTTGAGGCCGCAGAGAAGGGCCTCGTATTCCGCCATATTGTTGGACGCGGGGAAGTGGAGGCGCACCGCGTACCGCATGTGTTCCCCGAGGGGTGACACGAAGAGCGAGCCCGCGCCCGCTCCTGTCTTCATCACTGAGCCGTCGAAGAACAGAGTCCAGCACTCTGCTTGGATTTGTGGGGGCGGCAGCTGCGTGTCCGTCCACTCAGCGACGAAATCGGCTAGGATTTGCGATTTGATGGCCTTACGCGGGGCGTAGGCGAGCGTCTCGCCCATCAGCTCCACGGACCATTTGGCAATCCTGCCTGCCGCGTCAGGGTTGCGAATGATCTCTCCTAGCGGGGAAGGAGGAGACCACCGTGACCGGGTGGGCCTCGAAGTAGTGGCGGAGCTTGCGCCGCGCAAGGACTACCGCGTACGGCGGCTTACGGACACGGGGGTAGCGCGTCTTCGTGTCCGACGAGACCTCGGCCGATGTAGTAGACCGGCCTCTACACGGGCAAGGCGTGCCCTTCCTCTCGTGCGCTCCACGACGATCACGGCGGCGAACACCCTAGGTGGTTGCGGCCACGTAGAGTTGCGGGGGCTCGGCTGTCCGCGGCGGCGTGAGGATCGGAGCGTGCGTCAAAGACGCCTTCGGCTTGTCGAGCGCGTCCCGGGCCTCGGTGGTCCGGGGAGAAGCGCTCGTGCTTCTTGAGCAGCCGGTAGAGGGGCGAGGCCCTTCTCACCGAGCCGCGAGATGAAGCGGCTTAAGGCGGCGAGGCACCCCAACACCTTCTGCACCCCTTTGAGGTCCCGGATCGGACCCATTCGTTCGAGGGCCGCGACCTTTTCAGGGTTGGCCTCGATTCCCCGGCGGGAGACGATGTATCCTAGGAGCATACCCCGCGGCACTCCAAAGACACATTTTTCGGGGTTTAGCTTGACCCCGTTGGCCCGTAGGCGGCCGAACGCGACGCCAAGGTCGTCAACCAGGTCGTCCGCCTTCTGGTCTTGACGACGATGTCGTCCACGTAGGCTTCGACCGTCCGCCCGATGTGATCCCCAAAAACGTGCTTGCATGCGGCGCGATATGTTGCGCCCGCGTTTACGAGGCCAAAAGGCATCGTGACGTAACAGAACGTCCCGAACGGTGTGATGAACGAAGTCGCGAGCTGGTCGGACTCCTTCATTTTTATTTGGTGATATCCCGAATAGGCATCAAGGAAACAGAGTAGTTCGCACCCAGCCGTTGAATCAACGATTTGATCTATGCGTGGCAAAGGAAAAGGAACTTTTGGACATGCTTTATTAAGACTAGTGTAGTCTATACACATCCGCCACTTCCCATTCTTCTTTTTTACAAGCACAGGATTGGCTAGCCACGTAGGGTGGAATACTTCCTTGATGAATCCGGCCTCGAGAAGCTTCCGCAGCTCCGCTCCGATTGCCGTCGCCGCTCCTCGTCGAAGCGGCGCGGCCCGCTGCCGCACGGCGCGGGCGTTTGCCGAGATGTCAAGGGAGTGCTCGGCGACTTCCCTCGGGATGCCCGGCATGTCCGAGGGGCTCCACGCGAAGATGTCGGCGTTGGCGCGAGAGGAAGTCGACGAGCACCTTGCTTCCTATTTAGGGTCGAGGGTGGGAGCGACCCTCAACGCCTTGCCCTCGGGGGCGACGGGTCGAGGGGGACCCCTTTGGTTTGCTCGGCGGCTTCGAAGGTGCCGACGTGCTTGGCGGCGGAGGCCGAGGTCGTCGTTGACCATCTTCTCCGGCGTGTTCACCGGCGCTTCATCCGGCGCCGGTGCCCTCGCATGTTCCACGCACTCGACGTCGCAGTCGAATGCGTGCTCGATCGACGACCCGACGGTGATGATGCCGTTTGGCCCGGGCATCTTCATCTTCAGGTAGGTGTAGTTGGGGACCGCCATGAATTTGGCGTAGCAGGGTCGCCCAAGGATAGCATGGTAGGCCCCTTTGAACCCCACCACCTCGAAGGTGAGGGTTTCCTTGCGGAAGTTCTTGGGGGTACCAAACCAGACCGGCAGATCGATCTGCCCGAGGGGTTGAACCTGCTTGCCGGGCGCGATGCCGTGAAACGGTTTCGTGCTTGGCCGCAGCTGATCCAACCCGATCCCCATCAGGCGCAATGTATGCGCAAAGAGGATGTTGAGGCTACTGCCTCCGTCCATAAGGACCTTCGAAAACCGAGCGTTCCCAATGATGGGATCGACCACCAGCGGGTACTGGCCCGGGTTCGGGATACGGTTTGGGTGGTCATCCCGGCTAAAGGTGATGGCATCCTTCGACCAGTTGAGAAAGGCCGGAGGCGCCCTCTCGCGGCGAGGACTTCGTGCCGCTCCTTCTTGCGGCTGCCGGGTCGACATGTCGACGGTAGGTCCCCCAAAGATGAGGAACACATTTTCGACAGCAGGGAATCCACCCGCGTCGCCATCGCCTCCATCTTTCTTGGCCTCTGCCTCCTTCGCGGCGGCGCGGCCATAGAACTTCTTGAGCATATCGCACTGCTCAAGAGTGTGATTCACGGGAGTCTTGTGGTAGGGACATGGCTTCTTCAGCATGTCGTCAAACACCCCCGGGCCTCGAGGAGCCGGTCGAGGGCCCCGTCGGGCCGGGTCAACAGCGAGGGCCTCAGCGTTGCCGCCGTTGCGCCCCTGCTCGCGCGCCTCGCGGCGCGGCTTCTTCCCCTTCTTGCCCCGCTTGTCGTTGCGGTGCGGCTCCTTGGACCCGCTGCCCTCCGCGGGCGTGTCCTCGGAGCGCTTGCCCTTTTTGCCGTCGAAGATTGCCCCCACGGCCTCCTCTCCGGAGGCGAAGCTGGTGGCGATGTCGAACAGCTCGTTTGAGTCCGTAGGCGGGGCTGCGTCGCGGCTCGCGCACGAGGTCCCGGCACGTGGTGCCCTCGAGGAACGCGTGCACGATCTCGGACCGTGCCACGGCCGGGGAGCTCCGTGGAGCGCTTGGAGAAGCGCGCGTATGAAGTCCCGCAACGACTCGCCGGGCTTCTGCGTGCAGGAGCGTAGGTCCCATGAGTTTCCAAGACGCACGTATGTGCCCTGGAAATTGCCCACGAACGTGTGGACTAGATCGTCCCAGTTATGGATCTGGCTAGCGGGCAAGTGCTCGAGCCATGTCCGGGCCGCGTCGCCCAGATGCAGGGGCAAGTTGCGGATGATCACTTCGTCGCTAGTGGCCCCGCCCAGCTGGCAAGCCAAGCGGTAGTCGTTGAGCCAGACACGGGGGTCCGTCTCCCCGTTGTATTTGACGATCGTCGAGGGCTGGCGGAAGCGTTGGGGGAACGCCGCCGTGCGGATCTCCCGGCTGAACACACGGGTGCCAGGAGGCTCCGGTGTCGGGGAGCGATCCTCACCGCTGTCGTAGCGCCCACCCCTTCGAGGGTGGTAGCCCCTGGCCGCCCGTGCGTCCGCCTTGCTCGTGCGCCTGGCGTTGATGACGTTGCGGGCGTCGCCATCCAGCGCCCTGCGCGCGTCAAGGAGTCGTTCCTTGGCCGGCGTGCGTCCTTGGTCAGCGGGTTGACCCGCGTGCACCGAGGGTTCGCCTCCTGGTGCGGGATCATCACCCCGCGCGTCCCCCTGTTGGCGGATGCGTGAGGCCGAGCTCTCGGCCTGTTGGACGGCCGCTTGCTCGATGAGAGTCTGCACCTCGCGGTGCATGTCTCGAGCCTCGGGGGTCGAGGGTGCCGGCATGGCGTGGAGCAGTGTCGCGGCGGCGATGAGCTTTTGGCTCGCCCACGGCGGAGATTCCGCGTTGTCGACGTTGGGGACGGTGTTGAAGCGGTCACGGACCTGTCGGCCCAGCTCCCGCGCGCGTTCGCCGCGCGCGGAGGCCTCCCCTGCCATCGAGGCGCGGAGCAGCCGCACTGTCCGTATTCCTCCGCCAGCTTGGCCTCGAGCTCGCGGGCTTGGGCCGGCGTGCGTCGACGTCGGCCCCGGCGGGGAGCGCTTGGCCCCGCGGCCGGGCGCGTAGCGATCCCCGGGGCGGGCGTGACTTCCCCGTCTCCCGGCCTGCCGCACCGGCGGCATTGGCTCGGTCGTTGGTGATGACGGCGCAACACTCCCGCGCGGGGTCGTAGCTCCCGATCTTCGGGAGTCGTCGGAGCGACCAAACCCGTAGTCCGTGGCGTCGAGGAAACGCCCGAACGCGGCCCGGGTCCGGCACGCCGGGAGAAGTCCCCACTCCGCGTACCCGCGGCGGTTGGCGGGTGGCAACGCGTCAATGGAGCCTAGAGACGACTCGTCGGCCATTGAGGCACCGGAATCCCCGGCGACGAAGACATGGCGGCCGGGCGGGACCGGCGCATCGTGGTGTTGACGTTGTTGTTGTTGTAGGCCGTCGTGGCGCCACGCGGCCCCGATGGGGATGCGCGGTCCGGAGACCGCGCGCGGTCCCGGCGGGGTGGTGGCGGCGGTCGTAACGGTGGGCACGTCGCGGCGAGCGGCGACGCGCTCGGCTTGCCGCCGCTCGGACCGCGCACGGCGCGAACGCGGCCCCGGAGCGGCGACGGCGTCGCGGCGTCGATGGGCTCGCGGCATCCGTGCCCGCGGGCGCCTGAGCCGGTGTCGTGCGTGCGGCGGAGACCGGAGCGGACTCCGGCCCGGCGCCGCGCGAGAAGCTCCTCACGGTTGGTGAGGCGCATGAGATAGCCGTTCCCCGTGGCCTGAAAGTTCAGGTCCCCGAAGCGGATTTCGAACCCGGCTGGGAGGGGGTCCGAGCTACCCATGCAGTAGCGGGTACCACGGTACTCAGTGCGGATCACCATGGAGGGAGTTGGCGAAATGACCTTAGGCGCTCGTTTGCCCCACGGTGGGTGCCAACTGTCGGTGCGGAATATGGTCCCGACACTAACCGGTAGATAGCGCCGTGGTCTATCCCTCAATGGTCGATGCTAAGTAACAAGTGACACGAGAGGTTTGTCCTGGTTCCGCCGAGGGGGGTCGTACGTCCACAGGGGCGTGCTCGGGGCACTATATTACTTAGCACGGGGGTGCTTGTAGTTGGGCGATTACAAGCAAGGCGGGGGAGGAAGTGTAGCTTCCAAGTCCCCGGTGGAGTGGGCGAAGATATTGTGGGAGAATGAGAATGAGTACGTGGTGTGGTGTCCAAGCGAATCCGTCCCCCCCACGGTGGGGGTTCGCCTCCCCCTTTTATAGATCAAGGGGGCGGCGGGTTACATGCACGCCGTGCTACCTAGCTATGTGAGGGATGCACGTCGCGCTACGCTGTAGAATGGGCGGCCGTCGGTCGATCTTCGCAGCGATCTGGCCATGATGGCCTACCCCGTACCCGAACAGTGGCGGTTCGAGGGTCGGAGGGCGGCAGATGGTGGTGGCGTCCCTCGATAGGCTTCGAGGGGAGGTGCCGATGATGACCGGTACGGGGCACGGGAGAGCGAGCGAACGGCGTTCCTTCCCAATGCGCTTCGCGGTAGTGGAGTGGTTGCTGCAGCGCCGGGCGTGCGCCTGCACGCGTGGGTACGGCGCCGCCGCGCGCGTTACAGTGGCCGGGATGGCCATCCACCGGCCTAGCGCCTCCACCTAACCCTGTAGGGTCACGGGAAAGTGAAATCGAGGGTGCGCCCGGCCCCCTTCGAGGGTCGGGCGCGTTAGCCGTACTGTAGTGGGCGCGCGGTGTCACGGGACTGACACCGGCCGTACCGCACAGTCCATCCCCACAGTGGTGGGGATGGGCTCCTCCCTGGGGAGTTGGTGCGGCGGCACCGGGGCGCGAGCCCCGGCGCATGATGGCGCCGTCCCGCGTCGTCGGGGCGTTAAATGCCCGTGTATGAGGCCGGCGCACGCGTGCGGGGCGCGCCGTGAGCGTGGCGGGCCCCGGCCGAGGGCGGGACGGACCCTCGAGCGGGACGAGACCCGCTCGAGGGGGAGTGAGCCCTCGAGCGGGGGCGGGACCACTCGAGGGAAGAGTTGCCCCTCGAACGGGGCGGAGCCCGCCCGAGGAGGAGTGCGCCCTCGAGCGAGGCGGAGCCTGCTCGAGGGGTCTTCTAAGAGGGCCGTCTCGGTGGGCCGTCGGAGTCCCGCGGCGTGGGCCGTGTCCTGCATGGTTAGTCACCTGCATGGTTTAGGCTTAACGTGTTTCGGTACCGGGATTTAAGTGAGGATTTCCCCGTTGTTTGAGGGGACCCCTAGGGCCGTCCCCGACACTTGCGTCCGTTGAAGCAAAAGGAAATTGGGATGAGCTAGTGAAGAAGTTTCTTTTGAAGTTCTTTCCCATAAGCAAGGTCCAAGACTTAAGGAGGCAAGTGCTCACTTTCAAGCAAGGAGAGGATGAAGGAATTGATGAAGCATGGGACCGTTTTAATGAACTACTTGAGCGAGGCCCGAACTTGGGATTTTTCGGTGACTTGATGTTGCATACCTTTTATTTTTCACTAACCCCTAACTCGTCTCGTTTTGTAAGCATGTGTGCAGGAGGTGATATAATGGATAAAACAATTAGTGAAGCCGTACAAATCTTACAAAGGATAAGCAATGGACAAAGAACGCAACGAGATTGACAAAGATGTTGTCGAGAGGAGCAAAACAACAAAAGCAAGCCCAAGGTGCTTGCTGAAATTTACGAAAAAGATGAACTCGGAGGTCAAGAAAGATGAACCGACCGTACAAGAAATTAAGGATCCACTTCCCAAGGTAAGAGAAGTCATTTCGGATGTTAAAAATGTTGCAACTAACATGAATGTAGGCCGAAGTATGTGGAATGCGAGACCATTGGCGGAGTTCATTCAATCCGGTTGGATTCAAGTCGATTTTGCCCCACTAATCAACTACCGAAGGAAGGAGGAACACCGACACGTCGCCAAGAGAGTTGAAGACATTTTTGATTAAGAGATCAGTGGAGAGTCGATCCAAAAGATATTTGAAGAAGAAAGAGAAGAATAAGATGAAGGATGGATCGACCGGTTTGATAACTCAAGGATTTATGATGAAGAAAGAGAAGAGTACAACGGTGACGAGCCTAGTGACTCAAAGGATAAATGGGAGGAGATAGGACTCAAGCTAGAAGATGAATGGGAAGGAGTTGACATAGAGCAAGTACTCCAAGAAGGATCCTCCCCACAAGGGGATAGCTTGTGTGCTATTGAAGCCTACACACTAGCAAATCAAGACATGGAAGAACTCAAAGATGAAGAAAAGAGTGAATCAACGATGAGCGATCTTGACGACATGTGGTACACAAGAGATAAAGAAAGTAACATACAAGACTTTGAAGACGAAGATTGGGATGACAATGAAGACTTCAAAGAAGAGACAAATGCAAATGAAGTTGATGGATTACACGTTCCACATGATGAGATGGAGGGGGTGCAAAAAGGTAACAAAGAGACACCTTCACTCGTTGAGATTGATTCGCCTTCAACACCTCTAGATGAACCAAATATCACTCTTGTTGAAAAAGCTCTAAGGACAAGGTACGTGATGAAATCTCAGGATATTATTGGTATTGATGTTGATAAATTCAAATACTCATGTTCAACCAATAGTATGAATAATAGTTTAAATTCTATGCCTTGTTCCAATAATGATCATGTTGATAGGCTGGATTTTCTTGAGAATGAAAACGAGGAAACATTTATGTTTGATCCAATTACTCTCACACCTAAAGAACCTTTGCCTAATGATGAGTTAAGTGCTATACATGAAACATATGCTTCTTTTATTTACACCTTGAATTGTTGCTACAATTCACGTGTGGTGTTAATTATGGTCGTATATGTTTACAATAAGTTTTGTAAATGTCGATCATGCTTTGCACTTGGTCAAGCTAATGACCTTAAAGAAGCACATGTCAGGAGAAGGCCCGATTTTCACTAACCATGTAGACAAAGCTTGAATAATGAAAAGAGAAGTCATGCTTAAAGAGTTGCAAGATAAATCATCAACCTCTCCAAATCCCGCAATGGATGCTGCTATCTTCATCAATTTGAGAGCTTGTTCAGAGGTGTACAAATGGAGAAAATGAGATATCCAGAAGCAACATCAAGTTACCATTCCAACACATCAAGAATCAATGGGTTTGAAGACCCGTGCAAGGAGTTATAGAGAAAACATTGAGCGTTGCGCGTTCTGAAATTTCAGGACAGATTTCATCACCAAAGTAAAACGGACGTAACTCTCTTGTCCGGAGTCCGATTTGGGCAAATAAAGACTCGTTGGAAAGGAAATTTTGTGCACTGTGCAACGTAGTAGAGCTTTGGTATACTTTCGGTTCTGGACATTAAGTAAAAAAATCATGGAGTAAAGGCAGCACCGAAGGATGATAAAGAAGGAGATAACGATGAAACAAAAGGATGCTTTGGGCAAGTCTTCTATAAGTGATCAAGCACAACATGGGAAGTAAATTAAAGCTGCATTGGTACCTTTTCTTCTTGCATGAAGGGCCATGGCGATGCGACGAAAAGAAGGTATGTGAGAAAGTCGAGCTTTATGACTTTAAATCAAGCACTTTTCGGGAGACAACCCGTTTCTTTATATTTTTACTACTTTCTTAGAGAAAATAAAGAATGACACTTTCTTATGATGACAACTTGTTGTTATTAATCTAAGTTCAGTTTTCCTTTTTAGAACCACCATCATGTTCATGATCATATTTATTTGCATGCATTGCATTTTGTTATCAATGTGATGTTTCTTTGTGTATACATGTTTTGCACATAGTTGGCTTGGTTGTTTTATATACTTAATGATGTATGCTTCATTTTCCATGTTAATGCTTCATAAGACCTTATGAGTATTTTCCTTTTGTGATCTTGTGTAAACGTGGTGTTTAAACATGATTGCGGACTATCATCGTTAAGTTCGATAAACCTAGCTAGCTTTTCATATGTTTTCATGTTGCATTGTTTAGTTTATAAGCTCTGCAATGCGCTTAATTTTTCTTGTGCTATAAGAGTTATTGATTTAGGGATAGACATGGTGTTTTAACCCTTGATAAATAGACCTTTATGGCTATGGAGAAATTCGGCAACCTAGTTGTAAACATGGTGTTTAGAACTAGGTGAAAACATTGTCTTTGTTTATATGCTTTCCTATCATGTGCATACACACCTTGCACCACGTACACTCATTAGTTTTTTATCATCATTAGACTAATTATGCCACAAGTTGAGAATCTTAGGAAACATTGTTGGATTGTTGGCAATTCTATCTACTCCCAACCGTCACCTTGGGGGTAGAATGTGCGTTTAAAACGTCTTACAGGCAAGATAAAGACTCTCACTACAAGGAAATTGAAGGATGGCTAAGAAATGCTTTGTCTTCTTCTTCCATGACTAGCAAAATGCTAATCATGGGGGAGACCCTGAATCTTCAACACGGAAGGGCAACACGACGCTCTAGAAGATAAAAATGATCAAGATCATTAACGTCTCCGGATCAATGCGCAAGAAGCCACCGATCTCATCAAAATTCTGCGTGGTCTCAAAGAGAAAACACTGGATATTTTTGGATATTTAGAAGCCCCATGAAGTTACGATTCCAACAAATCAAGAATCAAGACAATCGGAGGTTCCTACAAGCGGTTGTGCCCGAATCACCGAGTGCAACACGTCCTGAAATCAGTTTTGGACAGCACGCAGCGCTGAAGTAAAACGGACATAGCTCCCTTGTTTGAACTCCGTTTTCGATAAATGACCACACGTTGGAAAGGTAATTTCATAAACTTTCAATAGAGATATATTTCAATATATTTTCTGTTCTTTACAGAGGGGGAAATCCATGAAAAAGAGACAGCAAGGAGATGATGAGAACAAGAAAGAGGAGATGGTGATGACAGCATTGAAGAGAAGGGCGACCAATGACTCCATTAAGCATACAAGATCAAATTCAGAAGTTTAGGAGCATTGATAAATCAAGACAACAGCAAAAGCCACATTGATACATGGAGATGTCGGAAGAAGGCAACGAAGAACTACAAAGGATGGTAACACCTCTATAGACCTCTTTTCCAAACACAAATGCTTGTAAGTATGCCTTCAACCTCAACTAGGTGCAACCTTTGTTTTTCTCTTCGAACAATAACATGGCTACTAGGAGGACAACCTAGATTTCTTTTTACTTTTAATAGATAGGCATGACCATGTGTTCACCTCGATGTTCTATATTGTCTATGCTTACGGAAAGATGATGAAAGTTGCCTCTTTGTTTTACCTACATGAAGCTATACATGTCTTGGCTAATTGCTCTCTATAATATGACCTGAAATTTATTTAAATACCAGCTCTTTTATTTGTGGAGGTGAAATGACTATGCTCTAGACCCACATACATATCTTTTCTCTTTGATTTAAGTTTATGGATAGCTGGATAACTTGTTGTTTTTATGAAAACTTAACTTTTATGCTATCTACATACTTGTGATGCTCTTATAAAGTTCTACCTACCAAAGCCATATACATATATGTTTTATGATAACAAAACCCGTAGATTGCAAACATATGTTTTGATGAGTTGGATTAGGATTGATTTCTATGGTTCGAGACTAAGAAGCTGGTCATTCCTTTGTGTAACTTTTTCATGCTAGCCTTTTTGTCCATGCATTGTGGGTTTTCACATCAAAAAATTCACAAACTTCGCTGGGCATCCACCCTAAACTAAAAACATCTTTTTGTGATCACCTCCTTGTCCACAACCCAATTTGAGTATGGAGTAAAATTCTCGATGGAGATTCAAATATTCCGCAAGATTGTGGAATTTGTACTTACTTTAGCAGCCATTTCCCCTCTCTTTTATGCTCGAGGACGAGCATCGTTCAAGCATGGGGGAGGAGTCATTACATCATCTCTGACAAATGCTATGTAAGTATTATGTTGCAAAAAGTTCTGAGGAGCAAAATAAAAAAATGAAAAATGAAAAAAATATGATGAGAAGAAAAGAAAAGTAAGAAAAAGAAGAAGAAAGAAAAAAAGAGAAAGAAAGAAAAATAAGAAGGAAATAAAATAAAAGTATATATATAGATGCTCCTCGGTTCTTTTTACTTCATAAGTTCTCAAGTGCCTTGATGACAAATCCATACTCAAATCTTCCAACCATGTGCAATCTGATAACGAGGACTTTACTCGTGCCTCGGGATCTTCCATTTGCCACTTGCACATGTCCACCTATCTAAATGTGTGTGTTTCATCTCTCTCTTTCCAACATTTATTTTCCATGACCTTTTTGACAAGTCTCGGTAATTCCAATAGACCTCTCTCTTAATTTGACAATATTTCGGATGTATGGTTTGCTAGGATTGTTTTTAACCTTCCAAGCTCCACATAAGCCTTTCACTATCACATATGAGTAGAGTAGGTTGAAAATAATCTAGTATAGGCTTGAGTGACTTGATGAGATGAGTGTTTCCATGAGCTTTTGCAAGAGATTTTCACTTATGTTGGATATGCATCTTTTTGAAAATCTTCCATGTGACAAGGTAATGGTTTGAAGTTCACTTAAGTTTGAGAGCATCGTGTTAAATGTGGCTTGTTCTTTATTGTTAGTCTATCTTCCATAATGAAAAAGAAGCCGGTCACAACTTGAACTCTAAAAATAAATTCTTAAGAGAGAGCAATTTGTCTCGTCATGAATGACTAAGTGCAGGACAAGATTGGAAGGCAACGTTAATTTCCCTTTTAAGCAAGGATTACTTACTTGAGGATGAGCAAGGTTTAAGCATGGGGGAGATGTTGATGGTGAATTTCCGTCAACCTAGAGTACTTGTTATACATTGGTTTCGATTATGATTTGCAACTAACCTGCCACTAGGCATACTAATGATATAACAAGTTCACACTTGCATGTCGATTTTGGAGTTTGTTGTTTACGAAGAAAATTAACGTTAAAGAGGAGACTTTCGGGATAAGTTCACCAACGCACTTTGGAAGAAGATCATGAAGCCTGACAAGAGTCAAGACACGTAGTGAACAAGACTCCAAACAACCCAAGGACCGAAGCCTCAACACGCAAAATTCCGGGGACTTGGATGTTTACCAACGAGATTAACTCAGCCCGAGAGATATTCTCGCAGCTCAAGACAGCATGATCTTTCGGTACAGATTCGGAGACTTAAACGGTCTTTAATGGCAAAAGTTTGACTACCAAAGTTGCGGGCCTCGACGATACCTTTGATTTGGACATGTGGAAAGCCCAGTTCGGATAAGGGAGCTAGAAGATATAGCCCCCGAAATCCCTGGTGCGCAGTCAGTCCGAAATCAGAACAGATTATCTTCCACGGCTGATTTGGAGATCTTATCTTCCTTTTTAAGGAAAGAAATGAATACCAAAGTTGAAGATAATTTCGTGGCACACAACCTGGATACCGAATTTGCATTATTTGGAGTTCGGATGTGGGAGATATGGTGCTGGCAAGGAAGGACTGCGAATCAGGAAAATCTGGCTGATTTTATGGAAACCAAGTTTGCTTCTCTCCCAAGGAAGATCTCGTGCAAGGCAAGGTGGAGCACGCCCAAAGCCACCCCAAGGACATAAATACAACCCCCTAGGCGCCCCAAGATGGTTACCCATTGACATCCATTCATCGGAGAGCCGCCGCAAGATGAGGGAGAGTTAGATGAGCTCGTCGCAAGAATCAACGCCGGTGGAGGGAAGGAAGCAAGAGGAGGACTCCAAGCCACTGGCCTAGGGGTGTTCCAAAGCTTCATCACCGCCATCTTCATCGACGACGTTCCCCGGAGTCTCCACACCCCTATGTGCTTTAATCCGTGTAACATGATAGGGGTAATGTCTCCGTTCATCCCTAGGGTTAGATGGATGCATGCTATGTGATCGCTACTTGATTCGTGGTTTCAATCTATTGCTTTCATGTTGATGATGCTTTGATGATCAAGGTTAGCTACCGTCTTTTTCGGGCGTATGATATCCGCTACTCCCATAGATTCCATCAACATACCGTGTCCATCATAGGTCTAGTCACGATTACCTTCGCGTAGTGACAGTACGAGGGGAGGAAAAGGGCGAAACCGTGGTCACAACCCCCGCTAGATTGGTTTACCACTCTCTTGTAGTAGATGCATATCCATGTTATCCTAGATCCTAGGGGGGGAACGCTTATCTTTCTTAATCACTCTGTTGTGTCCACCCTTTACATCTAGTTTAACCCTAGATTTGTTTGATCAACTTAGATTAACTTAGGTGAGATTGTCTTTACCTTTAGATTAATACCCTCTTTAAAGGTTTCCCTAGTCAACTAGATTAGTGCTTGGTTAAGTGCTAGCAATCCCCTTGCTCCGCGGATTGATAAGAACCTTGGGAATCCCGTGGTGAAAAAGGTGTAGGTCCGTACGCTTGCGGATCATAGGTGGATACGAGTTTTATCCGTCAACAACGGCGGCCCCCTCCACGCAGCAGCTCCGGCGACGGCGGGTTGGCTTCACGGGTCGGCGCTCCCATGGCGGAGCTCTCCTCACAGCGCCCGCGGCCGCACAACTCGGGGATGAGGGTAGCCCCAGCGTCGTGGTGCAGCACCTCGGTGCAGCGACTTCCGGTCTCCCCCCTTCCTCTACTCCTCGGATTCCCGGTGGTGGTGGATAGGGATTGGGGGAAATCCCCAAAGGGGCGGCGACGCAGGTGCTTGGCGACGGGGCGGCGGCGTTGGTCTGCCCCCTTCTCCTTCTCCTTCCACTCCTCCTCCCTTCTCTGTTGGCTGGCGCTGTTGGATTCTAAAGGGAAAACCCAGGCGGCGACAGAACAGGGAGCTGCGGCTGGGGATGGAATTTAAAGGGGCGGTCAGCTAGGGTTTGAGGTGCAGGCGGACGGTGGCGATCTCAGGCATTCGTGCCCAGAGGCACGCGGTGCTCATCCAGGGGGCGCGGGCGAGCTCGGTGCGGGAGCGCACCGGTTGCTATCGTGGGGCGCGCATGCGTCAGCCGAGGGAAGAAGAAAAGACTACAGGGGCGCCGGCTGACTCGTGGGACCCACCTGGCGGTGACCCAAGGAAGGTGCTGCGGTTGGTGTTAGGCGGGCCGACGAGTTAGGTGGGCCGAACGGCTAGATAGGCTGGTGGTTTGAGCAGGCCGGTAGAGATAGAATGAGCTGGTCCGGTAGACTTCAACAGAGAGGTTTGGGCCCAAACTGAAAAAAGAGGTTTTTCCTATTTCTTACACCTCAACTCCTATTCAAACTTTAGATTCAAATTTGAATTAGAATTCGAATTTGAATCCCACACCATTAGGATCCAAATTAAATCCAATAAACTCCAAGGTTCTCACACTAGCAATTTATAATTCCTAAATTTTATTATTTTGCGCAAAATAAATCTAGGATTATAGGGAAGTATCCAAAGAAGACATCCTTATAATTTAGGTAAGCACTCAAATTCAAACAAATTTTTTGAAATTCACATTTTTGCAAACAATTAACATTCCGAAAAATCCGGGATGTTACAATCCGCCATGGACGTTGTCACGGCGAGCTCCCCGTTCCAAACCACACGCGGCCAATTTGAGAACGCGAGCCTAGCCTTGACCTACTAGCAAACTTCTCGTGCCGCACCTTGCCCTACCCGAGCCTCCCCCTCGCCGGAAACTAGCTCGCGGCGGCCACAGCCGCCGGGCGTCGCCGAGCCCCCTTGACGGTCCTTCCTCCGCCCCGACCAAGACCTCCAACCGCACCTAGAAGGTCCCCAGGCCGCCCTCTGCCCGCTCCCGGCCAGCCACGACCGCCGGTCCCACCGGAATTGCGTCGACCAGCGCACCTGAGGACCACATTGCGAGGCCTGAAGTCTTTCTGGATTCTACAAAGCGAGGGTATGCTTGTGAAGCTGAAAACTTTCCAAGGGCCTCAGTGTAAAGCAGTTTCTTAAATAGTTTGTGTTTTGCTAATGCCCACGGGGAACCTCTCCATCTTTAGGATATAGAAATTCCTTTTACCCTTTTTGACTTTTTCACTATTTTTAAAAAATTGAAAAAATCAAAACCCTAATATACAGTCCTGCTTTAGAGGAATAATATACTACATCACAACAGGGGGAAGTTGTTCCCAAAAACCGAGCGATCTGATCAGAGCCATCCTCCACGGTGAAGTGGTGGTCAAGTATCAGATGAGGGATTAACAAGTGACCCTCGGACCAACCTATCCCCAATAAAGTGGATATCATCCTTCCAGCTGGGATTTTAGAGCGATCCTACTGACTTAGGCAGATTTTAGGGGTATCATACTGACTCCATTGTAAAATGCATAGAAAATAGAAGAAAATTCAGAAAAATGCAAACCCAATTTTTCGGATTCTTTGTGAAAAATCATACAACTTTTGTAAAGCCTGACCATAGTTTTCCTCATAGTTTTTGCATGAAAAATAGAAATATGAAAAACCTAGATCTATTGTATCTCAAAATCTACAGGTCCTCTGTAGTTGAATTTTGGATGTGTTTTGTGTTATGTCTTGCCTAGCTCCTGTACAAAAATTGCACAAAGTCATGTTGTAAATCATTTTACATGAATTGTCTTATATTTATGAAGAATCTAACCAAATGAGTTTTGTAGCTAAAACTAATTAGATTTTTGTGCCCAACTTCTGCCTGTTGTCTTTTTATACCAAAATTCACCTCTGATGAGTTAATCACAATTTTATGATTGTCAGAAATATTTATTCTTGATATCTGCCTAATTTTTTGTGTAATTGCATAAGTCAAGATCTGTAATAGTTCTAGGTATATGCATTGCATTCCTAACTTAGTTTTGGACCAAAGATCTTGTGTGAGAAAGTGTGAATCATTTTGATGTGTATTTATTTTTTTATGCATTTATCTTGTTGTGGTAACTAGCTTTTGTTATTTTCGGTATAATTTATTTTGTAGCTCTCCTAAGTGTGCATGTGTGTTCAGTGGTTTTGCATAAGTGTTTAGTGCTTAATAAACCCTTTCACTAAATTTTGTTAATTAATTTTATGACTAAAAGCTATGAAAGAAAATTAAAGCTTAATATTATGTTAAATGGGAAAATCACCAACCACACCCCTAATAACCCTATGTGTGGGATGTAAATCATCTTAAAAAGATAAAGACCAACCCATTTCTGTTTGTGGAATTTAAATTATTTACATAGATATGTACACAGTCACCATAAAAAAGAATAAGTAATAAAGAACCACATATTGTTCCTTTTAGGGAGAGTATGTTGAATGTATTTCTTATCTAGGTGAATGTGGTCAACCATGCACCCATGCTTGTCATTGGTTGTTTGTAATTAATTAAATCTTACATTTGCATCTTCGTGTAGATCTTTCCGACGGTAGAAATACGCTCGTGCCGGAAGGAGGAGATGAAGATACTGACGAAGAGCTGCCACACGTGTTCGTAGCTCACGACCTAGACCCAAGTCCAGAAGGCCCCAAGGCCAACCTTGCCACCAGGAGTTGAAGGTGGGGTGAGCTACTGTTGTAGGTGTGAAGGGACAGGTATAAATAGTTGGACTGCATACATACTAAAAAACCCTGCTGGTTTGAGTAAGTTCTTTGATTTCCTCTCTGGGTTTGAGGAATTCATGCAGAAATAGCCTTGGGGGCATCTGGCCACATCCAAGTTGTCGAGCCATCATATTGGGCTGGTAGTATTCATAAGTGCTGTGGTTTAGCCTTCCTCCACTAAATTCAGCTGGCAGAATGCATGGATGGATGAGGATATTGAGGATTTCTAGAAATCTTCCATCTTGGTGTCCAGCTTCAAAGGAGAACTCACAGGGGAGAGTTAAATTATCATTGTCCAAATAAGGAAGCCAGAGAGGGTTTGGGAAGCCTTTGAAGAAGAGCTCAAAGAGTTGGCTGACATTCTGCTTGATGGGAATAGTTGAAGCAGCTTCTCCATAGGTGTGGCATCCTCTAGTGACTTGGGTTTCCCCTTCATGATAGTTGGATGAAGGAAAAAACTGGGTGTTGAGGTCAACACCAACAATCTGGTGCATGTGCAGTTGCAGCCACATTTGTACAAACCACCAAGGGCCATTGACACATGCTATCTTCTGGTTGGTGTACATTTGGGTGACAGTTTGATGAAGCATGTGGTATACACTGCCCAGGAGGTATTTTCCAAGGGGAAGGCGCTTACCACTAGCCAATTGTGTAGCCATTGCAATATGATTCAGAGTAGGCTCATTGGATTTACCACAGAAGATGAACCTGCACAGCCACATGTTCAGGAATGCCCTATATTCGACTTCACCAAGGGGGCCATCTTTCATATGATTCTGGATATAATTTTTGTATCCGCTCCCTGGTTTCTATCCTGTTTGTCTCGTGGAACCTTTGAAATCCCAGGGGTGAACAGATCCTGAAATGTCAAGGCCGGTAATCATGTATACATCGGCCAGAGTTGGGGACATTGGGCCGTGACCAAAAAGGAAGGCGTTGACGCCATTTGACCAGAAGTGGCAAGCCGCTATCAAAAGGTCTTCGTTTTTGGGGGTCTCGGCCAAAGACGGCTCCAAGCATTGAGCAATACGGTGGGTATCCCAATTTTGGGTCCCGACACTCTTATCCGCAAGAATTCTTTTGTACCAATTCCTCCGGCCCCGCAATTGGGGGCAAGGGCCGATTCTTGAAGGCGTCCTGCCACAGGGGAGGCTTAGTTAAAGCCGCTTTGTAGGGGATCCTTTGGGATTCGGCTGCGATGAATTCGCGAGGATCAAAAACTCCCACAGGACCAAGGAAGTAGGACGTCGAATTGGCCTCAGTGCGAATCAAAAGCTCAGTGGAAAGCTCCTGAGGGTAGGCGGAGAAGAAATCCCAGGTAAAAATTGAAAATTTAAGTGCCGAATGAAGCTTATGGTGGAGGAATTTACCTGAGCAGCTTGATTTTGAGCCGCCATTGAGGATTTGAGCTCAGAAAAAGGTGATCTAGGGTTTGGATCTGGGCGAAGACTCCGACGGATTGCGAAGAGAGAGAACGGGTGTTGAACAGATTCAATTTGAAGACGTTGGTGGCTGGAGTCAAATCCGGAATAAAATCACTTTTATCCCGTAATTGAAGGGGCATATGTTAACACCAAAATTTGGTAAGGAGTCTGACTTGTGGGTCCAACTCGGTGAGGAATCCGTCCGGCGGAAGGAAGGTTTCTTCAGGTGGATTCGGCGAAGAATCCGCGGTCGGCTATTTGCTTCCGTTCGGCAAGGAAACTATTGAGCTGATTTTGCGGGATTACGTGGTGACGTGGCCCGAGCGGAAAGGACGAATGGATGGATAAGCGATCGCACTTAGAGATAAATTAGGTATCGAATCCATTCGAGGTCATGCTAGCAGGGTATAAATATGGACCCTGAATGTATGTAACAGATATTCGAACATTCTCAATACAAACCAGCTTTACGCCAAACCCTTGAGTCCTTTGTCGTGTCGTCGAGTTCTTCGAGAGGGTTCATCGATCCGTCGACCTCCGTGAGTACCGGCAACCTTGTATCATGTCTAGTATCATGCGGTGGATTTAGATCTGATGCAAGTAGTCTTGTTACCATGCTTAGTGTCATGCGGTAGATTCAAGCTTGGTTCAAGAGGGTTTCTTGTTAGGTCATGAGCCATGCGGTAGGCTAAGATCTTGCTTGAAGCTAGTTATCGGCTCTATTGAATTTTGGCAAGATTCAATAGATTCATTAAGTTACCTTGTGTTGCTTTGAGTTTTACTTTATGTTTAAATTCATGTAACACTTCTTTGCCCAATCTAGATGGGTTTGGGTCCGCTTCATCTTTTTGATGATCCTTATGCGAACCGAGTTCGTACCCTTAAGCTTAAATAGCACGTGGATCACATGCCCCTTGATAGCCGAAACCGAGTCGATCTAGGTTGTTACATGTTGCGAGTTCAAGCTTGCCAAATCTTGTATAAATCTTGAAAGAGCTGGGTATCATGCGGTAGATGCAGGTTTTTGGGTTGTTTTGGAGCTAGTCATCCGGTGGATTAGATTTCAATCCAATCTGATAGATTTATCTTGTTTCGTAATGTTCGTTCCTTCTTCATGGACCCCGAATCGGCTGTTCAGCCGTGTTCGGTTATGCTTTCACGAGTAAAACGTGCTCATAATTTATGCTTTAAATATTATATGCTTTTAGCTTTCCATATTTAGATTGTATCATGCGGTGGATAGATCTATTTATGGAAAGTGGTGTGATCTCAAACAAGTTGTATCATGCGGTGGATAGATTTGCTTGGTATCGTACCTGACGGGTTTTAAGTACCTAGACATGCGGTAGACTAGTGCTTTGGACCTATGCATGCTTGTTTATTACATATTTATGCTCATGCTTTTACTTCATTTATTATTTAATGTTGTTTACCGCGAGGATCGGTCATGGCTTTGCGCACGTGCATCTTTATCCAAATAAAGACCGATCTTCGTCATGCTTATGTCATCTATTCGGCTGTGTTACTTTTTGCACTTTAAAGCTCCTGAATGGTTTCTAGTCTGTTGGCAGATAGCTCTTTATAGCTATATGTCATCTCACTTGGCTTTTTAGCCGTAAATATGGAACTGTCTGGTACTACCCGGCAAGTTCCAAGCTTTGGAATTTAACTACTTTGTCTTTTGTTAATTTTCAGGGAAAATTGACTGGCACGTCTTGTGATCTCTTCGCGTGTGAAGCTAGCTTTTCGGCTTGCTGTGTGCTTGGCGTGAGGTGCAGATTTTACGTCAACACACTTTTTGGCACGCCCAGTGGGACAATGGCCGAAAATCAAGATGCCTGACATCGGCGACGTTATGGATGTCAACATCGAGGATCTCTCTCCGGAACAGCAGCGACAGCTAAAGGATGCTGCGGATCAGTTCCAACAGAAGTGCTTGCTGTCATTTAAAAAGAACAGGAGTGGCGTCCCATACCTAAAAAATGAGATGCCTAGGGTTCTATTGCCAGGAGAGAGCGATGCTACAACTCAGCAGGAGAGGGAGGAATGCATGCAGGCATTTCGAGACGCTGCAGATGACATACTGAGCAGGCATCATAGAGCTTTCCTGGGTGCGTTCAAACAGATGATGGTGGCTGTTTTGGGCCCGGGCATGGAGCAAGTATTCAATCGAGCACCCCTTCAGGGAGGCACCGTGGAGATTGGAGAGTCCGGTTCTCGGCCCGTCGTTGCGAAGCCAGCCAGTCCAGCCTCCCCCGCAGCGTTGGAAGCCAAGCGCGTCCGGCCTCCTCCACAAGGTGCTTCGGAGGTCGCCCACTTCAACCCCCTCTGCGGGCGCGCGGGAGGGCAACCAATCCAGCCACCTCCACAGGGCAGCACAGGTCAACCTATGCAACAGCCGAACCCATATCAGCCCACGTATGGGGAGTTGGCATTTGGCTCGTCTGGGGCCCCACTTGCTTCCGGCTACAGGATTGCCCCAGCTAGCAACAGACTACAGAAGAATTTGTAAGGTGGGGGTTACCACGAAGTGATGAACTATGGCGCCATCGATGCTCTCCCGAATCCGGGCTACGGCCCAGCCACGGGCGTGCAGGAGGATGATATCCTAGCTCAGAAGATGGCCGACTTGATGCAGAATCAATTCAGCCTCAAACCTAAAATGCAAGGACCTACCTACACGCCTCCGTTCCCGGAGTGGTATTACAACGTGATCCTGCCCCCAAGAGTAAAACCTCTGACGGAATTTACGAAGTTTTCCGGGCAGGATGACACGAGCACGGTGGAGCACATTGCTCGCTACCTGATGCAGCTCGGAGAGTGCTCATCTGAAGAGGCGTTCCGGGTCAGGTACTTCCCCATGTCACTGACGGGCGCAGCATTCCAGTGGTTCTCATCTTTGCCTCCACAATCAGTTGGCACATGGAGGGAGCTGGAGCGAAAATTCCACGCCCATTACTTCAGCGGCAGCACGGAAAAGAAGCTCATCGACCTCGCTACCCTGAAGCAGAGACACAGTGAGACACCCTTGGAGTTCCTCAGGAGGTTCAGGGAAATCAAAGGCATGTGTTTTTCGCTAAATCTGCCAGATGATCAGTTGGCCGACATGGCCGTTGCAGGGATGCTACCGGCCGTACGAGAAAAGCTGTTTGGTATGGAGTTCGATAACCTGGGTCAATTGTCCCAAAAGTTGTCATTGATGAGCAACTAGGTCTACGGTTTTAAGAAAGACGCCAGGTTCGGCAAACAGCACGACGTAGCTGATATCTACAATTAGTTCCTGGAAAAGGCCGATCAAATGGAGGACTCTGACGATGACCAGGAAGTGCTGCTGCTGAGATCATGTGGGGGAAGGAACCGTTGACCATGAATCAGAGCTGGGTCAAACAGACCAAAGGCACCTACGACTTCGACGTCACTAAAGCTGATAAGATGTTTGAATTCCTGGTGAAGGAAGGTCGAATCAAGTTGCCTGGAGGGCATTCCATGCTTCGGCCCGATGGAGTAAAGGAGAAACATTACTGCGGCTTCCATGACAGGAATTCTCACTCCATCAACGACTGCAGGGTATTCAGGATGAGGATCCAGAGGGCTATCCAGGAGGGTCATCTCAAGTTTGACAACAAGATGAAACCGGACGGCCACCCTTTTCCCCGAACATGATAAGCTTTTCCGTCAACGTGGTAACGGCCCGAGGAGAAGGGCAAGGTCAAGGTCTTGACTTCGGCCGGGGCAAGGCGGGATGTAGCAAGAGACCCGAACGTCAAGTGACCTTGGAGCGAGTTCATGGTGAAGCCCCTCGCGTTCTCAAGAGCCATATCGAGATCGGGGAATCGTCCGGGGCCAAACCCGGGGTAACTATGCGCATCCTCCTCAACAAGTGGCAGCGCCAGCTGGAGAAAGAGCGCTACCAGAAACGAAAGCACGAGGAGGAGAGGCACAGGGCCGAAGAGGAAGCGCGCGGAGAGAGATCTAGAGCGATATACGCGCGAGTAGGAGCGCGCACACTGGGGGTGCGCATTCTTCAGGCACTGCTGGAACGAGGGGTTGAAACTTCCTACGGCGAGAAAGCGCCCGAATGCGGCGATAGGTACTTTGAGTATAGGCGAGAAAGCGCCAATCGCCGATCCGTCCATGAAAGAATTGGAAGGATACATCCCAGTGAGGATCGGCGTCAAAAAATTGAAATCATCGATCACCCCAGGAAGAGGCAAGCTGATTTGAGATGGGCTGATCAGGAGGAAGACAAGGACGAGTACGTCTGGCAAAAGGGGCAATGGTTCCCACCTGGTTTAAGAAAGAGTCAAAAAAGGAGGGTTCAGCGCTTGAGGAACCACGAACTGAGGCAGGCGGGGGTCCAGACGAGACAGGCGTGGCGTCCAAAGGATAAATCTGAAGGGTCAAACCGTTCGGCGCCGGCATGTATGGTATATTTTCTGCCGAATGAATTTATGGCTCCTGCTAATCAGGTTGTGTAGGAAGAAACGTCCCTGGACGATGAACAGCTTGAGGGACTGATGGCGCAGCTGGTGCTAGCCAAGCAAGCCATCTTCGACAAACCGGCCAAAAATCGACACATGAGGCCGCTATACTTGAAAGGATATGTCAATGGCAAGCCATTGACCAAGATGTTTGTCAACGATGGAGCAGCGATCAACGTAATGCCGTACACCACTTTCGAGAAAACTTGGCATGGGCCCCGGCGATTTGACACCTACAAGCATAATTATGAACGATTTCGCCGGGAATCCTTCAGATACCAAGGGGTGCGCCCATGTGGATCTGATGATCGGGTCCAAAACATCTGCTCACAACCTTCTTTGTCATCGAAGGTAAAGGAGCCTACGACCTCGCTTGGACGGGGACCGGATCCATGCTAAGCGTTGCATCCCATCTACCATGCATCAGCAGCTCATCCAATGGGTAGATGACGATATTGAGGTGGTCCAAGCAGGTGACTCCGTGAGCGTCGCAAATGTGGAACCAGCTTTCTGGGAATACCAAGGTATTGACTGTTTCTCAAGAAAAGGCGTGGACAAGGTCTGTTGAGCTGCCGGCAGCGATCAACAGCCGATTCAAGCAGTCGGCTCTTATAGCAATTTTTAATGGATAACCCCGTCGATGGTACTGACGGCAAGTTGGGGTGAGGATTCATGTCAGCCGATAAATTGGAGGAAGTTGACATTGGAAGCGGTGACAAACCAAGGCCGACATTCATCAGCGCAAACTTGCAATCAGACTTCAGGGAGGAATTGATCAAGTTGCTTAAGGAATATAAAGATTGCTTCGCTTGGGATTATTTGGAGATGCCTGGACTGGACCGTTCCATTGTTGAGCATCGGTTGCCAATCAAATCTGATTTTAAACCATACAAGCAACCTCCCCGGAAAATCTACAAAGATGAAGTGTTGGCCGATGTGAAGAAAGAAGTTGAAAGATTACTTGATGCAAACTTCGTTCGGCCATGCAGATATGCGGAGTGGATCTCTAATATTGTCCCTGTCTACAAGAAGAATGGAAAGATGAGGGTCTGCATAGATTTCGGGGATTTAAATCGAGCTACTCCTATGGATGGTTACCCCATGCCTCGTTGCCGATTTATTGGTTGACGCCGTTTCTTGAACACAAAGTCATCAGTTTCATGGATGGTAATGCGGGATATAACCAAATTTTTATGCCAATAGAGGATATATCGAAAACAGCCTTCAGATGTCCTGGTCATATAGGCCTGTTTGAATGACTAGTCATGACATTTGGGTTGAAAAATGCCGGTGCAACTTATCAGCGAGCCATGAATTACATCTTTCACGAGTTGATCGGCAAAATTGTTGAAATTTACATTGATGACGTCGTGATCAAGTCTTTGAATCATGACACACATTTGGAAGACGTGAAGAGAACCTTGGAGTGCACCCGGAAGCATGGTTTGAAGATGAACCCAAACAAATGCGCTTTTGGGGTATCAGCTGGAGAGTTCTTGGGATTCTTGGTCCACGAAGGGGGAATTGAAGTTAGCAAGAAAAGCATGAAGGCCATCGATGAAGTTGTCCCTCCAACTAATCTCAAGGAGTTGCAATCACTGCTCGGCAAGATTAATTTTGTAAGGAGATTCATTTCAAATCTATCACAAAAGGTTTTGCCGTTTTCTCCATTGTTGAAGCTTAAGAAAGATCAGAAGTTCACGTGGGGCAACGAACAACAAAGGGCTTTCGACGAGATCAAGCAATATATGAAGGAGCCACCAGTGCTGGTCCCTCCGCAGTTGGATGAGCCTTTCAAGTTGTACGTGGTGGCCGATACCCAAACCATTGGATCGGCCCTTATTCAAGAATTCGAAGGAAAGGAGCGGGTAGTAGCGTATCTTAGCCAAAAATTACTTGATCCTGAGACCAGGTATTTGGCTGCAGAGAAATTGTGCCTGTGTGTGTACTACTCGTGTACAAAGTTTCAGCACTACTTGTTGAATGCCGAATGCGTTGTACATTCTAAGTTCGATGTAATAAAACACATGTTGTCTATGCCAATTTTGAATGGCAGGATTGGCAAGTAGATCGTGGCCTCAGGTCGTGGCCTTAGATCGTGGCGCATATCCCAAGAAACTTGGAAGGTGGAGAGGTTTCCTTGACCGATCCGCCGTCGGGTCGTTTGGAGTTCAAGGCTGAGTCATATTCGGTTGACTGGCTCGGCTAAAAGGAAGTTAAGGTGCCGTTCGGGTATGGCACTTTTGGGCTATTGATTACCGAATGGGTCGTTTAGCGTTGCAATTAAGGACGTGCAGAGAAAAGGGAAAATAAAATTACAGAAGCAAATGTTGGAAGGACGGCCAGTTCGGTTACACATCGATCAGTACATCTAAATGTTTAGATACTTTGCAATTACATTGGAGGCGTTCGATGTGGTTTGGTGAATGTTCTCCATCCGTTCTTGATAATCTTTCTGGGCGTCGGACAGGATGGTGAGTTCTGCATTACATTGATTCACCTCAGCTATGGCCGATGTTGCTTCCTCTTGGATCTTCTCTACCAGTCCAGGAAGTTCGGCTATCTTCTTGTCGTCAGCTTCTATTTCTGCTGATAAGCTTTTCAGCTCTGCCTCCAGTACGGCCTTTCTGGCAATTTTCAACTCACGAGCAACTTGCAGATTGGCCAATGTCCCTTTGTGACTCTCAGTTTGAGATTGTGCTCCCTTCACGGCTTGTTCAGCTTTGGCTTTCTTCTGTTCAACAGCCGGGCGAGAAGACACATTTCTCAGAGCTCGTCTTATGGCTACGTAATGAACATCCAGACCAGAGATGGGTTCAAGTGAGGTCTTGATATCCTCAGGAAGTTCTTGGCTGATGGGTCTAAGCATATCCTCGAAATAATCAAGATCTCTGATCTGATCTCGAGCCTCTCTTTGCAGCCAGGCAAAAATTTCCTTGAGCCTTTTTTGCGCTTCCTCTGACAAGGCTTGAGGCACTCCTTCCCTTGTCTCGGCAATTGGATTATTCCCCATTAATGGGTTTGATGATGACGGAGCCTGATCCTGAAAGAATAATATTGCCGAGTCAGGGAGTTGGGAAATAAAAGATAACAGGATTAAGTGCAAATGTTTACCTCATACATAACTTCCTGAACTGGAACAGGGTTTTGTTCAGCCACTGGTGAAGGGGGTGCTCGTGGCAAAGCTGAAGCTTCTGTGTGAGAGGGTGCTGATACAGTCTCTGGCAACTCTGGAGCTTCTGGCTGGAGAGGAGATGGATTCACCTCTGCTAAGGTTGATGTTTTTGCCTGGCCAATTGGTGATTGAGCCCTTGAAGGACTTGAAGGCTCTGGTTGGATGGGGAAGTTCATCTCTGGCGAGGTTGGTGTTTCTGTCTGAGCAGGGGGTAATTGAGTCCCTGATAAAGATGAGATCTCTACTTGGACAGATGGCTCAGCCCTGGGTGGACTTGCATGTTGAGAGACAGGGACATCCACAAGTTGATCCACCATTGTTTCCTCTGCAAATACCAGATTAAGGATAAATGCCAGTGTTGATCTTTGAGGAAGGAGTAATAAAGGTCATACCAGTGGATGGAGCATTGGCAAGTTCTGAAGCTGAGGATTGCTGAATTTTAGTCTGAAATCACGCAAGACGAGATTTATCAGAAAAGAGTAATCCTGTGATCAAGAGAGAGGAAATTTTACCTCAATAAGGACTTTCTTGATGGTTCTTCTCCTCTTAGCAGTTGGAGGTGCGATCAGAGACAGGCCTTGCCTCTTGTTAGCGTAATTTTTGGACAAAATTGGGTCTGTTGCAGCATACCTAGCCATCAGTTGAGCCAGGGTTGGTGATCTAAATCCCAATGCTGAGATTGGGCCTACTGCATTGTAAGCAATCTCCCTGGCTAAAGGGGCAGGCACTGTGTTCTGTGGGTAAAGAAAAAACTCAAGATCATGGTTAGAGGAAGAAATGTCTGAGGGATAATCATGTTACCTCTGAAGTTGGCTGAAAATCAGGCATCAGTTCTATGCAAAATAAGTGCACAGGCTCACTGAAAATGTGGTCGTGGAATTCTTGCCACCAGGAGTTGAAGGTGGGGTGAGCTACTGTTGTAGGTGTGAAGGGTCAGGTATAAATAGTTGGACCTGCATACATACCGAAAACCCCCGCTGGTTTGAGTAAGTTCTTTGATTTTCTCTCCGGGTTTGAGGAATTCATGCGAGAAATAGCCTTGGGAGCATCCGGCCACATCCAAGTTGTCGAGCCATCATATTGGGCTGGTAGTATTCATAAGTCTTGTTGTTTAGCCTTCCTCCACTAAATTCAGGTGGCGGAATGCATGGATGGATGAGGATATTGAGGATTTCCAGAAATCTTCCATCTTGGTGTCCAGCTTCAAAGGAGAACTCACAGGGGAGAGTTAAATTATCATTGTCCAAATAAGGAAGCCAGAGAGGGTTTGGGAAGCCTTTGAAGAAGAGCTCAAAGAGTTGGCTGACATTCTGCTTGATGGGAATAGTTGAAGCAGCTTCTCCATAGGTGTGGCATCTCTGGTGACTTGGGTTTCCCCTTCATGATAGTTGGATGAAGGAAAAAACCGGGTGTTGAGGTCAACACCAACAATCTGGTGCATGTGCAGTTGCAGCCACATTTGTACAAACCACCAAGGGCCATTGACACATGCTATCTTCTGGCTGGTGTACATTTGGGTGACAGTTTGATGAAGCATGTGGTATACACTGCCCAGGAGGTATTTTCCAAGGGGAAGGCTCTTACCACTAGCCAATTGTGTATCCATTGCAATATGATTCAGAGTAGGCTCGTTGGCTTTACTTCGGAAGATGAACCCGCATGCCCACATGTTCGGGAATGCCCTATATTCGACTTCACCAAGGGGGCCATCTTTCATATGATTCTGGATATAATTTTTGTATCCGCTCCCTGGTTTCACTCATGTTTGTCTCGTGGAACCTTTGAAATCCCAGCGGTGAACAGGTCCTGAAATGTCAAGGCCGGTAATCATGTATACATCGGCCAGAGTTGGGGACATTGGGCCGTGACCAAAAAGGAAGGCATTGATGCCATTTGACCAGAAGTGGCAAGCCGCTATCAAAAGGTCTTCGTTTTTGGGGGTCTCGGCCAAAGACAGCTCCAAGCATTGAGCAATATGGAGGGTATCCCAGTTTTGGGTCCTGACACTCTTATCCGCAAGAATTCTTTTGTACCAATTCCTCCAGCCCGCAATTGGGAGCAAGGGCCAGTTCTTGAAGGCGTCCTGCCACAGGGGAGGCTTAGTTAAAGCCGCTTTGAAGGGGATCCTTTGGGATTTGGCTGCGATGAATTCGCGAGGATCAGAAACTCCCACAGGACCAAGGAAGTAGGACGTCGAATTGGCCTCAGTGCGGATCAAAAGCTCAGTGGAAAGCTCCTGAGGGTAGGCGGAGAAGAAATCTCAGGTAAAAATTGAAAATTTAAGTGCCGAATGAAGCTTATGGTGGAGGAATTTACCTGAGCAGCTTGATTTTGAGCCGCCATTGAGGATTTGAGCTCAGAAAAAGGTGATCTAGGGTTTGGATCTGGGCGAAGACTCTGACGGATTGCGAAGAGAGAGAACGGGTGTTGAACAGATTCAATTTGAAGACGTTGGTGGCTTGAGTCAATTCCGGAATAAAATCACTTTTATCCCGTAATTGAAGGGGCATATGTTAACACCAAAATTTGGTAAGGAGTCTGACTTGTGGGTCCAACTCGGTGAGGAATCCGTCCGGCGGAAGGAAGGTTTCTTCAGGTGGATTCGGCAGAAGAATCCGCGGTCGGCTATTTGCTTCCGTTCGGCAAGGAAACTATTGAGCTGATTTTGCGGGATTACGTGGTGACGTGGCCCGAGCGGAAAGGACGAATGGATGGATAAGCGATCGCACTTAGAGATAAATTAGGTATCGAATCCATTCGAGGTCATGCTTAGCAGGGTATAAATATGGACCCCGAATGTATGTAACAAATATTCGAAACATTCTCAATACAAACCGACTTTACACCAAACCCTTGAGTCCTTTGCCGTGTCGTCGAGTTTTTCGAGAGGGTTCATCGATCCGTCGACCTCCGTGAGTACCGGCAACCTTGTATCATGTCTAGTATCATGCGGTGGATTTAGATCTGATGCAAGTAGTCTTGTTACCATGCTTAGTGTCATGCGGTAGATTCAAGCTTGGTTCAAGAGGGTTTCTTGTTAGGTCATGAGCCATGCGGTAGGCTAAGATCTAGCTTGAAGCTAGTTATCGGCTCTATTGAATTTTGGCAAGATTCAATAGATTCATTAAGTTACCTTGTGTTGCTTTGAGTTTTACTTTATGTTTAAATTCATGTAACACTTCTTTGCCCAATCTAGATGGGTTTGGGTCGGCTTCATCTTTTTGATGATCCTTATGCGAACCGAGTTCGTACCCTTAAGCTTAAATAGCACGTGGATCACATGCCCCTTGATAGCCGAAACCGAGTCGATCTAGGTTGTTACGTGTTGCGGGTTCAAGCTTGCCAAATCTTGTATAAATCTTGAAAGAGCTGGGTATCATGCGGTAGATGCAGGTTTTTGGGTTGTTTTGGAGCTAGTCATCCGGTGGATTAGATTTCAATCCAATCTGATAGATTTATCTTGTTTGGTAATGTTCGTTCCTTCTTCATGGACCCCGAATCGGCTGTTCAGCCGTGTTCGGTTATGCTTTCACGAGTAAAACGTGTTCATAATTTATGCTTTAAATATTGTATGCTTTTAGCTTTCCATATTTAGATTGTATCATGCGGTGGATAGATATATTTATGGAAAGTGGTGTGATCTCAAACAAGTTGTATCATGTGGTGGATAGATTTGCTTGGTATCGTACCTGACGGGTTTTAAGTACCTAGACATGCGGTAGACTAGTGCTTTGGACCTATGCATTCTTGTTTATTACATATTTATGCTCGTGCTTTTACTTCATTTATTATTTAATGTTGTTTACCACGAGGATCGGTCATGGCTTTGCGCACGTGCATCTTTATCCAAATAAAGACCGATCTATCGTCATGCTTATGTCATCTATTCGGCTGTGTTACTTTTTGCACTTTAAAGCTCCCGAATGGTTTCTAGTCTGTTGGCAGATAGCTCTTTATAGCTATATGTCATCTCACTTGGCTTTTTAGCCGTAAATATGGAACTGTCTGGTACTACCCGGCAAGTTCCAAGCTTTGGAATTTAACTACTTTGTCTTTTGTTAATTTTCAGGGAAAATTGACTGGCACGTCTTGTGATCTCTTCGCGTGTGAAGCTAGCTTTTCGGCTTGCTGTGTGCTTGGTGTGAGGTGCAGATTTTACGTCAACACAACTGGCCATGATATCCCGTAATGATGGAACTTGGTGAATATTACTGCTTGAAATAATTGTTTGTACAATTCTTGATTGAATTAGTTGACACACTTAGAAATGGTAATCAACTAGAATTTGTGCTAAAATATTAAAAGTAAGGACATACTCTGTATTGCCTTTCAGCAAGAGAACTCCACCGGCCAAAAAGCCTCTCATGTCTAGAGTTTGGTGATGTAATTATCACCCGACGGTTAAGTCTTGCTGAGTATTAGTATAGTCAGTCTTGCTTTAAAACTGTTGTTGCAGGTGTTGTTGACCGAGTGGATGACGATAAGTGATGGCATCACAGATGGCCTCCTGTGATGTTTACCATTGCGCTAGTTTATTTATTTCCACTGTTTTCGAATTCTAAACATTTAGTTACTGTCTTGAACAATACTTTGTAATAATTTAACCCTTGTTGACGGTCCTTACAACAAACTTTTGACCGCCAACAACTCGGTTATAGTAGCACTTTATAACGAATTCCATGCATGTTTTAGGTGCTAACAAGATTCCACAAGTTGTGTTGAGTTTTTATCTACAGGACTAAGATTAGGGGGCGACTCCGGAACACTGGGCCACATATGGTAGGAACGGTCGCACCTAGTGGTACGGCCGCACCTACCTTACTCCCCTATGCAGGTTCCGACCAAGTAAAGTCCCATGCACTGGCGTCTGAATGACTCAACTCGACATGATCGTACGGGACCAATCAAACGAACCACAGAAGCAATGCACTAGGGCCAGGAGGCAGGGCCGGCCGCACCACCCAGGGCCGGTCGCACCACCTAGGCCGACCGCACCTACCCAACTTGGCCACACGAGCCACAGGGCCTCAGTCATCCAAGGGAACAATGCCGCGAACAATCCTGATCGAAGGAGTGAAGTTGGTTCAACCCAAAGGACAAGATTAGCCTCACTTGGGTCCATGGACCCACAAACCAGTGATCAACCGACTGGACAATGGCCAACACTCCACCTACACAAGAGAGCATGCTCCGGAGTGTATGACGCGAGGGCCTAGGGCCGGCCGCACCAAGGGATCCGACCGCACCTCCCTCACGCAGAAAACCGACCTAGAACCGCCTTCTAACCGCCTCAGGGACCAAATCACAGACGCTCAATCAAAGGCGGTGAAGATCATAGGGTCGGCCGCACCTGGAGATACATCTGCACCTCCTTGCCGACTACTATAGCTCCCTCTCGCCTACAAATACCCCCTCCTGCAGCCACCGACCTACTGGGGCTATAAATTGAGCCAGGCACCTCGGGGAAGAGCACAAGTGATTAGAAGCAAGTGGCGGAGCCCTCCAGAAGTTAGCATTCAGTTAGTAGGGAGAGAGAGTTGAGTGTTGGAGTAGAAGTCAGAGTCGGTCTTCCTCTTTTACCTTGGTGGGTGCGGTACTCCTTCGGTCGTCCACACCCGGGATACTTTGTAAGTTCGGATTCGTGAGTAACTAAGTCTCAAGTCATTTCTTTGTTCGCTCTTAGGATCCTCGATTGTGATTTAGTAGTTTATACTTATCGTGATTGCTTTGCTCTAGCGTAGGGTAAAGTATTGCTTGGTTAGTGTAGACGCGGTGTCTAGACTTTCCGGTACCTTGGGATGCTTCCCGGTTCAGCAGAATAGTTGTGGTACCCTAGGGGGTGACAGCTCCGGACGGGATCCGTAGTCCACCACGTTAGTTCCGGTTAGTAGGAGTTACGACATTAGAGCCCCCTTCTCATCTCTTTCTGTGGCTCTTTTCCCTCTGGCCCCGACGAGCGACAAGTTGTGTCTTGATTCTATCTGTGACCCTCATGAGTCCCAAACTTCTTTAGCTATCCCCTCTCTACTGGAATCTACTCTTGCCTTTCTATCCTTGGTCACCATATCCCCCGGACGAATTAGTTCAGGATCTCTACACTTCGCGTTCCCCGAGGAAATCAATACCTTGGAATACCCTTGGGTGAAAGCTACAGTGGTATCTGTGTGCTTGCGTATTTATCTGTGATCGTGTAGTATACCCATAGGATTTCTAGTGTTGTTGCAATTTTGGTAACGATGTAAGAAACGCCAACAAGCTTTCTGGCGCCGTTGCCAAGGAACGGTAGCTGTTTTGTTCCCGAACTCAGTTCGTCCGTATATCACCCCATTTATCTCATGGATTCCGATCCAACCCATTTTGAGATTTCTGATCCAAAGTGCGATCATTTGGAGCCTCCACCTTCATCACATCACATCAAAACATCGAGCTATGAGCTTCGCCCTGCTCTTATAGCCTTGGTCCGAGAGAATTCGTTCGCAGGAACGAAGGAGGAAAGCCCATACATTCATTTGCGAGGATTCGAGCAAGTTTGCTCGATAATCGTAATCGAGGGGATGAACTAGCAGACCCTCAAATGAAAACTGTTCCCATTTTCTTTAGTGCGGGGAGCGAAGAAATGGTACTATTCCTCAGTAGGAAGCATGGAGGGAAGTTGGGATAAGCTCAGAGAAAAATTTTGTCTGTCCTTCTTCCCTATGTCTCGAGTAGTGACCCTACGACTAGAAATCCTCTCCTTCAAACAATTAGACAAGGAGTCGTTAGGGACTGCTTGGGCATGGTTCACCAATTCTTTGGCCTCTGGACCCCGACATTGGGATTCCAGAACCTATTCTTTTACAACATTTTAGAATGGGTCTCGATGACGAGTCAGCCAAATTCTTGGATACTTCATCAGGAGGCTCATTATCTCATTTGACTCTTAGTGAAGGGAAGGACATTCTAGGAAAAATCCTAGAAAAGACTCCCTACACGGGGATTTTTGATGTGTTTCCAGAAGAAAAAGAAGAACCCATGCCAAACATTCTCTCAGAACCAAAATCCATAGAGGAGAAACACATTTTCCCAACTATCCAATCCGTAGAGGATTGCACTCCTCTAACAAAAACATGGTTCACCGATGAACCATTCCAACCATATATGGAGGTTGACGACCCCTCGTGTGATTTCGTCTACGAGTTCTACAATGAGCTATTTGCTGACTTTGGAAATACTTGGAATTACTAAAGAGCAGAGAGACCGAAAGCACGAGAGAAACCGGAAACTCTTATCCCGACCTCAGAAGATCGAGCTGAGCATTTTAGGCTCATTTCAAATCTTTCGGCCATCATGAGTAGAGAATGGTTGGATGAGGCAAAAGCCTCGACCGATGTCATAAAACTCCCAACCAAAATGAGGCACACTAGATGTGAACTCATGGGAAGTAAACATGATGTCAGGTATGAACCAAGCTTAGGGATCAACATCATCAGTTCATCATTAGCAAAATCCTTAGCAGCCACATCCTCTCTCTCTCGATCTTCGAGACTCCTTAACATCCCTTCAGGAGAGACATTAGGATGCCAGGGCGTTCTTCGGGTGTGTCCCGTAAAGTTCACGGAACACGAGCTCTATCTCGATTTTCATCTCTTTGATCTACCTTGTCATCACACCCACTCAATCATCATCGGTAGACCCATTATGAAAATCTTAGAGCAATCCCCATGAATACTAGAGTTGGAGCTACAGATTGGTGATGACTTCCTACCGGTATCTTACCTTAGAACTGAAAACACCCCGGTAGAAGCCGAACCCACACCCGATCTACTAGAAGAAGTAATGGCCACTTCCCTAGCTGAGCTAGCTCAACCAAACTTTGAAGAGGAAATCCCGTTTTCACGGAGGAGGATGAGGCTTCGGTCTCGTCCGAGCTAGACCCAACCGAGAAACCGGAACGACCACCAGTAAAACTTATACCTCTTCCTCCGGAATTAAAGTACGCGTTTCTCCATGGGAATCGAGAAACTCTCGTGATCATCAGTGGCAAGCTATATGAGGTGGAAACTCAGCAGCTCATCACTATTCTTGAAACCCATCGATCAATACTAGGGTATTCTCTTCAAGATCTCAAGGGAATTAGCCCCACTCTTTGCACACATCGGATTCCCATCGAACCCGATGCAACCCCTTCAAGAGAACCTCAACGTCGGCTCAACAACAACATGAGGGAGGTAGTGGAAAAGGAAGTTTTGAAACTCCTTCATGCCGGGATTATCTATCCCGTACCCAAGTGAATGGGTTAGCCCTGTTCAAGTTGTGCCCAAGAAGGGAGGCATGATGGTAGTGCGCAATGATAAGAATGAACTCATCCCTCAGCGCACTGTCACAGGGTGGCGTATGAGCATAGACTATCACAAGCTCAACAAGTCCACCAAAGACCACTTTCCCCTTCCTTCCATCGATGAGATGTTGGAGCGATTAGCGAAGCATTCCTTCTTTTGCTTCCTAGACAGTTATTCTGGTTATCACCAAATTCCTATCCATCCTGATGACCAAGATAAAACCACTTTTACATGTCCTTATGGAACTTACGCCTACCGGCGAATGTCCTTTGGGCTATGTAATGCTCCAGCCTCTTTTCAACTTTGCATGATGTCAATCTTCTCGGACATGATTGAACAAATCATGGAAGTGTTCATGGATGATTTCTCGGCTTATGGAAAGACTTTCTCAGGATGCCTTAAAAATCTTGATAGAGTTCTTAAAAGGTGTGTTGAGAAGGATCTTGTCCTCAATTGGGAAAATGCCATTTTATGGTAAGGGAAGGGATAGTTCTCAGACACAGGGTGTCCGAACGAGGAATAGAGGTGGATAGGGCTAAGATAGAGGTTATTGAACAACTTCCACCTCCAGCCAATGTCAAGGGCATCCGTAGTTTCCTAGGCCATGCAGGATTCTACTGTAGATTCATCAAAAACTTCTCGAAAATTGTTCGTCCTTTGACCAAATTCTTAACCAAGGACGTCCTGCTCATCTTTGATGAAGAATGCCTAGTTGCATTCCACACCCTCAAGAAAGCCTTGATCTCAGCCCCGATTATCCAACCACCCGATTGGAGTTTACCCTTTGAGATCATGTGCGATGCTAGCGATTATGCCGTTGGGGTGGTCCTAGGACAAACTAAGGATAAGAAACACCATGCCATAGCCTACGCTAGAAAGACCCTCAACGGTGCTCAACTAAACTATGCTATCACCGAAAAAGTGCTCCTAGCCGTGGTCTTTGCTATAGACAAGTTTAGGTCCTACCTAGTGGGGGCCAAGGTGATTGTTTTTACAGATCACGCTGCCCTCAAGTACCTCCTCACCACGAAAGATGCAAAGCCAAGATTGATCCGATGGATTTTACTACTCCAAGAGTTCGACATAGAAATCAAGGATAAACCCGGAGTGGAAAATTCAGTGGAAGATCACTTATCAAGGCTTCATCTAGAGCATGATTCATCGCTACCAGTCAACGATTTCTTGAGGGACGATACACTCCTCAGAGTAGACCACAGAGATCCTTGGTATGCAGACATTGTCAATTTTATGGCATCAGGATATGTTCCACCCGGAGGAGACAAGAGGATGTTGATATATAGAGTAGACTCCATATGTGGGACGAGCCCTATCTTTTCCGCATGTGCGCAGACGGTCTCCTACGACGTTGTGTACCATCATGGGAAGTGAACGACATTTTAGAAAGGTGCACTCGTCAGAATATGGAGGACATTATGGAGCATCCCGTACCAATGCAAAAGTTTGGTAGTGTGGTTTCTTTTGGCCCACAATGTACCAAGACGCTAAGGATTTTGTGAGAAGGTGCCCAAGATGTCAGAAGTATGGTAACATCAGTACATGAGATGCCATGCCTCTCACCACCAACCTTCAAGTTTAAATCTTCAATGTCTGGGGGATCGACTACACGGGACTTTTCCGATGTCAGGGAACTATGAATACATCCTAGTGGCAGTGGACTACGTGTCAAAATGGGTAGAAGCACTACCCTGTCATATAGCAGCTACTCAAAGCTCGAAGAAAATGTTCCATGACATAATATTCCCATATTCGGAGTACCAAAGGTAGTCATTAGTGATGGAGGATCACACTTCACTTATGGGAACCTCAGAAAATACATGAAAACCCAAGGAGTAGAGCACCGAGTCGCTAGGCCATATCATCCTCAAACAAGTGGCCAAGTCAAAACATCAAATAAGCAAATCAAGAACATCCTTCAAAAGACTTTCCACGAGATGGAAAGAGGATGGAAAGAGAAACTTCCCGAAGCTTTATGGGCATATTGTACGACATACAAAACTCCCATCGATATGACACCATATCAATTGGTCTACGGGAAGACATGTCATTTGCCCGTGGAATTGGAATACAAATCACATTGGGCTACCAAGAAGTGGCGTATGGATCTTCCAACTGCTGGAATCAAAAGGCAAATGCAATTGGGTGAACTCAAGGAATGGAGGGAGAAAGCACACCACAATGCAAAAATGTATAAGGAGAAAACCAAGAGGTGGCACGACAGAGGATCAAGAAGAAATCTTTCAAACCGAGAGATAAGGTACTACTCTTTCACTCTCGCTTTAAACTTTTTGGTCATGGAAAGCTTAGAAGTAAATGGGACGGCCCTTTCACGATTTTAAATTCCGCTTCACATGGGGCCGTGATCCTACAGGATTCAGATGGAAACACCTTTAAAGTAAATGGACAAATACTTAAAATTTTCCTTGAACCAATCATGCCTAACCTCGAAGAATTTGATGTCATCGAGGTCATTAACCTGGATTGATTGAAGTCTTGCTTGTCTTTTGTACATAGAGTCTTTTTTGCTTGTTTTCTTATTTCTTTTTGCTCTCCCTTCTTAGTTGCCACGAAGCCAACCTTTTGGGGGAATAGGCTAGGGTCAGCCGCACCTCCCCCATTTGGCCCTCGGCTGCGCGTGAGCTAGGGTATCTCATATCTCCCCTTGTGCTATCCAGTTGACCCCTGAAATCCTTGCATAACAAGTTTCTCCCCAGAAACCAATCTCCCTTCCAAAAATATTCTCTCCCTTGCCATCTCCTAGCACACCATGGGTGGTGACGACCCTAACAACCTTTCCAAGATGTCGGCGCCCACCACCCCTGATGGTGCGTCCTCAAAAGCGCTCACAGGAGGTTCTAAAGTGGGATCAAGCCAAAACTCTCCACTAAGGACCGGAGCATCTGAGGACCGGTGGATGGTGGCTCCTGGCTGTGATGAGTGATTGACAACATGGTGTGGACTGACTCTTGGCCGAGTATTGCAGGTGTAGGTTGCGACTTGATTTGCGTTGGTGCAGGTGAAGAGTGGGCTCGAAAGGTCTATGCCTTGCGGGGCCTCTGAGGAGTGCAGAGACAAGTAGGCTTGACTCGAGGGACCCGGTGGCCAGCGGGGTCAAGTGCGGGACGCATGGTGGCAAGAAAAGCAAGACGAAGTCATTGATCGAAGCCGGTGCAGAGTGGCGGCTCAAGACTAGAATCTGCATGCGGGGTTTGCGGTGGTTCACCAGAAAACTGTCGGGTTACTTGGTTGAGCGACAAAACCAAGACCGGAGGCTTGGTGGGCGGGGACGGGATCCGGGCGCACCGAGAAGCTTTGATGCCGGCGGACGCATGGCGGGATCGCGGGGCTTGCATCGGGAGGACGCGGTATACGGCAACGGCGTGGCCGTGTGATGAAGAGGAGTGCTACATGACCTATTTGCCCCTGAGGGGTTGTATCACAATTTAAGTGCTAGGGGTAGTGTGGTCTTTTGCCTGGCCCGGAGAGGACTCATATATATTAGCTCTAGGGTTTCCAAGCAAACCATCCATCCGGACTGCTTCTCATTTCCTTGCTCCATAGGGTTAGATTTTTCCTCTGTTTGTAAAGAATCTGACCTCTGAGTTAATGGAAGCTTTCATGGTTGCGTCGATTCTCCGCTTGTAGCTCGTTCGATTTTCGTGTCTTTTTCGAGCTATTTTCGTCGGTTTTTCGTTTGTGGCTTGTTCCTTCGATTCTGAGGTGTTTGGGTTTAGATTTGTTGGTGGGGATCATGGATAGTTGCCTTGTGCATCTTTGTGCTTGATCTTGACCCCCCCAAACTCCAAATTCGGCCTCCGATTGAAGGATTTCGGTTGGACCCTCGATTTTTGGTTGAGTTCAGTGGCGATTCGATTCCCGACGATTTAGTTCATTTGAGGACCCAAGTTTTGGGGCATAGCATCCCCTAGGGACGCTTCACATCTCCCCCAAATCTTTCCTCAAGAGCTCAAGCTGTTTGGGAGATCCATGGACGGATAGGTGGTTTGGTTCTCGCGGTGTCAGGCTCGGGCTGCTGTTCCCGTGCCTGGTGAACCGTCCGCGGGTAGCTGGTGGACTATCCGCGAGGTGCAGTTCGTTCAGGTGTTCCTCGTGTTCTTCACAAGTTCTTGAGCACTTCTGTTTCAATTCGTTTTTCCAACTGTTTTTGGTCGGGAGAAGTTTGGCGGATTGTCCGCCTCAACATCCCGGACCATCCGCGCGACACCAGTTGCTCGCGGACTGTCCGAGGATAGGGCGCGGACCGTCCTTTATTGGAGGTGCGCTACTAGAGGTTCAGCTTTCATTTTTGGACCGTCCGTCCGTGACCCGCGGACCGTCCGCCTGTACCACGCGGACCATCCGCCCGGTCACCGCGGACTGTCCGCCTGGTGCCTCGCAGAGCTGCTAAGTTCTTTGCTTCTTGTGTTTCGCTTTCTCTTTGTGATTGTTTGAGGTTTGCCCCTATGGTTGGTAGGTCCATTGTGACTACGCGACCTTGGCAAACTCATGTAGGAATCCTTGGTTGTGCATTTGGGGCATAGGCCGAGTTCTCTCTTTGGAGAAGAAATTTTATCGGCTCCCATTCACTCCCCCCCTCTCTGGTCGCCTAATTGGTCCTTCAATTGGTATCAAAGTCGGTTACGGATCTTCGTGATTCTAACCAGTCTAAGATCCAAAGATGATGTAACACGAACGGGGTTCGGGTCCTCCACACTTTGATGGTAAGAACTACCAGATGTGGCAAAGGCGAATCGTTGTTTCCTTCGCGGCAAGGGTCAGATCCTGTGAGATGTCACTGTGAACACAACTTATGTTCATCCGCTGAACTTCCTTGCTCCAGGATCGAGGGACATGTTCGACGCCAACAACAAAGCGGTCGACTACCTGTACCGTTCTCTGTGTCAATACAAATTCGAACGGGTTCAGACAGAGGATTTGGCGTGCAGGATTTGGGAGCGGTTGAAGAATGCTCATGCTGGGAACACTCAGGTTCAGGCTCGGCTCTTTGCAACCTACCAGAGAGAGTACGAGAACTTCACTCATCTCCCCGGTGAGTCCATAGATGCCATGTTTCAGCATTTCACGGTGATCGTGAACAACATGAGGGCTAATGTGGTCATGCTCCCGTATGATGACCATGACAGGGCTGTCAAGCTCTTGCATTCTCTGTATCATACCGTGTGGAGTGGGAAGGTCGAGGTCATCCTAGAGTCGGAGAAGTATGAGACCCTCACGGTGGACGAGCTGTTTTCCAAGCTCAAGTCGTTCGAGGTGGACCGTGGGGTGCGCGCAAATATCGAGAACCCGACTGATCCCCATAGTCTGGCTCTCGTATCTGGTTCAAGGACTAATTGCTAACATGTCTTCGAGACATTTTTCTTTGTCTTGACTTGTGTCCATGCCAGATGAGGAGTTTGACGTGATGGGCGAGGACGACCTCGCGTTGTTGAGCAGGCGGTTCGAGCGCATGTACACAAACCAAAAGAACGCTCAGAGGAGCTCAGGCATGTGCTACCGGTGCGGGAAACACATGCACTTCATCGCTGAGTGCCCAGAAGCCATGGAGGTCAAGCCCGAGCACAAGTACCGTCTGAGGACCGACCACAAGCACCGCTCGAGGGACAACTACAAGGGCAAGAACAAGTCCGAGTGGAGGCCAAGAAGGAGTGGTGGTCACAAGAAGGAGCGGACGATGGTGGCCGGTGCGAGCGACATTGACTCAAGCTCCTGCTACTCTTCATCGAGCTCAAGTGATGAAGAAGAGAACCAGCACAAGGGCAAGTGGTCGGGCAAGAACATCAACGGCTCGTGCTTTGCCGCCCAAGGCTTATGCGGCATGGCACATAGCTCCGCAAGCAAGAAGAGCAACAAGGATGACTCAGGCTCCGACTCCGAGGAAGAGGTAAACAATGATCCATTCTTCTTGATAGCGGAGAATGCTAGGTTGAATGACTTGCTTGACAACCATGATGATGTGCTTAGAAATACTAACAAGGAGAAGAGGGAGTATAGGTCTTTGCTTGGAGAGGCTAAGGAGAAACTGGTTGAGCTAGAGTCTTTTCTTGTTGATGCTAGGGCTCAAATAGATTCTCTTAAGTCTGCTCCTGTTGTGACCAATGAACCTGAATGCACTGATTGTTCCACTTTTCTTAGTGAATTGATTGTGCTTAAGGAGAAGTATGCCTCCAAGGTCGAGGAACTAGATGTGCTTAGGGTTGAGCTAGATGAGATGAAATCTAGGCCCTCCTTGCTTGGTGCTTGCACTTCTTGTCCTGTTTTGCATGAGAAGCTAGATGTTTCGTTTGTTTATGCTAGATCTATAGAGGCTCAGCTAAAAGCTCCTATTCCTACAATTTGTTCTACTTGTGAAATAAATGCTGTGAAGAATATGGAGCTTGCACACTATGTTGATCGTTTGCAAGATGAGAATGATGAGTTGAGAAAGTTGATGGGTTGGTTGCCTGGTCATGAGCTTCAGTTGAGGATAATGATCGAGACATACAAGCACCAGGATGGGGAAGCGCTTGGGGCAAACAAGGTTGGTGAGGGAAGTGGTGAGAATGAGGGGAAGATCAGAGATATCCCAGAGCCACCAAAAACCCACCACAAAAATGCCTTTGTTCCTAAACTAAATCATCTTAGGAGAAACCTAGTGAGGAGAAACCAGAGCCCAAAGAGAACCCAAAACCAAAGCCAAAACTGAAACCCTTCCATTGTGAGCATTGTGGGAGGGTGGGCACCTTGCTGAGTTTTGCTTCAGGAGGAAGCGTGAGGAGAGGTTGTCTAGAGAGTTGGCCAACAAGGACAGGTATCACCCTTCTCGTGGTGTGTCTGAGCCTAGGTTGGTGCCGAGAGGCGAGGGTATGGTGCGAACCATTTACTCTCGAGAGAGGCGTGAGTTTGTGCCTCGAGGTGAGCCACCACATAGAGAAGGTGGTAGGCGTGTTGGGTTTGGGCGTGGTGAGTTTGCTGGACGTTCCTTTGCTCGTGGCCAATACGAGTATGGGGGGAATGATCGCGGCTTTAGGTCCCAGAGGAGCTACGGACCACGGTCTCCTCTCCGTGGTACGCGTAGTCCTCCAAGGGAACGTGTGGGTGTTCCACCTGGCAGAGATAGGATGGATTTTGCTAACCCCACATTTGAGCAAACGGTGAGGCATTGGTTTGATTCGTTTTGTACTAACCCCAGTGTTTAGTCTTTTGCTCACTCCCGCTCTCGTTTTTTATTTTGCAGGTGGGAGGCATGGAGGGCTTTTGGTTGATCGACTCTGGTTGCTCTCGACACATGACCGGAGATCTACGGTGGTTCTCCAGCCTCGCCCCGGTGATGACCAAAGAGTACATCACTTTTGGGGGTAATGGGAAAGGTAGAGTACTTTCAGTTGGCATGGTGCAGGTGAGTGAGTCTGTGACTCTTCGGCGTGTTTCTCTTGTCAAGTCTTTGGGGTACAATATTCTCTATGTCTCCCAACTTCTTGATGAGGGATTTGAAGTCCGTTTCAAAACGGGTTGTTCTCATGTTTTGGATTCTCGAAGCGATCTCATGTGCACGATCATCCCTGAGGGTCAGATTTTCAGAGCCGATTTTTCTCAGTGTGTTGGCTCTTCTCGTTGTTTGGTTGTTGGTGTTTCGGCGGAGCTTTGGAAATGGCATAGGAGACTAGGTCACTTGAGTTTTGACTTGTTGTCACGCTTGAGTGGGCTAAGATAGGTCCGAGGATTGCCAAAGTTGAAATACCAAAAGGATTTGGTATGTGCTCCGTGTAGGCATGGCAAGATGGTCGTCGCCTCTCATCCGCCTTTGACATCCGTTATGACAGAGAGGCCATGCAAGCTGTTCCATATGGACTTGGTTGGTCCAGCTCGTATGTGCTCGGCGAGTGGGAAATGGTATGTCCTTGTGATCGTGGACGACTATTCTCGCTATGCTTGGGTCTTCTTCTTAGCTGACAAGGGGGAGACGTTTGGTTTTGTTTGGGATCTAATCTTGAGGTTGAAGAATGAGAGGAATGGAGATGTTGTTCGAGCTATTCGTAGCGACAATGGCAGTGAATTTAAAAACTCTCATTTCTAAACCTTTTGTCATGATTTGGGTCTTGAACATCAGTTTTCTTCTCCCTATGTGGCTTGTCAGAATGGTGTGGTTGAAAGGAAAAATCGTTCCCTTTGTGAGATGGCTCGGACGATGCTTGATGAGCATAGGACTCTGAGGAGATATTGGGCAGAAGCGGAGAATACCGCTTGCCATGTTGGGAACCGGATTTTTCTGAGGTCCTTCTTGAACAAGACGTGCTATGAGCTCATGCACGGGCGAGCACCTAGAGTGAGCCATTTCAGGGCTTTTGGTTGTCGGTGCTTTATTCTCAAAAAGGGTAGGCTTGATAAGTTTGAGTCGAGGTCTTCCGATGGGATTTTCTTGGGTTATGCTAGTCATTCTCAAGCATTTCATGTGCTCAACCTTGATACTAACCTAGTCATGGAGACTTGCGAGGTGGCCTTCGACGGGACACAACCATGCAATTCGTCTATCTTTAAGTGTGCAGGTGATGATGAAGTTGGCAAGAAGATCTTTGAGGATGAGGAGGATGATGCTGGAGAGGATGATGGTGATGATGGTGAAGCTCCAGCCACGCATGTACCCTCTACTTCCACTACGACGACTACGGTGCAGGATGGTCCATCCCCCACACCGCCTATGATCCAGCAAGATCAAGTGGAAGCAGTTGTAGAGGGGGAGGTTGTCTCAGGCGAGAGGCACCGAGGAGCATTCAAGTTGATCATCCACCCTCAAGAATCATCGGCATCAATGAGTGTACGACACGGTCGAGGTCCAGAAATGCTTCTCACTTTGCTCATTCAGTTTTTGTTGCTACTTTTGAGCCGAAAGACATTAGACACTCTCTATCTGATCCTAATTGGGTGAATGCCATGCATGAAGAGTTAGAGAATTTTGAGAGAAACTAAGTGTGGGAGTTAGTGGAGCCACCACCAAACTAAAAACCTACTGGGACAAAATGGGTGTGGAAAAACAAAGAGGGAGAAAATGGTGAGGTGGTGAGGAACAAGTCGAGGTTGGTTGCTCAGGGTTATAGTCAGAAGGAGGGGATAGACTATGAGGAGACATTTGCTCCTGTAGCCCATTTGGAGGCGATTAGGATCCTTCAAGCCTTTTCTGTGGCTAAAGGGTTCAAGATGTACCAAATGGATGAGAAGAGTGCATTCTTGAATGGGTTTTTAGAAGAGGAAGTTTATGTGAAGCAACCACCATGCTTTGAGAGTGTTGGGTCTCCCCACAATGTGTATAGGTTGAGAAAGGCGTTGTATGGGCTGAAACAAGCTCCCCGTGCTTGGTCTGGCCATTTGAGGGGGTTCTTGTTCAGCAAGGGGTTTGAGATGAGCAAGGTTGATAAGACTCTTTTTCTCCTCAGGTAGGGTGATGATATCCTAATTGTTCAAGTGTACATGGATGATATTGTCTTTGGCGGCTCGTCTCACTCTTTGGTTGCGAGGTTTGCAGAGGATATGAGCAAAGAATTCGAGATGTCTATGATGGGAGAATTGCAGTTCTTTCTCGGGCTTCAAATCAAGCAGGCGAAGGAGGGAACCTTTGTGCATCAAGCCAAGTACATGAAGGACATCCTCAAGAAGTTCAAGATGGACGACTCGAAGCCCCTATCAACACCGATGAGTACGACTACAGCGCTCGACACGGACGAGGACGGGGAGCCTGTGGACCAGGAGTACCAGAGCATGATCGGCTCCCTCTTGTACTTGACGACGACGAGGCTAGACATCCAGTTTTCTGTGTGTCTGTGCACTCCTTTTCAGGCGTCGCCGAGGACTTCACATCGGCAGGCCGTCAAGAAGATCTTCAGGTATCTTCGATACACTACTGAGCTCGGTCTTTGGTACTCGGCGTCCTCTTCCCTTTTGCTTTTTGGTTTTTCTGATGCTGACTTTGCGGGGTGTCGAGTCGATCGGAAATCGACTTTGGGTACTTGCCAGTTTCTAGGATTCTCGCTTGTTTCTTGGTCTTCTCGCAAACAGTCTAGTGTAGCTCAGTCTACCACAGAAGCTGAGTATGTTGTTGTCGCTAGTTGTTGCTCACAGCTGCTTTGGATCACATACACGCTGAATGACTTTGGTGAGGAGTGTTCCCATGTACCTCTCATGTGTGATAGCACAAGTGCCATTAGTGTTGCCAAAAACCCCGTGCTTCACTTCAGAACCAAACACATAGAAGTGAGGTGCCACTTCCTGAGAGACAATGTTGAGAAGGGAAACATAGAACTCATCCATGTACCTACAGAAAAGCAGCTTGCCGTTATCCTAACCAAGCCTTTGGACCAAGCTACATTTGCTCGTTTGCGAGGAGAGCTTAGAGTTGTTTTTCTTTTTTGAGCTTCGGTTGGGAGGGTTGATGTACATATGCATGTTGCATTTTCTTTATGTATCATATCATGCTTGCATCTTTGTATCATAGACTGCATTTGTAACATATGCCATAGAGATGTGCTTCTCTCATATGCTTTGCTCACCATGATATGCTAGATATGATGTTATGACTTTGCTTGTGATGCTCATGAGATGTATAGCTATGCTCTTGGTAGCTTTGGGATATATATATATATATATATATATATATATATATATATATATATATATATATATATATATATATATATGCTTGTGGATGGCTTTCTTTTGTACAAAATGCTATATGATCTCTTGTGAGTAGAATGCCTCTCATGTTCAAATTGGGTGCTTATGGCTATATCTTGCTTAATTTATGCTTGGAACCATGTTCTTTTCATTTGGGGTCAAAGGTCCTTTTATCATCATGAATGTTTAGCCTACATGCTACCTTGTGGAGAAGCCTAAGCTTCTTTTTGCCGCAAAGGCACTTCATGTACCATGCTTAACTTGTAAATCATGAAAATGGTATGTGAGATGCCTATGCTTGAAAAAATGCTTCAATGTCTTAAATGCTTTAAATTCCTTATCTTGGGTGCTAAACCGTTGCATGATGTTCACCAATGAGAAGTCTCATATCTAGAAGTGGACACATGGCTCAGTGGCTTTGACGTGACATGAGATAGCTTGTAGGTGTTTGTGATGACCTTGTGATGAGAATGTATGACCTTGCATGAAGTTTGTGAGTTATATGTTGTATGCACTCCTTTTGATCATGTTTAGGTCCTATGCTCATGAGAGGGAAATTTTTGTGAAACATGTTTCATTTTAATCATGGCTATGTCACTTGCTTGTATATCCCTTTCTATCTTGTTGGCGATGCTTGTGCTCAAATTGTGGCTATCTTGCTTGTCTATGTCTCAATTTTAGCATGTTGTAGTGCTCTTTGTATATTTGAGAAGCACCTTGAATTTGTAGACTTGATTCATGCACAATGGGGAGGAAAGTACCCAATTCATGTTTCCAGGCGGAGTTCTGCATTAAGGGAAGAAAAATTGGGAGAAATACATTTGTTCAGGGGGAGCTTGCATTCATGCATTTGGGAGCTCTTTTCGCCTGAATTTTAGTTGTGCTCTTTTGCCGATGGTGTCGAGCCCTTTCACCTCACCTTGAGGAGTCAGCAATTTTGGAGCATTTTATCTCGGTTGTGTCGAGCCATTGCCCTTGTCTTAGGGCTCTTTTGCCGATGGTGTCGAGCCCTTTTGACTCACCTTGAGGAGTCAGCAATTTTGGAGCATTTTATCTCGGTTGTGTCGAGTCGTTTCCCTTGTCTTAGGGGACCAAGATCTTTCTCACTCAAGTGATCTTTTCTTGGATTTTGGTTGGCTTTTGATCACTTGCTTGAGTTTTCCTTTCTTTTCTTTTCTTTTTCTCTTTTCTCTGAATTGGTTACTTGTGTGTGTTGTCAATGCACTCATCAAGGGGGAGATTGAGGACTGGAGCGTCCGAGGACCGGTGGATGGTCGCTCCTGGCTGTGATGAGTGATTGACAACGTGGTGTGGACTGACTCTTGGCCGAGTATTGTAGGTGTAGGTTGCAGCTTGATTTGCGTTGGTGCAGGTGAAGAGTGGGCGCAAAAGGTCTATGCCTTGCGAGGCCTCCGAGGAGTGGAGAGACAAGTAGGCCTGACTCGAGGGACCTGGTGGCCAGCGGGGTCAAGTGCGGGCCGCATGGTGGCAAGAAAAGCAAGACGAAGTCATTGATCGGAGCCGGTGCAGGGTGGCGGCTCATGACTAGAATCTGCACGCGGGGTTTGCGGTGGTTCACCAGAAAACCATTGGGTTACTTGGTTGAGCCACAAAACCAAGACCGGAGGCTCGGCGGGCGGAGACGAGATCCGGGCGCACCGAGAAGCTTCGATGCCGGTGGACGCATGGCATCGCAGGGCTTGCATCGGGAGGACGCGGTCTACGAAGACGGCGTGGCCGCGCGATGAAGAGGAGTGCTACATGACCTATTTGCCCCTGAGGTGTTGTATCACAATTTAAGTGCTAGGGGTAGTGTGGTCTTTTGCCTGGCCCGGAGGGGACTCATATATATTAGCTCTAGGGTTTCCAAGCAAACCATCCATCCGGACTGCTTCTCATTTCCTTGCTCCATAGGATTAGATTTTTCCTCTGTTTGTAAAGAATATGACCTCTGAATTAATGGAAGCTTTCATGGTTGCATCGATTCTCCGCTTGTAGCTCGTTCGATTTTCGTGTCTTTTTCGAGCTATTTTCATCGGTTTTTCGTGCGCGGCTTGTTCCTTCGATTCTGAGGTGTTTGGGTTCAGATTTGTTAGTGGGGATCATGGATAGTTGCCTCGTGCATCTTTGTGCTTAATCATGACCCCCCAAACTCCGAATTCGGCCTCCGATTGAAGGATTTCGGTTGGACCCTGGTTTTTTGTTGAGTTCGTTGGCGATTCGATTCCCGATGATTTGGTTCGTTTAAGGACCCAAGTTTTTGGGCATAGCATCCCCTAGGGCCACTTCACATCTCCCCCAAATCTTTCCTCAAGAGCTTAAGCCGTTTGGGAGATCCATGGACGGATAGGTGGTTTGGTTCTCGCGGTTTCAAGCTCGGGCTGCTGTTCCCGTGCCTGGCGGGCCGTCCGTGGGTTGCAGGTGAGGACCAGGAGCGTCCCAGTGGTCGATGGATGACTGCTCCTCAGTGATGAGTGATTGACAATGGGTGTTGGACTGACTCTTGGCTCAGTGCGCAGGTGTATGCTGCGGCCTAGTTCGCGTTGTTGCAGGTGAAGAACGAGCGCGAAAGGTCTTCAGCCTTGAGGGGGCTCCGGGAGATGGAGAGACAAGTAGGCTCGGTTCGAGGGACCTGGTGGACGGCGGGACTAGGTGCGGGCCACAGGTGGCGAGACGAGCAAGACGAAGTCATGGACGATCGAGCCGGTGCACGGTGGCGGTCGAGTCAAGAGGCTTGGCGAGAGGTCGGGCCGAGCACGCGGGGTTTGGTGGTTTGCCCACAAAACCATCGAAAGACGGTTTCTTGGTTTGGGCCTCAAAACCAAGTCCAAAGGCCCAACACGACGGAGATGGGATCCGGGCGTGTCGGGAAGCTTCGAAGCGGAGGACACGCGACGGGATCGCATGGCTTGCGTCGGGAGGACGCGGGGTGCGGCGAAGGCGTGGCCGTCCGATGGCAAGACCCACAAACATTACATAAATGCCCCTGCGTGGGTTGTATCGCCAGTAGTTGAGTTAGGGGTAGTCGAGTCATTTTCCACACCGGCGGGACCCGATATATAAGCCATGAGTGTGTGTGGATGGAGTAAACTCTCCGCGACTTAGGGTTTCATTTCCCGCCTCCTCTTTCTCATTTTCCTGGACTATTTTCTTCTCCATTTTCTCTATGCTAGCATGAGAGCTTCATGAGAAATTTGTTGAGAGGGATGGATGCTATGGCGGCATGCTAGACCTTGTGAATCTTTCCTGGTTTGCATAGAAGATTCGGCGTTGTGAATTTCGTGGTCTTTTTCGTGCTTGTTTTTTGGTGCCTTTGTTCTTGGTGTGGTTCCGCGGATTTGAGTGGGTTTCTCCCCGGATTTCTTTGAGAGAAACATGGATGGATGACTTATGCATCTTTGGGATTGATCTTGTCCCCTCAAACGCCGGGAAACCACTTCGATTCAAGGATTTTTGTTCGGGGCTCTAGCTTTTGGTGGTGTTCAAAGGATCCGCGATTCCCGACGATTTAGGAAGTTAGGAGGCGAAATTTTTGGGGTATAGCATCCTTGGTTGACGCTTTTCATGTCCCCAAACTCTTGTCTCAACAGCTTCTACCGTTTCGGAGATCCGGTGATGGATTGGGAGTGTTGACTTTCGGGGTCGAGCAGTTTTCAGTTTTGTTCGTGCCTGGCGGACGGTCCGCGAGCACAGTGTTCTTCATGTGTTCTTCGTGTTCTTGCTCAGCTTCACTTTCGATCCGTTTTGGCTTGGAGCTTTGGTTGGAAGTGGTTTCGGACAGTCTGCAGCAACGGGCGACGGTCCGCGGGTGCCTGGCGGACGGTCCGCTTCGGGGTCGTCTCTCGGAGGTTCCGTTTGCTTTTCGGACGGTCCGCGGCTCGGGGCCGGACGGTCCGCGGTGTGGGTGCGGACGGTCCGCGGCGGCGAGTCGGACGGTCCGCGTGGCCCGTGCGGACGGTCCGCCCCTCCTGGCCGGACGGTCCGCCAGAGCCTGAGTGCTTTGTTTCTTGGTTCGATTCCTTCCTCCTTCTTTCGTGCTTCCGCGTGTGCTTCAAGGAATCGTTCCTAAGACTTTAGGTTGATCCATAACCTTGTTGTCTTGGCGGTTGGTGTGTGATTCGATCCATCGCTTGTGTGTGACCGGGAATTGTCTAGGGTATAGGCTGGGTTCTTTGAGAAGAATTTTTTTTACCGGCTCCTATTCACTCCCCCCTCTCTAGTCGCCATCCGATCCTTCAATTGGTATCAGAGCTTGGTGTTGGATTCTTTGCGACTTTGACAAGTCTTGAATCCTAAGATGGCGTACGTTGAGCGGGGCGGTCCGCCGCACTTCGATGGGAAGGGTTACCACAAGTGGGCGGCTCGTATGATGATCTTTCTTCATGGCAAGTTGTTGGATTTCATTGTGCTTGACAAGACCTATGCTATTCCGGTCAACATCCATACTCTTATGGTGACCGATGCTGGTGCTAAGGCCAAGTATGAGGCAAATGCAAAAGCCGTTGATCACTTGGTCCGGAGCTTGTGTGATCCTGAGTTTGAGTGTGTTCGCCATTTGAATCTTGCTTGGCAAATTTGGGAGAAGTTGTTGGTTGCTCACGGTGGTGATAACCATGTGAAGGCTCGCCTCTTTGTTTCTTACCGGATGCAATATGAGAACATTACTCAACTTCCGGTGAGGACATTGATGCGATGTTTCGAGAGGTTCACCGCCATCGTGAACAATATGAAGGCCAATGTTGAGGATTTTCCTTACACCGAGCATGATCAAGCTTTGAAGCTCTTGCATATCTTGGACCCAAATGTTTGGGGTACTAAGGTTGAGGCCATCAAGGAGTCGGGCAATATTTGACCATTGAGTTGGATGACCTCTTTTCTAAGCTTAAGTCGGTTGAGATTGACGGGAAGTTGCAATCCAAGCATGAGGGCTCGACCGACCATAGTCTTGCTCTTGTGGGTGGATCAAAGGGCAAAGCTAACCCTTCCCGTTGACGAGTTTTCCTTGTCTTCTCTTATGTCTATTCCCGATGAGGAGTTTGATGTGCTTGGGCGAGGAGGAGCCGGCCTTGCTCTCAAGGAGGTTTGATCGACTACATGAGAGCGGAGGAATGCAAGGCGGAGCTCGGGGACATGCTTCAAGTGTGGCAAGCGTGGACACTTCATCGCCGAGTGCCCGGAAGCGGAGGAGAACAAGTACAAGATGAGCGAGTACAAGGTGCACCCGAGGCGTGAAGACAAGTACTCCTCCAAGGGCAAGCACTTCAGCAAGTCCAAGAGCAAGGACAAGGACAAGCGGCGACCGAGCAAGGGCGGTTACAAGAAGGACAAGGCAAGAGCCATGGTGGTCGGTGCAAGCGACGTCGACTCGAGCTCAAGCGATGTGCAGTCAAGCTCAAGCAGTGAAGGTGAAGACGCCGGGAGGCGCAAGGGAAAGAAAAGTGCAAGCCGAACTTCGGTGGATTGAGGCCGTGTGGCGCTTGAAGGCTTTTGTGGCATGGCCCATAGCTCAAGCGGCAAGAAGAGCCGAAGGAAGACACGGCGACTCCGACTCGGAGGATGAGGTAAATCGTGACCCCGACTCTTTGCTTGCTGAGATCACTAGGTTGAATGGCTTGATTGACAACCGTGATAGTGTGTTGAGAGATGCTAAGAAGATGAGAAAAGATCTTAGGGCTCAACTTGAGAATGCTAGTGAGAAAGTAGGAGAGCTAGAGTCTAAATTGCTTGAATTGAAACTTGAGAATGACTCTTTGAAACTTGCTCCTACTATTTCTGATGATGTTGAATGCACTGAGTGTGATGCATGGTTGAATGAGATCAAGTTGCTTAATGAGAAGAATGCTTCTACTTTGGCTAAACTAGATGATCTTAGGACTGAGTGTGATGAGCTTAAGGCTAGACCCACTTTGCTTGGTGCTTGTAAATCATGTCCTACTATGCATGCTAAGCTTGTTGATGCTCGTTCTACTATTAGCACTTTGGAAGCTTCTTTGAAATATCCTGTTGTCAATGCATGCACTAGCTGTGATGAAGTTACTTTGTGCAATCTTGAACTTACTTCCCGTTTGGATGTCATCTATGAGGAGAATGATTATTTGAGGAAGGTGTTGGGTTGGTTGTACGGGGCGGGAACCTCAATTGAAAATCATGATTGAGGAGTTCAAGAGAGCTGATGGTCGTGGTTTGGGTTTTGAGAAGTTGGGTGAGAAAGTGGGAGAGAACAGTGGGGAGAGTGTGTATGAGAAGTGTGTTGAGTCTAACCCCGAGTTTGAGGTGATCGGAGACATCCAAGTCCCACTTCCAAAAGCACCCAAGAACTCTTTCACACCAAAGCCCAACCACCTTTGCAACAAGCTTGACACAACCCAAGATCCACCAAAATTTCCACCCAAAACAAATGACTTCCAGAAACCCGTGAAGTTTGTGAGTGGGAAGGGTGAGAAACCTAGAGAGAAGCCGAGCCAAAACCAAAACCCATCCCCTTCAGGTGTGAGTATTGTGGCAAGGAGAGGCATCTAGCAAAGTTTTGCTACAAGAGGAAGAGGGATGAGAGGCTTGCTAGGGAGCAAGCAAACCAGGACAGGTATCGCCGGTCTCATGGTGTTCCTGAGCCTAGAGTGCCACTTCCACAGGGTGTGGGAAGTGTGAGGAGTGTTCGTAGAGTTGGAGCTCAGGGTGGTAGGTTCCCACAGAGAGGTGGTGGTGAGAGGTTTGATAGAAAAGATGAAGGTGTGCGTGCTGGTGAGAGGTTTGGTCGGGCTCGTGGTGGTTTTGCTGGACGTCCCCCTACTCGTCCTCAATACGGGTTTAGGGCAGATGATCACAGCTTTGGGTTCCAGAGGAACTACGGACCACGTTTTCCCCCTCGTGGTGCTCGTACTCCTTCCATGGGACATGGGAAGTTTGGTGGCAAGGGAATGATGTTTGCTAACCCCTCTTTTGAGCAGATGGCTCGACACTGGTTCAACTTTCTGTGTGCTAACCCCAGTGTCGAGTCATTAGCTCATTCTCGTTCTTGTTTCTGACTACAGGCAGGAGGCTTGGAGAACATTTGGTTGATCGACTCCGGATGTTCCCGACACATGACCGGAGATAAGAAGTGGTTCTCCAGCCTCACCCCAGTGAAGGAAAAGATGTACATCACTTTTGGGGACAATGGACGAGGAAGGGTGATTTCTGAGGGTGTAGTGCATGTGAGTGACAAGGTAACGTTGAAGAGGGTTGCTCTTGTGAAGTCTTTGGGTTTCAATTTGCTTTCGGTTTCTCAGTTGCTTGATGAAGGTTTTGAGGTGCGTTTCAAGTCTGGTGAGTCTCGTTTGCTGGATTCTCGAGGTGATCTTGTTTGTATGATCATCCCCGAGGGTCAGATTTTCAGGGCTGATTTCTCTCGTTCTTTGGATCCTGCTCACTGCTTGATGGCCAGTCCTTCTTCTGATTTGTGGAAATGGCATAGGCGGTTAGGTCACTTGAGCTTTGATTTGGTTTCCCGCTTGAGTGGTCTTGACCTTGTCCGAGGATTTTGCCGAAGTTGAAGTTTGACAAGGATTTGGTTTGTGCTCCGTGTAGGCATGGCAAGATGGTAGCCACTTCTCATCCACCCCTGACCGATGTCATGACCGAGCGCCCGACAGAGCTGTTGCATATGGACCTTGTTTCTCCTCAAGCATGGGAATGACTTGTTGGTTGTGTAGATATACGTGGATGATATTGTCTTTGGTGGCTCGTCACATAACCTTGTTGCCAAGTTTGCAGATGAGATGAGCAGGGAATTCGAGATGAGCATGATGGGCGAGTTGCAGTACTTTCTCGGGTTGCAGATCAAGCAAGTGAAGGACGGAACATTTGTACATCAGACCAAGTACATTAAAGACATGCTGAGGAAGTTCCAGAGGCAAAGTACGGCTACTTTGGATGCGGACGAGGACGGAGAACCGGTGGACCAGCGGGAGTACCGGAGCATGATCGGCTCTCTCCTCTACTTGACGGTGACGAGGCCAGACATACAGTTCAGTGTGTGTTTGTGTGCTCGTTTTCAGGCTTCGCCGAGGACATCACATCGACAGGCCGTCAAGAGGATCTTCGGGTACCTACGATCCGCCCTTTCGGTCTTGGCCTTTGGTATTCTTCCTCCTCGACTCTTTCACTTCATGATTTTTCGATGCGGATTTTCTTTGGTTGCCGAGTCGAGAGGAAGTCTACTTCTGGTTCTTGTCAGTTTCTTGGGTCCTCTTTGGTTTCGTGGTCTTCCCGCAAGCAGTCTAGTGTAGCTCAGTCTACCACCGAGGCAGAGTATGTTGCAGCCGCGAGTTGTTATTCCCAGCTGTTGTGGATCTCATACACTTTGAGAGATTTGGGTGAGGAGTGCACCCAGATCCCACTTCTTTGTGATAGCACAAGTGCCATAAGCGTAGCAAAAAACCCAGTGCTTCATTCCAGAACCAAACACATAGAAGTGAGATACCATTTCTTGAGAGACAATGTGGAGAAAGGGACCATTGTGTTGAGCCATGTCCCAACCCAAGATCAGCTTGCAGACATTTTCACAAAGCCTCTCGACCAAGCTACATTTGTGCGCTTGAGGGGGGAACTTGGGGTTTGTTGCCCTTTCTAGTTGATTCTTGGGGGATTTACTTTTGTACCATATGAATCATACCATGTTTACTTTGATGTATATACATGCTTTGCTTGATGTATAAACCATGGTAGGATAGCCATCTTGTCATATATCATGTTGCATTTGTATCATATTGCATTTTAGGATGATGAGATTCTTTCATATGCCTTATTTGAGTCTCTTTGGCTATTTGTGAGATATTGGTCATGTGTGTGGAGAAATGGCTATGTGAGGCTATGCTCTTGGAATATTTGAGATATATGTCTTGTGAGATAGCCCTTTTTGAATCAAATGCTAATCTTGACTAAATTTAATGAAATGTGCTCCACTCATGTGTAGTAGTGTATCCATGTCACGTTTTGGTCTAAGTGTGCTTTCTATGCTTAGATTGTTCTTGGATGTCTTTTTCTTGCATTTGGGCCAAAGGCCGAATATCGTTGTGAATGTTTAGCCTATGTTGCATTCATGGGGGAGCATAAGCTTCTTTTTGCCGTAAAGGCACTTCATGTACCATGAAATAATTTAATCTTGAAAAGAAGTGTGTATACTTGAGAAATGCTCCATCCACCATGTTTATGCTTAAAATGTCTTATCTTTTAAACATGGGTGCAAAACATGTTGCATGATGTTCACCAGTGGACAAGTCTCCCCGAAGTGGACACATGGCTCATGAGCTTTAACATGACATGCTTTGCTTTATGGGTGTTTGCAATGATCTTTTGTTGAGAATTGGATATCCTTGTATGATCTCTGGATGATATGCATGTTTTTGGCTAGAATATGACATGGATAGGCCTTTACATTTGAAGTGAGCCATCTTTTGATAAAACTGCTAAATCTAAAAATTTGCTTTGTCACGTGCCTATATTTCCATATATTACTTGTGTGGTAATGCTTTGACTATGTTATGATCCATATGTGTGCTTTTTGTCTCATTTCTAGCCTTTGACACTAGATTTGGCCTATTTGAGAAGCTCATGTAGATGTTTATATGCTTTGTTTTACATTCCTGCATTTTCACCTTGATTCATACATTGTCAACAAGGGGGAGAAGAGGTGAGCTTAATGCAAATTCAGAAGAGGTGAGCTAAAATTTGGAAGTTTGCATCCACATGTTTAGGGGGAGCTTGCATTTGTTCAGGGGGAGCCTTCTTGCTGTTTTCAGTGTGGAGTTTGTGCTTTGCTCGGCTTGTGACCTTTCTTTGCCTTTCTTTGTTTTGGTCATGAGTTGAGCTTCTTCATTTTTCTTTCTTCTTTCGTTCTTTCTTTGAATTTCATTTCGCGTTGTGTGTTTTCAATGCACTCATCAAGGGGGAGATTGAGGACCAGGAGCGTCCCGGTGGTCGATGGATGACCGCTCCTCAGTGATGAGTGATTGACAACGGGTGTTGGAGCGACTCTTGGCTCGGTGCGCGGGTGTAGGGCGCGGCCTAGTTCGTGTTGTTGCAGGTGAAGAACGGGCGCGAAAGGTCTTCAACCTTGAGGGGCCTCCGGGAGATGGAGAGACAAGTAGGCTCGGTTCGAGGGACCCGGTGGACGGCGGGACTAGGTGTGGGCCACATGGTGGCGAGACGAGCAAGATGAAGTCATGGACGATCGAGCCGGTGCATGGTGGCGGTCGAGTCAAGAGGCTTGGCGAGAGGCCGGGCCGAGCACGAGGGGTTTGGTGGTTTGCCCACAAAACCTTCGGAGGACGGTTTCTTGGTTTTGGCCTCAAAACCAAGTCCGAAGGCCCAACACGACGGAGATGGGATCCGGGCGTGTCGGGAAGCTTCGAAGCGGAGGACACACGGCGGGATCGCATGGCTTGCGTCGGGAGGACGCGGGGTGCGGCGAAGGCGTGGCCGTCCGATGGCAAGACCCACAAACATTACATAAATGCCCCTGCGTGGGTTGTATCGCCAGTAGTTGAGTTAGGGGTAGTCGAGTCATTTCCCACACCGGCGGGACCCGATATATAAGCCATGAGTGTGTGTGGATGGAGTAAACTCTCCGCGACTTAGGGTTTCATTCCCCCCCTCCTCTTTCTCATTTTCCTGGACTATTTTCTTATCCATTTTCTCTAGGCTAGTATGAGAGCTTCATGAGAGATTTGTTGAGAGGGGTGGATGCTAGGGCGGCATGCTAGACCTTGTGAATCTTTCCTGGTTTGTATAGAAGATTCGGCGTTGTGAATTTCGTGGTCTTTTTCGTGCTTGTTTTTTGGTGCCTTTGTTCTTGGTGTGGTTCCGCGGATTTGAGTGGGTTTCTCCCCGGATTTCTTTGAGGGAAACATGGATGGATGACTTGTGCATCTTTGGGATTGATCTTGTCCCCTCAAATGCCGGGAAACCACTTCAATTCAAGGATTTTTGTTCGGAGCTCTAGCTTTTGGTGGTGTTCAAAGGATCCGCGATTCCCGACGATTTAGGAAGTTAGGAGGCGAAATTTTTGGGGTATAGCATCCTTGGTTGACGCTTTTCATGTCCCCAAACTCTTGTCTCAACAGCTTCTACCGTTTGGGAGATCCGGTGATGGATTGGGAGTGTTGACTTTCGGGGTCGAGCAGTTTTCAGTTCTGTTCGTGCCTGGCGGACGGTCTGTGAGGGCCTGGCGGACGGTCCGCGAGCACAGTGTTCTTCGCGTGTTCTTCATGTTCTTGCTCGGCTTCGCTTTCAATCCGTTTTGGTTTGGAGCTTTGGTTGGAAGTGGTTTCGGACAGTCCGCAGCAGCGGGCGGACGGTCCGCGGGTGCCTGGCGGACGGTCCGCGTGCTCCCCGCGGACGGTCCGTTATTCGGGTCGTCTCTCGGAGGTTCGTTTGCTTTTCGGACGGTCCGCGGCTCGGGGTCGGACGGTCCGCGGTGTGGGTGCGGACAGTCCGCGACAGCAGGTCGGACGGTCTGCGTGGCCCGTGCGGACGGTCCGCCCCTCCTGGCCGGACGGTCCGCTAGAGCCTGAGTGCTTTGTTTCTTGGTTCGATTCCTTCCTCCTTCTTTCGTGCTTCCGCGTGTGCTTCAAGGAATCGTTCCTAAGACTTGAGGTTGATCCATAACCTTGTTGTCTTGGCAGTTGGTGTGTGATTCGATCCATCGCTTGTGTGTGACCCGGAATTGTCTAGGGTATAGGCCGGGTTCTTTGAGAAGAATTTTTTTACCGGCTCCTATTCACTCCCCCCTCTCTAGTCGCCATCTGATCCTTCAGCCGGCGAACTGTCCGCAAGGTGCAGTTCGTCCAGGTTTTCCTCGTGTTCTTCGTGAGTTCTTGAGCACTTTGTTTCGATTCGTTTTGCCAGCTGTTTTTGGCCAAGAGAAGTTTGGCGGACCGTCCGCCTGGACATCGCGAGCCGTTTGCGCGGCACCAGTTGCTCGCGGACCGTCCGTTATTGGAGGTGTGCTACTAGAGGTTTGGCTTTCATTTTCGGACCGTCCGTCGGTGACCCGCGGACCGTCCGCCTGTACCACGCGGACCGTCCACCCGGTCACCACGGACTGTCCGCCTGGTGCCTCGCGGAGCTGCTAAGTTCTTTGCTTCTTGTGTTTTGCTTTCGCTTTGTGATTGTTTGAGGTTTGCTCCTAGGGTTGGTACGTCTGTTGTGACTATGCGACCTTGGTAAACTCGTGTGGGAATCCTTGGTTGTGAATTTGGGGCACATGCCGAGTTCTCTCTTTGGAGAAGAATTTTTATCGGCTCCCATTCACTCCCCCTCCCCCCTCTCTAGTCGCCTAATCGGTCCATCAGCCACGCCAAGAATTCCTGGCCCTCACCCGGGCATCCCAGGAGGCAACCCCAGAAGGGGGTAGGACCGGACACACCTCCCAGGTCTGGCCACACCTCCCAGGTCCGGCCGCACCTGGCCCGTTCGGCCAGGCCGGCCGACGTGCACAAGAGGTCCTTGTCCCCCAAGCGAACGATCAGGAAAGAAAAACCCCGATGTTCAGAGTCACCGGCACATCCCACAACGGGTCAATTGTAGCTAAACGAGCCTGTAACGCCAATCTCCAGGTGACTCTTCAACGAGTCGCCATGGCAAAACATCTTTGCCATCAAGACAGCCGGGGCTGAATTCTTCAAACCCCCAATAGAGGGGAAATACAAGATCATTGGGCGCAAGACTCCCCGTGGGTATGAGAAGCAATTGATCCCTCGGTTGGACAAGGATGATTTGGAGCCCGACGAGTCCATCTTCTCTACCCCCTACTAGTGGGATGCGCCACCACAAGCCTCCACCAATCTGTGGTCCTCCTGGTCAGTTTGAAGATTCAGATGAGGACTCGGAGGACGAGAATCCTTACAAGGGCCTTCGCAATGAGATCACCGAGCTGAAGATGAAGAATAACTTGCTGGAGGAGCGCGTCACCGAGGTTGAGCTCGGGCGGATGGAAATAGATGACAATATGGAAATCCTCCGCAAGGCCATATGCAGCAAGTTTAAGCGCCTGTTGAGTGAGCTAGGGCGTCCGGATCTCTACAACTACGTTTTACCTTAGATCTCTAAGCGTAGGATCCGTGTAGCATCTCGTTAGTTTCGTTTCTTTTCTTGTGTGTTAGCTTGATTGTTTCGAGAACTTGTCTGCTTTAATTTATTTAGGCTTGTTTGAATAAAGAGATGCTGCAAACAACCTTCAAATCTCTGGTTAATTTGTTGCTCTGGATGGTGCTTTGAACTAGCCATGGAATGTTATTTCACCCGGTTTACAACTGCGCAGGAAAAAATGGAAGGGGGTAGGGCCGGCCGCGCCTACCTTCGGCACACAAATGCAAAACCAACGACGTGCAGGTAACTAGGATGCACCAGAGATAGCTCATGAAGCACGACACAAATTTTGCGTGGGCCGGCCGCACCACCTAGGACCGGCTGCACCTACTATTTCATCACGAACCGAACATCTTCATGCCAAGTCACCCTGGTTCGAATCCCTAACTCAACTCGCGATGTTATCTTATGGTTATCCTATTTATCTTGCTTAGTATCAAAACTGCATATCATGCTTTTGAAAATGTTGCCTACCCATCCTCACTTCGGAAATGAGGATTAATTGCTATGTTAAACCCTTGCAAGAACCTAGTATGCAGTTTTATTCTATATAGGCTTGATGAATTTGTTGGACCTCTTTGAAACTTGAGCCTGAATTAAAACCTTGTGAGATGCAAATGCTTATGACCAGACCTAGAGGTGTTGATTATTATGATATGGTTAGATAATGTTGGCCTTACTCTATCTCATAGTATGGTGAAAATCTCGGATGAATTATTTTTTGAAAATAAAACAAAACAAGCACCTCGATGGTCATATCACCTACCAAAGCCATATGTCGATATCAATGCATAAACCTTCTACATATGCTTACTTGTGACCCATTGAGTTTTGACAAATTGTTGTGACCCTTGATAGAATCTTTTCATGCTTCCATGATCGAGATCGCGAACACCCACATATACATGCTAACTCCTACACCGGGAGTTACACAAAACATGCCATCCATCCACCAAAAATAAGTACTCCAAGTTCCAAAGAGATTTCTCTTCTTGCAAAAGGAGAAAGGGGTCATTGAAAAAAAAGAGGAAAAATAAATGCTCAAAGAAGCATAGAAAAAATGTGTGCTCCAACCAAAGAGCATAGAAAAATATATGAAGCATGACGCCTCTCTAAAAAGCAAGAGGAGAATCTCAAAGCAAAAGGTACTTAGAAAAAATATTCCACACACTTGCACATCTCGATCAAGTTGCATGACTAGTTTCTTCTTGGATCCGGTTTTTGGCTCAACAACATTACGTGGCACAAGTGAGTCTCATGCTTATCCTACCCAAAGCTCCACATACAAGCCATAGAGTAGGAAGTTGAGGCTTGTTCAAAAGCCTTTGGTGAGGTAACAAACACCGCTTGAGCGATCGAGGGAACCATCCGAGGAACTTTGTCTCTCTTTGTAAAAATTTTCAAAAACTTCGAGATAGAAGCCAGAAAAAGAGAAGAGTGGGTAATACAAAGTCAAAATCATTCTACTCTTCAACCTCCAAAGGTAAGGTGAAAAGTTACAAGCCCCACAGCTTCAAGGCAAAGTTTCTTTGGTACCAATACTTTCAAAATATCTATAGGGCATAGAGTTGTGCACTAATACTTGCAGGGGAGTAACATGAAGCAATGTCTGATCCGTCTTTCAAGACTAGGCTTTGCTCGAGGACGAGCAAAAGTCTGGCGTGGGGGAGTTTGTTGACAGTCCTTACAACAAACTTTTGACCGCCAACATCTTGGTTACGGTAGCACTTTATAATGAATTCCATGCATGTTTTAGGTGCTAACAAGATTCCACGAGTTGTGTTGAGTTTTTATCTGCAGGACTAAGATTAGGGGGAGTCCCATGCACTGGCGTCCGAACGACTCAACTCGACACGATCGTGTGGGATCAATCAAACGAACCACAGAAGTAATGCACCGGGCCAGGAGGTAGGGCCGGCCGAACCTCCAGGTGCGGCCGCACCACCTAGGCCGGCCGCACCTGCCCAACTTGGCCAGACGAGCCATAGGGCCTCGGTCATCCAAGGGAACAATGTCGCGAGTTTCAATGCATATGTTTGATCCTCTGTGTGGATTCCAAGTGATTTACCAGGTGTTAACCCGACAACTAATGACAGGATGATACTTTATTATTGCTTAATGACCAAAGTGGATTGCTTCCAAGCGATAGTACGGTATTTTCCTGGGCGGATTGTGTCACACCCGATTTTATAAACAAAATCGAATGCACATCACATATATGCCAGGATCTGTTTACATATATGTGACATTTACAAGAGTGAATATCATAGCAATGTGGTTACTAAATGATACACATCAATACAAAATGACCCGAGGTCTGAACAAAAATTACACATATCGAGTCTTCAGCGGAACGGGGCTCCATCTCCACAGGCAGTCGACCAGGGATACACCAGCCTAGAATAGAGTGTTGAAGCTATCGTCTTCAGGAGATGCACATCATTTGTGGGGGGGATAGCAGGGGACAAAGGAGGGGTGAGTACAACAAATTGTACTCTTAAATAGGAGGGCTTTATATGGTTGACATGCGCTTAAGCAACAATCCTAATTTTTATCATATGTCCTTAGCACCTATTTACTAGATGTGAAACCACCAGCTCAACCTGAACCAACCCATCTGAAATCAATCTGATTAAGTAAACCACCATCAAACCAACTGTCCAACTGAGCACCACTAATCATGAAGAAGTCCAAGCCGCTCTTGACCATGAGCACGGCTGATATATCAGTTTTACACTCTGCAGAGGTTGCACACTTTACCCACGAGTCATGTTTCCCATTATGCCTCACACTTCCAAGGTGATCAGCCAAGGTCCCACTACAAGATCTTTCAGAAGTCGTGACTTCCCACAGGTAAACACCCACTAAGGATTCACCGCTAATAGGGAGTCTATTTTCCTCCACCGCAGAAGCCCCCTCTTGTACCACTAAACTGTCTGACAATGAAAACCAGTGGGACAACTACTTAATTGACCAGGTCTGGAGCCATGTAGCCCTCGTGGTTGCGCGGTAAAGCTAGGTTACTTGTCCATGAAACGGTCCTTAGAATCCGAGCCAGGAAACTAGCACAAACCCAGAGAACCAAACCAAAATCATCATACCATTCTTTCCATCCTACTCAGATTCCCCATGCCAACATATTATCGAGGTTTCCAACCTCATCAAGATCATCTCAAGAAATTATTAAGATGAAATTTATTAACCCAACCTACAAGGCTGCAAAGCTAAGCATGATACTATAAAACCCGACCCAGGCTTCAAGGAAGATGTTGGAAAATCTAGTAAACCCTAACATGGGATTCGTATTTGACTCAGCATGCAACTATTGGTCTATCTATTCTAATAAAATAAAACAAAGTAGGATGTTGGGATATGATCAAGGACACTTGCCTTTCGAAGAAGAGTGCTCAACAGCTTTGAACTCTTGAACCAGGAGATTCGCAAACAGCTCACTTCCTAAACGCACGAGCAATTGGAAGCAACACACATGTCACACCTAGCCCAATTTGGATGGCCCATGAGTGGCCCATGAGCGCGAGTGCGCGTGTTTAGTGCCACATTGCTAGTAGAGCAAGGGTGGAGCCAACTTATAATCCTTTGTCCACCGGCCATACCACCCTCGGGTTAACCCTTTTACATGAAGCGAGGACGAAAGTGTAAGCGGGGGTGCTATGTGTACGCGTGCTCGCCCCTACGGAAGGGCCGGGCGGTGCGGCTTTGGTGGGCGGGGTGTTACAAATGGTATCGAGCCGACCCTCGCGGTTGCGCGTACGGGTCGGTGTGCGGACATAGGGCGCATGGCACGTGTGGGCCGAGATGGGACACACGGCATGGCATATGGGTCGGCAGCGGACGTACGGTCGTGCGCTAAGAGGGAAGGTTCTGGACATTTGCTCGGGTCGGTGTGTGGACATATGCATGTGCGTGTGGGCACGGGATGGGGCACACGACATGGCGTATGGGTCGGCACTGGACGGGTGAGTTGGACCGACGAGGACGTCGGGTTCTTTGAGGGGGGGTGAATGTCACACCTAGCCCAATTTGGATGGCCCATGAGTGGCCCATGAGCGCAGGTGCGCGTGTTTAGTGCCACATTGCTAGTAGAGCATGGGTGGAGCCAACTTATAATCCTTTGTCCACCAGCCATACCACCCTCGGGTTAACCCTTTTACATGAAGCGAGGACGAAAGTGTAAGCAGGGTGCTATGTGTACGCGTGCTCGCCCCTACGGAAGGGCCGGGCGGTGCGGCTTTGGTGGGCGGGGTGTTACAACACAATAAATAAAAAGAACAATACACTAAATAATAGTAAAAGATGATAAAAATATTACTAAAGTTTAGAACGCGTCGCTACGAACACGTGAGCGCAAGAATCGCATAAAACGGAGCTACGGTTAGAGAAATATGAGCATTGGAAGCTTTAGGGATCTATATGCAATTATCTAAACTTGAGAAGGGTTTGAACAGAATTATAACAGGATATGAACAGTGAATAAAATGAGAAAAATAACAATGATTTCGTGTTAGAGTACAAGTTACAGGTTCAGGGTAAAGTTATTCAAGGCATTTAGATGCTAGAGTGCAAAATTAACATGAGAAAGAATACATCTGTAGTGATTATCAAAAGGGATAGGGGCTGGAATGCAAAAGGAAGGGCTGACTGCCGTGCGCAGGGATCAATGGTGGTTACTGTGTTGTGGACTCGGCCTACAAACTCATGGATCAATGGTGTTTGATCAGCGGTCTATGGTGAACCAAGTCCATATGAAGGGGTATCTAGTGCATCTAATATGGACCATTGATTTCAGATCTAACGGCCACAGGATCATCTTCCTGTTCACGAATAGAACGACAACCAGAGACGGTGGCGCCATGCACGAGCTCCTGGGAACAGCCGGAAGTTCGCCGGAAAAACTCCAGATCGGCCTACGGTGCATGGAATTCGACGGGAAGCGAGAAAACGGAAAGCCCTTGTCACCACCCGTGGCCGCCGACGAGATGCCGACGGCGTGAGCTAGACTAGAGGATCGGAATTCGGCAGAGAAGGAGGAACGAGGAAGGATTCCTCTTCCGTTTTTATATTTCAATTTCATCATAGCTTTCATTACAGGGAAAGGCAGCTTATATGCTTGCCGAGTCAAACTGCCCACTGGGCCCTACATGTCATACACTTAACGCAAGTCGAAATGTAAACATATGTTTTCGCTGGTAGTAAATGTCTTCCACGGAGTACGCCTTCCTCACGCTGCCATGGTTGTGACATCTCCCCCCGCCGAAGCACCTGCTTGTCCCCAAGCCAAGCTGTTAAGAAACCTTGTCTTCACAGCATTGTAATCCTCCCACGTGGCTGCAACTTCTGTCAACTTGGTCCACTTGATCTTCACTTGGGGAATTGTTGCATTGCCTTTCTTCACCAATCGACGATCAATGATACACTCAGGTTCAGTAGTTGCTGCTGAAAGATCAGTCACCTTAGGTAACTCAGAGAAGATAGGTGTATCATCAAGGGTGTATGGCTTGAGCTGTGAGACATGAAATACAGGATGGATTAAACTTCCTTCCGCCAATTTCAACTTGTATGCCACTTTACCAATCTTCTGCAGGACTTCATAAGGACCATAATACTTAAAGGCAAGTTTTGGGTATGGTCTGTTGGCTACTGAAGACTGTACATAGGGCTGTAGTTTCAACAAGACATGTGCTCCCACTGCAAATTCCAACTATGTCCTCTTCTTATCAGCTTGTGTTTTCATTTTGTTTTGAGCTCGAGCCAGATGCTATTTCAGAGACTGTATGTGGATTTCTCTGTTATGCACCATGTTAGCCACTGCAGGAAGTACATCTGACTGGATAGAAGGAGCTAAGGCCAGGTTGGGTTCATATGCATATAAAGCCTTGAAAGGAGAACAACCCAGTGATGAATGAAAAGAAGAATTGTACCATAACTCAGCCAGAGGTAACCACTTTTCCCACTATTTAGGAGAATCATGTATGGCACACCTTAGATACATCTCCAAACACTAATTTACCCTTTTTGTCTGCCCATCTGTTTGGGGATGATAAGTTGAGCTCATAGCTAACTTCACTTCATAAAGTTTGAATAGGCCTTGCCAAAATTTGCTCAAAAAATGGGATCTCTGTATGTCACCACAGTCTGAGGTATACCATGGAGTTTGACCACATTGTCAAAGAATAACTGAGCAATTGTCTAAGCTGTGTATGGATGTTTAGTAGCAAAGAAATGAGAATACATTGTCAGCCTGTCAATTACTACCACAATCAAAGAATAGTTATCAGACACAGGCAGACCCTCAATGAAGTCCATGGACACCCCCTTCCAAGCTCCATCAGGTATAGGCAATGGTTGGAGTAACCCAGCAGGATGTTGCTGGCCATGCTTTGCCTTCTGACAGATTGAGCACTGCTTGACAAACTTTTCTACATCCATCTTTAGACCCTTCCAGGTAAACACTTGCTTCAGTTTCATATATGTCACTTGAGATCCAGAGTGTCCTCCAATAGCACTAGCATGAAAGGTAGCAATTAACTTGGTTTGAAGTGCTGAATTGTGTCCAATCCAGATCTTGTTGTCTTGTCTTATCACCCCATTGTCAAGACTAAAACCATCTGCATTTGGACTAGTCACAGCTAACTGAGCTAACAGATCTTGGGCAAATTGATCAGTCTGGTATGAATTGACCACCTCATGAATCCAAGAAGGTTGCACTACAGAGACTGCTTGCATATGCATAACATGAGCCACCCTAGACAAAGCATCAGCTGCCAAATTATCTTTGCCCTTGTTATATAGGATTTTAAATTTAAGACCCATCAACCTGGACATTGCCTTCCTTTGTATATCAGAATGCAAAGTCTGTTCATTCAGGTATGTCAAAGATTGATGATCTGTTTTGATGATGAACTCTTGGTGCTGAATGTATTGTCTCCACTTGTCAACTGCCATTAACAAAGCCAGGAACTCCTTGTCATATATAGACAGGTGTTTGTGCTTTTCTCCCAAAGCCTTACTCAAGAAAGCCACTGGTTGCCCTCTTTGCATAAGTATAGCTCCAATACCATCTGCACATGCATCAGTTTCTATAGTGAAGACTTCATTGAAATTGGGTAATGCCAAAACAGGTGTACTCATCATAGCAGATTTAAGGGTTTGAAAAGCTTTATCAGCATCAGGAGACCACTCAAAAGCCTTTTTCCTCAACAGTTGAGTTAGTGGTTTAGACAATATGCCATAGCCTTTCACAAACTTCCTGTAGTAGTCAGTGAGCCCAAGAAACCCTCTGAGCTCAGTAACAGTAGCTGGTCTTGGCCACTGCAGCATGGCTGTGGTCTTAGCTGGATCAGTGTCCACTCCATCCACAGAAATGATATTTCCCAAATATTCCATGCTTTTTTGTGCAAAAGAGCATTTGCTGAATTTGAGATAGATCTTGTTCTTCCTCAACACCTCCAACACTTGCTGAATATGTTTGGTGTGCTCAGCTAAAGTAGGACTGTAAATGAGTATCTCATCAAAGAAAACCATGACAAACTATCTCAGAAAGGGATGCAATAATTCATTCATCAGAAATTGAAAAGTGGATGGTGCATTAGTCAGCCCAAATGGCATGACTTTGAATTCATAGTGGCCATGGTGTGTTTTAAAAGCTGTCTTGAATTCATCTCCTTCCTTAACTCTCACTTGGTGATACCCTAACCTCATATCTAACTTAGTGAAATACTTTGCTCCTGCCAGTTCATCCAAAATTTCTTCAATAATGGGCATTAGAAATTTGTTTTTGATGGTGATGGCATTCAACCTTCTGTAGTCAACACAAAAACGCCAAGTACCATCTTTCTTCTGGACCAACAAGACTGGGGATGCAAATGGGCTTGTGTTGTGGGCAATTAAACCAGCCTGCAAGAGTTCTTTCACTTGCCTTTGAATCTCAGTTTTGTGTTGTGGAGAGTATTTGTAAGGTCTGCAATTGATGGGCATAGAGTCAGGCTGTAAAGGAATGGCATGATCATATACCCTGGAAGGAGGTAACTGTTTAGGTTCCTAAAAAAGGTCAGCATATTCATCAATCACTGATTGAATGTCCTCAGGGACCACTTGCTCCGCTTGTTCCTTAACACAGTTCACCACTGCAAATGCCCAAATATCATTCCCCTTAGCACACTTCCACAGCTGCTCAGCCTCCATAGCGTGCACAGATAGTGGTGCTTGTTTGACCCCTTGAAGTTTGATTTCTCTACCCATATCTCTGAACTCTAAGATTCCATCTGCCCAGTGACAGGTCATAGGGCTATGACTCTTGAGCCAGTCATAACCTAAAATAGTGTCATAAGCTTCTAACTCCAAAACTCTCATATCAGTAGCTAGAGTAAAGCCCTGACACCACCACTCCAACTGAGGAACCATTTGATCAGATATAAGGACTTGTCCATTAGGTAAATGCACCTGTCTAGCCATTGTAGGCACTGGTGACAACCCTGCTTGAGCCACAAAATTGGTGCCAACAAAGGAGTGAGAGCTGCCACTATCCAGGAGAATAAGCATCACTTTATCATTTACAAGTGATCTAATCTTTATGCATTCAGTGGACTCAGTTCCTGAAATAGCATTCAATGAGAGATATAAGAGATCCTTAGCCAAAGTGTCCTCTACTTCCAGCTGATTGAGCACCTCCTCAGTAAGATTCTGATCCAAATCATTAATTGCTAGGGCATGCACTTGAGTTTTAGTTCTGTGCTGACATTTTTCAATATGTGCCAGGTCAAATTTTCCCCACAAAAGAAATGCAGACCATTGGCTTTCCTGTAATCCCTGAGTTGTCTTTCTCACCATAGGTTGGTTGTGGATGGAATCACTTTACTATCAGGTTTTTGGTAAGGACCTCCTGTCTTGGCCATTCTTGTTTGGTTTTGCCATTTAGTTTTACCCCTATCCACAATCCTTTGCTGAATTTTAGCCAATAGCACTGCCCTATCCACATCTTCAAGTACTTGTGACTGTACAGTGTATCTGATATCTTCCTTCAGCCCATTCACAAACTAAGATGCAAAGAACAAATCCCCATGTCCATCATTATGCATACTCACTTGGAACTGCAATTCTTGAAACTCTCTGAAATAGTCTTCCACTGTTCCTGTCTGTTTAAGCTCTAACGGGTCAGTGAGTGCCTTCCTATAGTCATCCTTGCCAAACTTGTCCTCCACTGCTCTGACAAACTGAACCCATGTAGGATTCTTGACCTTCCTTCTGTAAATTTGCAACCATTGAGCAGCTGGACCCTCAAAATGCACTGCACCATCCTCACCCAATGTTTCTGATCCAAATCCACTAACAAAAAATAATCCACACATTTATGTTTCCATATAACAGGATTGTCTCCATTAAATTTTGGACAGAACACCTTGGGAATATGCTTCTTGGGTAGCTGATGGTACTGTGAGTCATTCTCTTTGGATTTACCCTTGCTCTTGGTCTCCTTGTGAAAATGCTTCAAATCCATTGAATTAGCTGAACTGGAGTCACTCTCATCATCCTCTGTCAACGTAGAGTGCACCTGATTCAGTGTAAGTTGTGCCACAGCGCATCTTGTCTCTGCAATTTGCTGAGCCAAGTGCTGTTGAGTTGCAGAGTGCTCATTGACAGTGTGGGTTGTATGTTCTAATTGTCGCTTCATGGCCTATTGTTGGAGTCCCACATCTGTGACCCTCTCAAACAACAAATCCAAACTCTCAAGGATTTGATCCAACTTCCCATTCTCAGCCTCTGTCTGCTTGGCCATAGTGTCGAGCATGAACTTCCTCTGCGCAGAAGGTTTCGGTGGAACCGTGGAGACTACCCGCAAATTGATCCGAGTTGAGCAGGAATTTCGGGGATGATTCTACCACAATGTGCAAGCAAAATCAAGTACACCCTACCGAACTCGTTTCCCTGATCTAGATCGACGGAATACTATAATCGACCAACGACTCGAACCTGAACCTGTAGTGGATGCGCCGCCAAAGAGATTCCTTCTACCGCCTCCACACGCCACCAGATTCCCTGCGAATCAATCCTCGGAAATCTCCAACAACCAATCGCCTCTTGTTCCGGCGAGACAGCTCAGGATTAGACCCTCGCCAGTTTGCACGCCGGGAACCAGACGCCGCCGCCTGAGACTAGCGATCGCCAAGGAATTTTACACGCAGACGATGCTGCGCAACCCGAGCTCATTCTGGCCTCCCTCAGTCGCCACCACAGTCGAATTCGGCAAGGTTTCCGGAATTTCACGCCCAGACACTGCTGGACAACCCTGACCTGCTCGAATTCGCTGCTCAGTTGTTCGTCGATGCCGCCGCCGTGAAGGAAGTGCTCCGAGGAAGATAACCCGAATCTGATACCACTTGTCACCACTCGTGGCCGCCGAAGAGATGCCGACGACGTGAGGTAGACTAGAGGATCGAAACTCGGTAGAGAAGGAGGAACGAGGAAGGATTCCTCTTCCGTTTTTCTATTTCAATTTCATCATAGCATTCATTATAGGGAAAGGTAGCTTATATGCTTATCGAGTCAAACTACCCACTGGGCCCTACATGTCATACACTTAACGCAAATCGAAATGTAAACATATGTTTTTGCTGGTAGTAAACGTCTTCCACGGAGTACGCCTTCCTCACACTGCCACAGTTGTGACATCCCTTGGGAAGGGGATCTTACCTAGGACACTTTGGAGAGTAGTGCCAGTGTGGTTGGGGTTCTGACAAAGAGGAGCGAAGAGGCGGGTGCGGAATGATGTAGGCCGGTGATGGCGCTTCTTCTCGGTGATCCTATGGTGCGGTACAGATTGAAACGGAGATCAGAGATGGAGGAATCTGTAAGATACGGGAAGGACACAGAAACACATGAGGATGCGACTCACTGGAACAAGGCAGTGAGGACATGGTTCCCAGCGCGGTTCGTCAGTGAACTACTGCAGGAAGGATCTCCCAGCATCCCACTGGGGATGGAGACGGCGGCGTCGGCTCCGGTGATGGAAGATGCAAACGCGAGGGCAACTGCTATGTCTGCATTTTGTGGAGTGAGGGCAACTGCTACGGTGTTACATGTGTTTCATGCAGTTCGTGGTGGCGCTATTCGATCAGGGCAAAGCAAGGATGCAGAGAAGATATACTTGTAGTTGTAGATGCTGGGCTCGACCCAAGCAACAAGATTGGGTCGGCAAGGAGAAGAGAACAAATAGAGAAAGAGAGAAAGATATGTGTCCTCAGAAAAATGTTCTCCTAAGAAGCAAGATTAGGATTTGGTCTAAAACGATCCTAATCCAAACAAAATCAATCTCGACCGAGTTTTGAAATACATTTTTCAATCAATGAAAACCTAGTGCAAACTATATAGCATGAATGCACAAAACAAACCATATACCCTATATTCATTATTTGTCATTATTTGTTTAGAAAATGCAGGCTTTTCTATAATTAAATGTTTTGCTATTATATAATTGTTAGCAAATTTAGAAATATAAGAAAAATCAATTATTTTATTAGTGTTATTTGTTCACATCCCAAAATAGAAATTTTGGGGTGTGACAGGTTGTCACAGTGACAAACACAATTTGTGGTATTTAATGTTTGAATAAGATGTGTGCAGGATTTACGTAATTGAAAATCATGGTTTTGACCAAAAGAAGGCTCCCAACTCCAATTCGGCGTTTTCATCTCAAGTCAAGGCTTAATTTAATATTGATTTTGAATTTGAGTATAGGAAAAACCATACTATAAAGGGGGATGTGAATTGATAGCCAAAAGATGCTAAAAGTGCTTTAGGAGATGACCCAAGTGAGTGACAAGAGATTAGAGTTGACACGTGAACATTTTCTTATCTTATCTCAATTTCTCAGCCTTTGTCGGTAGTACCGACGCCAGGTCAGTAGTACCGATATGGCTCCACTGGCGAGTTTTAGCCAGGGGCTCGGTAGTACCGACCCGGGGTCGAAACTACCGATATGGCTCCACTATTGGGTTTCAGCCACACCCCTCGGTAGTTCTGACCCTGTGTCGGAAGTACCGAGAAATCCCGTTTTTGCACAGTAACGGCTAGTTTTCAGGGTTGAGTATAAATACCCCTCTTCTCCCTCCTCACTCATCGCTAACCAACCACGGGACAAACCCTCACTTGAGCATTCACTCCACTTCTCCCCTTCCCTTTAGAGCCAAGATTTGATTCCTTTGAGCTAGGGCTTGGGTAGAGAAGTGATTCATGTGAGAATTAGAGAAGCTTTGAGAACCCCTTTGAATCTCCCCATCTCAAGAGCACTTGAAGCATCTCCGGGCAAGTGATTCGTGTTTGTTACTCTTGAAGCTTGCTTCTAGATGGTTAGGCGCCTCCCGTTGAGTGCCCTCTTGTTGTGGAGCACCCGGGATCATTTGTATTACCCTCTCCTTGGTGGAGAGTTCTTAGTGAGCACCAATCTTCCTTTATGGGGATTGGAAGAGGAAAAGAGGCTCTTGGTGATAGCCCTCCCTTTGTGGGATCATCAACGAAGACGTAGCTTCCTTTGTGGGAGTGAACTTCGGATTAAATTCTTGTGTCTTCATTTTCTTGCTTGAATTCTGTCTCTCTCTCTCTAACCCTAGAACTTGTTTTAGCCTGATCTCTAAATTGGTTGTGCTCCAACTCATATCTTTGGTTGCAGGTGGTTCTTAGCTTCTAAACTAAACCTTTGATTCAAATAGAATTGCTAGAACCGCTTTACATTTCAAATTTCGTTTTAGTCACCTCTGTATTGTCGGTAGTACCGGCCCGGTACCGGAAGTACCGACCCCTCGGTAGTTCCGGCACCGCGTCGGTAGTACCGACAAGTGTTTTAACCACTGCATTTGTTTCAGAAATTTGAAGTGATCCTATTCACCCCCCCCCCCTCTAGGCATCACAAGGTCCTTTCAGTCCTATGCTAGGGGTGTTGTCGTAGTTACCAAAATCGATTTGATTTTGCTAGGTGAAGACTTGATCTGCTCCTTCATGAACAAATAGACGATGGAGATGTTGGCGTCACTTCCTCCTTGGAGGCATCGTCTTGCATGACATCCTCACTCTACCTCCATTAGTTTCGGTTTGTTAGGAAATCGATGATGCGTGTAGGTCGGAGGCTTCCCGTGCAAGCCTCAACAGTTCCTCTGATAGCCGCTTGGTCGGGACGCACCGTCTGATGACTTATGCGCGAAGGATTCGTCCGTCCTTCGCTATTGTTCCTCATTTAGGTGTTGGGACGTCGTTGCAAAGTTCGCCTCCCACGCCGAGGAAAATCCCATCATGGTCTGACAGCATGGATCCTCTCGCCCTGCAGCTCCTGCACGTCCTCGGGCGACGCGGAGCCGCCCGTGCCACGTTGCGGCCCTCATCAGGGGGCGTCGTTGGGTTGTGGGTGGCAGAGCCTTAGGTCGTGCAAGGCGGAGCCTTCTCCCGAGGTATTCGCGATGTCAGGGCGCTCCCTTAGGTCGCGCATGGCGAGCGTCTAAGTCGGAGCCGAGCCCTTGGACGATGTCGTCCTGCCGCCTGCTGGAGATGATGGGCCTGTATTGCTGATGCTGGGCGTGGCGGCCTTGGATCGCTCTTAGTCTTGATGGACTGGGGATTAAGGGCTAAGTTGATTACCCTTGGTTTATCCCCTGGTCTAATGGTGCTGTAGCTTACTGTTGTTTCAACCTTTTTTGTTGTTGTTGTTTTTCTTCTGTTGGTCGAAGGTGTTGGTTCTTGTAACTTTACATTTTGGTGGTTCTTCTGAAGTTGCTTCGCTATAATTCTTTTTCTTCTTCTTAATGAAAAATATGATATGGACATTCTTAAAAAGAAATGTGGTGGTCTCATCCGAGAAAATGGCCGCATGAATCTACAATCAAACGAACCAAAGTTAAGAATTCCAATAGATCTCAACTTCCCTGAATCAGTCCACATACATCTAGCATTGTTCTAAAAAAACCACAAACAAGTGCTAAGAAAGTCCACTGATAAGCAATGTTTGTTCTAAGAACGAAATGTCCTCACTCATCCTGCCTTAATTGATTCCAGAAAATTGATCCAGACTATATATTACATGGTACATACATTAAAAAAAAAGAACTCCCCATTTGATTCACGCACACCACCCAAAAGAAGTCACGAACACAGATACATTCCAGCTATCGCTCTTCTTTTCCCCCAATCCAATCGATCCCATGCAAAGCCCATTGATGCAAGCTTCTGATCGTTCTGATGCATCCCTCACCTCCACGTACGCCGATCATGAACTAATTCGGCCAATTCCATCGATGAGTACAAGTACACACGACGACACCGTCGCGGTGGCGAATTATAGGCCGAGCGCGCCGAGCGGCGTCTTGCCCTGTCCGGCCTCGAAGTAGAAGGTGAGCATGGCGAGCATGGCGATGCGGGCGTGCTTGATCTCGGCCAGCTTGAGCCGCTCGAGCTTCTCGGTGTCGGGGATGTAGACGCCGTCCTTGACGGTGCCGGCGAGGCTGAGCGGGTCGAAGAACTTGCCGCCGGGGTACCCCTGTTCGCCGGTGAAGTTGGCGAAGTTCTCGGCGGTGCGGGACCAGGGGGTGGCCCACTCGACGGACTGCGAGTCCGGGTTGAAGAAATCGACCCAGCGCTTGGACTCTACCCACCCCATGAGCAGCAGCTGCGTGCCGAGGAGGGAGCCGAAGGAGAAGGGCGCGATGGCGCCCGGGTCGGCGCCGGCCTCGAACCAGGGGATGCCGCTCCACGCCTGGCCGACGAAGATGCCCAGCACGGCGGCCATCGCCCACCGCCCGTGGATCAGCTCCGCCTCGCGGTACCACTTGAGGAACGCCGGGTCCTTGCCCAGGCCGAGCGGGTCGAAGCCGAAGTCACCGGGGAGTCTGCGGAAAGCCGCGGCGTCAGTTCCGATCCCAGACTTCCAGCTCCTCTCTCACATCAGGAAAACAATAAGAGACAGGGATCAACTTACGAGCCATCGAGCCATGGCGGGTTGATGAACTCGGCGTCGCTCTTGAAGGCGGGGATCCACGACTTCTTAGCGGCGGCGGCGGCGACGGCAAGAGCGCGGCGTGCGGGCTTGGCGGCGACGGAGGCGGCATTGGCGAGCGCGTGCCTGGCCCCGAGGAACGGGGTCTTGAGCACGGCAGCGGCGGAGGTGGACGCGAGCGCCATGGCCTGGTGACGGGTCAGGTTGGCAGACAGAGTTTGTTGCTGGCTGGCGGCTGTGGTGGTCAGTGGTCTGGTGGGCACGTCTCGGTGGTTTGATATTTAATCGTGGCGTGCGCGGCGCGGGGCAGCCACAAGAGGGATCCGGGGCGCGGGAAATCTCGGCGGCGGTAGGATGGATAGGGCGCCGGCCAATGGGGAGCGCGAGCCATCGGATTCGGCCGCGCCGCCGGATGCCACGTGGACGGCAGCCTCCCACTCGTGATTCGGGGCGTGGGGTCCTGGCTGTGTCACTGCCTCTGTGGCGACTGGCGAGAGGGATGGACTCGTAGGACTGCCCGTTAGGCCGTTGGTATGTTCCGTCACTGCCTCTGTGGCGAGAGTAGTTTTTAAAAGCAGATTTTAGAGTGAGACACATCTTTTGCATTTCTTTAGTTTTTGATTGTCAGCAAAGCACCTACTTGTGCAGCTACAATATCCTTGGTTCTCATTGTTACAACATGAAGAGTAACCAGGTGAGCTTTTCACTTGCAACCAAGAAAAAAGCTGTCCATATCAATGTGTATGAACTTTTGTGATATAGAGCATGTTCGTTTGGCTGGTGGCTGATAGTTGGTGCTGATTTATTCTGAGAGAAAAGTCTTTCTTTTGGTTATTTGGTTTGTTACGAGAGAAAATCTTTTATTTGGTGGCATTGATAAAGCTGCGAACGAGACATACAATATAATATATATATATATATATATATATACACTAAAATGCACGGCGTGCATTCGTATAGAGAATGCGCAGACTATGCGGTTGCAACTTCGTAGGCTGAACCAATTGCAACTCGACGCGAACCAATTGCAACTAGACCCGGCTACCGGGCCGCAACTAGGCGTGAACGAATTGCAACAAAGAGAGTAATCGATTGCAAGCGTGACACTACACTAATTGCAACTCGACGGAAATAATTACAACGAATCTGACTCTGTTGCAATTGGACACAAACCAATTGCAAGTAGACTCCTAGTTGCAACCCGATGTGAACAAATTGCAACCAGAATGAGCCCCAGTTGCAACTGGACAAGGCTTAGTTGCAACAAAGGTGGGTGCATTCTCTATATAGAATGCACCCAGGTGCACTATAGCAAAACAGTGTGTATATATATAGGATATTTATATTGTACACCCTGGGTATGGAATAAGTATTCCATACCCGAGCCCGAACGAGCCAACCTGCGCGCCTCGCGTCTGACACCTCGCTCACTTTTTTTTTGCCGCTACGTTTTATTTTCTGGCCGCTGATCTTACCAAACAATATACGTGGGCCTGGGAGAGTACCCACTACCACGGGTAGTTTTTTTTCTTCGATCCGGTCGACCGTCGTCCAGATCCGGCGGCGCGCCGCCTCTGGTTGCCACCCTCAATCTCGATTCCCCCATTCTATCGGCGGCGTATGAGAGGAAGGTTAGTCTCGCGCCCACGCGGGACTGAACAGCAGTCTCCGACCTAGCGCGCGGGTCTTAGGGACAAAGCAATCCAGGAGGTGGAAGGGCAAGGCGACGATGGCAGGCTCTCTCTCGACCCCAAGTCTTTCAACAATATTGGCCGCCATTATGGTTGGTTTGCTCTACCTCTTCAACCTCTCACGAATTGGATGCGATTTCCTCTTATCACATGCTTTTAATTATTTTGACGTGGTGCACCGGTATCTCTACAGGGATGACAAGATCGATCTTGCTGCAACACCTATCCCTGATTGACGAGCTAGTCAGCTGGCGGCGATTAGCAGAAAACTGTTGTGGATTCCCAACTTCTGCTGCTTCTAATTTGAACAATCTGTTGGGCCATCCTTCATGTGATTCAGGTGCTTTTGCATATTCCTGTCTATTGTTTGGGTCATTTTTGTGTCCCATTCCATCAGTCAGATTTTCAGGTCCGGTTATGGATTAATGTTTTAATTAGTAACTGCTTCAAGTTGTGCAGTAAAGGATGGATCGGGATCAGAGTGTCAATTTCATGGCTTTGCTAATTGAATTAACCTGTGGTTAATTTCTCAAATTCTGTCAGTTTCTCTTCTTAATTATGTGTATTGAATTTCAGTTTTTATTTTTAATCCTTATGGCATAATGCAACTCTGGTTGGCCAGATTTATTTATTTGGGCATCGACTTGTTGATTGAAAGGGGATGGCTTGTTTGGCCATTAGTTTTGGGCGAGATACATTATTTGGCAACTTCTTTCGTATCTCCACTTAGTAAATTGGAGTCTGATGCATTTCCGTCCAAAAATTGAGCCATGCTATTAGTCTCTTATTGTATATTTGTTCAAAGATGCAATGTGCATATTGTATAGGCTCGGACATGTGTAGTTTACGAAAGTCATCTTTGTCTGCTTATTGAGAATGTTCAGATACATAATAGTTATAATTTCGTATGATCATACGTGCCAATTGAAACTTGATGTTTATTAGAATGACCATGTCACATCTTTTTTACCATTCAAATAAAGTTTCAGTAGAACTCTCGTAGCTCGGTTCTGGACTGCTGACACACTCATGCATGAAGGCCACAACGGCAACCACTTCACTTGATGTCAATAAAATATCATTGGTTGGTGTGGTTGACCCAGTCGCAGGCATCATGTTTCACCATACTGAACTGAATCTTCTATTTAACGCGTTTGCAAAGTATGAGCTCACTACACATTGGGTGGGTGTGGTGGTGGTTGGGGGGGGGCGTTGTTTCTATAGTATTGTTATTTTTTCTCAAGCTTTGAGTTAGGTAAATCTCTGCTTACTTTGCATGCTTGTGCTGTGTGAATTGGTCGCTTGATTTCCATGTGTCAAACAGTTTTCTGATGCCTTCTCCAATACAAGGTACTGCATCTGAATTTCTAATAAAAAACTGATCAAAGCGCAGCTTACTGAGCAATCACTGCATCTGCGTTGCATGCCTACATTTCTGTAGAAATTTTAATGTCATTTGTTGATATGAGGTTAGTATATCGATTTGTTGATATACATGCCTGTGCTGACCATTTTACTCAAGGATTTCTTATTTTGCCATTAAACTGCAGAAATCTAGTGCATGGAAATACCTTTGGACCTCTGCAGTTTGAGTTAATATCTACATCTTCAGTTCAGCTAATGAACACTCAATTGTTTCATGGATCTTATTTACAGGCTGATGTTACCGATCAGGTTCCTGTCGGTTACTTTGCTCATGGGTGTGTTTCTGACAAATCAAAAGCTAGCAGTATGTTGTTTCGAACCATTGACATCTGCCTGCAGCTCCAAGATCACTTTAGAGCAGATTTGCCTGACCAAAAAAGCTTGACATTTGTTTGCATTACGGAAGACATCCAACAAGCTCAGATGATCGTGAAGGTTGAAATTTCTCTAGGGAAGTGTATAAATCTACTTCTAGCATGATGGCACATATCTTCCAAATTGTATGCATGTAATAATGCAATCCTTCGTAACCCTTCTTGTGGCGTGATGATGGATTCCAAATCGTGTCTCTTGCGTCATGTAGGGGAACACTATGATTTGTTTCCTTTTATGTATGTCAATCGATTCGCTGGCTAGATTCTAAATTCAAGTATATAAATTGTTTTTTGGGTGATAATCCTTTTTTATTCCATTTATACATGTTGCTCTATAATTGTAAAGATTGGCACTCTTGAGCAAAAATAAACATAGCAGTATGTAATTAATCATGCTAGCATAAAGATCGGTAAAAATTCATAATGTATCTTGCAATCATAAAGATGTGCTGGGCCAATTTGTCAATAGCATTTGAAGTTTTTGTGATCGCCTGTGAGAAACTATGTGTTGGTCCAACGTATCAAGACCCACCCAATTGATCAAATTGTTGGTGCAAATATAATACTCGTACAACAACCTCCAAATAATCAAACTATGCCACACGACTCCATGAAAAAATTCGTCTCCGTGGCTACCATGCACTCCCTGAGAAACAGATGCGAACCGTGATGTGTCCACGTGGGACCTTGGTAGGTGCGAGGTGAGCAAAACGTGGGACGGTAGATGCGCGCAGATGATGCGGGGCTCAGTAAAAAAACCGGACGCTGGGTCAGGCGCGCGAGCGGGCAGGCAGGGGGCCGCGGGGAGGGCTCGGGTATGGAATAACTATTTATACCCTGGGTATGGAATAGCGCTGGCATATATATATATATATATATATATATATATATATATATATATATATATATATATATATATATATATATATATATATATATATATATATATATATATATATATATACATACATACATATACATATAGATATATATACATATACATATATATATATATATATACATATATATATATATATATATACATATACATATATATATATAATATACATATATATATATATACATATACATATATATATATATAATATATATATATATGTATGTATATATATATATATATATATATATATATATATATATATACACACACGCACGTGCTAATCTACACTCTGGGTGTAGAATCCTATTCTACACCCAACGTAATGATCCGACCAAACTCGCGTAAAAATTACTGAACCAAATCGCGAGATTACTGACCGGTGAGCATGGTTCAGTAATCCCAGGACTTAGTTCAGTAATTGTTAATCAGTTTGGCCTCGCTGGGCCTGAGCAGCAAAATGTACAACCATCCTATTTTTCCACGCACTAGCATTTCATGACCAGCCTGTAGAAGTAATCCCTAAGGCATAGTGGCGCGTAATACAACGTGGACATAAGAGCAGTGAACTGGCCGTAAGCGAAGTAAGCTGGAGGGTTCTTCTTCAGAGCCAATGCAACCACCTTCTTTGCAAGCTCTTCTGCTGGAGTAGACCCAGGGCCCTGGGAGACGTCGGTCCTGGCTCGGAGCGATTCCTCATACTTCTTGTAGTACTTCCACTCATACATTTGATCATACTTCGCTGCAGACTTATCCCCGAGGTTCGACTTTGTTCCCCAGGCCCAGCAAAATGTACAACCATCCTATTTTTCCACGCACTAGCATTTCATGACCAGCCTGTAGAAGTAATCCCTAAGGCATAGTGGCGCGTAATACAACGTGGACATAAGAGCAGTGAACTGGCCGTAAGCGAAGTAAGCTGGAGGGTTCTTCTTCAGAGCCAATGCAACCACCTTCTTTGCAAGCTCTTCTGCTGGAGTAGACCCAGGGCCCTGGGAGACGTCGGTCCTGGCTCGGAGCGATTCCTCATACTTCTTGTAGTACTTCCACTCATGCATTTGATCATACTTCGCTGCAGACTTATCCCCGAGGTTCGACTTTGTTCCTCCAGGGGCAACAATCATCACATTTATGCCGAAGCTTTTTAGTTCAAGCCTGCAGTGTATCAAGTTAGGATGACAACTATGGAAGGAACAAGTATGGAAGACACAAACCATCAGATAGAAAATTGAAAAGACTTAACCAGATAAGAACAAACCATGGAGTAGTACAAAAGAAAATATTGGAAACTAACACAATTGTTGTTGGGATCTTGCCACATGATAAATTATTTGATGTGATACTTGAGAACATTGATGAAAAGTAATAGCATAAACACATCATTAGTAAATAAAAAATAATACCCAATGCTAGTAGCTGTCTCTGTTATCAATTTCCTAACAGTTAAATTCTGAGTGTATTAAGAATGAATCAATATCCCAATTCTTAAGCATATATACAACTGACTGGCCCTAAAACAATTACTAGCAAACAACACAGCCAATTAGATCCCTGTGATCCTTGGTTCCAGTTTTTGATGCTGAAATAAAGATGTCAATGTAAGAAAATAATAATAGGTTAATATTCATTCACAAACCTTAGTGAGTCACTCAATGCATGAAGAGCAGCTTTTGATGCAGAATACACACCAGCCCATGGTCCAGGTGCCAAAGCAGCGATACTTCCAACATTCACAATTGTACCTTTTCTTGTCTCCATCATGTGAGGAATAACAGCTTGAATCAACCTCATTGCACCTACAGCGAAAAGGGGAGGAAAATTAAATTGCAATAAAACCAATACTGTATCAGAACATGTGAAGAAGTATATGAATAAGGAAAAAGGTCAGAACATGTGAAGAAGTATCTGAATAAGGAAAAAGGTGCGAGGCTGTTAGAGAGCGCAGCGGAATCCGGCCCGGGAATTTATACCCATGTGCCAGCGTCTCAACAGGCCTAGGTCCAACGGAGTTCACAACAATAAGAGCTCGGGCATAACTCAACCCAAAAGACTAGCCTGATGGGTGAGGACTGCCCCCACCTTTATGTTGTGCTCCCCCACCAACAATTTCCGATGTGGGACTAATTCAACAATCTCCCCCGTCACGCATCGAGCCTAACTCTTCCATCACATGGCAACCCATGTGCACAACTTGGAAGGTTATTATATGTCACAAGGATTTTCGTGACCTTACGGAGACATTAACGGGCTCCCCTGTCAACGTGTGACCCAGAGATATTTTCACATTTTTTCGACCTTCGGCTTTGATACCACTTGTTAGAGAGCGCAGCGGAATCCGGCCCGGGAATTTATACCCATGTGTTAGCGTCTCAACAGGCCTAGGTCCAACGGAGTTCACAACAATAAGAGCTCGGGCCTAACTCAACCCAAAAGACTAGCTTGATGGGTGAGGACTGCCCCCACTTTTATGTTGTACTCCCCCACCATCAATTTCCGATGTGGGACTAATTCAACACGAGCCAACTAAGAACATCAACGGAAATCAACAAACTATTCAATTCTTCTCAACTAGGTTAAACAGTAAGTGGAATTACATCCAGTCTTTTTGGTTGAAAAAAAACCTCCATGATGAGATAGAAAAGCTAATAGTTGGCACTTGGCAGTCTTGTGCTTTCAAAAAATTTAACAGTTTAAGAGGTTATCGTTTCCACCACTAGAAAAGAGATCCAATGGAGCACATAGCCTGAGAGACAATTTTATAACTCCGTTTAAATCTAACACCTGGCTGCAGTTGTGTTCATGCATCTTTAGCACAAGTTTTGCTAGTGATGACAGAAGAGGGGTTCTAATTGAACTTCTGACTTTACTAAATGCTGTGTTTATGAAATCCAAGATCCCTTCTGGGCAGCACACAAGTTGACATAGGAATTAAGGATGACCTAAATCTTAACCGACATTCTGCTAACAAGCACTCAAATTATATAGTACACTGTTCAGTTATCCATGTGATAAATTAAATTCACTGTTTCACAAATTAAAATTACATATAAATATGTTCACATAGCTATCCCTCTCTACCAAAACAAAGCGTCCTTAGTTAGAACCAATAAATTAAAGAAAACAGACTTCATAGTCATCCATGAATCTTTAATGGCCTATTGAGATTCCGGGATCTAAAATTTTGTCCTCCTTCGACAACATCGTAATCACGGGATACCAGCAAGGCCAAACAACAAAGAAATACAGTCGTAGATAGCAAGCATAATAAAACAAACCAATTTTCGCAATACTTACCATAAACATTGGTGTCGAAGACCTGGTTGAAGGAATCCATGGGCACCTCGGCGAGCGGCGCGACGAGATGGACCCCGGCGTTGTTGACGAGCACATCGATGCGGCCGTACTCCCGCAGCGCGTCGGCGACGGCGGCACGCGCGCTCTCGTCGGACCGCACGTCGAGCTCCAGCAGCAGGAACCGCGGGTCGCCCTTGAGGTCGCGCATGGAGCCGCGCGACCGCGCCGTGGCCACGACGGCGCACCCCGCCGCCGCGAAGGCGCGCGCCACCGCGTGGCCGATGCCGCCGTCCGAGCACCCCGTCACCAGCACCACCGGGCGAGACCGGTCCGGTCCCTCGCCGCAGGACGCCGCCATCGCCGAGGGGTGGGATTCTTGGCTCGGGATCGGGTTTCTTGGATAGCGCAGGGAGGCGCTCGTAGTTATATCGCCTAGCTGTCGCCTCTGACCAGATTCGCGCAGAGGCGAGGATTGTTTTCTTTGGTGAAGAGAAGGCAAATCCCGTGGATTTATAGGTAGCAGCCGCCGCGGGAAGAGTTCGGCTCACGGCAATGTCAAAAAGGTGGTGTTATTGTCGGGTTATTACTCGAGCCACGCGTGAAGGATTCTCATCTGTTAGAAGTCCAGAACAAATCCACATCGAACTCGTACAAAAGGAATCCTCGCCGTCGTCGACAGAAATATTGTGTGTATACTGAAACAATGGCAAAAGTACCCCTGCTTATTACATTGTGTTATAGCAACTCCAGCAATAGCCTGCAAATTGAGGGCTCCAAACCTGATTTGCAGATCCATCTCTAAAAAAATAGAGGCCCAAGATTGCATCCCAACTCCAGCAGCAAATTCACTTGGACCTCTATTTTCATGTGGACCCGTCTTGTCCAGGGCCGGCTCTACAATTTGAAGGACCCTTGGGCAAATAAGAAAAAAGGGCCCATTGAAGTAGCATAACATATAGGGCATGTTTGGCATGGCTCTAGAGCCGAACTCCACACCAGAGTTGGGTGGAGCTAGCCAAACACCACGGTCGATTTCCCCACCAGTTCTACCTTCCTACGGGTGCGTCGGCGATGCTATGGCACTGTGCCGACCGTCGCAACAGATGCCAGCGGGGCCGCCGCATCCGAGGAGGGGATCGAGGCGCTGCAGATCCAAGGAGGTCAATTGTCTCCTCCTCAACTTTGTAAGTCTCTCGCACCACGGATGCCAAGGCCAAGCCCCTGTCGGATGAGGCCGCCCCAAATGCGATCGAGGCGAGGGCGAGGCGGCGTGAGCTGCACTGTCGGCGGCGGGAGGAGCTCAGGCCCACGGGCATGAAAAAGGCAGGCGAGGACATCGTGCAGGGGAGAAGAGAAAATTATGCGTGACAGTTGGGTCGTGGGACCCACATTTAAGGATAGTGTTGGTAGCCAAACACCCCAATTTAAGTAGAGTATGGAGTTTTGGAGTGAAGTCAGCTGAACTAAAGTTAGAGCCATCTCAAACATATCCAACACGAGTAAAAAATAACTTTGCAGCTCAGGTATGCAGTCTGAAACGTTGGTTGTAAGCCTGGAACATGGAAGCCAGAACGATTATGATCTTTGACTAGTTGTTAATTAATAAAGCCTACAATACTAATTACGTATAGGGTCCACGGCCGTCGCCCCGCCTGCCCACCCCCTAGAGCCGGCCCTGGTCTTGTCATAGAGAGAGGGGGCGGGCTATCTTCCTCGGAACACAGGAGAGGCAGGGGAGGCATGGGTGGCCGGCGGCGGCTCCTCCTGCCGACGAGCTGGGGCAGGCGGCGGCCGGGAAGTGGGGCAAAAGAGAGGGGGGGTGAAGGCATCCGATTCCCCTCCTCACCTCGGGTGGAGACGGCGCACGGAGGCGCATCCACTGCGGCGGGCGGACAGGGGCGGTGGCACTGGCAAGCTCGGGAGGGAGAGGGCTGGGAAGGTAAAGCAGCGTTGGCCAACCTAGAGTCGGAGGAGCTCACTCGATTCCGTCGCGCCTCCCTCGCATCGATCACGACTACGTGGCCAGCGTCCGCCCGGGAGCGGGGGAAAGAATCGAGCACGGCGGCGGGCCTCCATGGCCGGCGAGAACGGGAGCGAGATTTGGGACACATTTTCCTCCATGGCCGGTGAGGCGAGCTCTGGGCGGAGGTGGCACGGCAAGCCCGACTGGAGGGAGCTCGAGGGGGTGATGGCGAGGGTGGCGGTGGATTTTCTTGAACGAGAGTTGGCGCGGCGGTCCTGCACCTCCGTCGACGCTGCGAGTGGATCCGCCGGCGCATCCATGGATGATTCCGCGTGCGCGAGGCAGGGGACGGGGCGGCGCGCCAATGGGAGGAAGAGGGAGGGGCCGGGCGGAGAGGGAGAGAGGGAGGGGCGGTGCGCCGGCGCGGGAGGCAGGCGAGGAGAGGCCGATGCGATTTGGAGAAAATAAAACGTAAAAAAGAAAATAAAAATAGGTGGGGCCCACGTTTGGAGGGGAGGATGGAGGACCTTCAGAAATAGAGGCTTGAAAGGGAGATTTAGAGGGGCCTAAAAAATGGAGGGCCATTTGGAGGTCCTGCTGGAGTTGCTCTTATTAACTAATGTTTAGTACCGTCGCGGAAAATTTGGTGGCTTGTACAAAACTAAATGAGCCATAAATTGAAGTGGTGGAAAGAATGAAATTAATTTATGCCGTTTCAATTAGCTTTTTAAAGTTTTTTCCCTGGAGAACAAATATCAATCTTTCCAAAAATTTCTCCAACTACACGTTAGTACGCGACATCAATCTTTAAAAAAATTAGGAGTATTAAATATGAATTAATGACACAATCATTCCACAACTCCTACCTTAATTTTCGAGACGAATCTAACAAGACTAATTATGTCATGATTAACCAATGTCGTGCTATAGTAACTAATCCCTAATGACGGATTATACTTAATGAATTCATCTTGTGATTTTCAACCCATTCGTATAATAAATTTTGTAATTGGTCTATGTTTAATACTTTTAATATATCCTGAAAGGAAACTCCAAAAAATTTCATCGACCTAAACAGGGCTTGCGTCTGTGTATCCACGGAACAAAAGACATACTCAAAGATAATCATGAGACAAAGGCAAGTGATTCATCGACCGAATATTAAACTGAACTGACCATAGTCCATACTGAGTTTCAAAATAACAATAAAAATATTCTACATATAGTTACACCTGCGGTGTATATCATAATTTGAAAGCCCTTAAAATTTGAGGATCGTGTACGATCTCACGGCCTGCACGGGCTAAGGGACAGCCGTGCTAATGTTTCTAACTTTTTTTTGACAACAAGCATTATATTAAAACATCACTGCAACCAAGTTACACAAAGGTCCTCCGGAGAAGACCAAAAAGCACAACAAGCCTTGAAACAAAAAGCTGATAACGATGGCGTCCATGGTGAAGAAGTCGATGGAGCCGCCGGCGGGGGGAACGCAGAGGCGTCTTAGATGCGTGCACCCAGGTGGAGACCGCACATAGCGTCGGTTTGAGGCAGGCCGGAGAAGCCACGGTCGGAAGAGCACACCGATGACCGGAAGATTCGGTTGGATTGTCGTCGGAGATTGGTGAAGTAACTTGCTTCAGGATCCCAGGGGGGGCAACTTCGTCGAGCAGGAACCAGGGACAGTGACACCGTGTTGGAGTAGAGAGCTTCAAGGTCAAAAGTTGCTAAGACGGGGAGGCGGAGTCGGAGATGCTGGCGATGAAGATCTGGTCCAAGGGGGAAAGGAAGCAGTGAAGCAACCCAGAGGCCAGATCTGCCCAAGAGAGACCGGAATTGAATGCAGCTTACACAGATCGACCTCTACCCCGGCCAGATCTGAAGCGACGGCGACCGGGGGGGGGGGGGGGGGGCTCGACCAGCAAGTGGGAGATAGAGGCGGGTGAGGGGCTGCTGGAGGGGGCGATATTATTTTATTTCGAGACACCTGAGAAGAGCAGACGGCGGCGTCGAGCAAACCGGAGACAACCCCGGCAGTGACGACGACAGCGACATCTTCTTCGAGGCGGCGACTTCCACGGAGGGACAAGGCCATACGACACAAAAACTAACTAAAAACTTACTAATAGAACTACAGGAGGCCTGGATGGCCCCCCTCCCAACCAGCCGCGACGAGCTCGCCGGAGCCAGGCGGGAGGGGGCCCAGCGGAAGCGGTGGAGAGGAGGGAGTCCCCTTGCCCTTTCCTTACGAGGGAAGGAGCCCTTTCCTTACGAGAGAAGGAAGCAAGGCGCAAAAGCAAATCGTTTCCGTTTGTATCAAAGTTCTCTAACTAAATGTTAGTACTCTTATGTGATGTTGTGGTGGATGAGAAGCGGAGAAGAAAAATGTCGTAACTGCTGGCGATATGGATGTCAGTCAACTTGACCTTGTTTGGACCTTGTTTTCATTCCGTCACATCAGATGTTTGACAATACTTATGAATATTAAATATAGATTAAGTATAAAAATAATTATCGATGGAGTGTAATTCGCGAGATGAATCTATTAAATTTAATTAATTCATTATTAAACAGTGGCGTGCTATAGTAAATATGTGCTAGTGACGGATTATAATTTTCTTAATTTTCTATTAGTAAACGAACACCCCTTCCGTCGCCGATGTGATATCCTTATATATTTCACCCTAAAACTAAACAAGCTCTTAGTTCGTTGGTGAAAAATTTTGTGATGTCGTATCAAATGTTTCATTGCATGTCAGAATGGGTATTTGAATAATAATAAATAATAATAATTCTGAAAATCATGAGACGAATTTTTGAAACTTCATCATTAGCTAGAGTTAATTGCTACAGTACTCTTAGGACACCTAGGACTAGGATTACAACTGCGACTGCGACTGCACGTCTGCACTAGTCGAAACAAAAACTACAACTGCATTGAAACTGGTTCTGTGCACACTGAACAGGGCGCGCACCCGGCCGCTGCGGACGCGCCCGCATCAGCGCCATCGGCCATCCGGTGCACGACGTGGGAATTATTTTTATATTTATTTTGTCATGATTTTCGAAAAATAAATGGTCGAATCAAATTTTCGAGAAATATCTGCCGTCGTACCCCACGGTGTTAAGTCTCTGCCGCCGTGGGGCACGGCGGCGGGAGCCTGGTTACGGCAACGGGGGCGGGGCGGCGCGGCGCCGGGACCCTCGGCTGTTCGTTTGGGCGGTGGCGATGGCGAGTCTCTTGGTTTGTTCCGAGAGAAAAATCTTCTTCTCTCTGTCTGTTTCTTCTGGTGGCTGGTTTGTTTAGAGAGAAAAGTACTGTTGGCTGGTGGCTGATAAGCCAAGCGAACAGGGCCTGCCGCCGAGCGGCACGGCGGTAGGGTCTTTTTTTAGCTTTTCATTTTTATAACACTTTTAACCTTTTTAAAAACGACAAACTAATAAGTGTAAGCATAATTACAAGGGAATATCCTAATCAACGACGAAGAAAAGTCACAAGGGAATAGTTTATACATAATCACAAGGGAAAAGTTTATACAAAAATCATAGTACTACATCTAAATGTGTCGGCCCCTCTTCCCCCTAACAGCTCTAGCGCCAGCCCAGGTGTGGTCCCGGTCGTACGTCCAGGGGTTAGGTGCCCTCACCACCCGCTGTCCTAGCTGGTCGGGAGACGGTGTCACCATGGCCGCCTGCGACGAGCCTGCAACATCCGGTGTCGCTCCGGCGGCCGGTGTCACTCCGCCGCCGCCAACGCGTGACGGCTGAGTCAAAACCTGTGGTGGCCGTGTCAACTGTGATGCGCCAACCTCCTCGGCCTACTGCGGGACACCATCCATGGTCGCGAGAAAGTCACCCTACCCAAACTCATCCCAGGCTAGTTGGTCCTCGGCAGACGTGTCGAAAGTAGGCTAGAGCATAGGCGGAGTGGACGACGAAGGAATATCTGTCACTAGAAACTGAAACAGCGGCGGTATGGAACCTTCTAGCGTATAGATCGGCGGCGGCTCCTGCTGTCGAGGCCCAGCTATCGGAAAAGGCGGCGGTCGCCATGTACGATTAGAATATAGTATAATCACAAATGCACAATAATTGCGTGCATTAGTTGAAAATAAGTTCTACTGATAGTACCTGCGCCGGGTGGAGCAAACGGCCGCTGCATGTAGGTGTGCGGGCCTTGCGCCTGTGGGTGCTGTTGTGCCCTCGGAGCCGAGAACCCGCCAGCAAAGGTGGCAGGCATCGGCTGCGAAGCCGCCGTCGAGGCGGAGCTCGAGGACGACACTGGGTGGCGCGGAAGGAGAGGAATCTCTACGGCCCCGGCGTAGTTCACGACGGCGGAGTACGTGCTCCGGTGCTCCTGAGGTCCCCAGGAGAAGCACTGCCCCATCGCGGCCGATGCGAGCCGCACGACCTCATCCAGCACGTCGTGCTTAGCGTCGACTTGTGCCACTGAAGTGGGCTTGAGTACCCGAGCCATGGATTTCAGACCCAAGGTACGATGGCCGCCAGAGCGGGCTTGAAGGTGCGATCGGAGTCGACTTGTGTACATGGGCCATGGATTTCAGACCTAAGGTACAGAGCGTGAAGATCACGTGCAGCTAGGGACCATCGTTGCCAGGACACGAGGGCCACTTACAGGTAGATTCCATCGAAGTTTACACACGCAGTATGTTGCCGGAGCAGGCGAAGATGCGACCGGAGTCGATTTAAGTTTCCGCACAGAGCGGACTTTAGAAGCTGCCTCCTTGGGATAGCCCCGAGTTGATGAAGTAGGCTCGTGGTGACTTGATCGATATACCCTAGGAGTAGTCAGCAGAGTGTAGCTCCCGTGAAAACCCGCCGAGAAGCGTACACGAGGGCATGTTGTTTTGCATGATGAGGAAAACAAACAAGAAAAGAAAAGGTAATCATTTAAATAAATGACTTAGCTGTTGCCGCCAGTGCGGACTTGTTGATGAAGCCGTGGCGGTTGGCAATGGAGCCGCGACGGGTTGTCGCTGAAGTTGTGAAAGGATCAATGCAAGTGGCCTATAAGGGGGGTAAATAGGCATGCGAAACAAACTTGACCAATTTCTGCCAGATTCTGCCCAGACCCCGGAACCTCCGGGTTTTTCCCTGGAACCTCCGGGAAAATGCACTTAAGTGTATTTTGTTTGAGCTTCCGGGAATTTGTTCCTCTGTCGATTTGCTGTGGATTACAAGATTAGAGAGCAACAAAATAGCAGGAAATTGGTTACAAGTACTCAAGGGAAGATCCTAAGCACACTAGCAACCCTAGGGTTAGATTTATAGCAAGAAACAAAACAAACCCTAATAGATCTAGTGAGCAAGCAACCTAAAGAGATTAAACAACGACAAAATATAAAAGATTAATCACAAGGGAAAACAATTTATCCCGTGGTTCAGCTCACCATAAAGGTTGGCCTACATCCACGTTGTTGAGGTTAGCCACAAAGGCTATGGAATCTCTCTAGATCCACTCCTCTCTCACGCCTATCACCAAAGTAATAGATGGAGGGTTTCCACTAAGCAATTGAGGATAATACAAACTTCTTGGAGCTTCCACAACCAATTGGAGAGCTTCCAAGCAACCTCTAGCCATCTAGAAGCAAGGCTCCAAGAGTAAAAGATCCACCAAGGAACTAGGGGTCCACCAAGTGCTCAAGGACACAAGAAGGGGACTAAATTTGCTTATTCTCACAAGGAATCACTCCACACTTGAATGCTTGGGTTGGATTTGGATTCAAGTAGGTGGGAGTCAATGCTTGGGAGAGAAGGGGAGCAAAAGCTACTGTTTGGCGCAGGGAGGAAGAAGATAACCGTTGGGAGACAAGGGGGTATAAATACCCTCAGATCTAGATCAGCAACGGTTACTTTCGAAATCTTGGAACCTCCGGGCTAGATCCCGGAACCTCCGGGAACTGGTGACTTCAGCAGGCTGACTTGGGAGCAGCCCGGAACTTCCGGGAAAAACTCAGAGGTTCCGGGAAAGATGTTTTCAAGGCTAAGGCAGCTGGCTGATGGGTCATTTGTGGCTGGGATAATTTTGGTTTTAGAGTAGGCTTTAAGCACTTGGTTTCATCCAATTAGTATCCCTCTTGATAGTACGGCTTGTCCTATACTCAAATTCAAAATAGAAAATGAACTTAAAGCTTGTCTTGAGCTCTAGGAAGCCACTTCAAATAATGAGGGGTCACCTTTCTTTCCTTTTCACCTTTCTTCAAATTTAAACCTGTCACTCACACTCAAAATCTCATTAGACCTTTAATTAAGTGGTCAACATCACCAAAACCCACTTAGGGGCTTGGTTGCACTTACAAGTTGACTAGTCAGAGTTGATTCCGACTAGTTGTTGGGGGCGTGGCTGCCGTTCGACTAGTTTGGAAAACAAGTCGAGATGAGTGGTCGACGCGATGCGACCGTGTTAACAGTGAAATTTCGTCAACCTAGCCATGAGTTTACCTTCGGTGTTGATATGAGTTTTATACTTTACTCATTGGTACTAACCCCCTTGGTATAACAAGTTCATTCGTGCATGTCGGTTTTGGAGTTTAGTGTTTATGCAGGATTTTGACGTAGAAAGCAAGACTTCTGGGATAAGTTCATCAAGCACCTTGTGACAAGACCTTGAAGCCCCGTACAAGTCATGCAATGAAGCAAACGTGACTCCAAGAAGCCCAAGGACCAAACTCGAGAAGATGACAAACTCCGAGGACCTATCCAGAAAAGTGTCGAATCTTGCGGGACAAGGAGCTATGTCCAACTCGGAGAGAAACTGACGACAAGGGCCCACATGTAGAAGGGGGAAGGATCTAGAAGACTCGGGAACCGACGCCACGTGAAGGAGGCAGGCAACTGGGACGGGGTGGGCCCAGGCCGGTCGGCCCAGCCCATTCCAGGGCCCAGTCGCCCCCCCCCTTGACCTAGCTGCCAATCGGGCTATTTATAGCCCCGGGGTCAAGAGCCACGCATCGATAAATTCGTCATCAGCCGCCAAGGAGCACAGAAGAGAGGGACACCATCCCGGAGAGGAGAGGGTCGAGCTAGTTGACTAGGGTCTCCCTAGCCGACGCGGGAACCTTGCAAGGAAGACCACGTTGGAGTTCCCGGAGCTAGAAGCAAGATCAAGGTAGGATCCCAGTGGTGATCTTGTTCCTATATAATTGTACTAGTTGATGTATCAAGTTGAATCCGATTCTTAGCGACTAAGTGTTTCTCCGAAGTCTTCATTTTTGATCGGCTTTGCTTATTTTAGATCTATTCTCGAGATAGATCATATAGGGTGTTCTTGTAACCGCGGTGGCTAGAGGTGCACGCCTGATCTTCCGAAAGAACTCGACTTGTCCTCGGACTCGCCCTAGACTACCCGCATGAATAGGAGTACGTTGTGACAGAACGGGGGCTCTGAAAGGCGGGCGTTTTCGGAGTCGGACGGGAAACCACAATTTAAAGAGGCTTCTAATGAGATTTTATTTGCTACTTCTTCTTTCGCTTGGAACTTCAACAAAAGGCTCAACCCGATCTCTCTAGATCGGTTTATCTACCGCCTCTATCTCTGTTACCTCCGATCTTTAGTAGATTAGATTCGTTCTTGTGTTGATTCTTATGATTAGATGCATTAGGGTTTTATCTGTCGAAGATTGAAGTTACTTGGCATTACTAGATCATCTTTTGCGTCACACATTTGTTCCACGGATTTGATACCTTGGGTTCACCACTCGAGGGAAGAAGGGTCCCTTAACTACGACGGGAGATTTATCCGCTTGCAAGTCTAAACGAACTTTGATACAACTATTAACTGTCAACAAGCCCCTTTTCTGGCGCCGTTGCCGGGGAACAAGTGATCAAGATTTGTTCTTTTATTGCCTTTTTGTGATTTTCAATTTTCTTTTAGTCTTTTCTTTTTGCATCTACTACCTTTTGATCATCCTCAAAATCAATCTAATCTAGTTTGTCTAACCCTAGTTTTCTTAGATTTGTTTTTACTTTTTGTTTTTTTTGTATATTTTTGTTTATCGCTAACCCTAACAGGAGATGGAAGGCTACCTCTCCAACAAACCCGATAATTTTGTAGATGATGCAGGAAAACTTTACAGGCTAAAGTGACGCGAAGCACATCAAGCTAAAAAGCTAGATTTTGTAGATTCGAAGTCGAAAGACAAAGGATCGAAGGAATCTCCGAAGAATCCACCACCTCAAAGTCCTCGGGAGAATCGACTTCCACCAATGGGTGAACAACCGCCGCAAGAATGCAAGATCGGGGAGCTATGCACCCCGGACATCATCGACCTACCAATCTTGAACCTCGAAGAGATTGGAAGACCGTTCGAGATCAAGACCTCAACAATCCGCATGGTGCAACATTCATCCTTCACCGGTAAAGAGGATGCGAACCTTCGCCTCCAAGCATTTATTCAACTATGTCAGACTTCCATCATGGATGGGGTGACTCAAGACCAAATGAGGGCAAGGCTTTTTCCGTTCTCACTACTCGGGAAGGCTTTGCAATGGTTCCACTCTCAACCAGCGGAGACGGTGCAAAATTGGAACGCGTTGATGAAGGCTTTCATGAAGGAATACTACTCGCCGGGTAAAACTCAAAGCTTGCGTAATAAGATTGCTACTTTTGCTCACTATCCTACAGATACTATCTCGGAGGCATTCGAGCGCTTCAATGAGTACACTCGGGTGGTTCCACATCACAAGTTCCCGAAGGAAGACCTCGTGCAAAAGTTCTATCAAGGACTCACCATGGCGTCAAGGACGATCATCGATGCATCGGCGGGAGGATCTATCATCGAGCTTATGCCGACCGAAGCTTTCACTCTATTCAAGAAGGTCGCGGATAATGACACATGGGCGTCATTCGGACGCCTACTTCTGATTCAACCCACGTGGAACGTCAAAGGAGTCTTGCAAGTGGAGAAAGAGAACATACTTGAAGGCAAGATCGATTCACTCATGAGGAGGTTGGAGAAGATGGAGATAGAAAAGAAAGAGGCTCAAGATTTGAAGGCTGCCGAAGCAAGATCCACATGCGAAGAATGCGGAGAGTATGGCCATGTCCACAAGGATTGTCCGGAGGAAGCCAAGGTGCTCGACTACATGAGGAAGGGAGAATTGCCGAACTTCCGCTACGGGCAATGTAGACCTCAATTTAATGCAAGCTTGTCCATTCCGAATTCGGTTCCGCTTCGTATACAATTGAAGGACTTCATGGACGAGCAAGCTAAGATCAACAAGGACACCGTCACCAAGATCAAGGCCATAGACAAGGTGTTGGAGAACATCGATAGTAAAGTGACGGAGGTCGGAAGCTCCAACCATCAAGTGCTCAACATGATGAAGATGCTCGAGACGCAAGTTGGACAACTCGCGAGGCGCCTCACTAATGATGAAGGGAAGCTTCCGGGACAACCTAAAGGTCCCGAATCGGCGAAGGCTATTCAAACACGTTCGGGAAAGGAGACCGAAGATCCAAAACATTCTGCGGGAGCAAGGAAGCTTAAACCATCCGTTGGGACGGAGGAATTTTCTAAGGAGGAAGTTATGAGGATCGTCACCGAAGAGCCCGAGTTTGAGATGCCGGGAGGAGACACGAAGATACCACAACTCAAGCCACGCTACTTCCGAGGTAAACTTGATAATCACTTTGAGAAGTTTGTGGAGGTTGTGCGTAGACTTAGTATCAACATGCCATCATTGGATGCCCTTCAAGTACCTACATATTCTCGTTACTTTAAAGACATACTTGCAAATAAATATGAGATAGCAACACTCGGGGTAGATCATGTCAAGATGTTCAAGGAATGTAGTGCCGTTATTGCTAATGGGCTAGAGAAGCAAAAGGACCCCGGATGCCCGACAATTCCATGTTCCGGTTGTTCATTCAAGTTCGAGAAGGCGTTATGCGACCTTGGAGCAAGTGTGAGTGTCATGCCAAGAGATGTGTTCGAGAAGCTACGCCTACCGTTGGAGCCTACGAGTATGTGCTTGGAGTTGGGTGACAACTCCATTCGCTATCCCTTGGGCATCGCCGAAGATGTGCCCGTGAAGGTCAGACACCACTTCATCCCCGTCGACTTCGTGGTGCTCGAGATGGGAGAGAGGGAGAAGCCGCTGCTCATCCTTGGGACGCTTTTCCTCAAGACCGTGGGAGCTACTATCGATGTTGGCAAGGGGGAGATCATGTTCGACATTAACGGAGAAAGGAGTTCCTTCAAGTTTCGATCACGCCTTGAGGTATGCAATATGATTGAAGATAAAAATGTTCCACCTCATCGTCACGTTGTTAAGAAAGAACCAAGGAAGAAGGAAGGACCGAAGAAGAAGAAGAAAGAGCCGAAGAAGAAGGACGTGAAGAAAGTCAAGGAAGATGTTGCATCCGTCAAGACAAAGGAAGAAAAGCCGCCCGTGAAGACCAAAAAGGTGACTAAGCCGGAAGACAAGCCCGTTGACGGTTAATAGTTGTATCAAAGTTCGTTTAGACTTGCAAGCAGACAAGTCTCCCGTCGTAGTCAAGGGACCCTTCTTCCCTCGAGTGGTGAACCCAAGGTATCGAATCCGTGGAACAAATGTGTGACGCAAAAGATGATCTAGTAATGCCAAGTAACTTCAATCTTCGATGGATAAAACCCTAATGCATCTAATCATAAGAATCAACACAGAACGAATCTAATCTACTAAAGACCGGAGGTAACAAAGATAGAGGCGGTAGATAAACCGATCTAGACAGATCGGGTTGAGCCTTTTGTTGAAGTTCCAAGCGAAAGAAGAAGTAGCAAATAAAATCTCATTAGAAGCCTCTTTAAACCGTGGTTTCCCGTCCGACTCCGAAAACGCCCGCCTTTCGCAGCCCCCGTTCGTCACAACGTACTCCTATTCATGCGGGTAGTCTAGGGCAAGTCCTAGGACAAGTCGAGTTGTTTCGGAAGATCGGGCGTGCACCTCTAGACACCGCGGCTACAAGAACACCCTATGTGATCTATCTCGAGAATAGATCTAAAATAAGCAAAGTCGATCGAAAACGAAGACTTTGGAGAAACACTTAGTCGCTAAGAATCGGATTCAACTTGATACATCAACTAGTACAATGATATTTTGAACAAGATCACCACCGGGATTCTACCTTGATCTTGCTTCTAGCTCCGGAACTCCGACGTGGTCTTCCTTGCTAGGTTCCCACGTCGGCTAGGCAGACCATAGTCAACTAGCTCGGCCCTCTCCTCTTCGGGATGGTGTCCCTCTCTTCTCTCGCTCCTCGGCGGCCGATGACAAATTGATCTCTACGTGGCTCTCGACCCCGGGCTATAAATAGCCCGATTGGTGGCTAGGTCAAAGGGGGAGGCAAATGGGCCTTGGACTCGGGCCGGGCCGACCGGCCCGGGCCCATCCGGGCCCCGCTTGCCCGCCTCCTTCGCGCGGCATCGGTTCCCGAGTCTTCTAGATCCTTCCCCCTTCTACATGTGGGCCCTTGTCGTCGCTCTCTCCGAGTTGGACGTAGCTCCTTGTCCCGCAAGATTCGACACTTTTCGGATAGGTCCTCGAAGTCCGTCATCTTCTCGGGTTTGGTCCCTGGGCTTCTTGGAGTCGAGTTTGCTTCATTGCATGACTTGTACGGGGCTTCAAGGTCTTGTCACAAGGTGCTTGATGAACTTATCCCGGAAGTCTTGCTTTCTACGTCAAAACCCCGCATAAACACTTAACTCCAAAACCGACATGCACGAATGAACTTGTTATACCAAGGGGGTTAGTACCAATGGATAAAGTATAAAACTCATGTCAACACGAAGGTAAACTCATGGCTAGGTTGATGGAATTTCACCGTCAACAAAGCCCGTGCCCAAGACGGTGCGGAAGTGGGTACCCAAGATTGCAACACCCCCGAAGAGCGTTGATCCGAAGTAATCAAGTGAAGAAGTCTAGCCATGGACTATAAACGAAGCACTAGGCGAGAGGCAACCCGTTTCGTCGAGTCAAGAATAAGCTACTGGGAGGACAACCCGATTCCAGGTTTTTCGAGTTTTTTAGTTCAGTTTTGAATTTGACTACGCAAAGACATTAGACTTAGAAGTGGTTGAACAATATTAGAGACATAATTTTTGGTTGAATATTTTGCTTGATGATAAACCATTTACATGAACCCTCCTATGTGTTTGTTTGCTTCTTTTCGAGAAACCACAACCGAATAAATTCAGAACCTAACTCAACCATTCATTCTCATTATGATGTTGTGGTTGACTTGATTTTCATGCTAAAAATACACGAGTAGAGCCACGACTTGTACCTAGGTGTTAATTAAATTTCAGCACGTGGTAGGACTCGCGTGAACATAGAAACTTGTTTGGTTTAAAAATCTATATCCTTGGTTTCTCTAAGATTAGAATTTTTCTAAGCCTCATTTAATTTTATTTCATTCAAAATCTCTCTCATTTAGCCAAAATTAGAACCTAAACCTATGCCCCCATGATCAAGCCCGGAAAAGTGTGCTCTCAACCAATGAAGGCAAACTATACCGGTGAGACCGATATCAATGTAGTTGGAAAATATTTTTGACTTACATTTGTTTTTAATGGTTTATAAACTTCTCTAAATTTATGCCTGAGCTTTTCCATAGCTCTGAAAATATTTTTAATTTTTGAAATTAGAGGAGTGCTTAGCCTTAAACATACTTAGAGGGAGGCAATCTAGTTAAAGTTAATCATTATGCACCATTGGATGCCCTTTCAACAACTTTCATCAAGACCACATGCAAAGGACAAGCATGGGTGGGCAGCAAGCATGACTTTGCAGGAAATTCATGGTGGCATGTGAAGCAAGTGGAGCAAGGGACCATGGACATGACTCAAAGCATGAAGCATCAAGTGGAAGGACCAATAATGCAAGAAAAGGAGTGGACGAGAGTGTTTGGGCGGTGCAACTCGTGGAGCACGCAGCAACGAAGTCACGGAGGAGAAATGATCGTGGCTGGAAGAAAACCGAGCAAAGGAAGAGCACGCGGCCACCCAGCCGACCGGCCTCCCCCTATAAAAGAAGCCCCCCCGCCTCCCGTTTTTGCGAGGCAAGCATCCCTCTCATTCCTCTATTTGTGTGCTCAAGTTTTCGTGCCTAGAACCACCGTAGACATAGCCAACCTTCCCAATCTTGATAGCTCAAACAATTCACACCCTTAATCCACTCAAAGTCCACATTCCGAAATAAGTTTTAAGTGCCTAGTTACCGGTTGCAACTCGGAATTTAGTGGAGAGGAGAGTGCCGCAATCATGTGGAAGAAAACCACAAGTCTCTTCTCCAAGAAGAAGGGGTCATCGTCGTCCAAGCCATCTTCGACGACATCTTCGAGGAGGCACTCGGTTTCCGAGACCCCGCGAGCATGGAGGAGGATACGGCACCACCAAGGAGGAACGACACTCTCCTCCTCGGTGGCATGAGAGCAACAAGGAGCACGTCCATGAGGTTTATCGAACCTCAATGGCATACGGAGGAGCCGCCCGTCCCACCTTGTCGATCGACCCATTCATCCGCGCCACCTCCATACACTCCGTGGTACTCCACATATGGCTTTATCATTTTGTCGGGGGAGGAGGAGAAGAAACTCTCTCACCTTGAGAAGAGGCTTGTGGCAAACGTCAATTTCGACGATCAAGCTCTCAATGCATTGGGTTTCGGCACGTACATATATTACATGTTGGGGCACCTTGGATGGGTGCAATTCTCCAACGGGGTGTCGGCAAACACCCACAAAGAGTTTGCCTTGGAAATCTCGATGACTATGGTGCCTATCCTTCATGAGGGGGTGCAAAGTTTATCATTCCGTTTGGAGGGAATCCAACAAGTGGTTCCCTACGAGTATTAGGGAGCTACTTGGATTCCAAATGGGAGCTCCGGAGAAAGTTGACGTGCCGGATGGCATGTTGGATGGATTTTGGAATTTAATCTCCAGAGAAGACCACCAACAACGCAATTCCATCCGCAACCCCATTATCCAATTATTCCACTCTTGGATGTGCAAGAGGATTATGGGGAGGATGAGGGAGACGAAGGTGACCGAAACGGAGTTGAATTGGCTCTACTCGGCTTTAATTGCCGTGAAGCCAATAGACCCCTCATACCTTATGATCAACCGATGGTGTTGCGAGGCAACATCGGGATCGGGAGATATTGGTTCGAGGTGCTACCTCTCTATGTTGTCCATCTCCTTAAGGTCGGGGATTACAAGGAATCCCGAACATCTTTTACATGGGACCCCTCTTGGATTTGAGTATTTGAAGCAAGGAAAATATATTAGTGGAGATGAGAGAGGAGGCTTTCATGTGGCCAAGGTGAACTTACCCCTTCCGGACCCAAGACTTAGGCTTTTCATTCAACGGAAGGGAGATTGGTTGGAGGAGGGACTCCTTATCCCGCAAGGAAGAATAAAAGAGGAAGAATTGTAGAGGAGGGATCTTCCTCCGCGCAAGAGGGTGGTGCACAACCAAACTACGTGCCACCATTCGGAGGAATCCCTACTCCGCCGAATTATTACGGAGGGCCAACAATGCAAGCATGGGGGAGTGGTCCACCCATGCCCCCACAAAATTATGTGGTGCCCAACGTAGCCTTTGCGGAGCCATACACACAATACCCCCCAACCATAACAAAGCATGGCCATAATTGGAGGGTACGCTGCAAGAAATATGCAAAACGTCGCAGCCATCCAATCCAACGCGGCTCAACTTGGTGAATGCAATGCAAATATTGCTTATGAGCTTGGGCGTCTTCACCTAGTACCACTGGAACAATTCGTTGGAGGGGATGTCCAAACCTACTATGAGCAAGGGTACAACTACCAAGATCATCAATAACAACCACCGGCGGAGGATCAAGAAGGAGGAGCTTTAGTTTTCTTTTCTTTTACCTTTTTCTGTAATTTTCGGCTTATGTTTGCTTGTGTTTGTGTAGTATTTTTCAGTTTTTATTTAAATTTCAGCAAGTGTGTTAGTTTATTCTCAGCATGTACTTCAATTAGTTTTTATCATTAATTAAGACACCACCTTGTTTATACCTTTGGAAAAGTTATGAAATTTGTGTCATGATGATATATGATTATAATTGCCGCTTTGTTTATCTTTGTAATTGATTTATGCATGTTAAAGCTAAGTGCTCTCTTAAAATACAAATCTGAATTTATCTTAATGCTAGATTAATCTTTAGCGGAGGTTATGATTAAAATAAAGACCCATAGTGTTTTATGTGCTCTCAAATTTTAGATAGATTAAAGATGGTTTTAAAAGTAATGCTAACCTTGTCATGAATATCACTTGTGTGTTGCTCCATCTATCCAAAGCCTTATATATATATTTTTGAGTGCATAAACCTTAGTGTACAAAATTTATTTTTGAGTGAGTTATTGCAGGCCATGATTTCTCCGGCTCGAGACTAAGAAGCCGGTCATTCCGTTTTTGCGTATCTTTCTTATTGCTAGCCTCTTATCCGTGCATTGTGTATCCCCACATTGGAGATCTCACAAACCTCGCCGGATATCCACCCTTAAAACCAAATATCATTTTTTGTGATTACCTCCTTGACCACAACCTATCGTTGAGGATGGATCATCAATTCAAGGAAGATTGCAAGACGGTGCCTCTCCAAAGGAAAAGTATTCCCGGTACCTACCTTATCTCTATCACCTCTTTGCCCGAGGACGAGCAAACGTCTAAGCATGGGGGAGGAGGTAGGTACGATGCAATTTTAGAGTTCAAGGGGAGCAAATAAAAAAAATTAATGAGAATGAAAAGAAAAAATGATATATATATATATGAGAAAAAGAGAAAAATATGAGTTGTGTAAAAATAAAAGAAAGTGAACTCCCCAGTTCTCTAAAGTGCATTAGGAATTTCAAGGCTTCAAGATTAAAAGATCCATACTCATTTTCCAACCATATGCAATTTGATAACGAGGACTTCCTTTGTGCCTCGGGATCACTCTTTGCCGTTTGCACATGTCCACCTATCTCAAGTGTGTGTATTTTTATCTTTCTCCTCCTTGACTTAATGTTATTTTCCAATGACCATTTTGATGAGTCTCGGTAAGACCATGAGAAGCTTGTCTTGTTTTGACAACATCTCATTTTTAATATCTTGGTAGGACTAAACTTTCCCAAAGCTCCATATAAAGCCTACCACATATATATGTTATGAGAGGGAAAGGAGTAGAATAAATAGGCTTGAGAGACAATGTGAGATGAGAGTTCATGAGCAACATGCAAGATGATTTAAATTTGTGAACTCGGTTTAGCTCTTTTTCATCTCGTTCTTTACTTCAAAATTTCGAGATCTAGTTAAACTTTGGAGCATGTTAATACTTGTGGGATAAGCTTAATTAGAATCTACCCTCCGTAGAGATGAAGACTAGTACATTATGGAACTTTAACGTATTAAAATTTTGAGAGCATTATGTTTTCTCATGTATGACCAAGTGCAAGGTTTAAACAATGAAGGGCGATGATGATATCCATTGAAGGCTTACTCGAGGACGAGCAAGGTTTAAGCATGGGGGAGCCGTTGACGGTGAAATTCCGTCAACCTAGCCATGAGTTTACCTTCGGTGTTGACATGAGTTGTATACTTTATCCATTGATACTAACTCCCTTGGTATAACAAGTTCATTCGTGCATGTCAGTTTTGGAGTTTAGTGTTTATGCAGGGTTTTGACGTAGAAAGCAAAACTTCCGGGATAAGTTCATCAAGCTCCTTGTGACAAGACCTTGAAGCCCCGTACAAGTCGTGCAATGAAGCAAACTTGACTCCAAGAAGCCCAGGGACCAAACCCGAGAAGATGACAAACTCCGAGGACCTATCCAGAAAAGTGCCGAATCTTGCGAGACAAGGAGCTACGTCCAACTCGGAGAGAAACTGACGACAAGGGCCCACATGTAGAAGGGGCAAGGATCTAGAAGACTCGGGAACCGACGCCACGCGAAGGAGGCAGTAACCGGGCCGGGGGTGGGCCCAGTCGCCCCCCCCCTTGACCTAGCTGCCAATCGGGCTATTTATAGCCCCGGGGTCAAGAGCCACGCATCGATAAATTCGTCATCGGCCGCCGAGGAGCAGAGAAGAGAGGGACACCATCCCGGAGAGGAGAGGGTCGAGCTAGTTGACTAGGGTCTCCCGACGTGGGAACCTTGCAAGGAAGACCACGTCGAAGTTCCCGGAGCTAGAAGCAAGATCAAGGTAGGATCCCGGTGGTGATCTTGTTCATATATCATTGTACTAGTTGATGTATCAAGTTGAATCCGATTCTTAGCGACAAAGTGTTTCTCCGAAGTCTTCGTTTTTGATCGGCTTTGCTTATTTTAGATCTATTCTCGAGATAGATCACATAAGGTGTTCTTGTAGCCGTGGTGGCTAGAGGTGCACGCCTGGTCTTCCGAAACAACTCGACTTGTCCTCGGACTCGCCCTAGACTACCTGCATGAATAGGAGTACGTTGTGACAGAACGAGGGCTCTGAAAGGCGGGTGTTTTCGGAGTCGGACGGGAAACCACGGTTTAAAGAGGCTTCTAATGAGATTTTATTTGTTACTTCTTTCGCTTGGAACTTCGACAAAAGGCTCAACCCGATCTCTCTAGATCGGTTTGTCTACCCCTCTATCTTTGTTACCTCCGGTCTTTAGTAGATTAGATTCGTTCTTGTGTTGATTCTTATGATTAGATGCATTAGGGTTTTATCTATCGAAGTGAAGTTACTTGGCATTACTAGATCATCTTTTGCGTCACACATATGTTCCACGGATTCGATACCTTGGGTTCACCACTCGAGGGAAGAAGGGTCCCTTGACTACGACGAGAGATTTGTCCGCTTGCAAGTCTAAACGAACTTTGATACAACTATTAACCGTCAACAAACCGGAAGACGATGTCGAGGCAGCGCGCGGCGTACTCGAAGTAGAGCCGGTGTTGCCGCGAGACAAGTAGTCGCGACGCACGGCGTGGCTGAAGTAGAGCCAGTGCGACCAGACAACAAGTCCAGTGGTAGTGCACAGAGTAGTCGAACCGCGAGACAGAGCGATTAGGCGCACGGCGAGAGCCAGTGTGACTGACCGACAAGAAGTCGATCGGCAAGACGGCGCGTGGTCGACAACGAGCCGCGCGACGTGCCGAGGCACTAGGACGCGCGGGGTGGGTGAAGTAGTCGACGACGAGCTCGCGTGACGCGAACTAGTCGACGACGTGCCATGCGACATGCCACGAAATAGTCGACAACGAGCCGCTCGACGTGCCGCGGCACCCGGACGCGCGGCGTAGGCGAAGTAGTCGCGCGACGAGCCGGGAAGTAGTTGATGCCGAGCCGCGCGACGAGATGCGCGACGTGCCGAGGCACCCGGACGCGCGACGTAGGCAAAGTAGTCGACGACGAGCCGCACGACGTGCCGAGGCACCCGACGCGCGGTGTGGGGCGAAGTTGTCGATGCCGAGCCGCGCGACGAGACGCGAAGTTGTCGACGACGAGCCGCGCGACGAGACGCGCGACGTGCCGAGGCACCCGGACGCGCGGCGTGGGCGAAGTAGTCGATGACGAGCCTACGCGAGGCGAAGTAATCAACGACGAGACACGCGACGTGCCGAGGCACCCCGGCGCGCGGCGTAGGCGAAGTAGTCGACGACGAGCCCGCGCGAGGCAAAGTAGTTGACGACGAGCCGCATGACGTGCCGAGGCACCCGGATGCGCGGCGTAGGCGAAGTAGTCGACGACAAGCCTCGCACGAGGCGAAGTTGTCGACGACGAGCCGCGCGACGTGCCGAGGCACCCGGACGCGCGGCGTGGGCAAAGTAGTCAACGACGAGCCCGAGCGAGGTGAAGTAGTCGACGACGAGCCGCGTGATGAGCCGTGCGACGTGCCGAGGCACCCGCACGCGCGACGTGGGCGAAGTAGTCGACGACGAGCCGCGCGACGTGCCGAGGCACTCGGACGCACCGGCGTAGGCGAAGTAGTCGACGAGGAGCCGCGTGACGTGTCGAGGCACCCGAACGCGCGACGAGGCGAAGTAGTCGACGATGAGCCGCGTGACGTGCCGAGGCACCCGCATGCGCGGCGTGGGTGAAGTAGGCGATGACGAGCCGCGTGACGAGTCGCGAAGTAGTAGACAACGAGCCGCGCGATGAGACATGCGACGTGTCGAGGCACCCGGACGTCGACGACGAGCCGCGCGAGGAGAAGTTGTCGACGAGGAGCCGAGCGACGTGCCGAGGAACCCGGACGCGCGGCGTGGGCGAAGTAGTCAACGACGAGCCTACGCGAGGCGAAGTAGTCGACGACGAGCCGCGCGACGTGCCGAGGCACCCGGACGCACCCGCGTAGGCGAAGTAGTCGACGACGAGCCTACGCGAGGGGAAGTAGTCGACGACGAGCGGCGCGACGTGTCGAGGCACCCCGACGCGCGGCGTAGGCGAAGTAGTCGACGACGAGCCCGCGTGAGGGGGAAGGGGGCGTCGACGAGCCGCGTGACGTGTCGAGGAACCCGGACGCGCGGCGTAGGCGAAGTAGTCGACGAGGAGCCGCATGACGTGCCGAGGCACCCGAACGCGCGGCGTAGGCGAAGTAGTCGACGATGAGCCGCGTGATCGCCGAGGCACCGGATGCGCGGCGTGGGTGAAGTATGCGATGACGAGCCGCGTGACGAGCCGCGAAGTAGTCGACAACGAGCCGCGCGATGAGACGCGCGACGTGCCGAGGCACCCGGACGTCGACGACGAGCCGCGCGAGGAGAAATTGTCGACGAGGAGCCGAGCGACGTGCCGAGGCACCCGGACGCGCGGCGTAGGCGAAGTAGTCGACGACGAGCCTACGCGAGGCGAAGTAGTCGACGACGAGCCGCGCGATGTGCCGAGGCACCCGGACGCCCGGCCGTAGGCGAAGTAGTCGACGACGAGCCTACGCGAGGAGAAGTAGTCGACGACGAGCGGCGCGACGTGTCGAGGCACCCCGGACGCGCGGCGTAGGCGAAGTAGTCGACGACGAGCCCGCGTGAGGGGAAGTAGTCGTCGACGAGCCGCGTGACGTGTCGAGGAACCCGGACGCGCGGCATAGGCGAAGTAATCGACGACGAGCCTACGTGAGGCAAAGTTGTCGACGACGAGCCGCGTGACGTGCCAAGGCACACGGACGCGCGGCGTGGGCGAAGTAGTCGACAACGAGCCCGTGCGAGGCGAAGTAGTCGACGACGAGCCGCGTGATGAGTCGTGCGATGTGCCGAGGCACCTAGACGCGCGACGTGGGTGAAGTAGTAGGCGACGAGCCGCGCGACGTGCCGAGGCGCCCGGACGCACGGCGTAGGCGAAGAAGTCGACAACGAGCCGCACAATGTGCCGAGGCACCCGGAAGCACAGTGTAGGCGAAGTAGTCGACGAGGAGCCGCGCGACGTGCCGAGGCGCCCGGATGCGCGGCATAGGCGAAGAAGTCGACGACGAGCCGCGCGAGGAGAAGTTGTCGACGACGAGCCGCGCGACGTGCCGTGGCACCCCGGACGCGCGGCGTAGGCGAAGTAGTCGACGAGGAGCCGCGTGACGTGCCGAGGCACCCGGACGCACGGCGCGGTAGATGTAGAATCCGTGCGGTCGGGCGATGGAGTGACCGGCGCACGACGAGAGCGAGTGCGACCGACCCTAAGAGAAGTCGAGCGCCGAGACGGTGCGTCCGGATGCACGGTATAGTTGATGTAGAGCCGCCGCGGCCGGGGAGACAACTAGTCGCCGCGCACGCCGTAGTTGATGTAGAATCGACGCGGCCGGGAGACGAGTAGTCGCGGCACACGGCGTAGTTGAGGTAGAGCCCGTGCGACCGGGTGATAAGTACTCACGGTGCACGGCAAGGTTTACGTAGCGTCGTGGCAACCGGATGCGACATAGCCGATGTTGCCGAGTCATTAATGCCATTTACAAGGTTTACAAGTAGTTGAGGTAGGTGTAGTCGCGTACATTTTGCCGTGGGCACCAAGCAAAGATCCGGAAGTCTCTTGGTATGTCTTTGTGTGTGTAGCAAATCCGAATTTTCAACCGTACTTGCAGGAGCTTTGCATGTGCGCATAGGAGTACTTGCAGGAGCTTTGCATGTGCGCATAGGAGTATTCCATAGAATTTGATGCGCAACAATACAAATAAAGTGCCCCGCTTTTTTTCTCGTACGTGGCCGGGACCGCCTCGGCCTCAGATGGTATTAATCCTTGCCGACTAGAGCCCCGGTCCGCCCGGGATCCGGGGGATCGGATTGCACAAAGGAATTGCGCCAAGCCGCCCAATTGATTTTCCAAAGAATTGCGCCGAGCCGGCAACTTCGACTTGCACTCGAAAGAGCAAGCAGAAATAGGAACTCGACGAGTCACCGAAATGATTTTCCGAAGAATTGCGCCGAGCCGGAAACTTCGACTTCACGCCGAGAGAGCAAGCAGAAACGGGGTTGATTTTGCCGATGAAGTCCTTCGAATTCGTCCGATGGTGATGATCACCCCTACCCGACGCGCTAGCCGTCGTTGTTTTAGACCGGCAAACCTACCAAGGGGGTACCCGAGGTAGTAGATTGTGCGGTGTGGATCATGATCGGGAGACCGAGAACTCGAAGGTATGCACAAGGGACACGAGACACAAGATTTATACAAAGTTCGAGCCGCCAAGGTGGTGAACCCTACGTCCTGTGTGGAGGATCAAGTATGGCACCCTGCGCTTGGTGTTGGGTTGGTTTAGATGTCCGGCTAGGTACCCGGCCCTCCTTTATATAGTCCAGGGGGCGGGTTCCTAGTCGGTTACAAGGTAGGAGTCCTAGTAGGATTACACGGAACGAGTCCTAATAGGATTACATGGGAATTCTAGTAGGAGTCTGTCTTCATCCTTCCTCATATGGGTACCCGGGGAGTATGCCGACAATAACAAAAAGTAAGTCAAGATTAACATTGTTGTTCATTAGAATTACTATAAACTCAAGTTTAGCAACTAATACCAAACATGAAAATAAATCCCAGATTGATCAAGGTGTAAGGATAAAACACTATTCGCACCTTAAGTAGGACCCAATCAAGTTCATGCAAAATAATAAATAAATAAATAAATAGTGTAATTAATATGCATGTTGTATTGGGTAAGCAGAAATACATCAAGTACTTGCCTTTCACAAGGTCCGAAAACTGCTCAGAGTCTTCAAAGTCTTCTCCTTCAGGAAATCCCTCGAACGAATTGTTCTCTATGCATCACACATTCACATGCAAAGAAGCAATACAATAAAATAAGAAACAGTACACCAATAATTGCAAACAAAAACGAAAACAACACCAAATTGAACTACTCGTCAAGATGAACACGTGGATATAAATAACGCTAAAAACAAACTTAAAATGCATATTTTATGGTTAAAACAAGTTACAGGGGCTTAACTGAAGGAAAACTAAGCTAACAGTGGCTAAATTGCAAAAACCGAGGGCTAAAACCTATTTAAACATATAAATCGAAGGGCTAGGATACAAAACTTGAAGACTGTACCTCGAGCGCTAAACTAGAAAGCCTAGGGTCTAAAACCAAAAGAAAAGGAACTATCTCTAATTACTTTTGAACTGTAGAAGGATATACTTGTGAAACAGAGAAACCTGAGGTCTCTTTTGCAAAAGAGGTGTGGTGTAGGTTGGGTTGACCGGTATGCTCCAATTGACTTCGGTCAGATTAGATCTGAGTCATAGATCTGACAGAGGATGACTGGCGACGGTGGGATGCAACGCGCGGCGGTGCAGGCGGCGACGGCGACGGTCGGCGGAGCTCTGGAGAGCTCACTCGATCTCGAGCTGGGGGCTCGGTTTGGTGTGTGGTTTGCGCCAGGGTGAAGAGGGTGATGAAACGAGCTCATCTAGGGCATCGGGTCGATCTCCAGGGCGGTGGCGACAGCGTGCGGCTTGTCGGGCCGGACGACCACAGTGGTGCTAACTCCAGTGAGCTCCCACGGGCGATGCAGGGCACATGCAAACAAATGGCACTGACATCTTACTCACCTCCTTGTGAAGCTCCGGGGATGCTTCTCGTCGGCGGGTAGGCGGCGGCGCTCTGAGAAACAAAGTCATTCCTTTCTAAGTTTGAGCAAATTTATAGAGGATAATTTTATCATATATGGCATGAAATAAGTAAAATTTCAAAATATATTTAATATTGAACCAAATGATACTTTTTGGATATCATAATTATTATATATTTTTTATGATTTTAACTAGTTTGACTTGGGTCAAACTCAAGATGCCTTGTATTTTAGGATAGTAAGGGTATTATAAAATAGTTTATTTTAGATATATTTTGAATCCTAGAATGATTTATTTTTTGACGGAGGAATTAGGTTTTTATTGTGCTTGGTAGCATGTGATAGTTGCATAACGTTTGTACAACAATCACTCTACACTATCTCAATCCAGCTGGAGCATAAGTTACAAATAATTAACCAAGCCACTATGAAGAACTGAATTGAAGGAACGGATTTTATTGATTTTTATTAAATGGATTTAATGAATTTTTTACAACTTTTTTTTATTAATTTTTTGACTACTGATGATGATGACCTTCTTCCCAATGACCCATTTCCATTTACTCTAATGGGCTGGAAATTTAAACTTGAACTAGGTGATTCTCTGCACACTGTTGCGGGATTTGAGATAACCTTTTGATAAACTAAGTTAAAAGCCATGTGAGCGACATATTGAATTTTTACTCTTCCCAAGATCCATTCTATTTTTATTACAATTGCAAATGTGGGACACTAAGGTCATGTAAAACTGGATGTAACAAAATAAAAAAAAGAACTGATGGATTGCCCAAGGTAAGGATGTCTATGAAACAGTTATTCACAAAAAATAAAAGAATAAGGATAATTGCTTTCTTGAAATGCTAATAAAGTTGGAGCATAATTTGCTAACTGAATGACTCAAAAAGGCCAATGATCTTGCTATTTAGCGAGATCAATTTATATGAACCTAATGTAGAGAAAATTCAAAATGTTTTACATAAGTTTGCAAGAGGCAATACATCGAATATGATGAGTGCATGAAATCCAATTTATATAAACCTGTGTATTTGCAAAGAAAATGCGGAATGGTTTATGCAAAAGTTTCTAAGAGACAATATATCAAACAGGTGCATGAAACATAAAAGAATAAGGATAATTGCTTTCTTGAAAAGATTTGTAACCAAAATCTAAAAGAATAGTTTATAGTTTTTTAAAAAAAAACCTGCAGCCCCCACCTCCAGCGCCGGCATCCCCGGCGTGGGAGCCCCTCACGGCCGTGGGTGGGTCAGCTGGCTCCGCACGGCCGCTCCCCGCCGTGGGACCGGGACCTCGTTGCCACACCCCGGCGAGGGAGCTTGCCACCGTCCACCGCCCTCGCGCGTCGCTCCCTATCGTGGGCCCTCGCCGCCGCCCCTCGGCGGGGCGGAGCTCGCCCCCCATCGCTTCACGGGCACCACGCTCTGCGGCCGGTTGCCGGGGAAGCGGTCCTGCGAGTCCCGATCTGGATCTCGGAGAGAGCACATGGAGAAAAGAAAAATAGAAAGGAAGAAGAAGATAGTGGTGAACGGTGAATGGAGTGGATGGCGGAGTGAATGAACAAGAGAAGGGGGCCACCATGTGAGAGGTACTAGTACTAGTATGAGAGGAGGCAGTGGGATTGACCGCACAGAAGGAAAGGGTCGGGCGACGGTAAATTCAACATCGTGCTAAAGAGGGACTAAAACTAGTCTTGAAACTAAAACATTTCAGTAAGAGGAACCCCTGCTATACTTTGTTTTAGTTCTTTCTCTTCATTTAACCTCATAGAAATCTATAGCACGCCCCCATCTATTGGCAGGAGAGGGAGAAAAGGGAGGGAGGAAGAGATATAATTAATACTCATTTACTATACGTTAGTCTCTTTAGGATTTTGATCCAAGCATAGGTGAGACCAGCAACTTTTAGTCTGACTAGTTTTAGTCATGAGACTAAAAGGTATCCAAGCACCCTCATCTGCTATATTTAGTGCTAGTCTCTTGATCTGTCGTGTTTAAAGAAAGAAGAGGGGTAAAGAAGAATGCCGCTTGAGCTTCCGTGCGTGAGTAAAGAAGAATGCCGCTTGAGCTTCCATGCATGAGTAAAGAAGAGGATGCAGCGTTGAGTAAATAGAAGGGAGGGTGAATGATGACGTGGCACTCTAGGAGTTGAGAGAATGGAACCACTTAGGGCAATTCCAACAGGCGTCTTAAATTTGAGCCCTTACCCACCCATATGAGGATCTCTCGTCTACATTTGAGGCTTCTATTTTCCTTTCAACTCCAATCCATCTCTTATATACCTCTCTACTTCTAATCAGCTCTTTTCTTTATTCCTTTTTTTACACATGGACCCCACCTGTCAGTGGGTATTTTGTTTTTAGGGAGATTGGTGATTCTACCCCTATGTTGAACCTCAATGGTGATTTTGGCCCTCTTTTTTTTACTTGGTGATTTTGCCCTGATTTTTTTTGATTGAAGCAGCTGTTTGCCCCTCCTTTGGATGTCGTTAGATGCAGTTGGATTAAACAAATTTAAAGAAGACAAAGAAAACATTTGCAGGATAGAAAAGACCTAAGTACCCCCTCCCTTATCCAATTACTCCCTTCAACCATCAATCCTGTGAAGGCATCTTGCCCCTGAATCTATTCCAGCCCGTTCCACGGCGGAGGGCCAAATCGAACTCTCCGTTCCATGGCGGAGGGACAAATCGAGTGCACCAAAAGAATCGAGGGCAAAATCGAGTCGAGGAGGCATAAATAGAGGCAGGGGAGGTAGAAATCGAGACTACGACGGTGGAAATCGAAGTGTCGGGCTCCCGTGCTGTGCTGCGCTTTATCGGGCTCTGCTGAGGTGGGTAAGCGAGGCATTCAGGCATAGCTTCGCCATCTTCTCCACGAAATCCGGCCGCCGCACCGGCTGCCTCACCATCTTCATCGCGAACTCCGACCGCGACGCGCACCGATGGTCTCACCGCTGTCGCGCCATCTTCTTCGCGAACTCCGCCGCCGCACAGCCGCCCCTACCGCCGTTGGTGCCGTCCTTCCTCCCTCGTGCCGGTGGCCCGGACGGAGGCGCCGTGCCGCACCGAGGTGGAGCTTCACCGAACCCCAATTTCCGGTTCGCTCACCGGGGGCCACACCGCGGGTCCAAGGCCGTGCCGCCGCATAGGCCGCTCGTCGCGTCGTGGGGACAAAGACCGCGAGACGGCTCCCCAACCCCATCGTGCCGTAAGGGCAGCGCCGCCGTTGTCGCCGCGCGCCGTGCGCCCCTGGGGCTGTTGGGTCGGTGAGGAAGGAGGCCGAGTGTGTGGTGGGGCTAGCTCAGCACAGGATGTGCCTAGCTAATTTGTTTGGGCAAATTGTCATTTCACATTCAAATTGACACTGTTAAGTTGTTGCAACGGAAAAGGGGCAAACTCAGTCAGCAAAATCACAAAGTTAGAAAAATAAGGGTAAAATCACCATTTGCTTTCAAAGTGAGGGTAAGAACGCCAATGTCCCTTGTTTTTAACCCCCCCCTCCAACACCCTACCTCTCCCCACCCTCCCCGTCCCTCCTCTCTCTTGCACCACGCCATGACAGCCATTGTGCAAGGCGTGGCCGCGGGACGGGTGTCGCTGCCTCCCATGGGTGCGGTCGCGGACGGATCTCCACTGGCCCCCATGGGTGTGGCCGCGCAGTTGGCGTCAGAGGCAGACGAGGGCTCCAACAAGTAAGGGTCGGGCGGGGAAGGACGCTCATCCGTCGGGGGATGAGAGATGGAGCTGTTTTTTTTCTGTTGAACTCTCAAAATCCAGATGAGATGAGGGGGTGATGGAGTTGCCCTTATATAGTTTTGTATGGTGCAGTCCCATCCATCTATACCAGTTGTGCTTTTGGCCTTTCTGAAAGGCCCTGAACAAAAAAAATACAAGACTGGTTAAACCGATCGATCCCCACATACAGCAGCGGCTATCTAGAGCCGTGCATCGATCTAGCTGTTTCAGTAACCGGCCGGCACGCCGCCCTTTCTGGGGTCACTGACGGCGGTGAGGTCGCCGTGGTGCTCCACGTTGTGCACGACAAGCTGGCCTATGGTGCCCCCGGCGAGCGGCTTCAGTACGTGGCCTATTTTCTGCAGGTCGGCCCTCGTCGCGGCGTCGAGCTCGAAGTGGTCGCCGGTCACCGTCGTCCAGTTCTCGTACTGGACCACGTTCGGGATCAGCTGCAGACGTGAGGCGTCACGGCATCAGCGCCCCGGAGCAGAGGATTAAGTAATTTTTCATGATGAATGATAAATTATATCCTTTTTAAAAGGGAAATAATACGTTTTCAAACCTGGTGATACACCCTCGGCGCCATGACAGAAGCCAGTGGATCCATGTTCTTGACGAAATGGTTGAGGAACACCTCGATCGTTCCGGCGGGGATCATGGCACCACCACTGGCGCCGACGGCAGCCTTCAGCTTCCCATCCTGCGGAACATAACAGAACAGTCACAAGTTTTCAGAAAATCTATAGTTCCTAAGAAAAAGCTGCGTTCTTCTTCAGAAAACGCTGCAGTTTCTCCGACGGATCATCTCGACTTCCATTTCGCGCTGTCTGTAGCTACCTATTACCTTGAGGACTATGGTCGGAGTCATGGAAGAGAGGGGTCGTTTCAAAGGGCTGACGAAGTTGGCCGGAGCTGGCGGTGGGGAATTGGCGGTCACGTTCGCCGGCATGGAGAAGTCATCCATCTCGTTGTTGAGCAGGATGCCTGTGCTTGGAGACAGGATCAGTGACCCGAAGTAGGAGTTGACGGTGCAGGTCATTGAAACCGCGTTTCGCTCGTTGTCGACGACGGAAAAGTGGCTGGTTCCATGGTCCTGAAGGATGTTCCACCTGAAACACAAGTTGACAAATGATAATAATCAGCAGTAAATTAAGAAATTACTATGTTGAGAAAATGATTATTTACCTTCCACCATAATGTTTGGGGTCAAAGGTCGTATTGTCGTAGATGGTCTTCTTCAGCTCAGCAGCAAATTTTGAGGACATCATATCAGATACAACCTCATTAACATTCACAAAGTCCGGGTCGCCAAGGTTCATCTTCACCGCCATGTAATGTTTCAAGGACTCGACGAGGCGATGAATTCCGAGGGAGCCAGCAAAACCAGAAGGAATCCCGTACTGAGCAAGGATGTTCAGAATCTTTTTTTTTTGCACAAGTGAACAGGAAGTGTTAGAACTTGGAACATGACAAGATATAAGTGATAGCACTGCTCAGAGCGCAGAGGACGACTCACAAGCAGCATCCCGGCTCCACCGGCCGACGGCGGCGGCATGGTGATCACCTGAAGCCCCATCACGTTCGCCGTCAGCGGCCGCCGCACCTTGACGCGGTACCTCTTCAGGTCCTCCGCCGTCAGGATCCCTCCGACCTCCCTCACGTCCTTCACCAGCCGCTTCCCCACCTTGCCGCTATAGAACACGCCGGGCCCCTGCTCCGCGACGGCCCTCAGCGTCCTCGCGAGCCGGACGTTTCGGCACACCTCGCCGGCCTTCAGGAGGTCGCCGCCGGGGGCGTACACGGCCCGGATCCCCTCGTGCGCCAGGATCCCGTCCCGGGTCGCCTCCATCTGCATCCGCAGGTACGGCGAGACCCTGAACGCCCGCGCCAGCCGCGCCGCCGGCAGGACGAGGCGCTTCCATGGGAGCTTGCCGTGGCGCCTCCACGCCTCGTACAGGCCGGCGATCTCCCCCGGGACGGCGATCGAGAGGGCGCCCCGCGCTTTCAGCGTCTCGTTGCCGCCGTACATGTCCTGAACAAACGCATGGTTGGATTGGGATTCTATCAAATTACGCTCTTCGTTACCGGAATCTCGATTTCTTGGAACAAGAAACAGTAGTATATAGCAAAACGATCATTCCTCTGCTCATCACTTAACGCAGAAGCTAGTCATCACAGTGTCACACAAACTGAATCTACCCTCAAGCTGGCCATGTTCTAAAAATTAAGAAGTTGATTTTTTGAAAGCGCTTTTGCTTTATGAGTGATCTGATCAATCTGATGACGGAAAGGCTGGATCGGTGACCTTTTTAATGTCAGTTAAAAAGACATGTCATGGGCGCATGTGATGTGACTATCAGACTACGTGAGACAAGCATCTTGACAACACGCAGATTTTGGGCTTGTACTCCACTATAGTGCGCATGGAACATGGACTCGTAAAAGACCTAACCCTATCTGATTGACCTTTGGGCACGGTTGTTGGAACCGTAAACATCAACCCTAGTAGCTTGGATTCCATTTGGCATTCCCAGTTGTTGTGCTCTGCTTGCGCCTGCACCGGCACGGACGCTACAGTGCAGCAGCAGCACTGTTGGGGACACCGGCAAGTGGACGGACGAAAGGGTGAGCTGTGAAGCGCTTTCGTTCCACACGGCAGGAGGAGAGCAACGACAGAGACTGCGCTGGCTGGGAGATGGCGCGCCACTATCCTAGAGACCACACGGACACAATCTTGTAGCCACAGAGCACACGGTCCTTCTTCCCAACACTCCAAGGCACTTCCGATCCCCCCACAGACGCAACAACACAGTCAAGATTGGCTAGAGGAAGACACTGACTAGCAGTTTAGCACCCATACGGACGAAACTGCTGTTTGTGAGTAAAACTATGAATCCTACTTGATTTTTCACTGAAAGACAAGATCCCCAAGCAACAGCAACCATGTGAATCAACTACCAGCATGCATGGAGTAGTTTATACTCCGTTCTCTTGTCACATTCCTTGACAAAAATGTTCCTCGGGACACCTCACCTCGATCGCCCCGCACATTGAGTCAGTCGTCCTAGTCAACCCGAGGAATCGCCCGTCCATGCACTTTCGGTACGTATCGTGACAAAGATCACAAGGAAAAATTCACGGAGCAAGTCGCTCGCGGATTCCTGCGGCGAACAACGAACAAAGGCTTGGGCTTTGACGACGACTCACCTTGGAGGCGGCGAGGGGCGCGGTCTCGCGGGAGTCGTACACGACGGCGCTGCCGTCGGCGAGCCTGACGAGCATGAAGGCGCCGCCGCCGACGCCACTGGAGGCCGCGCTAACGACGCCGAGGCAGAGCGCGGTGGCCACGGAGGCGTCCACGGCGGTGCCGCCCTGCCGGAGCGCGTCGCGGCCGATCCTCGAGCACCGCCCGTCGTCCGCCGCCACGGCGCCGTGCGGCGACGTCACCACCTCCCTGCGCCCTGCCGGCGCTGCTGCCGAGGCGGCGGCGACGAGGGCTAGGAGGAAGTGGAGGATCGCGGTGGTGACCGGCGCCCGTTGGAGACGTCGTCGGGCTGCATGCAGAGCACACGGTGCGAAAGAGGGGAGCTTAGGAGTTAGGAAACCGAATAGACAGCGCTTTAGCCCGGTGCCGTGAGAAGGAAGGAGAGAAGATTGCGTACCCGCCATGGCGCGGGAGAGCAAGTGTTCGACGAAAGACCCGGTGAGCTGAAAGACTATGAGGCCTGGCCTGGGTTTCATCAGCCCGCTAGTGTGCTGGGGTTTTATAGACACCGGATATGAGCAGCCAAGGGAATGCCAGAAATTCTATAAGCTTGTCAACTATTGCCTTGTAGATGGAAGAGATGTGATATCAATTATTATCAGTAAGGATATAAGGAAACAAATGAATTTTTGCTACCTGCCATTAGAATTATGGCCTTAATGTGGTAGGATATTTGTCTTATTAAAAAAATTTACCGTAAATATGCAAAATGTCAAACTATACTTAAAATAGATTTTATAATGAAATAATAAGTCAAACAACAAACGATGTATACATAATTTTTTGAATAAGAGAAATGGTCAAATTTTGTGATTAAAAATCAAAGTGACAAGTAAGTTAAAGCGAAGGAGTATTATCTTACTCTTAAATATATAAGAATTGGCTGCAAAATCGAATTCGTTATGAACTTTCAATATCCAACGTTATAAAACAAACACTTGATTTTTTTTCTTATACAATTGACGTCAGTAAGTTTAGCTTGTAAAGCATCTCCAAGAGACTCTTTATTTTGCTTCTAGCAAAAAATAGAAAATATCTCAAAAAACAACATCCAACAGCTCTTCTATCCCAATAGCTATCCTACCATGCTAGCTATCCACCCCTCCTCACACGCCAAATATAGAAGAGGCTGAACACTAGCTATCCCGCAGTTTGGAAGGGAATTATGATTGTTAATTAGGTGTTGTGGGCCTATATTTCAAAATAAAGCCTATGTTTTAGCTAATCTCTTGGATTTCCCATAGAATTATGTGATCTTTTATTTTTACAAAAGAGTTACAACCTCCAAATTTAACTAACAAAATAAAGAGACTCTTGGAGATGTGCACATGTATTTTGTTCAATTATGGAGGTTGCATTCGCAACCGACTCGATAACTTACTCATTGTTGACATAGGACTTTCAGCTGACTTATGCTGTTATTATCCTCTTCATCTTAGAACGGAGCAGCTAACAACCCCCCCCCCCCCCCCCCCGCCTCCGCCCATGTGTATAGTAGTTTCACATAAAAGATATTTGATATGTTCTGCACTGTGTTTTTTGTGATTCAAATACAAAGTCTGCTATAATAATTACATTTAGTTTTGAATTGGATTTTAGATTTGGGTCGACCTTAGGCCATCCCTTTTGATTTGTAATATCCGCATGCATGATAGGATTAGCATCCGCGCCGAAGAAGGAAAAACACAATAATATAAAAAAGCAAAATAAACTATTATCATGACTCGGATGGATTGGATATGGTATTATCGTACACATCTTTGAGAGAGAGAAGGGCTATCTTAAATAACTATTGCAACAATTGTCTACGAGGGTACGCTTACAGCACCCACACACATTCACCCCTATGAATACACGTACGCAAACCCTACCCGGCACCTCCGAAGGACTGAGCACCGGCAGATCTGGAGATTCTTGAAGTCACCACTGGTGTCTCCGCATAACACCATGCACACTCACCCCTATGAATACACGTGTATGCAAACCCTACCCGGCACCTCCGAAGGACTGAGCACCGGCAGATCTGGAGATTCTTGAAGTCACCACTGGCGCCTCCGCATAACGCCGGAAAATCCCGGAATAATTCCAGAAAAAGGTGCGAGCACCAGGATTTGAACTCTGGTGGGTAGCGTCCCACTGGATCGTCCTACCATTGGACTAAAACCCATTCGCAACGTCACTTTTTAATTATGTCACTAACATTATAAACTGGAGCTCCGCTACTAATCTCACACCAAAGCATATGGCAAAATCTGAACTATCTTACGGGCAATGACCCTCTATGTATGGATGTGGGAACCACTTTGAAGATTGACTTGGTAATTTCATGACTTATGATTTTCGCACCTTGATTAATTAATCATGCTATCATTGCTAGCCTGTGAGTGATTAACAATCATGCTATCATTGCTAGCATGTGAGTTTGCTACGACATGGCAGTATGACACCTATGAGCCATGCATGGCAATGAACAAATTCGATGATATCCTAGATGCAGACGCGCAGTTCACTTGTCAAAGTGCCAATGGGCGATAGGTCAGATCTTCCTGTAGTAGTACTAGTACACACAAAAGAATACAGCCTACAGTTGTCATCATCAGATATAAAATGACGTAGTACAATTTGGCCGGTGAAGCCTTGTAGGAGTATTCGATATTTCGATCAGATCTCCGATGTCACATGCTTCGTCTCCTATCCTTCCATTTCCACCCCCTCAATTTCAGTTGACTTCAGGGTTTCCTTGTCTGAATCATGGCCCAAGACATGCGTGTGACGGCTCAATGCCACAATTTGACATTCTTTTTGGTCTACTCGATGCTATGTGCAGCAATAAGTAACGCAGCAGAAGCATCTAGGAGTGAAGCACTGATGATCCTGGATCAGATCCGGCGATCGATGAGCCAGCACGATATCTATCAGAAATCACGGCCTGCGAAAAGGACACGTGGGAGCAGCAGGAGCACGAGAAAGGCTAGTTCGATCACGTTTGGCACATAAATATTGTTGGAAGGCTAGTTTGAGACGGTTTGGATTTTTCTAACACTAGGCTCGTGCCTGTGCGTTGCTATGAACAACAAAATATTTATATTAAAATACACACTATTAAACAAAGATAATGATATTGTGAACATTAACATAAATAATAAAAAAAATATTTAATCCAAAAACCTAGTTATAGTGCCCATACATTGTTGCATGTGAAGTAAATCCCATCTGGCAGTAAAACCTATAACATGAAGAATTTTCAATACCCATATATTGTACGCCTAAATTGTGACGCTAAACAGTGAACCCACTTAATGAAAACACTTTGCTAGCGAACATATTCAGTCCTATGGACCAAAGCAGTACTTCTGTCTTCCTTCACAATTCTTTCACAATCGAGAATCACCCAGAGCTCCAGATAACCTTGGTTGCACCGTCCTCGTTGTTGATTCTGCTTCTTTTATGTGCATTGTTTCTCTCTATCAAGAAAAATGGCGGAAGGGCTTAGAATCAGCACGTAAACCATAGAATTTCACAAATTAATACAAAGTAGAAGTTTGTTACTCAACTATTAGAAAGCAAAATCAGCAAAAGAATGGTATAATAAAACAATTGGTAGTTTCAAAAACAAATAATAAGATCTGCATAATTTTAAAAAGCACGAATATTAGCCAGTAAAAGAAGTTCAAAGAAAATTAATCTTACATATCAGCAACAAAGGAGGTTCAACTTGTTCTCCTGTCATCTCTCTTTACTTCTGTTCTCATGTCATCTCTCTTTACTTCTACTCTTCTATTCTCTTTACCAACAAGTCTCTAATAGATACATGATCCAAACTTGCATAGCTCCCAACTTTTTTGTGGCAAGGGAGTGTGTGGTGTGCCTACACTGCAGAAATAACCAGAGCAAGTTGAATGCGACTATGTAGTGCACTATAGACTTCATTAGTCAGCTTCGAATAAGAAAGACTAGTCTATCATCAACAAAGATGTATACATAGGAATAAAGCATTATATACATAAAACAGGGATTGAGAAAACAGTACCATTCAAAGTTCCATTCATCTTGTATGTATGTTTAGCCTAGTTGACACATGCATTCAAGATGATTGAATTGAGGAGAGCAAGTCTCGGTGAAACAACATATAATTTACATGTACGTTCAGATTACCATAGTTACATGTAAAAACAAATCAGCTTGTAATTTCTGATCTAGGTAACTAACAATATTTCAATATATTCCTTGAAAGTGTAAGTGTACATGCAGAGAATGGAAGGGAGAAAGGAAAATGCCACATATTCAATTAATTGCTTTGCAAATGAAAAAAATGCATCCAGGCGTATGCGAGTAAGACGTGTTAGATCAAAAGTGTTTACCTCATACTGAATTACAGGGGCAAAGAGAAAGACAAACCACCTCAAAAGCTTAGTTCTGCATTGGAGCTCTTGCAAGTTGAGCAGCTTCAACGAACTGAACATTTCCCAGCAATATGAAAGATACCAACATAGCACTTGTTTCAAAAAAAGTCATGTCCCTCAAGTGAGGCTAATGTTAGTGCTTTCAGAACAATATACACAGGATAGAAGTAGGAAGCATTTGTACCCAAAGCTACCAGCCCATCCATGTTTGAGTATCCTCATTTCAGTGCATGATAGGCTCCAATATAAAATCTGCAGGTAAGATAAATCACAGAAAGTTACATGTACAACGAAATTTAGGAATTGATCAACCTATCATATAGTTGTTGAGGACTTAAGTGTACATCCAACCAACAATAAAATGAACTGGGGAACACAACAACCAAATCCCATAAGGAGAAATCATAGGAAGAACCATTGAGAACATGAACACAGCGACCGAAAACAGGCAAGTCCAAAGAAATTGGTTCTTGCAATTATTCATGATTGTGCATCTCTTTGCTTTGGTGGTTAGTGTGAGGTAACATTAAAGCATTTAGGGAGCTAGGGGGTTGTGCAACATTCTGAATGCACTGAATAAGTAATGTTAAATCAGTGATATCAGGATAATATGCAACTTTTATTGTCTGCTCTACTGTATCCCATTCAACATGGTTCATCCATTCACCATTCATTGAGCATGTGTAGTGGTAATTTAATCGAGCACGTAGCGTGCATCACAAGTGTTACTACACACCTGCTCGTCTCACAATCTGAATCATCACCCCAGCACTGGAATCAAGGTTTCATGACGAATTGTGGATTCCTGGGAGATTGATGGCAACCAAAGACCAATGGAATCGATGTAGCTATTTCCCAACACCAAGAGCAATCCTTTTCTGCAGCTAATATCCAGTTACAAAGATGTAATCAGGTTCACATCAAGAGCATCATTGAAAGCAATATAACCGAGACTACAAGGCAACCAGAGGAATTCTTTACTAAAGTAATCAACAATTCGTATTGGTCAGCTGAGGATGAGTAGCTTGTCCTCTCCCTATGCAGTAGCACGAATGTCTAGAGATCTGATGCAGCAGCGAATCCTCGATTTGAGCCCCGCTCACCGGTTAGGCAGTAGCACCATGGACGCACCTGGGAGGAGGGGGAGCGGACCCCGTGGTAGAGGAACCGTGTGGATCCGTGCGGATGGAGCAGATGCGGACGACCAGGCGGGCGGATGGACGACGAAGCGGAAGACGTAAGAAGTTTTTGTCAGGCGCGACAGCCTCTGTCACCGTTTCCGTTGGCACAGGGAGGCCCAGCGATTGATACTGCAGCGGTGGCGGGCCGACGAGGAACGACGGCGGCGGCGACTGCGATGTGGACGCGGCAACGTTGGCCCGACAGCGGCGTCGATCCAGCGGCGTCGGTCGAGTGTTGAAGGGCGGCTATAGGATGGAGCGAGGACGGCTACGTCGAGCGCCAGGGGCGGCGGCGACGATCAAGCAGTTCGCGAGAAAAGGGGATGAAGCCGAAGTATCGCGGATGGGAAGGAGGTCTGAGGGAGGGTGGGACCGAGGAGCGTGCGGACACCGCGAGTGGGCGAGCAGAGGGACGGTGGGGCCGGCAGACGCGCGGGGGCGCGGAGGGGTGGGCGGAGGTGCGGGGTGAAGTCGCGTGAGGTGAAGCGATGAAATTGTCTTACTTTCATTCTTTTTAGTAGTGGAGAAAATCCCGGACGAAGATGGTACAATCTATATTGGCTGAAAAGAGGTAGCAGGGTGTCTCTTATACATATTTTCTTTTCTTTTTCCTTTTTGTTTATTGAAAACAACATGGCATCAGGAGCTCTGTCTATGATTATATAGAAAGAGGAGAATTCATACTTCATACACACATTGTCTCTTATGTTGGACGAGCAGTTTGACAATTGTGGGGGTCGATATATATTTCGAGCTGATTCGATCTGATATCTTTGTGAAAATGAAATCGTAGACGACGATACGTAATATGCAGATAATTTGAAAGGAACATACCAACTGAAACGGTCAACGCAATCGAATTAGTAACAGATCATGCGTCCATGTGTTTCATTTTAGTACATGTCTAGTCATCGTTCCGGAGAATGTTAATACCCATCTCAAAATATTTGTTATTGATACTTTTTTATCACGACATTTTACTACTCAACTTATTGAAAAAAAATGTAAGTATCATTTATTTTGTTTGTGAGTTACTTTACCGTCATGTGTATTTCAAGCATGATTTATCTTTTAGCATATCAGGTGGAAATCAGGGTACTTGTGCAAACCATGAAAACTCTGATCAAGAACGTTGGATCTAAATCTAAAGGCTAGAGAGAGATGTGAGAGCATTTTACACACAACCGCCCGCCAGCCCCCACCAGTCGATGCAGTTTTGCAAAAATACCCCGCCCCCTCATCCTCGTGCTGGACCCTCGCACGCATGCCGCTGCCGCTTCTACTGAACTCCCCCGCTTGCCCTACCGCCGCTGCCCGTGCAGTCGAGTCCCCGTCGCTTCTACCAAGCTCCCCCGCCTGCCCTACCACCGCTGCTCGAGCAGTGGAGTCCCCGCTCGCCGCCGCCCCTAGAGTGGAGTCCCCGTGCTTCGCAGCCTCTGAAGTCCCCACGCGTCGTCATCCATTAAGCTCACAGTGGCGGCCTGGAGTCCCCGCACGCCGCCACTGGAGTCCCGCCGGCCCTGGATTCCCTCGCGCCGCCCCCTGGCCTCCTGCAGTCTGCAGAGTCTGTCCGCGCTGGATGAGTAGCAGATGTAGGATTTGGAGTCGGGTATTCCCCATCTAAAAAATCATATAGGAATGCATTAATTCCTTCATGTTTGCCACTCTATGACTTCAATCTCTCCAGATGAATTGTCTTTTCTTCATTTTGCAAAGCTCTTGTTGCAATACACGGTAGTGCTATGAAATTGAAAATAGCAAAAGCTGCAGTATAGCTCACCCACCTGCTGCTGTTGTTTGGGGGTTCCACTGCCGGGCGGCAGCAACTCTCCGTCCAGGCGTGAGGCTCATCCCCCTCCTGCTGGCTTGCTCATGTTCGATGTCGTCGCCAACGCCTAATGCCCTTTCCCTATGAGCGAGCGCACCGAAGACGGCGGCCGGGCGCAGCACGATGCGGCCGGTTGCTCGTCACACGATCGCTCGGCCCGCTCCCCTGCGGCCTTGCTCTGCAACATCTGCTTCCTCCACCTCTATAAATCAGGCCAGGCGGCCGACGGTGTAAGGGCGCTAGCTAGGATTCGTTGGCTAACTCGCGAATTCGGCGATGCGGTGGCGGCGTGCGGTCATGCGGAAAGACGATGCGGGCACGCGGCCGATGGGGATGAGGATGGCGAAGGCAGTCAGGCGTGCGTGCGATGCGAGGGAGGGTCCAGCGCAGGAGCGGGGGTGTTTTGCAAAAGTGCATCGACTGGTGCGGGCTGGCGGGCGGTTCTGTGTAAAATGCTCTCACATCTCTCTCTAGCCTTTAGATTTAGATCCAACGTTCCTGATCAGAGTTTTTATAGTTTGCACAGGTACTCTGGTTTCCACCTGATAAGCTCCCCACAATAAACTCTTGAATAATTTGAATGGTCAAATGTTTGTGTGAACAAAAATTAACAACACGACAAGTATTTTGATATGCAGAGAGTATTAATTAACAAGACGTTGGCCATAAGATCATGCAACTACTAGACCAGAGTCCTGGCACTTGTTTTTTGTTCCTTCGACTTCATAGAGGGTATTACTGATGAACCAAAATGTTTAGCAAATTTTGAGCAACATTATGTATATGGCATGTGCCAATAGCTAACTTTGTATACAACAGTAGGTTCTTCTTCCAAACGATTCAAAGGTCAAGGCATGCATCTATATATGAGACCATCATATGGCAGTCGTGGCGATGCAAAGTTGCAAACTATTTGCATAATTAGTAATTTAGGACCGACTATGGACAGCACTATGTGTTCACCACATGAGTATGGGGAAAGATGTTGTCACTGTTAGACCACTATAATTAGGCATGTAATTGTGGCTGTAACAGCGCCTTAGCGGTAGGCTTGCATGTCACCCTTGGCTGCTATATATGTACTCCTGTAAACATACTTGGAATACAATCAATCTTCCCACACTTTCATGGTATCACCGTGGTTACGATCCGCTACTCTTCCGCAACCCTAGTCCACGCGCCACCGGTCCTTCTCGCCACTCCCGCCGCCGATCCACTCGCCCGAGCGCCGCCGAGCCGATCGCCGCGCCTTGATCGCCCGCCCTACCCCCGGCACGCACGCGCGGTCGCCGATCCCACCCACTCTCCCTTCTCGGCCGCCCACGTTGCCGCGGTCGCCGATCGTGATCCCGTCGGCCTCGTCTACCGATCCGGCCCCCTCGTGCCCGCCATGCCGGATGACGACGATGCCGCGGCCGTTGCGGCCAGGACCCCCGAGGAGTGTTGCCTCGCCAAGGAGGCCGCCCGCGCCGAGCGGGCGCGCAAGGATGAGGAAGCCCGTCTCCGCAACGAGGCCCTCGACAAATTTGAAGCTGCCCACGAGGCCATCCGGGCTCGGTGCCACCGCCGTCGTCAACGTGAAGGCCATCATCCCCATCATCCTCGACAAGGCCACGAACACCTACACCAAGTGGCGTGGGTTGTTCCCGATCGTCCTCGGCAAGTACGCGCCGACCCACCACGTCCTCAAGGACGAGGTGCTTCCCCAACGCCCCGCATGGCTCCGGGCGGACCGCGTCGTGCCGACATGGATCTACGGCACCGTCTCCGGCAACTTGCGGCGTTAGTCGCTCATGATCCCGGCGGCGCCGCGCACGTGAGGCATGGTGCTATCTCGAGGATGAATTCCTTGGCCGAGAAGGAGTCTCGTGCCCTCCTCCTAGAGACGCGGTTCCGCAACCTTCGCCAAGACTCGTTGTCGATCACCGACTTCGCCATCGCCTTGAGACAATGGCGGCGTCTCTCGCCGAGTTCGGCGATCCTATCGGCATCCTATCGGCGATCGTCGGATGGTCCTTACCCCCGCTCCGTGGCCTCGAACGGGAAATTCGGCACATGATGACAATCCTCAAGATGCACCGCCCCTTTCCGACGTTTGCCGAGGCGCGTACCCATCTCCTCGCCGGGAGGAGCCGGAGATCGACGCTCGGCCTCCTTCACCGCCGGCCGGCCCTCGTCACGACACCTCGGCCGGCCGGCCGCGTCCCGCCCGCCCGCACCCTCCAACGCGCCGCGCCGGGGGGAACCGGATGGCTCCACAATGTCCCGCCGGGAGCGCCCGCCGGCAACGCCGGCGGCGCCCCAACGGCCGTCGTCGTGGTCGTGGCGGCCGTGGTGGGTAGCGACGCCTCCCGGCGGTGGTGCACCGTCCGGTGCCCGGGGAGGGGCACCACCGGGGGTGCACCCTTCCTTCGGCCAGCCCCCGGACCGGCTCCCCCGCGGATGTGGCCATATGGCCGCCCACCACCGCCACGGCGAGGCCTTCACCGCCTTTCCACAATATGGCGGCCCGTTTGGCGGTGTTCCCGGCGGATACGGCTCCACCGCGCCATCGTCGTACGTCTACGGGGGAGCAACGCCCTCGATACCGACGTTCCGGGGAACCGGGGGCACCCAACGCACTATCAAGTGCCTCGCGCTAGTGACCCGGAACCCCACTTATGGTGGTGCATGGAACGGGACTCGTTGGTGCGGTCCTTCAACACGATGTCGCTCACCCGGCCACCATCTTCCGAATGGTATGCCCACTCGGCGCCGGCTCTCACATGATCGCGGATGCTGGTACACTCCTCTTTTTCATCCCCTTCCTCACTTACACCTTCATCTATCGTTGTTGGGAATGGTGCACTCCTTCCTGTCACTGCCACTGGATCACACAGTTTCTCTTTCCCACATGGTAATCTTGTTCTTAATGATGTTTTAGTTTCCCCACACATAATTAAGAACTTGATTTCCATTCGCCGTTTTACCACCGATAACAATTGTTCCATTGAATTTGATCCATTTGGCCTTTCTGTGAAGGACCTACACACCAGGAACGTGATCGCCAGGTGCAATAGCTCTGGCGACCTCTACCCGTTCTTCCCACCCACCACCAGCACCACCGCCTTCATCGCAGCACCTACCTCGATTTGGCATCGGCGTCTTGGCCATCTTGGGCGTGAAGCAATGTCCAAACTCATTAGCTCTAGTGTTATCTCCTGCAATAAAGATGATCTCCACCACATATGTCATGCGTGTCAGCTCGGTCGGCACACATGGCTTCCGTTTGGGTCTTCTATCTCTAGAGCTTTTAATAATTTTGATTTGATACACTGTGATCTTTGGACATCTCCTATTGTTAGTGTCTCTGGGTACAAATATCATCTTGTCATTTTGGATGATTGTTCCCATTACATTTGGACTTTTCCCCTCCGTAAAAAATCTGAGACATCTTCCGCTCTTTCTAATTTTTTTGCGTATGTTCACACTCAATTCGGCACCACCATCAAGAGTGTCCAGTGCGACAATGGCCGTGAATTTGACAATTCTGCGGCCCGCACGTTCTTTCTCTCCCACGGTGTTGCACTTCGCATGTCGTGTCCATACACTTCCCAGCAAAATGGAAAGGCCGAACGCTCTCTCTGCACACTTAACAATATTTTGCGCTCTCTTCTTTTTCAGGCGAGCCTTCCTCCGGTCTACTGGGTCGAGGCACTTCACACCGCCACCTACCTAGTTAACCGGCTTCCCACCAAAACTCTCGCCTTCTCGACTCCCTACACCCACCTCTATTCCACCCAACCCTCCTACGACCATCTCAAAGTTTTTGGGTGTGCTTGTTACCCTAACATGTCCGCCACAGCACCTCACAAACTTGCACCCCGCTCCTCTCTATGTGTGTTCCTCGGTTACTCCTCCAAACACAAAGGCTACCGATGTTTGGAGCTTCAGTCGAACCGCATTCTTATTTCTCGCCATGTCATCTTTGATGAATCCTCCTTCCCCTTCGCCAACATGTCTACCACGCCCATGGCATCCTCCGCCTTGGACTTCCTTCTTGATGAGGATGATCTGACTGCTCTGGTTCCTGGAGCTCCATTTGTGCATGCAGGTATACCCGCCAGCCCGGCGTCACACCGTGAGCTGTCCCCTGTGCCGGCGCCCTCCTCTCCCACTTGGACGGGCACTGGACCGGCGGCGCACGGCACATCGCCCGGCCCCGCCGGCGCCATCGCCCCGTGTCACCCACATAGGCCGCCGCGCAGGCGTCCCGCCCGCCTCGCCACACGGAAGCCCCGGTGCCGCCGCCCCCGTGCATCCCGCACGGGCCGCGCCGCGAGGCACCACCGCCACTGGCCGCACAGTGGCCACGCGGCCAATCTCCATCGCGCCCATCGACAACGTGCATCCCATGCGCACACGTGGAAAAGCCGGCATCGCCCAACCTGTGGATCGCCTGAATCTCCATGTTGTGCCCATGTCGCCGTTGCCTCGCTCCGTCCGTGATGCCCTGGCTGATCCACATTGGCATGATGCTATGCAAGCTGAGTTTGATACATTGCTCACCAATGACACCTGGAGTCTTGTGCCACGACCTCCTGGTGTTAATATGGTTACAGGAAAGTGGATTTTCTGTCACAAGCTGCACGTAGATGGTTCTCTTGATCGCTACAAGGCTCGTTGGGTTCTCAGGGGTTTCACACAGCGGCCTAGAATTGATTATGATGAGACTTTCAGTCCAGTGGTTAAGCCTGCGACAGTCCGAGTGGTTCTGTCTCTGGCAATTTCCCAGGACTGGCCTATTCACCAACTGAATGTGAAGAATGCTTTCTTGCATGGTACTCTCACAGAGACAGTCTACTGCGCTCAGCCTACAGGCTTTGTGGATTCCTCTCGTCCTGATTTTGTTTGTCGCCTCAACAAATCACTATATGGTCTGAAGCAGGCACCGCGTGCTTGGCATCAACGGTTTGCCTCTTATCTTATTTCGCTTGGATTTGTTGAAGCAAAGTCAGACACCTCACTCTTCATATATCGTCGAGGAGCCGATACAGCCATGTTGTTGCTCTATGTGGATGATATTGTTCTCACTGCTTCCTCTGCTGGTCTTCTACAACATGTCATTGGGGCCCTTCAGGATGAATTTGCTATGACAGATATGGGTCAACTTCACCATTTTCTGGGTATTTCAGTGGCACGTTCTGCTAGTGGGTTATTTCTCTCTCAGCGTCGGTACACGCAAGATATTTTGGAGCGAGCCGGGATGAGTAAGTGCAAGCCATGCAGCATCCCTGTTGATCTACATTCCAAATTATCTGCAGAGGGATCTCCTGTCACTGATGCTACACAGTACCGCAGCCTAACGGGCGCCCTACAATGCCTGACTTTCACCCGTCCAGACATTGCCTTTGCTCTTCAGCAAGTGTGCCTCTATATGCATGACCCTAGGGAGCCACACCTCACGGCTCTCAAGCGGATTTTGCGATATCTGCAAGGTACTCTTTCACTTGGCCTGACTATGCGCTGCTCGTCATATATGGACCTCATTGTGTACACGGATGCAGACTGGGATGGCTGTCCGGATACCCGTCGCTCCACCTCCGGCTATGCAGTGTTCCTAGGTGACAACCTGGTGTCCTGGTCCTCCAAGCGCCAGCACACAGTTTCACGGTCCAGCGCCGAGGCCGAATACCGAGCTGTGGCAAATGGTGTTGCTGAAGCTACCTGGCTGCGACAGCTGTTGATTGAGCTTTACCATCCGCCTCGCCGAGCCACCGTGGTCTACTGTGATAACGTCAGTGCCGTATATCTCGCCAGCAACCCAGTGCAACATCAGCGAACAAAACATGTTGAGATTGATCTCCACTTTGTTCGAGAGAAAGTTGCCCTCGGTCATGCTCGAGTTCTTCATGTACCTACGACATCACAGTACGCGGACGTCTTCACCAAGGGTCTTCCTACCTCGCTCTTCCAGGAGTTTCGGTCCAGTCTGACCGTTAGCGATGCTCCCGATTAGACTGCGGGGGAGTGTTAGACCACTATAATTAGGCATGTAATTGTGGCTGTAACAGCGCCTTAGCGGTAGGCTTGCATGTCACCCTTGGCTGCTATATATGTACTCCTGTAAACATACTTGGAATACAATTAATCTTCCCACACTTTCAGTCACGACTAGCAGCAACGGTGGGAGTGCCGAGAAAAGGGCTACGCTCACTCGTAATGTTAGAGTCATGGATAATCTGGAAAGAGCGCAACACAAGAATTTTTTCCGTAAAGAATCATCCATCAATAGTCGCGTTCAGCAAGAGGCAAACGAGTAGATATTGGCAGGGGCAAAGCATCTTGCTTACTTTTTTAGTAGATTATAATGTCTTGAGGGTGTATAGTTGCAGGCATCACTATTGTGCACTCTTTAGTTTTAATTTGATTGTATTTTCCCCATTAAGCCTCCTTTCTTTTTGATATAAGAGCAACTCCAACAGCTTAGGTAAAATGTTATCTAAATAGAGTTTCCCTTCCTTTCTAAAATACAAAAAGTCTTCTAAAATGTTGTGAAATCCAACAGCCTCTTCAAATGCTGATGTTCCATAATCTCAACGAGGTCCGTATCAGAAAAAAAAACGCCACTGACAAGCGGACCCCACCAACAGAGCAAGTCAAAATCAGCTAGGCGCTCCTTTGACCCGTCGATTTCCTGTCGGCGGCGAGGTTCCGGTGAGGAGAAGAGGCCACTGAGTATCCTGAATGTGAGGGGAACCCATTCCTCACCTAGGATCGACGGATGGGCGACCGGAGGTGGCTGACGTTGTGCGTCGGCGGACGGCGAGGTCAGATCGCGGCGGCGGCGCGTTTGGAAGAGGCAAGGGCGGCGACATGCGGCTGGGGAGGTAGGACGAGTGGAGGAGATGGTGCGGGCGGCTCTATAAGGCCAAGGCGAGCTCCTCTCGGCGCGCCGCGAGCTCCCCCTGGCGCGCCGCCTCGCGCGAGCTCCTCCTCGCGTGCACCCCGAACTGCTTCCTTAGCCCTGGACGATGGCATCCCTCTTCCTCCTCTCTCACATCTCTTGTCTTGCTTCTTCTCCAGGCCGTGAATCCAGGCCGGCGGGCGGGGTGGCGGGCGCGGCCTGGAGGGAGGCAAGTGGCGTGGCGACAGGGTCCTGGAGGCCGGCTCCATGGTGGGGACTTGAAGGCCGGGGCGCGGCGCGACCGCCGCGGCCCGGGGCCGGGGCGCGGCCCGCACCCCCGCCGGCGGAGGCGCGGAGCGGTATGAGGAGGGGGGCAGAGGCTCCTGGACGCCGACAGAGGCTGCTCGACGCCGCGGCGGAGCGCACCCCCTCTGCCGATGCTCTCGATTGGTCGGGCCCAGCTCGGGAGGGCGCCATTCACGGGAGGATGGAGTTGGTGAGTGCGCGGCGCGAGCTAAATTTGACGAATGGACAGCGGAGGAATGCCGAGCTAGGATAGAAGATGTGATTGATAGCGATTCTGTTGGATCGTGTTTTTTACCCGTTTTTCCTTTTTTTTACCGAACATTGGTAATATACTAGAGTTGTTGTTGGAGTTGCTCTAAAGAAGCTGTATATTCTGCTTCACTTTTAAAAATGATTCAAGGCTACCGTACGAAAGAAGTATGCGAGAAAAATTTGAATTGTTTGGCTTTGTGGAACGGAAAACCAGCCATATGAAGGGCCAAATGCTCAACACCGCGAGCGGAACAGATAACGTGGAACAATAATAAGAAACAAAGGGACAGAGGCTGCATGGTTGGCTCTTTTCGTCCCGATCAAAGACAAAGATTGTCATCGCTTTTATTTTTTAAAAAAATACTTTTGGGCGGTATGAGAATCCAATGTAGATTGCTTGATCTTGATGTTGATGAACCCAATCTTTACACGCAAAAACCTACCACGCAAGCCGTTTTTAGAAATTATAAAATAGGAGGAAAACCTACCACGCAAGCCGTTTTTAGAAACTATAAAATAGGAGGAGTGGGTGTACGTACTTATATGGGAATGTAGTGGAAACCAACCCACATGTGGAAACTATAGAAACTCTGATCTGCACCACCGGAAGGGTTAAAAGGAGAGGTGCTGACAATTTGCAAACACACGCCCGCTGGGCCCCCTTCTTGGCCTGGGAATCTTGCAATTAGCCCCTCGCGTGCCCCCTACACCCCTCCCTCCCGCACTCCCTCACGCGCAAGCACCGCGGCACCGAGACCCATCACGTCGCCCCCCTCCCTCCTCCCAGTGTCGCCGTCCATCCCAGCATGACTGGGGGCATCCTAGCGCCCCCCACCCCTCCTGCCACCACCGCCGGCTCCTCCAGTCGCGCCCCTCCTCCCACCGCAGCCGCCCCGGAATCCACGTTCGTCGCCCGATGGGCTCCCCGCCAGCTGCTGCCTGGAGAGTCCCTCGATCAGCGATGGATTGGCCGCCGGCGGTCCCTAGCGGTGTGGATTTGGCCATTCAGTGTTTCCTATGTTCTGAACTTGTCCATTTGTTCCCCTTGTAGGTCCTGCTCCAACAAGTACAGGTCACGGTCCCTAGCGGTGTGGATTTGGCCATTCAGTGATTCCTATGTTCTGAACTTTTCCATTTGTTCCCCTTGCAGGTCCTGCTCCAACAAGTGCCGGTCAGAAGAGGAATCTCGTGAGTAGGCTTCTGCATTCATGATGTGGCTCCAACAAGATCTGATTATCTCATGTTCCGATTGTTGCTTTTGAATGGTTAAAAAATTGGGGTGTGATGTTCCTTTCTGCCGGCATTGGTGCTCAAATGTGGCATCTCATTGTTGTGTAGGACTAGACTGGTTCGGCAATTGTAAATCTCTGGCAGAAGCTAAAAAAGGTCTTGAAAGCTTCTATTTGCTAAAATCTTGTACTATTCCTGAAAAACAAGCTCTACAAAGCTTGTACTATCCCTGGAAAATAAAATCTTTTCATGTGATAACTTATTGAGCTATGTGGTTTGGTATTTTAAAACCAATTTGTAAACACTGAAATTGAATTCTTATGATGATTCAAATGTAAGAGGATGCAAACAAAAACACCTAGTCAATGGATTTATCTTTTCCAACCATTGACTTGAACTGCATACTGCTGAGAGGTATACCCTCGACCCAGTTATAATATCAATTGTTTCACCATCAATTTACTGCATCAAGAATCAGCTTTCAGCATAAAACCACTCAGATGACCATATATGTTAGATTTGGAATAAAATTACTGATTGTTTAACACTTGTGTTTACTGTTGCTGGATATAATTTGTATCACTGAATTTTTTAACCAGATAAGATATTCATTGTCATTTGTGTGGGACTCCTCATTTTCAATTCAGTTTTTCCATTCATTTGCTAATAATGATGACTGAAAATTTCCATAGCTTCAGTCAACAGAAGTTTTTTCATTCATTTGACAATAATAATGATGACCGAAATGTCAGCTTATTCCTTGGTGCAGTTACAGGATGGTCAAAAATTGTTTTTTTCTTGCTTAATCAGACATATAAATGAAAAACTAATGCAGCATGCACTCCCTTCGTTTGAAAAATCATAACAATTTCACACACAATTAAAAAGATGAACATCATTTTTTTCATATTCATGCCGAACACAAGTTCATTACATTTGCAGTCATTTGATAAGATCAGCCAATTACAAGTTCCAAGCCCTCGAGTTCCAAGCGATTTCAGGGTCCCTTTACAAATTTTTTTACAGTAGTAGAGAGCAACACATAACTCAACCAATTTCTTGATCCTGCAGGTCAAGGACATGGAGTCGGCACAATTGATGATCCTTCATGTCAAGGGCATGATTGCATGAACTAGGCACAATTGACATTGCCATTCTTGTCATTACACAAACTGAGACAGACAGTAGCAGGCAGCAGCAGAAAGCAGCACATGGCTTGGAAGAGGCAGCACTGGGTGCCTGGGTACCTCCAGGGCGCATCCTTCCTTCCCTGATTCCCTCGACGCTCTACGTCCTATTGCCCTCCTCCTGTGTCCCTCCTGGTAAGAGGCAGCGACGCTACCGAGGGGACACCGGCAATGGGAGGTGGCGCCCGCCTAGCGATGGGGAACCCGCATGGTGATGGGGCGCCCACCCGGCGATGGGGCGGCAGCCCGGCGACGTGGAAGGGATTAGGAGGGTCGCGGGATGCGAGGGGCTTATTGCAAGATTCCCAGGCCAAGAAAGAGGGCGGTGGGCGTGTGTTTGCAAATTGTCAGCATCTCTCTTTTTAACCCTCAAATCTAGATCCGTTGGTGCAGATCGGAGTTTCTATAGTTTCCACAGCTGGGTTGGTTTCCACCTGATATGTTCCCTACTTATATAATATAATTCGAGTATTCAAAGTCCTTCTGATCTCAACATAAAATGGTACATACAAAAATTAATCCGGTTTAAAGTAACATAAAATGGTACATACAAAATTAATCTGGTTTAAAGTTCGGGATTTTGAACCCGACGTGAATCGAACACGCAACCTTCTGATCTGGAGTCAGACGCACTACCATTGCGCCACAGATCCGGGATGCGATCTGAAGCAGGAAAAACCTATATTTTCTGCGCCTCAGTCCGGGAGGAGCTCGCCACGAGCAGAGAACTGCAACTGACTGTGAGCTCGCAGCGTATGCAAGGACCCTCACCCATTCCTATCGTACGGCATCAGGGCCAGCAAAGACCGTGAGCTGACAGCATAACCCGTCGATGTCCTGCAAACTGCATGAGGTTAGAGGGTTAATTACCAGGAAAAACTATCTGTGCTGGACAAGTTCTCTAAGGAAAAATACTTTGTGCGCATAGGACACCACCCCGCAGTGGTTGACGCGTGGCTATATCTATTAGCGGGAATCGTTGGGTGCTAATGTTAACTACAATTTGCAGATGTGATTATAGGTGTATTGGTCACCGGTATAGTACCTTTTCATGTGTAGGGGGTGCATCAATGGCTCATGTGTGCACGCATGCGGCAGCTTGGCGCCATGGTGCCTGTTAGAGCGATTTCCGACACGCCAAGTGATGTGTCAAGCTAGCGGATGCGGTTTTGGCTCAATTAGTTAATTACTTTACTCAAATGCAATCTTGCAATGTTGGCTTGCAATGTTGTAGTGATTCACTGTGATTCTAAGGTGCTGTTCTTTTGATTCGAAGGTCCAATTCACTGTGATTCTAAGGTCCCGTTCTTTTGATTCTAAGATCCAATTTACCGTGATTCTAAGGTGTTGTTTTTTATTCTAAGGTCCAATTCACCTTGATTCTAAGGTCGTGTTCTTTTGATTCTAAGGTCCAATTCACCGTGATTTTAAGGTCTTGTTCTTTTGATTCTAAGGTCCAATTCAATGTGATTCTAAGGTCTTGTTCTTTCTATTCTAAGATCCAATTCAGTGTGATTCTAAGGTGTTGTTCACCGTGATTCACTAGACCATTTGGAGGATTTGATTATAAGAATTGATTGATTAAGAGGTTGATTTCGGGGGTCTCACATATCTATTTCTGGCTGTTCTCGAGGGAGACCTCGAGGTTCTCAAGAACCCACTTCTGGTGTGATACCCTCGAGCGAGGCAGAATTGTGCTCGAGGAGTGCCAGACCCTCGATCCGGGAAATACTGACTCAAAGCGGAATTGTGTTCGAGGAGTGTCAGACCCTCGATCCGGGAAATACTGGCTCAAACAAGCTAATACCACTATAGTCAACCCTACAATTCTTTGATGCGGTATTGGCAGAATGAATAGTATTTGGCAAATTAATAGTATGCTCCAGCGTGGTACACATAACACCAAATGTTTTACATTAAACAAATCAGTCTCTCACATCCACTTTGCACATATAAACATGGAGTACAATATTTTTTGGCCTTAAACAAATGAAAGATGCCAGCAAAACATTCATTTTGACGGCAACCACCACAGCAGCAAAACAAACCACGGCGGCGCGGACGAGGCTCCTGCGGCTGGGATGAGTAGGTCACGGGCTGCGGCTGGATGCGTGGTGGAGGTTGGGGATAAGTTTTGTTTTTTCGGCAATGCTCTGGAACGGGCGTCCGATGCGGTGAAATTAACGGACGCCCTCCCGGCCGTCCATCTATATCGCATCCGACGGCCACGGTTTAGCCACAACCGCTCCTTTCTCCTCCTCATTTCTTCTCCATCCCCCCGACGGCCCCACCACACACCCACTCCCCCACTTTCTCAACCACGCACACTCCACTGCGCCTGCATCCGGCGAGCGATCCGCGGCGGCGGTGATGGGTTCGCCGCGATCGGTTCGGGCGGGGACGGCGGCGGAAGACTCCGATTGGGAGCCTAGCGACGGAGAGGAAGGCGACTCCCCCCGCGTATGCGCTCTCGCTCCCCTTCGTCCGGCGGCGATGCAGGCGGCGCAGAGGCGTCGGTTGGTGCGAAGCGGACGTCGCGGGCGCGCCGTACGAGGGCGGAGACGGATGGGGGGATGTTGGGGAGGGCCGCGGCGTCTTCTCGCGGACACGGGGTCGCCGCTCGTGCTCGGCCGGCGGCGGCGCGCGACGGCGCGCAGCCCCCCCCGCGGACGATGAGCACGCGGCGAGCGAGACCCGCGACGGCTTCCAGACGACCAACCGCACAAGGCAACCCAGTAAGTTCCTCCCTCGCTCATTCCCCTTTCATTGAACTGGTTTGTGGCATTTCTCTGTGCGCAATAACTTCACTCGATGCTAGGGGTTAGGGTTAGGACAACTACCGAAATTAATAGGGTTGCTTGATGAGTTTTCCCCCACACCACACGATTCCATGGATGCTATTGGGTGTGCTTTTTTGATGCAGGTTGATCTCCATACCATGCAAGTGCTGCAGGGAACTGAACTCAGTTTCTGCAGTTTTTTTGCATCCGGTTTTGTCTCGTGCGTTGCAGTGATGCTGCTTTTTAGATTCATAGGTTTTAGATACCTCAATCGGTAGTTTGCGCTGATCAAGGGGTTTATTCCAAATTTTCTAGTGTTTTTAGCAGAGTCCACTTTTTCACACCATGAAATTTTACCCGAACCCCTTGCTTCAGGATACCTGTATATGACCATTGTCTGAACCTGGAAAATAGTAGTGTTTTTGTTAGATTTTTGCTTTTTAATGGCTAGATAAATACTACGAGGTATAACTGATAAATACTATGAAGGCATGGCTGGTTGATCTTTTTTTCGAGGGTGTTTTTTTGGGGGGGCTCTCTGTGGTTAAGAGCCGTGGGGCAACGCCACAAACGATCGGGGGGAAGAGGTTGATGCTTCCGCCCCGCGCCCATTTTTACATGGATAGCAATTGGTCAATGCACACTTTTTGTGTAGCCTTCATTTGCACACCCATCAGTTTCTTTTTTGGGAGAAAACAGAGCCCTGCCCTGCACACCCTTCAGTTTTTTTAAGAAAACAGAGCCACTGTCCCCCATCCCAACTAACATTTGTGATGTTTATGTTTTTTCACACACACCCATGTTGCATTCATTCATTTGTTATGTTGCATTTTATTTTGTTGTTATGTCTCAAGCTTGCCCAGTTTTCAGTGTTGGAAAAAACTGTCCTGGCCAAACTGTGATGTTTATCCCTCACTCACCCCATGTTGCAAGCATTCATTTGTTTTGTTTCAAGCTCACACAGTTTCTTTTTTGGGAGAAAAATAGAGCCCTGCCCTACACACCCTTCAGTTTTTTTTAGAAAACAGAGCCACTCTCACCCATCCCAACTAACATTTGTGATGTTTATGTTTTTTCACACACACCCATGTTGCATTCATTCATTTGTTATGTTGCATTTTATTTTGTTGTTATGTCTCAAGCTTGCCCAGTTTTCAGTGTTGGAAAAAACTGTCCTAGCCAAACTGTGATGTTTATCCCTCACTCACCCCATGTTGCAAGCATTCATTTGTTTTGTTTTAAGCTCACACAGTTTTCATTATTTTTTCAGAGAAGACAAACATCAACATAAATGAAGAGCATTTCAAGTGACGTTTCTCTGCCCGCAGGATTTGTTCTCTTGTACCACAGCTTTCCAATCAGCAAAAGGAATGGGTGATCGACGCTGGTTTTGGCGCCCTTTTGTCGATGCATGAATTTTCTGTCCCTATCAAACTTGTCAAGTGGATGATGAAGCGTGTAGACCCACTTCTTAGTGAATTCAGGTACAAGAACAGAGTCATTGTCTTCAACCGTGATCTTATCTGCAAGATTCTCGGTTTGGAAAACAATGCCAGAGCTGTGAGGATTTCTGGTGATTCAGATGAGGTGATGAAATTGAAAGAGTTGTATAGGGATGGAGATAGAGCCAAAATCGGGAAGTGCATTTCCATTGCTACAGAGAGCAAGGACAGGGAGACCTTCATGAGGTCGTTCGCCCTATTGGCTTTAGGGAGCGTGTACAACCCTGGCACGGGTAACGATGTGAGCCTAAAGTACCTCAATAGCTTAGAAAATGTTGAGCTGATCAGCACCTTTGATTGGGCTGGACACATTTTGAAAGAACTGCGGGATGATGTGAAGAAATACCAGAAATTATCCCCTGAACGTCTTGAGAAGGATCATCAAATTGGATCATGCCTCATCATTTTAGCGGTATGGGTTACCTTTTCTTTCTCTTTTTCCCATGATATCTCATCGTTGTGTTCTATTTCTTTATGTCGTTTTGCTCAAGAATTTTTGTATAGATTCGCGATTCATTTGTTTTTCTGTTTTTTTCCATACAGATCGCCTACATGGACCACCTTGATCTGCCATCTGACAGAGGCCACCAAATCAACTACAGTCTACCCCGCATTTGCCATGTCAGGAATGCGGACTTCAACTTTGTGATGGTCGTTGACAAGAATAAGTTGTCACTTGGGAATTCTTTTGGGAGGCTACCGGTATGCGCAACATTACATCTTCACTTTTGTAGATGTTATAGTCCTAAATTTAAAATGTTTTCAGTCATATATTCATCATTTTTTTAACACATGTTGCAGTAGTATTGTTTAGATGTTGCAACCTCAGATAAAAAATGTTGCAGTAGTATTTTGTAGATGTTGCAGTAGTATTTTTTAACCTGTGTAAATACTGCTTAGTTCTACAGCCATAGTACATGTTGTAGGTCTAGATTTAATTTGTTTTTCAGCATTTTTATATGCACCAAATAGAACACATGTCGCAGCATTAGTGTTTAGATGTTGCAGCCTTAGATGTAAAATGTTTCATACTTGTTAAATACATGTTGCGGCAAAGACGTGTAGATGTTTCACAATCAGAATTTTTTTGATTGACACTCATTATACCCATGTTCGTTTTGCTTTGCTTATTCCTTTTTCTACTACTTTATGGCACTTATATTGTTCACTATTTTTTTTCTGCAGTTCCGCGACTTCTCCCTCACTCCGTATGCCCCCGCCCCCGCCCCCGCCCCCGCCCACGCCCCCGCCGCCGCCCCCCCGCCCGGCCCCCGCCACCGGATCCGCCGGTCACGCACACGGGCTTGAGGCATCCGAAGAAGTCCCCATCGTCGGCTCTCTTGATGAATGGCTGAAGCAACCTGCTCAAATTGATATACAGGAGGTATAGCAAAACCCTCATGTTTTTCAGTTTTTTTACAGCCACCACACCCTGTTGTTTGTGCTTTGCAAAAACTGCTAACACACTGTGTAACATGATCTGTTGTTTTTCCGCAGATACCAGCTGAGTACCAGCATGTTGCTGCACACTTTTCCAAGGTTATGGATGAAGATGTCCGCGAAATTGCTGCTGCCGTATCGAAATCATTTAATGATCAGATTTCGGCAAGGCTTAGGCAGCGTCAGGGGGAGATGTTGGCCAAGATGGCTGAGTTAGCTAGCAGGGCCAGGACAAGTGTTGATGGTGCAGGACCATCAGCCACCGATGGTGATGTTGGCAAAACAAGTGCCAGCGTTGCAGCTGAAGGAGGTACGAGTAAAAGCACCACTGGTGCACCCGTACGAGACACTAGCAAAAGCGGTACCTGTGCAGCGGAAGGAGGCACCAGCAAAAGTGCTTCTGCTGGAGCCGAAGGAGGCACCAGCAATGGCAACACATCAACCAGTGGTGCTAGCTCTCCTGGCCAGAAGAAAAGCAATGATTCCAGCCTGTATGACGACCTCCCTTCATTTGACCTGCTGAACTCCGACGGGATTGATGATGATTGCTCGACCCCACCAGAAATCACGCGCAAATGTGCCCCCCCCTCCTTCCTTTTTTTTCTATTTTCCTGCTAGCTCTCCTTTTTTTTGCAAATTCTGCAATTTTTATGTATTTTCATTTTGTTTTTCTTTTTTCTTTTCAGTTGTAACAATTGTCCAAGATAGGGAAGCAAACAAGCCCGGCTCAAGCACAAATGACAAGAAAAACAGGAGGAAGCGGGCTGCCATCAATTTGAATCAAGGAAAGAAATTGAAGTTGGACGAAGAAACAAAATCTGTGTATGAGAAGTACATCAGTAAAAGAGTTTTGAAGAAGCCGGTGACCAAAGAAGAGATCTTAGAAGCGTAAGCTAACTCTTAAAATTCGCCTTCATTCTAGCACCCAACTTTCCAGGTTTTACATGTTGCAACAACACAAAGTAGATGTTGCAGGCTTAGTTTTAAAATGTTTCAGACCTGTCAACTACTGCTCAGTTTTACCTTTTTTAAAAATACATGTTACAGCAATGCTTTGTAGATGTTGTAGTCTTAGTTTTAAAATGTTTCAGCCATACCATCATTTTTTTAAACACATGTTGCAGTAGTAGTGCTTAGATGTTGCAACCTTAGATATAAAATGTTCCAGCACATGCTTTAGCAGTGGTTATTAGATGTTGTAGGCCTACATTTAAATTGTTTCATGCATTTTTTATAGCCACCATTTTTTGAACACATGTTGCAGTAGTATTGTTTAGATGTTGCAACCCTAGATTTAAAATGTTTCACACTTGTTAAATACATGCTGCAGCAGTACTGTGTAGATGTTTCACAATCTGATTTTTTTTGTTTGACACTCATTCTACTAATGTTGGTTCCACACAGCCCTGTTTTTGTTAAAATAGGCGGTTTCCATGTGTGCTATGAGGAGTTCTACAAGTCGTTTAAGCCAAAGGGCTTAATTAACAACGAGGCCATGACCCTTTGGACCAATCAGTTCAACAATGAAGAAGCTGAACTTCGTGTAAAGGACAATAATGTTGTCAAGAAATATGCTTTCTCAGTCGTACTCACTGTTAGTATCCTTTTTTGTTATCTCTATCTTTTTTTTTCAAGCACCACTATTTCTCTACTTTAGTTTTTACTTTTTTCTAACCTTTTGTTGCTTCTTTTTCCCTCTATTAAGGATAAGCTGATCATCGACCCCGGCAAATTCATTGATGATAGCTGCAACAGGATGCTAACCATGCTGGACAAGACATGGGATTTTTCTAAGATGGACCTGGTACTGTGTTGCTAAACCAAATCCCCTTTTTTGTCTTTTTGTTTTTTGTTTTTTGCAAACATTTTGATTATAGCTTCATGTTTCTTTGTAGCTTTTCTTCCCCATTGTCCAAGAACGTCATTGGGTACTTGTCTGCATTAATATGTTTCTTCAGCAAATTTCATGGTTCAACCCATTAAATGCATCTCAAGACACAATATGTTTTGTTTGCGCGCAGAACCTAGGTGTGTATCGATGGGCATCTTCACCGGATCTGAAGATCGCCTTCCAACAATCCGTCCAACCTTGTGTTCAGTGCGGTCGGAGAAGGCTTCACCCAATGGGGGCACTCGATTCCCTGGAGGATATGCGCCATACCCTCACGGTGAGCAGATCGAAGGTTTGGCGCCGTCCCTCACCCCCCCCCCCCCTCGGAGCCGCGAGCCCGAGGAGGAAGAGAGCCCGTGCGCCCCTGGGCAATTTTTTCCCGAAACACCGAATGTTGCGAACCCTGCCGCTCGCAACATGACACACATAAACTCGCAACATCGATGGAAACTTCTCTCGTTGGATGTTGCACGGACGAGGTTCGCAACATTGAATAATAACTTCCGCAACATCTTAAAAGTTTTTCGCAACATTGAACGTGCGTCTCGCCCCGATCGACGGCTGATAGAGGTCTTCATCCAGATCCTGCGGCTCACGATCCGTCCGACGCTAGCACCCGGATCGGACGTCCGGGAGCTAGTAGTGCTGCTGTTTTTTTATGTGTTGCATGTGGTGCCGGTCCCCTGGCCCCTGCTTTGGTTTTTTAGCGGGCACTCTAGCAGTCCAGCAGCAGCAGGCTTTACTCGTAGTTTTTTAGCAGGCCCAGGCACTTCAGGCAGCAGTAGAGCAGCAGCTAGCGCGAGCGACAATGAATTGGGACACCACACTGTTGCTTCCGCAAACATGAATATGGGCCAGGGGGCTCTTGCCCTACGCAGTTACCTTTAATAGGCACTTAATAGGCACGATGCGTAAATGAACAGTTCGTTTTGGATAGTGCCATGGCTGTCATGTGCCAGTACCCGCCGTAGAAAAAATCATGGGAGGAGATCAGGAGAGGGAAGAATAAGGACTGTTCACACTGCCGTCTAGGCCCTGTTTGGTCCCATAAGTAGGGTGACTTATAAGTCACCCGACATATAAGTCATGCCACTTTAAGTCGTCATGTTTGGTTGCAGTGATTTATAAGTTAGTGGGCTCCACACAGGGTGGTAGAGGAAAAAGTGGAAATAAGTCACTTTAAGTAGGGGTGGAGCTACTTATGCAACTTATAAGGGCCTGTTTGGGAGGGCTCTGGCTCCCGCTCCACGAGCGGCTCCCGCCGAGCCCCCGCCAAACAAAGGGAAATTGCACCGGCTCCGGGTGTGGAGCCGGAGCTGGAGCCCCTCGCGGCTTTCAAAGAGGAGGTGGAGCCACGTTTTGGTGGCTTCACCTGGCTCCAATTAGAAATCCACCAGAGGAGCTATTTTGCCAAACGTTTTTTAAAACGACTCAACTCCACCAGAGAAGCCACTCCACCAGAGGAGCTAAAGCCGGAGCTGTTTTTGGAGGAGCCGGAGCCCTGCCAAACAGACCCTAAGTTGGAGCACTTTAAGTCAGAGCTGTTTGGTTTCACATGTGACTTATTTTTCACTTTTTCAGTTTAAGTCACCCTACTTGTGCGAACCAAACAGGGCGGGGCGCTGGTAGCTCCCCTGCCTGCTGCTCCGAATTTCCAGGAACAAACTAGAACGAACAAAACCAAAAATCAATGACAAGAGGAAAAAAGGGAAACCGCAGGAGTACATCGAGGCTGTCCTCGAGGCCGTCCTCAAGGCCGCTGCCACGGCCCTGCGCCCTCCTCATCGAGGCCGTCCTCGAGGCCGCCGTCGAGGCCACCGCCACGGCCCCGCGCCCTCCTCATCAAGGCCGTCCTCGAGACCGCCGCAAGCACCATGGCCCCGCACGGCACTAGGGGAGCAGCAGCCTGGGCCGCTCGACGACGCCCGAGCTCGGGAGTAAGACGATGAAGACGACGGTGACGAAGAGCCCGACCGGCGGCGTAGCCGTGGAGATCGGCCGGCGGCATGAGAGGCCGGACCGGCGGCACGGCCGGTGGAGATCGGCGGCGTCGCGGGAGGCCCGACCGGCGGCGGCGCGGCGGTGGAGATCGGCCGGCGGCGCGGGAGGACGACAACGTTGGGGTGAGCCAGCGCGGGGCGGATGAGCAGGACCGGCGACGTCGCGCTGGAAATCGATCGGTGGCGCAGAGGAAGGTCAACGGGGACGGACGAATCAAGTGGATCGGATAAGCAAGGAAGGATCGATCGGTGGCGCAGAGGAAGGTCAACGGGGACGGTCGAATCAAGTGGATCGGATAAGCAAGGAAGGGATCAGGAATGACATAACGTGGGAGCCGGAAGGAAAGAAAAGAAAAAAAGAAAAAGAAAAAAGAAAAAATATTGGAAGAAAATATTAAAAGTTAAAAGAAAAATTGTAATTAACTCAAATTCATTGCTCTAATTATATTTTTTAAAATTACAATTAACTCAAATTTATAAACAATTCAAATCACTCATTCAAACATTCTCTCCCATCCATTCCCAAAAGTACCCGAGAAGCCGGTGCTGACACTCTTCCTGGACAGCGAGTCCCTCCGAGGAGTTGCTGGGGGCGTACTCTCGGCGCGGCTCCAGGGGGCTTTTGCCGCCGGCGATGCTCGACGGTCGGCGCTCCATCGACGGCCGCTCCACCCTGCCGGAGCTCACGACGCGGTCGATCCCGTCATCAGCCAGACACGGGATACCGGCCGGCAAGGACCACTCCTACGCGTCCTCCCGGTCGGCGCCGCAGGAGTCCCTCAGCGACCTCGACTTCGCGCAGAGCATGCGCTTCTGGTGTGATACCACCGAGCGAGAAGTCAACCCTCCAATTCTTTGATGCGGTATTGGCAGAACGAATAGTATTAGCAAATGAATAGCATTGGCAGAAAGCAAATGAATAGTATTGGCAGAAAGCATGCCCTACATTTCAAAACCGGGTACCTAGGTCATTAGCGATAGTAGGTAGATTAAGACTCTGCATTCAAATTCAAGTGGTGCACAGATCTCAATGCAAATTCTTACTTTATCATGATATACGGCTGGATGCAGGGTGGGCATCTGTCCCTGTGCGCAAAAAAAAATCTACTCTGGTTCTCTAATAGTAGGCACCTCTATCTTTCAGAAGGACCAATCATATGCTACCAACATAGCATGTGTAGGACAATACCATTTTATGTATTATATGTTGACAAGCAATTTTTTAGATATTGGATAATTAAATCTGGCCTCTACATCCGAAGATGTACACAACCAATTATTACAGAGTTCAAAAGAACCGTCCACAAAAGGTAAAAATAAGCGGCGACGGGCAACAAGCCCCCGACTAAGGTAAACGAAAAAATTGTTCCAACCTCCATTGGCAATCAATTTCAATGGTACCTAGTTTCAATTTCAAGGATCAAAACATCGTATGCGCAGGAAAACTTGATATGCCCAGGGCGCCTCCAACAATCTAGCTTAGAGCTAGTGAAACTAATTTTTTAATCATGAAACATTGCAAAAAACAAGAGACTAACTAGGAGAGAAGAGATAAGCTCGCTCAATTCCCAATACACTGTTCTCCCACTGCACAATATTCAAAGCTAGTTGTTGCACTCTTTTCTCGTTTGAATTCATCAGCTTAAAGCTAGTGCTAGCTCATACGATTAGAGACGCCCTAAGATGCTAACGCCGGAGATCAAAACGCTCTTAGGGCGTCTCCAACAATCTAGCTTAGAGCTAGTAAAACTAATTTTATAATCATGAAACATTGTAAAAGACAAGAGACTAACTAGGAGAGAAGATATAAGCTCGCTCAATTCTCAATACATTGTTCTCTCACTGCACAATATTCAAAGCTAGTTGTTGCACTCTTTTCTTGTTTAAATTCATCAGCTTAGAGCTAGTGTTACCTCATACGATTGGAGACGCCCTTACCCGGAGTCAGGAAAGGTTCACTACAATAACATGTTCGGTTTCCATTCAGCGTCTGCTGAAAAGGATGGTAGGCAGGGAAGCTTTGAACAGCGTGCAACCGCTTCCCTTCCCGCAAAGGTTTTTCTCGTTAGCAGCAGCAGCCAGAAGGGGCAGGTTTGTTTGAGCCTCCCAAGGCCGAAGAACAACCCGAGAAGCAGTAGAAAATTCAGGGGCAGTTTGCGCTGACGTGCGCGGCAGGCAGGTTCCGCTCTGGTTCGCTCGCCTTGGGCCCTGGTGGATTGAACGCTGCCTGAATATCGTTGAGCCCCCCGGCCCGCCTACTCTCGTCTTCTCCGTCATACAAACCGCTCCCTAGCTTCCCCGGATCGATCGATCAGACACGTCGGCGTCCTACGAGCCATGCCTGTCCAGTGTCCACAGCACCAGCACCTGTGCACCACCGATACACGTACGCGTGGTATATATTCAAAGCCAGATGCATTTACGATTGCCGCCAACCGAACCGAACCGAACCGAACCGTTGCTGATCAGAATTCAGAAGTTCAGTGCTTCATCGGAGCAGAACAGGACGGCAGCAGTACTACTATTTACTGTACTGTGTGCTGTGTATCCACGGGAATCGAAGGCGAGCGCCTCGCTGGCACGCCGGGGCTCCCTCTCACCGCTGCGGCGACGACGCCATAACTGCGTCGCTGCCGAGCCCCGGCGTCTCCGAGCCTCCGACGATCCAAGTCCCAGGCAATAAATACGGCGCGCCGGGCGAAACGAGCGACGCCCAGTCGCCCACAAAGCCCGCCTGTTGCGCCTGCGCGCACGCCGATCATACGAGCTCATCTACTCTCCGCTGTACACACACACACCCTCTCCTCTTCCCCGTCCGGGGTCGGCGCCGGGATTGTCCGGGTCGTCGTCGTGTGTCCGTCTTGCATTGGCTGGGCCTGGGCGCAAGGATTTTCCTGTGAATTCCCCGGCCCCCAACCGAGCGGGGATCCTGTAAGCGCCCCGGGCCGCGCACGCTGAAGCTCAACATCCAGTTATTTATGGCGCGCTTCGTCGGGCGCTAGCGCACGCCAAATCCTGACGACGCGTGTATATCGCTGCACGCAAGCACAGCCGCCGCCTCCGTCCGAGCTACGCTACGTTGCTTGTCTTGTCCGCTCTGTTTCTCCTTGCCAAACACATCCATCGCCTACTTGTACGTGCTCCTTCTCGAACGGGGCTCAAGATAAAAATGAGAGCGGGAGATTCCTCGAGCCTACGGGCGCCGACCCCGACGGCTCTGGCGCTTGCATTACTGTTGTTCGTCATGGGCTCGTCGTCGCGGTCGCACGTTGCCGGCGGCGTCAGGACGACACCACGTAAGTTGATCGATCGGCACTAAAATCTCCGTGTCGGCCGCCTTTCATGTTTCCATATTTGGAAAAAGTTGCCAATATTTTTCTCGCATAACAAATCAACATCAGCCACTAGAAACAATGTGATATCGTCAGTCGTCACTGTTATTAGGAGTAGTACGTGCATAATGTAGTGCTGTAGTAGCCTAGTAGGCACTGATGTGTCAAGCCTGACAATAATTGTTCTTCTTTCCTTGTGTGCACGGCGCACAGATGCGTCAGTTCCAGCTGAAGACGGCGTACTCGGCGAGGTCGCACAGGCTGCAGCTCCGAGTTCAGGAAGGGGAGCTGACGAAGCAGAGACGAAGGTGCTGTCGCCGGAGGGCGCGGAGGAGCTGTGGGCGACGGAGCAGCGCGGCGCGACGGGGTCGCGGCTGCCGGACTGCGCACACGCGTGCGGACCGTGCTCCCCGTGCCGGCGCGTCATGGTGAGCTTCATGTGCGCGCAGGCCTCCGAGTCGTGCCCCGTCGCCTACCGCTGCATGTGCCGCGGCAGGTTCTTCCGCGTCCCCTCCCTCTAGTAGCCATCTGCTCTGCTCTGCTCCAGGATTGAGGATCCCTCCCGTGTCTTCTTTTTGCTCGCCTTGCTCCGTTGTTCGGCTCCAACGTTTTTTACGTCGTCATTTGCATGATGCCTTGGTGTGTAAACTGCCATGTGATGTCAAAGCACGTATCAGTGCTGTGTGTATATGAAAACTGCTAGCCTTGGTTCACACGATCGCGCACACAACACAGGAGAGAGACAAGCCGGACCGGGCAGGCCTTGCAATCAAGAGCACACACTGACACTGTGTGCAGAAAAAACGATGTTGTTCAGAGAACTGCGAGGTCTGGCAGTCTGGCACCACTGCGTGCGTGATTGAGCTCGCGCAGAGCAGCAGCAGCAGTGCTGCGCTGTGCGTAGTGCTCAGCGCCGCAGCACTACCCAGAGTCTGCAGGCCACTGCACTGCTCGTCAGTCCGTACGCGCGTCACTCGCCTGTCCCCTGTTCGGAGCATCACGCACTGCTGGCCGGCTGGCCCCAAAAGCACGCGGCCACCACCACACCTGTCTCGCAATTTCGCAAAACCAAAAGCGAGATCGACAGAGGCTTTGAGTTATACTGTTCACATTTTCTAACGATTTTTTTTGAAATCAAATTTTCTAACGATTTGAAACAAAACTTACTGCGGTCAGGATCTGATTCGGGTGAGAGGACAGGTGCAAGCCATTTCACGTACAATTTCCCAGCTACCACGACCAAGTGACCGAACAGCTACCTGTCATATGCACAAGCGAGAACGAATTTTCTCGCGGCGAGAGACGCTCGCTCAACTAGCGACGACGGTCAGACCGTCAGAGAGCCCCGATGCATCATTCTCTGCCGATCGGTTTCACCTCGGCCCGGAGAGCTCAACGGCGTTGAGGTTGTAGGTGGAGTCGACGATCCAGTCGTTGTGCTGGCGCGGGGCGCGCTCCGCCTCCTGCCGGATCACCTCCACCTTCTGCCACTCCTCCCACCGCTCCGCGAGCCCGTCGCCCTCCAGCATCCGCACCACCTCTGACATCTTGGGTCGCTCCATCGGGGAACCCTGCGTGCACAGCAGGGCCACCTGGATCAGCGCCTCCACCTCATTATCCTCGTATCCACCCTGCAGGTCCGGGTCCACCAGCTGCTCCAGCTTCCTCTCCTTCAGCAGGCCCTTCACCTGCACACCACACAACCACCAGCTTCTTAATTTCTTTCCTTTCGCAAGTTTCAAGCATTTAACCGCACCAGGTCATAGTGCAGCGATTACCAAAAGATGAACTCTACTACTCTTGCACTTACCCAGTCAAGCAGCATGACGTCATCGTCGTTCGCGAGGCGAGCGAGATCGAAGGCTCTCTGTCCGGTGATGAGCTCCAGGAGCATGATCCCGTAGCCGAAAACGTCGGTCTTCTCGGACGACTTTCCCGTGGAGAGGTACTCGGGCGCGATGTGCCCGATCGTCCCGCGTACAGCAGTTGTCACGTGGGTGTCCTTGTAGTCCATGAGCTTGGCGAGACCAAAGTCGCCCACGACTGCCTCGAAGCTCTCATCCAACAGGATGTTGGCGGCCTTCACGTCGCGGTGGATAATCTTGGGATCACAGTGGTCGTGCAAGTAAGAGAGACCTCTGGCAGATCCCAGCGCGATCCTGGCTCTTGTTTCCCATTCAAGAGGTGGATCATTTGGCCCACGTTCTGCAAATTCAAGCACAATCAGTGAAATCAAAAATAGCCCAACATTACAAGTATAGAAACAAAAAACATAAAGTTCAAATGCAATTGTTCACCTTCACCCGCAGCTAAATGCAGAATAAATGTTTAAGCAGTGGGAATAGGTAAGTTACCTCGAAGCCGTGACGCGACGCTTCCATTTGCCATGTATGGATAGACTAGCAACCGCTCTGTAGGTGTCATGCAGAATCCACGCAGCCGAAGAAGATTCCTGTGCACCGCCATACTAATCAGTTCAACTTCTGTTTGGAACTGGAGCTCTCCTCCAGGCGTACGTTCCTCCTTTAATCTCTTCACCGCTACCAATGAACCATCCGTCAGTCTCCCTTTGTACACCTTTCCGAAACCACCCCTTCCTAGGACATTCTTATTGCTGAAACTATCTGTAGCAACTTGAAGCTCTCTGAGTGAGAACCTCTTAAGTTGTCCAAGGTGAACTTCTGGATCCTCCTCAGCTGATGAAAATGAGAGCATATCAATGAACTGTAAACACAGATGAAAAGAAACATGGTACTGCACTGTGATATATAATACTGACCAGGGACGTCAAAGAAATGCTCTTCAGGTTTCCGCCTCCGCCACAGTGCAAATGCAATGGCAGGAATAGCAAACAGCAATGCAGCACCAGCCGCAGCACCTCCAGCAATTGCTCCAGTGCTAGACGCACCTAAGGGAATAGAATTGACCCAGTCAGCACATCTCAAGTACAATCGCTTGATCATGTTAGTATTTTTCCTGTTGTGAATATCTCTAGCAGTGGTACAATATTACACAATATAAAGCTACAGTGGGTCACCTTTTGTTGAAGTTGGTGTTGGGGGATTGTATGGAGGGGGTGGAGAAAAAGGAGGAGCCCCAGGGCAAGGCTTTGTAGTGCCAGGGCCACAGAGATTTGGATTGTTAGCAAAACTGTGACAAAAGAAAATAGTTGTAAAACATCAGAAGAGAGATTTTTTTTAATAACAAACTTGCAGGAGAGCTGCATCAGAAGGTGCAGCTAAGCATCCAATTCCTGAAGGGCTTACCTTATAGGGGTAAACAGAGAAAATGAGCCAGTTGATGGCACCTCTCCTGAGAGATTGTTGTTTGAGAGATCCCTGCAAGATTTTCAGCACACATTTGTCATTATCTAACACCCTGAATCGGTGGAAGGATGTATAACAGGGCAACAGGCAACTTACAGAACTTGGAGAGTGGTGATTGAGGTCAAGGTTTTCGGAATTTGACCAGTAAGACTGTTGTTATTAAGACGGCTGTCCTTGCAAGTAGATATAAAAAACATTATAATTGTTCCAATTGATAAACCTAGAGATAAATGTAAGATTAACGAGATAAGAACCAGATGATGGATTGTTTGCCTTTCATTTCAAGAGTTAGAAATCAGTGCAGAAGGCATAAACAACCAAATGAACCATCAAGGTTATGAAAACAAATGGGAAAGTACATTTGCAGAAATGTTTTGGTAAACCTATGAATGGGCACCTCATGCATATATTAGTATTCTGAAAGAATTTTTTCTCTCTCCATGTTGTTGTCATTGAAATCTTAAGCTCAACAAATATCGGATGACTTGTACTACAAGGACCACATATATTAATGTCCAGGTCCGCATATACTGTGAAACTTCTGTTATCAGGACAATGGAATAAACTTACAGAAACCGCAGCTTCGATAGTTGCCCCAAGGTGTCAGGAATATCACCAGTGAAGTTGTTGAGGTACAGATCCAAACTGACCAAGTTAGTTAAGTTTCCTAGTTCAGGTGGTATTGGCCCGCTTATGTTGTTACTGTAAAGTTCCCTGTTACAAAATAAAAGTAACCATAAATTCAACACAAAGAAAAATAGGCCAATATATGGAGAATTATAATATTGATAGGCATAAAATATGTAGGAATACTACAAAGAAGTGGAAACAATCAAGTGTAAAACAAAAGGACACGCTATGCACCCAAAAGCATGCACATATATTTCATATGCTCCGCAAATAAAACACTGTCCTTTTATGCTACGTCAATATTGAGGTTGAAGGATGTACCCATAGCATCATAAAATTAATAACACAATTACCAAAATCATAAATGTGGAAACTTACAGATATTGCATATTTTTCAACTGCCCAAGCTGTGGAACCAACGGACCTGATAGTTGTGCATTTCCAAGGTCACTGTCAAAAAAAGAGAGAGATATCAATATATAAAATTATCAGAATTTGACCTTATAGGGAGGATAAACAGGAAGATTTTTTTATCAACTTACAGTCTGATAACACTGTTATCAGTGTTACAAGTAACATGGAACCATGTACATGGATTAACCAGAGTGGGATCCCAACTCTGAAGCACATTGTTAGTATCTTTCAGGCTTTGGCGCAAACTGTATAGAGCATCACCTGCCAGTGAGGTATCATCATAATAAGCAATACTCTTCATTAATATGCCATTAACTGTTAATGTTCTTTGATGTGATCAGCCATTTCTCTTTATTTTAAGTATGTAACAAACCTGTATCAAATAAGGAACATGGACTGCAATATGAGAATATGACTAGCATCTAGAGTAGTAATTGCAAGTGGAATACTTTAGCATCATCATTTAATCATGACACGGATACAATCTCCATATCAAAATCATTAGCATTTAAACCAGCACAGTTTCTTTTCCGAACGTGTACTAGGAAAAAAAATGCAAAAACTTTCGGCAAACAAAGCACTCTCAATGATTAACCATGGTTTCCAATTTTAAGCAATGCCACGTGCAGTTTCAAGAAAGTGATGCACGCATTCATCTTGTGTTATGTCGCTTCAGTTCCTTTTAAACAGCACCTCTTTATCTAAATAGCAAGTACAAAATGTTCGTTAACACGTACCATTAATATACCAGTCCATATCAGTGATAGCAAAACAAATTATTCAGATAATTACAACTAAAAATGGTGACCTTCCACCCTCCCACCCCAAACAAAAAAAGTACAGATGGACAGAAAAAAATATACTCTATCAAAATGAATCAGAGACCAAAGAAGCCCTGCACATGCAACTTCATGGTAAAAACATCCAAGGCAACAACTGTGACAGAGCCCTACAATCCTTCCTGCCCATTCATAATTTGTTGAGAACCAAAAACTCCCTTTGTAAAGGAACACTGAGGCCCAAAACAGTTGTAGACTCAGCAAGAATAGAAAGCCGAATCTACTCCATTTCTGTGTATATACCGCACCTATTCCTTTTTTCTCGAAAAGGTGCGCAATGTATCATTGTATTAAGACGACGAAGAAATCGGTGCACTGTCCGGTTACAACCCAACTGGAATACCACACCTGTTCCAGAACGAATTTCCCTTCCACTAGTGCAATCGGACTTTCCCGATGTAACAAAACTAACTCCTAATATCGTACACACATTGCCCGTATCTCAGATAAGTAAATGACAAAACACTATGAGAGACAAACCGGACCACCAACCCCCAACCCCAAAGCAATCAGTCAAAGCGGGCAGAAATGAGAACTGCTGGGTCGTCATTTCATCCCCCGTTCAGTACCCGCTCATCAGAGGATTGCTGAATGCAAACAAGCGCCAGATTTCTGGTTGTCGTCCCCAGATTTTCAGAGAGAGAAAGGAACTCGCTCGCCGTGTCCTACTCATCAAAACGCAGGAGAGAAAACAAACAGCCCAGAGATTGAATGAGGCAGCAGCATACCCTCCGAGTTGGCGACGACCCGGCTAACGCCGACCGCCACCAACAAGAGCGCCGCCGCCCACCACCACCTCAGCGGCACCGCCGCCGACGCCGCCATACCGCCGGCGCGTGTCAACCTGGCCTCCCGCGGGTCAAAACCCCGCGCCCGCGCGCGCAGACCCCACGGCGCCCCCCGCCCGCGAGGACCTAGCTCAGCAGCAGCAGCCGACGCCGCCGCGACAGCTCGGCCACCGCTCCTCTCCGACTGGGAAGCGAGAGATTTCTCTCTCTACCCTTTTTCCCCCTTCCCTCCCTCTCCTCTGTTTTTTTTTACCAGTGTTTTCCTCAGCTCGGGGTTTTTAAAACTTTGGCGAGGCTTGCGTGTGGAGTCCGACCCAAAATGTTCCACTGGTAAACGATCGACATGCCCGAGGGAGATAAAAAAATGTTCCACTGGTAGACTCACTGACAGGTGGGACTAATCTAGAAAGGCCCACATGTCGGCGGGGCAAGACAGGCCGTGGCCCACGGGGTTTCGTTCCAACGAGTGCAATGGGTTTTTTTAGCGGGACTGCGGGAGCGGCAGGTGACGTGGGCGTGATGCGGGGCCTGGGGATTTCGTGGACGCGGTCGGTCCTCGTACGCTACTACTCGCTTGTAAGCAATCGAGAAAGCCTGTCTCTTTTTTGGAAGGGCTTATCAAGAAAATTCGTTTCTGCTCTCCTTTTCCTTTTCTTTGCCAAAGATGTTTCTCCGTTTTACCATTCCCCCGTTGATAAGGGGAAGCATCTGTGCTGTCATTACATAATCAACCATCCATTTCCTAATCTTCTTTCGCTTTCATCAAAACGATGAGTTTGCACTTAGGACCTTCAAATGGATGTCGTCAACATTTTCCTAGTGTGTTTGAAAGATGCATCCATCACCGTTTGTTTATTTGGTGGTGATACAAAATTTGGTTTTTCGAGAGAAAATCTTGTTGGGCATGGTTGATGATATTTGATTTGTTGTGAGAGAAAAGATCTTTTCTTGTTGCACGACAGTTGATAAGCCAACACAAGCAATGGTTTTGTGGTCTACGAAGTTTGAAATCGACTTTGCCTTGCCGCACTTGGATTTTTGTTGATACATATCTAATTTGGAAGGGTCCAAACATAGTGTGTATCTCGCGCTTATATGCACGTGTTGGGAAACATCCGATCAAAATCTATCACCACCCGCTTCACATGGAACTTCGGTTACCGATAGGTTATCTAACGGTTTTATAAAAAAATGAATATACTCGGTGTGGCTTTACGACACTGTTACAAGGAAAATGGTCAAACATAGTTGCACGTGTTTGTTGGCGCGTGTGGAGAAAATAAATCATACCACCATGCATGTTCGGTCTAATCCGGTGACGGTTTCACACCATATGATTCGTATAACTTACATTACTTGATGAGAATAATTTATCCAGCAGATATTCGCATGAAGCATCGGTTGCTCGTTTTTTATCTCACAATTGTGCTATATATGAGTGTACTAGGTGCGGTTTCATGGCACCATTACGAGTGAATCATCAAATTTTCTTCTATATTTGAAAGGAAAATAGCCACAAGCCTACCAATCTTTGAGTTTCCAATATGACAATGGGTCAGGTTTTCTTATTAATTGAATTGTTTCTCGATTCTCCTCTTTTTTTATAACGCGTAAGTATATCGTTTTCCCTCTCACAAGCCCCTAATTACTTTTTCTCTTTCTCTTTCATCAAAATTGTTTTCACATTTCCCCGTGACATCGGGGAAATTCCCTACCTACTTTGTCATTTGATGCAAAATGAGGTTTACTCCGGGTTCAGATTAGAAAAAAAAACATCAACGTATCCACTAGCAGAGCAGTTTCGGATTGACCGTCCATCCAGCCATAACTCCATAACATAAACTGACGCGATTTCGCTAACCACCTCCTCTTATCATTTTAGCAGCATTGCAACGCACATTGTGAATGCGCACTCCAGAACTCGCGTTCTCGCATTTTTAGCAGCACACGTCACGTCACTGCCGTGCCAGAGTTTTTCGTGCCCAACGAAAGCAGTGTACGTTATTACCGTAAAAAGGGGCGTGCCGTTTCCATACGTCCCGGAGCAGTAGTACTACGTCTGGACGGACCGTCTGGTCCCGGTCCATGCACGTACTCTACGCCCGTGCTGCCCCGCCGGGCCCCGCAAGTCAGCCGGTAGTCCAGCTCGCTGGCGCGGCGCGGTCAAAGGTCCCCGCATCCTTCCTCCCACTCGCGACGGGATCCCGGCGTGGTGCGGGCACCGTAACAATCCCGGGGGCATGGCTGGGCCCACCTCGCGCTCTGCCGTGTCAGGGCCCCGGCCAATGGGGAGTCGTCACGCGACGGGACGAGGCGGTGTGTTTGCCGTTCCGGATGACGTAGGATGCTTGCCCCCACCTCCCAGTCGCAGCAGCGTGCGGAGGGGCACACGTTTCGCTCCTACGATCGCGGGGCCCAGCGAGGCGCCAGCTCGGATTGCCGGCTGGTCAAAATGTTGGACCACGACGGTCTGCGTCCACGGTCTCGGCTCTGAACTTTCCCAGCCGACATTTCGATTCAGTCTTTGGTCCACTAGTCTGTTTGGTTTTTCAATTTGAACTTTAATTCACTATTCATCCTCACATTCTTATCACGTCTTCTCTTAAAGCAATGCTAAGAAAGCCACAGCGCATGCAAACACGAGGAGTTGTAGTGATGTACTCCTTTCCCACCATACATTAATGCTCTCCATGGACAATAGCCAATAGGAGCCAAGCAAGCGCTTGGCACAGTGTATTTCGCCCGCATGAGTCGGCATCTCGCAACTCGCTCGCTTGTCGCTTCCTTCTCTTTCCAACTTTCTCTCGCCCCCAAGTTGGATTCAGGCAGGCTCTGCGCTGCTTATTATACTTGCTCTTACAACATGTGATCCAACGTGCATTTTTTTCATAACTTACCGTCCATTGTTCCAACATTATTTATTCGCGCAAATTTAACGAATTAAACACCACCTGACACCTTCTCTCTCGCTCTTCGAATTGTGTATCGTCGCATAAGTGCCTCGGGCACTCTTCTTCTTGCCTCGGGCACTCTTCTTCTTGGGTCTCTGATGATGGTCCTGACTTGTGATTACTGACACCGATTAACCATTGCTCACCAGCTGGTCTGGTTCTCTTGAAACTGCCCGTATAAACTATTCCACATGAACTGATTTGATCCTGTGCAAAAACCAACATAACACAAAATAACCATTCGGTTCAGACATTAATCCCCGTGTCTTGACCTATGAAACGAGACCTTCAGAATCGGAGTGAGAATATCAGATCCCCTTCAAGAACGAATCTGATCTATGATTCCATCCTGAACAATCGAAGAGGATCTAAATATATCATGATAGGCTATTTCTGCCACGATCACTATCTATGAAAAGCCACAAGCGATTTTAGACAAGTCATATGCTAAAATTCACTGATTTCTGAAAATCCATACACGAGTATGCATGTGTCGACGACGGCGGCGTCGCATAGCGTCGTTCTCCCCTCTGCTTTTGTCTCGTCTGACTTCCGAGTGAGATGGTGGAGCAGTAGTGGTGTCTTCCACATCATTTTCTCCTTAGAGGCACTACTTAGGAAGTATTTTTTGTGTGACATCGTTATCCTCATCGCTTGTTGCTATGCATCATCACGGGAAAAGGCGATTTTGTCGGTGGACCTGCAGAGGGGTAGCATATGATTGTGGTGGAGATCAACTAAGTGCGATTTTTTAAGCAACAAAGAGACGTTGACACCGGATTTTGACCAAATACAAAGTCAAATAATCTTGGCTTGGTAATTGGCAGAGAAGGACCACGAGACGAGATGGGAAAGGAAATATTAGCCGATGAAGTCAGCACACATGTATGAGAAAGTACACGTAGGCGTATACTGTATACATTGGAGAGTTATCAGCACTAGAGGAGAGAAAAGAGGCTAGCATAGCACAGACACGTATAAGTACAAGGCTTCTTTTGTTTGTGAGAGACAATCACCTGGATAACTGCGATGATGATCGGCCACCAATATATTGGCAAGAATCGGCCAGCAGTGACGATCGGCCAGTAGTGATGATCGGCCGGGCAGGAAGCTAGGATAACATCAGGACATGCAGGTGCTTAATGCAAAAGCAAGGAAAGATTCACACGTAAAGGAAAGGTGATTACAATGAAGAAGCTACATAGTGAGTCCTAGTTGATTATGCTTGCACATTGCTCTCTTGCCGGATAAGTCTGAGGAAGCTTTATTAGAAAGGACGTAAGAGAAAATAGAGTCCATGTATCTTAGTATTTCCTTTAATTTGGACATCTAATTAGGGGAGTTCATGTCGGTTAGTTGTGTAACTCGTCAGGAGTATTTAATTAGGAAGTTTTGAGCCCTTTCGGCTGCAGGAGTCTAGAGGAGCCAAGGGTATAAATATAAGCCCCGACTATTGTAATAGAATTATCACACGATCAATATCAAACCCGCCTCCGGGCAACCCCTTTTACCAATTCTTGCATCTACTTTTCGGTGACTTCGCCATCGTACCTTTTTCTCTTTTCTCAACATCGTTCTTCAAGTTCGTCAGGCTGCATCGATCGATCTTCGGCTAGCTTGTAAGTACTATTTTATCTAATAATCCTAGGCTTTAATCTTCGGGCACATCGCTGAGGTTTCGTCTAGTTCTTTATTCACAATTTATCGATATCAACTAGATTAGCAAGTTTTACCTTAATTCTTGTTATTTTAGCTTTTATCACCCATCTATCCAGCTCGATCTAGATCTTGTCGGCTTTTATTATCTTAAATATCATCTGTTCTCACAACCGTCTTAGATTTATTCGAGTGTTGACATCACAATTGCCTGTCTTAGCCGATATTTTCTACACATACTTACACTTCGGCTGCTTTCGAGCCTGTCGATCCTATTTTACTATATCGGCTGATACACATACTACTAAAGATCCATCGGTTCTCTAGCCGATCTCTTTAGATTCTCCATTGTCAATCAACAGGTCAGATTGGCTGGCACGCCTCACTGCAGACCGGGGAGTCACGTGTGTCACGCGTAAGGGTGACGCCCTATTTTTACGTCAACAAGTTTCCTGGTAGATCTATGTGATTTCTAGCAGACGAAAGATGTGACAGATTGACGAGGCATAATGACAACACATACAGAATGCATGGATGAAGAAGCAAAATGAATCTTAGTCTTTTATTTGTTTTCTTTGTCTTGGTTTTCTTTTTTGTGTTCTCGTGCTCCTCTTTGTTGAGGATTATAGTCTAAGAACTCTTTGTAACTGTGGCTTATATATATATATATATATATATATATATATATATATACGGTTTTGCTATAGTGCACACTGGGTGCATTACGTATAGAGAATGCACCCACCCTTGTTGGAATTAGGTTTTGTCCGGTTGCAATCGGGGCTCATTCTCGGTTGCAATTTATTCACGTCGGGTTGCAATTAGGAGTCTAGTTGCAATTGGTTCGTGTCCAATTGCAACAGAGTCGATTTGTTGTAATTAGTTCCGTCAAGTTGCAATTAGTATAGTGTCACGGTTGCAATCGGTTAGTCTCTTTGTTGCAATTGGTTCGCGCCTAGTTGCGGCTTGGCTGGGTTTAGTTGCAATTGGTTCGCGTTGAGTTGCAATTGGTCCGTCAAGTTGCAATTGGTTCACGTCGAGTTGCAATTGGTCCGTCAAGTTGCAATTGGTTCGCGTCGAGTTGCAATTGGTCCGTCAAGTTGCAATTGGTTCACCGAGTTGCAACCGCAGGTCTGTGCATTTGCTATACGGAATGCACCTGGGTGCATTTTAGTATCACCCGATATATATATATCAACATGATGGATATAGCCCTCGGATTTTATCTTTTATCTAAAAAATTTCACCGCGTTTCGTCAAACACAGGGCCTGGATGGACAAGCCAATTTTAACCCAGCATGCTTGGTCAAGAATCGAACACGACGAGCATACCGGCAAGCAGGGCCACTGTTCTTCCATGCAAACAAAATTCCAGTCTCTTTTACCGAAAAGAGAGAAGGGCGAGGAGCCGAGGAGAGCATCTTTCACGGGGTACTTGGGTTCTGATTGGAAGTATGGCCAAACAAAATTAGGGCAAAGCCAACAAACTTTGACACTCATTTGGTTGGCATCCCAATCAAGGACACATTTCTAAAAATTTTGCTCAGGACCTGTCCAGATTTTGGCATGGCAAAGTTTGATCACCAACCAATCAGGCGAAAACTCAGACTACGGAGAAAATAGTGTTGTTGATCTTAGACCTACAGTAAGCGTGTGAAATAATCTCTCCATCCTTGGAGAGAAAAAAAATCAGTGCGAGTACTGTAAACTATGGTTTATGAGTTTACCCCTACACGAAAAGGGAAGGAGATATATGGATGACAGAGTTACGTGGTTGTTCAAACTTTCAGAAGGATAGCTATTGTGCACTTGAGCTTTGCAGTTGAACGTACACTCGCTTCCACGGGCCTTGGCTCAGAAATGGTAAGCAGAAACAAGATGGTTGCACAGCCTTGGGTCTGAGTATATTCATTCTTCCCACCGTGTTAAGAGGACGCACTATTTTGTAATTTTGTTCGGGCCACAGACCCAGAGAGATTCCTCGAACCTGAATTGCTTGTTTGTTCAATTGTTCTGGGCACTCCCTCGCCTACCGAGCTTTGCTCCGTAGCTGCCTTTCGGCCGGCATGGTTTCCTTGTCTTCCTTCTACCAGAGCAGTTTTGTGCTGTACCCTGTACGTACTGTTAAGAAATAATTATTAGGTGATCAATAGCTTAATTATGTAATTAACTTAATCCTTAATGTGAAGAGACAGCTGTTCCCGTACGGGTGTGTCTCTCCCATACGGGTGCATCCCCTCCTACCAAAGGGTGCCTGCGTGCCCCTTCACTGTACATAAATAGTGGGGTCCACCCCCACACAATCAATCCAATCACTTTACAACACGTTATCACGCACGCATGCTCTCCTGAGCACTCACGCACGCACCCCGAGGCCAGAAGCCTCACCGGCGTTCTCGCCGGAATCCCTCCCAAGGTTAGCAAAATGGATCCAGAATCCCCATTTAGACTAGTAGAAACTGCATTTGCTACCTATCTAGTCATCCCCATCAAAACAAATCAAGGCCGCTGGTTCTTCTGTACCCGTGGTGCACGCCATAGCCGCCGTCGTGGTCGACGTGGAGGTCGAAGCCGCCGCTTCCGTGGCCGCCGTGGACCAAGGTCCCCTCCACCGCGTCGTGCTTCGCCGGCTGCAAGCAGCAACCGCTCCTCCGAGCACGCCTGGACATCGACGCCGCCATACACCGCAGGGCTTGTATCCCGCAGCCCATCCCCGGCGGCACAGCATCTTCCGACACCGACACCTCCAGAGGAGCAACCTCGCCGCCGCCTCATCGTTCGCATACGCCGCCCTGCAACACAAGAGGAAGGTGTTGGGGTCTTCCCCGACCTAAACATACCTGCGCAGGCGACGACGACGGCGACCGGCAACGCCGGATTTGGCCCTCGGGTCGGACCGGCGGCCACCTCTTCATTCACGGTCGCCACTTCAACTCCCGGTCTCACCGGGCCTACGACGGCGGTACACCCGAGCTTCTCGGTCGGGACCATGGCGGCTCGCCGTGGTGCTCCGTCGTTCTTCACCGACGATGGCGGCCTGCCATCGGCTTCTTCGACGCCGGCGACCGAGGAGACGACCGCGGCCCGCACCCAACATCTTCGGCCGCCGCGTGGGGGCCGCCGACCGCCGCCCGGGCATCCGGCGCGACACATGGAGCCCAGCCGTGCTGGGGCTGTCGGTGTTTTAGACCGGCAACCTACTAAGGGGAGTACCCGAAGTAGATGAATGTGGCCTCGCCGAGATCGGTAACTCGAAGGAAGAGACACGCGACACACAATTTAGACAGGTTCGGGCCGCGAGGTGCGTAATACCCTACGTCCTGTATGCTGCGTAGCTCTGGATTGATTGGGCACGATTACAAGATGGTGCAATAGTGCGCCGTGAGTTGTATATGATCCTAGAGAATGGTCCCTGCCTCGCCTTATATAGTCCGGGAGGCAGGGTTACAAGTCGGAGTAGGGAGAGAGTACTAGTCGGGTACGTCTAGGAGTCTTCCATACAGTGCAGGACATGTACGGCTTCCTAACCGAGTACTTATCCTCCGCAGTCCTTGTGCTCCACGCCTTCAGGTGTCATGTAGCGCAAGCCGGGTAGTCCCAGGGGCCCACCGAGTAGTCGGTCCTGGTACCCACCGAGGTAGTGGGTCCAGGGAGGTCCATACGACAAGCCCCCGAGTACTTTGTAGTCGAGAAGGATAGCTTCAAGTAGTCTTGACGGCCTTAACGAGTAGTCCTCAAGCGTCCCCGAGTACTACAAGTCAAAAGTCCTCAAGAGTAGTCGAAGCATCCCGAGACTGGAATGTACTCCAGCTGATGTTTGAGCAATCTTGAAGTCTTCTCGAGTAGTCCCAAGCGTCCTCGAGTGCTGCCCTCAAAGGTCTTCAAAAAATGCCCGTCTTGTCTTGAAGCCGGAGCTGATATGGAGGTGCGATTGCAAAATCGCACTCCATATGGAGTAGCCCCCCGAGCCTTAGGTTGAGCCGCAGTGCTGGCCGAGGGTCCATCTGAAGTCTTGGCAAGAAAATCCCGAAAAATCCGGAGAGAAAAAACCGAAGGACACGTGGCACGGAGCCCCCGAGCCTTGAGTCGAGTACTTCCTCTCGAATTGAAGGGTCATCTTGAAGAATGTGTCCTGAGATGCTCCTGAGACTAGCCGCTTCCCAGGTAGTCAAGTAGAAGTAGCCGAGCTCCCGAGGTGAGGCGCATCGACTAGTAGAATGCGAAGGGTCGCGCGCGGCCGCTGAGTCAGCCGAGCACGGACTTATCGATCTGGCCGTTGGAGGGCCGGTTTGACTTATAAATAGAGGCCAAAACCCTTAGGGTTTTTCACCCATCTGTGCTGTAGTCATTTCGATTCGATCTGAGGTAGATCCACTTCCAGCGCACGCCGCCCACCCAGAGCTTCTAGAGTAGCCCCCGGGCGGATGCGCGTGAAGACGCCCTGTACTTGGAGAATGAAGCCTTCACCGTCCAAGTCTGCGAAGGTCGCCGGGAAGAAGAGGGGCCGCGAAGAGGCGCGCCGCGGCCGCCACCGGGAGCGCCGCCGCCGATGTCTCCACCGCGAGCAGATCCAAGCCGCGAGTGGAAAAAGTCAAAGGTGAAGACCGAGGATCTGTTGGCCCTTCTGAACAGAGGATTTATCCGGGAGAAGGAGGTGGATATGTGGAGGGCCGCCGCCAGAGATCCATATCCAATGGAGAAAGCCGAAGATGAGATCCCGATGTTTGCGCGTTTTGTGGAGCGCGGACTTGCGCTTCCGGCTAGTGATTTCTTCAAGGGCCTCCTCGGGTATTACGGAGTTGAGTACCTCAATCTGAACCCTAACATCATTTTCCATACCGCGGTCTTCGTTCATTTTTGTGAAGCATTCCTTGGGATCAAGCCGCACTGGATCCTCTTCCGGAAGTTCTTCCGGGTGAAGCCGCAGCCGAGCGCCAACAATCCAAGAGTAGTCGGAAGGGTCGGCATCCAGATGAGAGAAGACGCCGCCGAGAAGTACCTGGCGTACAAGCTCATTAACTCCAACGCCGATTGGAAGGCGAGGTGGTTCTACATCACGAACCACCATCCCGGCCTGCCGAAGCCGAGTGGGAGGCAGCCCAGGCACCGCGACTGGTGGAACACGGAGCCCACAATGCAGGAGGGGATCCAGCTCCCCGAGCTACTGGCACGCATCAAGGTGCTCAGAGAAGCTGGACTGAGGGCCGAGCACGTGCCCTTCAGTTTCATGAAGCGGAGGGTGCAACCGCTGATGGCCCGCGACACCTTGGGCTTCGAGTACACCGGCGACGACGATACGTCGCGGATGCCCGGAGGCGAGATGGACGACGACGACATCATCGAGAGGCTGACGCGGATCTTCAAGGATATGCCGCCGTACACGGCGTGCCCCGTCCAGGAGTACTCCGCCGCACGCCCGCCAAAGGAGGTAAGTAGTCGTACTCCCCTAGTCGAGTAGTCCTCGCTTGTGAGTAGTCGCGCTGAAGTCTTGTGTCTTGCAGGATGACTTGAAAATGTTTGTCTCCGAGCCGCAGCCACCCCCTCAGGGGATCGAGATCCCGAAGGAAGGGAAAGCCAAAGCCAAGGAGCGGCGAGAAGTCGGCGAAGGCGATGACACCGTCATCGTGGAGGACACCTCCGACGACAACGACGATGATGACGACGAGGAGACGTTGCAGGACCGCTTTCAGCTGCGGTCGAGGTTTAGCCGTCCAGGCTTGCCTCATGTACCTCTTGTGCAGGACCCGCCGGCTAGCTTGGAGGCTAGTCTGGCTGCGCCGCCACGGAAGCCGCGCAACCCCACCCGCAAGCGGGTGACGAAGAAGCTGAGGGTCTCAGAGACCACGCCTCAAGAGGTAAGATGTCTTGACTAGTGTAGTCGAGTACCCATCGTACGAGTACACTTGCTGACGATTGATCTCCCTTGAATGCAGGAGGTGCCGCCGACGGAGCCCGTCGAAGCGGGCGACGAAGGCGAGTGGGACACAGTGGGGGAGCCCACTGGAAGTCGTAGTCCAACCCCCACAGTCGAGGAGCTCATAGCGCAGTTGGAGCGCCAGCCCCCTGCTCCTCAGGGAAGCACAGAGCCTGCGGCGGCTGCCGCTGAAGAAGTGATAGCCGCGGGAGCGCAGGAGAGCGCTGCACCGGCTACTGCTACTGGAGGAGAAGCAACAGCCACAGAGGCGCAAGAGGAGGCACCCACCGAAGCTGGACTGGTGGATATTGCCAGCATCCTTGGAGCCCCGACCGTGACGATAGTCCGGTCCAGCCTGTAAGTGCTGGACCTTCCCGAGTAGTACTTTGTGTAGTAGTCGAGCTTGAATGACAACTAGCTTTGTGTACTTCTGCAGGAAATCAACAGACTTGTCCTGGGAGGGAGATGAGCCCTCCACGACGGTGGCGGAGGAAGAAGTCGCGCCGCCCGTCGAGGAGTCAACTCCTGCTCCCCAGGTGGAGTCCGAGGCGCCGGCTGCTGAAGCTGCGTTGCCCGAGGCCAGCGTGGTCGAGGGTAAGTGTTATGCTGTGGATTTGATCTTCCCCATAGAGTAGTCGTAGTTGCTGATGAACTTGACGTCTTCTTGTCAGGCGTCGAGGCCGAAGGGATCGACATCCCTGCGGCGGTGCCTATGGAGAAGTCGACACCACAGGCGCCGAAGGCTGCTGAGGGAGCCCCCGAGCCGATGGAAGAGGTCGCCGAGGAAGCCGCCGCGGCGACTGGAGGAGAGGAGGCCACCGTGCCACCAGAGGTTGCTCTGGAGTGGCTATCCGCTCCCCGGAGATCCAGGACGCAGAGCCCATCCGCTGCTCGCGAGTAGTCGTAGCGGGGTAGAGCTGCTCGCGGACGATCTGGTGGACCCGGCAATGGTGGCCAGGCACCTGGAGGCAGTCCGCCAGGACGAGCAGTGGATGAAGGTAAGTAGCCGTAGCTTCTGAGTAGTCAATCCTCTGTTGTTGAGTACTCGTTGACGTGTGTTGTCTGTGCAGGATGTCGTGGATAGGTCCCGCAAGAAGTCCAACATGCTGCAGGGCTTTGGTGACGCAGTGCTCCGGGCTGAGGCGTTGGAGGATCAGCTTTTGAAGTCGCGGAAGCACACGGCCACCATGCAGTCCAAGCTTGACGCCGCCTTTGCCAAATATCACAATGACATCCAAGAGCTGCAGGCAAAGGGCGATGACTTGGTGTGGAAGAACAAGAGCCTCCGCAACAAGAACAAAGGTACGCTGCTGGACTTGTCGGGTAGTTGTTGGAGGTCGAGAGGTAGTCTGACCCACTGCGCTTTGTTGTGTTTGCAAAGTTTGAGGGCCAAGTGGAGCAGTTGAAGTCCTCGGAGACGAGTATGAAGAACCTCTTCTACCGGGAACAGGAAGCCCGCCAGGTACTCGAGCTCGACTACAAAGAACTTGCCTTCGAGTGCGAGAAGCACATGGAGCTTCGGATTGCATCTGACCGCGATCTCGTCAACCTGCTACAAATCATTGCGATGTTGAATGAAGATTGCGAGGCGCTGCGGGCCCAACTGAAGGATCTTGAAGAAGCCGCGCTGCCGATCGCAAGACTCTTGGTTCCTCATCCGGGCGGCCCCAAGATCGCTCCACTCGCGGATCGCCTCAGGGAAGCCCCCAGCAGGCTGGCGGCTTATGTGAAGCACATGGCGAGGTCGATCATGAAGCAGATCTTGACCTTCATGAAGTCCTACTTCCCGAAGGCCCCGGTGGAGGTAGTCGCTGGCGGGGTAGCCGCCAACTGCACCGATGAGCAGTATGCGGAGCTGCTGGAGCAGATGGCTCCTATCGCGGAGCAAGTAACTGATAAGCTTAATCTCCAGTAGCCCTGTAATAGTTAGCTAGTAGCCAAAGTTGTACAAAAACAATTGTAATGAATTGCTTAAGTATTAATGAAAGAAAAATTCCAGCAATGAGTACTCGTAGTCGCGATCTCAGAGTGCGGAGCCCATCGTGGAGTGGATGCGAGTAGTCGTACTCGGCGGTAGTGGTCCCGTTGGAGGGAGTAGACAGTAAAGAAGTTGATGAACGATCAAACTTTATTACTGAAGAAGTACACCTGGATGGCCAGGGCCGTAGTTACAGAGTAGTCGCCTGGACCCGGAGGCCGCTTATAGCTGAGTAGTGCTAGGGCGGGTAGCCGCTTACAGCAGTAGATCCATAAGTAGCCGTGTAGGCTGGATCTTGGAGTACATGGTCTCTTAGTAGACCGCTACTAGAGTCCTTGACGCTCGTCGCAGCCCAGGATCCGTAGGTAGCCGCGCGGGCTGGACCCTGGAGAGGAGTAGTCCGGAGACTGTAGCTAGGACCCGAAGGCCACTTACGGCAGAGGGGTGTTGATGTAGTCGTGTAGACTTGAACCCCGGAGTAGTCGTGTAGACTAGGCGTAGAATCGACAGAGCTGGTCGACGTTCCACGAGTTGTTGATGTCTTCGCCTTCAAGTGTCTAGAGGCGGTAGGAGCCCGGCCCAGTCACCTTTGCCACGGTGAAGGGACCTTCCCAGGGGGAGCTGAGCTTGTGTAGTCCTTCCGTGTTCTGGATATGACGGAGGACGAGATCACCAACGTTGAAGGAGCGTTGTTTGACGTTGCGATCGTGGTAGCATCGGATACCCTCTAGGTACCTTGCTGATTGGACAAGGGCAGCGCAGCGAGCTTCTTCGAGGCTGTCGATGTCAACTCGTCTGCTGTCTTCTGAGACGCCTTTGTCGTAGTACTCCACTGCTGGCGAGTTCCATATGACGTCGGCAGGGAGGATTGCTTCGGAGTCGTAGACCAGGAAGTAAGGGGATTGCCCCGTTGGCTTGGATGGCTGAGCCGTAGCCCCCAGAGTGCGTTGGGTAGTTCCTTGATCCACTTGCCCCCTTTAGAGTTGGCAGCGTCGTGTAGCCGCTTCTTGAGAGCGTCGAGCACCATCCCATTGGCGCGCTCGACTTGTCCATTGGCCCGAGGATGGGCAACTGAGATGTATCAGACGTCGATCCCGCTGTTCTCGCAGTACTCCCAGAACTGGTGGTTGTTGAAGTTGGAGCCCAGGTCTGTGATGATGCGGTGGGGTAGTCCGTAGCGATGTACGAGTTCATCTAGGAAGTCGAGTACTCTGTCAGCCTTGGGGCATGTGACCAGCTTGACCTCGATCCACTTGGTGAACTTGTCAATGGCCACCAATACTCTGTTGAAACCACCTGGCGCTGTGGGCAGTGGCCCAATCATGTCGAGCCCTCAGCAGGCAAAGGGCCAGGTTGGCGGTATGGTGACTAGCTTGTAGGCTGGGACGTGTTGTCGCTTGGCGCATGCGGCATCCCCGGCACCTTCTCGACGAGTTCTTCGGCATCGCCCGCAGCCGTGGGCCGCAGAAAGCTCGCCGAAGGCCTTGCCGACCGGGGCCGTGCGTGAGGACGCGTGGTTGCCGCGACGCCCTTGTGGATCTCCTCCAAGATGTCCTTGCCTTCTTCCCGAGGGACGCACTTCATGAGTACTCCGGAAGATGCGCCCCGCTTGTAAAGCTTGTCTTCGACGAGGACGTAGGACTTGGCACGGCGGACAAGCCGCTAGCCGAGTTCTTGCTCGGAGGGAACCTTCGCTCGCCGAGGTAGTCAATGAAGGGTTGCCTCCGGTCCACGTCGATCATCATGACCTCCCGTCCGGTCGGTGGGTGAGCCGGGACAGGTGGTCGGTGGCGCGCCGCTCCGGATGGATGGCGCGTGAAGCTCATGAACGAAGACGCCCGCTGGTACTTGAGCGCGGGTGGATCCAAGCTTCGAGAGGATGTCCGCTGCAACGTTGACGATGTGGTGGAACTCGAGACCGTAGAACTTATTTTTGAGCTTGCGGACTTCTAGGCAGTAGGCGTCCATGTTCTCCTTGTTGCGGTCCCAGGACTTATTGACTTGGTTGATGACCACTGCGGAGTCGCCGTAGACTAGTAGCCGCTTGATGCCCAGTGAAGCCGCGAGGCGGAGCCCGTGTAGGAGAGCTTCGTACTCGGCTTCGTTGTTTGAGACCTTCCAGAAGATCCGCAGGACGTACTTGAGTTGTTCGCCCGTTGGAGAGATCGGGGGAGTACCCCCGCACTCGCGTCCTCGAGGTTGAGTGAGCCGTCGAAGTACATCAACCAATGCTCTGGTCGCACGGTGGGAGTGGGGAGCTGGTTCTCCCGCCACTCTGCCATGAAGTCGACTAGTGCTTGCGACTTGATGGCTGTGCGTGGCTTGAAGTCGATGGTGAGGGCGCCGAGCTCGACCGCCCACTTGGAGATTCTTCCAGTAGCATCTTGGTTCTGCAGGATGTCGCCGAGCGGGTAGTCGGTGACGACGGAGATCGAGTACTGCTGGAAGTAGTGTCGTAGCTTTCGTGAGGTGATGAGTACTGCGTACAGGAGCTTCTGCACAGGCTGATAGCGTGCCTTGGACTCTGATAGAACCTCGCTGACGAAGTAGACTGGGCGCTGGACTGGGTAGGCGTGGCTGTCTTCCTGCCGCTCGACGACGATGGCGGTACTGACCACGTGGGTAGTCGCAGTGAGGTAGAGCAGTAGTTGCTCGCCCTTGTGAGGAGCCGTGAGGAAGTCCTTGAGCTGGGCAAGGGCTTGATCCGCCTCTGGAGTCCACACGAACTTCTCTTAATGCTTGAGTAGTTTGAAGAAGGGGAGCCCCCGTTCTCCAAGCTTCGAGATGAATCTGTTCAGTGCCGCCATGCACCCGGTCAGCTTCTGGACGTCTTTGATGCTCGTGGGAGCTTTCATGCTGGTGATGGTGGAGATCTTATCGGGGTTGGCTTCGATGCCGCGGCCGGTCGATGATGAAGCCGAGTAGTTTGCCCGAAGGTACGTTGAAGACGCACTTGTTCGGGTTGAGCTTCCGACGGTACTCGCGCAGGTGATGCGAAAGTCTCTTCAACGTCGTCGATGAGGGTACCGGAGTTTCGGGTCTTGACGACCACGTCATCAACGTGGGATTCGATGTTCTTGTTGAGTTGCCTCTTGAAGCGGGGCCCGGATAGCTCGTTGGTAGGTGGCGCCGGCGTTCTTCAACCCGAAGGACATGGTCGTGTAGCAAGACGCGCCAAACGGGGTGATGAACGCGGTCTTCTCCTCGGTCTTCTTCCTTGATCGCGATCCGGTGGTACCGGAGTAGCGGTCGAGGAAGCAGAGCGGGGTCGCGGCCCGCCGTGGAGTCGATGACTTGATCAATACGCGACAACCCGAAGGGGTCCTTGGGGCAGTGCTTGTTGAGGTCGGTGTAGTCGACGCACATCCTCCACTCGTTCGAGTTCTTCTTGCGGACGAGGACAGGGTTGGCGAGCCACTCAGGATGGAAGACTTCTCTGATGAAGTCGGCCGCAAGTAGTTTGGCGAGTTCCTTCTTGATGGCGTCCCGTCTGTCGTCGGCAAAGCGTCGGAGGTGTTGTCGCTTGGGGGTGGCCTTACGATCGATCTTGAGGCAGTGCTCAATCAGCTCCCTGGGCACTCCTGGCATGTCTGCCGGCTTCCACGCGAAGATGTCGCGGTTAGCCCGAAGGAAGCTGATGAGCGCGTCTTCCTATTTGGAGTCGAGGCCAGCCTCGATGGTGGTGGTCTTGCTGGGGTCGCCTGTTCCGAGGTCGATCGTCTTGACGAGTACCTCCTCAGGTGGCTGAGGCTTGTTGGCGCTTCAGACTTCTCTGGGATGTCGAGTTCACTTGTAGCAAGCTTCTTCGACGCGGCGTAGACCTCCATCATCGCGTTGGGTACTTGATTCGTAGAAGCGATCTCCACGGCTTCGTGTCGCAAGTCGTGAGAGATCTTCAAGTCCCCTTGAAGAGAGAGTACACCGGCTGGGCTTGGCATTTTGAGTACCAAGTAGGTGTAGTGGGGGGACCGCCATGAACTTGGCGATGGCCGGTCTGCCGAGGATGGCGTGGTAGGAAGTCTCGAAGTCCACGACCTCGAACTTGATGTACTCGGTACGGTAGTTGTCCTGAGATTCCCCGAAGGTAACTGGCAGGACCACTGAGCCCAGTGGAATAGCCGCGTTGCCGGGGACGATGCCGTAGAAGGGTGTGTTGCTCTTGGTAAGCATGTGGGTGATGTCGAGCTTCATCTTCTTCAAGGTCTTGGTGAAAAGGACGTTGAGCCCGCTTCCACCGTCGATAAGCACCTTGTTGAGTTTGGAGCCCACGACCACCGGCTTCAGGACGAGGGGGAACCGTCCTGGTTCAGAGAAGCTGGTCCATTGATCTGTGCGGGAGAAGGTGATGGGTACCTCCGACCACCTAGGAGGGGTCGGGACCGCTGGCTCAATGGACATGACTTCTCGACGGGTAGCCTTCGCTCCCGCCCGCCGGGGCGCTCCGCCGAAGAGGACGTTGACGGTCTTGTCAGGCTCCTGGAAGTCGTTGTTGTCGCCGTCCTTCTTCTTGCCCTTTTTGTCGTGAGGGTCGGTGGTGGCTCCGGCGTATCCTTGAGTGCGTGCCCGAGCTGGTAGCACTGCTCGGTGGTGTGGTTGCCGTTTGGATGCCACGAGCACCTTTCCTTCAGCAGGTCCTTGAAGCCGCCGGAGTTCTTCTTCGAGTTCTCCTTCGCAGGGCGCTGGATAGCCGCGACAGTGTTGTCTGGCTTGCGCTTGCGGTTGGGACCCGAGTAGTAGTAGTAGTTGTTGTTGTTGTTGCGACCACCTTGGTTCGCGTTGTTGCCGCTGCCACCGCCCTGGTTCTGCTTGCTCTTGCCACGGATAGCGTCGTACTTGGCATTGGCCTTGTCTTCTTCATCCGCCCAGGACGTGATCATGTCCTTAAGGTGGGGGATGGACCTGGGGCGGCGACGACCGAAGTCTTCGAAGGTGCGGCGGTGGTAGAGACCGTCTTGGAAGAGGTCGATGACCTCCTTGTCGGTGACGTCGACGACGGTAGCGCGCTTGTCGAAGAAGCGGCGCATGTACTTGCGGAGGGTCTCGCCTTGTTCTCGCTTGATCATGGCCGTGTCCATGCGAGTACCCGATCGGCCCATGGCGCCCGCGAAGTTGCCGGTGAACCGCTCCTTCGGTGGTCCCACTTGTCGATCGAGTGCTTGTCCGGCGACTCGAGCCATGTGAGTGGAGCTTGGTCCGAGGCGCACTTGGTGTCGTTGTTGCCGCCGCCGTTCTCGATGGAGAGGGCGTAGCACCCGAGCCACTGGATAGGGTCCGCTTCGCATCGTACTTGGTGATCCCCAAAGGCTTGAACTTGTCGGGGAGGAGCAAGTTGCGAAGTCGGGGTGAGAAGGCGGGGAAGCCGCCGCCGTCGCCCGCGATGGTCGACTTCTTCCGCCGCAGCCTCCTCAATCTTCGGCGGGCGTCGTAGCCGCCCCCGTGAGGGCGCCGCAGGCGTGGCCGTTCGCGTGGCCTCGGCCGCCGCGACTACCGCCGCCGCCGGCCCTCCCCGTTGGCTCCATGGTTGGAGCTTCCGCCGTCGCTACCGCCGCCGTCGGGGTCGTGGCCGCCGCCGCCGGCCGGAGCGTGGTGGGGGACGACCTCGCGGTTGCTGTTGTCATGCTGTGGAGGCCCGCCGGCGTTGGAGCGATGGCGGTTCGGCTCGGCTGGGAGCTCGGCTCGAGTACGGTTGGGACTGTTGTTGGCGCTGCGACTTGTGGCTTCATTGTCGCGGTGCTTGGCTGGAGGAGGTTGGTTGACTCTGTTGTCGACCCGCATGAAGTAGGCGTCTTCAGCGAGTTTGGCGATGAGCTCTCCAGCGCGTATGCCCTGAGCCTGGCGTGCGATCGCTGTGATCGACATGAGGCATTGCTCAAGGGTAGTGTGTACTCTGCTCTCGACCGCCTCGAGAGCTTCCGCAAGATTGCGGACGGGGAAGTTGTCGCGGAGGCGTCGGCGGCGTTCGCTGCGCTTCCGGTTACGCTCACGCCGAGCGTCTCTATTTGCAGGGTTCTCGTTTGCTGGAGCATCGGCAGAGAGCTCGTCGAAGGAGATGTCTTTCAGGTATCTGTCTTGGGCTGTCCCTGAAGGCCCTGGGGCGTCACCAGCAGACATGAAGATTTGGCGATCGGGGGTGCCAAGGCTGGACTCAGAAGGCGCCACCTCAGTTGGTGTGCTTGAGTCAGCCCGGGCTAGTGGCGTTCCCTCCTGGAATGGTAGCGAGTCGATGTAGGCGACGTAGCGTGAGTCTCCACTTATCAGGTCGGCAGGCTTGCGGTGTGGCCAGTAGACGAATCTCCCGGCCGGTGTGGATGTTATAACCGGCCCCCGCAGGCCGGCCCTGACAAGGGAAGCTCAGTGGAGTTGTCCTCGGACTCGGGCTCCTCAGGGTCCGACCCGAAGTCGAACTCGTAATCGGGGTTCGAGTAGAACTCGGAGAGAGGGTTGGAGTCCGAAGCGTGGCCGGGGGGCGGTGTCGGAGTCCGAGTTGTACTCGGGCACGGGCTCCTTGCGGCCCGACGCGAAGAGGGAGCTCCGTGCGGGCCCGGCGAGGGTGCGGGGGCCACGCGCGGAGCGCTCACGAGGTGAGGGGACCGCCTGCGATGGGCGAGCGGACGGCTCGCATGCGATGGCCCATGGAGACGTCGAGTTCGAGTTGGAAGCGGAGTCGAGCTCGAAGTCTGCGTGGTGGTTGAAGAGCGAAATTTCGTCGAACTTGCCGGCGAGTTCGCCTGTGACAACTTCGGGAAGCGTCACGAAGCCGGTCTTCGGGTTGGGCGGCATGGTTAGGTGATGCTGGAAGGAGCCCGCGCCGTCAGCAGTGCAGACCCAGGCGCCGAACACGAAGGTGTCGCCGCGGTTGAAGGCGACGGTCGGCTTGAAGTAGACAGGAGACGCGAGTTCCCCTACCGGCGCGCCGGTGTCGGTGTTTTAGACCGGCAACCTACTAAGGGGAGTACCCGAAGTAGATGAATGTGGCCTCGCCGAGATCGGTAACTCGAAGGAAGAGACACGTGGCACACAATTTAGACGAGGTTCGGGCCGCGAGGTGCGTAATACCCTATGTCCCGTATGCTTTGCGTAGCTACGGATTGATTGGGCACGATTACAAGATGGTGCAATAGTGCGCCGTGAGTTGTATATGATCCTAGAGAACGGTCCCCGCCTCGCCTTATATAGTCGAAGGCGGTGGTTACAAGTCGGAGTAGGGAGAGAGTACTAGTCAGGTACGTCTAGGAGTCTTCCATACAGTGCAGGACATGTACAGCTTCCTAACCGAGTACTTCTCCTCCGCAGTCCTTGTGCTCCACGCCTTCAGGTGCCGTGTAGCGCAAGCCGGATAGTCTCAGGGGCCCACCGAGTAGTCGGTCCTGGTACCCACCGAGGTAGTGGGCCCAGGGAGGTCCATACGACAGGGGCTCCCCGCCTTCAACATCTGACGGCCGGCCGGGCGGCCGGCGGCCGGCGCACGCCGGCGAACGAGGGGAGGTGGGACCAACCAAAGCAAGAGGGGGGAAAGGAGAAGGTGGCGCGGAGACCAAGATCCGCCGGCGGGATCGGCGCCGCCGGCCCGCCGGCACCGCCGGCCGCACGCCGCATCGCCACCGACGAGCGCCTACAAGCGCAACCGGATCGGGACGAGAGGGGCGGCCGCGGTTAGGGAAACCCTAACCGCACCCCCCCTCCCCCTTTTTTATTTGATTCCGCGGCTCGGGCCGGGCGGGGCCAACAAGGCCCCGGGCGGCCGTTAACGAGCCGGGCGGCCCACGACGAGAAGCTAGCGGCCCACAGGCCGCAAAGCCCCTTCGTCTTCAGAAGTTCGTTGGACCCCCCTGAACTTTCAAAAAGTCCAGAAAAACCCCTGAATTTAAATTTAGCCCTCAGGCTTTTATCCTTTATATATTCAGACTTATTAGTGTTGTATATTTATGTTTTAGACCTCGAATTGTTGTGTAATTTTTATGTTGTGACAAACAATATTATTTGTACCATCCAATATATGTACCTATGTAATTTAAATGTTTTAATTACCGCAGTAATTATTCATATTTATGATCCGCAGATCATTTCTAGGTATTAGAACAATTCTTATGCAATAATTTTGCATGGTTTAAAAATCAATTATCTACATCAAGTAGAATATCAAGCAAAATTAAAATTAAGGTTTATACATATAATTTGGAATAACACAAGGTGATGTGACCTAGGCGCTGGCTGCGATAAGTTCTTCCTAAGAGCTTATTTGCCCTGAGATCCGCGCTTTTAGGCAGCTTTTGCTCATCATTGTGAGGTCTACATCTTTATGATGATTACCTTCAAAGTGTATATCCAAAATTTCATATAAATGACTATCAAGTCAAATTTATTCCTACAGGAATTAAAAAAATCATATACCTTAATTTTGTAAGAATCATCTTACATATATATATATATATTTTGCCTCCTTTCACAACACCAATTTACATCAGTAAATTAATACTATACATGGTTCTTTCATGTAGGAAAATGGCTAAATTAATCAATATAGACTTCACTGAACTTGCTGCAGATGGTAGTAATTACCTAACCTGGGCTATGGATGTCAAGATTGTGCTAACAGCCAAAGGTTTCATTAATACAATTTTGTATTAATGAACCTAATCCACAAAATCCTATCCCAGAGGCACAAAAGTTTACAGCCTTGCATTTTCTACGACACCATCTCCACCATGACCTCAAAGCAGAATACATGATGGAAGATGATCCTAAGAAACTTTGGGACCCTCTCAAAGAACGCTATAATCAACAACAAGGCATAAATTCTGACCGAAGCACGACGGGAGTGGTCACTACTCCGTCTCATGGATTTCAAATCGGTTGCAGAATACAATTCTGCTGTCCACAAGATTTGTACCAAGCTTCGATTTTGCAATCAACCTTTGGATGATGCAGAAATGATAGAAAAGACTCTATCTACATTTCTCCTCGCTAATAGGATATTGCAACAAGCAATACCGTCGCCACAAGTATACTAAATATTCGACTTAATATATGATTTACTCCAAGCGAGAAAAGCATGATGAGCTCTTAACAAACAATCATCAAATGCGCCCGTGGGTGCGCACCTCCTTAGGAAGTACATTTCAATGCTCAGAATAATAATAATAAAAATTTCAGTGGCAAGAAATTCAAAAGGAATTTCAAGGGAAAATGGAAGAAGCAGAATTTTAAGAAAGGCAAGGGTTCTAGCAACAACAAAGACACTTTCAAGAAAAATAATGCTCATGACAACTCTCAAGCTTGTCAGAGGTGTGGTTGTCACAATCACACAACTCGGAAGTGCCACACTGCTAAGCAATTGGTTGATCTCTACCAAAAGCACGCTGGAAAGCAAGTTCATGGGGACAAGTTTGAAGCACACTTCACTACTCACACTCCAGATGCCGGTTGCTCCAAGAATGTTCCCGCGGAACACCACAAGGAGAAAGATCCAATGCAGTTGGACGAATTCTTCGGCACGGACGACATGATGATCGATAGCATCGACGATACCGACAACATGCTTGTGGATGGACCATCCGATGACGTGTTCGGAGACATGTCTTAGTTTTATGCTCCCCGACAAGAACTTCGTTCTATAGTTTCAAAGAACTTCGTTCTATAGCCATATTTATGTAATAATTGTGTTGTAATAATTGTTGTCACATAATATTGTAAGACATATGCTACTTATAATATTATTGAATAAAGTATATATTGTATAATCTATGAGTTCAAAACTTATAATTTATTTTACTCATTCTAGATTATCCTACGGGAATAATCCAAATGGAGGAAGAACATTGTTTGGTGGATAGTTGCACAACTAACACCATACTCAGAGAACTTAAATATTTCCAAACTCTCAAATAGAGTAAAGGAAATGTCACAACCATCGCGGGACGCGATGCTATAATTGTTGGTTCAGGGCGAGCCACAATAGTTCTCCCTATGGGTACTCAAATAGTAATTGAGGATGCACTCCTGTATCCCGATGCAACTCGTACCTTATTGAGTTACAAAGACATCCGTCGCAATGGTTTCCATGTAGAAACAAATAGTGACAACAAAGATGAATATCTATTCATCACTAAACATGACGGATATAACAAGCGACTGCTTGAGAAAATTCCTTCACTATCATCAGGATTGTATTACACATACATCAAACCCGTACAACATGTTGCATACAAGGTAATTTTTCAAAATATTGATGTCCTCAAGATTTGGCATGATCGCCTTGGTCATCCCGGCATAGGGATGATGAGGAAAATTATCGGCAATTCAATTGGTCACAAATTAAACACTTCAAAATTTCCCAAGCCATCAGACTTTGTGTGCACTGCATGTGCCACGGAAAAATTAATTTTAAGACCCTCTTATCTTAAAATAAAGGCTGAACCACTACAAGTTCTTGAACGCATTCAAGGAGATATTTGTGGTCCTATACATCCATCAACTGGACCATTTAGGTACTTCATGGTACTTATTGATGCATCTACTAGATGGTCCCATGTATGTTTATTATCTACAAGAAACCATGCTTTTGCAAGGTTTATTGCTCAAATTATCAAATTAAGAGTACATCATCCTGAATATGCTATCAAAACCATCAGGATGGACAATGCCGCTGAATTTACTTCGCATGCCTTCAATGACTATTGTATGGCTCTAGGCATAAATGTGGAACATTTTGTTCCATATGTACATACACAAAATGGATTAGCCGAATCTCTTATCAAGAGAATAAAATTAATTGCTAGACCATTACTACAGAATTGCAAACTACCAACATCATGTTGGGGTCATGCGGTATTACACGCCGCTGATTTGATTCAAATTAGACCTACTGCATACAACACGGTTTCCCCGTTGCAGTTAGTATGTGGAAATCAACCAAGTATTTCCCATATGCGAAAATTCGGTTGCGCTGTATACGTACCGATATCACCACCGCAGCGTACATCAATGGCCCCCCATAGAAAGTTGGGAATATATGTAGGATACAAATCACCGTCAATCATTAAGTACCTCGAACATCTTACAGGGGATTTATTTACTGCCTGGTATGCTGATTGCATCTTCGATGAGGACAATTTCCTGGCATTAGGGGGAGACAAGAACCAAACAGATTGCCAGGAAATAAATTGGAATACCACAGGTATCCAGTCCTATGATCCACGTACTATAGAATCTGAACGTGAAGTTCAAAAAATTATCAATTTGCAAAACATTGCGAATAATCTGCCAGAAGCATTTACTGATTATAAGGGTGTCACAAAATCACATAATCCTGCTGCAAATGTACCAGAAAGAGTAGAGATTCCTACCCAAGAACTCCCAAATCAAAATAAGAGGGGGAGATGTACTGCAACAAAGGATAAGGCTATACAAAAGCCTCCGCAAAAAACTAGGAAGGTCACTTCCACAACAGTAAATGCAGATCAACATCAAGTTGACGGACACCAATTGGATATTATAAATCCAAATAATATGGATGTTCAACAGATACATCACATGCCTAGCACAAGTGCACAAAATAATATAAATGCTAGGACATCAGAAGACCCAGACTCTATCGTTGTGGGAAATCATGATGAGTCACAAGGGGTACAAGAAATTTCCATTAATTATATTGATTCTGGAGAATCATACAATAGAAAGACTACAAATGTCGACATTTACTTTGCCACTAAGATTGCAAGTGAACTTTGCATTGATCCAGAACCTAAGTCCATGGCAGAGTGCATCAAGCGCTCCGACTGGGTCAAATGGAAGGAAGCAATTAAGGCAGAATTAGACTTGCTCAAGAAACGAGAGGTATTCTCCGCAGTGATGCCTACTCCTTGTCATATTTTTCCTGTGGGATCAAAATGGATTTTCGTCCATAAAAGGAATGAAAACAACGAGGTGGTGAGATACAAAGCGAGGATTGTAGCACAAGGGTTCACGCAGAAACCCGACATCGATTTTGATGAGACATACTCTCCGGTTATGAGTGGTATAACATTCCGATATCTAATATCATTGCGCAGCACAAAAAGGTCTATCCATGCATCTCATGGATGTAGTGACAACATATCTATATGGGTCACTTGATTCGGATATATACATGAAAGTTCGGAAGGAATTGATATCCCGAACAAGAATCATTCACGCAACATGTATTGTGTAAAACTTCAAAAGTCATTATACGGCTTAAAACGATCGGGAAGAATGTGGTACAACCGACTAAAGGAATTCCTTCTTCAGAAGGGTTTTTCCAACAATGATGATTGCCCATGTGTATTCATCAAGAAATCCTCAACTAGATTTTGTATTATATCTGTATATGTTGATGATCTTAATATCATTGGAACTCAACAAGATATAAATGAAACACGCAACCATCTTAAGACGGAATTTGAAATGAAAGATTTGGGTAAAACCAAATTTTGCTTGGGATTACAACTTGAGCATCTCCCAACAGGGATTTTAGTACACCGATACCGCTTTATATCCAAAAGATTCTACGAAATTCAATATGGATAAATCATATCCATCTAAAACACCTATGGTCGTCCGCTCTCTTGAAATTGATAAAGATCAATTCGACCTAAAGGTGAAAATGAAGAGGTATTGGGACCGGAAGTTCCATATCTCGGTGTCATTGGGGCGTTGATGTATATCGCAAATTGTATCAGGCCCGATATTGCATTTGCGGTAATCTTACTAGCTAGATACAAGCGTTGCTCCAACACAACGCCATTGGGCGGGAGTTAAGAATATCTTCAGATATCTCATTGGCACAATAGATCTTGGATTATTTTACAAAATTAACCAAGATAAAACATTAATTGGATACTCAGATGCTGGATATTTATCTGATCCCCATGAAGCCAGATCTCAGACAGGTTTTGTGTTCCTACATGGTGGAACGACTATTTCATAGAAGTCATCAAAACAGACTCTAATAGCCACATCCACAAACCATTCTGAAATAATTGCATTATTTGAAGCATCGCGTGAATGTGTGTGGCTTCGCAGAATGATAAAGCACATACAACGATCATGTGGTATAAGTTCAATCATGAACCCTACCATAATGTATGAAGATAATGCTGCTTGTATTGCACAAATGAGAGCATGTTATACAAAGAGTAATCTTACAAAACATATGGCTCCTAAATTATTCTATCCTCATCAACTACAAAAGGTAGGAGAGATAGAAATCTTGCAAACTAAATCTTGTGATAATCTTGCAGATTTATTCACGAAATCATTACCAACATCATTATTCCAGAAATATGTTTTTGGAATTGGTATGAGACAACTCAAAGATTTGCAAGAATCAGGGGGAAACTCTCTTTGATATAACATATATAAATAATCATCTGATTAGTATACTCTTTTTCCTGTATGCATTTTTCCTCACAAGGTTTCTCATAAAAGGTTTTAACGAGGCAACAACAATACAAGACCATATCACCAAATTTTTCCATTAAGGTTTTAAGGGTGATATACAAGACACATTCTATGTCATATCTTCTGTTTTTCTCTAAGAGTTTTTAAGAAGATATAAATCCTTTCTCATATTTTCCTATTAGGTTTTGGAGAAGGATGTTCATACATGATCCTCAGATCATTATTCTAATATATGAGTTTTTCCTTACCAAAGGTTTTCTCATACAAATATTTAACAAGACAATAATGCCATTTTCTCCTAAATATTTTCCCACTGGGTTTAAAGGAGTTTTAGTGGCATACACACAGATTGGTTTCTCCTCAAGTTTTCCCATAGGGTTTTTGGAGGAATTTTACAAGACGATATCCAAGGAAGAATGAAGTCAAATTACATCAAGATCTCATGAAGCTATTGATCAAGGGGGAGTGTTAAGAAATAATTATTAGGTGATCAATAGCCTAATTATGTAATTAACTTAATCCTTAATGTGAAGAGGTAGCTGTTCCCGTACGGGTGTGTCTCTCCCGTACGGGTGCATCCCCTCCTACCAAAGGGTGCCTGCGTGCCCCTTCACTGTACATAAATAGTGGGGTCCACCCTCCACACAATCAATCCAATCACTTTACAACACGTACATTGTGCTTTGCCTAATTGCAAGGTAGAAATGACTGACAATCACTGAATCGCATGAAATGTTTGCGCGGACCTATTTAGTTCGCGGAGTGAAACTTTTGGATCCCCTTTCAAAGTTTATTAGGAGTATTGAACGCAGATTATTTACAAAAATAATTACATGAATAGATCGGAAATTGCGAGACAGATCTATTAAGTCGAATTAATCCGTCATTAAAGATTGTTTACTGTAGGACGACGTTGTCTAATCATGACATAATTAGACTCGTTATATTCGTCTCGAAAATTAAGGTAGGAGTCATGGGTTTTGCTATTAATTTTTCATTTAATATTCTGAATTAGTGGAAAGAAGATTATGTGAGGCTAGTCGCAGTATATGTTTCACAGGCATAATTACCTAGACTGAAAACTAGGTATGCGTGTCAATGGAGTTTCATGGTGATGAAACTCTCCCCACATCTCATGAAACTCTCACATTCTCTCTTTTCACCACGTCAATATATTTAATGGTGTGAAACTCCACTGAGACTGGCCGTTAAGAACAGTTCCGAGCCCAGTAAGGAAGGAGGAAAAAAAAATTGTCGTTGGAGGGATGGGGGGGGGATAGGGAGGCCTGCTTAGGCCCAAATAGATAAATTCTAAACCCGATGCAGCCCAGTTTCTAAGCAGTGGTGGGATCAGGTACGTATATAAGCGTTGTGGTTGCAGTTGCACATCTTACGCCTAATCTGGATTGTGGAGTAGTAATCGTGATACATATGTGTACACTGACCATTTCGTTTTCGCGCTAAATTGCACGTTGTCGGGACCAAGTATGGCGTTTGTCTGCTTACTATATTTCCGTATAAAAAACTCATACACCAGGGCCGTGGAGGAGGTGCGCCTGCGGGGAGCACGGATTCCATTTGGCCGGCCATCCGCCTTGAAAACCCGGGTGGGTATCTTTTCAGGTGGCGTGGCTGACGACACCACTGACGATGAGCTGAGCTCAAGTACTCCCAATCAGTGGTAGCTGCAAGGACGCACCAATAATTGGGAGTTACGAGCCCGGATTCCCTTCCCTCATTTCGTTCTCTTCCCGGAGCCAGGATTCCAAGTCCACGGTAGGCCGCTAGTTTATCCGGCGGCGGGGCCTGCGCCAAGCAAGTTTGACCTCACCCCATTGGTTTGCCGCAGGGGGCGACTTGATCCGCCAGTCGGAGGCCAAGGCTTGCAGCTTGCGGCACTGGCACTCCCCTGCCTGATGGGGATCGGAATCTCGCGGCACTGTCCATTTGCCGCGGAATATGCATTGGCCGATGGGCGATTGGCCGGATTTGCTGCGGGATGGGAGAGTATCTGAATTGCTTAATCCTTTCCGATCTAACGCTGCGGCCTGCGGGGCGACGACGGGGCACGCGGTTCTCTGGGTGGATCCCGAAGGTTACCGGTAACAAGAAGTTTTTACGCTCTTTCGCAGGAAAGCAACTCCTAGCTAGATCGATGTGTAGTATATATTTTTAGAGATCGGCAACGAAAGTGCAGCAGCAAAAGGCGCGACGCCCACCAAACATCACCACTAGCCCACTAATCACAGGACGAAGCCGCGAACCAAAGTTTTTTTTTTACGACGGTACCAGCCACCAGCAGGGCGTCATGCATATAGGTTGCATGCCGGACTGAGTTTTCTTTTTTAGAGTTCGCATCCGAGACGCAAGGCATGCGGTAGCTCCCAGGACAAAAGAAAAAAACGTGCGAGGTCTCCATCCCCACGGGGCCACGGGCTATCCTCCCGCGTGCCGATGCGCCGTCGACGCGAGTGGCTAAAAAGGGCAGCCGTGTGATTCGTTCGTCCGGAGGGCTCACCAACCCCTACTCTCTCGGCCGGTTTCCCGACTTCCCCGTTCCCCTCTCGTTTGGCTTATCAGCCACCACCCAAGAAGATCTTTCTCTCTCACAACAAAGCAGCCCACCAAAGAATCGTAAAGCGAAGATTTTTCTCTCATAACAAATCAAGACTACCATCGCCCACCAAGTAAACGAACGGTGCATCGGCCTCACAAAAGCAAACCAACCAGGCTCCCTCTCCGTCCACCTCCACCTTCTGTTGCCGGAGTTCCCTCGCCGTCGCCTCAGATCTAGCCAAGACTCAGCTTGATTCGCGACCTCTGGCCATAGATCGGACCCCCTCTGTGGTGGATCTGGGCTTTGGGTCCGACTCCCGCTGTCTTCCCCTCTTGGCCCCGAGATCTGCCTACTCCATCCCCGCCTCCCCACCACAATATCCTGCGCTCCTGGAGCACCCTCCTCAAGTTTGGCGACTCCACTCTTGGTGTTGGTTCGTCTGCGTTGCTTCCCCCTGGGATCCTGGTCCAAGCCGTATTAACTACCTCCGGCGACATCTTCAACCGAACCTTTCGATCGCCGGTGCGCTTCTTCATCGATGGCTTCACCGGCCCGCTCTAAACCGACGCAAGACGCGGTTATTCCATCCGGGTGTATGCGTCTTCGACGCCCCTACGGCCCTTCACCGGCAACGCCTTCATCTCCGACGCCATGGACTGAGCTGCCCAGCTCCCTATAGGGTCCAGGACCTGTTTGTAATTCGGCCTTCTGCGAAGGGCTTATCTGTAATATGGATATTGTGACTTCTTAATATAAATGGTTGTTGTCAAAAAAAAACCAGGCTCCGTTGGAGAGGATGGCACGGTTAATTGGTTACCGTCACGTTTGCGGTTTGCCCTTTGGCAGGCGCGCGCGCGCACACACACACACAGAAAAAAAGTCAGCGTCTCGCAGCTGCTGGCCAGCTGCCGAGAGTAGCGTACTGTACCACCTAACCTAACTCGGCGGCTCCACAACAGATATGTGGCTCCAGCGTTGCGTGCGTCAGCGGCTCGGGTTGGCTGGGGCTCGTGTGCGGCAGCTCCGCGCGCGGCGCCACACGCCCGCCGCGGCGACGACGACGTCACCCCGTCGCCATGCCGGTGCCCCCCGGACTCTTGAATCCACCAATCCGTTTCTCTCCGCGCGCGCGCCCCACCGTCCCACGAATGCCGCCACGCCGCGTGCCGTCGTGCCGGTGGGTCTCCGCGTCGTGGTGCGGGCGCGCGCGCGCGCGCGCCAAGACGTGGGGTCTCGAGACGGACGGGCGGCGGGCCGATGCTACTACACGGAAGATGCACCGCGAGATTCCGCCGAGGAGGATGACGGGTGGGGTCCGGAGGTTTCTCGGGCTTACCTGGCGGTCTGGGAGGCGGCGGGCGGGAGGGAACAACGGGATCGTGCGACTCGGTCGGGCTCGGGCGCGCGAACGGGAGAGTAATTGGAGGCGCGCGGCCCGTGTGGGACGGCGACAAGTGCCCCCTCCCCCCTCGCGGCCCCCGCCCAACCAAACGGCTGCGAGCGAGTCGCGCTCCACACGAGAGAGAGAGCGCGCGCGACAAAAGACACACGAGCTGAGCGCGCGCGGCGAAACGAGCGAGCCATAGGAGCCACGAGCGCGGCGGCTCAGCCATGCAGGCAGGCTCGGCGCCTCGGGCGCGCGCGCGCGCACGGCGCGGAGACGGCGCCGTCCGTTGTGGGACTGCGGACTGCGGCAGCCGCGCAACAGACCAAACCCGGTCGCGGCCGGGCCCCGCGGCGGCGCAACTTGCGTACGTACGCCCCCGGAGCTCGCGGGACCGGTAGCTTCGCGCGGCCTTGGCCATGTCGCCACGGCGCGGCGGGGGGGTGTGTGGTCCAGTCAGCCAGGCAGGCCCTGCCATTGACACCGACACTGCCTTTTTGGCGAAAGCGATGGGGGGATGGGGGTCCCTGCTCTGCCACACTGCTCACAGGCTCACAGCATGTGCAGTTCTCAGATCTGCCCCCCCTGCGCATGCCAGTTTGTCGTATGTTGATGAGTGATGAGCATGCTTGGGCCAGATAATTTACGGCTCAAAACCAGTAGAACCCCTGCAGCTACAAGCTCGTAGGAGTACCAGGAGATAACGAGAAAACATCACGAGCGGCGGTACAAACCTGAGAGTACTTCGGAGTAGTAAAGCATGTTTACGGAGGGACACTTATTTAGAGATGGGCAAGGAGTAGTAAAACCAAATCGTTTTTTACTTTTACAGTCCCTACCATCGGAGGAGTACTTACTAGGATCAATCACGAACGCATGATTCACACACGAAAGAAAGCAGGACCAACAAGCCGCGTGTTATCGATGAGAGTTAGTATGTAAAAAGGAACGCAGGCCTAATCGATGCAAGCAGTCGAAAATTTTGACTTCACTCACCCCTGTAATTTGTCTTTTTCATGAAAAATGATTTTTGTTTAAACCCTGGTTGGGTTCTGAAGCCGTTTTATCGTCCTTGTGATATGTATTATATTAAATTAATGGAGAAATGATTCCTCACATTTCGACTCACCGCATCGAAAAATTAAAGGCAATTAGTCACTAGCTTGTGCTACTTTTCACTGCAATGTGTAGTTTGGTAGTTGGATGCCAAATGATCCCCTACTAAGACTATGCATGTTGAATGTCACCCCAATGGCAAATGTACAAAACCATAGCAAAACACATGAGAAATGAGATAAAATACTCTCTCTACTAAAAAACTCATGAACCTCTTTGCATCCGGTAAATAAAAAGAAATAGAACGTGTCGGTAGTACAACTGCGATCCACATAGGGGTTGTGTACGTTAGGGGCATCTCCAATGTATGAAACCGGTCTTTTGATTCCATACATAGGGTGCACATTGATTCAATTTGTGCTGTTATAAACCATCTACAACTGGGGTCGAATCTATAACAACGATAGACGAAACCACTAGGAGTTATGGATAGATTCTCTCAAAATACAAACATTTCACATCATAACCCACTATACGTCATGTCAATATCCATTATGCGTCATGTTATCATCCACCTGACTATCTATATATGTCTTCAGTCGATTTTCTGTGGCTAATAGCATGAAATAAAGGATACAAAAGGGTTCCTGTGTGCAAATGTATAGGAGAGAAAGAAATGTTTGTCAAGTTAAAAATGACAAACTCTTGGAGATGCTCTTAGGAAAAACCTGCCTCCAGTGTGTAAAGATACGCGCGCGTACTCAACTTGGCACCAGACGTTTCTCCCGTGTGTGAAGACAGATGAGAGGGTGGGAAAAGAAATAAAGAATATGTAAGGGTTCTGCAAATGTATAAGAGAGAAACAATAGTTTTGTCATGTTAAAGAAAAGCAGACTTTTTGAAGATGAATTTTTAGCTTGGTATATCTTTTAGGAGTTGACAGATTATAAGATTTGATAAGTTTAAAATAACAAACTTTTGAAGACACTCACAAATGGAGCCGAGTAAGACTGTCTCCACCAGAGTTCTGCATCTGCATCCCGTTTGAAGAAAGGAAAGAGAAAGAACATGTGCTGCAAAAGAAAGGGACCTCCAGCAACCCCCACAACCCCTGTGCATATACGGGCGGCAGTTGCTTCCCGCGAGGAGACGGAGAGGATTGAGCCTGCAGAGGATGGAGGAGGCAGGTCAACGGGGAGGAGGTCCGCCATGCCGCCACGTGCGCCGGGGAGAAGGAGCACCGCCGCACGGGGACGCCCGAGCCGCCAAGGTGCCGCCGGCCGACGGCCTCCGCGTGCTCCTCCAGCCCACTCGCCGCATAAAGGAGGACGCCGCCTCAAGCCCCAAGCCCCGGCGGAGGACGACACACAGGAGCCAATCCTGAAGCCGACGTCTAGCTCGAGCGAGGCCAGATATGGCTCCGCCTCCGTGGGTGGCCGATGCTCCGGACTCCGCCTCATTGGTGCGCGCGCCCTTGAGCACATGCGTCGCCTCTGCCCCTGCGCCGCCTCGGGGTTACGCCCCTACAGATCCAGACGGGTGGAGATGGGGAGGTCCGAGAGGGTGGAGATGAGTGGCGATGGGGAGCTCGAGGCAGGGCCGCGGGGATCTGCGGTGAGCAGAGGGTGCCATGGCGGCGTCGGGCACAAGGAGAGAGGGCGGGGGACGGAGGGAGGCGACAAGAGAGGTAGTGGCGGTTGGCGCTGGAGGATGCAGCGAGAAGAAATTTTCCCTGAGAATGCGGTTGCGAAGGCCGCCGTTTGCACTCTTCCCTCATTTTGCAGACGTACTCCCTCCGGTTCCCCATTAGAAGTCATTTTGTATAAGATTTGAGTCAAGCGTTGAAAATATAAATCATGAATAACTTTTAAGTCGTTGAGTTTGAAAATGCGGAAGTTATATAAATAGATTTGTCTTGAAAATTACTCTAATAATAATATACATATATAACTTTCTAATAAGTATTTTTATAGAAAAGAGAAGTTAAAGTTGTGATTTAGTAACCGTGTCGCTGTCTTAAACGACTTCTAATACAGAAGTAGAGGGAGTAGGTGGCTTTGCAGAAAGCTCGCGTCTAAGAGCAACTCCAAGAGCTTCTCTAAAAACAACTAGCTAAAATCATGATTTGGCTAGTATGTAAAATGAAATAGCTAGCAAAAAAGTTGATGAAATCCAATAGACTAGCTAAAATCAACTCTCCATATACTCCACCGCTACCGGGTCCCACCGCCATACTCATGTACGAGGGGATGGCTAGCGGGATTGGCTAGCCAAAGATGGCTAGTGAAGCCCCCGGTTTAGCTAGCGGAGGATAGCGATGGCAAGTTTAGCTAGTCCGTTGGATTGAGTTTTTAGACAAATTTTTCATTTTTAGGCTAGTTAAACCAAGATAGCTAGTCTCGGAGTTGCTCTAAATGCTTACTACAGTCACATGCAGGTGGCGCCGCTTGGCTTGCCAAGCCAGCCGCCGAGCTGAGCCAGCCAGCCAGCCAGCGGGCTTGCCAGGTAATCCCGCCGTCATCCACCCGTCCGCCGTCCCAACCCCACCTCACCCGCACCCGCACCGAGGAACCCTACCAATCTCTCGCCTCGCCTCGTCTCATCTCACCAGCAGCATTCCATTTCCATCCTCCCACCTCCCTGCTCTGTTGAGATTTGAGAATACATACAGGAGGAGCCCAAGCACAGCCAGCCACCAGTCCACCACCGAGAAGCCCAAGCACCTCCCCCGTCGCTCCTCTTCCATCTCCGCCCCCCGCGTCGGCTTTCCTCCTCCGCGCCCGCCGAGACCGCCGCCCTCCTCCGCGCCCGCGCGCGCTAGGTGATGCTTCGTTTTCCCCGCCTCCCTTCCCCCCAATTCCTCCCTCCCTGGCTCCCTCTATCCCTCCGCGATTCGTATGCATGCTATGTTCCTCTTCCCTCTGCGTGATGATACGGGCACGAGAGGTTTGTGATTAGTAGTTGGTGCTGAGTCCGCCGTCATGTGCTGTCTGTCTCGATTAGTCGGGGGGAATTCCCCTTTTTCCGATTTCCCTCTCGTGGCGGGTGGTGGTGACGCTGTGTTTTAGCCTGTTATTAGATCTGTTCTGTCCGTGCCCTGTCGTTGTACGCTTTTGCGAGGAGAACGAGAATTGCGAGATTCGGGGGGTTTCCTTTGACGCCTAGGATGGGAATAGGCCGCCTCTGTTTTTGGAGTACCTAAAAGGTTCTTGTTTTGCGTTTGTTCTGCCGTTCGACGGTATGGGACTCTGAGCCATGTTTACACGGAGAAAGGACATCTGTTTTCTTTTTCTTTTTTTCCTTCTTTCGAGCACCTCCTTGTCCTGTTTTTGCCATGCTTCCCTCCTGGGTTCCTGGCTATACTGCTGATCTAATGTTGGTATGTTGTATGTATGCGGATTTGACAGCAAACTGCTGTGTCGTTTCGCAAATGTTTCTTATAAATCTGGGGAAGAAAAACTTTTTCATGGCTACAAAATTTCAAAGAGGGTTTCAGTTTGCTCTTGGTCTGAGGATTAGGACGTGAACCCAACTGGTCAACTATATATGAACCTGTGTCTCGACAGATTTGTGGTCCCTTTTGTCAACCTATGTTTCTAAAGAATGGAGAGTTTGAGAACTTCCGTTTGTGGATTAAGGTCTAGATAGCTTCAGTTATTCATAGTGCTCAACAACCATCGTGTTTTGATGCCAAATTTTTTGAGGGATACGTCATATGTGCATACGGCAGTGTTTTACCTATCCTCATAATTATTGTACCCAAATGGAGAGCCCTGTGACCCCCCCCCTCTGCGCTCCCTTGGGATTAAGCCTAAACCCTAGATAGCATCCAGGGACTAGAAAGCGGAACAGGTTCTGCTAAGATCTTACCCCTTAGAATTCACCTGTGCAAATTCTTGTTCCTGGTATCTTTTCTTAAAATCGTAGCCTGCAATTCTCAAGTGATTGGTGATGCCCTGCCTTCCTGTTAGTTACCCGCGGTCCATGATTTATGTACAAAAAAATATAATCTGTTAGGCACTGTTAATTTAGGGGGTCAACTTTGCTCGCTTTAGTTCAGTTCACAATAAAATTCTTTGCAAAGTTTCCAACCTTTGATTCTTCTTTCATATATTTGCCACCTTTTATTGACTTAAGAACTCAATTTTTTGTAAATAGAATGGCTGTATTTTTACTGTATTAAGCATTTGGCAAATTATACTACTGCTAATTAGTAAATAAGATAATGCCTACCATATATTTTAATACTTGAATCTTATCTAACACTATTTTTTTCTTAATTTCAAGACTGTCCAACCACAAAGAATTTGGATGCTCCTGGCTATACATAATGTCAACTACCAGAGATACTGTTTAGTGCTGGGGAAGTTGTGCAGTTTTGGATCATAAATTCCTCAGAAACAAGGCAACTATGGACCGTGCAGACACATCTGGGTTTGTCAGTGGTGGTTGCTTTGGTACTACGCTCCTACTGATATTCTTCCATTTCGTCTATTCTACAGTCCGTGCCTGAAATATCATCAGGAACCCTTCAGCTAGTCGGGCAGAAAGATTGTCAGACCCTTGTTCTTTAAGATCTCTAGTGTTTTATCTTATCCTCCCGCCATTGTGTCTTAACTGTGATGGATAACAGTTTCATGAACACCCCCCACCTGCCTCCGATGAGTGACCCCTTTGTGTTGGGATGCTCAACACCGAGCTCCACCATGGAGAACATGGACCAAAGCACATTCTGTATGGATGGTCTGAGCCCAGCAATGGCTAACTGTAGCCACTTCAATGGAAATATGCAGATGATGCATGACATAACAGCGAGAGATGATGGCAGCAGGTTAGTCCTAGGACTGGGTCCAACACCCAATTTTTATTCTGCAGATTGTCAATCCACTGGGTCAAAACAAGCTGAGAGGTTGCCTGGCCAGAGTTTTACTTTCACTGATCCAGGGACGCTGAGGCTTGGCCTTCAGACGGATGGTGGAGAAGAAATTCAATATCTGCAAACACCGAATGGAACAGTCCATTCTTTTGGTGCTGTTGATGAGGCTTCAACATCTGCTATTGTAAGGAACATGGGTGGTTACATGCCATCTCTACTCTTTGCTCCCCGCTCCAATTGTACTGTCAATGCGGCACAAGAAGAAACCCCAGATTCTCTAGACCTCACACATAACACCAATAACAGTCAGCATGATCGGCAGTTCAGCCCTGAACCTTCTGCGATGACCGAGTCTTCATTTGGTATGAGCTCTGATGTTGTCACTGCAACAACTACATCAGAACAACGCAGCCATCCGCGACATCCTAAGAAATGCAGGTTCAAGGGTTGCTCCAAAGGTGCAAGAGGTGCGTCAGGATTGTGTATTGCTCACGGAGGTGGACAGAGATGTCACAAACCTGGATGCCATAAAGGCGCTGAAAGCAGCTCTGCCTACTGCAAAGCCCATGGTGGTGGTCGTCGGTGTGAGGAGCTTGGTTGCACCAAAAGTGCAGAGGGAAAAACAGATTATTGCATTGCTCATGGTGGAGGCCACCGCTGTGAACATCCTGGCTGTCCTAAAGCTGCACGGGGTAAGTCAGGGCGGTGCATCAAGCATGGTGGTGGGAAGAGATGCTCTGTTAAAGGTTGCATTCGGAGCGCTGAGGGGAAAGCTGGACTGTGCATTTCTCATGGTGGTGGCCGACGATGCCAGTACCCAGACTGTGGGAAGGGGGCTCAGGGTAGCACATTGTACTGCAAGGGGCATGGTGGCGGTAAGAGGTGCATCTTTGATGGCTGCAGCAAAGGCGCGGAGGGTAGCACACCTCTGTGCAAAGCTCATGGTGGTGGGAAGCGATGCATGTTTGAAGGAGGTGGTGTCTGTGCAAAGAGTGTGCACGGGGCTACCGAATACTGTGTGGCACATGGAGGAGGGAAGCGCTGTTCTGTGCCTGGTTGCACCAAGAGTGCCCGTGGGCGCACTGACTGCTGTGTGAAGCATGGTGGCGGCAAGCGGTGCAAGGTTGACAACTGCGGCAAAAGCGCCCAGGGGAGCACGGACTTCTGTAAAGCCCATGGTGGAGGCAAACGGTGCACATGGAGCACAGGCTGTGAGAAGTTCTCCCGTGGCAAGAGTGGCTTCTGCGCCGCGCATGGTACCATGATGGCTAGGCAGCGAGAACAAGAGGCAGTGAATAATGTAGGAAGCATGATTGGACCAGGTCTCTTCAGCGGCATCGTGATGTCTTCAGCCACTGCGGGAAGCAGCATGACGAATGAGCACTCGTCCTCCGGCATCAGCACGGCGTCAGATTGCGATGGCACTGTTAGGAGCCAATCGATGATTCCTCCGCAGGTGTTGGTTCCTCGCTCCATGATGCCCCCTTGGTCGTCTGAGCCTGTAGATGGGGGCAGAGAGGGAGGTCATGTTGTTCCTGAGGGGAGGGTTCATGGTGGTGGCCTCCTGTCACTTCTCGGTGGCAGCTTCAGGAACGCTGATGTGGAAAAGCTTTGAAGCTAGTGCTTTTCCATCTGCAAATTTGGTCAGTTTGTTTGTATATAAACGGAGGCGCTTTGCCACCTATTGAATTCTTATTGTACCTTTTCTTGTCTAGATAAACGTTTTGATTTTCATGTATGGTTAGTCCATTGTAAAGTGGTGACTGGCAATTGTTATGAACTCTGTTGGCTTGTTGGTTCAGTCATAGTCAGAACTTGCAATAAAATTTGTGTATTTATATTGTCCTGCTCTTATCTGTTTGTGCATTATCCTTCTTCAGAAAGTTGGTTGGTCGCTGTGGCTCCATAATATTTATTATGCTATTCGTATCTGTTTGTTGTACTTATTTTTTTTCCTTTCTCCTGATTCATGTATTGTTCTTGGCACTATAATTTTATATGGTTAATGCAAAACAGTCCTATCATCCGGAAAACCCAATTTCTGCAAGAACTCATCACGTACATGTTTCATTTTGATTCAATTTGGTAATCATGAAGGTTTGATTGAACGCAAATGAACTCACACCATTTGGCAAATTTGGCCAAGAGGTGGCCGGAAGCACACGAATACACGATTAGCAGCATCTCAGATCGGTACTAACGATGAGATGGAATGAAAAGTGAGGCGAAACTATTAGCCGATCCATCTCACGAACAGAGAGTGTGCAGTGACTTGCAGCGTTTCGTCAGTTGAACCTTAGCTGGTCCAAACAGTTTTTGAAATTTGCTCCTGTCAGTCAGAAAACATATCCTACTGGCTTACAGAGTTCAGTTGACCAAAACATTTTCACCGTAAAACAAAATCAGTCAACCAAGGCAGATCCACCATTCTTACAGCATCTCAGATCTCTGGACCAAAACTGCAACATGCTATGAACAAAGTGAAAGTAAACGATCGTACAAACAATGTGAGACCAGCCGCCATAAACGGTATACGAGTAGATCTCAGATCTTAAGGAAAAGAATGATTGGAATGCCAGCATAGCAAAGCTCTAACGTGTTCCTTTGTTTTTAAGGAAAAAGGCAAAATAGGCACTTCGGTCCTCAAACTTTTCACAAAAAGGTTAGCTTCGTTCCTCAACTTTCATATTGATCAAATTAGTCCCTCAACTTTCATTTTTGGTTCAAACTCGTCATTATGTTGATGTGGTGCTCTATTTTAAAGTACGTGAAAATTGGAATATTGGGACTGCAAACATGTGGGCTTCGCAACATTTGTGTGCTCATACTCTCTTAATACATACGCATAGAAAATATTTTTTAAACTAACACAAAATATAGTTTCTAAAATATTTATTTAGTCGTGCTCAGACGAATAACGAATTCCATAGTAATATATATGTACTCCCTCCGTCCAAAAACAATGACGTTTTAGGATTCAAAATTTGTCCCAAAAAGAATGACGTTTTGCTTAATTTGGCATGTGTGCATGTACCTGTACATGTAGGCATGCAACAATCAATTAGCACCTAATATGGCAAATAAATAGGGGCAATCAAGGTCATTTCACCTCCTTAATAATCTGTCCTGAAATTTCTAGAATGACATTCTTTTTGAGACGGAGGGAGTAGTCAAACAAGTATTTACTCATTCTTATTTTATATATACAACTCAATTTGTGGAGGCATTTTTCTAAAATCAACATGTGTTCACATACTCGAGAAGTTGTGATACGTTATATACGTTCCATGTATATATTCATACTCATTCGGCAAAATTTTGTATCTTCATATTTATTTGGAATCATATAATATTGTAATTTTAAAGGTGAAAATTGAAGAGAGACAAAAAGTCAAGGTAAAATTGACCTTTTATATTAGTTTCATACCGATATGGAGCCACATATCAGTATAAGGATGAGTCTAACAAAAAACCAAAGTTGAGGTCAGGGACGAAGATGATTATTTTGCCGAGGAAAACGTGGTCCTTTGTTTAAGACACATTTGAGCAGAAAACCGGGGGGAGATCAGCTTATCCTCCGCATATAAACATCCGCGATGCGTGCTCGTCCCAGCTGCGCCACATATCCTCTCTGTGTCTGTCTGTAACGTGCACCCTACTCTGTGGGCGCCGCGTTGTTGCCAGCAATGGCGAGGGCCGCGGCGCTGCTCCTCCCTGCTGCTCTGTTGCTGTGCCTTGGCAGCGCCGGCGCGGCGACGAAGATGGTTGGGGTCTACGAGCTCAAGAACAAGAAGGGGGACTTCTCCATCAAGGTCACCAACTGGGGAGCCACCCTCATGTCTGTCATCGCTCCTGACTCCAAAGGTAGGTCTCCCTCTCTGCTTGCTTCCAATAATCCTGCTTTTGCGAATGCACAGTGCCGCTGGTTTGTTCAGATGCTCGTGTGAATTTCTTTGCTGCAGGGAACTTGGCTGATGTCGTCCTTGGGTACGACACCGTTGCTGGGTTTGTGGTGAGTTCACAGATCTCTCTGTTCTCAGCAGTTCATAGCAGTGTCTGCATTCTTCAGGGATTTACATACTTACATACACTGCATCCTGAAAACACTCTGCTTCAACAGAACGGTTCTTCCTACTTCGGGGCGCTGGTCGGCCGTGTGGCCAACAGGGTCGCCAAGGGCCGCTTCGTTCTCGACGGCAAAGCCTACCACCTCTACGTCAACGACGGCAAGAACGCGATCCACGGTATGCGCGCTGTCGGGTCGCTCTCATGCATGGATCGCGACGTGCCGGCACTGATCTTAACGGCCGGTCACTGCTGCTAGTTTAGTTTAGTTAATCTCGCCGTCGTTGTTCATCAGGTGGCCACAGGGGGTTCAGCAAGGTCATCTGGACGGTGAAGGAGTACGTGCCTGACTGCGACTCCCCGTACATCACCTTGTACTACCGCAGCTTCGACGGGGAGCAAGGTAATAAACGAACGCAAAATTCATTCACGTATGCACCGGCAATTATTCCGTCCAAGAAGTCAGATTTGCAGTGTCAAAAAAAAACAAGTCTAATTTGCAGTGTCATCCGCTCGCTGATTGCGATTTTTTTTTAAAGTTAGCTTCTGATCCTCAAGTCAAATTTCCAGCCTCGTAACAGAATAGAAAATAAGAAAAAGATATGCCTAATTTGCAGTGTCATCCACTGATTGCGATTAGTTTTGGAGTTTATTCTAGTTAGCTTCCGTGACGATGAGCTGACTTTGATCAAAAATTTAAACGGAACGTGTTGGGCAGGATTCCCGGGCGACCTGGACGTGTACGTGACGTACCAGCTGTCCGGCGCCTACGACCTGAGCCTGCGCATGAACGCGACGGCGCTCGACAAGGCGACGCCGGTGAACCTGGTGAACCACGCGTACTGGAACTTGGCGGGCCACGGCAGCGGCGACGTCCTGGGCCACGTCATCCAGGTGCTGGCGTCTCGGTACACGCCCGTGGACAAGTCCATGATCCCGACGGGGGATATCGCGGCCGTCGCCGGCACGCCCTACGATCTGCGGCGGCCGACCCCGCTGGGCTCCAGGATCGGCCTCGTCTCCGGCGGCGGCGCCGTCGGGTACGACGTCAACTACGCGGTGGACGGGCTCGCGGGGTCGTTCGCGCCGGTGGCGCGCGCCAGGGACCCGGCGTCCGGGCGGGCGTTCGAGTTGTGGGCGAACCAGCCCGGCGTGCAGCTCTACACCGGCAACTGGCTCAAGGACGAGAAGGGCAAGGCCGGGAAGGTGTACCAGAAGCACGGCGCGCTGTGCCTGGAGACGCAGGCGTTCCCGGACGCCGTGAACCACCCCAACTTCCCGTCTGCGATCGTCAGGCCCGGTGGGGTGTACCTGCACGACATGCTCTTCAAGTTCTCTTCCTGATCGATGACACCGCCTCTTGCACGAGGCTTACCTGTGCGTCACTGTGCTGTAGCAATAAGGTAAAGGGGTCAGCGTGCCAAATGTATTTTTTTTAATAATGGTAGCTATATGTATCCTTTTGGATGCAGGGCTGGAATATTAATATATTTCTAATTAAGAAAAATGTAAGCATGTAGTGACGTCGGCACTTGTGTAACGAAGAAACGTGAGTGGTACCTCCGTGAGCACAATATTGCATTGGTACGGATCTGCTGCCTTGCTCCTCCCTTCCGCTTGTGTTTCTTTGTTGGCGAATTTTGTTCGTCCTGTTTTGCCCTCCCCAAGCGTTTTTCTCGGTTGGAATGTTTGACGGTACTTTGACCTTTTAACGTTTCAACATTGATGTTTCCTGTTTAGATGATCTACTTCTCATATACTTTCTCCCAAAAATTTTTGGTTTAGCGTTCAAACTTGTCCACGAAGAGCGTTTATATAACTTTCAGATCATCCAACAAAGGTCCTCATAATACCTTATGACCCGGTTAACAATGGCGGAGTTAGGATTTCAAAGTTGGATATTCTCGTATTTTGTTTTAAAAAACATGACGGAGAGCGTGGAGAGCGATTGACGGACCACGTGATGTGTCTTTTGGTGACGGAGTGAATCTGTTGTTGGGCTGTGTTTCAACCGGAGAAACATGATTTAGATCCTTAAATACTATATGTATATTTCTATAAGCATGAAGTATACTTATTGTTTTGCAAAAAGTTGGGTATTCTAAGGCCCCGTTTAGTTGGCGAAGTGAAACTTTTGGATCCTCTTTTAAGGTTTGTTAGGAGTATTGAATGTAGACTAGTTACAAAAATAATTACACGAATGAATCAGAAATTGTGAGATAAATGCATTAATCCTAACTAATCCATCATTAGAGATCGGTTAATGTAGCATGACGTTGTCTAATCATGACATAATTAGACTCGATAGATTCGTCTTGAAAATTAAGATAGGGGTTGTGGAATGAGTTTTGTCATTAATGCACATTTAATACTCTTAATTAGGGTCAGGAGATTGATGTAACGGGTAGTTAGGCCAGTCTCAGTGCACTTTCATTAGAAATTTCATAGTCATTAATTAGTAGGACACATCAGCAAATATGCTGATTTGGCAACTTAATTAATAGGAGAGAGAAGCTTCTCATTTCATCCCAGTTTCATCCCCACGACACGCTCTCGGCTCGCCTACCTAGTTCGGTGAAACGGGAGGAAACCCGCACTGAGGGCGTCGACGTTTCATCGTCGGATCCGTTGCGCCCCGCATCTCGCGCTCAGGCAGCTCGTTCCGCCGCGCCATGGCTAACCCCACCCTCCGAGCTCGCCGTGCTACCTTTCTCTTCTCTAAATCGCGCGCAGAATCCTCTGCTTCCCCTCCAAATCGCCCGCAAATTGTTTCCTATGTGGATATGCCCTCCAAATCGAGCACCACTCCCCGGCCTTAAATTGTGGTCAACGACGGCGAACTGGTGCCGTCGTCCTCCCCTCCCTCTCTATCTCAATGAAGCTACCCTCATCTGGTTGTGGGAGATGTCACAGCGGGGGAATCCGTACCCCGGGGCTGCTGACCTGCTGTGTCCCGGCGAAGGGCGGCGGCATCCCAGCGAAGCTCAGCAGCGGCACATCTTCTTCCCCGACAGCTCCAACTCCTCCGCCAGCAGCTCCATTGCACTCGGATTCGCCATCACCCCAAGCGCCAGCATGTCCCTGGTGGCCTATTTTTGATTGGCCATGTTCACACTGAACTGATATTGTGGAGATAGCCTGAACTTTGACATTCATACATGTCAACAGTCCAATGCTACCTCACTGATCTGTTATTGGCATCCCTCACTGAACTGATACGCTCTTCTTCCAAGTAGTTTTGGACAGTAGTAGCTTAGGGATTTCAAGACAAATTTTGCTTGGATTCGGTATAATGATCTTGATTAATTTTTCTCTTGGTAGTGACTCTGGACTGTAGCTTAGTTGTTTATGATAAGCTTGTTGTCTATCGAGACTTGCAGATTTGCTAAAAAAATTACTGAATGAGTGAGTGGGAACTGATCTGCTTTTGTTCTGAAAACGACCATTTTTACTTGCAGGTACTTGTTGGCCATATATAAATTGGAAGAAGGAAGGCAGTCTTCTTAAGTTTTTGTCGTTTTGTTATCAGGGTGCTCTCTATATTGTGAACTGAAACATGTCTTAAATATGAACTGAAGTGAGTACTATGTTGTTTGATCAGTTATCACTTATCAGTGGCTCTTCGTTTTGCTATGTGATTGCTCCATTTACATGTGACGTGAAACTGCTATGTAGATCATTTACATGTGAATGTGAAACAGTATACCTAGCCTATATATGTGCAGCACGTCCACTTCTAGTCTGCATCAACTGAAGGATACTTGCTTCTTGATCACATGCGACATATTCTGGATGTAGCTTCGTTGCTTCTTAATCAAACACAACCTTATTTTATTTATAAACGACCACATAGTTCTCATGCCACATTTCATCACAACACATTTAAGATTCAAATGTTGCATACTACCTATGAAATTGTGCTTGTGAAACTGTGCATTGAGAGTGACAGTTTCACCATATTTGAAAGATGATGTGGCAGCTTAGATAATTGTGTCCATGAAACTACCACCGAGACCGGCCTTAGTGAAATTTTTGAACTAAATTGCATACACCAGCATCAATCAATGTAGCACTGACACCACTCCTGCTGGCTAACGAATCGATCATTTACGCCTGCCATCATCAATGGACGGATCAAATTCGCTAAATAAGGAAAAAGGCAAAATAGGCAAGTTCACCCCGATGCTATCCTTCTACTTTTGAATGGACCAACTTAGTCCTCGAACTATCCTTCTTCGCTTCAGTTACATCCTTGGACACTCACACTATCAGTGTCGCATCAACACCGTCCGTCTTGTCGGTGTTAGGATTAGTCCCGACACTAACTAGTGAGATGCGCTGCGATTAGCCTCCCAATGGTCGGTGCTAAGCAACACAAGGACACAGGTTTATACTGGTTCCAGCTGTGGGGCCGTACGTCCATCAGTCTGCGCGTGCACGCTGTATTGCATTGCACCGGTGGTGCCTATAAAGGGGGGCTACAAGCAAGGAGGGAGAGGAGGAGAAGCCTCCAAATCCCTGCTAGGTGATTGAGGCAAAGTGCCCATATCAGGGGGGTGAGAATGCGAGTGCGAGCGGGTGATTGTGGGTGAGTAAAAGGCGATGCCCGCACTTGGGTGGCCTCCTCCTCCTTTTATAGGCCAAGGGGAGGCGGCTTACAGACGGGTTGCATGGTATTTTGCACATTACCGTTGTACGGTTGTCCTAGCGAATCCCGGCTCCCGCGAGCATCGTGGTGACTTCTGTGCTTGTCTGGGGGCGGTTTCAAGGGTGGTCTTGTCGCGCGTCCACGCTTGGTCGTCATCCGTACGCCGGTTCAAGGGTCTTGCTGATGGGAGAACTTGGATTGTACAGAGGGCAGCGTGGTGACGTTTCGTCGGAACAGGGCTTCACAGCACTGGGCATGGCTCCATAGCGTCAGGGATGGCCACATAGGGGAGGAGATGGCGGAAAGGACGTGCTCCGTTCATTTTATGTCATAGCGCCGCTCTGGTCGTGTGCCCGGTCAGCGGTCGTACACCCTTCGAGGGTGCCCCATGCCGTTTCGAGGGGCTCGGCGTGGAGGAAGGACGGGAGCAAGTGGCACAGTGCCTTGGAATGACATTGGCCTCTCCGCACAGTGAACTTGCAGTGCCCGGGATGGTTGCACAGCGGCGGACTGGCCGCACAGTGCCATGGCTGGATTCCCGGGCGGCGTCAGGGGATCGGCATGGTGAGGATTCGCCCTTTAACCATGGCGCCCGTCGCGTGACGGGGAAATTAATGCTCCTGTCGGGGGAGCAGGTGGGTCAAGGTAAATCTCAAGCGAGGCGGAGATTCACTCAGGGGTACGGGGCCCTCAAGCGAGGCAGAGATCCTCTCACGGGATGCCTGACCTTGGAGCGAACCGGAGGTCGGCTCGTGGGCGATCGATGCCTTTACTAGATGGGCCTTGGAGGTTGCTGGGCCGTAGCAGACTGTGGGCTTTGCATGTATTTAAACAGTGGTTAAGGTGGGAGGTGTTTTTGTGGTTTGCGTTTTAAGAGGGTGATTTCCCCCTTAGTTAGGGGACCCCTTATGGCTGTCTTCAACAGTAGCCTCCGAGCCTTTGCCGAAATGGTGAAAAGTTTCGCAAAGGCTGGAAGCTTCATGTAGGACCTTTCTTCCCCTTGAGTGTGTGCAACGTTCCGTGGGGCCGCACTAGCGCACCCGCCGGTGTAGCCCCTGAAGCCTTGGAGGAGTGTGTGCACTCGTGCAAGGTTTTATGAACGTTGAGCGACAAGCTCGTGGCGCATTTGTTTCAGCCGGCCTCAGCATTATTTCAACCAGCCTCGGCGATCTATGCGTGCCCGGCAGCGTTGATCTCGTCTAGAGCGAGCTCTAGAAGGTTCTGCTTGTTGCTTTTATGGAGGGGGGAATGATCCTTTGTGGATTTTTTTACAGTCGTGCGACACACTCAGAGGGTGTAGCCGTGTGTGGGGCACCCGAGCCCTGGCCCGGATAGGGGCGATCGGGGTGAGCTTTTCGGCTTTGCTTTGCGACCCTCGTTGCCCTTCCACAGGGAGGAGTGGAGCGATCCATGCTTCCCATCGAGTGGGCCGCGAGTCATGGATGCTTCAGCGAGTTGTGAACGGGTGATTCAAGTGGACGCCTGTGCCCCGTTCGATAACGGTCGACTCGTGGTCTGGAGAAACATCCATAAGAGTGCCTGCAGAGGTTTGCTAGGTAGGACTCAGTCCCATTCGATAGGGACCGAGGGTGCGGAAGCTCTCCCTCGACGGGATCCCTCGACTAGCTGCCTTTGTCTAGCCTTGAACACGAACTATGGGGCGCCCCCAAACTTTGCATTCGGGGATCGGCTCGATCGCGCACACCCTGGTCATCCATGACTATGTTGACCTGAAATGCCTGTTCGAACCTTCCGCGGGTCAGGGCTCAACTCTCTGATTAGTAGGGCCTTGTGGGGAGTGTCGCATCTCCCCATCTTTGTTGACCTGTGGCACTCGTCGAACCCGTGTTGGGCCAGGATTCGAACCACTAATCAGTAGAGGCCTCGTTAGGAGGTGCATCTGTGGCGCCTGTAGAACCCTCAGCGGGCCGGGCCTCGAGCCACTAATCAGTAGAGTTTCAGGGTGAGACGTTAGGCGCACCTCGAAACACGCTTCCGAGGGCTATCTCGAGCAGGCGCGTTCGAGGGTGACTCTAACCCCCGAAGGCACCTGTAAAACCCCGGATTTTCATAGAAAACCCGAATCCCTGTACCATCGCGATAGTCCCTGGATCAGTGGCTATCGCGTACAGAACGTCTCACAGATAGATACACAAAGTCATACATCGCATCACATAAAGTTAATAGTACATGAATTTATTACAAATCCATTATGGAGTACATCATTACAAGCCTCTTGGCCGAATCAGAGTGAAAATTCTACGCAGCGGTAGCTATCTTCTCAGAAGGGTCTCCATCTTTATTCTTCCCACCACAGGCGAACTCGAGCGAAGCGACGTATCCCTCAGTCGTACCATCCGTCGGCGTTGCGATCAAACTCGGACTCGTACCCCGCACACCCAAAGTCTATCCCCAAGGAGTGGGATAGGTCCACGTCACCAACCGTATGCGGCTTTAAGTGGCCTAACATCTAAAGGGAAAAGAGAGCGAGACAAGGAAGCGGGACGTGGTTTCCTAAGCGACGACGAGCAGAGTAAAAACAAGGTATCTCCATCAATATCCCGAAACCCAAGTCTCTCAACACGACTCGGATCCACTCGGTCACCCGGAAGACCCGTCACCACCTCCTACTCCCCGTCTAGGGTCGATGCGAGAACTTCCTCTCCCCGCACCTCAATGATTACAACCGGATCGACGAGGTAGATGGAGCCTCTCTCCTCTAGCCGGCTGTAACCACGGCTCACCACACTCTCACCTATAGGGGGAAGGTAGAAATCCCAAAACATGAGGAACGAACATGTCTTCTAGGCAGTGTCCATAACCGAGGACGCGGCTATAGCTATAGATCGAACAACTCTGCAGAGTGTGTACACCTGTACCCATCCCGGAATGGTACCCGGCCGGTGTACGGCCGACCGAGCCCATCCTACCGGCGAACTCTCGGTAGTTACGAACCCATCCTGCATCCGGCCCTCAAAGCTGCCCCCCCCCTCGGAAGGGACTACACCGGAACTGTGAAATGCTCCCGTGTGGCCACACGGGAGTCGCTCTGAAAGAGTGGTCTCACCTCCACCGCTCCCCCACTGATACCCCGCTATCCATCCTAAGCAGGTATGGTTCCGTACTTGCCGAGCTCAACACAGCCCTATCCCCACTCTCGGCGGGGTGGTGTGTACGATGTCCTATAAACAAGTTGATCCACTCGGTTTCAGACCGGGGCGAGCTCATGTCCTCCAAGCGCACGTAAAACCCCAACACCTAGGCTCCGAAAACCGTAACAGGAGGGATGCACTGAGGATTGCACCCCTATCCCCGATCCCCCGGATCGGTTGTTTCGAGCTCACCCCTGCCAAAGTACCCAAAACGCCTTCTCCTGCCGGTTTTTACCCCACACACACCAAGAACCACTATTCCCATCCCAACACATGCATCGCGAAGCTCGGCGTATATACACGCTCACATAAACATATATAGTAGTGGTAGGACAATCAAGGACAGGGTAAACAAAGAGGCAGTGCAAGGTTCATCAACATGCATATATAAAGTAAAGCACTAGCAATACTACTCAGCAATGCCTAATGGGTATTTCAGAATCAGTCGGGCGTGAACTTGGGGTCGGGTAGTCCTCTGTGGCGAAGTCGTCGGCGTAGTCGTACTCCTGGCTCAGCTCTCCGGCTCCTGCTGCTCCTAATAGCGCGAAAAAGAAAATAAATAGCAGTCCTAAAGCAACTTAAATCCAAATAAGAGCATCAAAGAACCAAAAGAGAATAACCACCGACCCAACCCAGAGTTTAAGATTTTAGAAATTTTCTGGAAGTGGTTTCACAATTTTTGGAGTCAAAATGGATTTTCTAGGATTTTTCAAAGGGAAAACTAATTTCTGGAAATAAAAGAAATACGTTTAACCCCTAAGGGCTCAGACACACCGGATCCTAGACCCGGATCCGATGCGGTCAGTCCCCCCCGCGGCCCGCGTGTGGCCGGCCCGCCATTGGTGGCCGCAGGCGATCCCGAGGGGAACCGTGCGGCCGGCGCGGTGTGGGCGGCGTGTGGTCAAGCTAGGGATGGCCGAGCCGCGGCGGATCCCGGCGGATCCACCGTGGCCACGTCCGCATGTGGTCACCGGTGCACCCCTAAGGCCGTGTTTTCGGCGACGCAAGGTGCTTGACGAAATGCCTAGGAGAGGGACGGCGGCGCGGGATGACCTCGCCGGTGGCGGCCTCCACGATGCCTCGGGCGAACGGCCGAACGGGGTAACCTCAGGGAAGCTCCTAGGCTGCTGGGCTCGATGGGGCGCAAGACCGGGGCGGTGTCCGTCGCGCGAGGCCATCGCCGGCGTGGGCGCGGCGGCGTCGGCGCGGCGGCGGCGCGGGAACCTAGATCCGTGCGGGGCGCGTGTGCAACGGCGTGCGCGGGGAAGTACGCGCGCGCAAGGCGACCTCCACGGCCGGTGGAGAGGTTGGTCGCGATAGGGGCGACGGGCGGCGTCACGGCGGAGCCCGGCTCGTCGCCATGGGCGGCGGCGTGCGCGGCGTCCGCGGCGGGCCGGCATGTTCGTGACGGTGCACGACGCGGTGTCTAGGGCGCAACGATTGCGACGTGCTCCCCTTTGGCGACCGTGTGCGCGTTCAAGACTACGGCGACACGGCCATCCCGTGCGCGGCGGCGGCGCGGCGAGCACCGGGTGGGCTCGGTGATCACGGCGGGGCACGAATTAGGGGCCAAGGCCCGGCCTTTGCCCTCACCGGGGCCGCGGCGCACGTGTGCTTGGGGTGCACGCTTGCGAGCGCCGTGGCCCGCACGGGCGCGCGCGCGGGCACGCACGCGTCGCGAACGCGACGCGGTGTCCGACACGGTGCGGTGGCGGCGGACGGTCGCGGCGTCCTACAGGCAAAGGGAAAAGAAGACTGGGCGGGCGGCGCACGCGTCGACGAGGGCGGCGGCACCGCAGAAAACAGCAACCCAGCCTGGCTCGAAGGCCGGCATCACCAGCGGCGGCGCGGTGGCGTTCCGCCTCGGCTCGAAGGCCGGGGCATCCACATGGGGAGGGAAGAGGTCGTCCTCACCTCGGTGGCCACGGGCCGTAGCGCAGGCATCGGTGTAGAGTGGTGGTGCGGCTCAGCGGCGAGGAGGAAGAAGATGAGGGTGGCGGCGCGACGTCGAGGAGGAAGAGGAAGCAGAGGATGCAGGCGCTCACGACGGGTCCGGCTCCTCCCTCGGGCGGCTCCGCCCCGCGGCGAACGGCTTCCCCGCGGGCGGCTCCTCTCCCCACTCCCTTCTCCCCCTCCACTACTCCTCCGGCGGACGGCGTGGGACGGCAGGGGCTCCTCCCCTGGGGCGGTTAGGGTTTCGGGGCTTCCGGCCGGTGCGGTGGTGGTCCTTATATAGGGCGGCGCGGCGGGGACACGTGGGCGGCCCGGATGCCCGGGGGCGCGCGGCACGCCGCGGCGGCGGTGGCGCGGCCGGCGTTCCCCCCCGCCTTGCCTTTGGGCGTCGGCCAAAGCTAAAGGAAGGGGATGACGCCCCGGCGTCATCGCGCTTTGGCCGACGCGGGCGGCGGGTCCCGCTTGTCGGGCGACACGACGGCGGCGCGCGGTTGGTGGGGGTGCGGCGCGCGGCTGGCTGGGCCGTGGTGGGCTCAAAGCGACGCTGGGCTGGTTGTGAGGTTGACGGCCTGCTAGGTACAGTAACATTTGCCCATATCCTCAAGGCTATTAAGTGGATTCAAATTTGAATTTAAATTCAAATTTGAAGCTACCCCAAATAAAATCCAAATAAGATTCAAATAAAGAACCAAATTTTCATACTAGCAGGGTATAAATCCTAAAAGTATCGTGGGAGCCAAAATTAAATCTAAGAATTTTGGGGAAGGAAGCAGGAAGACACTCTTATTCGAATCACGAGCACTCCACTTCAACTCAAGTTTTTGAAATTCAACATTTTGAATACAAGTCAAAACTAAGGATGTTACAGAACTCCCCCCTCACAAGAATCTCGTCCCCGAGATTAAGAAGTTACCTCTGTTTCGAAGAGATGAGGGTATTTCTCCCTCAACGCTGACTCCTTCTCCCACGTAGCTTCGCGCTCGGTGTGATTACTCCATAGCACCTTGCAGAAGCGCGTGGTGGTGTTCCTGGTTGACTTCTCTGCCTAGTCCAGGATCCGAACCGGGTACTCCAAGTACTCCAAGGTCTCCTGGACGTCAAGTGCCTGAGCGGGCACTCTCTTCTCAGCGACCACACACTTCCGAAGTTGGGATACATGGAACACCGGATGCACTCCGGCGAGCTCCGGGGGTAGCTCGAGTCGGTAAGCTACCTTCCCGACCCTACTCACAATAGGGTAGGGACCAACGTACCCGGGGGGACAGCCTTCCCCCGATGTGGAACCTTTTCGTGCCTCGGAGGGGTGACACCTTCAAGTAGACGTGATTCCCCAGTTCAAACGAGACATCCTTTCGTTTCGGGTCGGCGTAGCTCTTCTCGCTCGCTCCGAGCTATCTTCAGATTCTCCCTGACCTTGGCGACATTTTCCTCGGCCTCAACAATGGTGGCGGGACCGAAAAAGGTTCGTTCCCCCACCTCGGACCACATCAACGGTGTCCGACACTTTCTGCCGTACAGGGCTTCGAAAGGAGCCATCTTCAAGCTGGCCTGGTAGCCGTTGTTGTATGAGAACTCGGCATATGATAGACTCTTTTCCCAATCGGACCCATAGGTCAACACACAAGCTCTCAGCAAGTCTTCTAGTATTTGATTCACCCTCTCTCGTCCGACCGTCGTCCGTGGGTGGAACGCCGTGCCGTAGTTCGGCCTTGGTGCCCATGGAAGCGTGCAAACTTTTCCCGGGCGGGCGGTGAACCGAGGCCCTCTCGTCCGACACAATGCTCCTCGCAGCCCCATGAAGCTTTAGGATATTGTCCACATACGGTTCGCAAGTCGGCTCACGCGCGTAGTTCGTCTTCACTAGCAAGAAATGTGCTACCTTGGTCAATCGATCAACAATCACCCAAATGGAGTCATTTCCTTTACGTGTGCGCGGCAATCCCACAATGAAGTCCATACCGATATCATCCCACTTCCACGTGGGTATCTCGAGCGGTTGCGGTAGTCCCGGCGGGCCTGCGGTGTTCGGCCTTCACTCGCTGACACGTGTCACATCGAGCGACGTACTCTGCAATATCTTCCCTCATCTTTTCCCACCAGAACCGTACCTTCAAGTCTTTGTACATCTTGGTACAGCCAGGGTGGATCGAGTATCGAGAATCGTGGGCCTCTTTAAGGATCGTGAAATGACCCGGATTTCCTCGGACGGAAACCCGACCCTTAGCACCTCGGTGGTAGTCCCAGGAGGGCTACCACGTGCAATCCCTGTCTCAGCGATGCCAAAATCCATACAGAAAGATAAAAACAGCAATGTAGAGTACAACATTTATTTTATTACATTAATCGAGTACATATCTTCAAGCACATGCCGGGTACAAGTCCATCGGGATCGAATCAAACATAAATAAAACGTCTAGCAAGCGGCTCCATGAAAGCGCGGGAAACTCCATATCCGCAGCGGCTCAAGTGTAGGAAGAGCTCTAGTCCACCCAACCGTCGTTGTCGAAGTCGTAGTCCGGCTCTGCGTCAGAGGCACCAGGGTCTACCCGATAAGCGGGTAGGTCATGTCAGCTTCCCAACAAAGAGGCAAAAGCGGTGTATATTCTACTATGCATGAGATAACCCTAATCTGGCTGTAGAAAGCTTAAGTAAAGCAGCATTGCAACGTACAAGGTAAGCAGAATACAGCTAGGAGGTCCACACCTCAGGGGTCCACACCCCGCTCAAGGAAAAATCACACCAAAACTCCGGATCTCAACCACGATCCAGAACCCAACTCTCATCTGTGATGTGGGGCCCACCTGCTCCTATCCCCACATCTCAACGGCCGAAGCCGGGCTCACACACTCGGGGGAGAGAAGAAGCACAAGAGAAGTGTAGCTAGTCAGGTGAGAGCTCGAAAGACTGTCCATAACCAGTGGACACGGACTATAGCTATAGGTTTATCACTCTGCAGAGGTTGTACAACTGTACCCGCCCGAATAGGACCGAAACCGGCCGTCACCGGTACCCGGTCCTACCATACGGCTGAAGGCCAAGTAAGTGGATAGTACCCTCCTGCGTCTCCGAGCCTGGCCCAGCCTCCGCGGCAGAGCTCATACTACCCGCGAGAGGTCCCTCGAAGCTGTGGAACCCTTCCCCGGCCTCGCCGGGGCAAAGTCTACTGAGGAGGGAAAGACCACTCCCGACACGATCACACCAATCCTCCTACAGGAGGGGTGCTATCCACTACAAGTCTCACCCCGCACCCCTGCCCAATACAAGGTGGGCGGTCTGTACGAAAATAGTCATACGAAACAAGGTCAACTGACGATCGGTCCTTAAGGGGCCGAGAGCGAGCACTCACCATCTCCATCCCACACGACACGACCCTCGGGTAAGAGGCCAGATCACATCTTCCCTCGGCAGCCGTTCACAAGTAACCAAGCGGCTCGCTCCCGCCAAAACACAACAAGGAGATACGCACCCAGAACGCACACTAGAAACACACCGAGATATCCACATCTCAGTCCAAGCCCAGAGTACCATCCATAATCAATCAATAAAAGTATGGATAGTTGAGGTAAGGGACTAGCTAGGGGTCTGTAGCTAGTCCCGCAGGAAGTATAGCAAGGAAACAGGGTATAACAAAGCATCAAGGCATGGCTATTAAACGGTTATGCAATTCATCGGATCAATGCATTAAAGTAAAGCACTAGCAAAGCTATTTAACAACATGGGATCTACATGGTTGGGAGTGACATGACACCTTCGTTGCCGTTGAAGCGGCCGGCTGTCCGGAAGCGATGTACTCGGGGTCCCGCACGTCCTCCTGGTCGAAGCTCGGGTCTGCGGCACGAGATTCGACGCGAAAATAAGAATACGGTGCACATCTAAGCAAGAACTCCAAATAAGAATCAATTTAGAAGATCCAAAAGAACCCAAACTACCTACAATCAGCAAGGTTTCGCAAATACGGATTTATAGAAATTAATTTTATATTTTTCTGAGCTCCCTAGAATTAGTTATGAATTTTTAAAGGTTAAAATCATTTTCTGGAATTTAAAACAGAAAAGAAAAAGGGGAGAAAATACGCTGCTGACGTCAGCATGACGTCAGCGTCCCGCGGTTAACAGGCTGAAAGGGGCCAGAATCGTCGCTGGGCCGTGGGTGGCCCAGCGGACTCGTTTCTGATCGAAAATGGGTTTCGGCCCAATAAAAGGACTAGGCATTACAGCCCACATCCAACTTCGGAAGTCTGGCTTTCCCCCTCCAGTTTCTTCCCGCACTGGGCCGACGGCTCGCTAAGGAAAACTAATTGTTCTTAAGGCCCGGATCCGCGGGCGGCCCAACCCTTAGGTTAACACGCTCAGGGAGAACGCGCACTCCAGGTGCTCGACGTAATGCCCGAGCCATCCCGCGGTCACGCGGCGCGCCGCCTGGGCGCCGGCGTGCGCTCCGTCCGCCGGCGGCGTCCCTTCACCTCGGCCGGGGTGCGAGCGGTCGGGTCGCCACCGTGTCCCACTCTGGTCGGCGGGCCAAGCCGGGACACCCCGCCCGCGGGAAAGGGGCCGATGGCGTGACGCGAGGCGCGCGGCGGCCGAACACGGCGGCGCCACGGCTCCGTCGACCGACCGGTGGCGCGGCGAGCCCGGTCCATGCGCTGGGGTGCGCTCGACCCTGGCCTCCGCCCACTCAAACCTGCAGCAAGAAACGTTCCATGGCACGAAGGCCGGTCTCCAAGACTTCCGTGCGGCGCGCGACGCGACGGCGTCGAGGGCCGGCGCACCGGGAAACATCACGGCGAGGTCGCGGCCAAGGCGCGCCGGGGTGCGGCCGGCTAGGACTCACGCGCGCATGCGCTCGACCGCAAGGGACAAACAAAGACACCGGCGGCGAGGCACCGGCACCCGCCGGCACACGGCTCGGCGGCACCACGGGGGTGGCCCTCGGTCCGGCCAACAACGACGCGGCTCGAAGGCACGCGCTCCATCACGGCCCGACGCCGCGTGCCTGGGGTGGCCACGGCGCGGCGGCGCTTCAAGAGCAACACGGGTCGCCGCCCGTTCCTGGAAGAACGGCGACGCCACTGACGTCCGGCGGCACGAAGGCACGCGCACAGGCATGGCTAAGAGAAGGTACGGTGCAAGGAGAAGGGGGGTGGCCACGGTGCTCACAGCGGGTCGGCGGTGTAGTCGTCGCAGGCTTGGCGTGGGCGGCGGCGCGGCGTCGGTGTTCACGGCGGTGTCCCGCTCCGGTCCCGGCTCCTCCGCGGTCACGAACGGCGCCTCCCTCGTCCGGCTCCTCGCGTCCCCGTCAATCCTCAGCAGCGACGCGCCGGCGGCGTCGCGGCGCACGGTCTTCCCCGCCCCTCCTCCTCTTCCTCTGCTCTCCCCTTCCTCTCCCCAAACGGCGGCGCGGGCACTGGAAAGGGGCAAAACCCCAATGCGGGTTGGTTGGCGAAGGAAGGATCCGGTCCCGGGGTGATGTAGACGCACGGTCAAGGCAGCGTGAGGGCACTGATGCCCCAGGCGCTCTGGGATTGGCGGCTTGCGCGAGCTCGGCGACGTGGCCGGCCCTCGGTGGCCGCCACCGTGCTCGGGGAGTCACCGGCGGGGGCACGGGGGTCCTTTCCCCTATAGATTCCTCCCCCGGGGTGGGCCACGGGCGCGCGCCGGCTCGACGTGCGTGCCGGCCGGGCGGTCCCGGCCACCCCCCGCCGCGCGCGCTGGTGCGGTGAGACCGGCGGCGCAGGGCCGGCTCGGTGACCAGGCGTGGTTGGCGAGGATAAGCGTGCTGACACGCGACCCCCAAGCATCAGAGGTAGAGGGGGGTAAGATGGCTGCGCGGCTTAGTTGGGCCGGAAGGGCGCACGGGCTGGGCCGGCTGGATCGAGTAGGAAGGGGAAATCAGCCTGGTTCAAGGTTTGGTGTTTTGGAAATAAAAAGAATAAGCTAAGAGCTAGGGGTAGATTTAGGGTTTGAATTTGATTCCCACTCAAATTCAAACTCCACACATTTGAACTCCAAATAAACCAGAGAAAAACCAACTCACATATTTTACCATATTTTGAATATATGTTTTTATAAATGGGCTAAATTGGTGGAGAATTCAGAGAAGAGCTAGCACTTTGGCTCGAAAATTGATAGCACTCAATTTCAGTCAAAAAGTTTTAAATTTTCGCAAAATTTACACACCTAAATTCCTGGGTTGTTACATTCCCCCCCCACCACCGAGAATCTTGTCCTCGAGATTTAGTCCTCGACCTCCCCCGTGAACAAGTGAGGGTACTCTTTTACGAGATCGACCTTCCTTCTCCCATGTGGCTTCTCGCTCCGTATGGTTGCTCCACAACACTCTACGAAGGGAATGGTTGTTCTTTTTGTCTTTTTGTGACAAATTTCGGTCCAAGATTTTCTCAGGATATTCTGTATACTCAAGGTTGTCTTGCAGGTCAAGCAACTCCATGGGCACTTGCTTAGCCTCCACTGCCTTCTCACTCTTTTTCAGCTGTGACACGTGAAACACTGGGTGAACCCCTGTCATCGTCTCGGGTAGTGCAAGCTGGTAGGCCAGAGTTCCAACCCTTCGGGTGATAGGGTACGGTCCTATGTACCTCGGTGCAAGCTTTCCTTTCACCAAGAACCTCTTAGTTCCCCGAAGCGGTGAGACTTTCAAGTACACTCGATCTCCAACTGCAAAAGTCAACTCTCTTCTTCTTTTGTCGGCATAGCTCTTCTGACGGCTTTGAGCAATCTTCAGGTTCTCACAAACTTTCTCAACCTTCTCCTCTGCCTCTTCAATGATTTTCGGTCCAAACAGTGCCCGTTCGCCCACCTCCGACCAAGCTAGCGGGGTTCTGCACTTCCGCCCGTAAAGGGCCTCAAAGGGAGCCATCCGGAGACTTGCTTGAAAGCTGTTGTTGTACGAGAACTCGGCAAACGGCAAACTGCTCTCCCAATCGGTACCATAGGTGAGTGCACACGCTCGTAGCATATCCTCTAGCACCTGGTTGACCCTTTCCGTCTGACCATCCGTCCGTGGGTGAAAGGCCGTGCCGTAGTTGAGTGTGGAGCCCATAAGTTTGTGGAAACTGCGCCAAAACTTGGAGACAACCGTGGCCCTCGATCGGATACAATACTTCGGGTGCCCCGTGCGGCCCGAGTATGTGCTCTACGTACGGATTCGCCAACTTCTCGGTTGCGTACGGGTCTTCACCGCTCAAAGTGAGCCACTTTGGTCGACTCGTCCACTATGACCCAAACCGAGTCATTTCCTTTTAGCGTTCGAGGAAGTCCCACCACAAAGTCCATGGAAATGTCCTCCCACTTCCAACCGGAATAGCCAACGGCTTCAACAAACCGACAGGGCTTCGATGTTCAATCTTTACTCGCTACGAGTGTCACAACAGGCCACGTAGTGTGCTATATCCTTCTTCATGTCCTTCCACCGATCCGACCTTTAGATCTCTATACATCTTGGTGTCGCTCGGGTGGATCGAGTACCTCGAGTCGTGAGCTTCTCTCATGATCCGCCTCGAAGTGCCTTGTCTTGTGGTACACAGATCCGTTCTTTCAACCACACAGTGCCTTGTTCATCTACCCGGTAGTCCTCTGCTTTACCCTGCTTCATCAGTTCTCGCAAAGCTTTGATTCCTGCACACGACTCCTGGGCTGTTCGGATTCGTTCCTCCAGGTCATAGGTCACTTGCATCGCGTTGACTTGGCCTCGGTCTACAATTTCGATTCTCAGCTTTTCTAGCTCTTCATGCAGAGCAGGTTGCTCTTCTCTTACCATGAGGTTGTTGCAATAAGTTTTCTGGCTCAGTGCATCTGCCACAACGTTGGCTTTGCCTGGGTGGTAGTTGATCTCGACGTCGTAGTCCTTGATCAGCTCTAACCATCGCCTCTCGCCTCATGTTCAACTCTCGTCCGTGTAAAGAAGTACTTCGGGCTCTTGTGGTCGGAAAACGAGTTCACACTTGTTCCCTATCGGGTAGTGTCTCCGGATCTTGAGTGCATGCACAACGGCCTCGCCAACTCTAAGTCGTGTGTCAGGTAGTTTTCCTCGTGTTTCTTCAGCTGTCTGGAAGCATAAGCCACAACTTTCCCTTCCTGCATCAGCACACAACCGAGTCCTTGCCTTGAAGCGTCACAGTAGACCACGAAGTCTTTCTTGATATCTGGCAAGGTAAGCACTGGGGCTGTGGTGAGTCTCTTTTTCAGCTCTTGAAAGCTCTTCTCACACGCTTCTGACCACTCGAACTTGGTGTTGTTCTTGAGCAACTCTGTCATTGGCTTTGCGATCTTGGAGAAGTTCTCAATGAACCTTCGGTAGTAACCTGCCAACCCAAGGAAACTTCTGACATCTGTCACGTTCAACGGCTGCTCCCACTTGGTCACCGACTCTACCTTGGACGGATCCACGGCTATTCCTTCTGCTGACAACACGTGCCCCAAAAACGCGACCTTCTCCATCCGAACTCGCACTTGCCGAACTTAGCATACGGTTCGCTCGTCTCGGCCTCCCTAACACGACCCTCGGGTGCTCCTCGTGCTCCTCTCGTGGTCTCGAAGTAAACCAAGATATCATCGATGAATACCAAAGACAAACCCTCGTCTAACTCTTCCATGAAGACCTTGTTCATCAAGTTCATGAAGTAAGCGAGGGCGTTGGTCGGCCCGAAAGAAACCACCACGAACTCGTACAAGCCGTAACGTGTGGTGAAGGCCGTCTTGGGAATATCCGCTCTCGGATCTTCATCCGGTGGTAGCGACCTCAAGTCGATCTTGGAGAAGAACTTTGCCCTTTTGAGCCTATCCAGCAAGTCCTTGATTCTCGGGTAGTGGGTACTTGTTCTTGATTGTCATCGAGTTGAGCGTGCGGTAGTCTATGCACATCCTCTTTGTGCCGTCTTTCTTCTCCACGAAGAGCACCGGCGAACCCCACGGTGAGGCACTCGGCCGAACAAACCCTTGCTCGAGCGGCTTCTTGAGTCGTTTCTTTAACTCGTCCGGCTCGTTGGACGACATCCGCTACGGACTCTTTGCAACGGGCCCCGCCCCCGCATTAGCTCAATCACAAACTCCACGTCCCGGTGCCGGGGGTAACTCCGTAAGCTCCTCGCGGGAACACGTCCGGAAACTCACGGACCACCGGGATCTCTTCAATCTCTTTCCCACTCATGTTGCACATCATCGTAGCGACCTTCGGACTCGTGGTTCGATCCGTACTCTAGTTCCACCGGGGTGTTCTAGCTGTATAACTCGAGGTTGCAAGAGACTATCCCGTTGTGCTTTGCCAACCAATCCATCCCTAGGATCACGTCTATCCCGGTAGACTCCAAAGCTGCCAAGTCCGCCGTGAGCTGTTGCCCCTCAAACACCATCCTCACTCCCCCGCACTCTAACGTACTCCTCTTCTCTCCTAGCGGAGAGCTAGTCAAGATAGGCCTTGGTCGAGGCTTAGTTGGTAAAGACCTTTCTTTAACAAACTTGGTAGAAATATACGAAAACTGAGCTCCGGTATCGAACAAAACGGTTGCCAAAACCGAGTCAACAAGGAACTCACCAAGTGTGACGTCGGGTGCGGCCGCCGCATCCTCGGCGGTGAGGTGGTTCGACGGCCTCGTGTAGGCGGCGGCGCGCGCGGTCCTCTGCTGTGTACGGGGTGGTCGTCCTCCCGGGTGCGGTGGCTTGGGGCGGGGTCCGGAACCGAGAGCGCGGTTCGGTTCCCCCGTAGCGCCCGCCGTGGACACTCGAACGACTTGTGCCCAACCCGACGACGGTTGAAGCAAGTCACCTTAGTTCCGTCCGCCGACCGTGGTGGTGGTCTCGGTTTTCGGTTGTTCTCGTCCTCCACTCTCGCACGGGTTGGCTCTCGCTCTCGCGGGGCCGAGACTGAGTGACGTGGTGCCTCTGCTGTGACTGGTGGCCCTGAGCGTAACCTGTCCTCTGCCTCTGAGGTGGACCTGAGCATCCTGCCTGGTCTGTGCGCTTGGACTTGCTTCCACGAACCTCCATGTACTCAAGCCTTGACCTCTCAACGATCAGTGCCTTGTCGATAATGGAACGAAGTGTCGGGCAGTCGTGTGCGGACAAGTGGTGTGCCATCCCCTTGTGCAGCCCCTTTCTAAACCAGTAGACCTTCTTCTTCTCTGTGTCGGTGTCGTCTGGCACGTACCTCATCGGCTCCTCGGTAGCGGTTGGCGTACTCCCTCGCACCGACATACTTCCCATCTTGAGGTGCGTGAACTCGTCGGCCTTCCGTCCATCACCGCTTCACGGAATGTGGTGGCTCCCGAAAGCCTCCACAAACTCGTCCCCACCCGATGTGCAACGGGTCCGGTGCGAGTCACGGTAGCTGTCCCACCACGCACCGGCCGTGCCGACGTCAGCGGTGTGCTCGCCACGGCCACACACTCCTCCTCGGTGAGCTCGGTCAACTCCGGCTTCTTCTCAATCTCCCGTAGCCGGTTGTCCGCGTCCATCGGGTCCGCCGAGTGGTCGAAAGTAGGCGGTCGCGGCTTGTTGAAGTTCTCAACCTTCTTCTCGGAAACCCTCCGGCGCGTTGCGGTGCCGACCCCCGTGGTTGTTGTTGTTACGAGCTAGCAACCGGGTGATCGTACGCATCGAGTGGGTCTGTACTGCCATCACGTCGGCTAAGTTCGGGGGAGGTGGCGGTGGTGGCACCTCGTGTCCCCGAGCACCGGCTCGCTCCTCCCTCGGGCGGGGCACTGCTCGTGCTCGAGCTCCTGCTCCTGAGCTTCCTCGTTGTCGTGCGCGGCCCCTCGATCGCCAACTCGGCCTCCTCGGCCTCCGCGGCCTACCAGGCCTCCACGGAGCCCGCCTCGTGGCGCGTGACCTCCACGGCGTCCGCGGCCCCTCGCTCCCGCTGGGTTAGGGGCATCCTCCCCCCCGTCGTCCCCAGCAACCTCCTCGAAACGGGCCAGGAGTCGCCCGAACCTCCTTGCCCCCGACATCTGTTCCAGTTGCAAGAGTCAGTAGTGGTAGGGAGAATATAATTACTAAGGTTATTAACTATAAGGGAGTAATCCTGCTAACAATCAAAGAATTCATACAGTCATAAAGAAGCATGAAATCCGAGAAAAACCATGAAGATCCATGTCACTCAATCAATGCCACCATACAAAAGGGGTGCACCTCGAGGTTTACTCCAACGACCTTCGAGGGTACACGGCAACACATCACGCTAACGCATGGTACATCATGGGGTAGCTACTACAGGCATAACAACATAAGCGGCAGCATTACATCTAACTCATTACATTGACTCAGAATCTACTGCTAGATCTCTACCCTCATCACTGAGTACTCTGAGGTGCCTCTGAGCTGGTGTCTGGTGGAACTGAGTAGAAAGGCGGTGAGTGAGCCCCTGGGTAACCCGGCATCCTGATCGCCGGTCCTCCGTAGTAGTCTCGGGTATCCTGAAGAGCACGGTCCATCTCTGCTGTGTCCTGAGAGCCTCTCGGGTACGGGCGCACACGCGGTAGGAGCGTCGGGGGTAGGTCGAAGGTCTCTGTCCTCAGTCGTGGCCTCTTCTTGGGTGGTAGCTGCGCGGAGAGCTCCTCCAACTCCCTCGGCCTCTCGCCGGTCGGAACGCTCCCGTGCCGTGCGGGTCCGGCTGCTCGGTCCCTCTCCTCGTAGACCAGTCCACCGAGGTAACACAAGTGGTGGTAGTTGTGTCGACTCGCCTCCGAAGATCCCACATCCTTACTTGATAGTCGACCGTCGCAGCCTCCAACCGACTCCAGGCGGTCCGTCGCCTCCGCAAGCCTCACTCGTCCTCACGCGTGGCCTCCACTGTAGCCCGGTGCAACTCCTGCTCCGTCCTCGCCCGTGCCTCTAGTGTAGCGATCCTCCTGGCGTCCCTCTCGGTGCCGGCTCGGTGCCGCCGGTCAAGGCCGTACCGGCCCCCGTTCCTACGGTGTGACTCCTCCAGGCGGTCGATTAAATCCTCTCTCTCCATCTCCGTGTCCCGAACCCGCCGGACAACCATCCCACTTCCACCTCGGGTACGCGATCTCACTCGCGCACGGTCCCGGGCCGGGATGCACCGTCTGGCCGCGAGCATCTTCTTGTCCTCCTCCACTGAAGTCACCTCAAGGTACTGCGCTCGGTCGCTCGTGTCCCAGCGGCTCGGGTCGTAGACCCCCTGTCGGAAGCACGCTGAACGGGGTGTCCTTAAGCTTCTCCCCCAGCTGGACACAAACCATCTTGAGAGCTCGGCGTGCGCCAAACTGGTGTGCCTCCATGGTCGAACTCTCAAAACAGTGCACCTTAACCTCCTTGAACTCTGGCACCCGTGGGTCCGCTGGTACCGTAACGGTCAGGAAAGTGGCAGACTGCTCCATGTGTCCCACGGTCCTCCCCTTGTAGCTGACTCGGTCGGTCCCCACTCCAGCTGCCTCCAGGCACTCCCTCAGCAAGTGGCAGAAACCCCCGAACCCCTGCCGTCCGACTCCAGAGGAATCCACGCTTCTTCCGCCATCTGCACAACGCTGTTAGAGCGTAGTTAGTAAGGTAGTTAGTGAAAGTTAATCAAGGTAATGCACATATATAAGTATAGATATATACATACGGAAGCCAAGGGGGTTTATATAAAGTTTCAAGGTTCAGAAACGGCTTCCTAAACTATCGACCAATCCTGGGGCTCGTCCTACAGTCAAGCATGGCTCTGGTACCAACTGAAACGACCCGGATTTCCTCGGACGGAAACCCGACCCTTAGCACCTCGGTGGTAGTCCCAGGAGGGCTACCACGTGCAAACCCTGTCTCAGCGTTGCCAAAATCCATACAGAAAGATAAAAACAGCAATGTAGAGTACAACATTTATTTTATTACATTAATCAGAGTACATCTCTTCGGCACAGCTGGGTACAAGTCCATCGGGACTGAATCAAACATAAATAAAACGTCTAGCAGCGGCTCCATGAAAGCACGGGAAACTCCATATCCGCGAGGCGACTCAAGTGTAGGAAGAGCTCTAGTCCACCCAACCGTCGTTGTCGAAGTCGTAGTCCGGCTCGCGTCGGAGGCACCGGGGTCTACCCGATAAGAGGGTAGGTCATGTCGCCTTCCCAACAAAGAGGCAAAAGCGGTGTATATTCTACTATGCATGAGATAACCCTAATCGGTCGTAGAAAGCTTAAGCAAAGCAAGCATTGCAACGTACAAGGTAAGCGAATACAAGCTAGGAGGTCCACACCTCGGGGGTCCACACCCCACTCAAGGAAAAATCACACCAAAACTCGGGACCTCAACCACGATCCGAACCCAACTCTCATCCGCGATGTGGGGCCCACTCGCTCCTATCCCCACATCTCAACGGCCGAAGCCGGGCTCACACACTCGAGGGAGAGAAGAAGCACAAGAGAAGTGTAGCTAGTCGGGTGAGAGCTCGAAAGATCGTCCATAACCGATGGACACGGACTATAGCTATAGGTTTATCACTCGCGAGAGGTTGTACAACCGTACCCGCCCGAATAGGACCGAAACCGCCGTCACCGTGCCGGCCCTACCATACGGGCCGAAGGCCAAGTAAGTGTATAGTACCCTCCGCGTCTCCGAGCACGGCCCGGCCTCCGCGGCAGCTCATACTACCCGCGAGAGGTCCCTCGAAGCCCGTGGAACCCTTCCCGGCCTCGCCGGGCAAAGTCTACTAAGGAGGGAAAGACCACTCCCGACACGATCACACCGATCCTCCTACGGGAGGGGTGCTATCCACTACAAGTCTCACCCCCGCACCCCCGCCCAATACAAGGCGGGCGTCCGTACGAAAATAGTCATCCGAAACAAGGTCAATCGACGATCGGTCCTTAAGGGCCCGAGAGCGAGCACTCACCATCTCCATCCCACACGACACGACCCTCGGGTAAGAGGCCGCATCGCATCTTCCCTCGGCGACCGTTCACAAGTAACCAAGCGGCTCGCTCCCGCCAAAACACGGCAAGGAGATACACACCCGTAACGCACGCTAGAAACACACCGAGATATCCACATCTCGCTCAAGCCCGCAGTACCATCCATAATCAATCAACAAAAGTATGGATAGTTGAGGTAAGAGACTAGCTAGGGGTCCGTAGCTAGTCCCGCAGGAAGTAGAACAAGCAAACGGGGTATAACAAAGCATCAAGGCATGGCTATTAAAGCGGTTATGCAATTCATCGATCAATGCATTAAAGTAAAGCACTAGCAGCTATTTAACAACATGGGATCTACATGGTTGGGAGTGACATGACACCTTCGTTGCCGTTGAAGCAGTCGCTGTCTGGAGCAGTGTACTCGGGGTCTTCCACGTCCTCCTGGTCGAAGCTCGGGTCTGCGGCACGATATTCGACGCGAAAATAAGAATACGGTGCACATCTAAGCAAGAACTCCAAATAAGAATCAATTTAGAAGATCCAAAAGAACCTAAACTACCTACAATCAGCAAGGTTTCACAAATACGGATTTATAGAAATTAATTTTATATTTTTCTGAGCTCCCTAGAATTAGTTATGAATTTTTAAAGGTTAAAATCATTTTCTGGAATTTAAAACAGAAAAGAAAAAGGGGGTTTTGAGAAAATACCGCCGACGTCGGCATGACGTCGGCGTCCCGCGGTTAACAGCCGAAAGGGGCCGAGAATCGTCGGCCGGGCCGTGGGTGGCCCGACGGACTCGTTTCGATCGAAAACCGGTTTCGGCCCAATAAAAGGACTAGGCATTACGGCCCACATCCAACTTCGGAAGTCCGCTTTCCCCCTCCGGTTCTTCCCGCACCGGGCCGAGCGGCCGCTAAGGAAAACTAATTGTTCTTAAGGCCCGGCATCCGGCCGGCGGCCCAACCCTTAGGTTAACACGCTCGGGAGAACGCGCACTCCTGGGTGCTCGACGTAATGCCCGGAGCCATCCCGCGGTCACGCGGCCGCGCCCGGGCGTCGGCGTGCGCTCCGTCCGGCCGGCGGCGTCCCTTCACCTCGCCCGGGGTGCGAGCGGTCGGTCGCCACCGTGTCCCACTCCCCGGTCGGCGGAGCCAAGCGGGACACCCGCCCGCGGGAAAGGGGCGGATGGCGTGACGCGAGGCGCGCGCGCCGGAACACGGCGGCGCCACGGCTCCGTCGACCGACCGGTGGCGCGGCGAGCCCGGGCCCATGCGCGCGGGGTGCGCTCGACCCCGGCCTCCGCCCACTCAAACTCGCAGCAAGAAACGTTCCATGGCACGAAGGCCGGTCTTCAAGACTTCGCGTGCGGCGCGCGATGCGACGTCGAGGGCCGCGCGCACCGGGAAACATCACGGCGAGGTCGCGGCCAAGGCGCGCCGGGGTGCGGCCGGCTAGGGACTCACGCGCGCATGCGCTCGACCGCAAGGGACAAAACAGCACACCGGCGGCGAGGCACGGCACCCGCCCGGCACACGGCTCGGCGGCACCACCGGGGGTGGCCCTCGGTCCGGCCAACAACAGACGCGGCTCGAAGGCACGCGCTCCATCACGGCCGACGCCGCGTGCACGGGGTGGCCACGGCGCGGCGGCGCTTCAAGAGCAACACGGGTCGCCGCCCGTTCTCGGAAGAACGGCGACGCCACCGACGTCCGGCGGCACGAAGGCACGCGCACGAGCATGGCTAAGAGAAGGTACGGTGCAAGGAGAAGGGGGGTGGCCACGGTGCTCACGGCGGGTCGGCGGTGTAGTCGTCGCGAGCTTGGCGTGGGCGGCGGCGCGCGTCGGTGTTCACGGCGGTGTCCCGCTCGGTCCGGCTCCTCCGCGGTCCACGAACGGCGCCTCCCTCGTCGGCTCCTCGCGTCCCCGTCAATCCTCGGCAGCCGACGCGCCGGCGGCGTCGCGCGCGCACGGTCTTCCCCCCCCGCCCTCCTCCTCTTCCTCTCGCTCTCCCCTTCCTCTCCCCTAACGGCGGCACGGCACCGGAAAGGGGCAAAACCCCAATGCGGGTTGGTTGGCGAAGGAAGGATCCGGTCCGGGGGGGGGGGTGATGTAGACGCGCGGTCAAGGCGGCGTGAGGGCACCGATGCCCCGGCGCTGCGGGATTGGCGGCTTGCGCGAGCTCGGCGACGTGGCCGGCCCTCGGTGGCCGCCACCGTGCTCGGGGAGTCACCGGCGGGGGCACGGGGGGTCCTTTCCCCTATAGATTCCTCCCCACGGGGTGGGCCACGGGCGCGCGCGCGGCTCGACGTGCGTGCGGGCCGGGCGGTCCGGCCGCCCCCGCCGCGCGCGGGTGCGGTGAGACCGGCGGCGCGGGGCCGGCTCGGTGACCGGGCGTGGTTGGTGAGGATAAGCGTGCCGACACGCGGCCCCCAAGCATCGAGAGGTAGAGGGGGGTAAGGTGGGTCGCGCGCTTAGTTGGGCGGAAGGGCGCACGGGGCCGGGCCGGCCGGATCGAGTAGGAAGGGGAAATCGGCTGGTTCAAGGTTTGGTATTTTGCAAATAAAAAGAATAAACTAAGGGCTAGGGGTAGAATTAGGGTTTGAATTTGATTCCCACTCAAATTCAAACTTCACACATTTGAACTCCAAATAAACCAGAGAAAAATCAACTCACATACGTTACCATAATTTTAAATATATGTTTTTATAAATGGGCTAAATTGGTGGAGAATTCAGAGAAGAGCTAGCACTTTGGCTCGAAAATTGATAGCACTCAATTTCAGTCAAAAAGTTTTAAATTTTCGCAAAATTTACACACCTAAATTCCTGGGTTGTTACAGATCGAGTCCCGAATTTCCTTGTCCTGAGGCACGCAGATGCGGTCCTTCAGCCACAGTGTACCCTGTTCATCGAGGCGATAGTCAGCTGCTTTGCCACTCTCCATCAGGCGTTTTACCTCTTGAATCTCTGGGCACCCCTTCTGAGCTTTTCGGATTTGGTCTTCGAGTGTGTATTTCACCCGCAACTCGGTTCAACCGCCCCTCTTCCATTATCTCCAAACTCGGCTTCTCCAGTTCTTCATGCAAGGCGGGTTGTTCCTCTCGCACCATCAGGGTTGTTGCGGTAGTGCTTGCGGCTCGAGCGTCGGCTACGACGTTTGCCTTACCGGGGGTGGTAGTGAATGTTCGGGTCGTAGTCCTTGATCGGCTCTAGCCATCTCCTTTGCCTCGGGTTCAACTCCGACCGGGTGAAGATATACTTCGACTCTTGTGATCGGTATAGATGTCGCACTTGTTCCCCATCGAGATAGTGCCTCCATATCTTCAAGGCATGAATGACGGCGGCTAGCTCGAGGTTGTGCGTAGGGTAGTTCTCCTCATGCTTCCTTAGGCGTCGTGAGGCGTAGGCTACTACCTTGCCTCCTTGCATCAACACGCGGCAGCCGAGTCCTTGTCTCGACGCGTCACGGCACACCACGAAGTCCTTGCTCGCATCGGGCGGGGTCGGGGCCGGCGTAGTGGTGAGACGAGTCTTGAGCTCCGGAAGGCGGCTTCACACTTGTCCGACCACACATACGGCGTGTTGCTCTTCAACGGTCTGTCATGGGCTTGGCGATTTTCGAGAAGTTCTCGATGAACCGGCGGTAGTATCCGACCAAACCGAGAAAACTGCGGATCTCTGTCACGGACTTCGGTGACTGCCACTTGGACACTGCCTCAATCTTGCTCGGGTCTACGACAACTCCTTTAGCTGACAGCACATGACCCAGAAACGCGACTTCCTCCGTCCAGAACTCGCACTTGCTGAACTTGGCGTACAGCTGGTGTTGTCTAAGCTTCCCCAACACGATCCTCAGGTGCTCCTCGTGCTCTTCTGCTGTCTGGGAGTAGACCAGTATGTCGTCGATGAAGACGGCGACACACTTGTCCAGCTCAGCCATGAAGACCTTGTTCATCGGGTTCATGAAGTATGCTTGGGGGCATTGGTCAGGCCAAACGACACGACTGTGTACTCGTACTGCCCATACCGGGTTACGAATGCCGTCTTATGGATGTCTTCTGGGCGGATCTTCATCTGGTGGTAACCTGACCGGAGGTCAATCTTGCTGAAGCACTTGGCTTGCCTTAGCTGATCCATCAGATCATCGATCCTGGGCAGTGGGTACTTGTTCTTGATGGTTACCGCGTTCAGGGCGCGGTAGTCGACGCACAGACGTTGAGTCCCATCCTTCTTCGGAACGAATAGTGCCGGTGAACCCCAGGGTGAAGCACTTGGTCGAATGAACCCTTTCTCGAGTAGTGAGTCTAGCTCGCCTTCAACGAGTTTCGGCTCAACTGCTCGCCATACGGTACGGACTGCGGGCTATCGGCGCCGTTCCCGCACCAAGTTAATCACGAACTCCACATCACGATCGGGGAGGCAACCCGGGCAACTCCTGCGGGAACACATCCTCATACTCACGGACTACCGTACGTCCGATATGGCCTTCGTGTGAAGACTGTACACTGCCGGTATGTCTCGAGACTTCATCGGCTCGAAGGTAACCCGTGCACTAGTTTCACCAGTCTCGGCGAAGTGGAGATGACACCTTTGTGGGTAGTGATCCAATCCATTCCCAGTATCACATCGATACCATGGGAAGGCAGCACGGTAAGATCCCCATAGAATGTGTGACCTTGGATGACCACTTCCACTCCTTTGCATAGCAGGGTGCATTGGATATCCCCAAGCGGAGAGCTCGTGATAATGGGCATCGTTCGGGTGGTTGTAGGGAGGGAAAGTTTATTTACGAACCGAGAGGTGATATACGACCCGGTGGCACCGGTGTCGAAAAGAACCAGAGCAGAGGTACCACAAACCAAAAACTTACCGATCACGACGTCGGGGGCATCGGCAGCCTCCTCCTCGGTGAGGTGGTTCAGCCTCCCACGGCCGGCGGCGGGGGCGGCGCGCGAGGAGGTCGGCCTCCTGGAGCAGGTGCCCTCGCGGGAGTGGCAGCAGCCTTCTTGTCGGGGCAGTCGTAGGACTTGTGGCACGGCTTGCCACACGCGAAGCGGGTGACGGTGAAGCCTCTGCCCGGCGGGTCTCGCGGTGCTCGGTGGAGCACGAGTGTAGCCTCCGGTCTCGTCGGGGGGTAGCCGGGGTTCCTCCCTCCGGGGAACGGGCTACGTCCACTTCCTCCGAAGCCACGCCCAGGCTGGTTGTGCCCCGGGCGGTAGCTTCCCCTCAGCATGTTGCTCTGTCCGCTCCTCGGTTTCTGGAAGGATCGGTCAGGCTGATCCCGATCTCCCATCCTCTTCTTGCCCCTCATGCGTTCCTTGTGGCCCCTCCTCTCGTCCTCGACCGCGATGGCGCGGTTGACGAGATGGCGCAGTGACTTGTGCTCACTTGCCTTCAGCGCCTGGCGAAGGCCGTGGTGGAGGCCTCGCGGGGAACCGGAGCGCTTCTTCGGTCGGTGTTGGTGTCGTCGGGGGCGTACCGCATCATCTTCATGAAGTGACGCTCGTACTCCTCGACCCTCATCGCACCCCGAGTCATGGTGCGGAACTCCTGTGCCTTTTGGACCGGCGGCTCATCGGGGAGGTGCGCTCGCGGAACGCCTCGCGGAACTCCGGCCCGGAGTGATGAAAGCCGGGTTCGGGTGGGTGGCGGTGTAGTTGTCCCACCATGCCTTGGCGGGACCCTCCCGGGCGGGTGTGCGGCGATAGCGACGCACTCCTCGTCGGAGCGGACGGTGAGGTCGAGCTTGGTCTCGATCACCCACGGCCGGTCGTCGGCCTCGAGTGGGTCATCCGAGTAGCTGAAGGTGGGGGCCTTCAGGCGGATGAACCTCTCGATCTTCCTCGTGAGGTCCTCGTCCTGCGGAGCGACGTGGTTCCCACCGTTGCCACGGTGCTCCATGGCCTCCGCCATCCTATGCATCAGCTGCGTCTGGAGCGCCATCACTTGCACCAAGTTAGGTGGTGGTGGTGGTGGCTGGTCCGGCTCAGGCTGGCCTTGCTCGGCCGCTCCTTGCTCAACCTCGGCCTCCGAGTTCTCGGGCAGTGGTGGCGGTGCTCCGTCACCTCGGGCCCTAGATACCAAAGCTCCTCCACGCAGGGGTGGGCGGCCACAGCCACGCCCGCATCCACGCCCCGCCGGGCTTCTTCCTCGGCGGCGCCGCCTCCTCGAGGCGAGCTATCAGCCGGTTGGAGCGGCGGATCGACATCCTTCTGAAAACATAAGGAAAAAGGGAGAAGTTTACACACGTCACTCACCAACTCACACATGAGTCTTTAGCAATCAAGAAAATAGTTCTAATTATAACCTACACTCAAGTGGAAGAAGCATTAAGACACAAATAACACCCTTAAGATCCAAGCACACAACAAACATGATTATTACACTTGCTCCCCTGAGGCTGACTCAGACCTTGGGGTAGCAGCAACAAGTCAACGATCTAATACATCGGTACAGTCTCAAAAGGGTAGTGTCTACATGGTGTGGCATGACTCTCTTCATGCTCCGGAACATGCTCGCGGCTGCATGGAACAACTCATGGAAACTACTAGCATAAAACACTACTCTAGGTCATGCCTCTCGCTCAGCTCACTACTCAGTGCGTGCCCTCTGGTACGTGACGGGGTAGCGGTCCTCAGCGGGGTAGTCCGGTGGAAAGATCCGGGACACCAAGGCGTGAGCCTCTCGAACCTCCTCGGTCTCGACGGGGGTCGGCAGACGGGCCATCGGGCACAGGTGAAGCTTGAGGCGTGGCGGGGTGCGGCTCGAAGGTCTCGGTGCGGATCTCACGGCGAGACTCGGGGGGTAGCTCTCCGTTGAGCTCGAAGAGCTCGTCCACGCGAGCGAGTCGGCGTCCTCCCAAGTCCTCCTCGGTCTCTCGGCCTTGTCTCTCGGGTAGACGGCCGTGCGCGCGAGCCACGCGATGTTGGCGACGTTGTCCGCCCGGCTCTTCTCCAACTTCTCCACCTTGAGCCGCTCGCATCCGAGCGAGGTGAGCAAGCCGTGAGCGAGGCCGTCCTTGCGCTCGAGCTTGTCCTTCGGCTGTTCGACTCGGCGTCGGCTGCGCGGAGTCCTCCTTGGCGTGCGACATCTCCTCTCGGGTGTCCACCCTCTCCCTCTCGAGCTGCCGACGGGACGGTGGTCGCGCGGTCGAGGCTCAACTCGAGGCGGCGAACACGGTGGCGTAGAGCGGCGTTCTCCCTCTCCCGGCTCGGCACGGCGGGGCGGCGCGTGCGGGAGCGCGTCGATGGTGGCGTCCACGACCGGCGGCCGTAGAGGGTACGTGACTCGTCCTCCGGTCGGCGTGCGTACTTGTCGAGGTCGACCAAGTAGGCGGCGGTCTCCACCGGGGTCTCGTCGGACTCGCGGAAGGGGAGCGAGCGTCGACGTCGTCCTGGATCCCCTCGTACGAAGGGACTCGCGTCCGGGAGCGGTGCGAGGGCGCCGGTAGTCCGGGGGTAGCGGCCGAAGAGTCCGGTCTCGAAGGAGGCACGGTCGCGCGCGAGAAGGCGGCCCGGTGCGCGGCGGCGGGCGACGTCCAACGCGGTCGCGACGGTGAGTGCGGCGGCGCGGGACCTCTCCCTTGAACCGGGGAGACTCGGGTGAGGGAGCACGGCCGACCGTGCGAGCACCATCCGCCCGATCACGGCGGGTACGTACTCGGCGCGGTACGTGACGTAGGTTGGAGGGACTCCAAGCTCGAGAAGGGCCCTCTCCATCCGGTGGCGGATCGCCCCGCACGTCTCGGGGGTGATCTTCGCGACCGGTGCTCCATCTCTGTGAAACGCAAGAAATTTACGTCGGCGCGGGTGAGTAAGAAGTTTTCAAAGAGGGAACGAGTTTTATAACATAGCTCAAGGGTATAACTATAAAGGTAGAGCGTATAGAGTCCTATCTCTATCGACCTTTCCTAGGGATACGTGCTACGGTCAAGCATGGCTGCGGTACCACCAGCCGTAAAACCCCGGATTTTCATAGAAAACCCGAATCCTGTACCATCGCGATAGTCCCTGGATCAGTGGCTATCGCGTACGAACGTCTCACGGATAGATACACAAAGTCATACATCGCATCACATAAAGTTAATAGTACATGAATTTATTACAAATCAATTATGGAGTACATCATTACAAGCCTCTTGGCTGAATCGGAGTGAAAATTCTATGCGGTGGTAGCTATCTTCTCGAAGGGTCTCCATCTTTATTCTTCCCACCACGGGCGAACTCGAGCGAAGCGACGTATCCCCTCGTCGTACCATCCGTCGGCGTTGCGGTCGAACTCGGACTCGTACCACCGCACACCCAAAGTCTATCCCCAAGGAGTGGGATAGGTCCACGTCACCAACCGTATGCGGCTTTAAGTGGCCTAACATCTAAAGGGAAAAGAGAGCGACAAGGAAGCGAGTTGTGGTTTCCTAGCGACGACGACGAGAGTAAAAACAAGGTATCTCCATCAATATCCCGAAACCCAAGTCTCTCAACACAGCTCGGATCCACCTGGTCACCCAGAAGACCCGTCACCACCTCCTACTCCTGTCTAGGGTCGATGCGAGAACTTCCTCTCCCCGCACCTCAATGATTACAACCGGATCGACGAGGTAGATGGAGCGTCTCTCCTCTAGCGGGCCGTAACCACGGCTCACCACACTCTCATCTATAGGGGGGGAGGTAGAAATCCCAAAACATGAGGAACGAACATGTCTTCTAGGCGGTGTCCATAACCGAGGACGCGGCTATAGCTATAGATCGAACAACTACGCGAGTGTGTACACTGTACCCATCCCGGAATGGTACCGTACGGTGTACGGCCGACCAGAGCCCCATCCTATCGGCGAACTCTCGGTAGTTACGAACCCATCCCGCATCCGGCCCTCAAAGTTGCCCCCCCCCCTCGGAAGGGACTACACCGGAGCGTGAAATGCTCCCGTGTGGCCACACGGGAGTCGCTCCGAGAGGGTGGCCTCACCTCCACCGCTCCCCCACCGATACCCCCGCTATCCATCCTAAGCGGTATGGTTCCGTACTTGCCGAGCTCAACACGGCCCTATCCCCACTCTCGGCGCGGTGGTGTGTACGATGTCCTATAAACAAGTTGATCCACTCGGTTTCGGACGGGGCGAGCTCATGTCCTCCAAGCGCACGTAAAACCCCAACACCTAGGCTCCGAAAAGCGTAAGCGGGGAGGGATGCACCGAGGATTGCACCCCTATCCCCGATCCCCGGATCGGTTGTTTCGAAGCTCACCCCCACTAAAGTACCCAAAACGCCTTCTCTGTGGGTTTACCCCACACACGCCAAGAACCACCATTCCCATCCCAACACATGCATCGCAAAGCTCGGCGTATATACACGCTCACATAAACATATATAGTAGTGGTAGGACAATCAAGGACGGGGGTAAACAAAGAGGCGGTGCAAGGTTCATCAACATGCATATATAAAGTAAAGCACTAGCAATACTACTCAGCAATGCCTAATGGGTATTTCAGAATCAGTCGGGCGTGAACCTGGGGTCGGGTAGTCCTCCGCGGCGAAGTCGTCGGCGTAGTCGTACTCTGGCTCGGCTCTCGGCTCTGCTGCTCCTAATAGCGCGAAAAAGAAAATAAATAGCGGTCCTAAAGCAACTTAAATCCAAATAAGAGCATCGAAGAACCAAAAGAGAATAACCACCGAGCCCAACCCGGAGTTTAAGATTTTAGAAATTTTCTGGAAGTGGTTTCACAATTTTTGGAGTCAAAATGGATTTTCTAGGATTTTTCAAAGGGAAAAACTAATTTCTGGAAATAAAAGAAATACGTTTAACCCCTAAGGGCTCAGCCACACCGGATCCCCAGACCCGGATCCGATGCGGTCAGTTCCCCCCCTCCCCGCGGCCCGCGTGTGGCCGGCCTGCCATTGGTGGCCACAAGCGATCCCGAGGGGCACGTGCGGCCGGGCGCGGTGTGGGCCGGCGTGTGGTCAAGCTAGGGATGGCCGAGCCGCGGCGGATCCCGGCGGATCCACCGTGGCCACGTCGCGCATGTGGTCACTAGGTGCACCCCTAAGGCGTGTTTTCGACGGCGACGCAAGGTGCTTGACGAAATGCTTAGGAGAGGGACGGCGGCGCGGGATGACCTCGCCGGCGGCGGCCTCCATGACGCACGGGCGAACGGCCGAACGGGGTAACCTCGGGGAAGCTCCTAGGGCTGGCCGGGCTCGATGGGGCGCAAGACCGGGGCGGTGTCCGTCGCGCGAGGCCATCGCCGGCGTGGGCGCGGCGGCGTCGGCGCGCGGCGGCGTGCGGGAACCTAGATCCGTGCGGGGCGCGTGTGCAACGGTGTGCGCGGGGAAGTACACGTGCGCAAGGCGACCTCCACGGCCGGTGGAGAGATTGGTCGCGATAGGGGCGACGGGGCGGCGTCACGGCGGAGCCCCGGCTCGTCGCCATGGGCGGCGGCGTGCGCGGCGTCGCGGCGGGCCGGCGTGTTCGTGACGGTGCACGGCGCGGTGTCTAGGGCGCAACAGATCGCGACGTGCTCCCCTTTGGCGACCGTGTGCGCGTTCAAGACTACGGCGACACGGCCATCCCATGCGCGGCGGCGGCGCGGCGAGCACGGGTGGACTCGGTGATCACGGCGGGGCACGAATTAGGGGCCAAGGCCCGGCCTTTGCCCTCACGGCCGCGGCGCACGCGTCGCCGGGGTGCACGCTTGCGAGCGCCGTGGCCCGCACGGCGCGCGCGCGCGCGGGCACGCACGCATCGCGAACGCGACGCGGCGCTCCGACACGGCGCGGCGGCGACGGACGGTCGCGGCGTCCTACGGCAAAGGGAAAAAGAAGACTAGGCGGGCGGCGCGCGCGTCGGGGGGGGGGCGGCGGCACCGGCGGAAAACAGACGAACCCGGCTGGCCCGGCGGCGAGGGCGGCATCACCCGGCGGCGGCGCGGCGGCGCGGTGGCGTTCCGCCTCGGCTCGAAGGCCGGGGCATCCACATGGGGAGGGGAAGAGGTCGTCCTCACCTCGGTGGCCACGGGCCGTAGCGCGGGCGTCGGTGTAGAGTGGTGGTGCGGCTCGGCGACGAGGAGGAAGAAGATGAGGGCGGCGGCGCGATGTCGAGGAGGAAGAGGAAGCGAGAGGATGCGGGCGCTCACGGCGGGTCCGGCTCCTCCCTCGGGCGGCTGCGGCTTCCACGGCGAACGGCTTCCCCGCGGGCGCTCCTCTCCCCCACTCCCTTCTCTCCCTCCACTACTCCTCCGGCGGACGACGTGGGACGGCGGGGGGCTCCTCCCCCCCGGGGCGGTTAGGGTTTCGGGGCTTCGGCCGGTGCGGTGGTGGTCCTTATATAGGGCGGCGAGGGCGGGGACACGTGGGCGGCCCGGATGCACGGGGGCGCGCGGCACGCCGCGGCGGCGGTGGCGCGGCCGGCGTTCCCCCCCCGCCTTGCCTTTGGGCGTCGGCCAAAGCTAAAGGAAGGGGATGACGCCCACGGAGTCATCGCGCTTTGGCCGACGCGGGCGGCGGGTCCCCTGTCGGTGACACGGCGGCGGCGCGCGGTTGGTGGGGGGGTGCGGCGCGCGGGGGCGGGCCCGGGCCGTGGTGGGCTCAAAGCGACGCTGGGCTGGTTGTGAGGTTGACGGCCTGCTAGGTACAGTAACGTTTGCCAATATCCTCAAGGCTATTAAGTGGATTCAAATTTGAATTTAAATTCAAATTTGAAGCTACCCCAAATAAAATCCAAATAAGATTCAAATAAAGAACCAAATTTTCACACTAGCAGGGTACAAATCCTAAAAGTATCGTGGGAGCCAAAATTAAATCTAAGAATTTTGGGTAAGGAAGCAGGAAGACACTCTTATTCGAATCACGAGCACTCCACTTCAACTCAAGTTTTTGAAATTCAACATTTTGAATACAAGTCAAAACTAAGGATGTTACGACACTCGTCCGGATACCCCTTCGAAGGGCCGGGCCTCGAACCCCTATTTGATGGGACTTGAGGGGTCCCATTCTCTTGGAAGGAACCCCCGTCCTTTTGTTTCCAACCATGGACCCGATTTGACCGCTCGCGCGCGGTCGTGGCCTACGTGGCGTTTTATGGACGTGATGGTCACACTTTTCAAGCGGAGGCCGTGGGATTTAAGGGCCGTTCGAGGCGACGTGCGGTTATTCGCGTTTTTACCGCGCCGTCATGATGGCACCGACGCATTGTTGACGGTAGATTATCGTATCAAAGTTCATATGGATTTGCAAGCGGATAAATCCCCCGTCGTAGTCAAGGGACCCTTCTTCCCTCGAGTGGTGAACCCAATGTATCGAATCCGTGGAACAATATGCAACGCAAGGATTCAATCTAGTAAAGCAAGGAAAGCTATCTTATGAAGAACCAAATTGCATCTAATCTAAGATATCATCAAGAAAACACATCTAATCTAATCTACTAAGAGGTAGCAAGAGAAAGCAAGAGATAACCGATCTAGAGAGTCTAGATCATGCTTATGTTGTAGCTCCAAACAAGATAGATGAAGATAGAAAAGTGAATCTCATTAAAAGCATCTTTAAACCGTGGCCTTCGGTCCGATTCTGAAAACGCCCGCCTTTCGAGCCCCCGTTCGTCACAAAGCATACTCCTATTCATGCGGGTAGTCTAGGGCGGGTTCGATAAGAACAAGTTTAAATCACTTGGTCGGTCCGTATGCACCTCTAGCCACCACGGCTACAAGAGCACCCTATGCAATCTATCTTAAGTATAGATTGGAGAAGAAGCAAAACCAAGAAGAAAACAAAATCATCGAGAAGGCACTTGATCGCTAGAAATCGGATTCACAATAAAACTTCACCATGAATGATTACATGAACAAGATCACCACCGGGATCCTACCTCGATCTTGATCCTTGCTCCGGAGCTCCGACGTGTTCTTCCATGCAAGGTTCCCACGTCGGCTACGGGGACCTTAAAAAACTAGCACAACCCTCATCTCCGAGATGGTGTCCCTCAAGCTTCTCTGCTCCTCGGCGGCGGATGACGAATTGATTGATGCATGGCTCTCGGTCAGGGGGCTATAAATAGCCCGAGAGGCATCTAGGTCAAAGGGGGGCCGACTGGGCCCTGAAATGGGCTGGGTCGGCCGGCCTGGGCTGACCGGCCTGGGCCCATTTCAGCCCAGTTCGTGGCCTCCTTCGCCCGGCGTTGGTTCCTGAGTCTTCTAGATCCTTCCCCCTTCTGCATGTGGGCCGTTGTCGTCAGTTTCTCTCCGAGTTGGACGAAGCTCCTTGTCTTGAAAGATTCGACACTTTTCTGGCTAGGTCCTCGGAGTTTGTCATCTTCTCGGGTTGGGTCCCTGGGCTCTTGGAGTCGTGTTCACTTCATTGCTTGACTTGTATCGGGCTTCAAGGTCTTGTCATGAGGTGCTTGATGAACTTATCCCGGAAGTCTCGCTTTGAACACTAAAACCCTGTATAAACATTAAACTCCAAAACCGACATGCATGAATGAACTTGTTATACCAAGGGGGTTAGTACCAGTGGATAGGATATAAAACCTATGCCAACACCGAAGGTAAACTCATGTCTAGGTTGACGGAATTTCACCGTCAACATCTCCCCCATTGTTAAACCTTACTCGTCCTCGAGTAAGCCTTCGATGGATATCATCTTTGCCCTTCATTGTTTAAACCTTGCACTTGATCATACATGAGAAAACATAATGCCATCAACAGTTTAGTTCTTTAAAGTTCCATAATGTACTAGCCTGCATCCCTACGGAGGGTAGATTATTAATTAAGCTTATCCCACAAGTATTAACATGCTCCCAAAATTCAAATAGATCTAAGATATTTTGAAATAAAGAACGAGATGAAAAAAGCTAAACCAAGTTCAAAAATTTAAACCACCTTGCATCTTGCTCATGAACTCTCACCTCATTTTGTCTCTCAAGCCTATTTATTCTACTCCTTTCCCTCTCATAACACATATATATGTGGTAGGCTTTATATGGAGCTTTCTTGGAAAGTTTAGTCCTACCAAGATATTATAAATGAGATGTTGTCAAAACAAGACAAGCTTCTCATGGTCTTACCGAGACTCGTCAAAAAGGTCATTGGAAAATAATGTTAAATCAAGGAGGGGAAGAGAAAAATACACACACTCGAGATAGGTGGACATGTGCAAATGGCAAAGAGTGATCCCGAGGCACAAAGAAAGTCCTCGTTATCAGATTGCACATGGTTGGAAAATGAGTTTGGATCCTTTAATCTTGAAGCCTTTAAAGTCCTAATGCACTTTAGAGGACCGGAGAGTTCACTTTATTTTATTTTTACTTTTACTCATACTCATATTTTTTCTCTTTTCTCATTTTTTTCTTTCTCATTTTTTTATTTGCTCCCCTTGAACTCTAAAATTTGAATTTTTCTCTCTTTTTTTTATTTGCTCCCCTTGAACTCTAAAATTGCATTGTACCTACCTCCTCCCCCATGCTTAGGCGTTTGCTCGTCCTCGGGCAAAGAGGTGATAGATAAGGTAGGTACCAGAAATACTTTTCCTTCGGAAAGATACTTGAAATCTTCAATCTTGGCACCATCAATCTTCGTTGAATTGATGATCCATTCTCAACGATAGGTTGTGGTCAAGGAGATAAACACAAAAGGTGATATTTTTGGTTTTAAGGGTAGATATCCGGTGAGGTTTGTGAGATCTCCGATGTGGGGATACACAATGCACAGATAAAAGGCTAGCAATAAGATAGATATGCAAAAACAGAATGACCAGCTTCTTAGTCTCGGGCCAGAGAAATCAAGGCCTGAAATAACTCACCCAAAAATAAATCTTGTATACTAAGTTTTTGTACTCAAATATTTATATGGCTCTGGATAGGTAGAGCAACATGCAAGTGGTATTTATGACAAGGTTAGCATTACTTTTAAGAACAAAAATAAATCATCTTTAATCCATCTAAAACTTGAGAGCACATAAAACACTATGGGTATTTATTTTTTATCATAACCTCCACTAAAAATTAAGCTAGCATTTAGATAATTTCAGATTTGTATTTTAAGAGAGCATTAGCTTAAACATGCATAAAACAATTACAAAGATAAACAAAGCGGCAATTATAATCATATATCATCATGGCACAAATTTTGTAACTTTACCAAAGGTAAAAACAAAGTGGTGTCTTTATTCATGATGGAAATAAAAACTAACACACATGCTGAAAATGTAAATAAAACTGAAAATACTACGCATACATAGGTGCATACAAGCTGAAAATTAAAGAAAAGGGAAAAGTAAAGATTAAACTAAAGCTCCTCCTCTCTCTAATCTTCCGCCTGTGGTTGATATTCATAGTCTTGGTTGTTGTACCCTTGCTCATAATAGGATTGCACCGCTCCTCCTATGAATTGTCCGATGGTGCTAGGTGAAGGTGTCCAATCACATAAGCGATGTTTGCATTTCCTTCACCCATTTGGTTTGCATTGGTTTGAATGGCTGCGATATTTTGCATGTTTCTCGTAGCGTATCCTCCAATGGTGGCCACATTATGTTGTGGTTGAGGAAGGTGTGCATATGGCTCCGCAAAGGCTACGTTGGGCACCGCAAAATTTGGTGGGGGCATGGCTGCACCACTCCCCCATGCTTGCATTGGTACATCACCGTAGTGACTCGGCAGCGCCGGAATTCCTCCAAATGGTGGCACATGATTTTGTTGCGCGCCTCCTTCTTGGGCCATGGAAGAACCTTACTCTATAATTCATCTTTTTTTATTTTTCTTCGCCGGCACAAGAAGTCCTTCCTCTAACTAATCTTCTTTTCCCTCAAGAAAAAGTCTTAATCTTCGATCCGATAGGGGCAAATTTACTTTGGCCACTTTGAAGCCTCCTCTCTCATCTCCACTTATATATTTTCCTTGCTTCATATAATCAAATCCAAGGGAAGTCTCGCCTAGGAGATGCTCCAGGTTTCTTGGAATCGCCGGTCTTAAAGAGATAGCCAACATGGAGAGGTAACACCCCGAGCCAATATCTCTCGAACCTGATGTTGCTTCACAACACCACCGGTTGATCATAGGTGAGTGGGGTCGTTTGGCTGCCTGGCAATCAAAGCCGAGTAAAGTCAATTCAACTCCGTATTGATTATCTTTATCTCTCTCATTCTCCCCAAAATCTTTTTGCACATCCATGAGTGAAACACTTGGATGATGGGGTTCCAGCTAGTATTTCTTTGTTGATGGGCTCCTCCCGCGATCACACTCTAAAAACCATCCAATGTGCCTTCATGCACATACACTTGTTCCGGGGCTCACTTTTGAAAACCGAGTAATCCAAATACTTGTTCAACTCCCTCCAAATGGAATGAGAGACTCGACACTCCCTCATCAAGGATATGTGCCATGGTCATGAGAATTTCCAATGGCGAATCCCTTGTGGGTGTTTACCGACACTCCGTTGGAGAATTGTACCCAACCTCGGTGTTCCGTATGAAAACCCAATATGTGGAGAGCTTGGTCGTCGAAGTCGACGTTCGCTACAAGCCTCTACTCAAGGCGAGCGAGCTTCTCCTCCTCCTTTGTCATGATGATAAACCTATTGGAATACCACAGAGTGTGTGGAGGTGGAGCGGATGATTGTGTCGAGCGGTGAGGTCGGACGGGTGGCTCCTCCGTACATCCGTGAGGTTCGGTGAACCTCATAGACGAGCTTCATATGCCCCTCATGCCACCGAGGAGAAGAGTGTCGTTCCTCCTCGGTGGTGCCGTGTCCTCCTCCATACTCCGAGGAGACTCGGGAACCGAGTGCATCCTCAAAGAGGTTGTCGATGATGGCTTAGATGACGATGATCCCTTCTTCTTGGTGAAAAGACTTGTAGTTTTCTTCCATGGTTGCAGCACTCTCCCCCTCACAAATAAATATCTGGGGTTTTCAATTGGTAACAAGGTACACAAATATTATTTTGAAGTCTGGACTTTGAGTGGATTAAGGATGCGATTTGTTGCACGAAACAAGCGGGGTGGATGGCTAAGTCTAAGGTGGTTCCGGACTACAAACTAGAGCACACGAACAAAGAGCTAGATGGGAGACTTACCTCTCTCCTCCTCTTGGCTCGGTTCTTCTCTAGTGCACTCATGCTTGCTTTGTTGCTTTGTGACCGCGTGCACCTTCCAAACGTTCTCGTCCACTCCTTTGCTTGCATTATTGCTTCTTCCACTTGATGTTTTCGCTTTGAGTCACCTCCATGCTCCCTTGCCTCACATGCATCCATGATATTCCTGCAAAACCAAGCCTTGGCTGCCCCCATGCTTGTACTTTGCATGTGGTTTGATAAAAGATGTTGGGGGGGGGCATCCCATGATGCATCATGGTGCATGTATGGTTAGGTTAACTAGATTGCCTCCCTCTGAGCATGTTTTAATGCTAAGTACTCCTCTATTTTCGAAAATTAAAAATAATTTCAAAGCTATGGGAGAGCTCAAACATAAATTTAGAGAAGTTTTTAAAGCATTAAAAACAAATGTAAGTCGAAAAATATTTCCGACTACTTTTATGTTGGTCTCACCGATATTGTTTGCTTCCATTAGTTGAGAGCAAGCTTCTCCCGGCTTGATCATGGGCGCATAGGTTTAGGTTCTAATTTTGGTTAGAAGAGAGAGATTTTGAATGAAATAAAATTAAATGAGGCTTAGAAAAATTCTAGTCTTAGATAAACCAAGGATATAGATTTTTAAAAACAACCAAAAGTTGAGTTTCTAGGTTCACGCGAGTCCTACCACGTGTTGAAATTTAAATAACATCTAGATACAGGTCGTGGCTCTACTCGTGTGTTTTTAGCATGTAAAACAAGTCAACCACAACATCATGAAGGGGATGAATGGTTGAGTTAGGTTCTGAATTTATTTGGTTGTGGTCTCTCGAAAAGAAGCAAACAATCGTGTAGGATGGTTCATGTAAAGGGTTTATGATCAAAACAAAATATTCAACCAAGAATTATGTCTCTAATGTTATTCAACCATTCTAAGTCTAATGTCTTGCGTAGTAAAATTCAAAACTAAATTACTTGAAAAGACTCGAAAAACCTGGAATCGGGTTGTCCTCCCGGTAGCTTATTCTTGACTCGACGAAACGGGTTGCCTCCCGCCTAGCGCTTCGTTTATAGTCCATGGCTAGACTTCTTCACTTGATTACTTCGGATCAATGCTCTTTGTGGGCGTTGCAATCTTGGGTACCCACTTACGCACCATCTTGGGCACGAGCTTATTCTTCGGCTTAGTCATATTTTTGGTCTTCACATGCTACCTTTGTCCTTTGGTCTTGACGGATGCAACAACTTCCTTCATGTAGTGGCTCGGCATCTCAAACTCTGGTCCTTCGGTCGTGATCTTTGTGGTCTCCTTAGTGTGATCCTCCATCTCTCCCAAATGAGTTTGAGTAGCCCGCGCCTTCTCGGGACCCTTGGGATTGTACCGACAATCTTCCTTTGCTACCCATCGGGCACCCGTCAAGTTGTCCCACTTGCGTCTCTAGCATCTTCATCATGATGAACACTTTATGTATAGAGCTTCTGACCTTCATCACCTTGCCATCTAAATTCTCCAATATTTTCTCCATAGCCTCGAACTTAGTGATGACGTCCTTGTTGATCTTAGCTTGCTCGTCCATGAAGTCCTTCAATTGTGTACAAAGAGGAACCAAATCTCGAATTGACGAACTTGCACTAAATCGGGGTTTACCTTGTACATGGCCGTACTCCTCACACTCCTCGCATATGGATCTTGCCTCGGTAGCCTTTAGGTGTTGAGCTTCTCTCTCTATCTCCATCTTCTCCATCCTCCTCTTAAGTAAACCGATATGCCACTCAAGGAATTCGGCTCGTATGTATTAATTGAAACGCTCCAAAGCTCTCGCAGTCGTCATGCAGATAGTTGAGACCTTGATCTTGAACGGCCTTCCAGCGTCTTGAAGGTTTATGATAGGTAGATCAACGATGTCCGGGGTGCATAGCTTGATCTTGCGCTCCGGTTGTGGTTGTTCTCCCATGGGTGGCGGTTGAGGTTGATCTTCCTTTGGACTTGGAGGTGGTGATTCCCTTGGAGATTCTGACGGTCCTTCGACTTCGGCTTTTGAATCTAGGGTTTCCAACCCTTTAGCTTGTGTTGCACGTCTCCTTTGCCTGTAAAGTTTTCCCAGATCATCCACAAAAGAAAGTTTGAGTTTCTTGGAGAGGTAGCCAACCATCTCCGGTTAGGGTTAGCAATAAAACAAAAATATATAAAAAAGAAAAATTAGGATTAATCAAAAACTATATTAGATTGATTTTTTTGTTTTTGAGGATGATCAAAGTTAAGAGATGCAAAAGAAAATCAAAAGAAAAACTGAAAAATAAGCGATACTAGATTGGATCTTGATTGCTTGTTCCCCGGCAACGATGCCAGAAAAAGGGGCTTGTTGACAGTAGATTATTGTATCAAAGTTCATATCGATTTGCAAGCGGACAAATCCCCCGTCGTATCAAGGGACCCTTCTTCCCTCGAGTGGTGAACCCAAGGTATCGAATCCGTGGAACAATGTGCAACACAAGGATTCAATCTAGTAAAGCAAGGAAAGCTATCTTATGAAGAACCAAATTGCATCTAATCTAAGATATCATCAAGAAAACACATCTAATCTAATCTAATAAAGAGGTAGCAAGAGAAAGCAAGAGATAACCGATCTAGAGAGTCTAGATCATGCTTATGTTGTAGCTCCAAACAAGATAGATGAAGATAGAAAAGCGAATCTCATTAAAAGCATCTTTAAACCGTGACCTCCAGTCAGATTTCGAAAACGCCGCCTTTCAGAGCCCCCGTTCTGTCACAACGTACTCCTATTCATGCGGGTAGTCTAGGGCGAGTTCAATAAGAACAAGTTGAAATCACTTGGTCGGTTCAGTATGCACCTCTAGCCACCGCGACTACAAGAGCACCCTATGCAATCTATCTTAAGTATAGATTGGGGAAGAAGCAAAACCAAGAAGAAAACAAAATCATCGAGAAGGCACTTGATCGCTAGAAATCGGATTCACAATAAAACTTCACCATGAATGATTACTTGAACAAGATCACCACCGGGATCCTACCTCAATCTTGATCCTTGCTCCGGAGCTCCTACGTGGTCTTCCATGCAAGGTTCCCACGTCGGCTAGGGAGACCTTAGACAACTAGCACGACCCTCATCTCCGAGATGGTGTCCCTCAAGCTTCTCTGCTCCTCGGCGGTGGATGACAAATTGATTGATGTGTGGCTCTCGGTCAGGGGGCTATAAATAGCCCGAGAGGCATCTAGGTCAAAGGGGGGGGGGGGGGGGGGCGACTGGGCCCTGAAATGGGCTGGGCCGGCCGGCCTGGGCTGACCGGCCTGGGCCCATTTCAGCCTAGTTCGTGGCCTCCTTCGCCCAGTGTTGGTTCCCGAGTCTTCTAGATCCTTCTCCCTTCTGCATGTGGGCCCTTGTCGTCAGTTTCTCCCCGAGTTGGACAAAGCTCCTTGTCTTGCAAGATTCGGCACTTTTCTGGCTAGGTCCTCAGAGTTTGTCATCTTCTCAGGTTGGGTCCCTGGGCTCTTGGAGTCATGTTCACTTCATTGCTTGACTTGTATCGGGCTTCAAGGTCTTGTCATGAGGTGCTTGATGAACTTATCCCGGAAGTCTCGCTTTCAACACTAAAACCCTACATAAACATTAAACTCCAAAACCGACATGCACGAATGAACTTGTTATACCAAGGGGGTTAGTACCAATGGATAGGATATAAAACTTATGCCAACACCGAAGGTAAACTCATGGCTAGGTTGACGGAATTTCACCGTCAACACGCATGCGCGTTGGTTTTGGAGTGGTGGGGCCCGGGCGACGTCTATCGCATTAACTGTGGCCGTACACCCCGACCCCGGCCATTCGATCCCTCTGCCCCCATTCATTCTATATAAGACAGGAAGTAATGGGGCGAGGATTTTACCTTAGCCATTTACTCGCGCCGCTCTTGCCTCCTTCTTCCTCTTGCCCCTTGAGCTCGTGCCCATTTGCTTCCGCCATCTCCGCTCTTGCCTTCCTCCTCGTGTTCATCATGTCGAAGGTCCAGTACCTGGAGGCCCTGCCATGGGGTCGGTCAAACATGGACGCGCACACCGTCTAGGGTCTCGTCGCCGGCGGGCGGTTGGCGGCCAACACCGACCCGAGCAGGCGGGCGCGACACCGGGAGCCGCAACTCCCGGAGGGGTACGTGGTGAGCTTCGCTCGTCTGCACGAGCGTGGGTTCAATGCCCTAGCCAGCAGGTTCATGCGGGGGTTGTGCTACTACTATGACGTGGAGTTGCACAACTTTGCCCCCAACGCCATTTCGTAGGCGGCGACCTTCATAGCCATCTACGAGGGGTTTCTGGGCATCCCCGCTTTGTGGGACTTGTGGATCCATTTCTTCCGGGGTGAGCTCTTCACAACACCTACTGGAGGGCAAGCGCCGGCTGGTTCGCGCTGGTGGGCTCACGTTTGCGCTGCGGGACAAGGGGAACAACACGTACCCGGACTCAAACATGATGACCAACAACGTAGACTAGGACAAAGGGTGGTTCTAGCTCCATAATGACGGCGTCAGGCTTCCTTCTTACACCGGCAAGGTTCTGACCGACCACCTATTCAACTGGGCGCTTGGGGTGTCGGACTCTTTGCGGCGGGTGAAGCTCGATCCCTACCTGAAGGCCCTGCGGACCTTGACGCAAGTGGGATTGACCGTGGCGGCCATCATCGTGCAGTTCCACCAACAGCGGGTATCCCCCTCATGGATAGGGCGCTTCCCATCTACGAGATGGCGGAGGGCGCGGATCCCGACGTGCTGGAACGCTCGCGGCTGGTGGCCGAGCCATTTGCCCTGGTGTACGCGACCCAGAGGGCGAGGCGCGCAGTGGGCACCAAGACGGTGTTGTACGACCCCGACGAGGTGCTGTAGTCGCCCAGGATGCGTCCTAATTATTGACCCCTGATGGTTATGGTGATCTCCGCTGATCTCGTTAATTTTGAGTTAATTTCGGTTTCGACGGTTGACCCCTGATGGTTATGGTGATGGCAGCTGGAGATGGAGACGAGTGCCTATGGCTCGGATCCCCCTACGCCCAACTCCCACGTGGACAACCACGAGCGGCAGCAGGAGGAGAAGGCAAAGGCGGATGCTAGGAAGGCAAAGAAGTAGAGGCACCAGGAATGCCGCGAGGTGCATAGCCTCGTGTGGGTGCAGCGGGAGAAGGAGGGTCTTCCTCTCCCGCCGACACCTAAGGACACGAGCAACAACACCTATGGCGAGGGGTGGTCCCTCATTGAGGTCGAGGAAGAAGAGGAAGAAATGTCTTTGGCTGTGGGGGCCAAAGGCAAAGAGGTATTGCTCAACCTGCGTCCTCGAAGGCGCGAGCTCCTGCCGCTCCTGTCTCCGTGGCGGGTGCGACGTTAGTTGGTGAATGTGCCCCTTCGAGAGGCGCACCTGACGCGGAGGGTGCGCCGCCCCCAAAGGCCTTGAAGAAACTCAAGTGTCAGGTGGCGACCCGACGGTAAGCCTCGCGCTGGTTGTATTTTACGTACTTGTGTTCGATTGAGATTCTGATGTTTCCCTCCTCTTTCTGTCAGCCGTACAGGCACCCTTGTCACACCTGCGCTGGCGCCAACCAAGGCTCTAAGGGCGGGGGCGCACGACGCGGCTCGTACAACACGGCCCCGCTCGGTCAGGGTGTTGCGGTCGGCGGCGGCGACTGTGTTGTCTCCTCAAGCGATGATGGCGTAGGGCGCCACGCAGGAGGAGTAGTGGGCTCATGCGGCCAGGTCTGGGATGAGGGACGGCTCGAGGGGTGAGGCCCTTCGATCCGGTGGTGCGAAGGAGGTTCCACCCGTGGCAGACGTGGTCCAGCAGGCGAACCCGACCCGTGCCCAGGACGTAGTCCTGGCGGCGGGCGACAATACGTGGGAGGAGGCAACACTCAGGCTCACGCCTGAGGTGTCGGGAGCTGTTGCATCCTCCTCCCGCCAGCCTGACGCCGATGATTTTCCCAGAGGGTGGTGCACTGGGCTCGACCGTCCTGAAATTCCAGCTGAGACGGTGGACTGCACGATGGCGGAGTATGGTGACTAGCAAGAATACTACCAGGTCGGGTCCCTCGTGAGAACCTACTCCGCCAGGCTTTGGAGCTCCACTCCAATGAAGTGGCACGACTCTTCCAGGTATGTGTGTTTGTTTTCGTCGCCTCCCACCCCATTTTCTGCTCTTGCTCATGTCTTATCTGATTTTTCCACTACTTTTCTCTTGGCAGCGACTGCAGGGGGATGATTGGAAAAAGATTTCCTACATCACCGACCTGCACACCAAGCTGGAGAATGTGCACTAGGAAAACGAGCACCTGGGCCCGGTGGTGGAGTGCATTCGTGATGCGTTGTACGAGGCGCGGGCGAGGGTCAGCCTGAATGAGGACGCCCTGCATCGTGCACAATAGGAGCGCGACACTCATCGCGCTGCGGCGGAGCAGAAGGCCAAGGAGGCCGAACAGCTCAGCGTCGTGCTGCAGAGCAAGGAGAACGTGCTTTAACAGGAGCGCGTGGTGCTTGGCGAGGCGAGGTGCCAGCTTGCGCTGAGGGACACTGCCCTTGCCGAGGCGCAGGCTCGTGCTGAGCGTGAGTGCATGGCGCTGGAGGACGCGCAGGCACGTTTTGCTCAGGTCGAGCAAAAGGCTCAAGAGGTAGAGGGGTTCGCCACCTCCCTTAAGGAGAAGAACGATGTGTTGGTGGAGGGCCAGCTCCAGTAGGAGCTCACCTCGCACAAGATGGCATAGTCTCAGCTCGCGTGAAAGACACGGCCCTCGCGGAGGTGTAGACCTAGCTCAAGCTGAAGCGCAAGGCGCTTGAGGAGGCGCAAGCCCAGCTCTCCCAGGCCACACAAAAGGTCCAGGAATCTGAGCAGGAAGGCACTGCCCTCGAGGAGATACGATCTCAGCTCCAGCTCGCACGTGCAGAGCTCGAGGGGGCGAGGTCAAGCTTCAGCAGTGGAACACCTCGATCCTCCAACTGCAACAAGATCCAGACGCTACGTGAGCCACGCTCGAGGGTGAGAAGAAGCGGGCCGAGGGTAAGTTGCATCCCCCAACCGTTTTGGTTTTTGTTGAATCTTTTTCGGGGGCTTGTCATTTGTTTTTGTGGTGTAGAGCTGCAAAGGGACTCGGTGGATCTCTCAGAGGAGATGCGGGCTCTCTAGGTCGCCTATGATGAGGCACAAGGTGATCTCAAGACTCTGGAGATGGCCACTCTCAAGGCGTGCCAGGAGGTCGAGGGGTCCGAGGGTCAATCCTCGGGTAGCTTGATAGCGAGCCGCCTGCAGCCCTTGGGCGGCTGGGTCATCGAGTGCATGTTGGGTGCCATTCGTCTCGGCGTCCAGAAGACCTTGGGGTTGACCTTGACCCACTACCTTGTTGCCTTCGGCCCGCTGCAGGATGGTACGTCCTTCCAGAAGGGGTCGAGGGTGATGAAGCCAAGCTTGAGGCCATCAGGGCGATCGATGCCTCCGTGGCAGAGCATGCCGCGGTTCTCACTGATATGTTCGAGGTGGATCTGTTCCCTGAAGTAGCCGAAGGTGAAGCTGCCGCCGCTCCAAGCCCCCGTGCTCCCTGAGGACACAGGCCTCGAGGCCGGTTGGTGTTTTGTTAGATTTTTGGCTGAGTGCTGGTTTATTGTACAAACAACATGTTGTATTATTGAGGACCATGTGTGGTTCGAGGACCGGTGGATGGTCGCCTCCTGGTGTGATGAGTGATTAACAACGTTGTGTGGACTAATTCTTGGCTAAGTATTGCAGGTGCAGGTTGCGGCTTGACTCGTGTTTGTGCAGGTGAAGAACAAGCGCGAAAGGTCGTTGCCGGTGAGGCGTCCAGGTGTGGAGAAGACAAGTAGGCTTCGTTCGAGGGACCCGGTGGCTAGCGGGGTCAAGTGCGGGCCGCATGGTGGCAAGAACGTCAAGATGAAGTTGAGGACGGTTTCTTGGTTGAGCCACAAAACCAAGGTCGAGCCGGGACTTCGTGGGAGCCAAGTCATGAGTGGTGATCGGCGGAGGCTACATCAAGTTCGTGGGGTTTGCGGTGGTTCACCAGAAAATCACCGGGTTACTCGGCTGAGCCACAAAGCCGAGGCCGAAGACCGGGCGTGGCTGTGTGGCCAAAACCGGCCTGACCGGTTTGGAGAACCAGTCTGACCGGTTTGGGGTCGCAGGGCGCCGGAAGCTTTAAGACGGAGGACACGCGTCGGGATCGCAATGCTTGTGTCGAGGCTACGCGGAGTGCGGTCGCCGGGCATCCGTCCGATGGTGTTATGAAGACTAATTCCCAAAGTGCCCTTGGTGGGCGTGCATCCTAGTTTAGGCTTTAGGGGTATTTTAGTCTTTCGGCTTGCCTCCATATAACCCAAGGGGTGAGAGGATGGCAGCCAACTCTTGGAACCCTAGCTCATTTGTTTTTTTATTTTCCCTTCCTATTTTCTTAGGATTTCCATAGGACTAGCTTGAGAGCTTCATGGTGAGATCTTGTGAGAGGGTTGGATGATCGGGCGGCAAGCTAGACCTTGTATGAACCTCTTTGGTATGTATAGATGATTCGGCGTGGTTCCTCAAGGCTTTGTCGTGTTGTTCCCGGTTGTTCTTGGTGGTGATTTTCGGAGCCCTTTCTTGGTGGTTTTCTCGGTGTGTTTTCGGGACCTTGCTCTTGGTGATTTGATGGGGGAAATTCGTGTGAACCCTTTGTGGTTGTTTTGCTTGTGATTCCCCTCCCAAATCCGTGAGTTAAGGGGCTCGATTTTGGAGTTTTTGGAGTTCTTGGGTTAGAGGTGTTCTTGAGGGTTGACTTTTGATTCCTCTTGATTGAGTGGGTTTTGTGGACCGAGCTTCTTTCCAAGGGTAGCCCACGAGGTACCCCAACTATTCCCAAGGTCTCACTTTGATCCGTGGAACGAATCGGGAGATCGATTGGTGGAAGGTTTGAGTTTTTCCTGCGGGTTGATTTCTTCCCGACTGTCCAGACCAAAACCAGTCTGACCGGTTTCCCAAACCGGTCTGACCGGTTTAGCCCTGTGGGCTGTCGTGAAGAGTTTTTGAGCAAGGAAGTCCCTGTTGTGCTATGGCTATTCTTTATAAAAGGAGGAGAGGTTCTTGAGGCAGGTTTTCTCTTGGAAGGGTTTTTGGGGAGGTTCTGGAAAGAACCGGCCTGACCGGTTTGCCAGACCGGTCTGACTGGTTTCCCCTGCTTGTGTGAGGCTAAGTCCAACAGAAGCGGTTTGACCAGTTTCAGAAACCAGCCTGACCGGTTTGGGCTACCAGCAGCCGTGTCGTGTGTGTTTCCGCTGCGTGTGTGCTGTGGCTACTGGTTGGGTCTTGCTCCTAGGTCCAGTAACACTTGAGTGGTTGCGTGGACTTGGCAAGAGAAGATTGCAGAGGTGAACAAGTGAAATTGGGTTCATAGGCCGAATTCTTGAATAGAATTTGTATCGGCTCCCATTCACTCCCCCCTCTCTGGTTCGTCGTATTGGTCCTTCAATTATGCACAAGTTTTATCCGCAAGTTTTATTTCGTATGTTATCATGTCTTCTGCGCGCCCTTGGGAGAATCTTAATAGGGGAATTCGTGTTCACGAGCCAACTTAGTCGTAGAGTAGCGACGGGGATGCCTTGTCCTCTTGGAGGCATAGGCGGTCTCGCGGCTCGGCTGACCCTAGACTTAGTAAATTCGTGCCCGGTTTCTACCCTTCTGAATGCTCACGACATAATATTTTAACATTTTTGAAAGAAAGAGCGTGTTTTTTGCGAAAAAAAGTTGGGACACTTTGGGGGAGAACCCCCCGTTGTAGCCCTCGAGGGAGACTTGGTTTATGTCGAGGCCCCGGCTGAGGATAAAACCAAGTCGCCCTTTTATTTATGACTTTATTTATAATTTCGAGTGCGAAATGTACAAAGGAAGCTTGGAAATTTATGGGTAGAAGCGACATAGCTATTGTATGTTCCAAGCGTTGGTGGGGACTTCGCCCTTCTCGTTGAGGAGCTTGTACGTGTTGGGCTTGAGCACTTCGATGACGACGTAAGGCCCTTCCCATGGTGGCGACAATTTGTGTCGACTCTAGTTGTCTTGTCGTAACCTTAGCATTAGGTCGCCCTCGCTGAAGTCTCAACATCTAACCTTTTGGGCTTGGTATCGCCGGAGTAACTGCTGGTATCTCGCGGAGTGCAGTATCGCCACATCACGAGCCTCGTCCACATGGTCTAGTGAGTCTTCGCGAGCTCGCTGGTTCTGATTTTCTGATAAGCCTTGAGCCTGGGGGACATGTACTCTAAGTCCGTGGGGAGGATGGCCTCCGCGCCGTAGACAAGGAAGAACGGTGTGAACCCCGTGGCTCTGCTCGGGGTAGTCCTGAGGCAACAAATGATTGACGGCAACTCTTGGACCCACTTTCGACTAAAGTTGTTCAATTTGTTGAAGATCTTTGGCTTGAGACCTAGTAGAATCATGTCATTGGCGTGCTTCACTTGGCCGTTATTTTGTGGATGTGCAACGACTACCCAGTCCACACGGATGTGGTAGTTGTCACAAAACTCTAGGAACTTCTTGCCAGTAAATTGGGTGCCATTATTGGTGATGATGGAGTTTGGTACCACAAACATGTGGACGATGTCCGTGAAGAATAACACGGCCTGCTCGGATTTGAGGTTGGTGATGGGGCGTGCCTCAATCAAATTCGAAAACTTGTGGATCGCGACCAACAAGTGCGTGAAGCCCCAGGGCGCCTTCCGCAGGGGCCCGACGAGGTCCAGTCCCCACATGGCGAACAACCATGTGATGGGAATGGTTTGGAGGGCGTGAGCTGGGAGATGCGTCTTACGAGTGTAAAATTGGCACCCTTTGTCGTATGGACATCCCTAGACCAACTACCCAGGCGGGTACCAGGACTGACTACTGCGTGGGCCCCAGGGACTACTCGACTTGGGCTACACGGTACAAGATGGCATGAAGCACATGGCAACCAGAGGGTTAGTACTCGGTTAGGAAATTAGACATGTCCGGATCCATGTAGAATACTCCTAGCCGTGTACGACTAGAACTCTCTCCCTCAAACCGACTTGTAACCCTGCCTACCGGACAATATAAGGCGAGGCAGGGACCCCTATCTATCATTCGCATCATCTTATAAGCACACCCAATCAATCCAGAGCTATGTAGCATACATTACGTAGGGTATTACGCACCTCGCGGCCCGCACCTATCTAAATTGTGTGCCACATGTCTTTCATTTGAGTTCCCGATCTCGGCGAGGCCACAAACATCTACCTCGGGTACTCCCCTTGGTAGGTTGCTGGTCTAAAACACCGACAGCTGGCGCACTGGGTAGGGGATCTCGCCGAAGATCTCATGGCGAACTCGACAGCTTCAATCGTCGTCAGCCAACCGCCGCTTTCAACCGCGGCGACACCTTCGTCTTTGGCTCCTGGGTCTGCACCGCAGACGGTGCTGGATCATTAGAGTGCTACCTCACCATGACCCAGACCCGGAGACTGGTCTCGTGACACTTCCCGAAGTCGTCACGAGCCAACTCGTCGAGAAATTCGACGAATTTTCGCTCTTCAACCAAGTCACCGACTTTGAGATTGGATCCACCTCCAACTCAAACTCGATGTCACCCTGGATCGAACCACACGAGCTGGCTCCTTAGCCATCGTGTGGACCGGTTCTATCTCACGAGCACTTCCCCTATGGCCTCCGCAATGCCACTGCGGCCTACGTGGATGCGCTTTTTGTTGACGGTGAAATTCCGTTAACCTAGCCATGAGTTTACCTTCGGTGTTGGCATGACTTTTATATCTTATCCATTGGTACTAACCCCCTTGGTATAACAAGTTCGTTCGTGCATGTCGATTTTGGAGTTTAGTGTTTATGCAGGGTTTTAGTGTTGAAAGCAAGACTTCCAGGATAAGTTCATCAAGCACCTTGTGACAAGACCTTAAAACCCGGTACAAGTCAAGCAATGAAGTGAACATGAATCCAAGAGCCCAGGGACCAAACCTGAGAAGATGAAAAACTCCGAGGACCCAATCAGAAAAGTGCAGAATCTTGCGGGACAAGGAGCTTCATCCAATCTGGAGAGAAACTGATGATAAGGGCCCGCATGCAGAAGGGGGAAGGATCTAGAAGACTCGGGAACCGACACCAGGCAAAGCAGGCCGTTGGCTGGGCCGAAGTGGGCCAGACGGCCGGCCCAGCGCATTTCAAGGCCCAGTCGACCCCCCTTTGACCTAGCTGCCATTCGGACTATTTATAGCCCCGAGGCCAAGAGCCACACATCAACTCATTCATCATCGGCCGTTGAGGAGCAGAGAAGAGAGGAACACCATCTCAGAGAGGAGAGGTCAAGCTAGTTGACTAGGGTCTCCCTAGCCGACGTGGGAACCTTTCAAGGAAGACCACATCGGAGTTCCCGGAGCTAGAAGCAAGATAGAGGTAGGATCTCGTTGGTGATCTTGATTCATGTATCATGTAATGTTGAATTATCAAGTTGCAATCCGATTTCTAGCGATCAAGTGTTTCTCCTACGTCTTTGATTTTGATCGGCTTTTCGTATCTTAAGATCTATTCTCGAGATAGATCACCGAGGATGTTCTTGTAGCCATGGTGGCTAGAGGTGCTTGCCTAACCTTTTGAAAGATTTCAACTTGTCCTTGGACTCGCCCTACACTAACCCGCATGAATAGGGGTGCGTTGTGACAGAACAGTGGCTCCTAAAGGCGGGTGTTTTCGGAGCCGGACGGGAAACTATGGTTTAAAGAAGCTTTTTATGAGATTGAACTTGCTATTTCTTCTTTGCTCGGAACTTCAACAAAAGCTTGATCCAATCTCTTTATATTGGTTTATCTATCCCCCTCTATCTCTTGCTACCTCCGACTTTCATAGATTAGATTTGTTTTCGAGATGTTTTTTAAGATTTGATGCATTAAGTTTCACCTCTTGAAGATAAAAGTTTTCAGCTTTATTAGATCAACTCTTGCATCACACATTTGTTCCATGGATTCGATACCTTGGGTTCAACACTCGAGTGAAGAAGGGTCCCTTGACTACGACGGGAGACTTGCCCGCATGCAAGTCTACTTGAAGTTTAATACGATTATACACCGTCAACAAGCCCCTTTTTCTGGCGCCGTTGCCGGGGAACAAGTGATCAAGATTCGATCTATTATTGCTTTTTTGTGTAATTTTCAGTTTTCTTTTGGCTTTTCTTTTTGCATCTACTGACTTTTGATCATCCTCAAAATCAATCTAATCTAGTTTGTCTAACACTAGTTTTCTTAGATTTATTTTTATTTTTAGTATATTGTGTTTATCGCTAACCCTAACAGGAGATGGACCGCTACCTCTCCAACAAGCCCCTTTTCTGGCACCAAGACTAAGAAGCCAGTCATTCCGTTTTTGCGTATCTATCTTATTGCTAGCCTTTTATCTGTGCATTGTGTATCCCCACATCGGAAATCTCACAAACTTCGCTGGATATCCACCCTTAAAACCAAAAATCATCTTTTGTGATTACCTCCTTGACCATAACCTATCATTGAGTATGGATCATCAATTCAAGGAAGATCGCAAGATGGTGCCATGATTGAAGATTTCAAGTATCTCTCCAAAGGAAAAGTATTTCCAGCACCTGTTAGGGAATTCAGTAAAAGTCTTGCACACTCGAAACATCGGATTTACCGAAATTCGTGAGATACCTTTGGGATGAGAGGTTCAGTTTGGCTCCTGTGGGATGTTTTGCAAATTTACGAGTAAATGTTCGAAAGAGACAACCGAACTTGGTCTCTGTACTCGAATTCTTAACCCATTTCAGGATGTTTGAGGCCCGCGAAACACTGGGGTCAGGAACTTGCGAAACTCCGGAATCATGAACCTGCGAAGCTCTGGAATCATGAACCTGCGAAGCTCTGGAATCATGAACCTACGAAGTTCTGGAATGATGAACCTGCAAAACTCCGAAATCAAGGATCTGTGAAGTTCGGGAATTTATCAAAGTCTAAATTCGGAGGTTATGATGTATGAAGATCTTCGCATATGAGAGAGTCGGAAACCAGCAAGAAGCCAAGTCAAAGACGTTGCCTCAAAAGTCTAGGTTTGACATGTGAACTAGTGGCAGGCTTGTAAATGTATGAAATTAGCCCCGCAAATTATGGGATGTAAAAGACATTCATGTACATGTTCACACTAGGAATATTCCTTAGATTCGAGGGTATTTTCGGAATGTAAAAGTCCCTTCGCAAGTTAAAAGGGGGCGCGAGGGCACGTGTAAAGGGATTCACAACTTTTGAGGAGAGAGCAGACTTTAGGAGACTCTTTTTGTTCTTGCCTTTCGCGAGTTATACGTTCGATTCTATTGTTCTTGTGTTCACGTGTTAGGGGACTCTATCCGATTTTTCGGAGCCCCCAACATTGGTGCCCACCGTGTTTCAGCCGAAAAACAGCTCACGATGGCACCATCGAAGAGGTCCAAGAAGAATGCTCCCACCGAGACCGATTGATACGAATGTTGTCCGATCTTCACGATGTAGGATCTTGAACAAGATAACTAGCTGATAAATCAGCCAAGATAAATAGTTGCGAACAGCCGGATAGTAGTGCAACCTGACGACACGCACAACAAGCCAACTACCGTCTCTATACGGCAGCCTGAATCAAGGATTCACCCAATCACACTCTCAAAGAACCAACCTACGCTACCTGAACATGAAGTACCAGAAGCACGGATTGGGTGCCGATGAAGCGGCCGCCGATGTAATCCCACAGGGAAAACACAAGAGCAAAGGGGTAGAGAATCACTCTCGGATCTTGTTAGCACTCAGCTCAACAAAGGGGTTCTATGGACAACCCTCCTTGTCGGGTGTGTATGGACCTTTGAGTTTCTGGAGTTATGCGATGTGAAAAGCCACCACGAGCTGAAATCCCGAACAGCCTCGTGTTACTATTGGGTTCCTGCGCAGCCTTCACTAATTTGGTCATAACTCTTTATTGGGAAGTCCAATGGACATGCAGTTTCTTGCATTGGAAGTTAACTTCAAGACGGTTCCATGAAGTACTCATGCAGCTCCATAGCTATCGGGATTTAAGAGTTATGATCAAATCATTATGAAGGTCCGAACATGTCCGAACTGATTGTCCGAACTGGTTTGTCCGAACTTGTCCGAACTGAACTTGCTGGTTCCTCCTTGTCCGAACTGATCCACTTGTTTCTTATTCTTTGCTTCCTCTCCGTGAATAGCGGCACCACCCCTCTCACATATATACCTAAGTACAACCAATGTAGAACACTTAGGTAGTATAACATTCTCAGATATGTGAAAGTTAATTTCAGCTAGGAGAGAGTTCACCTCTTGATGTAGTTTCTTGGCACGACTTCGTGTAATTGGTCCTTGATTTATATTTATTGGTGTGTTGTGTTCATCCACTTATGTAACAGCCTGATCAGTGGGGATGTCCGCATCATCCTCCCTCTCTTGAAAAAGGAGTCGTCCTCGACTCTGATTATTGTGGACTTGGTCATGTTGATGATCACTGTTGTAGTCGAATATAACAATGTGCTTGAGTCTGTAATCATACAAGCCAAGTAGCAGCCTTGCTAAAGGAAAATAGTAAGATTCGGAATTAAGTATAGCTTTCACCTTGTATGGATGTTGAATATTGAGAGTATTTGTCGAAGTCTTTGACCGGGCCGCATCATCCTCCCTCCCTTGAAGAAAAGCTGTCCTCAACTTTTGTTGACTTGAAACCAATCTATAAAAAGTAGAGGGTGGATATTATGGCATTTTTATGATCAATTAAGTTATATCCCTCATTACTTCCTTTCTCATCTGTCGGGGACCGCCCTAGGGGTCCCCTCAAACAAGGGGGGAACCCCTACTTAAATTCTCGCATCAATATAAGCTAAGCCTAACCATGCGGGAAACTAACCCTGCGAGACGCGGCCCATGCGAGCGGGACTTCGGAGGCCCACCAAGGCGGCCCGCCTAGGAAGACCCCTCGAGCGGGGCTCCGCCGCCCGAGGGCATGCTCCTCCTCGGACGGGCTCCGCCCGTTCGAGGGGCAACTCCCTCCTCGAACGGAGTTCCGCCCCCGCTCGAGGGACGACCCTTCCCTCGAGCGGCCCCGCCCGCTCGAGGGCTCGCTCCCCCCTCGAGCGAGTCCCGCCTCGCTCGAGGGGTCCGCTCCGCCCTCGGCCGGGGCCCGCCACGATCACGGGCGCCCCGCACGCGCGCGCCGGTCCCGTACTTGGGCATTTAACGCCCCGACGCCGCGGGACGGCGCCATCATGCGCCGGGGCTCACGCCCGTGCCGCCGCACCAACTCCCCGAGGGGAAGGAGCCCATCCCCGCCACCGTGGGACGGACGCGCGCGGTACGGCCGGTGTCGGTCCCGTGACACCGTGCGCACGCCGTTGTACGACTAACGCGCCCGACCCTCGAAAGGGGGCGGGGCGCACCCTCGATTTCACTTCCCCCGTGACCTTGCGGAGGGTTGGGTGAGGGGCGCTAGGCCGGTGGGAGGCCATCCCGGCCACCGCGCGGCGCGGCCGCCGTACCCACGCGTGCGGGCGCACGCCCGACTCCACGGGGGCACGCCCAAGCACCGCAGCAACCACTCCGCCACCGCGAGCTCATTGGGAAGGAACGCCGTTCGCCCGCTCCCGTATCCCGTACCGGTCATCATCGCACCTCCCTCGAGGCCTATCGAGAGAACGCCATCACCATCCGCCGCCTCCTACCCTCGAACCACCACCGTTCGGGTACGCGAAGAGGCCATCATGGCCGGATCGCGGCGAAGATCGATCGGACGGCCGCCCATTCTACACCATAGCACGACGAGCTCCCACACGTAGCTAGGTAGCGCGGCGTGCATGTAACTCGCCGCCCCCTTGGCCTATAAAAGGGGAGGCGAGCCCCCGGCCGCGCGGGGACGAGTTCGGAGGAGTTCGGACGAGTCCCGGAAGAACACGGTTCACCGTGCACTCACTCTCTTATTCTCCCACGACATCTTCGGCCACCCACTAGGGACTTGGGAGCCACGCTTCCTCTCCCCGCCTTGCTTGTATTTGCCCCACTACAAGCACCCCCGGTGCCGAGCAATATAGTGCCACGAGCACCCCACCGCTGGACGTACGGCCCCCTCGGCGGGAACCGGGGGATAAATCCTTGTGTCATTTGTTGCTTAGCATCGACCATCGAGGGATAGACCTAGGCGTTATCTACCGGTTAGTGTCGGGACCATATTCCGCACCGACGTTGGCGCCCACCGTGGGGCATCCGAGCGCCTAAGGTCATTTCGCCGACTCCCTCCATGGTGATTCGCACCGAGTACCGTAGCACTCGCTACAACATGGGTAGCTCGGACCCCCTTCCCGGCGGGCTCGAGATCCGCTTCGGGGGACTTGAACTTCCGGGCCACGGGGAATGGCTATCTCATGCGCCTCACCAACCGTGAGGAGCTACGCGCGCGCGGCGGGAGGCCGGGTCCGCTGCGGTCTCCGCCGCACGCACGACACGCGCGGGCACACCGCAGCACGGATGCCGCGGGTCCGTCGACGCCGCGACGCCGTCGCCGCTCGGCCGCGCTCGCGCGGGCGCGGTCCGAGCGGCGGCGAGGGCCGAGCGCGCGCCGCCCGGCGCGGTGCGCCCACCGTCACGACGGCCGCCACCGCCCCGGCCGGGACCGCGCGCGGTCTCGGGACCACGCGTCCCCATCGGGGCTGCGTGGCGCCACTACGGCCTACAACGCCAACGTCAACACGACGATGCGCGAGGGTTCCGCCCGGTCGGCACGTCTTCGTCGCCGGGGACCCCGGCGCTTCGGCGGCGGACGAGTCGTCCCCGGGCTCCGTCGACACGATGCCACCCGCCGGCCGCCATGGGTACGCGGAGTGGGACTTCTGCGGTGTGCCGGGACCCGGTCGCGTTCGGGCGCTTCCTCGACGCCACGGACTGCGGTTCGGTCGCTCCGACGACTCCGGGCACCGGGAGCTACGACCCCACGCGGGAATGCCGCGCCGTCATCACCAACGACCCGGCCAACGCCGCCGGTGCGGCGGGCGCCGGAGATGGGGAAGTCACGCCGGCCCCGGGGGTTGCCACGCGCCCGGCCGCGGGGCCAAGCGCACACCCGCCGAGGCCGACGTCGACGCGCGGCCGGCCCAAGCTCGCGAGCTCGAGGCCAAGCTAGCGAGGAGGAGTACGGACCGTGCGGGCGCTCCGCGCCTCGATGGCGGGAGAGGCCTCCGCGCGCGGCGAACGCGCGCGGGAGCTAGGCCGTCAAGTCCGCGACCGCCTCAACCCCCGTCCCCAACGTTGACAACGCGGATACTCCACCGCGAGCGAGCCAAAAGCTCATCGCCGCCGCGACACACTTGCGCGCCATGCGGCACCCTCGACCCCCGAGGCTCGAGAAATGCACCGCGAGGTGCGGACCCTACGGAGCAAGCGGCCGGTCCGGCGGGCGAAAGCTCGGCCTCACGCATCCGCCAACGGGGGACGCGCGGGGTGATGACCGGCACCGGGGGGCGAACCCTCGGTGCATGCGGGTCGACCCTGCCGACCGAGGACGCACGCCGGCCAAGGAACGGCTCCTCGACACGCGCGGGGCGGCCGGATGGTGACGCCCGCAACGTCATCAACGCCGGGCGCACCGGCAAGGCGGACGCGCGGCGGCCGGGGGGCTACCACCCTCGAAGGGGTGGACGCTACGACAGCGGTGAGGATCGTTCCCCAACGCCGGAGCCCCCGGGCACCGCGTGTTCGGCGAGGGGAGATCCGCACGGCGGCGTTCCCCCCAGCGCTTCCGTCAACCCTCGACGATCACCAAATACAACGGGGAGACGGACCCTCGTGTTTGGCTCAACGATTACCGCCTGGCCTGTCAGCTGGGCGGGGCCACCAACGACGAAGTGATCATCCGCAACTTGCCCCTGCATCTGGGCGACGCGGCCCGGACATGGCTCGAGCACTTGCCCGCCAGCCAGATCCACAACTGGGACGATCTAGTCCACACCTTCGTGGGCAACTTCCAGGGCACATACGTGCGCCCCGGGAACTCCTGGGATCTGCGCTCCGCACGCGAGGCCGGGCGAATCGCCGCGGGACTTCATACGGCGCTTCTCCAAGCGCCGCACGAGCTCCCCCGGCGTGGCACAATCCGAGATCGTGCACGCGTTCCTCGAGGGCACCACGTGCGGGACCTTGTGCGCGAGCTAGGACGCAGCCCGCCCACGGACTCGAACGAGCCGTTCGACATTGCCACCGGCCTTCGCCTCGGGGAGGAGGCCGTGGGGGCAATCTTCGACGGCAAGAAGGGCAAGCGCTCCGAGGGACATGCCCGCGGAGGGCAGCGGGTCCAAGGAGCCGCGCCGCAACGATAAGCGGGGCAAGAAGGGGGAAGAAGCCGCGCGCGAGGCGCGCGAGCGAGGGGCGCAACGGCGGCAACGCCGAGGCCCTCGGCCGTTGACCGGCCCGACGGGGCCCTCGGCCGGCCCCTCGAGGCCGGGGGGGTATTCGACGACATGATGAAGAAGCCGTGCCCCTACCACAAGACCCCCGTGAATCACACTCTTGAGCAAGGCGACATGCTCAAGAAGTTCTATGGCCGTGCCGCCGCGAAGGAGGCGAGAGGCCAAGAAGGATGGGGGCGACGGCGACGCGGTGGCTTCCCTGCGGTCGAAAATGTGTTCCTCATTTTTGGGGGACCCACCGTCGACATGTCAACCGGCCGGCGCAAGAAGGAGCAGCACGAAGTCCTCGCCGCGAGAGAGGGCACCTCGGCTTTTCTCAGGCGGTCGAAGGATGCCATTACCTTTAGCCGGGATGATCACCCAAACCGCATCCCGAACCCGGCCGATACCCCCCGGTGGTCGATCCCATCATTGGGAACGCCCGGTTTTCGAAGGTCCTTATGGACGGAGGCGGTAGCCTCAATATCCTCTTCGCGCATACACCGCGCCTAATGGGGATTGGGCTGGACCCGAGTGCGTCCCGGCACGAAGCCGTTTCACGGCATCGCGCCGGAAAGCGAGTTCAACCCCTCGGGCGGATCGATCCGCCCGTCCGGTTCGGGACCCCCAAGAATTTCCGCAAGGAAACCCTCACCTTCGAGGTGGTGGGATTCAAAGGGGCCTACCATGCCATCCTTGGGCGACCATGCTATGCCAAGTTCATGGCGGTCCCCAACTACACTTACCCGAAGATGAAGATGCGGGTCCAAACGGCGTCATCACCGTCGGGTCGTCGATCGAGCATGCATTCGACTGCGATGTCGAGTGCGTGGAGCATGCGGAGGCGCTAGCGGCCGGATGAAGCGCCGGTAAACACGGCTGGAGAAGATGGTCAACGACGACCTCAGCTCCGCCACCAAGCACGTCGGCACATTCGAGGCCGCCGAGCAAACCAAAGGGGTCCCCCTCGACCCATCAGCCCCCGAGGGCAAGGCTTTGAGGGTCAGCTCGACCCTCGATCCTAAATAGGAAGCAGTGCTCGTCGACTTCCTCCGCGCCAACGCCGACGTTTTCGCGTGGAGCCCCTCGGACATGCCAGGCATTCCGAGGGAGGTCGCCGAGCACTCCCTTGATATCCGCCTAATGCTCGCGGCGTTCGGCGGCGGGCCGCGCCGCTTCGACGAGGAACGGCGACGGGCGATCGGAGTGGAGGCGCGGAAGCTCCTCGAGGCCGGATTCATCAAGGAAGTGTTCCACCCGACGTGGTTAGCTAATCCGTGCTTGTAAAAAAGAAAAATGGGAAGTGGAGGATGTGCATTGACTACACAAGTCTCAATAAAGCGTGTCCAAAAGTTCCTTTTCCTTTGCCGCGCATAGATCGGATCATTGATTCCACCTGTAGGGTGCGAACTACTCTGTTTCCTTGATGCCTATTCGGGATATCATCAAATAAAAATGAAGGAGTCGAGCCGGCTCGCGACTTCGTTCATCACACCGTTCGGGACGTTTCGTTACGTCACGATGCCTTTTGGCCTCGAAACGCGGGCGCAACCTATCGGCGCCGCATGCGGCACGTTTTTGGGGACCATATCGGACGGACGGTCGAGGCTTACGTAGACGACATCGTCGTCAAAACCGAGAAGGCGGACGACCGGTCGGCGATCTTGGCATCGCATTCGAGGCCGCTGCGGGCCAAGCGGGGTCAAGCTCAACCCCGAAAAATGTGTCTTTGGAGTGCCGCGGGGCATGCTCCTAGGATACATTGTCTCCCGACGGGGAATCGAGGCCAACCCCGAAAAGGTCGCGGCCCTCGAGCGAGTGGGTCCAATTCGGGACCTCAAAGGAGTGCGAGAAGGTGTTGGGGTGCCTCGCCGCCTTAAGCCGCTTCGTTTCGAGGCTCGGTGAGAAGGGCACCGCCCCTCTACGGGCTGCTCAAGAAGCACGAGCGCTTCTCTTGGACCGCCGAGGCCCAGGAAGCGCTCGACAAGCTAAAAGCATCTCTGACGCACGCCCCAATCCTTACGCCGCCACAAGACGGCGAACCCCTCCAACTCTACGTGGCCGCGACCACCCGGGGTGGTCAGCGCCGTGATCGTCGTGGAGCGCGCGGAGGAAGGGCATGCCCTGCCTGTGCAGAGGCCAGTCTATTACATCAGCGAAGTCCTGTCGGACACAAAGACGCGCTACCCTCGGGGTCCGAGAGTCGTTGTACGCGGTGGTCCTCGCGCGGCGCAAGCTCCGCCACTACTTCGAGGCCCACCCGGATTACGGTGGTCTCTTCCTTCCCGCTAGGAGAGATCATTCGCAACCCCGATGCGGCGGCGGAAATTGCCAAGTGGTCCGTGGAGGCGATGGGCGAAACGCTCGCCTATGCTCCGCGCAAGGCCATCAAATCGCAAATCTTAGCGAGACTTCGTCGGCGAGTGGACGGACACACGGCCGCCGCCCCCTCAAATTCAAGCGAGTGCTTGGACTCCGTTCTTCGACGGCTCGGTGATGAAGACGGGAGCGGGCGCGGGCCCGCTCTTCGTGTCACCCCTCGGGGAGCACATGCGCTACGCGGTGCGCCTCCACTTCCCCCGCGTCCAACAATATGGCGGAATACGAGGCCCTCCTGCGCGGCCTCAAAATCGCCATTGAATTGGGCATCAAGCGCCTCGACGTGCGAGGGGATTCGCAGCTCGTGATCGACCAAGTCATGAAGAACGCGAGCTGCCACGACGACAAGATGGAGGCCTCTCGCAAGGCCGTGCGGGCCCTCGAAGACAAATTCTACGGCATCGAGCTCAATCACGTGCCCCGCCGGTACAACGAAGAGGCGGACGAACTTGCCAAGATCGCGTCGGGCGGATCACCGTTCCCCCCAAACGTCTTCACGCGCGACATCGCGCAGCCCTCAGTCACCTTCGAGCCCTACCCCTCGAGCGACGGCGGACCCTCGGGGGCTCCCTCGAATCCAGCGGGTGCGGACCCCATGGAAGAGGACCCCTCGAACGAGGCGTACGTACTCTCCCTTCTCGAGGGGTACGGCTCCCACGAGGCTGTTGCAATGGACATCGAGCCGGTTCCGTCCGGACGGACCGGCGGGAGAAGTACATCGCACGGATTGCCCGAGGGGGAGCTCCCCGCGAGCCGGGCCGCGGCCGGGCGCATCGCCGGGATGGCCAAGTCGTTCACCCCGGTCGACGGTGAGGCGCACAAGCGCGCGCCGCGTCGAGGCATCCTCCGGCCCGATGCATACCCATTCCCGAGGGGCGCGAGCTCCCGCGGGACGTTCACGCGGGGACTGTGGCCACCACGCCGCGCCGCGCACCCTCGTCGGCAACGCGTTCCGCCAAGGCTTCTATTGGCCTACCGCGGTCGCGGACGCCAACGAAATCGTGCGCACTTGCGAAGGGTGCCGGTTCTACGCCCCGCAAAACCAACTTGCCGGCTCACGCTGCGCAAACAATCCCCGTGACATGGCCGTTCGCGTTGTGTGGGGGTTGGACATCGTCGGGCCCCTGCGGAAGGCGCCGGGGGCTTCACCCACACTGCTCGTCGCAATCGACAAGTTCTCCAAATGGGTGGAGGTGCGCCCCATTACGAATTTGAGGGCCGAGCAGGCGGTCTCGTTCTTCACCGACATCGTCTACCGCTTTGGAGTGCCAAACTCCATCATCACGACAACGGGTCCCGGTTCACGGGCGGAAGTTCTTGGAGTTCTGTGACAAGTTCCACATCCGCGTGGATTGGGCAGGCGTGGCACACCCACGGACCAACGGCCAAGTAGAACGCGCCAACGGCATGATCCTACGGGGCCTCAAGCCCGAATTTTCGACCGGCTCAACAAATCCGGCGAAAATGGCTCCAAGAACCGGCCCGGACGGTCGTGTGGAGCCTAAGGACTACCCCAAGCGAGCCACGGGTTCACCCCGTTTTCCTAGTCCATGGCGCGGAGGCCGTCCTCCCCACGGATGCGGAATACGGGTCGCCCAAGGTTCGAGGGCTACAACGAGGACGCTAACCGGCGAGCCCGCGAGGACTCACTTGGATCGGCTAGACGAAGTACGCCTCGTGGCGTTGATGCACTCCGCAAGGTATCAGCGGTCCCTACGGCGCTACCAAGCACGCAAGATACGTCGAAGGGATTTCGGCGAGGGGGACACGGTCCTAAGGCTACGCCAAGACAACCGAGGGCGCCACAAGCTATCGCCCCCATGGGAGGGACCCTACGTCGTGGTGAAGGTGCTCAAACCAGGCACGTACAAGTTGGCCAACGAGGACGGCGAAGAACTCACCAACGCTTGGAACATCCAACAGCTACGTCGCTTCTACCCTTAGCTAGGATTTCCAAGTATTTTCCGTTGTACAAACACACGGCCAACACCCCAGTTGGTGTCACCTATGTAAATACTCCAAGTATAATAAAAGGGCAACTCGGCTTTCCCCTGAAACCCAAGTTACCCTCGGGGGCTACTGCGGGGGGGCACCCCCCCCCCAAATGGTCCCATTTTTTCGCACAAAAAACGTAATAACACGCGCTAAGTTTGTCTCCTACTTCAACCACGAGCCACGATTCGAACGGGGCGTAGGCGGCACGGCGGAAGGAGCGCGCGAGCCGAGGGCGGCCTACGCGCGTGGCTATGGCCCGTCTCTCTCGCCTCCAACCCGGCGGGCCCCCGCGAAAGGCGGACTTCCTTAACTAGAATGCGCTCGGGGAAGAAGAAGAAACAAAAAGCGCCATAAAGCGATTTCATTTACAAACCGACCATGTTCATGAAATTACTTGTTTATTTACAAAGAGGCCACGAGGCCAGAATTCTGATACATGTAAACAAAAAACGGGCCTAGCGCCCCGGGTGCTTTCGGGCGGGCGGAGCGCGGCGTCGGCGGCGTCGGGAAGAGGAATTCTTCGAAGGCCTCGGCGAGCGACTCGGCGGCGTCAGCAGCAAGCGCGTCCGCACGCTCCATGGCCACCTCGTCCTCGACGCCCTCGGGCACGATGTAGCCTTCCGCTACCGCCTCGAGGTTGACCTCGTAGTGGGATCGCACCACTCCGAGGGGCCTTCGCACGCCCGGGTGCGGCGCCCGCCGCATCCGCCCCGTGACGTGGCCGCCAAGGGCGCGTAGGCGGCGGCCGCCGAGCTGCCGGCTTGGACATCGCCTTCCTCGACGGCGTGACAGGTCTCGAGGGCCGCGTTCGCCGGCTCCGCGGCTCCTGCTCAGAGGAATTGTAGGAGGCCTGCAGGGCCTCGGCCCGCCCAACAGCATGCCCCAAAGCCGTGCGCAGGCCTGGAAGCAACAAGATGACGAGAAATTGGAAAGGGGGAAACGAATCCTCTAAAACGAAAACTAACAACGGGGTCGGACGGCAACTTACCCTCGACCCTCGCCTCTTCTCCCGGATTGAGGTCGCGGCGCGCGGACTCGAGCGCCGGCTCGAGATGCCGGACGGTCTCGCCTTGCTCGACGAGGGCCATCTCTTGGGCGGCATTGCCGATGCGAGCGCCGGCGCCTCGTCCTCAACCTCGGAGAACGCGGCGTTCCGCTCCTCCGGCCGACCTCTCGCCGTCTCGCGCGCGACGCGCTCTCCGCTCCGGCGCGGTCGGGCGTCGCGAAGGGCGGCACCGCTCTCGCGGAGCCGCCCCTCGGCCCCGTGGCGGGCGATGCGCTCTCGCCGGAGCCCCGCCCCTCGCCGGCGACGAGAGCCGCGGCCTTGACGTCGAGGGCGGCCTTCGGTCGTCGGCCTCCTTGGCGCGCGCTCCCGGCCGCGCGCCGGCTCCTCGGCCGCGCGGCGCGCCCTGCGCTCCCTCGAGCGACGTGCGGAGTCTCCGGTCTCGGCGCGAGCGGTGGCCACCTCGCCTCCCGGTGGCGGCCAACGTCCGCGTCTTCTCCGGGTCCTCGCGCGCGTTCCACGGCGCCTCGTCACGATCGACGAGGGCGCGCGGATCCGCCGAGGCTTGGGTCACGCGCCGCGTCCGCACGAACTCTCGGGGAGCACGTCACACCACGCCGACGCCGGTAGACCGGCCCGGTGTCCCGGCGTCCCTAAGAGCTTCCGCAAGCGCGTCGAAAGCGCGCGCATCGCTCCCGGAGGGCGGCGGGCCTCGGCGTTCACCGGTCGAACGCGGCGTACTTTTCACGAGCGCGGCGCTCGAGCTCCACCGGCATCCACACATCGAGCCTCGTCGGCGCCAAGTCTTGAATACGGCGCGCGAAAGCGAAAAAGAGAAAGAAGAAGAGCAACGGAAGTGGCTCACCCGGAAGACGATCCGGAGCCGGGCCGGCGCGAACCCGCGGCGCCTCGTTCAACGCGCGGTTGAGCGTGGCGCCGTGGCTCGGGGAGCTCGCCCGAGCTCCTGCTCCCTCCGGGCGTCGGCCGACCGCCGGGGGATCCTCCACGGCCCCCCACCTGGGCGGGGGCGGCCGGCATGGGAGGACGAGGCCTCGGCGTCGTGCCCTCGGCCCCCCACATCATACGACCCTCGTGACGCCTCACGAGGGCCCTCCCCCGGGGCTCGGGGGAGAGTTCGTGGGCCGGTGGCCCCGCGGTTCCACCCGGGGCGGCGAGGAGTCATCCGAGAGCTCCACCACCTCGCACGGGGACGCGCCCGGCGGGCGGAGCCGCTTGCTCGCCTCCGCCCCCGGCGCCCTCCACTGCGCCTCCGCCCGGCGCGGGCGCCCGCCGTGGCGCCGTTGCCGCCACCTCCGTCCGCGCGCCACGTCGCGGGCGCTCCCGCGGGTTGCGCCGCGCTCCGCCTCCTCGCGGTGGCCGCCACCGCGGGCGGCGCCTCCGCCGTGGCCGCCGTGCGCGGCCGCGCCTCCATGGCGGCCGGGCCGGCCGCCCCGGCGGCCTCGTGGCGCGCGCCGCGGCGGGTTGATCCACCGGCCGGGGCCTCGAAGCCGGCCCGGACGCTTGCGGCGCTCGCGCCCCGCCGCCGCGCTGTCTACGGGCGCGACCCCCTCGACGAACGCCGCGGGGTGGGGATCGACGCATCCGTCCCCTCGGCACCTTGGCCGGTGCAAGAGGAGGGACGGTGGGCACCGCCCCGCGGAAGCGCGAACGGAGGATTAGAGCGTCTAGTAACCAAGCAGGTTAGGGCCAAGCAAAGGAAGAACGATTCCTTACCTCGCGGAGGAAAAGGCCGCTTCCTTTCCTCGAGGCCTCCGACGAGGGCCGGCGCGCGGCCGCGCCGCCGCGGCGCCCCACGGCGCCGCCGCCCGCCGCACGTGCGGGCACGCCCGCCTCATGCGTGGGCGCGCCCCGTGCCGCCACCACACGCGGCGGCACGCTGGCCCGCGCGCGGGCGCGCCCCGCGCGCCCCTCGACGGGGACGCCGCGCGCGCGGACGCGCTCCCGCCGCGTGCGGGCACGCGGCGACGCGCGCGCGGGGGCCGTGCGCCGCGCGCGCCTCGGTGGCGCGCGCGGCGGCACCTCCGCGGCGCGAGCCGCCCCGACGACGACGCCGGCGGCGGGCGCCGACGCGCGCCGCCCCGGACGAGCCGCCCCGCCGCCGGCGCGAGATCCGGCCGACGGGGGCGCGGGGCCACCGTCCGAGGGGCCCTCCCCCTCGGACTCTTCCTCCTCGTCCGATCCGAGGGACGAGGGCTCCTCGATGTCGGGGGAGGAGAGCCCCGGCTCCTCCCGTCGCCGTGCTCGGCGGACGGGTGCGTCGCGGCGCGCTTGGCGCCGCCTTGCGTGCTCCCTCTTGCGCGCGCGCCCGCTCCTGCTTGCTCCCGGCCGCGCCGCCGGCCCGAGCGCACGGGGAGTCGGGGGGGGTGGGTGGAACGGACTTGGCGGCGTTGAACCGCACCGGTTGCGCACGAGAAGAACGGCGGCGCATCGGGGAAACGAAATCAAGAACAAGGACTAAAACGGAGTAAGAAAACCACACTCACCAACGGGCGGTGGGGAGCATCTCGAGGTCCCACGGGGGTCCGAGCCCGCGAGCGCGGCGCCGGTGTCGACGGCGCTCCGCGCCGGGTGAGCGCGTACGGCCGCTCCCGGCGGCGTCGGGAGCATCCGCGACCTCGCCGGGTCGACGGGGTTGGCCGCCTCCCGTCATCTCGAAGATGCGAAGCGGCCTCTGCATCAACGACACGATTCGCGGTGATGAAGGAAGGCGAGGACACCCATCGCGTTGAGCCCTTCCCTCGCCGGCCGGCTGCGGGGGCGGCGGGGACGGATTCCGGCGCGCCGGTGGTTGGCCGTAGGCAACCGTAGCCCCAACGATCCCGGCCTCTCCTTGAACACCGCCGGTGTAGGGAGGGGGAGGCGGGCTCGGCGTTGCGCGGTAAAACCATCCCCGCTCCCGGCCCGGCGTTGTTCGTCGTCATGGTGCGGGGGATGTAGGAGTTCTTGAGCTGCCCCCGCACGGCAGCGACATCCGCCGAGCGCGCACCCGCACGGCGGGTCCTCGGCTCCGTCGTAGGCTGCGTGATGAGCTCCGCGGCGGAAGAGGTGTACCCCGAGAGCTCCCCGGTTGAGCGGGATCCCCCGGTACCCCCTCGCGGACGCCCACGAATGTGGCCGCTGCCGAGATCGCGTTGGGGGCGAAGTTGTGCGGCTCCACCCCGTGGTGGAAACACAACGCCGCATAAATGTGCTCGCCGGGCGCGTTGAAGCCGCGCTCGTGGTAGCGGAGGAAGCTCACCACGTATCCCTCCGGCGGGTTAGGCTCGAGGTGCGACGATGGCGGCACGATCCCTCCGCCGGGCGCCCTTCTTCATTGGGCGACGGTGGCCGGCGGCGACCCGGCTCGCCCGGGGGCGGCGGGGTCACGGTCGACCTCTCCCAAGCGTACGGCTCCCGGGAGCCGGATCGGAAGGGCGGCGGCGCCATAAGGAAGGACGAACGAGCGCGGGGGCGGAGGACAAGGAAGCAAGAAGAAAAGCTCGCGGCGAAGCCGCGCGGTGGCGGGGCGGAACGAAGACGAGCGACGGAGGATTGAAAATGGTGAGGAGCCAAGGTAAAAGCCGCCACCTACTCCTCCCGCCGGTTTTATAGGCAACGGGCGAGTTCTCCCGGAGCGCACGCCCCGCCAACGATGGCTGCGGGAATCTTTCCATCGCGTCGACGGGCGGGCCCCACCACGGCTGGCGGCGACTAACCTGCGGGCGGGTCATCAGTACGGCGAGGCCGGCGGCGGCCAAGGCGAAACGAGTCACATCCCGCCGGCCACGTCGCCCACTACGCGCGCGCGCGGCCGCGGCGCCTAGGGCGCGCCGCCGGCCCCAAAACCCGCGGCCACGCCGCGGGCGCAATTAAATGCCGGGGCCCCTTGCCAAGCAAGGGGAGAGCCCTCGAGCGAGGCGAATCCTCGGCTCGAGACAAAGGCGACCCTCGATGGGATATCGGCGTGAGAAGGTCGCCGGGACTGCTTTCGATGTAGAGCGGACCACGCGAGCACCCATGCCCGTGAAGCCCTCGGCGGCATGACCCTCAACTCGAAACAAGGCGACCCTCGATGGGATGTCGGCGTGAGAAGGTCGCCGAGGACTGCTCGATGTAGGGCGGACCACGCGGGCACCCATGCCACGTAGGACCCTCGAGCGGCACGGCCCCCAACTCGAGACGATGTCAACCCTCGCAGAAAGAAGGCACACGCGTAAGAGGATCGCCCGGGTCACGCTTGAAATAGAGCGACACCGAAAGCACTCATGCGCGCCGCGCGCCAACAAGCACCTCGAGGGACGGCGCGCCCGGACCCCTCGGCGGCCGCAAACGTGAAAAAACGGGCTTGTCCATGCACGGCCCGCACGGCCTTGCGATCGGGGGTTCGAAGCGACCCTCGACGGGTTCGAACGGGCGCCCCAGATCTCGAGTTAGGGACGACGAGGGCACGCGCATTCAAGCCGTTCCTCGAGCCGTCGGCTCGAGGGTGCCCCATGTCGTGTTCGAGAGCCGGCGAGGGCGGCTAGCGGGGGGATCCCAGGGAGAGCTTCCGCGCCCTCGGTCCCTAGCGAGCGGGGCCAAGGCCCCACCTAGCAAACCCACGCAAGCGCTTCCCCATGGACGTGTCTCGGACGCGCGGCCTACCCTTATCGAACGGGGCATGGACGTCCGCTTGAACTACCGCTAGCGGCTCGAAGAGGAATCCAGGCGGTCGCGACCGCTCGATGGGAGTCGTGGAAACCTCACCTCGAGCCCGCGGAGGGACGGCGAGGGCGTGACAAAAAACAAGTCGTCGGGCTCGGCCGATCGCCTCGAACGGGCCAAGGCTCGGGGGCTCGACGCACGGCTACACCTCCTTGGAGGTGCCGCCGGGGGGACGGGGGACGAGGGGGGAGCGTGCCACCCCGATGCGGCTGAAACACCGCCGATGCGGTTGGCATATGTGCCACGCCTTTCGGCCGAATTGCTCGCGGTTAACCCCGCCGGGGAGGGGCCCACACTCTGCGGGCTTCGGGGGCTAGGCCGCCGGGTCGCCCTAGCGCGGCCCCGGAAGCGTTCGCAAACAAAGGAGGGAAGAACGTCCTATCGGTAGGTTCCGGCATGCGGGGAGCCTCGAGGCAAACCCGCGGATGCTCGGGGGCTGCGTCGGGGGACCGCCCTGGGGGTCCCCTCAAACAAGGGGGAACCCCTACTTAAATTCTGCATCAATATAAGCTAAGCCTAACCATGCGAGGAAACCCCAACCCTTGCGGGGCCGCGGCCCATGCGGCGGGGACTTCGGAGGCCCACCAAGGCGGCCGCTGGGAGGGCCTCGGCCGGGGCTGCGCCTCGCCGGGGGCATGCTCCCCTCCTCGGGCCGGGCTCCCGCCGGGTTCGGGGGCGGCTCCCTCCTCGAACGAGGGTTCGCCCCGCTCGAGGGACGACCCTTCCCTCGAGCGGCCCCGCCGCTCGAGGGCTCGCTCCCCCCCCTCGGCCGAGTCCCGCCTCGCCTCAGGGTCCGCTCGCCCTCGGCGGGGGCCGCCACGATCCGCGGCCGCCCGCAGGCGCGCCGGGTCCGCGGCCACGGGCATTGCGCCACAGGCCGCCGCGGAGGCGGCGCCATCGTGCGCCGGGGCCACGCCCGTGGCCGCGCACCAGCGCTCCCCGGGGGAAGGAGCCCGTCCGCCCCGCGTGGGACGGACCCCGCCGCGGTGCCGGCCGTCTCGGTCCGGGGCGACCCAGGTGCGCACGCCGTTGTCTCGACTAACGCGCCCGACCCTCGAAGGGGCGGGCGCACCCTCGGCCCCACTTCTTCGTGACCTTGCGGAGTTGGGTGAGGGGCGCTAGGCGGGTGGGGAGGCCATCCCCGGCCCCGCGCGGCGCGGCCGCGCGTACCCACGCGTGCGAGCGCACGCCCCCTGCCCACGGGGGCACGCCCGACGCCTTTGCGGCCAGCCACTGCGCCACCGCGAGCTCATTGGGAAGGAACGCTTACGCCGCTCTGTATCCGTGCCGGTCATCATCGGCACCTCTCCTCGAGGCCCCTGCTCCGGAGAACGCCATCACCATCGCCGCCTCCACCCTCGAACCACCAGCGATCGGGTCGCGGTAGGCCATCATGGCGGATCGCGGCGAAGATCGATCGGACAGCCGCCCGGCTCTACACCATAGCACGACGAGCTCCCACACGTAGCTAGGTAGCGCGGCGTGCATGCTTCTTCCTTTCTTTATAAAAGGGAGGCGAGCCCCCGGCGCGGGGGACGAGTTGGAAGGGAGTTCGGACGAGTCGGAAAGGGCACGATTCTTGTGCACTCACTCTCTTATTCTCCCACGACATCTTGACCCACCCACTAGGGACTTGGGAGCCACGCTTCCTCTCCCGCCTTGCTTGTATTTGCCCCACTACAAGCACCCCCGGTGCCGAGCAATATAGTGCCACGAGCACCCCACCGTCGGGACGTACGGCCCCCTCGGCGGGAACCAGGATAAATCCTTGTGTCATTTGTTGCTTAGCATCGACCATCGAGGGATAGACCTAGGCGTTATCTACCGGTTAGTGTCGGGACCATATTCCGCACCGACACATCCATATTCATAGGTGCACAATGATAACATGACATATATGAGTTATGCACTTTATTAGGATGATCTTGAAACAGCAAATTCATTTTTCTAAACTCACATTGAAAATGTTTTCTTGGTGTTTGTAATCCTGCAAATAACTCCGTAGATGGAAGAACAACAATTTCTTGCAAGCAACACAATTTATTCAAATTCTCTAATTTCATCATTGCAACACTGAACATTTCACAATTTGAAGAAAACATTAATCTCTTGTCATTCTCATAATTATTTTTGTACAATTCTTTTGAAGGTTTAGATGCATACCTTCCAAATTCATTACTCTTTGATGTGGATAGAAAATATTTGGGTGAAGAGCTTGTTGTTCTTTGCACATGGTCCCTTTATTTTGATGAATAATATGAGCATGAGAATAATATTTTTCTCTCAATAGCACAAGTATTAAACAATTTATTCACTTTATGACCAGAAAAGTAAGGCACACAATGATTGTCGTACGACATGTTCAATTTAAATTCAGCAAGATTGTCACATGTTATGCACATAGAACTTACAAAGAACTTATCAACAACATGTTCAACAATCAAATTGATAGTAAACTTGTAGCTATGAACATTATTAAAAGATCTCATGGATGTTATCACTGACACATTATCAAGTATTTGATCAATCTCAACAAGTTTATCGAATATGGTATAGCTCAAATAATTAATAGGAGATATCTTTGCAAATAATTCAGCATGAGTAAAGAACTGAACATAGTGAAGTTTATTAGCATTTAAATTATTACAAGGTTTCAAAATAGAATAGTAGTTATGCAAACTAGAATAAACCTTATCAACTTGCAAAATTTCAGCACATGAATTTACTTTTAAATGAGTTGAATCAAAATAAAACCATTGAGTAAAATCAATTAAATTTGCAGCAGATGTTTTATCATGATTAGTCAACAATGTACCTTGCAAATTCAGTTCTGAATTATTTTCATTACCTTTCAGTTTTGATGTTTGTATATATACAATGGGTTGCACTTATGAATTTTTACCTCCTTCATCTTCATGCTTCATGTTTATGGCAGCAACAAATTGGTTTTGTATAATAACAATATTCTCACATCTCTCAACAAGTGGTGTTATGTGATGAGAAATCACCTCTTTCTTAGTTTCTTTGCTAACCTGCACACTTTGAGAGACAACACAAGAAGTAGGGATGAGTGGGTTAGAATCATAATTATCCTCACACATATTGTAATCAAGCTCTGTCTTTTTATGTGGTGTATATCCCTCACACTCATTGTGGATGCTCTCAATCTCACATTTTGTGGAATCACACAACTCACTTTTATTTTCCGTTGCACTCAATTTGGCTATGTGGCTCTCAATCTCACATGGGTTTTGATGCAAAGCCTTCATATCTATATTTCGAGCAGCAACTACATGGTCACTTTCCTTCGTGAATTCCTCAACCAAACATTGACCAGCAAAGGTCAAAGTGGAACAACCAACTGTAACAAGTTCCAGTGGTGGAACACCAACAATTTTAGTGGAATTATTAATATAAGTTATGCCTTCAATCTGCACTTCATGAGGCATATTAGCACACTTAATTTCAGCATCTCTGTCCAATGATTTCTCACATACTACAGTTGATGGTGTAGTACATGTTGACATCTCTTTCAAGCATGGAACAACATCATGTTGCAACCATTGATCAGGTGGAACATGTTCTATTTGCTTTTGGACAGATTCATCAATCACACTTGGTGATGTACTGGAAGCATATTTCTTCTCCAAATCTTCTCTTAACCCAAACATTTGGTCTCTCTTTTCATTCAAATTATATGCAACTCTAAAAATAGGTGTCGAAACATACTCTAAATCTTGTAGTGACACTGATTCACCACCTTGCTGCATATCACAACTATCAATAACATTGCAGCACTTAATTTCACCACAAATGACACTTGAAAAAGGCATAAAACTTGTAGGAACATCAGCTCTTAGAATCTGAACCTGAGAAGATGTTTCATCACGTTCTTGCTGAACAAAATAGGCACCTTCACTTTGAAAATCAACATCAACCACCTCTTTCTTGCTTTCAATTATTTCTCTTGTTTGCAAATGATTGTGGCACTGCCATTCTCATCTTGCATGGTGCGTGCAGCAACATCTCCAAATGGTTCATGCTCAAATTTCAAACAATAATTGGAGAGAACTTCATTGACTTTGGTCTTCTCAAACTCGGAGTCCAAACTAAAATTCTGAACAACCATAACACTGGGATAAGTTCTTCCACTAGAATTGATAGAAAGATCAATCACCATATCACTTCCCATGTCAACTTGTGACTCACACTTGTCTTCTTGCTACACAACAATACTCTTATTTTCAACACACTTAACGTTAGAATCCATTGATTCACACATGGTGACAATAGCTCATTTGTTCTTGAATGGAGTTGATGCTTGTTTACTTGCAACAACAAATGGCACTTTGGGTTTCAACTCAGCATGTAACCTTGTAGCAATGTCTTTGCACAAATTAATGCACTTTGAAATATTATCTTGTTGCAGCTCTTTAAATTTTCTCTCTTCTTTGAGTGCATATGCCAAAAGATTGTGCACACTTCTTGCATACTTTCCCTTGATTGCAGCAACAATATTAGCATTGAGACCTCTCATGAAGTATTCTTTTGCATCCATGTCATCAACAATATTTGCCCGACACATAGTAAAAGATAACTCATCATGATATGATTGAACAGATTTATTTCCTTCCTTGATGCGCTTCAAACGACGAAGTAAAATCAACTCATACTCATGTGGAACAAATTCTTCTCTCATAGTTTTCTTCAAGTCTTCCCAACACTTGACAAAGCGCTTATGTGGATATTTCTTACACCATTCATGAGCATAATCTTCAAACTCAAGTGCAGCTCGTGAAACCTTATTTGCTTCTGAAAAATCTTGGAGTTCAAGCTCATACTCCATTTGTTCCTTCCAATCAAGAAATTCCTCCAGATTAGTACTTCCATAGAATGGAAGTCTTGTATACATTCGACCTGTCATGGTTAATGTCTACAAAAGAGCAAGCATATATGTGGAATAAGACAATATATGGAACTCAGAACCTCACCTTCTCTTACCAACCAAAACTCTTATGCTTCCCTGCAAGTTACTAAGGCAATCTGTTGGTGGTAAAGAGTAGTGATAATTGAGCGAATACAAGATCAAAAAACCGTACACGATGGCTTTTGTTTGGAGCTTGGTAGGGTATAAACACAAGGAGCAATCTAAATTCTAGTTGTTGTAAAGATAAGTAACAATCCAAACTAGAGATTCAATGCCTAGTGCTGATCACAAGATATGAAAGATGTGATGTAACAACACACGCACAAAAGACAGATTTCAGATTTGATGCAAACAAGGAATATGCTAGGGATGATTGATTTAAAGAGAATCATCTAGCAAAATTGCACCAAAATGATGATAGCAACCTGGTTACACAATTTATATGAAGGTTCAAACACTTGTGCATACCAACAATCTGATCTTACTCCTTTCTTTCCAACACTTTCTTTTTTAACTTTCTCAACACTTTTGTTTTCAGCATTCTTTCTTCTCTTTTTTTTGACACTTTTTTTCACGATACTAAACAAGATCAGATATAACACTTGCACAAATTTAAGATGATAGAACTCAATATAACCAGTAACTATCTTAATAGGACAAAAAGTTTTTGCAAAGGATAGAAATGGTTTACTTCTTTTTGTGGGGATTTTCAGATATATATAGAAAGGCACAAAAAGGACACGCAAAGGATGATATGATCAGCAACTAAACAAGGACTCTAATGGATTGAAACTTAACCAAACTCACTAGATAAACAGATTGTAACAAAATGCTATGACAATTTTTTAGGCTTTTTGGTGGATAGGACGAAGACAAAAATATATGTAGCTACGGGTAAAGAAAATCCTACCGTGGCAACGATGGCTCTGATACAGATGATACGAATGTTGTCCTGATCTTCACGACGTAGGATCTTGAACAAGATAACTAGCTGATAAATCAGCGAATATAAATAGCTGCGGACAGCCGGATAGTAGTGCAACCTGACGACACGCACAAGAAGCCAACCACCATCTCTATACGGCAGCCTGAATCAAGGATTCGCCCAATCACACTCTCAAAGAACCAACCTACGCAACCTGAACATGAAGTACCAGGAGCACGGATTGGGTGCCGCTGAAGCGGCCGCCGATGTAATCCCACAGGGAAATCACAAGAGCAAAGGGGTAGAGAATCACTCTCTGATCTTGTTAGCACTCAGCTGAACAAAGGGGTTCTATTTCATTATCATAAGTCTTGATTATTTCAGAGATACATAGGGTATTTATACAAGAAACAACCCTCCTTGTTGGGTGTGAATGAACCTTTGAGTTTCTGGAGTTATGCGATGTGAAAAGCCACCACGAGCTGAAATCCCGAACAGCCTGGTGTGACTATTGGGTTCCTGCGCAGCCTTCACTAATGTGGTCATAACTATTTATTGGGAAGTCCAATTGACATCGGTTTCTTGCATTTGAAAGTTAACTTCAAGACAGTTCCATGAAGTACTCATGCAGCTCCATAGCTATTGGGATTTAAGAGTTATGTTCAAATCATTATGAAGGTCCGAACATGTCCGAACTGATTGTCCGAACTATTATGTCCAAACTTGTCCGAACTGAACTTGCTAGTTCCCCTTGTCCGAACTGATCCACTTGTTTCTTATTCTTTGCTTCCTCTCCGTGAATAGCTGCACCACCCCTCTCACATATATACCTAAGTACAACCAATGTAGAACATTTAGGTAGTATAACATTCTCAGATATGTTAAAGTTAATTTCAGCTAGGAGAGAGTTCACCTCTTGACGTAGTTTCTTGGCACGACTTCGTGTAATTGGTCCTTGATTTATATTTATTGGTGTGTTGTGTTCATCCACTTGTGTAACAGCCTGATCAGTGGGGATGTCCGCATCATCCTCCCTCTCTTGAAAAAGGAGTCGTCCTCGACTCTGATTATTGTGGGCTTGGTCATGTTGATGATCATTGTTGTAGTCTAATATAGCAATGTGCTTGAGTCTATAATCATACAAGCCAAGTAGCAGCCTTGCTAAAGGAAAATAGTAAGATTTGGAATTAAGTATAGCTTTCACCTTGTATGGATGTTGAATATTGAGAGTATTTGTCGAAGTCTTTGACCGGGCCGCATCACCGACCAAGAGGAGCATCATCATGATGAAGACAACGAAATCTCTCACACTTTGGAACCTTCGCACATCACAGATCAAGAACGGAGGGCAAAATTCGAGGCTCTCTAGAAAGCAAGGGCCGAGAAGACAAAACACACTCTAGAACAGTACACACAACAACATGCTCATGAAAATGACGATGATGACGATGAGGCTGTAGACAGATAACTAGAGGAAGTACAACAAAAAATACAGCAACTACAGAAAGAGAAAGAAAGATTCGCGAACCAGCTACAAGCAAAGAGAAAAGCTTCATAAAAGCTAGAAAAACTTAACCAAGCAAAAGAACAAATTGAAAGAATTCAAAGAGAAATTGATTAAATGAAAGAACAAGGGAACAACTCATTGTGGCGAGACTCACCGCACCAGAATTCTGGACCAAACAGAAGAACCCCGAAAGAAAATTTCTTCGTGGGTAATGGAATTTTACAGTTCGTGGATCCTGAATCACCACTATCCATAGGGCTGCAAACTGCACCATGGCCACCAAAGTTCAAACCGGTCTCTCTCCCGAAGTATAATGGCTTCGGAAACTCTAGACAATTTCTCATGTGATATGAATCAGCTGTGAATTCAGCATGAGGAGATGATGTTGCGCTGGCCAAATCCTTCATCATTGCCTGCGAAGGCCTAGTTCTGAACTGGTATTCTTTGCTATAACCACACTCAGTCTGCAGCTGGGTCGACCTCAAGACGAAATTCATGCAAGCATTCCAGATATTCCATGAAACAACAGTTGAGTCATCAGATCTGTACAACTGCAAGCAGAAAGATAGAGAGCCATTACGGAACTTCGTAAGAAGATTCATGTAGCAAAGATCCCAGATTCCTGAAGCGGATGATAAAACCACGATCAACGCACTGATCAAGGGTCTGACTCCAGGACCAACAACTTCACATTTGCCATGAAAGAAACCCAAAACAATTGATGAACTTTTCCATGAATTTGAAGAGTACATCATGTCCGATGATAATCACCGCAGAAGAGTTGCTGAACGAAATGAAGCAAGATAAGGAAACAGAGAAATGACGTGGAAACCTCAATTCCAGAACTCGCGAAACATCAACAATGCGGAAAATCCTCAGCCCATTGAGAACAACTGACCAAACACAAGAGGAGGATTCACACCCAGGGGCAGGGAAAGGGGAAGAGCACCTCGAAACTCACAAACCACAACCCAAGATATCCATACTTCTACTGCCAGTATCACGGAAGAGGTCATAGCACCGAAGGGTGTCCAGAAACCAAGAAGAATATTGCCAGAATTCAGCAAGAGAAGACAATGATGAGTATCACCTCTTCAGTGCCAAATCAACTTTGCCCGAACTTCTGGCAACCATAGTTCATGAATTCTCAACCAAATCCAGTCACAATGCAGCAATTTAAGCAACCACAACCATCTTGGCAATCTTCTCAGCAGTTCTACCCTCAGCCGCAGGCAATTCAGTCAATTCAGCAACCGCAACCAATCCAAGAAATATTGCCACCACCACCTGACAATTCGTCGAGACCATAATCAAGTTCAAGATCTCAGAATTCGAAAGCCTTGCCATCTTTCGGAACAATCATGCCCATCACAGGAGGATCAACCATGGAATTTGAAACCAAAAAGCAGAGAAACAATTATTTCAGATCCTGAATACAATCATAAATGATAATCTAGCCGCGCAACTAGAATGGGCCAAAGTGCTCGAATCACAATGATGCCATGGTCATTGAGGTGAATATAGCCGGATGGGTCATTGGAAAAATTCTTGTAGATAATGGAAGTTCGGCAGATATCCTGTTCCTGAAAACCTTCGAGAAGATGAACTTGTCTCAGCACATGTTGCACCCAACAGAGTATCCATTACAGGGTTTCGGAGGAAAGCCAATTAAGCCGGTTGGAAAAGTATCCCTTCCTGTATCTTTCAGAGATCTAGACAATGCCAGAACATAAACTCTCACTTTCGATGTGGTTGATATATATCATCCATATCTTGCGATTTTCGGTAGAGGATTCATGAACAAATTTGACGCTGTCATAAGGCAACAGTTCTTATGCATAAAGATACCAGCACCCAAAGGAATCATCACCGTTTTCGGTGATCAGCAAGAGGCCAGAAATATAGAAAAGGGTCATACCCCAGGGCAAACCAACGTATATCAGCTGAACTCTCCCGAGAAAGAGAGAAAGCCCTACATTGAGGCTAAGCGAGACAAAGAGAAAATCAAGATAGCCGCCGATGGTGAAACCAAGAAAGTGTACCTGGATGACATGCCTGACAGAGCAATCACGATAGGGGCTCATCTTACCCTTGAAGAAGAAAATAAGCTCATAAGATTTCTGAACAAAAACAAAGATGTCTTCGCCTGGTTAGCTAAAGACTTGCAAGGCATTGACAGAGACATCATCGAGCATACCCTCAAAACAGATGAGAAGATACCACCGAAGCAGCAAAGGCTCAGAAAAATGTCTGAAGAAAAAGTGAAAGCAGTAGAAGCTGAGGTACAAAGGCTCCAAGATGCAAAAATTATCAGCGAGGTCTTGTATCTACTCTGGCTAGTCAACGCTGTACCAGTGAAGAAAAAGAAGGGAAAATGGAGAATGTGTGTAGACTTCACAGATCTGAACAAGGCATGCAAGAAGGACGATTTCCCATTGGAGAGGGTAGACAAAATCGTGGATGATGCGGCCAATAGTGAAATGCTCTCACTCCTGGATATGTTCTCAGGATATCACCAAACAAGAGTGCGGAGAGAAGATGAAGACAAAACGAGCTTCATCACTCCTTTCGGAACATTCTCTTTCGTAAGAATGCCAGAGGGGCTGAAGAATGTAGGGTGCACATTTTCAAGAATGATAGCAATAGTTCTTCACCCCAACTTTGGAGAAACATTTTGGCATATGTGGATGACATAGTAGTCAAGAGCGTACAAAGAAGAGACCACATCAGCGATTTGGCAGAAACTTTCGCGAATCTCAGAGCAGCGAACCTCAGATTGAATCCTGAGAAATGTTTCTTCGGCATTCACAAGGGAAAAGTTCTCGGATGTCTAGTTTCAACAAAAGGCATAGAGGTGAATCTTGACAAAATCAAATCACTGATCGAAATGCAAGACCCAGTTTCGGTAAAGGATGTGCAAAAATTAACAGGGAGAGTTGCTGCTCTCAACAGATCATTCCCAGGGCCGCAGAAAGAAGTTTGCATTTCTTTCAAGTTCTCAGAAGTTCGAAGAACTTTCAATGGTCCGAAACTCAGAAGCAAGCTTTTCAAGAATTCAAGGACTACTTGTCGAATATGACCAAGATGTGCCCTCCCGAGCCAAAATCACCACTTCTACTGTATTTGTCTGCCTCAAATTCGGCGGTGAGTGCCATACTAGTGCAAGAAAAAGAAGAAGGGAAGTGCAAAAAAATTCCAGTATACTTTAATTCAGAAGCTCTCTCTGAGTCAAAACTCTTTTATTCAGAATTGGAGAAGATAGCATATGCAGTTGTCATGGCCGCGAGAAAATTAAGACACTACTTCGAGGGTCACAAAATAAGAGTCATCACAAATCAACCACTGAATGATTTGTTTGCGAACAAAGAAGCATCCACCAGAATCATCAAATGGGGAGCCGAGCTGTCAGAATACACTGTAGACTTCGAGAGAAGAAGCGCGATAAAATCGCAAGTCTTGGTAGATTTTGTCATAGATTGGACTTCACCAACCCATAATCCAGGCGAAGAAATTCTCACACGTTGGGTAGTGCAGTGCGATGGAGCCTGGTGTCAGAAGGGGGTTGGAATTTCAGCAGTGGTAACATCTCCAACAGGAGTCGTGATAAGATATGCAGCTCGGCTCATATTCGCGAATGACGAGCATTCCACGAACAACACAACGGAATATGAAGCCTTACTTCTAGCATTAAGGAAGATGAAAGCACTGGGTCAGCAAACCTTCATCATCAAGACAGACTCCAAAGTCATTTAGGAACATATTGAAAAAGAAAGCGAAGCAAGAAATCCTGTTTTGATGAAATACCTTGAGAAGGTCAGGGAAATGCAAAGACATTTCAAGGGTTATTCAGTACGACACATTCCAAGAGATGACAACAACGAAGCAGACAAGCTAGCCAAAGCGGCAGCCAAAAATCAAGAAATGCCTCCTGACATGTTCTTCCAAATCATCAAAGAACCATCCGTCAAGGAAACAAAGCCGAAAATCGTGAATGTTGTAGAGACTCCCGATTGGAGAGCCGAAATCATGGCATACTTGAGGGGTCATTATGAACCTCAAGATGAATTGGAGGAAAAAAGATTGAAGCACAGGGCAAGGGACTATACAGTATTCAACGGAGAACTGTACAAGTCAGGAGTCATTGAACCATGGCTAAGATGTATTACCTCCGAAAATGGTCTCGAACTTCTGAAGGAAATCCATAGCGGATTTTGCGGTGCACACATAGGCACAAGGGCTGTAGCAGGCAAAGCAATAAAGCAAGGATTCTACTGGCCTACCATAAACATAGATGCAAATAAATTGGTTCGAGAATGTGAAGCATGTCAAAAAACCGCGAATCAACAAAACTTACCATCCATGCCTAAAGCAAGGATTCTACTAGCCTACCATAAACATAGATGCAAAGAAATTGGTTCGGGAATGTGAAGCATGTCAAAAAACCACGAATCAACAAAACTTACCATCCATGCCAGTGCACCTAATTCCACCATCTTGGCCCTTGCAAAGGTGGGGAATGGACCTTGTTGGACCACTGCCAACAGCTCAAGGAAACTGCAAATTCGCTGCTGTGGCCGTGGACTACTTCACCAAATGGGTAGAAGCAAAAGCACTAGCGAACATCACGACACCAACGATCTAGAAGTTCTTCTGGCAAAACATAATCTGCAATTCGGAGTTCTGAGGGAACTGACTGTCGACAATGGGAAACAATTCGATTGTTATTCTTTCAAAGAATACTGCAAGACTTTGGGCACTCATGCAAAATTTTCATCAGTTTATCACCCACAGTCCAATGGGGCTGTTGAAAGGGAAAACGACCTCATATTCTCAAGAATCAAGAGGTGCTTGTTCGACCAGAAGAAGGGCAAGTGGGTCGATGAATTGCCGAAAGTAATATGGTCCCATAACACCACTGTATCAAGAGCGACGGGTTTTACACCTTTTCGCCTACCTTTTGGTACCGAGGCAATGACCCCAGAGGAAATCAAGAATGAAAGCATGAGAGTACTGAAGGGAAAAGAAATCTAGGAAGTTGACCAAAAAGTAGAGAAAGATATGATCGAACTAACGATCCTCGAAGCTGCTAAAAATATCGAAAAAGTACCAGAAAGAAACAAAGACATGGAAGGATAGAAAAGTGGTCAGAAAAGACATCAAGACTGGAGATCTAGTTCTAAAAAGAAATAAGAATAGGGAAATCCCAGGAAAACTCCAAGAACCATGGGAAGGGCCGTTCATAGCCAAGGAAACAAACATGCCAGGGGCTTTTCTCCTGTTAAGCCAAACCGGCGAAGAACTGCCGCATTCGTGGAATGCAGACAGCTTGACGAGGTATTACCCTTGAGAATTCCGAAGTTGGCTAGATTTTTTTTGTTCAAATTTCTTTTCGTAAGTTTACATTCTATAAAAATTCGAGAAAACTGAACCACGAATCTATAAGTGGTTTCATGAGCAAAAACATTTACTTTTTTGCAATTTCCTTAGAATAAGGAGGACCATACTCTTTTCCTTGCAAAGGGGGCTCTAAATCAAGAGGCAAGGTTTTTAACGAGGCGGGTCCTGTGTAAATACTCTTTGATATATATATATATATATATATATATATATATATATATATATATATATATATATATATATATATGAAAAGAGTTTTCCCCCAATTCGTGCATTTCATGAATTTCATCATGTGAAAAGGCTCTGTGATAGCCGAAATTCCATCGTGTGAAAGAAAGTGAAAAGGCTCTGTGATAGCCGAAATTCCATCGTGTGAAAGAAAAAAAGACTCTGTGATAGCCGAAATTCCATCGTGTGAAAGAAAAAATCATGAAAAGGCTCTATGATAGCCGAAATTCCATCATGCGAAAGAAAAATTTGTGAAAGGCTCCGTGATAGCCGAAGGCTCCGTGAAGGCCTATATCCCACCGTCAAAGGGATTCCCATCGAAAGGCCTGAGACAACAACAAGTTGTGGCCTAAATCCCACTGTCAAAGGGATTCCCACTAAAAGGCCTGAGACAACAACAAGTTGTGGCCTAAATCCTGCCGTCAAAGGTATTCCCACCGAAAAGCCTGAGACAACAATAAGTTGTGGCCCAGTTCCCATCATGAAGGAATGTCTTACCAAAAGTTTGGAAATAATTGAGAATTGTGACTAGTGAATTATATATGTTTTTGTTAAAGAATTTTTATGCACAAAAAGGCCAGGGGGCTCGAGTCCCCCCCAAAGCTAACATTCGTAAGTTAGGGTGGTTGAAGCAACTAAAGATTGCGATATCAACCCGGGCAAGTATGCCAAGCGAGAAAAGTCCACAAAATTCGTGAAACAAATTTTGTCGACTTACGCTAAAATTCCTGTGATTTCAAAGTTAGTGAAAAGATTCACGAAGAATTCGTGAAACAAAACACTAGACGAGAGCTTCTAAATTTCAAACCGCCACGAAATTTTGCATGCAAAACGGCAAGGTGGGGAAGGGTGACATTTTTTCTCAACAAAAACGTCTTTGTTGCCTAAATTACATACAAAATTTCGATCAAGAATCATTACATCACATCAAAGACCCAAATGGTTCAAAATGACAGTTCAACTATGTGGCCTGGGTCACGACTATTGTTTTCTACAACGTCACTGGCATAAGCAAAGTCGAGCCCGGCAGTGATTGGGCTAAAGGGCTCTGTCTTCAAAACCTTCGAAGAGCTTGAAGCCATAGCAGCAGGATTGTCATCTTCACGAAGAAGAAAGAACGTTGAAAGAGCGAAGCTATTTATCGAAAAATTAAGCGAAACTTCAAGCCAAAAATCTGCGCAGGTTAAGATTTACAAGACAAAATGTTCAGATAAGGGTCCGCAACCTACGAATTCACAAGTTTTGTACAAGATGCCTCAAGGGGAAAGTTTTTGAAACATTTCAGCTGCTGATGTCAACCTTCAGAGAGGATCCCTCGTGATCAGAACTGTCCTCAACATCACCGCTGCTGCTGCTGTTACCACCATCTTCGTCAGAATCTTCTTCGGCATTCTCTGTACCTTCATCATCTTCATCTTCGGAAGAAGACTCCGACATCTCGATGCTTTTTCCTCGCCTTTCCTCTTCAATCAACTGAAAAGAATAAATGATGGAATCTAAGAAAACCAAGGACAAAAAATTCGCGAATTTGCAAAAATCGGCAGCATTTTTGAAAAACTAACCTGGTCTAGCTTAGCACGAGCGATGCTCTTAGCAATTTCCTTTCCACTGGCGAACCAGAATTCTCTCACGAATTTGGCTTTGATAGCCAATACATATTCATTGGGGCGAAGTTTCGAAGTGCTCGAAGCATCGGGAAATTGTGAAAGTTTCTCTCGAAACTTCACAAGATCGGCACAGTCGAAGTCATGGAGCAACTTCAAGATACTTTCAACTGAAAATGCGGCGGAGAAGTCACTTGCACTAGAAATGACCGCAGGAAGTGCCTTAAACTCAGTGTTGATCCATTCCATAAATTTGGAAAATTCTCCGCCAGCAGGAAGTGGAGCAGGACGAACACCAAACTCCCGTAAAGCCTTTCTGTACTCTTCAAACAGAAGCGCCAACTTATCCTTCATCGTTGAAATTTCTCTCGCAGAAGCCTCGTCTTCATCAACCAACGCCTTCTCAAGATTCTGAATTTTCTGTTCTTTGCTGCTCAAGGTTTTCGCGAGATCGGCGTTGTTGACTCGAAGATCTTCAGCAACTTTGGAGGTTTTGTCATGATCTTTTCGAAGATTTTCAATCAATCTCAAATCATCATCATGAGTTTTCTACAGCTTCTCGAGATCTTTCTTCGAGTTTTCCAGGGTCTCTTCGGCAACTTTTCAAGGATGCATCCTTAGCAATCTTCTTTGCATCTTGGCAGTTCTTTAAAGCTTCAGCCAGTTCGGCAACTTTCTTCTCCAAGTCTACATTCGCAGCTTGGGCCAGGTTGAAGTCACGCTTCAGCTTCTTTGACTCCTCACACAATTTCTTAGTAATCTCCTCTTGCTCTACCAAATGTTGGGAGGCAATTTTTCCAAGAAGAGAAGCCTCCAGGGAGTAAGCCCTCTTGTACTCTTCGATCTTGGAAGCTGGATATGTCTGAAGAAGTGCTTCGAAATCTGGAAAATTCATAAAAGCAAAAGTAAGTAAGAAATTGCAAAATTCCTAAGTTATAGGAAAATATAAAGATACAGTTAGAGAGGCAAACAATTCATGAACCTTTTCTGCTAAGCATTTCAACGGTGACTCGACTAGGAGGGGATGGACCTGAGGAATTTTTCTGCGAGGAAGTAGAGGGTTGTTTCCCCAAATCGTCAGGAGTCCCGATAAGTGGTGGAGATGCCTGCTTGGAACTTCCTTCTCCTGTTTCACCCACGATTTTAGACGGGCCCCATAGTGTTAGAAACTTAGATGTGTCATCTCTTGCATCAGCCTTTTTGTAACCAACACTTAGTAGTTCGCCCCAATAAGACGTTCCAAAACTCTTGTTGAAGGCAATCATCGAGGGAGAAGGGTCTTGGTCTTCGGGAAGATCTTCGTGAGTCTTGCCAAATGGAGCATTCTGCACAGGACTCCCTCCCCGGTGAACAATCATCTCTAGTTCTTTGACGAATTCTGGAGAAGCTTTATCTTGGGGATCAGAGGGTTGGGGATCAGCAACTGCATCAATAGCAACGGCAACAACAGGCGCCATGACCTCCTTCCGAACTTCAACCACAACATCTGAAAAAGTTTCTCAGAACCTAGAGTACAATGTCTATGAACATTGAATCTTAAGTCAGGCCACAGGAAGGGGACAAAACCTTTGTGACTGGTTTGACGATGATGTCATTGTCAAAAGCGGAAGGAATGCGCCGAACTTTAGCAATAGCAATCTTCTTCACAGCCTTCTTAGTCTTCTTTTGGCTATGTTGGGCAAGGCTGGAGGCCGCTTGAATCTCGGCGTCTGAGACGACTTCAAATGATTTTCTCTTCCATTTCTTTGATTCAAGAGATCTGGTCCTTTCGGGACAAACTGTGGAAGAGGATGTTTCATCTGTGTTTCCTTTGCCTTCCTTCGAAGATCTTCTTCTTGAGGCCTTCAAAGGTGCGGCCGAGCAGCTGGCCACGTCAACAGCAAGAACCTTCATAGGAAGGCCTAAGCGATGAGATTGAAAGGATTTATCACCACAAATCTCAGAGAATACCCGATTAATTCTTCTCTTGTGTTTCACCAAGTTTTTATAAGCCTTATATTCATTCATGGTGGATTCACCAATCATAGCATTAACCTTTTTCTCCACCTCTTTCATGAATTCTTCAGCATTCTGGCCATCTTTCAGCTGAAGGCCGAATCGGGGAAAGGGCACTTCTTGTGCCGCCCAGTTCACGTTGAAAGTGACAATCTCCTTGGGAGCCTAGACATGAGAAATCGGCCAGATCTCTGCGGTGGTGTATTCTTCAATAATGTCGCGGCCGCCGAGAATTATGCTAGCCAAGTGAAATGCACTTTCGCAATTCCTGATGCCAGCCGCTCGATGGTTATATGAAGCGGTGCAAGTGGCAGTCAATGCTTCAATGGGCGAAGAAAGAGGGTGAGCTGGTCCGTTTTAGCCTGGAACCGTAGACATGTCCACCTTAGCACAAAACCAATAGGAGCTCCAGTCTTCGGATAAGTTGGTCTTGCAGCAAGGCACGACCTGAATTCGCGTAAGTCCTTTTCGTGTATTTTGCCTACATGTATCGAAAGTGCAGCATGAGTAGTGCGCCTCACAGTGTCGATCGTGGTCAAGTTTGATTATGTCCGGCTCGATGACTAGCTCGAACAAACGTGCGAAAATGTTGGCACTAAAATTTCACCTGAAGGTCCTCATAACCCAGAAAAACTTGGATGGTTCCAGGAATGAACTCGGTGATAGATGATGAATCTTCATGGAGAATTTGTCCAGAATTGCAAGCAAAAGAGGATCACAGGGAAACCTAAGCCCGCAGGTGAAGAAGTCGCAAAACACGAAGACTTCATCAGCTTCGGGGGTAGGAACCTGCTCGTCGAAGGGAACACATCCATCGCCCTCATGAAAGAATCCGGCTGCCTCATACTCTCGGAGCACGTCCATCGCCCGCATGAAAGAAACCTACTCTTGAAGCTTCGGACTCTTTGTCGCGAAGAGCCTTTCTGCGAAAATGCAAGCAAAAGTTCAGAGAAAACGAGGGAGCAGTGAAAAAATTTTACGGTGCAAGCTCTCTATTTATAGGGGTGAGGGGGTAGTTCAAGAAAACCGCCTCGATATGACTGTTGACAGTTTTCTGGAAGACGTGTGTCCACTCCAACGTTCCGAGGGTGACATTTTTATCAGAATTCAAAAGTTTTTGTGGAAACCGATCGTCGAAGTCAACCCGCTTCCCCGAGGGGCTAGTGTTGGGGAATTTGGTATCTTGCACCCTCGAAACGTCGGTTTTGCCGAAATTCGTGAGATACCTTTGGGATGAGAGGTTTAGTTTGGCTCTTGTGGGATGTTTTGCAAATTTACGAGTAAATGTTCGAAAGAGACAGCCGAACTTGGTCTCTGTACTCGAATTCTTAACCCATTTCAGGATGTTTGAGGCCCACAAAACTCTGGGGTCAGGAACTCGCGAAACTCCAGAATCATGAACCTGCGAAGCTCTGGAATCATGAACCTGCGAAGCTCTAGAATCATGAACCTGCGATGCTCTGGAATCATGAACCCGCGAAGTTCTGGAATCATGAACCTATGAAACTCTGGAATCAAGGATCTGTGAAGTTCGGGAATCTATCGAAGACTAAATTTGGAGGTTATGATGTATGAAGATCTTCACATATGAGCGATTCAGAAACCAGCAAGAAGCCAAGTCAAAGACGTTGCCTCAAAAGTCTGGGTTTGACGTGTGAACTAGTGGCAGACTTGTAAATGTATGAAATTAGCCCCGCAAATCACGGGATGTAAAAGACATTCATGTACATGTTCACACTAGGAAATATTCCTTAGATTCAAGGGTATTTTCGGAATGTAAAAGTCCCTTCGTCTCCCTATAAAAGGGGACGCGAGGGCACGTGTAAAGGGATTCACAACTTTTGAGGAGAGAGCAGACTTTAGGAGACTCTTTTTGCTCTTGCCTTTCACGAGTTACACATTCGATTCTATTGTTCTTGTGTTCACATGTTAGGGGACTCTATCCGATTTTTCAGACCCCTCAACAGTACCTACCTTATCTCTATCACCTCTTTGCCCGAGGACGAGCAAACGTCTAAGCATGGGGGAGGAGGTAGGTACAATGCAATTTTAGAGTTCAAAGGGGAGCAAATAAAAAAAAATTTTGATGAGAAAGAAAGAGAAAGAAAAAGAAAAATGAGTATAAAGAAAAAAGAAAAAATATATATATGAGAAAAAGAAAAAAATGTGAGTATGTGTAAAAATAAAATAAAGTGAACTCCCCGGTTCTCTAAAGTGCATTATGAATTTCAAGGCTTCAAGATTAAAAGATCCAAACTCATTTTTCCAACCATGTGCAATCCGATAACGAGGACTTTCTTTGTGCCTCGGGGGCACTCTTTGCCATTTGCACATGTCCACCTATCTCAAGTGTGTGTATTTTCTCTCCCCCTCCTTGAATTAACATTATTTTTCAATGACCTTTTTGACAAGTCTCGGTAAGACCATGAGAAGCTTGTCTTGTTTTGACAACATCTCATTTATAATGTCTTGGTAGGACTAAACTTTCCCAAAAATCTCCATATAAAGCCTACCACATATATATGTTATGATAGGGAAAGGAGTAGAATAAATAGGCTTGAGAGACAAGATGAGATGAGAGTCATGAGCAAGATGCAAGATGATTTAAACTTGTGAACTTGGTTTAGCTCTTTTTCATCTCGTTCTTTATTTCAAAATTTCTGAGATCTACTTAAATTTTGGGAGCATGTTAATACTTGTGGGATAAGCTTAATTGATAATCTACCCTCCGTAGGGATGAAGGCTAGTACATTATGAAACTTTAACAAATTAAGTTTTTGAGAGCATTATGTTTTCTTGTGTATAATCAAGTACAAGGTTTAAACAATTGTCACACCCTGAAATTTCCAATTTCAGGATGTGAATAGAAAGAATAATTAAATAACAATTTTCTCATAATTTTAAAATTTTTCCAACATTTATTTTTCTTTACAGGAAATATAGTATAGGAAAAAAAATCCTTGTTTGATTTTCTTAAGCAAATAAAAGTTATGAGTGTTGCGTTCATGCCGATGCATCTTTGTGCTTCTTGAGTGCTTAAGGTTTCAAAAATGTGTTTAGAAGCTGTCCTAACCCTTCTGAGAATTTTCCGGATTTTTCTGGGATTTATTCTCATTTTCTCTGAGCATTTTCTATTTATTAGAAGGCTCTAAAATCTTTTTCATGAGCTCCAAATACTTTATTTGGATTGTTCATGTCATAATCTACCTCTAGGAATTTTCCTGGAATTTTTGTGATTTTCGGAGTATTTTTCGTGCCCTTAAACAATTTCTAGTTTTTGCTGGAATTGTTTTCGCACTGGAAATAAATTCTGAAAAAAAAGAAAAAGAAAAAAACTACCCTTTTCCTAACGGGCCGAGCCCGGAGGCCCGACCCGGTCCGCACCGCCCGCGCCCGCTTCAGCCCGCTAGGCCCGGCGTGGCCCATCCGGCCGGAGAGGCCGAGGCCAACACGGCCATGGCCGCCGCCGCCTCCGGCGCCCGCGCCCGCCCCAAAAAGCGGCGCACCGCCCTCGCGCCGCCGCCCTAGCGTGCCCTCTCGCTGCGCCCGTAGCCGCGCGCCGCCGCCCGCCGGAGCGCGAAGCCCGAGCCGTCGCCCCCGCCGCAAGCCGCGCGCCCCGCCGCTCGCTAAAGCCTGGAAGCCCGACCCCGAACCGCAGCGGTTGACCTTCGAAATCCGGCCAAATCCGTCCGTCTCCATCGATGGTGAGTACATCCCTGCGATCCCCTCGAACTCCTCTCTCCGTTTTGCATCTTCCCCAAACCCCTAGCTGCCCGGAAGCCCGCGGATTGGAGGCGCCAGGAGCACGTTCCTGTGCGTGGGAAGTTCTGTTCGTTCCAAGCTACAGGTTGAAGAAGATAAGGTCAGTTTGCACTTAGGCCCCTAGACTTTCCATGTAATATTTAGATCTATTTTGTGTCTTGCCCAATATATAGATAACCCCCTAGAAAGATCCCACCTTTCACACATAAATCCAACCCGAGTCTTTTTCAGATCTAACCCTGTCCTTTATCAGTTTCGCAAGCACTATTTGATGTGTCTTGCAGATCTTCTTAGCTAGCCCCTGAAGTCTATAGTTAATCACATATAGGTCCTTCCATCTTGTTTTATCCATATCTTCCACGTTTTAACTCTGTTTTTATCCGTTCAAGTTGCGTCAGGTCCATAATAATGTAAAGTACGCGTTAGTGTTGTGTTTTCACATTATTTTGTTTTCTGAAAATAAAATTAATATTAATTTTGATTAATGACTAATTATACATGCCTTTTATAAATAAAAACTATATAGATCTATACATCATTTTTCATAAGCAAATTTAATTTGATTAATGTTTCTCTCACATGCTTTTGCAAGTAAAATCTAAGTAGATCTTTATCTCGGTTTTTGTAAGTCAAATGTTAATTTGTTAATTCATCTTTTCTAATTAAAATTGGATTAAGCTTTTACATCGGCTTTTATAATAAATATTAATTTGATTAATGCCAATATTATAATGTTTTAATAATAATATGATCCACTTGAATTACAAAGTTCCGTTTATATTGTTCATATAGTTTAGTTTTTCTAAATTAAATGTTTAATCGGTTTAATCAATATATGAATTGACTAGTTCTTTACACCGGTTTTGCAAATAAAGTTTAATTCACTTTAATCCCAACAAGGGGTATTTTACTGATGAAATATCCTTACATATATTTTGTTATTAAAATATATCCGGCTCATGGTTTGATCTCTCATATGCAAATAATTCGTTAGACGTTCGCATACGCCTTTATCTCTTTTGATCAAGTTTATCTGAAGCTCTAAATCTTTCTAGTGTTAGCTCAAGCTCAAACCATGTCCAGCTATTCAGATCCTTCCCTTTTTAGCACAGTTTGTGTGCTTTGGTGATCCTAGTAGATATCTTAGAGTTTCGTTCGCCTTTCTTTATCAAGTAATCTTATCATGTTCCTCTTAGAATCTCGTTCATCAATATCTAGTTCATGCCTATCCTATCTCAGTTAGGGTGTCTCTTTATGAATCAGCTGTGTTCTTGTACCTAATCTATCGTAGCTATCTTTCTTTAGAGTTTACCCTTTTATCTGTTTCACCTGTCAGATCAGTTCACCCTTGGTTAATATGTCAGTTGTTCATCCGAGTTCTCTTTGTAGACCAGTTCTCCTAAACCCTAGCCTAAGGTTTCTTATGCGCTTGATAGTTCGTTGCTATCCGTCTAGTTCGTTTCACAGTAACTTGTACGTTAGCATGTGTATCACCTGTTACTTGTTTTAACATTTAAGATGCATGTTAATCTTGACTAATTCTTATTCCAATGCTTTTATACATAAAAAGTGATTAGGTTCTAATCCGGTTTTCTTTAATCATAATGTAATTGGTTAATCCCTATTCATAACTAGTTTTTCTAAATAAAAGATGTTAGAGTTAAACATCGGTTTTCTTAATAAAGTAATATGCCTAATGACAAGATAAATGCCTTTTCAATATTAAAATTTGTTTAGTTGAACGCGTGACATAAAGTTGCTTGCCTAGATGTCTTATGCTTGCTTTATCTTTCTAAAGTAATTGTTAACTTGACATAACTTCTACTCAAATGTTATAAATAAAATATGATTAGGTTGATCGTGATTTCTTTAATTAAATGTAACTTGTTTAATGGTAACATAGAGTATTTCTCTGAAATATTCTTTTACATGATTTCTTAATTAAAATATGCCAAGCGTAGTTTCTTGTGGTTTGATAATAATCTTTCGATAGATTTGAGCTTAGTTCTGTTCTCAGTGGTTCCCTCGTTTCTTGCGTAACCAATAGAATTGAGCTCTATCTTAGGGCGATCTTTCCGGTCCTTGCTCAATCTTCCATGACCATCTCTTCAAAGTTAACCAAGCCTTTCCCTTCCAAGCACACTTTGTGTTCTTTAGTGATCCATCTGATCGAGCCTGTCCTTTAGTGCGTTCTTTTAAAGTTTCCTTTTTGATTGGTGCATTGTTCTTAGTTTGTTTGTCTGTCTGCTTTATGTATGTTTGTGCCCGATGATTGATGCGATTAGAGTGAACGTTGTTCGTGGTTCGAGAACTTGGAAGAGTGTGAAGGTGAAGGTTCTGAGCAACTACACTTTGGTTAAAGGCAAGTGTGTCCTTGAACTTTTGTCCTAATAACTTTATTAATCACTATTGCATTGCTTTGCATTAACTTTGATGGGTTCCTATTAAGGATGACTAGCCACGTTTGACTGTTATCTTGAACCTGGTTCTTAATTAATATTGATGGTAGATGTTGCTTAGCATGCTCAACTGGGAATTGGTATTAATCTACTTGGATACCTTTTGTTATTCTATGTTCCGTTTATGATCTTTTACTTTACAAGACCACTTTAATATGATAATCGGAACATGGAGAACCACCCAGGGAAACAATACAACCACAAGAACTAATGGGCAATGGTCTTGGCTGAATAATTAGGAACTTTAGCTTGGAGTGATCTTACCTGATAAGGACAAGGGATCGGCGGTACTGTGGGGTATGGACTCGCTCTAGCAGGGGGTTGGGTGAGTTATTCTTTTTATGGTGGGGTATCGACCTGCTAGGGGACTTTATACCTTGCTAATCGATCCGACCTTGTGGGTCACAACTTGTTGGAGAACCTTTGTAAAGGCCATGTAGCGTCCCTATGCAATCACACCTCGGTAGTGTGGTATGGTGCACGCGCAAAGATCGCATGGTTGGGTGCAAAGTTCTTCGGAGCTTTTACGTCGCTTGTGGTGGAAGTGTACAACCTCTGCGCAGTGTTAAACTAATCGATTAGCCGTGCTCACGGTCAAGAGCGGCCTGGACCCTCACATGATAATTGAACTTGAAGATGGACTTAAATTGTGATATGTGTTATGGTTATGTTTGCCATGTGCTTATGGCGTATCTCTTATCTTTATGCTTAATTGTGGGTTGGTATAAACTTATACTTTTATTAGTAATCAGGTGCTAATAAAACTTGACCAATTAAAATGCTAAATGCTTTGAGCCAGTCCACTATAAAGCCTTTGCATTCATACTTTCCCCACACTTGCTGAGTACGACAAGTGCTCACCCTTGCTATAAACAATGTTGCTCAGAAGGAGGAAGCTACTCTGAAGTCTTGTGAAGATGTTGCTGGTTCTAGGCGTACGCAACCCCCAGTCGACTGCCTGTGATGTTTGGTGTCTTCGTTTACAGGATTAAGTGTAAACTCTGATAATCTCCCTTTTTCTTACGTGATATTGTTTCTGTTATTCACTTATGTCAGCTATATGCATGAAACTTGATCCTGGCATGCATATAGGCTTGCACTTGGTTTTCTTTGGAAAACAGGTGTGACAACAATGAAGGGCAATGCTGATATCCATCAAAGGCTTACTCGAGGACGAGCAAGGTTTAAGCATGGGGGAGATGTTGACGGTGAAATTCTGTTAACCTAGCCATGAGTTTACCTTCGGTGTTGGTATTACTTTTATATCTTATCCATTGGTACTAACCCCCTTGGTATAACAAGTTCGTTCGTGCATGTCGATTTTGGAGTTTAGTGTTTATGCAGGGTTTTGGTGTTGAAAGCAAGACTTCCAGGATAAGTTCATCAACACCTTGTGACAAGACCTTAAAGCTTTGTACAAGTCAAGCAATGAAATGAACATGACTCCAAGACCCCAGGGACCAAACCCGAGTAGATGAAAAACTCCGAGACCCAGTCAGAAAAGTGCCGAATGTTGCGGGACAAGGAGCTTCATCCAATCCAGAGAGAAACTGATGACAAGGGCCCACATGCAGAAGTGGGAAGGATCTAGAAGACTCGGGAACCAACACCAGGCAAAGCAGGCCGTCGACTGGGCCGAAGTGGGCCCAGGCCGGCCGGCCTAGCCCATTTCAGGGCCCAGTCGATCCCCTTTGACCTAGCCGCCATTCGAACTATTTATAGCTTCGAGGCCAAGAGCCACGCTTCAACTCATTCGTCATCGGCCGCCGAGGAGGAGAGAAGAGAGGGACACCATCTCGGAGAGGAGATGGTCGAGCTAGTTGACTAGGGTCTCCCTAGCCGACGCGGGAACCTTGCAAGGAAGACCACGTCAAAGTTCCCGGAGCTAGAAGCAAGATCGAGGTAGGATCCCGGTGGTGATCTTGATTCATGTATCATGTAATGTTGAATTATCAAGTTGCAATACAATTTCTAGCGATCACGTGTTTCTCCTACATCTTTGATTTTGATCGGCTTTTCGTATCTTAAGATCTATTCTCGAGATAGATCACCGAGGATGTTCTTGTAGCCGTGGTGGCCAGAGGTGCATACCTGACCTTCTGAAAGATTTCAACTTGTCCTTGGACTCGCCCTAGACTAACCTGCACGAATAGGGGTGCGTTGTGACAGAACGGTGGCTCCAAAAGGCGGGAGTTTTCGGAGTCAGACGGGAAACCGCGGTTTAAAAAAGCTTTTTATGAGATTGAACTTGCTATTTCTTATTTGCTCGAAACTTCAACAAAAGCTTGATCCAATCTCTATAGATTGGTTTATCTATCCCCCTCTATCTCTTGCTACCTCCAGCTGTCATAGATTAGATTCGTTTTTGAGATGTTCTTTAAGATTAGATGCATTAAGTTTCACCTCTTGAAGATCAAAGTTCTTGACTTTATTACATCAACTCTTGCATCACACATTTGTTCCACAGATTCGATACCTTGGGTTCATCACTCGAGGGAAGAAGGGTCCCTTGACTACGATGGGAGACTTGTTCGCTTGCAAGTCTACTTGAAGTTTAATACGATTATACACCGTCAACACTTGTCCCGTGACGGGCCGACAAGGAGGTCATCTCTGAGTACTCCTTAGACTCCAATACCGTACCCGACTACAACTCGGACTCCTCCTATGAGTTCGACTTTGGGTTGGACCTGATCGAGCCCGAGTCTAAGTTCGACACCACCGAGGAGCCGTGGTCCGGTCCTGCCACTAGCTTGGTCATCATGTCTACTCCCACCGGTAGATTCGTCTACTAGCCCGACCACAAGCCCGCAAACAAGACTGACGACAACTCAAACCGCGTCACCTACCTCGAGACACTCCCCTTCTAGGAGGGGACACCTCTGACCCCAATTGTAGAAGAGTACCCGTGTTGATAGTGTATATTCGTATCAAACTTCATATGGATTTGCAAGCGGACAAATCCCCCGTCGTTGTCAAGGGACCCTTCTTCGCTTAAGTGTGAGAACCAAAGGTATCGAATCCGTGGAACAATGTGCAATGCAAGGATTCAATCTAGTAAAGCAAGGAAAGCTATCTTTTGAAGAACCAAGTTGCATCTAATCTAAGAGATCATCACGAGAACACATCTAATCTAATCTACTAAGAGGTAGCAAGAGAAAGCAAAGAGATAACCGATCTAGAGAGTCTAGATCACGCATAAGTTGTAGCTCCAAACAAGATAGATAAAGATAGAAAAGCGAATCTCATTAAAAGCATCTTTAAACCGTGGCCTCCAGTCTGATTCCGAAGACGCCCGCCTTTTGGAGCCACCATTCTATCAGAACGCACTCCTATTCGTGCGGGTTAGCCTAGGGCAAGTTCGATAAGAACAAGTTGAAAACACTTGGTTGGTCCGGTATGCACCTCTAGCCACCACGGCTACCAGAGAACCATATGCAATCTATCTTAAGTATAGACTAAGGAAGAAGCAAAACCAAGGGAGAACAAAATCATCGAGAAGGCACTTGATCGCTATAAATTGGATTCACTATAAAACTTCACCATGAATGATTTCATGAACAAGATCACCACCGGGATCCTACCTCAATCTTGATCCTTGCTCCGGAGCTCCGACGTGGTCTTTCATGCAAGGTTCCCACGTCGTCTTGGGAGACCCTAGACAACTAGCACAACCCTCCTCTCCGAGATGGTGTCCCTCTAGCTTCTCTGCTCCTCGGTGGCGGATGACGAATGCATTCCTCCGTCGCTATTGGCTTCGGGGCTATAAATAGTCCAATTGGTGGCTAGGTCAAAGGGGGGCTGACTTGGCCTCGAAATGGGCTGGGCCGGCCGGCCTAGGCCGACCGGCCTGGGCCCACTTCGGCCCAGCCCGCGACCTCCTTTGCCCGGTGTTGCTTCCCGAGTCTTCTAGAGTCTCCCCCCTTCTACATGTGGGCCCTTGTTGTCAGTTTCTCTTCAGATTAGATGAAGTTCCTTGTCCTGCAAGATTCAACAAATTTCTGACTAGGTCCTCGGAGTTTTTCATCTTCTCGGGTTTGGTCCTTGGGCTTCTTGGAGTCATTGTGACAACCCGCCCAGGAAAATACCGTACTATCGCCTAAACCAATCCACTTTGGTCATTAAGCAATAATAACGTATCATCCTGTCATTAGTCGCCGCGTCAACGCCCTGTAAATCACTTATATAGCAACAAGGATCGACATATATGCATTAAAACTCACGCGAAGGCGAGTCCAGAGATACAACATAATTAACAACAGAAGTTCACCCCGAAGGGTTTAATTATTACAAAACGAAGTCTTTGACATGACAACGCAGTTCAGAGTTTTTAAAACAGCAGAAATAAACTAAGCGGAAAGCGGAAACACCACGGGAGGCCAGCCATGATGCCTTCATTCGTCGTCCTGCACCCACTCCAGCTCCCAGCCAGGCGGGATCTCACCGGGTCACACATCACCAAAGGCATTACCTGGAGCAACAGATTATAGCAAGACTGAGTATACTAATACTCAGCAAGACTTACCCGTCGGTGATAATTACTTCACCAACTCTAGACATGATAGGCTTTTTGGGCCACTGGGTTTCTTTTGCTGAAAAGTAACAAAGAGTATGTCCTTACTTTCAAGATTTTAGCACAAGTTCTAGTGGGTTTATTCTTTTCTAAATTAGCCAATCTAGTACAAACAAGGTTGTACACTACAATTAAACAAGCATAATATTCATCAACTTCCATCATTAGGGATCTCATGGCTAGTGGAGTAAGTAGTCTCAGATAACGGTGAGAGGTCGACAATCGATTGATTCAAAACCTTGCAAGGAAGACCTAAACACACGGTGGGATTCCCCCGTGAGGACAACCACCAAACGGTTCCCAAAAATCCTCGAGTCGGGATAAAAGGCCAGTCTTTGGTGCCGACTATCTGCACTACCCCGCGAGGCAACCAGACTCACACGTGCACCACCGGTAGCTAGCCGTGAGACGCATCCCAAGAGTAGTGACAGTTAAATCCCTAACTGTCTCATTAAGGTACTAGGCTTACCGGTCCCATTCCCGACAAGTGCTTAGTACGTTCAAACACTTAACCCACGATAGCCATTCGACCGGAGTCCGCATCCCATGCTCTTACCACGTGAGCAATCCATTTAAGGAGATCTTATGATTTCAACATAAGAACCTAATCTCATGTGTGAAAAGCATCACTCGACTTGTAATGGTCCTATAGCACAGCAGCTAGCAAGGACACAGGTACCCAGTGATCATGCATCTAAGGATTCATACAACACCTGAATGTAAATGCACAATCATCCATAGATAGTCGCAATATAATTTTGAAATAATAGGTTAAATGCTCCGGGGCTTGCCTTCGTCAATGGTGTTAGCCTGAGCACCCTCAGTGTCTTCGAGTACTTCCACGTACTGCAGTGTAGCTTCCGCTCCTCCTTCCTCGGCTTCCGGCACGAGCGAGTAGTCACCGTCGGGAAGGTCTACACGGAATGCAATGCAGGGTTCAGGTGATGTGATAGATTACTTATCTTATCCAGCTCTTGTTGGCCACATTCACCTTAACAATTAATTAATTATTAATTCCTTTTCATGAAGATTATTATCCATTGGAGGGTTTCTTTAAGCAGCAAAACACACTAGGCCACTGAACACACATGCATGCTTGGAAGGGCAAGAAAATTAATTATACCAATAATTACAAAAGGTTAAACATATAAACAAGATAAAAGCATATAAAAAAAAATAAGCATCCAATTGCTCCAAACTTCCTCACACAAGTTCTCTGGTCCAAAACCAGCCTAGGAAAGCAGCAAGCACACCTAGAACTACTACTGATCTTGCATTAATAAATTACAAAGGAAAACATGCATATATTAAGAATAAATACTTCTGATCATTCAAAAATTGTGATTAATTCACCAGCAGTGAAACTTGGCATAACAAGACCACATGCAGAAGTTGGGCACAAAAACACAATTATTTTTAGCTACAAAAATCATCTAGACAGATTCTGCATAAATGTAAAACAATTCAAATAAAACGATTTACATCATAACTTTGTGCAATTTTTGGTACAGGAGCTAGTCACAAAATAACACACAACATATCCAAAAATTAGATACAGAGGACAAAAGGATTTTGACATATCACAGATCTAGGTTTTCACATTTGTATTTTTCATGCCAAAAATATCAAGAAACAACCTAGGTGAGTATAACAAAAGTTGTAGAGCTCCTCACCAGGAATCTAGCAAAATTGAGTTTGCAATGTTCCGAATTTTCTATGATTTTCTAGAGAATTTACAAGATTTAGCAATATCCCTTTGGCTATTGAAGTTCCCATTTTGCACCAGGACCCCTAGATCTTTTCCCACCTTCACAACTATACCTTTGGTTTGCACAAAACACCCCAGAAAGATTCGGGGGCTTGCAATCCTACCCTTGGCCGTGGGGGGCGGCGTGGCTAGCCGGAATCCGGCGAGACTGACGGCGCTCCCGGCCGGGGAAGGGGTCAGGCTCGACCACGTGCTCACCTAGGACCGGGTGGTGGCCGTAGTTGGGGCGGAGAGGTCGCCAGCGAGGGCGCGCGCGGCGGCGGCGGCGCAGGTGGCCGCGGCGGCTCGGGTTGACGGCGAGGGGAACTCTCGGCTGAGCAATGCGCGAGTGCTCGAACTTTAGCAAGGCCTAAGGAAGGGGGAAAGGTGTTTGGACGGCTCGGGGCACTTGTGGAAGCTCGAGCTCGGCGCGAGGACGACAATGGCGGCTGGTGGCTCGGTGCTCGCCCGCGGGGAGGCAAGGGCACCTTTTATAGGCCGTGTGCTCGACCAGCGGTGACGGCGGGGTGATGACGGCCGAGATGCTGCCGTGCCACGACGCTCCTCGGCAAGCGCGCGTACGGCCGGGACCACGGACGAACCGGTGGTCCGCCGCATGCACGACGCACGTACGGGCGCGGCGACGGGGAGGGCGCGTGGCGTGGGGCAATCCGAGGCGTCTTGGGGCGCGGCGCCGGCCCGGGGAAGGCGCGCGTGGCCTAGGGCGGCGCGCGACCTCGAGCGGCACGCGACCTCGAGCGGAAGGGCGTTGGGCGGCGCGCGGGCGCGGACGCGGACGCCGAGGGCGCGCGCGTGGGTGCGGTGTCGCGGCGCAGAGCGCGGTCGGCCCGTTTTCAATTTGCTGAGCCTCAATTTGAACACGATTTACTCAAAAATTTTGAATAAAAGTGAACATAACTTTGAATACGAAAATTGTAGATCTCACTACCCCCTACAACTTTCACAAAGGCCATATGGGGGTTTTTCTCAACAGATTTTGCTGGAGTGGCTTGCCAACTTTGAATGCCTCTCAGTTTCAGGGAACAAGAGGTGCTGTCAGTTGACCAAGTTTTTCATCTCTTTCCCTTCCAAATTTCAAATGCCAATCTACATGAAAGTTGTGTCCCTCTACAAACTGGACAACTTTCATAAAGGTAGATTTTTAAGTGTTTAAGTGAATTTTGGACAACGTGGCAAAAGTTCCGGAAGACATTCAGGGTCACTAGGGTTTAGGTGGGGTTTGATCATGACTTTGACCAAGGATTGACCACACATGTGTGTCAACTTGATCAATGGGGCACTAGGGTTGGTTGGTGAGATTTTCTAGGTGAGGACCCCGATTGACTGTGGTTTGACTACCGTCAGCAGAGTTGATCGACAATTAGGGTTAAATAAAAACCTGGGGCGTCATAGCCTACCCCCCTTAAGTAGAATCTTGTCCCAAAATTCGATTTAAGAAAACAAGATAGGCAGTAGAGACTCACGGTTTTGAGATTGCAAGAAGCCCGGGTACTTGGTGTTGAGGTATTCTTCCGTTTCCCAAGTCGCTTCTTCTTCCGTGTGATGACTCCACTATCTTGTACATTCTTACGGTCTGTCTTCAGGTCTTTCTCTTCTTTCGATCCAACACTCTCAGAGGATGCTCGATGAGCGAGAAATCCGGCTCAATCCAAGCATTAGCTTCTATGATTACTTCGTTCTCTGACACAGGCATTCCCTTCTTTAATTGGGTCACATGAAACACATTGTGGACTGCGGAAAACCGTTCCGGTAATTGAATTCGATAAGCCACTGGCCCACATACTTCTATGACTTCATAAGGTCCAATGTAGCGCGGAGCTAATTTCCCTTTAACACCGAACCTTTGCACACCTTTGGTGGGCAAAACCTTTAGGTACACATAATCTTTTACTTCAAAGTGTCGGGGTGTCGTTCCCTTATCATGAAAGCTCTTTTGCCTCATCTGAGCTAATTTTAAATTCTCTCTTATCACTTGCACTTTTTCTTCGGCATCTTTAACTATATCCGGACCAAAGAGTGTCCTTTCTCCAGCTTCTGACCAGTTCAACGGGGTGCGACATCTTCGTCCATAAAGAGCATCGAATGGTGCCATCTTCAAACTAGCTTGATAATTATTGTTGTAAGAGAACTCTACCAAGGACAAACACTTGTCCCAACTCTTATCAAAGTGTAAGATGCTTGCTCGTAGCATGTCTTCCAAAATTTGATTTATCCTTTCTGTCTGACCATCGGTCTGCGGATGATAGCTGGAACTACGAATCAACTTGGTTCCTAAGCACACATGCAACTACTCCCAGAAACGAGCTACAAATTGAGTTCCTCTATCAGAGATTATGGTCTTCGGAATTCCATGCAAACGAACTATTTTGATCCATGTATATCTCTGCATATTGTTGCACTGAATAGGTAGTATGCACTGCAATGAAATGGGCGGTCTTGGTAAGTCTGTCTACGATAACCCAGATAGAATCTTTCTTTCTGGCTGTTAGGGGTAAACCCACAATGAAGTCCATACTAATGTCATCCCACTTCCACATGGGTATCGACAACAGTTGGAGTACACCTGCCGATTTCAAATGACTTGCTTTCATCCGGTGGCAAGTATTGCACTCGGCTACATACTTGGCTATATCAACTTTCATATTGGACCACTAGAAATTCCGTTTCAAATCTTGGTACATCTTAGTACTGCCGGGGTGAATTGAGAATTTGGACATATGAGCCTCATCAAAGATGGTCTTCTTAATTTCTGGATCGAAAGGAACCACAAGGCATTTTCCAAACCAGATCACATCCTTGTGATCCCTCTGGAAACATGTATACTTGGGATCTCCCTCTGCTAGTTTCTGTATGATGTTTTGTATGCCTTCGTCATTGCGTTGAGCAGTGCCAATTCCATCATAAAGATTGGATTCGGTAGCCAAGGCATAAAGATTTCCTTGCTCTACTACTTCCAAGTTGAGCCTTCTCATTTCTTCACATAAAGGGTCACTAACTGGCCCCAACTTAGATGATTGCAGTGAACTTTGCGGCTAAGAGCATCCGCAACAGCACTTGCTTTCCCGGGGTGATAGTGCACTTCTAGGTCATAATACTTAATCAACTCAAGCCATCTCCTTTGCCTCATATTTAATTCTGACTGAGTAAAGATGTATTTGAGACTCTTGTGATCAGTGAAGATATTACAACGATTACCCATCAGATAATGTCTCCATATCTTGAGAGCGTGGACAATAGCTACTAATTCAAGATCATGGGTAGGATAATTGATCTCATGCGGTCGAAGTGCCCGTGAAGCATAGGCAATGACTCAGCCTTCTTGCATAAGAACGCAACCGAGACCCGTGCCTAACGCGTCACAGAAAACTTCAAAAGGTTTGGAATTATCTGGTTGCACTAGCACTGGGGCTGAAGTTAAGTGTTGCCTCAAGGTGTGGAAGGCTTTCTCACATGCTTCACTCCACACGAACTTCACTCCTTTCTTGAGCAGTTCGGTCATAGGTTTAGCGATTCTAGAGAAGTCTGGAATGAATCAACGGTAATAACCCGCCAAACCTAAGAAATTGCGGATCTGGTGTACGGACTTGGGTGGTTTCCAATCCATCACCTCTTGGACTTTGCTAGGATCTACGGAGATACCATCCTTGGAAATAGTGTGGCCCAAAAATTTCACACTATTCAACCAGAATTCACATTTGGAAAACTTAGCATAAAGCTTATGATCTCGCAAATGCTGTAGGACAATTCGGAGATGTTTGGCATGCTCTTTCTCATTTTTGGAATAGATAAGGATATCATCGATAAAGACCACTACGAATTTGTCGAGCCCGTCATAAACACAAAGTTCATGAGGTACATGAAGTAGGCTGGGGCATTTGTGAGACCAAAGGACATCACTAAGAACTCGTAAAGACCATAACGAGGAGAAGGCAGTTTTAGGAATGTCACAAGGTCGAATTTTGATTTGCTGGTAACCAGAACGAAGATCGATCTTGGAGAAAACTTTGGCTCCAGCCAATTGATCAAAAAGAACATCGATTCAGGGAAGAGGATATTTGTTCTTGATGGTCACTGCATTGAGCGGTCTGTAATCTATGCATAGCCTCAAGCTACCATCTTTCTTTTTGACAAAGAGAGCGGGACAACCCCAAGGAGAAGAGCTCAGGCGAATATAACCGTTATCTAACATCTCCTGGAGTTGGTTTTTCAGTTCGGCTAGCTCTTTGGGAGGCATACGGTAAGGTCGTTTAGAAATGGGTGCAGTACCCGGTTGGAGTTCAATTACAAACTCGATATCTCTGTCTGGTGGCATGCCCGGCAATTCGTCAGGAAAGACATATGGATACTCACAAACTACTGGAATTTCCTCAAGATGAGAGATAATGGTCACATAGGCACAAGAGTCTGTACCATCCTTAAAAGGTAGGTACAAGGTAGTGTGCCCGACCGTAGGTGAATTGATCTCTACAACTCTATTTGATATATCTAGAACCACCTTATGCTGGGTCATCCAGTCCATACCCAAGATAACATCCATGCCCGCCAAATTTATGGCTATGAGGTTTGTTGGAAAGATTTTACTACCCAATCCCAAACATACTCCGCGGCTTAAGGTACTAGAGGAGATTTGCCCTCCCGGAGTGATTATTTTATAAGCGGAATTGGCATGAGAACCCTTCAAACCCATTTTGCCTATTAGCTTTTCACTTATAAAACTGTGGGTAGCTCCAGAATCAAACAAAATCTTAACAGGAGTGTCATTGATAGAGAATGTACCTGTGAGTACTGAAGCTCCCTCTGGAATGTCACTCATGGTGCTGAAGTTCAGCTTGCCTTGGCAGACTTGCACCATAGGCTTCTTAGTCGGAGTGGCAGGCTTGTTCCCTGCACCTTGATTCTGTGGGTTGGGCTTGATCTGCTTGGGCTTGGGGCAATCACTGACGTAATGCCCTGGTTGACCACAGTTGAAACAACGGCGATCACCGATGTTACGTGGGGGTGCATTAGGCTTTGGAGCCTGCTGCTGAGCGTTGCGAAACTGGAAGTTCCCTGAAGGTTTGCCCTGGGATGGCTTCATCGTCCAGCGTCTAGTTGAAGATGGTTGGGATGAGTTTGGAACACTCTTTTTCACAAAGCGAAACTACTTGTTAGTTCCGCTACCAAGAGTAAAACCACACGACCTCTTCTTGTCCTTGTGGGCCTTTTTCATAGCACCCTCTTGGGATATAGCCTTGTTCACGAGCTCATGGAAATTCTCAGGCTCGAGTAGGTTAAGTTGCTCATACAACTTGCCATCTAGCCCATCACGGAACCTTTCCATCTTCTTTGCATCAGTATTAACGTGATGCCCACTGTATTGGCAAAGGCTGTTGAACTTCTCGGCGTAACGGTACACCGTATCAGATCCCTGCCTGAGGGCCAATAACTCCCTCATCTTTTTATCCATTACTCCTTTAGGGATGTGATGGCTCTTGAAAGCTTGCTTGAAATCCTTCCAAGTGACAACACGCCCTTGCTGCATAGTCTTGAAGTGATCCCACCACATTAAGGTTTCTCCTCGCAATTGCAAAGCTGCGAAGTTGGCTTTGTTCTCCTCAGAGCACGACATCACAAAGGCAGAGAACTTGTCCTCGATTTCCTTGATCTAAGCTTCAGCTTCCAGGGGTCTTTCACCTTGGAAAAGGTCGGTGGCTTCATCCCAATGAACTGAGCGTACGTGGTGACCTGATTAGGCCCCTCGTGATTGGCCACATGTGGCGGCCCTCGGTTCATCTGCTGGGCGATCTGCTGTTGCGCCTGTAGGATCTGGCACAGCACCTCGGTTTGAGTGCCCATGAAGGCCTCCGACGGCGTCATGGGCGGCGGTGGCGGCAGGTCGCTGCTACCCGTCGCTCCAAACCCGTTGGGAGAGCTGCGCGTGGGTCCCTGTTGACGGATAAAAGACGTATCCCTCTATGATCCGCAAGCATACGAACCTACACCTTTTTCACCACGGGATTCCCAAGGTTCTTGTCAATCCGCGGAGCAAGGGGATTGCAAGCATTTGATCTACCTCTACACACTAGCTACTCAAACCCTAACTATGATTAAACTAGAAAATGACTAAACTACACTAGAGAGAATGATTAAGCTATCAAGATAAAAGACACTCGCCCATGGGTCTACGATACTGGAACATGTAATCGCTTTAAACAAGAAAACCAATCTAATCTATCGGGGGTTGTGACCACGGTTTTGCCCTTTCCCTCCTCTCGTACTGTCACTACGCGAAGGTATTCGTGACTAGACCTATGATGGACACGATGTATTGAATGGATCCAAGGAAGCATTGGAGCTCTACTCCCTTTATGGCATGGTAGCTAACCTTAAGCATTAAAGTATATCCAACACAAGATGATAGATAGATAATCCAACAAAGTATGATTACATCTCAAGATCGATTACAACCCATCGACGAATAAGGAGATTACCCCATCAAGGTGCTAGACATAGCACCGTTGATCATGGTCACCCTTCCGACGGTGTCTTCCTTCTTCTCCACTTGTGGGTGCTTCCTTCGAGGTGGTCGATCCCCCTTCGGAGATCTCCCTCCTCTCTCTCTAGCTTGTGGATGGCCGCGTGGTGCGAATGGCTCTCTCTCCTGTGAATGGCGGCGCCTCCAGGGTTTTAGGGTTGAAGATCCTTCGGGTGCAAGGAAAGGGGGGCCGAACCGACGCCGGAAGTGGGCTGGGCCGGCCGGCCTGGGCCGACCGGCCCAGGCCCATTTCGGCCCGGTTTGGTCGCCCCTTCGCTCCCGTGGGTCCTCAGGTGATTATGCACTTTGCCCCTTCCACTTGCATGATTTTGACGATGTCATCCTCACGTCCAAGATGGAGGTTCTCCGTGCATGAAGTTCGGTCTTTTACGCTTCAATCCCCGGGGGTGTTCCTTCGTAGCACTTCGGTCCTCGCCACCATTGGAAGTGATTTCATCAAGCTCATGAACACGAACAAGACTCCGTAAATGCTCCTTTGAACTTGTTGTGAATCCGTCCTTTATGTCCATGTTTTCCTACATAAACACAACACTTCCAAATGCATGCACATAGATGAACTTGTTATATGATTAGTGTGCCTAGTGGCGGGTTAGTTCCATAAACAAATCCAAACCAAAGTGTAATGAACATGTTTGGTGTACCAAAATACACCGTCAACATCTCCCCCACGCTTAGCTCTTGCTCATCCTCGAGCAATTACTCGTAAAAGAACTTCGTCCAAGGTGTTGTAATTGTGTTCCGCTAAATCCTTCTTCACAAGTTAGTCAATCTTTTATCTTTAATACATAAACATAAAGTAATGATCATCATACATAAACATGGGCGTTTAGAATCTTTACCACGTCAAGATTTACCCCATAACTCAAACTCTTCACTCGAAGCCTTCAATCTCAGCCATGCTTACTTCTTTGCTTCCATTAGAGGGTTTTTATTATTTTCAAAAACAAAATCGCTGCAACAAGTATTAGACAAAAACCTTTCTCCAAGTTCTCTCAAGTCACTCATATAAAAGTGACTATCCTAAACAAATTTTATAAAACTCTCACCTCCCATAAATCTCTCATATGACATGTAAAGTGGAACTATAGGTAGGGCTAGTGCAATCAATATAAATATTGTCAAACTAAGAACTTCCTCTAATGGTTGCTTACCTTTCAAAGCCAATGATCATGAGAATAAACCATATGTAGGGACATCAAGGATGAGAAGATTTAGAATGGTGGACATGTGCAAGGGCAAAAGAAAATTATGACTATGAGGCACCGATGACGTCCTCGTTGCCGGATTGCACATGGTTGGAAAAAGAATGAAAGTTTCGTCTCTCAACAACGTGACATCCTTCCTTGCACTTTATTTCTCTTTCACTCGATTCATCCCTCTCATATCTTTCTTGCCACTCCTCTATTCTCTTTCTCTTCTTATTCTTTCATTCTTTCATTCTCATATTTTTTCTCTTTCTTTACTTTTCTATTATTTTTTCTTTCTTTCTTTTCCATACTCATACTTTTCTCTTTATTTTTCCCTCTCTTGACATCTTTTCAAAGCTCTCAACTCTTCTCTTTATTGCATGCATACAATCTGAAATTTTTAATAAACCATGCTAGAGACGAGACGAAACTTTGAGAGTAGATTGTGTTCAAGGAATGCGATGTACAAAAGAGCTGTATAGGGTTGGGTATGGAATTTGGCGATGTATGGGACTTCCGATGTGAAAGTCACGTCACCGAATACATGACGAGGCTAGCAACAAAAGATAAGCACAAGAACAGACCATTGCTCAAAATTAAAACTCCCAAGAGAGAAGGATCCTAGCCCAACTCATCGTGCTAATCACACTTATGGTGGAGCAAAAAAAAATAAATTGGCTTTATATAGGATTTTGTTCTTACTCTCGACTTGGAAAAAGAGGTTTTGCTAACCTTTAGTACAAGGTTTTTAAGATAATTTTCAGAACTGAAATCCTCCAACTTTTAGCATTGAACATAGCACAACCAACGTGTGAAGGTCATGATTGAAGTGTGGTATGGGTACTTTTAGAGGTAGCAATTCCACTAAGCACCACGGTAAACGTTTTTCAAACCACACACTTATGTTCATATATCAATAATTAAAGATAAACAAACAAGTGAATAAAGATGAGCATCACACAAAACACAAAATTTAAAGGACTCTTTTTATTTGATTTTCTTTGACTCAACACTAAATTAAGACACTTTAAACCTGCAAAAATTGAAAAACACACTCAAAAACTAAAGACTCTTAAACTCTAAGACTCTCTCGAAAACTAAACAGAACCAAACTAAACTTGAAGCTCAAAAGCTAAAAGGCTAGCTAGCTAGCTCTCCCCCACGCTAAAATCATACGATGTCCTCGTCGTATCTTACAAAAATCCTAAGGGGGAAAACTAAACCTAGTGGTACTTCCCGCAACTATTGCACCACTTGCCCCTCATGTTCCCGACCATGCCAAAAAGTTTGCGCATGTTGCGGTTCAGGAACTTGTAGTCGTCTTCGACCACGCACTCCAAATCCTCCATGCGACGCCTCATCGCCTCCATGGCCTGGAAACATTCGTCGACCATTGCGTAGAGCTCTGAGATGGAGTGACGGCAAGCCGCACAACACATCGGATGCATCCCGAAAGGGTCGTCATTGCCAGGGTCTCCTCCGTCGTCGCGGCCGTCGTCGCCATCACCATTGTCATCGCCGCCATCGTCATTGCCGCCACCGTTGGGGCCTTCCGGAGTCTTCTCCTTGGGCACCTCTTCCCAAATGTAAAGATCATTATCATCTCTTCTGGGGGCCGCCCACGAGCTCGGGCTACGATCGTCGGAGTAGTCGCTATCCCCATAGTCCTTAGGCTCGGGTGACACCTCCTTGTTGAGACAACCCCACCCGAGATAATTCCGTACTATCGCCTAAACCACTCCATTTGGTCATTAAGCGATAATAAAGAAGCATCCCATTGAGTATTGCCGGGTTTACACCCGGTAAATCACTTGGAAACACAGAGGATCGAACGAATGCATTAAAACTCCCACGAAGGAGAGTCCAGAGTGCCTTACAAATTATCCATCACATCCCCGTAGGGGTCATTATTACACAGTTCTTTGACATGAAAGTAAACGGTTTAGAGTTTATTGAAAATGGCAGAAGATAACTAAACGATACGATCACATCATAGGAGGCCTGTCCATGATGCAATCACTCTTCGTCATCCACCCATTCCAGCTCCCAGCCGGGTGGAAGTTCTCCGGGCCACACATCAGATGCATTACCTGGAACAACATTTATAAAGCAAGGCTGAGTATACTAATACTCAGCAAGACTTACCCGTCTAAAAGAAAGACTTTACCTCTAGTCATGCAACGCTTTTGTCTAGTGGGTTTGTTTGCCAAAAAGCTGCTAAGTAGTGGATCCTTACTTTCCATATTTTAGCTCATGTTCTAGTTGAAGTAATTATTACTAGATGAGCGACTATTACAACCAAAGTTGTACAAGCAATTAATCAAAGTAATAATCTTCACAAAGTTCCATCATAAAGGGATATCATGGCCAGTAGGGTAAGTAGTCTCAGATAACGGTGAGAGGCCGACAATCGATTGCTTCATAACCTTGCAAGGTGGACCTAAACACATGGGAGGTGCCCTCACTAAGAGTTCACCAACCAGGCGGTTCCCGTCATTCCTCGGTTTGGGGATAATAGCTCACAGTCTTAAGTACAAGGTTTATCTGGGTTACGCCACAAAGGTCACCCAGCCTCACGCATGCACTCGGGTGGCGAGCCCGGGGTCGCAACCCTAAGAGTAGTGATAGTAAAACCCCGTACCGCCTCATTTAGGTACTAGGATTACCGTGTCCATTTCCGACAAGTGTTTAGTACTTTCAAACACTTAGCCCATGAAGCCATTGGACCGGAGCCCAAATCCCATGCTCTTACCACATGAGCAATCCATTTAGACATATGGTGATTCCATAAAGGGGATCCTATTCTCGCGAGTGACGAACATCACTCGACTTGTACCGAATCCTTAAGCATAGCATCTAGCGACCTATCATGCTAGTAAAAGACCATAGGTACTTACAGATCATGCAACTAGGGTTTCATTTCAACTCCTGAACGTAAATGCACACACAATAACAAGAGGTAGATTCAGAAGTTTTAAAGAAACACTGGGGTTAATGAATAACCGGGGCTCGCCTTCGTCAGCACAAGCAGACACAAACTTCCGGACTTTGGTCCGGGTCTTGCTCTACGGTCACGTAGTGCACGTCTCCTCCTGCTCCCTCGTCCTCGTCAGCCAGCACAAGCGTATAGCTACCATCGGGGACTTCTACACGGGGGATGCAATGCAGTGGTTAGGAGTGTAGTTATTTCAAAAACAGTAGCAAACAACAGCACGGAGTATAAGGTTGGCCATATTCACCTTAACAAAAGCATTTAAACCTTTTTCCTTTTAAAGAATAATCTACAATCCTACGTAGCCTTCTCTTTAAGGTGATTGTGTGCACATCTATTAAAGAAGTATTTAATTTAAAAACAAACAGCAAGGAATTCATTTTCCAAGCACCATTTTACTTTTCCTAACACTTCTCCTTAAGTCATGCACTAGAGAGAGTGACTTTCCCTATTTTTCCTTTTTCTAGATTATTCTAGTTTGAGCTCTTATGCATAACCAAAACATAACAAAACTGATCCAGCCAACCCCCACTGGTCCTACTGACCAGGAGGCATACTTGGACAGCAAGAAAAGGGTTTTAGCACCATTGAATTTAATACACCAAAAATAGGAGCATCCCTAAATAGCAAAAAGGGGAATAATGCATAACAAAATAAATAGGACAGAATTGATTCCCATCTTTCTCCTACATATACTCTGGCCCAAAACAAGTTTAAAGAACTAACAAACACACATATAGCCTTTATGAAACATGCTACTCATATTTATGATCAAAAACATGCATAAATGAGGAAATAATATTTCTAACAGAGATAAAATCATGGTAAATTCACCAAAGGTTCTTTTTAAAATAACAAGACTATAGCCAGAAGTTGGGCTCAAAAATAATTATGTATCCAGCTACAAAAATCATCTAGGCAGATTTACCAATATCACAAAACAATTTATTCAGGAAGATCCCTTCAGCAACTTTGTGCAAATTTTGGCACAGAGTCTAGGCATACTAGTTACCACAACATATCCAAAATCCAGCTCAAGAGCTTGGGTGGATTTTGCAGAAACACCAATCTAAGTATTTCACATTCCTATTTTTCAAGCAAAAACTAAAACTCAAAAGTATATACCCATTTGGACAAAGTTGTAGTTCTTGTTACATTGAGCTCAGCAAAATTGGGTTTGCTATTTTTGGATTGTTCTACGATTTTTAATCAACTTTACAAGGCGCTGGACTAATTCACAAAACAAGGAAGAATCTTCTTGCACTGGGAACCCTAAAACTTTTGAAATATTCACAGATATATCCTCGGTCCCTCCCCCCTCGGGCCGGACGACGGGAACCAGCTCACCGGTGGCAAGGTGGGGCTCGGCCACGCAAACATGCGACAGGGATCGTCGATTGGACTCACCCGTGACCGATTGGCGGCGGTGGATCGACCGGGGGAGACTCCGGCGAGCGGCGGCGGCGGAGCGGCGGCGGCGCACCCGCGGGAAACCGGACGGCGGTGAGGGGAAGGCCTGGGCTCAACCACGTGCTGCACGGGGAGCTTCCATGTGACCCAGAGAAGGTGTTAGGCAGGTCACAGGGCTTGGAGAAGCGGCGGAGGAGCGAGCTCGACGGCGGCGGTCCGGCGGCGGCCGCGGGAACTCGGGTTCCGGCGAATGGGTGGCTCGGCTTGCACAACAAGCAGCTCGAGGAGGTGTTGTGGTGCACAGGGAAGGGCTGAAGCTCTTGGGTGCGTGAGGAAAGCGACTGGGATATGGTGCTCACCGAGCAGCAGCAATGGCGGACGGCGGCGGCTCGGGTGGAAACGCGTGCACGCGAGGGACGGCCGGGGCTGGCTTATAAGCGCGCGGGAAGGTCGGTTGGGGTAGGTAGGAACGTGCCGGTGCCACTAGCACGCGTAGGGAGGCCGAGGGCATGGCCGGCGACGTGCGCCGCTCCGGCGGCTAATGGCACGCCGCGAGCAGTGCGCGGCCGACGGACGGCACCACCCGGCCCAGCCCACTTGCCACGAACGGCACGCACGAGTGCTCGCCGGCACCGCGCGGTGACCGGCGGTCACTCCGGCGCCTCGGCATGCGCGCCCGAAGCGGGTACGACGCGTACGGCGGTGGCCGATGTGGCCGCGCACGACGTCGCGCCCGAACGCGCTCCGGTGTTCCCGGTGCTAAATGTATTTCACTGATCTGTTTTCATAATTGTTTTTCTCCAATTTTTCAAACTAAACTGTGCCTTAGGGCCTGAAGCAAAGTTGGAGATTAGGGATCCCTCTACAACTTTCACAAAGACTTGTAGGGGTTTTGCTCCAGAAATGGAGCAGGAACACCATGCCAACACAGCCAAAAAACTCGGCGCTTGTGAATAGGAACAGGGCACCTTCCAAGGCCTGTTTCACCAAGAATTCCTCCAAATTTCAAATGCCAATCAGCAGCAAAGTTGTGTGAGGAACCAAGTTGAGAAGTACCTTGGTTCGTGTGTGATGAGTGATTGACCGGATGGTTTGAAGCTTTGTGTGTGTAGTGTTGAGTTGTGTTGTGTGTGTTTTATTTTGTGTATTTACCTTATTGTTTATGTGGTGTGTTGTCAATGCACTCGTGAGGAGTGGTTGACAACGTTGTGTGGACTGACTCTTGGCCTAGTATTGCAGGTGTTGGTTGCGTCTTGGTTTGCGTTGGTGCGAGTGAAGAACAGGCGCGAAAGGTCTTAGCCTTGCGGGGCCTCCGAGGAGTGGAGAGACAAGTAGGCTTGGTTCGAGGGACCCGGTGGCCGACGGGATCAAGTGCGAGCCGCATGGTGCAAGAAGAGCAAGACGAAGTCGTGGACATGGAGCCGGTGCATCGGTGGTGGCCAAGTCAAGGAACGAGGCAAGACTGAGTAGACCGTCCGGCGCCGGAGGTGAAAGGCTTGGCGGGCTCGACGCTTGGCGTGGTGAGGCCGGGCCGTGTACGCGGGGTTTGGTGGTTTGGCCACAAAACCATCGGAGGAGGGTTTCTCGGTTTGGGCCTCAAAACCGAGCCCGAGGGCCCCGGCGTGACGGAGACGGTATCCGGGTGCGTCGGGAAGCTTCGAGGCGGGCGACACGCGGCATGATCGAGGTGCTTGCGTCGGGAGGACGTGAAGGCCTGATGGATGCGCGGCCGTCCGATGGTGAACTTCATGTGTTGACCAAAATGCCCCCGTGAGGGCTTGTGTTGTACTCCTAGTGTAGGGGCACTTCGGTCTTTTCCGTGAGGGCCTATATATAGGAGGAGGGGGCTGAATTTTCAGCCAACTCTTGGGCTAGAGGCCGCGGTACTCTTTCATTTTGGAGTGCTTTGGGAGAGAGGGAGAGAGGGGAGAGTGGCTCTTTGATTGGAGCTTTTTGCCATCTTAGATTTGATTTCTAGGAGTGGCTTGTAATCGATTGGACAAGATATTCATAGTGATTTCTTCCTCTAAATCTTGTGCCAATCTTTCTATTCCCGAATGTCTTTTATTGCTTTTTCGGAGCTCTTTTGTGCTTGTTTTTGGTGCCTTTGTTCTTGGTGTGATTCCGCGGATTTGAGTGGGTTTCTCCCCGGATTTCTTTGAGGGAAACATGGATGGATGTCTAGTGCATCTTTGTGATTAATCTTGTGCCCTCAAACGCCGGAAACCACTTCGATTCAAGGATTTTCGTTCGGTGCTCTAGCTTTTGGTGGTGCTCAAAGGATCCGTGATTCCCGATGATTTAGGGAGTTAGGAGACGAAATTTTTGGGGTATAGCATCCTTGGTTGATGCTTTACATGTCCCCAAACTCTTGTCTCAACAGCTACTATCGTTAGGGAGATCCGGTGATGAATTGGGAGTGTTGACTTTCGGGGTCGAGCGCTTTTCGGTTCGTTCGTGCTTGGCGGACGGTCCGCGAGGACCGGGCGGACGGTCCGCGTGTACGCGTGTTCTTCGCGTGTTCTTCGTGTTCTTGCGCGCCTTTGTTTTCGATCCGGTTTGGCTTTTGCTTTTTGTTGCGGCCCGGTTGCGGACGGTCCGGCTTGAGTAGCGGATGGTCCGCGGGTGGCGCGGACGGTCCGTTTTCTCGGGTCGCTTCGGTGTTCTCGTGTGCTTTAACGGACGGTCCGCGGTGTACGGCCGGACGGGTCCGCGGGGTTGGCGCGGACGGTCCGTGAGGGCGGCCGGACGGTCCGCGAGGCCTCGCGCGGACGGTCCGCCCCTCCCCGTCCGGACGGTCCGCCGCAGCCCGGCTACTTTGCTCTTTGGTTTGATTCCTCCCTCCTTCATTCGTGCTTCCGCGTGTGTTTCTAGGACTCGTTGTTTTGGCGATTGGTGTGTGATTCGTTCCAACGCTTGTGTGTGACCGGGTTTTGACTAGGGTATAGGCCGGGTTCTTTGAGAAGAATTTTTACCGGCTCCTATTCACTCCCCCCTCTCTAGTCGCCATCCGATCCTTCATTGTGTGCCTCAACAATCCGCACATTTTTCCCTTTGGGTGGTTTTGAAGTGTTTAGGGAAATTTTGGGGAACGTGCCAAAGTTCTAGAATGGCATCAAGGGGTTAAGGGAATGAAGGGGTTTTGAGCTAGGGCTTTGACCAAGGGTTGACCTAATGTCCTCAAGGTTAGTTAGAGGAGTGATTAAGTGGGTCATTAGCACAATTTATCACCGAGCAAAAACATGAGGTGTTACAGCCTACCCCCCTTAACGGGAATCTCGTCCCGAGATTCGAATCAAGAGCACGTGAGGAGAGTTTACTTACGAGCTTGACTTGGAAGAAAGTCGGGGTACTTGGCATTGAGAAACTGCTCGGTCTCCCATGTAGCTTCTTCTTCTGTGTGGTGGCTCCATTGTATCTTGTACATTTTCACCTTTTGTCTTCTAGTCTGCCTTTCTTTATGATCCAATACCCTCATTGGATACTCTGCTAGCGATAGATCTGGTTCTATTTCCGCATTGGTCTCTTCAATTATTTGTGCCTCTGGGATTTGCTCACACTTCTTCAATTGCGAGACATGAAACACGTCGTGCACCGTAGATAATTGGTCGGGAAGTCGAATACGGTAGGCAGCCATACCATACTTCTCGGTGACTTCATAAGGACCAATATAGCGTGGAGCTAATTTCCCTTTTACTCCAAAGCATTGTACGCCTTTGGTTGGAGATACCTTTAGGTATACGTAATTACCAACTTCAAACTCTCGGGGAGCTTTAGCTTTATCATGGTAGCTCTTTTGCTTCATCTGAGCTGCTCTCAGATTTTCTCTAATAACACTCACTTTTTCTTCGGCTTCTTGCACTAGCTTAGGGCCAAACAAGGTTCGTTCACCCGCTTGTGACCAATTCAAAGGGGTACGACACCTTCGTCCATACAAGGGTTCAAACGGGGCCATCTTCAAACTAGCTTGATAGCTATTGTTGTAAGCAAACTCTGCTAGAGCTAGGCATTTGTCCCATGATTTGTCAAAATGAATGACACAAGCCCTCAACATATCTTCTACTACTTGATTTACTCTTTCCGTCCAACCATCAGTCTGAGGATGATAACTGGAGCTATGGATTAGCTTGGTTCCCAAAGATTCGTGCACCTGTGCCCAGAAGCGAGCAACAAATTGAGTACCACGATCTGACAAGATAGTCTTGGGGACACCATGTAAGTGCACTA